>OX376331.1:2500-2502500 GCA_947369225.1 Hofmannophila pseudospretella
CCTAACCTAACCTAACCTAACCTAACCTAACCTAACCTAACCTAACCTAACCTAACCTAACCTAACCTAACCTAACCTAACCTAACCTAACCTAACCTAACCTAACCTAACCTAACCTAACCTAACCTAACCTAACCTAACCTAACCTAACCTAACCTAACCTAACCTAACCTAACCTAACCTAACCTAACCTAACCTAACCTAACCTAACCTAACCTAACCTAACCTAACCTAACCTAACCTAACCTAACCTAACCTAACCTAACCTAACCTAACCTAACCTAACCTAACCTAACCTAACCTAACCTAACCTAACCTAACCTAACCTAACCTAACCTAACCTAACCTAACCTAACCTAACCTAACCTAACCTAACCTAACCTAACCTAACCTAACCTAACCTAACCTAACCTAACCTAACCTAACCTAACCTAACCTAACCTAACCTAACCTAACCTAACCTAACCTAACCTAACCTAACCTAACCTAACCTAACCTAACCTAACCTAACCTAACCTAACCTAACCTAACCTAACCTAACCTAACCTAACCTAACCTAACCTAACCTAACCTAACCTAACCTAACCTAACCTAACCTAACCTAACCTAACCTAACCTAACCTAACCTAACCTAACCTAACCTAACCTAACCTAACCTAACCTAACCTAACCTAACCTAACCTAACCTAACCTAACCTAACCTAACCTAACCTAACCTAACCTAACCTAACCTAACCTAACCTAACCTAACCTAACCTAACCTAACCTAACCTAACCTAACCTAACCTAACCTAACCTAACCTAACCTAACCTAACCTAACCTAACCTAACCTAACCTAACCTAACCTAACCTAACCTAACCTAACCTAACCTAACCTAACCTAACCTAACCTAACCTAACCTAACCTAACCTAACCTAACCTAACCTAACCTAACCTAACCTAACCTAACCTAACCTAACCTAACCTAACCTAACCTAACCTAACCTAACCTAACCTAACCTAACCTAACCTAACCTAACCTAACCTAACCTAACCTAACCTAACCTAACCTAACCTAACCTAACCTAACCTAACCTAACCTAACCTAACCTAACCTAACCTAACCTAACCTAACCTAACCTAACCTAACCTAACCTAACCTAACCTAACCTAACCTAACCTAACCTAACCTAACCTAACCTAACCTAACCTAACCTAACCTAACCTAACCTAACCTAACCTAACCTAACCTAACCTAACCTAACCTAACCTAACCTAACCTAACCTAACCTAACCTAACCTAACCTAACCTAACCTAACCTAACCTAACCTAACCTAACCTAACCTAACCTAACCTAACCTAACCTAACCTAACCTAACCTAACCTAACCTAACCTAACCTAACCTAACCTAACCTAACCTAACCTAACCTAACCTAACCTAACCTAACCTAACCTAACCTAACCTAACCTAACCTAACCTAACCTAACCTAACCTAACCTAACCTAACCTAACCTAACCTAACCTAACCTAACCTAACCTAACCTAACCTAACCTAACCTAACCTAACCTAACCTAACCTAACCTAACCTAACCTAACCTAACCTAACCTAACCTAACCTAACCTAACCTAACCTAACCTAACCTAACCTAACCTAACCTAACCTAACCTAACCTAACCTAACCTAACCTAACCTAACCTAACCTAACCTAACCTAACCTAACCTAACCTAACCTAACCTAACCTAACCTAACCTAACCTAACCTAACCTAACCTAACCTAACCTAACCTAACCTAACCTAACCTAACCTAACCTAACCTAACCTAACCTAACCTAACCTAACCTAACCTAACCTAACCTAACCTAACCTAACCTAACCTAACCTAACCTAACCTAACCTAACCTAACCTAACCTAACCTAACCTAACCTAACCTAACCTAACCTAACCTAACCTAACCTAACCTAACCTAACCTAACCTAACCTAACCTAACCTAACCTAACCTAACCTAACCTAACCTAACCTAACCTAACCTAACCTAACCTAACCTAACCTAACCTAACCTAACCTAACCTAACCTAACCTAACCTAACCTAACCTAACCTAACCTAACCTAACCTAACCTAACCTAACCTAACCTAACCTAACCTAACCTAACCTAACCTAACCTAACCTAACCTAACCTAACCTAACCTAACCTAACCTAACCTAACCTAACCTAACCTAACCTAACCTAACCTAACCTAACCTAACCTAACCTAACCTAACCTAACCTAACCTAACCTAACCTAACCTAACCTAACCTAACCTAACCTAACCTAACCTAACCTAACCTAACCTAACCTAACCTAACCTAACCTAACCTAACCTAACCTAACCTAACCTAACCTAACCTAACCTAACCTAACCTAACCTAACCTAACCTAACCTAACCTAACCTAACCTAACCTAACCTAACCTAACCTAACCTAACCTAACCTAACCTAACCTAACCTAACCTAACCTAACCTAACCTAACCTAACCTAACCTAACCTAACCTAACCTAACCTAACCTAACCTAACCTAACCTAACCTAACCTAACCTAACCTAACCTAACCTAACCTAACCTAACCTAACCTAACCTAACCTAACCTAACCTAACCTAACCTAACCTAACCTAACCTAACCTAACCTAACCTAACCTAACCTAACCTAACCTAACCTAACCTAACCTAACCTAACCTAACCTAACCTAACCTAACCTAACCTAACCTAACCTAACCTAACCTAACCTAACCTAACCTAACCTAACCTAACCTAACCTAACCTAACCTAACCTAACCTAACCTAACCTAACCTAACCTAACCTAACCTAACCTAACCTAACCTAACCTAACCTAACCTAACCTAACCTAACCTAACCTAACCTAACCTAACCTAACCTAACCTAACCTAACCTAACCTAACCTAACCTAACCTAACCTAACCTAACCTAACCTAACCTAACCTAACCTAACCTAACCTAACCTAACCTAACCTAACCTAACCTAACCTAACCTAACCTAACCTAACCTAACCTAACCTAACCTAACCTAACCTAACCTAACCTAACCTAACCTAACCTAACCTAACCTAACCTAACCTAACCTAACCTAACCTAACCTAACCTAACCTAACCTAACCTAACCTAACCTAACCTAACCTAACCTAACCTAACCTAACCTAACCTAACCTAACCTAACCTAACCTAACCTAACCTAACCTAACCTAACCTAACCTAACCTAACCTAACCTAACCTAACCTAACCTAACCTAACCTAACCTAACCTAACCTAACCTAACCTAACCTAACCTAACCTAACCTAACCTAACCTAACCTAACCTAACCTAACCTAACCTAACCTAACCTAACCTAACCTAACCTAACCTAACCTAACCTAACCTAACCTAACCTAACCTAACCTAACCTAACCTAACCTAACCTAACCTAACCTAACCTAACCTAACCTAACCTAACCTAACCTAACCTAACCTAACCTAACCTAACCTAACCTAACCTAACCTAACCTAACCTAACCTAACCTAACCTAACCTAACCTAACCTAACCTAACCTAACCTAACCTAACCTAACCTAACCTAACCTAACCTAACCTAACCTAACCTAACCTAACCTAACCTAACCTAACCTAACCTAACCTAACCTAACCTAACCTAACCTAACCTAACCTAACCTAACCTAACCTAACCTAACCTAACCTAACCTAACCTAACCTAACCTAACCTAACCTAACCTAACCTAACCTAACCTAACCTAACCTAACCTAACCTAACCTAACCTAACCTAACCTAACCTAACCTAACCTAACCTAACCTAACCTAACCTAACCTAACCTAACCTAACCTAACCTAACCTAACCTAACCTAACCTAACCTAACCTAACCTAACCTAACCTAACCTAACCTAACCTAACCTAACCTAACCTAACCTAACCTAACCTAACCTAACCTAACCTAACCTAACCTAACCTAACCTAACCTAACCTAACCTAACCTAACCTAACCTAACCTAACCTAACCTAACCTAACCTAACCTAACCTAACCTAACCTAACCTAACCTAACCTAACCTAACCTAACCTAACCTAACCTAACCTAACCTAACCTAACCTAACCTAACCTAACCTAACCTAACCTAACCTAACCTAACCTAACCTAACCTAACCTAACCTAACCTAACCTAACCTAACCTAACCTAACCTAACCTAACCTAACCTAACCTAACCTAACCTAACCTAACCTAACCTAACCTAACCTAACCTAACCTAACCTAACCTAACCTAACCTAACCTAACCTAACCTAACCTAACCTAACCTAACCTAACCTAACCTAACCTAACCTAACCTAACCTAACCTAACCTAACCTAACCTAACCTAACCTAACCTAACCTAACCTAACCTAACCTAACCTAACCACCATGGAAAGAGGCGGCAGTGATAGTTCTGAGGAAACCAGGGAAAACGGACTATACACATGCAAAGTCGTATCGACCGATAGGGCTTCTCCCAGTGCTGGGAAAGATATTAGAAAAAATGATGACGAAGAGAATTGGCTGGCATCTATTACCAAAGGCTAACACCAGACAATACGGATTTATACCACAACGCAGTACAGAAGACGCTCTATACGACTTGCTAAGTCATGTTAAAGAAAATATGAGGAAAAAACAGATAAATATCATGGTATCCCTAGATATTGAAGGAGCATTCGACAGTGCCTGGTGGCCAGGTATCAAGTGCCAGCTTGCAGAAAAACGATGCCCTCAAAACCTCAGACTGTTGGTTGGCGATTACTTGGAGAATCGGAAAGTGTGTGTGAGATATGCCGGTCGAGAAAGCCTAAGAGTAACAACCAAAGGGTGCGTACAGGGCTCAATCAGCGGGCCAACACTTTGGAATATCCTGCTGGATCCCCTGCTGAGTGAGCTCGAGGAGGGGGGTATCTATTGTCAGGCATTCGCGGACGATATTGTGCTCGTGTTTTCCGGAGGATCCATGGGGGATATTGAGCGGCAGGCGAATCAAACGCTCTCACATGTGTTTGAGTGGGGATTCAAAAACAAACTCAAGTTTGCGCCGCATAAAACCAGCGCCATGATAGTAACAAGGAGACTAAAATATGAAAACCCGCACTTACACATGGGAGAGACTGAGATTCAAATTGTAGATGAAATTAAAATATTGGGCCTAGTGGTAGACAACCAACTCACGTTCAACAGTCATGTCGCTCAAATCTGCAAAAAAGCAACTAACATCTACCAGCAACTTGCCCGCGCGGCAAGGACTACATGGGGTCTAAATCCGGAGATCACGAGGACTATATACGTTGCGGTTGTCGAACCGATCATCCTGTATGCGGCCGGCGTGTGGGCATCGGCTGCGTGTAAAATATCGGTACAAAAGAAGCTGCGCACCGTGCAGAGGGGCTTTGCACAAAAAATCTGTCGCTCATACAGAACTGTCTCTCTAAATGCTGCCTCAGTTATGTCCGGTTTGCTGCCACTGGACCTGAGAGTCCATGAAGCGGCAAAAGTATATGAAGCAAAACGAGGTAAGCCGCAGGACTTTTTGAGCGACAGAACAGTAGAGGAGAGGGTTCGCTTCCTTAAGTCTCCACATCCGTCGGAGGAGATTGAGATCGACTTCGAATGTCTGGAGAACACAAGCCCTGAAACTCTGGAACAGCACAATATGACCGGGCTACTCATATTTACCGACGGTAGCAAAATCGAAGGGAAGGTAGGCGCTGCCTTATCATGTTGGCGAAATGGTAGAGAAGTCCAATACAAAAAGTTCAAGCTGGAGCCCTTTTGTACGGTGTTTCAGGCGGAGTTATATGCACTGTTTGGAGCTACCGAAGTACTCATTAAAGGCAAGGACGAAACGGCTTGCATACTCAGCGACTCAAGATCATCGCTAGAGTCACTAAGAAATCCTAACAACTTCCACCCACTCGCTTTCAAGATTAGGGAAAATATAAGAAAATTAAGGACGACAGGCAAAGTCCTTAAACTCTATTGGATACGAGCGCACGTTGGAGTCGAGGGAAATGAAAGAGCAGACCATCTCGCGAAGGAAGCAGCTCTACATTCGAAGACGGCGCCACAATACTCATGCTGCCCTATATCCTTCGTCAAACGGACTGTGCGTTCTGAGAGTATAGACGAGTGGAACAGTAGATACGTGGAAGGAAAGGAAGCCGCAGTAACAAAGATGTTCTTGCCAAACGCGGTGGTAGCCTACAGATTGGTTAGGAAAATCAATTTGTCTCCAATCATGGTGCAGGTGATGACTGGTCACGGGGGCTTCTCCGAGTACTTGAACCGATTCAAGTGCAAGGAAAGCCCTGCCTGCATCTGTGATCCCGCGGTGGAAGAAACTGTGGTACATTTGCTGACCGAGTGCCCAGTATACGCCAGATTAAGATTTGACTTCGAGCAAAGAACACAATGCACACTAAGTAAGTCCACATTAAGCGAATTAGTAGTCGATAAAATGTATAGATCTTCATTTATAGATTACTGCGAAACAATCGCAAAAAAGGCAATACAATTAAATAAAACAGACTAATAAGGCGGAAAAGCAGTGAAAATTGTATAAAACATGTGCTGCGCACATGAAAGTATAATTATAAGAAATATAGTGTGTAAGAAATAGTATATTAATGTGTATTATGAAAATACACAGAGTAAATATACATGTATGAATAGGAGTAAGAATAAAGGAAAAAAATAAAATGTATTATATCTGTATATTATAAAAATAGTTGAGTCACACATTATAAGTTTCGCATAAGAGTTTGTAAATGTATCTTAAGACCAAAGAAGACAGAAAAAAAGGAAAAAAAAAAAAAAAACATAAGTTTAAAAAAAAAAAAGAAAAGAAAAGATAAGTGGAAGAAAAGGGAAAAAAAAAAGAAAGAAAAGAAAAAAAGGAAAGAAGAAAAAACAATAATACTACTTATACGTAGATTTATTTAAATATGTAATAGTATAATACCATACCCCCGTCCTCGTCCCCAATTTTGCCAACTTACCACCTTGCACATATCGTGCATCTGTGACAACCAAAATAAAGAGAAAGACTACTAACCGTTTTCAGCTACAAAAAGTCTCCGATCTCATGTCGGAGGATTCTAGCCGAAAATACAAAAAAAAAAAAAAAAAAAAAAAAAACCTAACCTAACCTAACCTAACCTAACCTAACCTAACCTAACCTAACCTAACCTAACCTAACCTAACCTAACCTAACCTAACCTAACCTAACCTAACCTAACCCAAACCTAACCTAACCCAAACCTAACCTAACCCAAACCTAACCTAACCCAAACCTAACCTAACCCAAACCTAACCTAACCCAAACCTAACCTAACCCAAACCTAACCTAACCCAAACCTAACCTAACCCAAACCTAACCTAACCCAAACCTAACCTAACCCAAACCTAACCTAACCCAAACCTAACCTAACTCAAACCTAACCTAACCCAAACCTAACCTAACCCAAACCTAACCTAACCTAACCTAACCTAACCTAACCCAAACCTAACCTAACCTAACCCAAACCTAACCTAACCCAAACCTAACCCAAACCTAACCTAACCCAAACCTAACCTAACCCAAACCTAACCTAACCCAAACCTAACCTAACCCAAACCTAACCTAACCCAAACCTAACCTAACCCAAACCTAACCTAACCCAAACCTAACCTAACCTAACCTAACCTAACCCAAACCTAACCTAACCCAAACCCAAACCTAACCCAAACCCAAACCCAAAACTAACCTAACCCAAACCTAACCTAACCCAAACCCAAACCCAAAACTAACCAAACCCAAAACTAACCTAACCCAAACCTAACCTAACCTAACCCAAACCTAACCTAACCCAAACCTAACCTAAACCTAACCTAACCCAAACCTAACCTAACCCAAACCTAACCTAACCCAAACCTAACCATTTTACACCAGGTAAAGACCTCATCATCACGACTACCCTGGAAGCCGCCGCAGACGTCAGGGAGCGGCTGAAGAGCAAGCGTGGAGTCGAGGACGGAAAGAGGCACGTAAGAACTCTAGCCTCTATACTGGTAAACGGTTTACCCACGGGGAAGGACGGCACGACGGGATACGACCGTATAACAGTGGACGAGGCGCTCATGAACCACCTCGGAGCTCTAGTCATGGCGAGCCAACTGGCCGGAGCAAATACACTGGTGCTAATAGGGGACTTCAACCAGATCCCCTACATAGACAGAGACAACCTGTTTGTTCAACAATATGCGAGACCCGACCGCATCGTGAGCATCACGCAGGAACTAATATGCACGCACCGAAACCCAATGGACGTCGCATATGCCTTGCGTCAAATCTACCCGGGTATCTACTCATCGAGGAGTCAAGTGACCTCATTAAAAATGGAGAGATATTCGGGGGGGACTATACCGAGGGATATCACAAACTGCCTATACCTAGTCCATACACAGGCGGACAAAGAACTGCTCCGCGAAATGGGTTTTGGGGCGGGCGAGTCATCGCGTGTGCTCACGGTGCACGAAGCGCAGGGCCTCACATATAACACGGTTATAATTATAAGAACTAAAACAGGGAAAAACAACATCTACGACAGCATCCCGCATGCAGTCGTCGCTGTCTCACGACACACTCAGAGCTGCACGTACTACAGCGACGACAGCAATGACGCAGTGGCGCACTTTATCTTGGCGGCCTCGAGAACGGCACCTAGTAATATTATTGCCTACATCACCAAAATGGCTATAACAGCTGGAGACACCAAGGTTTTGGTGGAGCTGAGAAAGTGCAAAGGCGAAACGCCAACAACAAACACTTAATCCGAACGACGAGCCGATTCGGTCAACAACTAGGCAATTAGGCACCATATTAAAGTGTGTACAATACAATTAACCTGTATAATAATTACAATTATAAATCACACGTTTGTAAACATTAAATTTAGCATATCACTTAGCATGTAACTTACCATTGTATTAATGTTAAGGATAAATATTGTTAACATAATTTGAAAAAAAAAATAAAAAATACACAAACAAAAGATGAGCGACTACATTAGATGAAAACATTATTTAAACAAAAATTACATAAGCAAAAAAGAATTAAATTGCATTATCAAGAGCTTTGACTCAAGTCAAAGGTGTAAAAAGACTACATAATAAAAAAAAATAAAAAAAAACCCAAACCTAACCTAACCCAAACCTAACCTAACCCAAACCTAACCTAACCCAAACCTAACCTAACCCAAACCTAACCTAACCCAAACCTAACCTAACCCAAACCTAACCTAACCCAAACCTAACCTAACCCAAACCTAACCTAACCCAAACCTAACCTAACCCAAACCTAACCTAACCCAAACCTAACCTAACCTAACCCAAACCTAACCTAACCCAAACCTAACCTAACCTAACCCAAACCTAACCTAACCCAAACATTAACTAGAAGAATACACAAAAAAAAAACAAGAAGCATGTAATGAAAGCATACCTAAAACAAGGAAAAATACAAAAATAAACTTACCAAGGTGGAATGATGAACACGCCAACCTGAAGAGGGATATGACCACGAAGAAACGTAGAGTATCCAGCGCCGCACCAGTACGCAGAGACAGGGTCGTAAAACAGTACCTGGAAGCAAAAGAAAAGTATAAAAAAACAGCTAAGAAAGTACAGATCGAAAGTTGGAAGAAATTCTGTGGGAAGCAACAAAGAGACACCATGTGGGATGGCATCTACAGGGTTATAGGAAGAACAACGAAAAGACAGGAGAACATACCATTGGTGAAAGACGGGAAGGAGGTGAGTCAGATGTTAGCTGAAACATTTTACCCAGACGACAAACCTGACGAAGACAACGATGAACAGCGACGAGTTAGGGAAGAAGCCACGAAAATAAACGACGGACCGCACAATGATGGATGCGATCCCCCGTTTACAATTGACGAATTAAAATATGCAGTAGAGAGCTTCAACCCGAAGAAAGCCCCGGGACAGGACGGCCAAACAGCGGACAAACATGCGATAGCGCTACACCCCGAACTGTTCCTGGAGATCGCAAATAAATGTCTGGAACTGTCCCACTTCCCCCGGCCCTGGAAGATAATTACGGTAGTAATACTCCGGTAGCCTGCAAAACCAGACTACACGATTCCTAAGTCCTACAGGGCTATTGGGTTGCTGTCAGTTATGGGGAAAATAGTGGAAAAAATGCTCATAAGGCGGATAAAATGGCATACGCTCCCAAAAATGAATACCTGCCAATACGGATTCATGCCCCAGAAGGGCACCAAAGACTCCCTCTATGACCTAATGCAATACATTGTCAAGAAGCTTAAAGAAAAGAAGTTAATGACAATGATATCGCTGGACATAGAGGGAGCCTTCGATAGCGCCTGATGGCCGGCCATAAAATGTAGACTGACGGAAAAGACGGCATTGCCCTGTCAAACGACATCAAAATTCTGGGGTTAAGAATAGATAGGAAATTAAAAATCGTAAGTTCAATGTTGTTTGTGTGTGTGTTGTAATGTGGTAAAATCAGGTCAGTAAGATTCTATAATTTTGTCCAGTAAGTATTTCCGCTTAAGTAATGATTGTGATTGTGACGCCGTATCTACTAAATGTAATGTACAGAGCGGACCCAAAGTAAGAAAATGAGCAGGTGTAAGAGCAGTGGGTTCAGCAGGATCAGAACTAAAAACAGAAAGTGGACGTGAGTTTAATATGCTCTCAACTTGAGTAAGAACTGTGAGAAATTCTTCATAGGTCAGAATACGCTTAGCATGACGACACAGAATTTATTCCTGATAGACAGGAAGAAGCTATATCTTTGTGTAGCCATAATAACCCGCTCGCGCAACTCAATAATAAAACTGTTTGGTTAGGCACCGCGATTGTTTATATTAAAGATATGCGATTGTTTATAGTACAGATAGGAGTTTAGTTATGCACCTGTCAGGATTCTTATTGACAATGGTTCACAAAACCATTTTATAACAAAAAAATGTTGCATGAGACTTGGTATTAAAATATTATACATACAATATATGTCGTCTGTATATTTCTTAACAAGTGCATTGTAAATTAATGTGTAATTTTCTGCGGTCGGGTTAATACCTAGCCATATGCTTTCGGTTTTACCGAAAGGTATAGTGAAAAGTTTAGATATCAAATATCATACACGTAAAGCGTCATCTAAATCTGTATTGGTATGTACCATTGAATTGAAAGACTCAATAAGCATTGGAAATTTTTCATAGTCACCATGGAATTCAGGTAGCACTAATTTCTCTAACCTTACCATATTTTTGCTATTATTATTTATTGGAATTGTTGTTGAGTAATTATAAATCTGTGAAAAAGTTTGTATAGCCTGTTTGAATAATTTAATTTTATTTATTTATTAGGTAAACACAACAGATTACAACCAGAGAAATTACAGAAAAATCAATATAAAGTTATGAGCCCTAGCTCATAATCATGTGTTTACACGTTAAGGGTTACGACCTATCGTAACCCTTAACGTGTAAACACAGCATGGTTAGGAAGTGGGAAATTGATAGATATAGATTGTTGTACAAAATTGATTGATTGCACCATACAGGTCTTCGAAGGCCCATATCGCTTCAAAATTAGGAGTGTACTTGTTGTCTAGTTTTAAGTTGAGGTTATTTGCTTCCTCTACCATGTGAGTAAACTCGTTTCTAATTTTATCAATGTTTGTAACTTTCTGTAAAGATGATGAATAGTAGGCATCATTTTTTTACTTTGGGATTGATTCATAAATGCGCTGTAAACGCCCAAAATAAGACTGTTTTTTCGCCTCTACTAAAACTAACAATTTAGCCAACTCTATGCTTTCACCAACGCTGCTCTCTCTACTGCTCTAATTCTTTTTTGTCATCTGCCATGGTGCAATAATAAAGTTTGCAAACACTGGACAAAACTACAAATCAATCTCAATCAATCTGGACAATCCCGTGAAACACACGGATACGCAAATTAAGTGGATAAATAAACGTACTATAACAAGAAATGGCCACAAAAATGCGAAGTAAACTAAATAACAAAGTTTTCTTTTGTCAATATTGGCCAACAAACACAAAATTGTACGAACTGTCCGCGGGCGTTTTGCACAATGAAAATAACTTTCTTAGGTCGCGGGAAAGGGATAAATATCTAGAAAAGCGAATCCAGGCTCGATAGGACCGTTTTATGATGAAATTAGTGGAAAATTCACTGTATCATCGATGCGGGTTGGCTCCACCTTCAGACTCCCTTCAACACGATGAATTTGAAGTGAAATATGTAAGAAAACTTTTCCACTTACCAATCCAATAATCCTTGCGTGAAGGCACTACATTTATCGCACAATATCCTCGAACATCTTTAGTTTTCAGGTTTTCTGAAGCGGCGAAGTAAATTCGCATGAAGCGCGGCGCGGGCTTTTTCAATGACAGTTGTTGTTGTTTTTTTTGGATTCTTTTCCGGATCTGGGCACACGCTAGTCGAGGGTGCGTTTGGCCGAGTGGAAAATATGATTTGGCACGTTCCTAAAGCACTTAAATATTTCCTTTCAAAATCATTATGCTCAACCATGTATGTTATCGAAGCTGTTTGATTTTGAAACTCTACAAGCGACGAAATGCTTCCTGCAAGCAGGACACTACCTCACATTAGAGAATCTCATAAATCTAATAAGACCTCGATTATGGTTCATGCATAATGACTACAGACATTCCTTCCTAGCTTCGTGATCCACACACAATGTGCTTTCGTATCCGCAAAGGAAGAAAATACGCCATCATTACACATTAGCTGGTTCCAGCCTCCACTCTCTATGTTTGCAGAAGCTGTCCCCATATAGGTCAGGTATGTAAAGACTGGCATTTTATTGTCATGCACCAAGTACCTCAGTACTTTACGAGCGAACCTCGAATGAGATTCGATTTTTAAACGCCACTTTTCATATTATATTTGTTTGGACAGGGTAATTTTGTGTGGCGCTCCATTCTTTCCGCCTTGCCCCATAGGCGAGATTATGGTCGTATAATGGTCACATAGACCTAGCCAACTTTACTCTGAAAGCCCTGTCCCTCGGTGCCGTGCTCACCTCCCCATATACACTCACAACGCGATACGATCGTCCGCCGCCGGTCCTAAACTCCTAACGCCCTCTCCCCATACAAAAACTCTAGATGTATGTTTTCTTTATCTCGAGAACTAAACGTATTAAAACAATACAGTCTTCGACAAAGTTATTCAGTTTGACGAGCTCTTTCCGATAAATTAATATTTTTTTTCAAATATTTTTATATTATAATATAACTGTTCTGTAATGTCGAAGCTATAACCGATAAATTATTTGTGTTTAAACAAATATAAATATATTTACAATTCAACATTGAAGTGACATGTTTAACATCTATACATTATTATTGAATCTGGGAAATTAATATGTAGAAGGCTAACGCCACTTTTTGTTTTCATCTCGGACAATCCTTCATCAAGTTGTCATCTAAACAATTTTAGTGTAGTTTTTATTTAAACAATTAGTACTATATTTCACAAATTAAATTAAAGCGACAACCCCATAGTTTTAATTTATAGAATTGTGGACAATTTAATACTTTATCATTTGTAATTAGTTTTATATTTTACTGTTTGTAGTCCTAGTGTTTTATCCCCCGACAACTCGTCGTCGTTTAAACTAGAGGAGCCCGCATCGGAACGAGCCATGCTCCTCTTCCTTCCTCCTCTTTCCCCTCCCGGGGACTCCCATAACCGGCCCCAAGACGATCGGTCCGATTGCACCTCGACCATAGTAGAGTCGGTCCTACACTCTCCTGCTCTTTCTTCGTCTGTTTTTTGGGTATTTTTGGTTTCAATCAATCTGATGACATTCCTACGGGACAGCGGGCGCGCCCGACGCAAGTGTAATAGCTTTCTTACGGGGGCCGCCTTTGCCTTACGTATTCTATCAGGCGCTAGCGATATTCCCCTTTCTGTCAGTGGGTTTGCCTCCGGGATTAGTGAAGAGCCGGGGCAGTTGTAGGGTAACCGTGGGGATCTCCGCCGGTTGTGATGCAACCCTAGGAGCCATCGGTCTAAGCTGAAGGGGTCGAGGCAGCGGAATAACTGACTTTTAATACTTTACAGAGGCGATCGTTCGCCGCGTGGGGGCCGGCGCAGTTCGCACAGGTGGTCTTCTCCCTCGGCCTCGTGCACTCGGCCACCAGGTGTGCCTCTCCACAGCGCACGCACCTAGGCGGCCGGAAGCAGTTGGCCGAGGAGTGCCCAAAAGCTTGGCATCTGTGGCACTGCGCCGGGCCCGCCCTGCCCTTCCCGGGCTCGATAGTGATGCCCGGAAGGAAGAGCAGCTCACTAAAAAATCAGCGAGCTGCTCTTCCTTCCTGTACAAAAGTACAGACAGCCCAATTCCTCCTGAAACATGTGACAGCCTGGGCGGCTCTTTTTAGGCGGGATAGGGCGTGTGTGGCGCACAGTAACGCTGTGCTCCGCTAGGGCCCCACAAATAGCCTCAAGAGGGGTGTCGGAGGGGAGGCCCTTAGGGGCGACTTCGGTGGGAAAAAATGATAGCTGACATTCTCACTAAGGCTCTGTTTATTTGTAAGCATAGAGACTTTATGTTTGACTTAAATGTAACAACTCTGGGTACATAGTAGTGGAATAGTATGTTATTATTTAACTTAACTTAACTTATTATTAACGTTTATTATTTAACTTTTATTTTAGTTTGTAGAGTCTTTGTATGGTCGCCAAGTCTCGCTATGTATTCGATGTTACGTTATATAATATGTATTTGCCGTACTGATGCCTATGTAGAGTCACGTATGTGGTATTCCGTTCTATGGTGACTCTTGTTATATAGTGTAAGGGGAAGTGATGGACTTGTACCCTATATAACAAGTCGAGTGAACGTGAATTAGGAGCCTCGCTATGTTTATTTTTAATGTATAGTAAATATAACACCGCCTGTGGCCGGTCCCGTTTCCGGTGATGTCTTTGTTTCCGCCATCGAACCTTCATAGTGCATGATAGTAAGATAATACTTATTTAATATAACACCGCCTGTGGCCGGTCCCGTTTCCGGTTATGTCTTTGTTTCCGCCATCGAACCTTCATAGTGCATGATAGTAAGATAATACTTATTTAATATAACACCGCCTGTGGCCGGTCCCGTTTCCGGTTATGTCTTTGTTTCCGCCATCGAACCTTCATAGTGCATGATAGTAAGATAATACTTATTTAATATAACACCGCCTGTGGCCGGTCCCGTTTCCGGTTATGTCTTTGTTTCCGCCATCGAACCTTCATAGTGCATGACAGTAAGATAATACTTATTTAATATAACACCGCCTGTGGCCGGTCCCGTTTCCGGTGATGTCTTTGAACCTTCATAGTGCATGATAGTAAGATAATACTTATTTAATATAACACCGCCTGTGGCCGGTCCCGTTCCCGGTTATGTCTTTGTTTCCGCCATCGAACCTTCATAGTGCATGATAGTAAGATAATACTTATTTAATATAACACCGCCTGTGGCCGGTCCCGTTTCCGGTGATGTCTTTGAACCTTCATAGTGCATGATAGTAAGATAATACTTATTTAATATAACACCGCCTGTGGCCGGTCCCGTTTCCGGTGATGTCTTTGAACCTTCATAGTGCATGATAGTAAGATAATACTTATTTAATATAACACCGCCTGTGGCCGGTCCCGTTTCCGGTGATGTCATCGAACCTTCATAGTGCATGATAGTAAGATAATACTTATTTAATATAACACCGCCTGTGGCCGGTCCCGTTTCCGGTGATGTCATCGAACCTTCATAGTGCATGATAGTAAGATAATACTTATTTAATATAACACCGCCTGTGGCCGGTCCCGTTTCCGGTGATGTCATCGAACCTTCATAGTGCATGATAGTAAGATAATACTTATTTAATATAACACCGCCTGTGGCCGGTCCCCGTTCCGGTGATGTCTTTGTTCCGCCATCGAACCTTCATAGTGCATGATAGTAAGATAATACTTATTTAATATAACACCGCCTGTGGCCGGTCCCGTTCCCGGTGATGTCATCGAACCTTCATAGTGCATGATAGTAAGATAATACTTATTTAATATAACACCGCCTGTGGCCGGTCCCCGTTTCCGGTTATGTCATCGAACCTTCATGGTGCATGATAGTAAGATAATACTTATTTAATATAACACCGCCTGTGGCCGGTCCCGTTTTTGGTTATGTCATCGAACCTTCATGGTGCATGATAGTAAGATAATACTTATTTAATATAACACCGCCTGTGGCCGGTCCCGTTTCCGGTGATGTCATCGAACCTTCATGGTGCATGATAGTAAGATAATACTTATTTAATATAACACCGCCTGTGGCCGGTCCCGTTTCCGGTGATGTCATCGAACCTTCATGGTGCATGATAGTAAGATAATACTTATTTAATATAACACCGCCTGTGGCCGGTCCCGTTCCCGGTTATGTCTTTGTTTCCGCCATCGAACCTTCATAGTGCATGATAGTAAGATAATACTTATTTAATATAACACCGCCTGTGGCCGGTCCCGTTCCCGGTTATGTCTTTGTTTCCGCCATCGAACCTTCATAGTGCATGATAGTAAGATAATACTTATTTAATATAACACCGCCTGTGGCCGGTCCCGTTCCCGGTTATGTCTTTGTTTCCGCCATCGAACCTTCATAGTGCATGATAGTAAGATAATACTTATTTAATATAACACCGCCTGTGGCCGGTCCCGTTCCCGGTTATGTCTTTGTTTCCGCCATCGAACCTTCATAGTGCATGATAGTAAGATAATACTTATTTAATATAACACCGCCTGTGGCCGGTCCCGTTCCCGGTTATGTCTTTGTTTCCGCCATCGAACCTTCATAGTGCATGATAGTAAGATAATACTTATTTAATATAACACCGCCTGTGGCCGGTCCCGTTTCCGGTTATGTCTTTGTTTCCGCCATCGAACCTTCATAGTGCATGATAGTAAGATAATACTTATTTAATATAACACCGCCTGTGGCCGGTCCCGTTTCCGGTGATGTCATCGAACCTTCATAGTGCATGATAGTAAGATAATACTTATTTAATATAACACCGCCTGTGGCCGGTCCCGTTTCCGGTGATGTCATCGAACCTTCATGGTGCATGATAGTAAGATAATACTTATTTAATATAACACCGCCTGTGGCCGGTCCCGTTTCCGGTGATGTCATCGAACCTTCATGGTGCATGATAGTAAGATAATACTTATTTAATATAACACCGCCTGTGGCCGGTCCCGTTTCCGGTGATGTCATCGAACCTTCATGGTGCATGATAGTAAGATAATACTTATTTAATATAACACCGCCTGTGGCCGGTCCCGTTTCCGGTGATGTCATCGAACCTTCATAGTGCATGATAGTAAGATAATACTTATTTAATATAACGCCGCCTGTGGCCGGTCCCGTTTCCGGTGATGTCATCGAACCTTCATGGTGCATGATAGTAAGATAATACTTATTTAATATAACACCGCCTGTGGCCGGTCCCGTTTCCGGTGATGTCATCGAACCTTCATAGTGCATGATAGTAAGATAATACTTATTTAATATAACACCGCCTGTGGCCGGTCCCGTTTCCGGTGATGTCATCGAACCTTCATGGTGCATGATAGTAAGATAATACTTATTTAATATAACACCGCCTGTGGCCGGTCCCGTTTCCGGTGATGTCATCGAACCTTCATGGTGCATGATAGTAAGATAATACTTATTTAATATAACACCGCCTGTGGCCGGTCCCGTTTCCGGTGATGTCATCGAACCTTCATAGTGCATGATAGTAAGATAATACTTATTTAATATAACACCGCCTGTGGCCGGTCCCGTTTCCGGTGATGTCATCGAACCTTCATGGTGCATGATAGTAAGATAATACTTATTTAATATAACACCGCCTGTGGCCGGTCCCGTTTCCGGTGATGTCATCGAACCTTCATAGTGCATGATAGTAAGATAATACTTATTTAATATAACACCGCCTGTGGCCGGTCCCGTTTCCGGTGATGTCATCGAACCTTCATGGTGCATGATAGTAAGATAATACTTATTTAATATAACACCGCCTGTGGCCGGTCCCGTTTCCGGTGATGTCATCGAACCTTCATGGTGCATGATAGTAAGATAATACTTATTTAATATAACACCGCCTGTGGCCGGTCCCGTTTCCGGTGATGTCATCGAACCTTCATAGTGCATGATAGTAAGATAATACTTATTTAATATAACACCGCCTGTGGCCGGTCCCGTTTCCGGTGATGTCATCGAACCTTCATGGTGCATGATAGTAAGATAATACTTATTTAATATAACACCGCCTGTGGCCGGTCCCGTTTCCGGTGATGTCATCGAACCTTCATAGTGCATGATAGTAAGATAATACTTATTTAATATAACACCGCCTGTGGCCGGTCCCGTTTCCGGTGATGTCATCGAACCTTCATGGTGCATGATAGTAAGATAATACTTATTTAATATAACACCGCCTGTGGCCGGTCCCGTTTCCGGTGATGTCATCGAACCTTCATAGTGCATGATAGTAAGATAATACTTATTTAATATAACACCGCCTGTGGCCGGTCCCGTTTCCGGTGATGTCATCGAACCTTCATGGTGCATGATAGTAAGATAATACTTATTTAATATAACACCGCCTGTGGCCGGTCCCGTTTCCGGTGATGTCATCGAACCTTCATGGTGCATGATAGTAAGATAATACTTATTTAATATAACACCGCCTGTGGCCGGTCCCGTTTCCGGTGATGTCATCGAACCTTCATGGTGCATGATAGTAAGATAATACTTATTTAATCTCACTAGGTCGTGCACGACATAGTGAGAAAAAATTCACGCATGACCTGATTCCGAAAAAAAACCATATCATTGTAAAAAAAAGTTACTTATTCTGATTTTAATTCATTCGGAAGGCAGCTCGATTTTTGATCAATAAACGAACTCCATAAACAGTCGTCTGGTCTTATTAAGAGTTAATAGTGTCTAATGCCCCACTTTAGGTCACTTTGCCGACAGGTGTCGCTGTACATCTACACCTGGCGGCATCGTTTGGTGACCTCGGTTTTATATAGTGTTTTTAAGGATTTATAATAAAGTGTACCCTCGGAAAGCTCACGGCTTTCATTACCTTTTTGATATGGGCGCCCTCTGCGCAAACAAACGGAAAATTTCGTCGAGTGTAAGAACACTTTTATCAATTATCACTTTTATTTTATCTTTTTTACTTTTTTAAATGGGACCAGTGGTTTCCAAGATCTTGGAGTATCTTTGATATCAGACGGGATCTCTGGAACGGTAATAGCTAGATGGTACGAATTTGAGCTCAAATATTCCGGGTCATGGTGCGTTTCTGACGTCTAAAACCTTGAGGATCTGGCGATAACCAGGCAAAAGTAAGTGAACTTCAATATCACATTATGAAACAGGAAGAATTTTAAGATTATCAGCCCGACGACACGATGTGTAATACGAGTAAGTAGTCAGATGATGGAGTCTTCTCGAACTAAACTCGTACAGGATCCCGCCACAGACATTACAAGATAATCCTTTTTTTTAATACAATAACTAAAACCTTAATGATCTGATTATCGTTACTCCTGGTCATAATCAGATCAGCAAATAATAAGTCGGTTTTTTTTTTAAATATTTAGAGTTAAATTATTAATTAATTAAAAGCAAACAAAAAATAAAATTAACACATAATATTAACCTTTAACCTTTCGTTCTCGACTATAAATAAAACAAAACTCGTAATTATACATATAGAATATAATTTTTATTACTAATTTAACAATGTTCATACATACAGTACAGTATTATACTTTAAAGACTTTTAACTTTTAGCACCTTCATCGAGAACAAGATTAGATTATAATCATAACTACACAGAACAATTTATGTTAAAAATAAATACACAATTTTTGTAGAGGTAGATATCTTAACTGGATAGCGAATCTTTATTTATACATAATTGCCAACAATTATTCTACCTACGTTAACGTACAATACAATACAATACAAATATACTGTATCGCACACCCGGGACACAAACAAAACATACAACATAAAGAGAGGTACAATACAATGTGCAGAAGGCGGCCTTACGTACATTTTACACGAATTCAGCACGTAGGTACACGTCACGTTAATAGATCTAAACGCCTGTATGTTAATATCTCAGCGATCAACATTACAACCTCCTTGGCCAAATACCACTGGCTGGCGAACTATAGTTATTTTTAAATTAATTGTTTTTGTTTACAACGTTACCAGGAATCACATGACAATTTAATCAGTGCTTTTGGGGAATTGGCTCCATCACTCGCCACCGTCACCTTGGTTTAGTGAGTGTAAGCGTGGGCGGAGAGACCCGAGAGATGCCCTCATGTGCCGGGGCGGCCACCACCCGCACCGGCGGCAGTCACACGAGAAAACGTCATCAGGGTGGAGTGGCCGATAAAGAATGTCGCAGTCGAGCGCGACTCAGGATGAACTGAAGAGTTGTAAAGTTGTAAATAGACATTTGTAATAATTATTATATTTTCTATTTGACTAAAAATTAATGGACCGGCCCTCGTATAAATCACACGTCCGATTTAGTAAAAAAAAACATTTTCAAAGGTATGTGGCACTATTAGGCTACGATATGAGTAATAAAAGTAAGTAATATTTGTAGCTCAAGAACACCATTAACTACATATCTGTGGAACCCGCGGAGCACACACCTCGCTAATTATATATGATACACGATCAACTGAAAGGAACACAGTGTACTAACTGGGCCCTCCTCCATTAAGTTGAATGTAGTACGTGCAGTGTCCTAACATCGATCACAGATTAAATTATGATTATTATGATTACATTTGTTTTAAATCTTTAAACCTACCACACCGTGAGGTGAGGAGCGGAGTGGCGTGGCAACGATGTGTGATAACATTGTCACATCACGATTACCGGATGATGGTAGATCATGAAAAGGACCATTTAGACCTGTATATAGATAGGTACAAAACTTAGCTAAGTGAGCGGTGTAGTGTACAGAGCTGGTGGCCGGGGGCTAGCGGCCAGCGGTCAGTGAGTATAGCTGATAGTGGCCGGTGGCCGGCGGCCGGGCGCGCTCCCGCACGTCACAACCCGACACAAAACTAATAGCAGGCAACTTTACAAAAAAACTCTTACTAAAGTACTATTAGGTACTCCAATTTAAAACTAAAACAATTGCGTGCGGCGTCAGGCACGAGGCGTCACGCGTCAGGCTAGACTGAGGAAGTAGACGGCGAGCAGCGCCAGCGCGTAGAAGGCGCCGCTGACGGTAGGCGCGGGCCAGCGCGGGCGGTGGCGGCGCGTCGCGTCGGGTCGCTACAATGTGCGATGAGCTTCAGACAGCTCTACCAAATGATAAAGGAAACTGAGGCTGATATATTTGCTAATAAAAAGTATGAAATTCTAAAATAAATATGCTAAATAATAATAGGTATTTAAATGTAACATTGTAAATTTCATTTGTTACTTTTATTCAAGCGTGTGATTACTTTGGCTTGTCACATGTAACATTCATACATGTTTATTTATTTATTTAATAAACATTTACAAAATTATTCAATATTGTGTCGGTATCGGCAGTGGCGGCCGGGGTTTCCCTCGCTCGCATTACGCACTCTGCTTCGCAATTTGCATACATTATAATAAGTAAATATTTATATATTTGCATATGTCGCAGGGAAGTGGGGATCGGTCGTCGGTGGTGACGGGTGGAGGATCAAAACTGTTTATCGTGTGATGATAAGTTACGAGCTTTTGGGGGGCAGTAAATATTGCGTGTACGTAAGTATTGTCCTAAACCTTTTGAAAGAGTATGAAAAGTGCTCCGGGCCCTCACGAGAAGACGGCTCATCCTTCACTAGACATAACGACTACAGAATGCGAGATAACACGGCAAAATGAGTGGTACGTTTGAAGACGTCTCCTTGTGCGGTGAGGTCTTGTGAGGTGGAGTTAACTTCTTGTGGAGTTGACTTAATGTTTCAGTTGTTTTTTATAATTTGCTTTTTGTAATGTAAATAATTATTTCTTACTCCCTAGGCCGTTCCTCGGGATGTCCACCCGGTGCCGGTGCCCGGGTAAACAGATGAGTATGCTTGTGTGTGAACGTACTGCTGTGACGTCACATGCCACAGCCGCCGGCCGCGAGGTCGCCGTGACGCGATTGTATCCATGTACAGTGACGTCACGAGCCGCACTATACAGGTGAATTCCTCGCTCCGGCCGCGACGCGCGACGTCACACCATAAATGTTGAAGATCATAAATATGATGGTTGAAGATCAACTCGTTTACAAAGTATCAAGGTCTACACGCCAGCCTGCGGGCTCCGCGGCGTAACTGTGGAGCCCGGGCTCGGTAGGGAGCCACTCGTCTCGTCTCGTCTTTAGGTTACGCTCGGGTCACATTCCATTAAATAAGTTTTTGCATTTGGTGAGAAGAGCTGCACCGTTTTGTACCAACTGCAACACAATAGAAGACGAGTAGGTGAGTGATCACCTCCTAATGGAGTGTGACCTGGTGAAAGTTGAGAGGAAGGAATTTAGCCTCAATAGGCTCCAAAATGAGAGGCTCAATTTCATTTTGAGTCAGCCCTTATCTGATAATATGAAACACTTGCTGTTGTTTGCTAAGTTGGCTCTCAAAGTGAGGGCTGACTCTGATAATACTTGAGTTTCTCTTCCCTTTTCTCAGTGACCCTGACGAGGCTGACATGGTCACCTTGTCGTGTACCGAAGCCTCAAAACAGAGATTTAAAAGAAAAAAAAATGTTAAAGAAAAAGGTGGTCGAAGATACTGACGTGCAGAATCGCCTGGGGTGGTGTCGGTACCGTCCTCTTTCTACCGCAAAGCAGAAATGTTTGCATTTCTGTGTTTCAGTTTCAAAGTGAGAGAGCCAGCGTAATCAGCGGCAAATAAATCCTCAAGGTTAGCAGCGCATCGAATACCCTCGGTGTACACAACATAGGCTAGGACTTCACCGGTCCGAGTTCCAGCTACGATTCGGTTCGCCGCATCCAATAACAGAGCGCTGTCAAGTGGGGAGAGGGCGAGCGAACCGAATCGCGACTGGAATCGGACCCGTGAAGTCCTAGCTATAACGATGACAAAGAGCAGGCTTCACGACCCCAGCGTGTTCACATAAAGCCGGTCCTCGCGCGCGGCTCGTCAGTACCGCGGCGCGACTCGACTTGGCCGCACGCGCGCTGCGTTCCTTCACACGTGCAATAAAAAACGAACTAAAATTACGCGCGCGTTCACAACACAAGGAACACAAACTCCTCGCTTCGTATATTATATTGTGCAAGTAAATAGTAATAATCAGTGTCCGGTACCGAGCGTCGAGGGAGCCATGAAGGGCCAGAGCAAGAGATTCGTGGACCAGGCGGGAGACGCGTACGAGACACAGGTCGCGAAGACTCCTCCGCGCGAGGAGGACGTCGGGTTCCTCGGACTGGTGAGGACTAAATAGTCTAATAATAAGTACATCGTCCTCCGTAGTCCTGGCGAGTAAACGGCGCCGTGCGCGCGGGAGAGAGGCGGGCGCGCGCGGCTCGCGGCCGGGGTTCGGGAAGATCGGCACGACTGTTCGTGGTTGAAGTCCTGGAAATACTAGTCATTCATTAGAAATGCGGGACACGCTGAAAGGAATCTTTTATCTTTAATACCTATTTTCCATTTATTGTTACACTTTATATTTTAATAGTTTTCAATAACATATTTTTTTCGACAACCGTATGTCTCGTCGACGGGTCGTAATATCCGCACCTGTGGACAATATTTTAAAGAGTAAACTAGGAACACGCTAAACTTGTGAGGCGCCTGCTGAGATCTAGCGGCCGCGGCCGGTCCCCCCGTGTCAACAACAGTATCAACAAGTAGTATGTTTGTCCTCTTGGACAGGTTGTGGCCTGCCATCGGTCCTCATGGTCCAACAGAATACCAGCGCTGGAGGCATCTTGTCTGCAGCAACAAGCTGAGTTGAGGCCCTTTTCACAACAACAGCAGACCATCAGACATGATTTAGATATGTTTACCTTTGACTACATAATTATTTCATCATAATTATAACTGTTTCGGTCATTGCTGTGTGTGAAATAAACATATTACTTACTTACTTAGTACCGACTCCGGCCGTCACTCGCTAACCTACACCGTCGCCGAACGAAACGGCACCACCCTCACTCTTATACGACCTAGTACACGAGTGAGCGTGACAGTTTAATATTAAATCTATATATTGTGTTGTAAACGTGAGTTTATGTATTTATGTTTGACATGTGACCTACGTACGTTATACATATTGGCTACTCCCGAGATACTCCCGGTCTGTACACAGAATTTTTATTAATTTCATTGATCTGTGTTAAGAATAAACCACAGTAAAAAACTACAGTGAACACGGGGATACAGTTTAACGTAGGCACTTATTCTCCGAGGCGCGGAGGGGCTCAAATGAAAACATACCACTAGCGGTCCACGTTCACACCGAGTGTGACGCGTTACGAGCTGCCCGTGACCACAACGTGTGTGACGTGACACGTGACACACTGCGCCACTGACCCGGTGTGTCACAGCGGGCCACTTTCCGAATGCAACAACAACGAAGTGAATCCCCTTGTCCGCTGACGCACTGCACTGCACTGCGTGCCGCCGCCACCGCCGCCGTGTCCCGTGTCCCGTGTCGTCACGGACACGCGTCTCCGCTAAACGGGACATGATTCCCAGTGACAACAATATGACCAATTTCCAGTGCTACTGTTCCATCGCGACGGTAATCCCGGTTCAGATTCTCACAAATGTCCTCGACGGCGACGTGCGCAGGCAATGGAGGAATCGCGCCCGAGGAACTGTACACGGAGGAAACTTTTATCGATAGAATCTACGACGTTTATCTTCGTTTAAAGCCGGCGGCCGAGCTCCGCGACACTTGTTCCCGGTGTAACAACCCACCATATTGGCTAAGTAGATGGTTTGATGACATTACCATCTGTTATTAATATTTAAACATATTATACAGTTTAGGATACGAAAAAAGTAAATTCCATGAGAATTGAACCACGGTTGATCGTCTAATGTGACTAAATCAAGGATGTATACTTAAGTTTGTTTACATTATGTGTTCAGTTGAACTTACCTTTAAGTAATACAGTTACACGCCCCGCACCCCCGCACCCCACCTCCCCACCGGGTGGACTAATAGTTTCCACTATTAGATGCTATTAACTTCCACGAAGTTAGTTACTTTACTACCCACATAAGTCCAATTTAAAGAACACAAAAGCTTCGCCCTTGACACCATCGACCCCCCTCCCCCCTTCCCCCCTCACAGTACCACTGTCAATTGATAAGTATCACCCATTTCACCGCCCCTGACCTCGAGGAAGATGGATAGTGCCTTTTACCCTTCACCGGGACGACACACAACAATGCAAGTATTTCTGCTTTGAGGCAGGGGTACCATACTGGTACCGCCCCCTCGTACACGAGTTACACAACCAGTGGCGAATCTAGGAATTGATTTAGGGGGGGAGATCTCGTGAGCAGAACCTGATTTAAGGCTCCTAGCGCCCCAGGACTAATATGAATTCGCGCCGAAGGTTGACCTTCATCTAGTCACAGATCCGACACAGGTGATAATATATTAGGTTAAAAGGCTAGGGCGGGAGCGAGCGCAGCGAGCGCGAAATGTAGGAGTATAACACAGATCATCTAGGTGCGGCTCACATAAGGTTCATTTGATTTGTTCAGAACAACCCCCCCCCCCCCCCCCCCCCCCCCCATTCGATGTACCCATCAGTGTACCCAACGCAGCACAAACAATCGCCAAAAACAGTAGTCTCATCCGACTGTAAGAGCGCGGCGCGGCGCGAGTGTGTACAGGTGTTGCGTGGTGGAGACAAATACTCGTATGTTAACCGGACGGGGGTACACACACATATAATATTTATATGTGTCGCTTACCATCAGGCGAGATCGAGGTCAAATGCGGGTTTAGAAGTAAATAAAAAAAAAAAAAAATTTTTTTCATTTATTTTGAATAACATATCGGGCAAGTTGACATTTAAAAGGGCGCGCGGCAGAGAGCAGAGGTCGAGGTCACTCTGCAATTATTCGTAACATGTGAGTCGCCAAATGCTAGTAGTAGTAGTTCGCCGAGTGCGCGTGCGCTGCTCCGCCGCGCGCGCACCCGGTAGAGCGATGTCACAGAGAGATGGGGAGCGGCGACGCTTCGCCGGGTTCCGATTAAAAGGGCAGGAGACGCACCACGAGGGATCGAAAACACTCCAGTGGTGTACCAGTGAGGTGAGCCGGGGTGTGTGGCGACTGACCGTCAGGTCGCTCTCCTTAACAAAAGAGTGTCGGGTGTTATAAATAAATAATATATAATTTTGATATTTTAACATACTATTTGTATGACGAATATGGGCACGAGTCGCGATCCAGTACACGTTTTTAGGGGTCAGCGGGGTGTAGAAGAACGAGGGAGCGGCGCACGTCCTCCTGCACACCGCGCGGCGGCCCGTACTCGTCCCTCGCTCTTTTACGGCCCGCTGTAGAGTACTTCACGTGGACGGTATCTCCTCACGTTCGAGAAACCTGTATGTGTGTATGCGGAAGGTAAATCATTATTTGCGCGCGACTCGCGATCCTCGCGATGTTTCTAGTAATAACACTCAGTAGTTGGGGAAAACCTCTCTCGGGACATCCCACCGCCAATATGCAAACCTATTGACTAATATTATTATTTTAATTGTATTATTTACTTTTCATTTCAATCGTTTACTCAAATATTTTGTTCATCTATTTTAATATTTTGTCAATGCCACGATTTTTTAAAATATTCTACTCGAGGCAATTTTTGGGGTAAAAACCTAGTTACGATCGCAAAATACGACATAGACAAAATATAAAAACAAAAATTTATTTTTTATTTGCAATACAATTTGGCTATGGTTTGCTCTCCTGCAAGCGATTAGTAAATACAGAGTGCGCCGTACCGGTGGTGAACACCGAGTGGTCCGGCACGGACCACTCGGTGTCTGTGATCGTGTACAGTTTGGCGATACGCTACCGGGGCCGGAGCGGGACCCGTGAAGTCCGGCCCTCAACTTTATCTAATAAGTTAATAACATTGAAATCCCGGAACGACAGCCGCTTCCGTCTCGTTACAAAATTCATCTAATCACAATACTGCTTCATTTATCGGCCAGTGACACGCCAATACGGTACTGGTAGCGACGCTTGCCACACTGACATTGAGTCGTGGGCGGTGACGTCACCACCGGGGCCCACAATAACCAGTAACGTAACGTTGCATCTCATTTCTCAGCTAATTAAGTATTATCGCAATTACGTTACGACAATCCGCAATATTTATGAATCTGAAACAAATACCAGGAATGAAACTGAAGCTGTTAGACCTGTACTACACGTGTCCGGCTCCGGCCCCGTGTCAATTCGCCGCGTCCGACAATGAAGCGCCGCCTTCGAGCGGGGGGAGGGCGGAACGCACGTGAACCGGCGCATGTAGTCCGGGCCGTAGCGTGTCGTGTGCCGCACCGCGCACGCTATCGGCTCGCGTCGCGTCGCGTCTACAACGGGGTGTCGGAGACGTATTTTCCCATCGCAACTACAATATTTATGTAATACCTACTTATGATTATGGTTACCATGATTTTTTGCATTGACCAATCACCGCGTACACTGAAGCCACTACAATAGCCTTTTTAATTTAAGGAAAGAAGAGCAAACGGCCAAGGTACAGCACACTCGCGACGGTTATAATCACCTATTACTCACAATATTATTAGAATTTCGTAATTCAATTTATTTCTTAACTAACATTAGAATGCCATTTTAAGACATACAATCTCTAAAAAGTCAACAATCGGTAAACCTATTTGTAATCTCAGTACGCCGGGGTTGCCGGGTTATATAATTTAATTATAAGTCTGTCCCGGGTTGTCCTATATGGTGAGTGTTCGTCGTCGCCCAAAGACACCTCAACTCAATATTTTTTTTTATTTTTTTATGTATAACTAAACCCGCATTTGACCTCGATCTCGCCTGATGGTAAGCGACGATGAGGTCGACGATGGAGCATGCGGGTCCAGTAAATGCCTATTAACTCTGGCCTTGAAGATCCCAAGGTTGTAGAGACACAACACAACAACACATTTGTTTTATAAAGACACCTCACCTCAATATAAAGTAACTAAAGGTTTTCGATGCGCCGCTAACCTCGGGGACTCGGATGGAGTGTCTCGTGTGCCGGTAAGTACGCTGGCTCACGTGTCTTACGCTTCAAACCGGAACACGGTAAAGCAAGAATTGCTGCGTTGCGGCAAAGCTGTCGGATATAAAGGAGACACAAAGGAAGGACAGGCTCGAGATATTGTATTCGCAAGTTCATGTCCACGACCGTGACTGCGTGTGTGTTGACGTGTCCGAGTGTGACGAGGCGCAAGAGTGTTCAGTTAGTTTAGCTACAAGGTTATATTCGCATGTTCCACTCTTGGACACACTAGTGGTCCTTCACGCGTGCTCGTGTCGCTCGTTGGACCGACTAGACCTCGGCCGGCTCCGCTCCGAAGCTCGGAAGTCCTCGGCTCACCGAAGGAGTGAAGCTTTGATCTGCCACTCCGAGCAAAGTTATCTCGGGACCTTATTTCACGAAGCAACAATCCTTCTAAAATTGACTCTGTTTTGTGTGGGGATTTATCTCAATGTTTCCAATTTAGACTTGTAATAATGATAGTTGCTTCGTAACCTGTGGTCCAGATGTCCCCCGCGAGACACGAGACGTGGTATGTTATACAACACAACACACCGTGTCACTGTGCCGTGTCACCATCACAGCGCAGTGGCGAGCGCGGCCGAGGGAAGAACTGTAGGTATCATCTGTTTTACAAAAAACATAACAAAACCGTATAAATCACAAAAACACATAATTTGCCAATTTAGCTTTCAGTTTCGTTAGTGGCACATCTGAATACAATGTGGGTACAGTCTGTCTAAAAAGTCAGTTCACTTGGGATTTTTAGTAGAATTTAAAAAAATACAGAATATGTATGCTTTTCTAGTCCTAGTTCTACTTCCAAATATATTTGACAAATAAATTCAGTGTTGTCTGAAAGAGATCGCTTTTAGCGATAAGACCGCCTAGATTGTATTAATCGTTTTGTACGCATTGTATCACACTAATTTTGTGCAATAAAGAGTATTCATTCATTCATTCATTCATTCAGTGTCGCTAAATATAACTCGTTTTAATTCTAGGTACTAAAAATCATAAGTGAACTGACTTTTTAGTCAGACTCTACATTCTACAATCTGTCACATATCGTACACACGTAGGTACTTTACCAACGGCTGAATTGTCGTTTGGCCTTTGTCCTTGTACGTCTTTGCTGGTGATCCTTCTTGTCGACCTATTGTCAGAGTTGTTCAGGCCGCCCACGTGGCCTAACGACTGCTCACACCGGGTCGTGCTCACAAATAGGCCACGAGCCTCTTCTTTTGCAGATGATTTAGACTGCCTCGTGTCTCGTGTCGGCGTATCGGCTCGCGTCCGAACAGCGCGATGATTTAGACTGCGTCGTGTCTCGTGTCGGCGTGTCGGCTCGCGTCCGAACAGCGCGATGCGAGAGCGACCAGTTCAAACTTTACGTGCAGCGAACTAGAAGTAGCTTCGTTAAGTGTACCTACTCGCGGCCGACAGTACCCGGGGTCGGCCGGTGACGTCACGACGCCGAAGCGCTCGGTTTAATTAGTGTGTATAAATAATATAATTCCCCTAAGATACGATGACGCGTGACGCGACCTCCACCGCCGGCAAACATTCGTGGAATTGTAACGAAACACACAAAGATTTGCCCCCGCGCCCGCAGTCCCCGCGTCTAGTACTCGTGTATGAACTAATTGTTAGATCAAACGAGAGCTAGGTACGTCAACAACGGCCTAGACAATACTTCTGGGCTACGTGTCCTCACGATGACCACCAGACACGACGACGACGTCACGAGCCGTGTGCGAGGCCGGGGCGGGCGGGGCGCCCCGCTCGGACGCGCGTGGTTGCCCGAGGTGACTCTGGTGGTCGTTGCGGTACTTTTTCAATAAAAGAAAGTTCCGTTATTGTAGCACCCTCAACGTGGTGTTCGGCAGTGTAACCCGCGGCCAAATTTCGACTTTGTCTTTCATCTGTAAAAATAAATGCATATTGTATTACGAGTAGAGATTCAGTCAAACGATGCGTTTTTTGTAAATAAAGTAGTACTAATAATTTTAGCGGATTCCTTAAAAACGTACTCACACGTGGACAAATAAAACATTTCGCACCATTACTTTAGTACGTCTCACCTACTAACACATTTTATTATTCGAAGCAGGTAACCGAGATCGCCGCGAAGCTCACGACACGTGTTCGGACAGTCTCCCGCACGTGTGTCGCAGGCTCAAGCGTGACCGAGTAGGTAGGTACCTACTCACGTACAATATAAATAATATAAATCGTATATATTAGCGACTCGAGACAACAAACCTGTTGCACCGTCCCGCGGCGTACTCCTCCGTGTCCGCGGTGACCGGTCCGGCCGGCGGCGGGGCTCCGACGACGTAACGGTCACCACGTGTGTACGAAATGGTCGTCAAATCGGTTTAAATAATTTATTTCTCATAAGAACGTACACTTTCGCTCACAGAGTCAAGTTTAAGCGACATCTATTGAACTTTCGAGAGGATCCATTAGAAAATTATTAAAATTAAATTAAATTAATTAAAAAAGAACATTTAAAAAGTCCCTCAAAAGTTCAATAAATGTCGCTTCACCAAATGGCCTTCGAACCCTCGACGTACAAACAATTTACAAAATTACAACGGATATTTCCAGCAAGTCCAAACGTACGAGTAAAAACGGTTTTCAAAATAAATTGTAACAGAATAGAGGATGACAGACAATGTCGAAACTATTATTGATTATACGTTTTAGGTTTGTTTTTAAAACTATTTCAATATCATACAAAAGAGCAGGAAATAGCCCACAACTGTGATACCTTCGGTCACACCCACCGTTATTTATTACAACGCATGTTACGATATTAACATTGACACGTGTTTTCCAAGTTCGCCGTCCAGTATCGACCAGGTCGAAATCCCAAATGTTCATAAAAACTTGGATTTTCGTCGTAACTCACAGTGAACCGGAATAAAACGAAATTAGTCTTTTTGTTTTTAATAAAAATACCGTCTCGACCTTTAGTCACCGGTGACAATTATAAGTATTACGACTGACCCGACACCGACACCACGCGGTGATACGCGCGGAGCTCGACACCGCGCTCATTTGGAATAAATTGTAGGAAATCGAATACTAATTTGGAATAAAATGATAAATCGTGGACATCGACTGCAAAATATTTTGTATCATGTACGTGCCCGACACGTTCTTGGCCGGTTTTTATTATTTACATGCGACAGTTTATCGCGTCTCGAACCGACACAAAAACGTCACAAAACCCCAAAACCCGGTCGGTTATGAGGAGTTATTTGATGTGTCGTGTAGACAGATAACATTAATGAGAGCAGTCTGAACAATTATACTCGTACTCGTAGCTTTTATGTGAGTAAATGTTATTAAAGGAATAAACTCGGATCAGAGAAAATATTATTTATTAGAGACTGACACAGAAGTTTTTACTAGAGCATTGTTTCATAGCGACCTACACACACATTAACAAACGTTCCAAAATTATATAATTACACAAAATTTCCTTTAAAGTGGGTGTGTACCTGAAATATGAAGCGGTAGGTGATATGTTTCAGTGTCATGGCTTGACCTCTCTGCCTAGGTGCGAGACGGTCAGAAAATGACGGTCAGAAATTAAGCACAGGTCAGATATGACCAGGGTGTGTGATCCCTAGTGGCACATTAGGACCTGTGCTCCTCAGTACCTCGGAGACAACACTGTCGGCTCCGCCCGCCGGCTGTCGTCCGACATCAGTGACCAGTCCGCATCAAAGTTGGCCACTAAATGCTTTGATAATGATTTCGGTAGAAGTCTTGAGGTTTCAAATAGAATGAGATCGGAGATCAGAGGGGGTCGGAGGTTCGGTCGGTCGCTAAAATGCTCGGGGGGAGTTCGAACCGACGAGTTCCCTCCACCTGCGACCCTGAAAAGTGAGATCCTCGACAAAAAGGCCTCTAAAAATGAGCGCCAAGTTCGCGCCCCCCACTGGCCCGACGGTCCGTGTGTGTGTTCGTGTTACATGTGTATTGTAACGTTGTGTTATTGTGCGTCGCGTCGTCATGGCGACGCGACCTCGCGGGAAGCACATCAAACGCGCCGATCGCGACTCGCGGAGGTCAAGGTCCCGCGCACCGCACAATGTACGAGTACCTACATGTTATTGGTATTTACAACTGACGCTCCTCCGGCTGCGCGACACGACACGACACGACACGACTCGTTACGTTGTCGTCACGTATGCATAGGTAACCGTGCACGGAAGGATGTTTCCCGTGGGTCCATTCAAATTACCAGTCTATTTTCTGTTAAAGGGCTGCACCCTGCGAACGTATTGCCACTGACCGCACCCCGGCTGCACCCCACAGAGGTGTCGGGAAGCGGGACCGCGGGAGCCCGTGTTACCGTGGAACTTTATATAGATGCACGTCTAGTAATTACAAAAATTGATATAAACTATTTGAGGGGCAGTCGGTACTACCTACAGGTAAGTACCTAACTCAAAATATCCACGAAAATAAAATAAAAATAGAAATTCATATTTCAATACCACACATACACAACTCTCACGTCCATAATCCCCGAGGGGGTAGACAGAGGACCTAGACCAGTAGACCTTCATCACACGGTAATAATACATTGTAATTATAACCTGTAAAGAGTACCAAGTGCATGAGATACAGGGCACCCTATAATATAACACATTAATTAACCCGCCCATTATAACGTCAATTGCCGACTCGTCAAATACGTTTGCACTTTATTGATATTAACAATAGATATAAAACAAGAATCGACACAACTCCGTGGGTGGGACCACCAGCGAGCGCCGCGCCGCGCCGCGCCGCGCCGCGTCGTCGCCCGATGCTCATATGTTAAAAAGATGTTTGTCACTCCCCTCGGTCACGCCATAACGGCCCAATGAAATACATACATACATACAAACCTTCACGCTACGTCCCTTACGGGATAGGCAGAGGGAACAGAGCGACACGAACCCCTGTCTTGGCACGCTTCTCTTGCTTACTCTACAGTCATTCGTCGTGTCCCGCATGCTCGCCGTTGGGGTCGTTTGCTCTGTAAAATCTAAGAGCACTCTGTCAATCTGATCTTTAAAGGTCAGTCTAGGACGACCCCGGCTTCTCCTTCCACTCACCTTCGCTTCGTACACCTGTTTCGTCATTAGTTCATCACTCATTCTTCCTACATGCTCGAACCAACGGAGCATGCCTTTTTCATATTCCACGTACCTATCTCTTCTATTCTACGTAGCTCTATGAAATAAAAACTATATTTTATGCAAGGATTGTACGGTCCCACTGTATACTGTATTAGTAACATACTAGTATAATCTAGACGTAATGTTAGTGTTAGTTTCCCTCGTTAAACTTTGAACAACTACGGAATATGATTGTTCAACTGATGTTGTATGAAGTGCTCTGCCAACAAACACTTCACAAGAAACAGTTTGATTTACTATGAGGTCACTGTGACTGATTAGAGACAATGGTAGACAGACACTTAGTTAGTAGGGTGTTAGGGGATGAACCTTCAGCACCAGAAACCATAATTCAAAGCTACCACCGGCAACGCTTCGTAAGGTGCTATTGCTGGAATCAAAGAAGCGGTGCAAGAAACAATCGGCTGCGCAAATTTTAAAATAAATGAAATAACTTACAAATTACAATTTAAATTTTATTTCGTACAAAACTTGGCGCTCTCCTCTACTATACAATTTTGCTTAAGTTAATTTGAGTATTTTTGAATTGACAATCATCTATAGAGACCTCGCCTGCCTACTCTCCGAAAATACAAAGATTTATGATTCTGTTCTGTTCTGTCAGACCCCTTGTACAGCCAAATAAATATGTCACCCTTGTTGTAATCACCTACCGGGAACACTCGTAACAACATTAACAATGACCTGTCACAACACTGACCCCCGCACCCCGCGCCCCTCACCCCCGCCGCGTGACGAATCCGGAAACTCGACATTCCCACACTTTAAAGTGCCTCGTGAAACTTTAAACTGAATACGTCTCCACAAATACGATAGTACCTACCTACCTAAGTATGATCTGAAATGTCACACCACTGATTTTACAAACTACACTGAAAAACAAATATTCGGGTCCAAAAACCGTTGTTTTCAGAATGTTTTCGGGGGGTTTTCTCCGTGTACGGGACGGATTAGAATAATCCCTACCTTCGCCGGTCAAGCGTGTCGTACGAGTAACTCGCCGGTGGCAAGACCCCTTCAGGGTCCGTCCGCTGCCGACCGGTCAATGTGTTCAGGCAGTGTCTATAGAAGAGCCAGTACTTACTGAGCCCGTGTGCTCTATCTTCGACCTCATCGGCACTTACCACCACGTGAGATTGGGGTCCAACGTAAATCCTCCACCCCGAAGGCCCACTCGCACACTCACACACCTTATAATACGCGCATCATTGTTTGAAGCCTCTCGAGGAGACGCAAAAACACGTAAATGGTCGTAAACAGTCGGCCGTACAGTTCGGCGCGATTGGACGGACGTGACACGCGATCTTATTGTCGGCGGCTGATTACTGGTGTGTACTAAACACTATGGTTAAACTATGGTTCAGTCGTCAAGCGCACCGCTCCGCGCGTGAGAGGTCCGCGGGACGGCCTCCCGGTCTTCAGGACTTCCTTCCGACTGAACTTTGTTCGTATTGAACTTACGAGTACATTAACGATAAGTCGGAAATGGTCTCCACTGACGAGAACAACGGGTAAAATGTAGGTACTTTAAGGTAAATTTAAATTTAAAAAAGAATTTATATTTACCTGTCATTTTACATTGTCCTTTGTTTCTTTTAATTGTTATTTTCTAAATAAAAAATATTTTACGACAATTAATGACTTTTCGGTTGCAATTCCGTGCACTTTCTCTTAATCTACGTGTAAATATATACGGAACTTATAAACTGTGTGTTGTTCAGAGTTTGGCGCGGACTGTTGTTGTGGAGTCGGTTGTCACCGTCATGTGGTCACCGTCGTGTGGTCACCGTCGTGTGGTCACCGTCGTGTGGTCACCGTCGTGTGGTCACGTCACACAGTCCGCACTGTTCAGAGTCACTCACTGTTAAAACACTCGTACCTACGAACTAAAATAAGTACGAGTAGAACATTAGAACAATTAGGTTAGTATCTCCCCACTGTTGGGGCACAAGCATCCCCTTGCACAAGGGGGGTACGGGCCACGACCCACCGAGCGCGCCCCGTGCTGTGCGGTCGATTTCACACGCCTTCGGAATCTTTTTAATTTCCTCCGACATGCAGGTTTCCTTCACCGTCAGAGCGGTCGGTAAATGTACGTAAGTCTTCGAAAAAAACCGAAAAACTCATTGGTACATGGCATTGCACGGTTTCGAACCCGGACCTCCCGCACGGGAGTCGGTCCTCCTAGCCACTGGGTCACCAACGACAAGGTATTTAAATAGCAGCTAGATCTGAAAATAGAAAAATCGCAACACGACCAGACGCTCGTATCAAAATGACATAATCTCACAACCAGTTTAGAACATTTACAATAATTAATAGTGGGCAAGACACGAGGCTCCCATCGGTATTTTTATAATCTGCGTTATGGAGATCGCTATGAAAAAAATGAATCGGTTCACATAAAACACCCACCGTGACGCGCTCTATCCAAATCCGCAGTTCACCGTTTCGTATAACTTTTCCCGTCGATCGCGAGTGCTCGTGTCCGCGACACAATTTCCTTAAAGGCCGTGTGTAATCACTGCGCAAACATTCTGACACGGTTTACAATATTACTGGTGGAGTGGGGCGGTAAGAGGAAGGAAATAAACGGACACATTATGTACGGCGGGAAGCCCGCGTTCAGCGTGTGTGTACACGTCACACGTCAGGTTTATACCCTTTAGTACTCTGGCGGTTTAACATGTTACACACATTAACACGAATGGCAAGGAATCATAACAAAAACTAGTTGCGTCAGGGTTCCACAGGGTGTAGCTTGATTTGTGTTCCACTGTACCTCGCGTGGAGCCACTGCCATAGTACGAGTGACAAAGTTACTATGGAGTAGGTAAACCCGCCTGCGCGGCAAGAGGGGCGCGGGCCGGGACCACGGGGGGCTAGTGGATGCAACCGGGCGGGAATTATACTAGTAGTATTTCCCCCACCCGATAGTAGTTCACACACAGCACCTACATACCGCGACCCGTTTCTGGGCTCACACGCGCTGTCGACGTATTCCAGGCCGCTTCTCCCCGACCCCTCCCTCCCCAGCGACGTCCTAAGCCGAGGTCCGTACCCACCTGGGTGCCCTTACGCAGTCGCTTCTTATAGTTTTTAAGTCCTCCTCTGGCTGGAGCGCACTTAGCGCTCGCCCCGAAAACCCCGGTGAAGCTGTAAAGGTCATTAGAACCAACAGTAATTATCAGTACGAAAAAAAACTAGTAGATACAAGTACTATACATTGGCCGAGTCGATTTCCTCTTATCGTTTGTTTCTACTGTATACTACTACTGGTGGAACCACACAAATCTGACTAGTAACGTCCTCTCCAATTTAAATCTCCGCGGAGAGAAGTGCACGGCTTACGTGGCAGAACTCTGTCCCCTGAAACGGAACAACTCCAACGCTGCTGCCCGTAAAGTAAAGTTGTTTTCTGATTGTTTTGATTCGGTTTTCGAAAACTACACTTGTAATGATCTTGGACCTCTTGAGGTTCACCGTGGCAAGTCAGAGGCTAGCTCTTGAGCTAGCCTCTGACTTGCCACGGTCTGACGACGCCTCGCCTCCGGTCTATATATAAAACCGGTGACCGTTTTGATTGAACGATATGAAAACTATAGATCTATCAGTATTCTCTCGTGCATGGCGACACCGTTCGAGTCCATAGTGTATGACCACACGTATTCCTTTCTGAAGCCGGCGTTATCACTAAATCAACGTGGATTTGTTGCGGGGGGAAGCACTGTTAGTAATCTCCTAGAGTATAAAATATATTTATGTAATGTCTTCGCAGAATGTGATCGGGTGGGTTCTATCTGTACGGATTTTAGGAAGGCGTTGGACAAAGTCAGTCACAAGAATTTGTGCTGTAAATTGACTAATTCCGGTCCAGTGCGAAGGTGTTCGCACCTCGAACCGCGAAAATAATAAATTTTAATTTATTTCATATTCCACGGGTCCGGTCCGGGTCTCGGGTCCGGTCTACTTAATTGTAATTTGATGTGTGTGTGCTTTGTATACCTCGGATATGACACAATGTTATCATTAATAATAATATTAATTTCATTTCTGGGTCTCGGGTTTGTTTTGTTTACGTTGTTATGCGCTCGTAACGGTCCCCAGCTCAATTTTGTTTGAAACCTGTTATTCCATATTGATGTGTAACGTTCAACGTCTAATCAAGCCGTGTTTACACATCATCTACGGGTACAACCCGGCTCATAACATCGCATTTATAATTATTTACTAATTTTGGATGTAATCTGTCGTGTTTACCTAATAAATAAATAAAAATATGAAATTTTAAATCCAGTAAGTTCCTTTTCATCATCAGCTCCCCGGTCCTCGTTCCACTCCTTGACAGCGAGTATCTACAGAATGGACCGAGGAAAGTACCCGATACGTACACAGAATAAAATATATCTGTACTACAGCTTGTATTACCTTCACGGAATCAACACAATAAATAAACTTATATAATCTTTATCGTGTATATATTTCAGGTTACATTTGCAGTTAGTTAGTACAAGTACAGTACAAGTCTCACTGAATCTCACCTCTGCAGGCATATACTCGTACACATAAAAATTACATGAAAAATTATTATGCACAATACGTGCAGACATTTACATAATAATGACTCTATACATTGAATGTCATTTTACGACATTAATAATGTAATGAATGAACCGGCACACGTCGGCGCGTGCGCGCCCTGAGACCCGGCGCGCTCGCCACCCGCACCCCGCACCCCCCGCGCAGGGACGGCGGCGGGCGGAGAGAGCACTGACCGACTTTTTCCTTGTATCGTTCGTAGCAAGACTTCACCCGGTCGCGGCACCGGTACCGGGAGAGTTCTCTCTTGTAGGTACATTCGTATGAAACTATCGATAGGAGGAGCTCGCTCGCTTATCGTATAGTTAGCGGCCGACCTATTGTCACAGCTGTTCGGGCCGCCAGCCCGCCCGCCGGCCTCTGACACGGCTCGACGGCCGCTGTCGAACGACAACAACCGGGACCGACTGCTCAACGTGCTCACCGAGGCACGGAGGAGCTCAGATGAAAATATGCCACCGGTGGTCACCGGTTGGCCCGTTTGCTCATCCGCTCTCCTTACACGAAGTACCGAGTCAACCGTCCCCGCGGCCACTGTACCTGGCCGGTAGCTCGCGACGGTCGCGGTCACCACCAATGTCGCGGGAACACATCGCTCCGTCTGTTGGCCACACCGGCGGCGGGACACGGCGCGGCGCGGCGACACCACAATGGGTCATTGTAGTGTGAGACCACTGCACCATTGTGTATCACTCTGCGTACGGGACGCCCTCGACCTTCGCGGCGCCGCGAGTCTGCGCGTGAGATCACACAAACTATACATTATTTTAGGGTTTCGTATATCAAAAAGTAAAAACGAAACCCAAGATCACCTCGTTGTCCGTCTGTCCGTCGAGACCGTTTTTTTTTTCAGATTCGGCTTACGGTATGATGTTGAAATTAATATCTACCAACCTTTACATAACCTACCGAGGTCTGCGGTCTCATAGTTCGAAAGCGGAAGAATGTGAAAGATAATCAAAAAAAATCTAACAAAACCCGCCTAAACTATAAGAGAGATGGATTTTTTTCCAAAGTTGTAGAGAACCCTAAGTCATTTAGGTACGACCGAACCTACGTCTGACCCGGTCTCACCCGGGCCATATTTCAGGAAGCAACAATCCTTGTCATTTCTATAATACCTATTTTTTTAAATTATTGCATCAATCAACTTTCATGGACATCCTAAGGAAGTATCTAAAGTTAGTTCTTCGATATCTCGACTAACATCAGAGATGCTGTGTCCCTTTTTAACAAAACAGTCCTTTATATGCAGCCGGGACCTGCTCGTACGGCGCCAGGGAACAGTGACGTCGTAATACTTATTGCCGTTTCTTTCTACCGTTCTGATCGCCTACTTACTTCGACAATAAGAACAATATCGGAGCCGAGTCGAAGTGTTCCCGATTGATTAGAGCGCGGCTAACGTAGTGTGACCGACGGACTGACACGATCGTGTCGGCCACAGCTCACCGACAGGTCGAATCGAGTACGAATGCACTTCAACTGACTGAATTAATTTTAGACAAACTTCAATTCAGTTTGACTAAAATTAATTCAGTCGAGTGCCTATTACACTTAACGGAATTCAGTAGACGATTTAGAATACAATTTAGTCGACGATATAGACAGCATCTGTTCGATCGCACCGAATGCGTGACTAACCACACCGAATGCATTTACACTTGACTCGACTTCAGTCAACTAATTAGTCAACGGTTTAATTATTTAATAAGTATAGTCCTCGATCGCTTCGGCGACCGACCCGCGGCGGTCGACCTACGGTCACCGACCTCCGTCGTTCACACTCGGTCGTTATCCGAAGTGGTCCAACGTCATTCGCTCGATGACAAGTTACATTTTGACGTTCGCCAAATGCGATCTACGACTGGTGATTCACACGCCGGCGACCGCGCGGCGTGCACCGCCCGCGCCCGGCCACACCGGCCACACCGGCCGGCCGGCGACCGGTGTGGCCGCAGAACCGCACCTTCAGACTGGCTTCGGTACCCAAATCTCAGACTAACCATACTGAATGCAAACTAAAATAAGTCAAGTGTAAAAAGTGCTTAAAACCAAATCGTTGACTATCAGTCAAGTGTGACAAACACTTTAGTCAGTTGACACGTTGTTTCTGGAGAGTTGTGACTGATCTAATTAAGGACTTAATACTATTTTAACACCGTCATGATCTACTCCACGTGACGACTTCTACGACATCAATAACATATTAATGACATTCCTCATTAACCCCCCGCCGGTGGAGAGAGGGCGTGTTATAAGTTTGACACGCTCGTCTCGTCTCGATTTGGACCCGGTTTTTTTAAATTTAATACAGAATTTTGTCGAGAATGTTCTTAGCCATGTCTGATATTGGATCAGTGGTTTCCGAGATCTCGGAGTATCTTTGATGTCAGGTGGGATCTCAGGAACGGTAATAGCTAGGATAGGTTCGGGTTTGAGCTCAAAAGTTTGACAATGGAGCCCTCCCCACATCTGGAACCTCGAGGATCTGATGATGACCAGGAAAAACTGAGGGATCTCCACGATGGTGAGTCGGAAGGTTATTAAATTTTAAGTTTAGAGTTATTTATTAATATGTATTACGATGACCCTCATCCTTTCATTGTCCGACACTTGAAGGAATGAACTTTCCCAGTCGACGAGCTAACGAAGTAAGTAAGACCACGACCGACGGTGACCAGTTCAACCGCTCGATGATCCATCGCCCGTCTTCTGCCCGGTTGTCTACACGTGTCTCATAAAACTGTCTCATATCCCTCATACCCCGCCAGCCGGGCGATCCGTAGTCTACAAAAACTGAATGTGACCTGGTAGTCGACACTTCAATAATGATTATCGAGGACCCGGAGCCGAGGTGAGGTCACAATATAAATAAGACCGGTCCCGTGGTGGAACGGAACTCAATAAAGTCATAGTGTAGTTAATTTGGAACGATTGTAATACGTATTGAAATTGACCGCAAAATTATTTCTTGTTATATTATATAATAGAAAGGCCGCGTGTCGCGCGACACGTGCGCGCGACACGCTCGCGGCCGGTTATATTTGTTTAGCTTCGACGATCCCCGCGTTCGGGCTTCACGGGTCCGGTTCCAGCCCGGTTGCTGGATCCGATCACGAAGCGTTGATTTTAATCGGGGATGGGCGGAGCGCATGTGATCGGTTGCAGCGAACCGGACACGTGAGGCCAGTAAAGGATATTTTAGGGTCGTGTACTTACACGGTAAAAAAGTAACCCTTATGGTGAGACTTCGCTGTTCGTTCATACAGATGTCATGGCCGTTTTACTCGGAAACTACTAAGGTTACCGACTTGAACTTTGGTGCTTACTTGCCTACATCTATCCTAGGGTAAAAGAAATTGGAAATTTATTTTTGTTGAAATTGGGGTCTGAAATGAGGGGTCGAAATATTAAAGTGGGGCCAGGTGGGGTATAGGAGTAGGAGTAATAATATTAAAGTGGGGTGGGTGGGGTATAGGAGTAGGAGTAATAATATTAAAGTGGGGTGGGTGGGGTATAGGAGTAGGAGTAATAATATTAAAGTGGAGTGGGTGGGGTATAGGAGTAGGAGTAATAATATGAAAGGGCGATCTCATTTTTCGAGACGAAAACGTCTCGCTTCTCGAGTCCGACTCGCATTCGGCCGGTTTACATTTAGTCGAGTACGGTGGCGAGTCGACTCGGCTTTCAAGCTGCCTCGCCCACTGGTCGCTGCCTTCCAAATAATCCAAATATTGTTTGTCTGGCCGTGCACTCGCCATTCTAGTCCCCACTGCACATGCACTAGCCACTTTACTCGACCGAGTGTTACCCGGACACGTGGTCGGTTTTACTTTCATCCGACGTCTGAACGTAGTGTCTATTGTCCGCAGTGGCGCTACTCGAGCGCGGGCGAGCGCACGGCCACCCTGGCGGGCGTGGCGCTGTCGGCGGTTTGTTCCCTGGGCGTCATCGTGGCGGTGGCCATCTACGGCGAGCTCACGGCGCTGTTCGTGGCGCGCCACCGCGCCGCCGCCACGCCGCCCGGGCTCGCCAACATACTGCGTCTCTTCGGCGGCGGCCGGCAGCTGTGAGTACTCGACGATTGTTCGTTCACGTATCCCGCTCGCCTGGTAACATCTGTTTATTGGTATGTTGGTACTACCTACTCGGTATTAGTTCTTCACATTTCCTGCGCCTGGCGCCTGGTACAATTTCTGCTGATCGCAGCACTCGCCTGGTATTATTTCTGCTGATTGCCGATTGCACTGGCTGCGTTGCTTGCTTTGTTGAGTTCCGGTTTGATGGGCCAGCGTAATTACAGCATGTGAGGCGCTCCATCTAAATTCTCAAGGTTAGAAGCGCTTCAAGAATCAAGAATTTATCTCATGTTCCAGACCAGAAGGCAACCGTTCCCTCCACATGGACGCTCTCGTCGAGGACTCCGTGGCCTTCGCGTGGGCGAGCGCGGCCATCATGGCCGTCCACCTGGTGTCGGCCGCGAGCGCCGTCTGCCTGGCGGGCGGCGCGGCGCGACGTACGGCCAGGAGGCTGCGGCAAACGTTGCTGCGGCACGTGCTGGCTTTGGACATGGCGTTCTTCGACACCAACACTACCATGAACTTCGCGTCTACGCTCACTGAGTGAGTACCAGGACATCATCATTATCCACCTGGTATCAGCCTCTAGTGTCGGGCGGGGTCTTTACTTTTTTTCTACCCCTATCCCATCTTCCCAGGTTGAGTCCCATTTACTTGCTCCAACAACAAATGTGTCTGATCTGGGTTGTCGAAACGGTATGAACTTGTGTTGTGGTAACAACTTAGAATAGCTTATTATGGACTCTCAGTATTTCAGTAGTTATCACGGGAGAAACTTCTGCCGTCGCGTCGCTTACTTGGCGGCTTATAGTTTCGAATTTCGCTTTGGTTCCTCAAAATCACTATCTAATTATTTGTAAATACAGTATCTTCATACTTTACGCTGTAAAAAAGCAGATGTGTCAAGTCATCAGCGTTAGCAATGTAAAGTGTATATTTTCCAGGGACATGGAGAAGCTGACAGCGGGCGTGGGCGAGCACGTCGTGATGACGACATATCTAGCAGGCTCGGTGCTGGCGGGCGTGGGGCTCGCGCTCGCGTACGGCTGGCAGCTCACGCTGGTGGGGCTGGCCGTGGTGCCCGTGTCCATACTGGTCGCCGTCACCGTCTCCAAGGTACCGTCTGACCTTTTTTTGTAACAGGGGGAAATCTTTCAAAGAACCTCGGTCTCCTCCAGGAGGTCGAGATTCTTTGAAAGATGTGGTTAGGTGGAATTTTTACCCACTATAATCATCTCGACCGACCTCGTGGATATCGAAGTATGTAGTAGGATATCGAAGGGCTCCGGGACTCCAGAGGAACGGACCGATGCCACCTAGCATTTTGTCTTGGAGCTGATGTAGCGACGCGAAGTGGATCTTGTCCTCCGATACCAAAGAGCGCCATCGCGCTCTCCCGCGCAGTCTCGAGCCAGTCAGCGCCTGAAGCTCTCGCATATCCTTCTCCACTTCATCCCGCCAGAGCGGTCGTCTCGGACGTCCGATTTAGTATTGAGATTTTGTAATTACAAGGATTGTTGCTTCGTGACCCGAGGTCCAGACTTAGGCAACCAGCACAGAACAATTACACTAGTTCTCACGACACAAGTCGTTCAACAAATTCATTGGTAGCCCTGTGTTCTACGCCGTGCTTTGCCAGTTCCCACTTGAACGTAACATATTGTACGTAAATACGTATCCGGCACATATTTTTACGCCTCCTTGACGTCATGTTGCAGTACCAGACGCGGTGCTCGGCCGAGGAGGTGGCGGCGTACAGCACGGCCGGCCGCGTCGTGGAGGAGGCGCTCGCCAACGTGCGCACCGTGCGCGCGTACAGCGGGGAGCGGCTCGAGGTGCAGCGGTCAGTTGCTAGCTGCTGTTACTTATGGTCGCCCGCTACACTCGGAGCATGTCTACTATAAACATTCCTTTCTCATATTAGGGCTCCCATTACGCAAAATAGGCGCTGAAGACGTCGAGTTGCGGAAACCGGCCCGTTATTACATTAGGGCTCTCGTTTTCGCATGAATAGCTAGTGCCTATATTTATTTATTACAAAAAAAATGATAATTATATGCACCGAGGAGGGGACTGAGGGGCGCGCGGGGCGCACCCGACCGGACCGGTATCGTCCACGACTCGCAATCTCGACGGCGGCCATTGTGGTCACCGGTTTAAACACGTTTTTTAATTATTTTTTGTTATAAGTTATTTTCAAGAATTTCTACGTATTTTTTATTTTCCCTTCATGTCTGGCGTAGACAATGACAGCTAGATTTCCGGTCGACTCGGCTCCATCCAGAGTTTAGAAATGTTTAGCGTCCTCGATTCACCGAGGAGTCGTATTAAGAGAGCAGGAATCTGCAGGAGTCAAAGCAATAAACTTGTACGACTGTACTGGTGTTCCAGTCTCAAAGTACTAGGACACTAACCTGGTGCACTCGGCAGGTACTCCGAGGCGCTGGCCCCGGCGCGCGCGGCGGCGGCGCGGCGCGGCGCGTGGGCGGGGGCGGGCGCGGGGCTCGGCTGGCTGCTGACGTACGCCATGAACGCCGCGGTGCTGGCGTACGGGGCGGCTCTCTGCGTGCGGGATATGGACCTGCCGCCGGAACAGCAGGAGTATCATCCGGGAGTTATGGTCACCGTATGTACACGTACTCGTACTATGAGATGTTAATCTGAAAATCTGATAAAAAGGTTGAATTTGAAATCAAATTCGCATTTCCTAGCGGAACCTGCTGTTCATTTAGATCTCATTCTCCACTTCAATCCTTATCACATCCTTATAGAACGTCGAATTTGTCATCATTTTCGATTGTAATTGAATTTGGTTATGGTCGGGGGGGGGGGGGGGGGCGTCCGAGGACGAGTGCTCCTTCCCCTAAGAACTTTTATAATTTCTTTTCTTCTTTTATGAAACGCCCCTGCAGTTTGCAATTTATATTTTCTTTTGTATTTTATCGCTAACTTATTTGATACGTTCATACCGTCTGTCTGTCTGTCTGAACATACTGAATGTCACGAAATTATAATAAAAACTGATTGTGAGAGAATTTCGCCTAAGGGTTTTGCTCGATTTGTCTTCCATTAAAACTTAATGTGTAGTGTGACGATACAGGTATACAGGGTGTAATATTAAGAACGGTCAGTATGGGAAAGTCTGAAACTATAAGACATACGAAGATCTGTTCTTAGGAACCATGTCATCAATTTTAGTAACAAGAAAAACTGTATTCATACATTTTAAAAAAAACTGTACTCAGCCTGGGAATCGAACCCGGTTGTTTTGAAAAAAAATCCAACACCATTTCTATTTAGATATCGATTACGTTAAGGATGAAGCGTACAAAACAAGCTACGACACAATTGAATACCTAAAAGCAGCCATACAGACAATTTTAACGCAAATTCACCACCTGAAGATACAACATTCAATAGTAAGATCGTTACCTAAACGAGTTGAATGTTGTATTTTACAAAATGGTAGTCATTTCGAACACCTACTAAAATAAATTAAAAGATATGGAAACAATGCGTTTTATTAATTTTAAACATCACGTTTCATACTAACATTTATTCCTTAACACCTACACAGTCGATATCTAAATAGAAATAGTGTTGGATTTTTTTTCAAAACAACCGGGTTCCATTCCCAGGCGGAGTACAGTTTTTTTTTTAAATGTATGAATACAGTGTTTCTTGTTACTAAAATTGATGACATGGTTCCTAAGAACAGATCTTCGTATGTCTTATAGTTTCAGACTTTCCCATACTGACCGTTCTTAATGTTACACCCTGTATATATAATATATTTTTGTATATACAGGTACATCTATGAACCGTAACGGTGCCTCCGGTGATTTCCAAGATTTAATAAAAACCTTGTAAACAATGAACGTCAACGTCCACTGTCCCTCACCCAGGTACTATTCTGCACGTTCATGGCGGCGCAGAACATCGCGATGTGTCACCCGCACCTGGAAGTGTTCTCTGCGGCGCGCGGCGCCGCCAAGTCTCTGTACGGACTGCTCGAGACGAGGTCGCACATCGACGCGCTCGAGGACAAGGGGGAGACGCCGGACGGGCTCCAAGGGGATATAGAGTTCGAGAATGTGTATTTTAACTATCCGTCCCGGCCCGATGTCAAGGTGAGCCGCAAGTGTCTGTTCCCCTCCGCACGGATAAAGTTTTAGAGCTCGTGTACTCTCGCGGTGAAGGAGAACAACACGTGGCAGGTCAATATGATAATAGTCTCTGTTTTATTGAGCTTACATTGTCTATTTTCTCTTAGTCGTATCCCTCACTAATGAGGGCACTGATCATTGTATGGAAATAACAGATTTAATGGGGTGTACTGTACACTTAGTCCTATTCAACTATTAGGTGTGGACCCTAACCGATTCAGTACGAGTGCGTCAGTAATCCGATTTTGCGACTCCCCAGGTGCTCCGCGGTCTGACGCTGAGGGTGAGGGCGGGCGAGACGGTGGCCCTGGTGGGCGGATCCGGCTGCGGCAAGTCCACGCTGCTGCAGCTGCTGCAGCGGCTGTACGAGCCGGACAGCGGGCGAGTGAGGGTCGACGGCCGCGAGCTGATAGACCTTAACTTGCACCACTACCGGACCAGCATCGGTGAGCTACATCTGTAAAATAACATGGATGACATTTCAACGTGCTGAACACTCACCGCTGCTGTCACTCAATCTGTCTCTCAGCCGTATCTCACATGGATGTATGCATGGATCTCATGTAACAATTATACTGACTAAGCAAATAAAGCATCAGTTTTATTCCATTTGAGGACACGATGATGTCACCCCATCTTCTATCCAGTCCTATGGATAAAGTCATCTTTCCCTCTCTTCCATTTCCGGCCGAGGTCCTCCGTGAGGTATCTTTCCACACCAGTGATACGAAGTCAAGTGGTTCCCGCATCAGGCGTGGTAGCCCAGAAGAAGCATTTTCCATATCCTAGACACTGTTGATGAGCTCTAGTCAGATATTATACCTGAGCCGGTATACGCTTTTTAGCACTGTACCGCACCGGATCTTTTGTGCCGTAAATATTATATGTTTTTGTATCGTGTATTTGCCGTAATAGTATTCCGGTGTTATTCCTAAATAAATGTTGTTCAATTTCAATTACGGTCCCTCAGGCGTGGTGGGACAGGAGCCAGTGCTGTTCGGCGGGTCCATTCGCGACAACATCACGCTCGGGCTGAGTGACGTCAGCGACCGTGACGTCATCGCGGCCGCCCAGCTCGCGCACGCGCACCAGTTCATCACCAAGCTGGCTGACGTGAGTGTCTTATTCCATTGTAACTATTGACCGGAAGGTAGCGCGGGCCGTTATTTCGATTGTCGTTGTCGACATGGCATCAGTTCAAGTGTTTGCAAAATATGATACAGTGGGAGGTCTTAACGTTCAAACGAGGTCGTCACGAGTTGCTTTTGACGTAGACTCCCAAAATTATTAATACGCTGTATGGTGCCCAACATTTTTAAACAGTAATTCTGAATTAATTAAAGAAACTGAACCTTAAAACTCTTCAAAATTCCTCAGAAGGCAACAAATTATGAATCTTTTTTCACGGAACACTTCCGCCTCCGTTCTCTCTCATCGAGGCAGGATCGACAGCGGTACCTACCGGTAACGCACAGGTCCCGAGAGATGATTCTTCAAAAACTGTTCCACCCGTCAGGGCTACGACACGATGCTGGGCGAGCGCGGCGCGCAGCTGTCGGGCGGCCAGAAGCAGCGCGTCGCCATCGCGCGCGCCGTGCTGCGGCGTCCCGCCGTCCTCCTGCTGGACGAGCCGACCTCGGCCCTGGACCCCGCCGCCGAGCGCCTCGTGCAGGCCGCGCTCGACGCCGCCAGCGCGGGCCGCACTACGCTCGTCGTATCGCACAGGTGACTGCCGCCGAGCGGTTCGTGTCGCCCCGGTGCCGGTGCCTCCGCCGGGACTCGAACCGCGCCTCTGTCTCACGAATGCTACGCGCCAAGCTCATTATACCGGTGCTTCGCGCGTATGTCTCCCTGGTACATCGTGTAGTGCTCTATGTTTGAAATAAATATATATAATATATTTAACACCTAATATGTATATATATCGGCTCACAGCACACAACCACGTCTTTACTCCACGCTGGTTCAACGGCCGATGCCGTGCCCCCCGCGGCCCGCGCAGTGTTTGCCTCGAGACGACAGACTATTTTAATACAGGGATTAAACTATAATTATATATATAAATAGATTAGCATATTGCATACGCTACATCCCTCCCTTGTTGTTTTGATTTTAGTTATTCGTGAATAAACACAACACGTGAAGTCTCGATTCAACTCTATTCATTCTCACATTTACCAACTCTATAGTCATCTTTATTTAATTTTCATTGTTAGTCTCGGTGTCTTCTATCTTCTCATCTTCCTTCTCGAATACTCGCCATTCTCCTACCACTTTCTTTAGGTGTACCACATTTCGTCTAATCTGCTGGCCGGTCTCGTCATTTCGAAGCGTCACTTCACCACTCTCATTTGATTCTACGATGTGCGTAGTCGGTTCATAATTTAAGCTTAATTTGTTATTCTTGTTCATATTCTTTACGTAAACCTTTCTTCCACTTCTATCTCGCAATCTGTAACATGTCTTTTCTTGTCCGCATATTCCTTCTCTCTTTCCTTTTGTTCTTTATCTTTATCTCTCATTTCCGAGTCTTCTGGTATATATCCTGGATCATTGGAAATTTGTCCCTGTTTTATCGTGCTACTTCCTCGTTTAGTTGGGGTCCGTAGGGTATGGTGTTATATATCCTGATATTCCTCTCTGCACAGAAAGTTTTAAAAGCCTCACTTTTAATTTGCTTCCCATTGTCTGTTGCTATGGACACTGGGTTTCCCAGGCGACTGAAAATATCTTTTCACTGTCCTATAATTTCTGTACTCGTTATTGTGCGACATATGTTCACTTCCTATATCTGGTATAATAATCGACCGCTACCAGAATGTAATCACTACTTGGTAATGGACCCATCAAGTCAATTGTTATGCCGATCCAAGGTTCCGCCGGTAGTTTTAAGGGGTTTGGAGGATTCGCAGCTGAAAGCAACGTGCATCCTTTGCATACATTACAGGTGTTTTCCACGTCCTTGTCACACTTTGACCACCAAACTTAAGTTCTTAAACTGGATTTCATAGCCACCACCTGGATGGCCCTCGTGTGCCGCGTTCAACACTGGTTTTCGCAATTTTGTTGGGATAACTATTTTTGTATGTCTTAATTGTGTCGACCCAATTGCCATTGTATAGCACATTTTAACTTTCTGTATCTCCGGATCTTGTCGTGAATGTTCCATAATCTCCTGTAGTGAAAGAGCCACCGGCGTGATTTGTTCAATAATATTTTGAACATACCTCTCATAATAAGCAGCGGGCTTTGTTGCTAAGTTGCTAACTTACAAAGCCTTGATAGTGGGTCGGCTATGTATGTTTTTCCCGGACTGTATTTTACTTTAAATTTAATTAAATTAAATTTATTTATTAGGTAAACACAACAGATTACAACCACAGAAATTACAGAAAAATCAATATAAAGTTATGAGCTAGGTCGTAACCCTAATTGTAATTTGTAGGACTGTAGTCTTAAAACCCATCTCTCAATACGTGCGCATGGTTTCGATTTTGGACCGAATATTGTTCGAAGGGTTTATGATCGGTTACTAACTCAAATTCTTTGCCATAGAGGAACGTGTTGAAATATTCCACAGCCCATACTAATGCCAATGCTTCTTTTCTGTCTGGAAATACCAACGTTCGCACTTTACTGAGTGTATTATTTCCAAACGCGATTATCCTTGGCCCTCTGTTATCAATTTGGATCAAAACTGCACCCAATCCGATCGGGCTCGCATCTTCTACCACAGTTTTGTCCTGAGGGTTCAAATATCCCAAATTTGGTTATGAACAAGTGCAGCCTTTAAGGTATTAAAGGCGGTTTGTTGAACCCCACCCCAGTTCTCTTTTATATCAGAGTATCTCCCAAGCTTTTGACGGAGCAGTTCCTTCATAGGTTCTGTTGGTGATACCCAGTTCGACGGACCTTTCACTTCTTCAATAATATTCTTTTTCGAATAGTTCTTCTCTTTTTTTTTCTTCCACTATTTCCTCCAAGGGAATAGGAATTCTCCGCAATGGTTGAGATACCGGTTTCATCGTATTATCGATAGGGATCTCTACTAACACATCTTAAATTTGGGAAATTCTTTTGTCTCAATCCGATTTACGTCCACATTAAACTTGAGCACAAATCGCGAGTACCGTCTTCAATAACGTAGAACGTCGTATTCTCTGTTTTACCTGCTAATTGTAAATCAGCTTGGAATGAACCTACTCGTACCTACTACCATACCCACGAATTTTTTTTTCTTCTGGGATTCCGATTTTGGTTCGTAATTTGAAGATTGTTCTTCATTCTCTCCCATGTTTTGCCCGTAATTAATCTGTGGTCGTAACCGGAGTGTATTAACATATTAATACATGTTCTTACATTTTGTTGCTGTCAATTAACTCTACATTGGCTCCTGGGATGTTATAAAAAAAACTTCTTGTAAATCAGGTCCACCGAAATGCAATAAACATGCTCTTTTCTTCGCTTCAGTGTCGATACCTGCTGCTTCTAAATATATGTAAAGGCCTCTTTTCCATGCATCTCCCTGATAGTGTTTTTGGATAGTCTTAATCCTTTTTAGTGCTTAAAATTAATCTAATAAGCTCGTAATTAAATACTTAGCACTAAGTTCGCAATTTAATGCCCAGATTGTCTGCCCATCGTAGACATATCAATCTACTGATTTAATTTGAAAAGATCGCAATTTAATGCTAAGATTGTCTGCACATCGTAGACAGATCAATCTGCTGTTTTAATTTGTAAATATCGCAATTTAATGCCCAGATTGTCTGCACATCGTAGACAGATCAATCTGCTGTTTTAATTTGAAGAGATCGCAATTTAATGCCCAGATTGTCTGCACATCGTAGACAGATCAATCTGTTGAAGAGAACGCAATTTAATGCCCAGATTGTCTGCACATCGTAGACAGATCAATCTGCTGTTTTAATTTGAAAAGATCGCAATTTAATGCCCAGATTGTCTGCACATCGTAGACAGATCAATCTGCTGTTTTAATTTGACGAGATCGCAATTTAATGCCCAGATTGTCTGCACATCGTAGACAGATCAATCTGTTGAAGAGAACGCAATTTAATGCCCAGATTGTCTGCACATCGTAGACAGATCAATCTGCTGATTTAATTTGAAAAGATCGCAATTTAATGCCCAGATTGTCTGCACATCGTAGACAGATCAATCTGCTGATTTAATTTGAAAAGATCCCAATTTAATGTCCAGATTGTCTGCACATCGTAGACAGATCAATCTACTGATTTAATTTGAAAAGATCGCAATTTAATGCCCAGATTGTCTGCACATCGTAGACAGATCAATCTGCTGGTTTAATTTGAAAAGATCGCAATTTAATGCCCAGATTGTCTGCACATCGTAGACAGATCAATCTGCTGATTTAATTTGAAAAGATCCCAATTTAATGTCCAGATTGTCTGCACATCGTAGACAGATCAATCTGCTGATTTAATTTGAAAAGATCGCAATTTAATGCCAAGATTGTCTGCACATTGTATACAGATCAATCTGTTGAAGAGATCGCAATTTAATGCCCAGATTGTCTGCACATCGTAGACAGATCAATCTGTTGAAGAGATCGCAATTTAATGCCCAGATCGTCTGCACATCGTAGACAGATCAATCTGCTGATTTAATTTAAAAAGATCGCAATTTAATGCACAGATTGTCTGCACATCGTAGACAGATCAATCTGTTGAAGAGATCGCAATTTAATGCCCAGATCGTCTGCACATCGTAGACAGATCAATCTGCTGATTTAATTTAAAAAGATCGCAATTTAATGCACAGATTGTCTGCACATCGTAGACAGATCAATCTGCTGATTTAATTTGAAAAGATCGCAATTTAATGCCCAGATTGTCTGCACATCGTAGACAGATCAATCTGCTGATTTAATTTGAAAAGATCGCAATTTAATTAATTATTATTTAAAAATCGCATCTTAATGGTAGTTAAGTTTATTTATTGTAATATTACATATATACCTATTTATATATTGTTATAACCTCATAGGTGTGTTTGTGGCAGCATGGTAAGGGCAGATAGGCTTTATGGTCTCAGTTGCTTGCGTTCCGCAGGCAGACTATCGAGGCATCACGCCATAAATGATATTATTCGGCGAGCATTGGTCACGGCCAATATACCAAGCGTCTTAGAGCCGCCGGGCCTGTGTCGCACAGATGGCAAGCGGCCGGACGGACTTACCCTGGTCCCATGGCAGAGAGGCCGATGCCTTTTGTGGGATGCAACTTGCGTGTGTACCTATGCGAGTTCGCATATTCGAGGTACCACGCAAGCAGCCGGATCAGCAGCCGAGACGGCGGCCCGATCAAAGCACGACAAGTACGCCAACTTGGAGCCCACGTATGAGTTCGTGCCGGTCGCCGTTGAGACGTCGGGTACGTGGGGTTGCGAGGCAGGGGCGTTTGTCAGAGACCTGGGTCGGCGGTTAAGAGAGAGAGAGAGAGGGGCGGTGACTTCCGCTCTGGATCGTACATCGTCCAAAGGATCTCACTGGTTATCCAACGTGGTAATGCTGCCAGTGTAATGGGTACCTATGGACGGGGGTCGATTCAGGATCGGGAGTAGTAGGTAATGACTGTACATTTTATTTTAAATGTATGTACCTATATTAATTTATTAGTAATTTCATTATTATTTTTACCATTATTTATATTTGTTATCGATTTATTATATAGTGCCTGTTATCAATGAATTTTAAAAATAGGAATGTTTATTGCATGTTATTAAAAATATTTATATTATAATAATAGACATATAATGTACTTGTTCGAATAGCCAAAAAGGCATCCTTCCATATAATAGGTATAACTTCACATGACAAATCAAGCAGCAGTATGTTTATTTACGTGCGCTAGCGCACATAGCCTGGCTGGCGCCCACCGTGGCGCCATCCTGGCGGGCGAACCGCGCTGCGCGCCCGCACCGGCGCGGCACCACGATTCGCGGCGAACCTTACCGAAAATGCATGCAGTTATCCTTAACATTTCAATGATATAATTATGTGTAATGATTAAATTCGTCATTCACTAATTATTTGTGATAAAATGTATTGTGTATCTACCCTTTCTTTGTTTTAATTTTTTGCAAAACATTGTAAATACTTATACGAGAAAATAAATCACTCACAGTTCACCTCGTCGCCAAATGTAGTGCTCTATGTTTGAAATAAATATATATAATATATTTAACACCTAATATGTATATATATCGGCTCACAGCACACAACCACGTCTTTACTCCACGCTGGTTCAACGGCCAATGCCGTGCCCCCCGCGGCCCGCGCAGTGTTTGCCTCGAGACGACAGACTATTTTAATACAGGGATTAAACTATAATTATATATATAAATAGATTAGCATATTGCATACGCTACACATCGATCGCCTCCTAGTTGGCACGTGTATTTCTTCCTTCCCCACTCACAAATCTCTTTTCCGCCCGCAGACTGTCGACGATTGTGAACGCGTCTCGCATCGTGTACATGGAGCAGGGCGCGATCCTGGAACAGGGCACGCACACAGAGCTGCTGCAGAAGGAGGGGCTCTACTGGAAGCTGGTGCAAGAGGACTCGACCGGCAGGTGGGTGAGACCTCTGAGAACTATCGACGGACGCTGGGAGTCTCTCGTTGCGGTTGGAAGTATTTTGCTTTGAATTAAGTAGTCCGCCGTTACGTGTCCGGTATCTGTTATGAAATTAAATCATGCTTGATCGAGAGAATTAAGGGCCGTATCGAAGAACCGACCGCGAGAATTACTAGTATTTACCAGAAGATTAATGTAGAATTATGATGACACCTGACCAGAGACTGTATCGTCCGTCTCACGGGATTATACCGCCGCTCACAGGAACATCCCGCCCGCGCTGTCGCCTGCAGCTACCGCCGCCGCCGCCGACGACGACGACGAGCCGGCGGTGACCCGCGACCCGTTCCAGCGGTCACACAGCCGACAGTCCACCACGAGCAGGGGTGAGTGCACTTTACTATAGATAAACACGGGATTCTTACCACGGTTTGGGGTTGTTTTGAGCTCCCGATATTTCGGCACAGTTGCATGCGCCGTGTGAGTGCACTTTGTGTATACCCCACCAGGAAAATGAGAACCATCTCACGAGGACACCACTGGTACTTTAAATCGCGAAGCGCCGGTTTCAAGGTGGGGGAGGAAGCCGAACGCACGTGATTGGCTGCAGAAAATAGGTCGGCGAACCGATCCGGGGCCGGAACCGGACCCGTGAAGTCCAAATCTATTAATCTGTGTTATGGACATCGTTTTAACAAAAATGGTTTCATTTAATTTCGCAATATGGCAAGAGTTTTATATTTCTAGTTAAGCTTTACTATTGCTTCGACCGGCCAGAGGCATAGTTCCTCAAACAAACAAACAAACGATCAGTCATTTCAGATATTTTTTCAGAAATCAAAACTTTTTCCGAAATTTGTGAACTGTCCCTTTACACGAGTCCCGGTGACGATCCAGCCTGTCTGTCTGCCCTCAGCGTCCCTGTCCGCGGCGCGCCGCAGCCGGCGCGCGGGTCTGTCCACGCACCTCGCCAACGTCGCCGCGCCCGACCTGCTCACCCACATTGTGAGTCACTCCGGTCCATTCCTCTCCGAGGTCACGATTCGCAGTCCACAGTACCTACACATTTATTTGTCCGATGATTCCTTATTTAGACGCGAAACACGTGTCGAATTTGAATTCAAATTCGCATTTTCTAGCGGAATTTTGTTATTAATTTAGATCCCATTCATTTCACACTCTCTCAATCCTTATCACATACTTATTGAAGAATTCGAGGGCGAGAGGTGGGTCCTTCTTCCCTAAAAATTGTATATGATTGGTCTCTAGATTCACTTTTATTCCTACCATACCCAGGAGCCGGAGGAAACGGTCGAGGAGCAGGCGGCGCCGCGAGCCTCGAGCCTGGCGCTGCTCCGCCTGAACACGCCCGAGTGGCCCCTACTGGCGGGGGGGAGTGTGGCCGCCTTCCTCGTCGGCGCCGCCATGCCCGCCTTCGCGCTGCTGTTCTCCAAGTTATATGGGGTCAGTCATACCGCACCCCGTTACTCTGTGATATGCTAGGGCTCCACGGCATGTACCGAGGCCCGGTTTACACTCGGTCGAGTGTTTAGTCAAGTGACAAATGCCAGTGGCAAAGGATAGTGGCGAGTATGGCGATTACCCGACCAGTGACGGCCAGTGAGAAGAAAGTCACTGCCCTAACGCACTTGACTAAACACTCGACCGATGTAAACCAGCCACAACACCGGCCGAGCCACTCCGCGCCACGCCCGTGTCCATGCAGCCGACCGCGCCGGGTGCGTCCCCGCAGCCTGGCGGTTCCAGCTCGCCTGTCGTCACGACAGCTCTAGTAATTGTAGTAGTACTGATCCTCGCAATGTTGCACACGTTCCAACGACTTGAAGACCCTGCACCGCAACCGATCCACACGAGTCTTATCTTCTCATACCTAATAACACATAATTGAGCGTGTCTCCTCAAGTATTTGCACCGGCAGGTGTCAACTAGTATCTCTTCGACTCCGCACTATAATCGAATCTATTCTCCGACATGTTTTCGGCGGTGCTACCACGCGCCGGTTCTCTTTAGGTAGTAGTGCATAGGTTAATGAATAATTAGTTATAGTTATTATTATAGTTAAGTGATTTGTACCTTATGGTGGGCAATAAAGTTTTCTTATTTCTTTACATTTTCTGAGCGTCTCAGATGTCAATTTGTATGAGTACACGATACCGTTACACGCTTCTCCAGATGTTCTCGTCGGCGGACGGCGCGGAGATCCTCCGCCAGTCGGCGCTGTACGCGGGCCTGTTCGCGCTGTGCGCGGTGCTGTGCGGCGCGGCCACGTTCCTGCAGGCGCTGCTGTTCAACCGCGCCGGCGCCGCGCTCACCGACCGGCTGCGCACGCTCACCTTCCGCAACTACCTGCGACAGGTGCTGACCTCGCGGCGACGGCTTTAGGGCCGGGATACGTCGCAACGGCGCGACAGTGCGTCGCGTCGCGGCTGATTCCGTTGAAATCCGTCGCCTTGCCTCGTTAATGTTCCATTCTCAATAGCAGCAAGGGAATACGTCTTTCGCGGTCGTAATCTAGAGAGAACTGGAACCGCAATGCTTGCTGCATTTTGACGATGCGTCGTAGTTTCCACGACATCACAATAGTGTTTACCACGACGACGCGGCGCCGCGCTGCTGCGATATATCCCGACCCATAAATTACTGCGAGGGCAAAAAACTCCTTGCACGATCTGAATATTACATTCACCGAGTATTAAAACTGCAAATCGAGTGAGACATTTTAATAATCATTGAGAATCACAAGTGTTAGAGCGGCAGTATGCTATTAAGATGCACACTCACCGCGAGTGGCTCACTTCTCGCTCCTTAAAAACGAAGCGACGTCGGAGCAACCTTCGCGACGATTATGAAGCGAGTTCAAGCGAGTTACATCCGTTAATGCCTAACAATAATTCATCAAGGTTTTAAACTTCTAAACGTTCTATTCTTTCTTAAGTTAGTTACTCATATTGTACTGCGGACTAGGTATACAAACTATTACGAACTGGTGGTGACATATCAATGTGTGTGCGTTGCAGGAGCAGGGCTGGTTCGACGAGATGCAGAACTCCGTGGGCGCGCTGTGCGCCCGCCTCGCCACCGACTGCGCCGCCGTGCAGGGCGCCACCGGTCAGTACAGTACGCCCGCCACCAACTGAGTCGGCCCGACTAAAACTCTGACACACACACTCCAAAAAAAAATTAGACCACAATGTTTAAGTCAGCACAACCTAGATTTAGATATGTACTGTCTTTTTTTGGACAATTTAGCCCTATAAATCTAGTATTCATTCCTCTGTACAGGCACCCGCCTAGGCACGGTGCTACAAGGCGTCAGCACCATGGTGCTGGGAGTAGGCCTGGCGCTGCCGTATTCGTGGGACATGACGCTCGTCAGTCTGCTCAGTGTACCTGCCGTGAGTATCTCGACACCACCCGCTCGGATATATGCTGCCCCGGTACATCAGTCGTGTCCTACATCGCACGAGCGAGGAAAACGTCCTGAAAAAAACAGTACACTGATACAACAGCAATGTAAAGTAAAAAGTAAAATACACTCTATTGCACAAATATAAAACAACAAACAAGAGATAGAAAAGGAAATAGTGGAGTACAATGTAGGCGGCCAATGTGCAATGTCCAATGCTAATTTTCAATGTGTGAAATGAGGCAGCCAAACCTGGGATGGTTAAGATAACTCGGAACAAGTCACCTACTCTCGGAAGATCCGAGTGTCGTGCGTGGTCAATTCCATAGAATGATCACGACTTTCGGTAAATTTATGGAATAAACTATATAGAACGATCTTTGGGACTGCGAGCTTATAGCCACATGTGCACGTCGGCAGGTGATCGGCGCCATCTACCTGGAGGGCTACGTGACGAAGCGCGCGGAGGTGCGGGAGAGGGCGGCGCTCGAGAGAGCCTCGCGCATCGCCACCGAGGCCGTCATGAATGTGCGGACCGTGCAGAGTTTGAGTGAGGACACACTTGTACCTACACACTCGCTTGGATTCCGAGGTGGCCGCCAAATATTAAGCTAGCTCAGTCGTAGTCGTATACCAGATTGGATAGGTACATACGAGTGAGCGCGAGGTTTCGTTTAGCGTGTATCGCCTTATTTGGCAGCCATCTCTTAATCGATCTATGTCACCAACCGTTTGATTACAGAGTTACTCTAGGGGCCCGTGAGTTACTGTGACATAAACATTTCCAATATTTTGACCCTTTTTCTCTGATCCTATCACCATCAAACCCATGGATGGATGGATTTAGGATGCGGATGTAGAATTTAACCTACGGATGTAGCATAAAAAAAATACGCAGAAAAAACTATGTCTGTGCTTTATCCAGCCCTATTTTCTAACATAACCTAACCGTCCCTTTTCTCCGGAGCTTGCAGGCGTGAAGTGCACCAGACACTTGCAAAAGACAGCGCTCTCCTTGTGTAGCACACCACTCACACGTATCGTATTCTTCTCCGCAGGTGTGGAGCGTACCATCCTATCACAGTACAGCTCTGCCCTCTCCGAAGCGTCCCGCGAGGCGCGCGGCGCGACCCTGATCCGTGGGCCGGTCTACGGGCTGTGTATGTGTGCTCCTACCCTCGGGTACGCGGTGTCGCTCGCGTATGGAGGGTACCTCATTGCCAGGCACCAGTTGCCGTACGAAAACGCCATACTGTGAGTATTGACAACATACTGTTCCTGTTGTTTACTTTGTTGTTGTTGTAACGTACAACAACAGAGTACGCCAGGGTTCTGATGAGTGCGCCATACTGTGAGTAATAAAACAATAACATACACACTTAGCAGAGGACCACCACCCAAACACCGGCCTGGTAAACAAATGTTTAGTTCACCCCAAAAAAAAGTCGGGGTGGGTAGAAGTCGTGGCTACTATTGATGGGTTTCATGAATTTAAATTTCGTCCTCGGCGCTCACCGTCTCGGTCAACTTGGTTCTTTCTTAAACGATGAAGACGTATCCTCTCCGCTCCTGAAAGTGGTTTTGGTCGGTTGCAAACGGGATTTAATGTTATTTTTTTCTTTTTTTTCTTTGACCTTGCCATTTTCACTTGCAATCGACCTCAGAACTTTATTATTATCGCAAACTGTATTTTTAACGTGGCTAAATAGACCAATTCGGGAACGGCATACACGGCCGCACGCGCGGCAAGCGAGTGGTGCACCAGGTAGATGAGTGATCGGGTGTATGTATCACGAAAAGCGATGCCTTCGCGACGCTACTTATATCGTCTGCAAGAGACGTAACAGGCCTATGATGATGATGATTTTAACGACAAACCGTAGCTATACTCTATTCATTAAAATACAGTTTATTTGGTCCAAATCCGTCGATTAGTTTCGACGTTAGCTCACTTTAAACTCTAACGAAAAATCTACGTCATAGGCCGCGCAAGTGAACACCGAAAATGAGGTGTTACCCCATTTTCGGTGTTCACTTGCGCGGCCTATGACGTAGATTTTTCAAAGATTGAATCTCTAAGACATTCTTATCCCCTGAAAATAGTTTACACTATTTTTGAAGGACCCTGTATATTATGTACCTATGCATTCCTATGCGCTCGCGCATTCTTCTAATTTATTGAAGTGTTGTCATTGTAACAGCGTGTCGGAGGCACTGATCTACGGCGCGTGGATGTTGGCGGAGGCGCTGTCGTTCGCGCCGAGCTTCGCGGCCGCGCGCCGCTCGGGGGCGCGCATCCTGCAGGCGCTAGAGAGAGAGCCCACCGTCGTCACAGAGGACACGGCCACGGATGACCCCACATGGGTGAGACATACAGATGATATTAGCATTTAGTAAATAAATCATTAATAAATATAAATTAATTTTATTACATTCATTTACAAATGAGTCGATGTGTTTGTTAATCGATATTTTTGCCTCCTTAATATCACACATTATGACATGTATGTAATGCGAGTATCTATACATACCTAGAGATACCTACAGTACCTACTTTTTACTTCAGGAAAATATTACGTCAGGTCAGTCACGCGATGGTCGTATTTTTTATAACAATCGACAAATATACACATTGCTACCAAATTGTACGGTTTTGTAGCATTATTGTTGTTAACAACAAAGTCTCGGAACACATTGCATGTTGTTGTTCTGCGACATTATTGCTGACAACAACAAAATTGTTTATCAAACTCTAGTTCACAACAACAAAGTGCTGCGCCATTTTGTTGTCGGAGTTGTTTCATGACATTGTTACACCACGTTATCTGTTGCATCCTTTACACGCGCTCGGCACTTCGATATTTCTTTGTTAAGTAGTACATAAGCTTAGGTATCATAATAAACAGCGCAGTTATATCTATGGAGTAACGATGTCCACATTATTATTTCAACTCTTCTCTTCGTTGCCATCGCCACCGAAATTGGTGACCCTAATGTGATCACAAAAGTCCATTATCTAAATTTTCAACTATCTCGTCACCTTAGCATATGTTTGACAAATTATTTCAGTCCTACGTCATCACACCGCCACACCAAACATCACTAAACTGTTCCTACCACACAGACCGCAGCCGGCGAGCTCAACTTCAATGGCGTGTCGTTCCGCTACCCGACGCGACCCAACGTGCCGGTCCTCACCGGCTTGCGCCTGCGCGCGGAGCCGGGCGAGACCGTTGCGCTGGTCGGCGCCAGCGGCTGCGGGAAGTCCACGCTCATGCATCTGCTCATGAGGAGTTATGAACCCACATCTGGACATGTGGTGAGTGAGTCCGACTTCAGGAGGCCGGTTCTATTCAGGTTCAATCGACTCATCAGCGCTTTGTGATTCATTGTTTCATGTCGTACACAAGTTGTAATATACCCCGAACATTTTATTAAATTTTTTAAACATCATCAATCAAAAATTCTTAAATTACCCTAGTAACTACCGATAACGTATTTTATGATATCGTTTTGAGATTCATACATACATATATAACTCTTGTCTCGTTTTTAGATCCAATGCCATAAAAAAATTATTCAAGATTTTTAACTTTAAAATAATATATAAACATTATTTTAATCACAAGTTTGTCAAACAATACCTCTGTTTGTACTGACAGCTTACTCCCCCGTCATTCCTCAGGAGCTAGACACCAAAGACGTGAAGCGCGACCTCCCTCTCCCCCGGCTGCGCGCGCAGCTCGGCCTGGTGTCCCAAGAGCCAGCGCTGTTCGAGCGCACACTGCGGGAGAACATCGCGTACGGAGACAACACGCGGGACGTGCCTCTGAGCGAGGTCGTGGCCGCCGCACAGCAGGCCAACATACATAACTTTATAGCCGGACTACCGCTGGTGAGGACAATGCTCTCGGCTGTACTTGCCCCTACTAATAACTTACTTACTTTGCCCGTGACGAAGAGACGGCAAATATCACTTATCTCATGATATAGTCATAATTAAAACAACTTTGATTTGAGTAATTTTTTGCACAATTTGTCATATTGTTGCTGTAATTGTTCATCATATTTTTTGTTGTGTATAATCGAACTTGACATGTAACACACGTTTGGAAATAGCTGTTAGTGTTGTTATGAAATATATAAATAAACAATAAACAATTTTATTGTTTACAACAACAGTCTCTTGCAGCGCTTTGTTGTTGTTTCAACAAATTATTATGGATGAATAAATGTTGAAATCTTTTGGTAGGTACTCAAATGAAATATCTTTATTGGTTTAGCGGTTTCTGATGAAGTGGAATTAATTAAGGAAACTACTTTAGTATAATTTTAATGAAACATATTATGTACCTACTTACATACAATTTAATGAAAGAACTCGACAGACTTTGTTGTTTTTAGCAATCATGTCACAGAACAACAAGTTTGTTGCTATCAAGTCAAGTATTCAAGTGTCATGTATTCCAAATCTTTGTTGTTATCAATAATAATTCTGCAGCAAACTATCTTTGTGTATATTTGTCGCTTGTTGTTGTTATCAAAAATATTACCACCCTCAGGGCTACGAGACGCGCCTGGGCCAGGGAGGCGCGGCGCTGTCGGGCGGCCAGAAGCAGCGCGTGGCCATCGCGCGCGCGCTCGTGAGGAGCCCGCGGGTGCTGCTGCTGGACGAGGCCACCTCCGCGCTCGACGCTAACAGCGAGAAGGTAAGAAAGTGCTGCGGCAGACCACGGGCCACTACGATCAGTCCACTCGACTCTCCGTTAAATATCGTTGTTCGTCCCGTGTCGTTCCGCGCCACCACGCTCTTAATGAGATCGTGCGTCGTGCGTGGACCTGATCACCATAACAGATGTCGCAGCGAACTGGGTGAAAAGCTTGAATATTTTATTATAAGTTTGACATTCTCTCACGAAAATAATATGCCATACGAAAAAATAAACGGTTCAGGTACTGCCCCAACTCCCACGCTGTATAATGTGGTGTGTATAACGCTGTCCCCCTCCTCCGCAGAAGGTGCAGGCGGCGCTGGAAGCGGCGGCGCGCGGGCGCACGACCGTCATGATCGCGCACCGCCTGGCCACCGTGAGGCACGCGCACACCATCTGCCTCGTACACAACGGTAACTTATCATCACTTATTATATTGAAAAATGAAAATTTTAAAATAAAATTGAAATTTTTTATTCCTTTACCACATATTAATTAACATTTCACATTTTACTATACCCTCCACAATATTATGTTGTTTGTTATCTGTTACTAAATGTTATATAGAGTATTTGACAAAAAAAAATTGCATGGATCAACTTAAATTGTCACTGTGATGATGGATCTGAAATTCGTTTGTCTATATCTCAACTAACACCAGAGATATTAATTATTGAAGCTAGTACTGTGTATCCCAACGTATCAGAATAAATATGTTTATCATTTGACAGGCGTGGTGGCCGAGAGCGGGTCCCACGAAGAACTAGTCCGAAAACGAGGAATGTACTGGGAGCTGCTGCAACAGCAGGCGGGCACGGGGGGCGCGTGAGGTTCGGGCCTGGGACGGTGCTAGCAGATAAGTTAGTTCGCCGCTAACAACTAACACTCACAACCCTGATTGGTTAAATGTCGATTTGACAGCGGTGCAGCTGCTACCGTGGTCACCGCCTCTTGCATATTCCTCAGGCATCATTCCTGGGCCTCATTTAATGGAGCAACAATCCTTGTAATTACAAGTCTAAAATGGCAACATTGACACTGATTTCTAAGAATGTTACCATTTTTTAGACTAGTATTGTAATTAAAATGATTGTTACCTGATGTTACTACTTGTATTTCAGTAGGTAGATACTTAGTCTGTGGTATATATTATACATAATTCATATTAGGATATAATTCATCAGGCTAGTGAAGAGTCGTGCAATAATCTGTAGGCGGGTACCTACAGACAGTGTTTAGACAATTTAGTTGGAGGCAAACGACATCGAGACGTTCCTCTTGTTTTAATTATAAGTTAAATACCCGTAATATTGTAAGAAAAGTCGTACCGACCGTCCAAAGCGAGTAAGTACAAGTAACAAAACGTTGTAAGATATTTTTATTGTCAAGTGATACGACACAGTCACCGACCACTGTGGTCGGGAACATGCCTACACATTGTAGTTGTCTATATTAAATGTAAAGTAACATAATTTAGCAAACAACTAGGTATTAGGAATCGTAGGCAAAAATCATAGTTTTGAGAGAAAAATACATTTACAACAACAAAGTGTCGTTCGGTTGTTCACTTTGTTGTCATAAAAAATAGAGCATCAACTAAAATAATAGGTTAGAGCAATTTTATATCATCTTATTTTTACTTTGATATTTTTGTGTTCAACTCGGGGCCTTTAAATAGACCCAAATAGTAATTAAAAAAATCACTTAAGTTATTATAATAATTATTATTTATTTATAAGATTATTTTCGAATTTCGACTGTGATTATGAATTTATTGTTAGATCGATCTAAAACTGTGAAAGTCCAGGTAGACCATAGTTTAGTCTTAGCTAGTTCATTGACTGTTGAGTAATTTACATTTCAGACAGTACACTAAGAAATGCCTGATGTCTAGCGTTTAAGTAGAACATATAATAAATTGTAGCTCAAATGGTGAGCCGGTGGGACTGAGCGGAAGGATCTCTGTAGTGTGTATTACTGTCGAGTCTCATTCTATAACAATGTACTCTGTACCTAACAGATTCCTCTGTGCCGTCCTATATGTTCGCAAGTCTTATCGTAGCGCCTCTGGCTCATGTATACCTACCACCTGTCAAATGTCTGCAAGCTGAATTAACCATAATATATACGCCATAATGAATGATCTTAGCGCCATAGCCCTCTTTGAATTATAGAATTTTGACAGATGGTATACTTTAACTAGAGGGCGACTGTACTTAACTGTCTACTTTTGAACCGTATTCGGTAAATAATAGGGTCGAAAAGTTGTCAAATACTTTATGGGAGATAGTATAGTAATACAATGAAAGAAGTGAGCAACATACGTCAAATTATGATATTGTTAATGTATTAGTATTACTATTAAAACAGCTGTGCTGTGCAGTTTTCATGTATAAGGTAAGATTCCTCGAGTATTATCTTATTTACTATTTAAAAATGTGATAATAAAAAACAATAAAACAAATCAATTCGTAATATGAATTTTATTAACTCTGTTACTTATATTGAAACAAGATGGCGACATGATAATCACATAACTTTATAATGCTGTGCCGCACTCTCACCGACTCGTAAATAACTTATTTTATACATAATATAAGTAATCCAAAAATGTATGACGGAAGCTCTGTCGTCACATATCTACAGACAGCGAGCTGGTCGTGCTTCTCGTCACAGCCGGTAACGAGTCTCCGAGTCCCGACGCTTAAATCCATATTGCAAGTCCAGTGTGAACAAAAGTGCTTAAACCGAGTATATTTCTGCAAATAAACATTTTAATGTTTACTGTCTCTACTTTTGCTGTGTGTATAAGATATAAATAATCGTTAATACTTGCGGTTGTTGGTACTTGGTGAAACTTGTAGTACATGATTAGACTCAAATAATATACTGTTTAACAGGTTTTTACTGTATTTTATTAATTACGACCGGTTTCTTTTACACATTTAAAAAAATCCTGAAGATGTGTAAACGAAACCGGTCGTAATTAATAAAATACAGTAAAAACCTGTGAAACAGTATATTATTTAAGTCTAATCATATAAATAATAGATCAAGTTATTTTAAAGTCGGTCTGCAAGTGTGAGCAACTGAACATTCAAAACTACAATAATATGTAACTGAATCATGTTAATGATTGAGCTCAAAGTAGTTTTACCTGGTCCACACTGTATCCAGTCTACGGCTACAATGAAAGGGTAATCTAAGCTAAGCTAATATCTTAAAATTGGTCTACAAATGGAATTCTCGTTCTCGCATCGATGCCTCTCACTCACATCACAACCGTTACTTTGGTGTTTATACTCTGACCAGGAATATAAAAATAAAACCATCGCCATGTTGTGGTATTGAATGGTACTATTATTCCACAACGAACTACATAACACAGACTATAAAAGTACCAATGGCGCGCTCGTGACAGTTTTTTAATTTCTATTCAGAGTTTAGAACATAATACACGCTGTAACACAACAGATGCCATAGCGACTTCGTTGTGTTGTTTGTGTATGTCGCTCTCGTGCGCTCGCCGCACCTGTCCCGTATGAATGTTCATAATCGTTGATATTCAGGGACGTGACTGCCCTTACAGGACAACTCGAACGACTCACGGGATTGTATATCGAGTTCGGTTAAAAGGGAATGAAGTAATACAAAGTCCCAATTAGAAGTAGACGATCCCAAAGAATGAAGCATGGAGAGGTTCTCCTGATAAGTGTCCAACAACGTGCGTGAGTGTGATGCAGACCATGTGGTCGTGCGTTTTAAATTGTTGATTTGATCCCAGCACATAAATGCGAGATATCTTGTTAGTGTTTACAAGAGCTGCTTGATAAGCACCGATATAATTTGTATCTGATATAGGATATGTGTCGGGGGAAATAGAGGATCTCTCCTCTATTTTTCTTATCATTGGTTGATATGGTTGGTTGCTCACCTGTCGGTGCTCTTCCAGGTTGTTTCCTTCTATTCACTGATTTGTCTCGTGTCTCAGGTATGTTTCTGCTTCGCCTTGGATTTATATCTCTGTTACTCCTCTGCTTCGTCTTCTTTCTTCCCGAATCTGGAGGAAACTGTTCGCACGGTGACATCGCCGCTTGAGATATCACCGGCGTACGAGGGCCATACCATGATACCACTTGTCATGGCAGCCCTACCGGTGGGGTTCGACACCCTTAGTGGTGAACAGAGCAACGCCTCTGTTAGTGGAATTCCCACGCAGAAACTGTGGATTTATTACTACTGTGATTCCCTACACCGGACACCATGCGACAGAGTCGCGGGATCCAGTCTACCAGACATCCTCACGTTCATGGTTGGACGTAGAACCCAGTTGAATGAACGGAAATCGGAAAAAGTTCGTTCACGTAGTGCTCACATAAATTTGGTATAAATAAGTGCTATAAATATCATTTAATATTAAGTTTATTGAATTTCTACCAAGCCAGTAGCGACACGAAACATCGATAATATACATGTACGTATGTGTAGCATTTCTAATAAAACCGAGGCATACTACCAGATGGCGCTAGTTTCATAGAAGAGTGATTAAGATCCACATGAGATTCAAACCACCATTACGCTGTGTGCGAATTAACGATCCTTACTTCACGAAGTGGCCAAATATCTTAGACAGATACTGTAGAACTCGACCATTATAGTATCTATCTCAGATTATTAGCATTTCGTGAAATACCTACGCACTTCGTGAAATGCGCCATTACTCTATGTGTCTATGACATATTTTATATACTGTACAAAGACAGACTCCATACATTTCTAAAACGATCCTTTAGTTCATAGCTATCACATTTTTAAAAATACAACACAATCATCATCAGCCTATCAATGTCCCCACTGTTGGGGCACAGGCCTCCCCTTACACAAGGCGGTACGGACCATGATCCACCGAGCGGGCCCTGTGCTGATTGGTGGATTTCACACGCCTTTGGTTTTTTTAAATTAAGTTAAGCTATTAGGAGCGTCGGTGGCCTAGTGGTTAGGACGTCGGACTCGGGAGGTCCGGGTTCGAAACCGTGCAATGCCATGTACTAATGAGTTTTCCGATTTTTTCGTAAACTTACGTACATTTACCGACTGCTCTAACGGTGAGGGAAAACATCGTGAGGACACCTGCATGTCTGAGGAAATTAAAAGTTTCCGAAAGTGCACAGCACTGGGCCCGCTCGGTGGATCATGGCCCGTACCGCCTCGTGCAAGGGGAGGCCTGTGTCCCAACAGTGGGGACATTAATAGGCTGATGATGATGGTGAAGCTGTTAAGTCTATGTTTTTTCTATATTCTACATAGTTAATTACGGAATTTTTCTATTTTCCCATCGGCGGTAAGTGGTCATCGAAGCTCACATACATCTCACCCACAGATTTGAGATGTCCCGTTCCGAGACCTCGCCGCACTATAATATTACCGGAGGGGTTATGGCGGCGCGGGCGCTCACTGCGACCGGGCCCCGTGGGGGGTGTCTCGCGTGGCGGCGAGCGTGCGCGACTATGGCGGCTCTCTCCAGTGCAACGCGCAACGGTCCAACCGAATGAAACAACAATATAGGCGTAGTATATTATATATCATGTATTAACTATAATGAGCGGAGTGGGACCCGCGGCGGAGAGGGCTCGCCAGGTGTCAGTTTTTGGTGGCGGCGTCGTGCAGCTTGTGCTGCACCTGCTCGGCCTGCTTCACGAAGTCGTCGTAGGCCTCCTTGATCTTGGGCGCCAGCTTCTGGTTGGTCTGCTCCATGTTGGCGGCCACCTCCTTGGCCAGCTTCTGCGTCTCCTGCGACACGACATTCGGTCTCATTACACGATCACTCGTCCCCCCCCCCCCCCCAACGACTCCTCGTCGTGACACTCACCTGCACGGTGGTCTGTACGGCGCTCTGCAGCTTGTCCTTCAGCTCGCCGGCGCGTTGCTCGACGTCGGGGTGCGCGCGCCGCAGCTCGTCGGCCGCGCGCTGCACGTTGCTGCGCGTCTGCTCCAGCGCCTCCTTCGCCTTGCCGTTGGCGTCGCTCAGCTGTCACACACACACACACACACACGCTAATGTATACAGTGACGTTTGTGGGCTACTCCCTCTACATAAACTATCAGTTGTACAGAATTTTCAGTTCAACCGCTGCACTGTGGTCATTAGAACTGATAGTTTATAGAGACCCCTGTATATCATATAGGGTGTCGAGTAAATAGTGGTAGCTTCAGATGTCGGACCTTAAGACTGTTCAGTAAAAGCCATATCATGCCAAAAAATATGTATACATGTAATAAACAATTATTGACGAAATTGGTCACCCAGGACCCGGGTCGCCATATTTTTTTACACCACAACTGCTGAAACTTGCGATAAAAAATTGAGATACATAATTCAAAAATTTTATGACCGAAGCACCCATATTACTAACCGTAGACGGTGCAATTTTCGTTTGTACTCTCAAAATTTAACCGTCGTCTGGGCAGTCCGAGGTCCCTGGGAGTCCCCTATCGACCTTTTACTATTTATATACCGGATTAAAGGTTGGCATGTACCGAACATCCGCATAAGATGTAAAAGTCGCGGTACACACTGCGTGATGGCTGCCACCTGCCGATGTCACACGCTCAAAAGTCGAGAGCGGCCGAGGGTCGGGTCAGGGGCCACGTGACGCCGCGGCAGTGCGCGGCGCGAGGCCGATAACGAGCTGCCCGATATAGCAATGTTACATTATCAATCCATATACATGGCGGTAGGTGGGTCTCAGAGCGTCGACTGAACTTTTTAATTTTGATGGTGGGTAACAAGTTTGCGAGGCTCCGGACAGTTGGCGGTGTGTGTTCGAGTGTGTGTATGTGTGTGTGTGGTGTAGCGAGGTATACTGACGGCGGCCTGCAGGCTGTTGGACAGCGCGGACAGCTGCTGCAGCACGGAGTCGGAGCCGTCCTTCAGCGCCTTGTTCAGCTGCTGCGTGTTCTGCGAGCCGGCCAGCGAGTTGAGCTGCTCGCTGAACGTCTTCTGGAACTCGGCCGCGTGCCGCTCCAGCTCCTGCAGCGGGCTGCTGTCGGCCGCACCGGCCGCCGCGTCGCGCCGCACGTTCGCGCCCGCGCTCTGCGCACACCACAGCGTTATGGGACTACCGCACGACAAAACCGTCTACGTCCGGGGTCGAAAGCGGCGGCGTGACTCACCAGAGCGAAGCAAGCGGCGAGAAGGACGAGGAACTTGGACATCGTGACGTGTGTGTGGAGCGTGCGGGGCCTTCGGACGGTAACGTGCGCTGCGCGAGAGTGCGGGACGTGCCGCCCGCGCGGGATATATAGCGCGCTGCGCGAGGGAGGCGGGGAGGGGCGGGGGGGAGGGGCACTGATAGCAGCAGCTCCGGGAACACGGGAAATTTCCCCCGAGACTACACCCACCCCGCGGACTGCAGCGGACAGGACACGAACACACAGGGCCAGAGGGCGGCGCGACAGGGCCGGCCGGGGCAGGAGGCTTGCTATCTAAATAGCCCTCGCCTCTATGATTCATATCGTTATAACTTCGATAAATATATGTGCTACAGGAGCCAAATGGATAAGGGCATCGAACAACCCTCGATGATGTCAGTCAACGCCGTGCTCGATAAATGCTCCTTTTATGTTGGCTCGGCTCGCTACAAGACTTCAGTATGGAAACCACATACAAACAGAGACCAGCTCATAACTTACTATCACTTACAGTTGTATTTTTTTTATTACAGATGTCGTTCGTTGCATGCGCTGTGTATGATGTGAGTGGTTCCGTCGCCGAACGACTGACGAACTCACGAGTACAGTTTAGTCGTAACCTTCCCGGTGCGTACGTCGGCTTCTCTGCTGTACCTGTATGTCACACGGGGCCCCCGGCTGCTATACGGGAGCCTCTCTGGGGGGCACTCGGCGGGCAGCCGGCCCTCGCCGTTACGTCAGGCGCATGCCTGTGCTACCGAGTCCTCGTAAGTCGTTCCAACGGTAATAATTATCTAATAAAATGTGGAATTTGTGCGCTTTGTTTTGGAGGTACCTGCCTTAGTTCAAGATAAGGGAACGAGCGGGGATTGTTTGCGCGGTCGTTAGTTAACTATCACAAATGTAATGTATCGTACTGTCGAGGAGCCGAGGGTCAGGGGGGCGGACAGCGCGCGGAGCGATTGTTTGTTCACGATAGTGATATCGGCGAGGGGCGGCGGCGGAGCGCCACGTCACTACAGTGGAATGGGACTTCGCGCGTCCGGTTCCGTGCGGTTCGCCCTCTTGAAGTCATCGCTTCGTGACTGAACGAAACGAACCTAACCCAACTGGAACGGGACCCGTGAAGTCCTAGCCTTCGTTTACGGAACGTTCGTAGAGCCCTGTACCGGCAGGCCGTGTCCGCAGCGACCGAGCGGGCTCCGCGGGCTAAACTCCATAGAATGCTCGTTTCAACTGTTCGCGGGACACGCGGACTGTCCGCGGAAATCCTGACCCGAACGCTAGGAGCCTCCGTGAAAATATACACTTCTCAGTATTTTCCCGAAGAGTAAAAATATACACCCCGACCAGGAACTGAACACCGTGTCAAGAGGGCGCCACTGACAGTTTCATAACCCGTGTTATACTCGTAGGAGTACAGTTCGCTATGCTACAAATAGTACCATTTAATTACTAAGCTTTTTACCAGTGGTACTAACACTGGTACCACCACTGGTATCCACCAGTGGTCTACTACCAGTAGAATCCACAAATATAAATACAAATATTATTTTCTTTATTATTTTTTCTTATTATTATTCCACCCGGGTTGGTAACACACCCTTACCTATTTTTGCCGCAAAGCGACAATGTTTGCATTGCTGTATGTAATTTAATGACCGGCACACGAGGCACACCGTGTAAGTTCTCAATGCTAGCGGCGCATCGGAAACCCTCTAATAACATTACAATGAAGTGAGATGTCTACGGGTGACGGTGACCACTCACCCGTTCGCTCGTCTGCTCTCCAAATACCATAACAAATAATTTTAAAAAAACGACAGACAACCGATTCAGGTGCAGCGACTGTGGTACGGAAAGACATCATCATCATCAGCAGCAGCTTACTCTAGTCCACTGCTGGACATAGGCCTCTCCCAGGGCGCGCCATTGAGCCCGATCTTCGGCTCTTCTCATCCAGACGCTCCATCTAGCAGGGACGCCCGTCCCACACTACGTTTGCCCAAACGCGGTCTCCACTCCAGAACTCGTCTCCCCCGGCGGTTGTCGGTTCTGCCACAGATGTGACCGGCCCACTGCCACTTCAGCTTGCTAATCTTATGAGCTATGTCGATAACTTTTGCTCTATGCCGTATGAAGACAAGTGGTATAATATTGTAGAGAGTAGTTTCAAAAACCGAACCCGCCCGCCCCGCCCGCCGCTGCCCGCTGGCCGCTGGCCGCCGGCACGGACACTATATTATGTGATGTAGCAGGTATGTGTCTATATTTTTGGATTTTTTCTTAATTCCCGTGGAAATGCGGCGAGTTCCCGAGGTTGGAAGTAACCCGTTTTAATCCAGCTCTATAGGTACTGTATATTATTGTTAGGTATTACTAAGTATAATATTATAGTATCTTCGTGTATATTATCGTGTTTTATTTTAATATAGATTGTGTCAAAGGTTATTGGTTTTTTTCTCCGAATAGCGATTGTTTGTAAATAATTAATAATTTACTATGGAACCTAAGTGATAGGTATTCCTCGTAGGTACCTAGGTGCCGATGCGCATGCGTGTCGTGTGATGTTCGTCGATACGATGTCGCCGGTCTATCTTCTAGATAACCTTTTTAGTGACCCCGGACCAAAAGGAAGTGGTGTCGTAGTGTACGCGTGTCTGATATCTTGCAGTAGGTATATTCGATATCAGATGTAGATACATGCAGGAGAGTGGTGAATGCAGCCCGCGGGCGGCCAGGCGGGAACTTCGTACCCGTGAAGGAACGTATATAACGTGCCCCCTACGGAGAGCTGACGTGTATCGTAAGGAAGTCAGTTTTGGCGCCCGGCATACAGTTTATATATAGAACACAAAGGATAGTGTCACTCGTGTGTGAGTATAAGGAGATGCATCGTTTGTTGTGTCGTGTGCGGCGCATACTGATCACGGCGCCGGCGCGGCGAGCACGCCGGAGGGCAGCAGCACAGTACGATATGAGTGGCGGACGACGGTACAAAACACGCCATGTACTGATGTTGTCTGTTTATTGTTTGTCCCGACCGGTACTTTAATATCTGTAGTACACATTAACTAATGGTTGACGGCCCTAATACAATTAATGTAGTGTCTGTTTACCCTCTCAACATGGCGTTACCGTCAAACAAACATTCATACGGCTGGTCGTGTCGTCCCTATAAGGCAGCGTGTACACTACTACATTTGTACATCTTGCACGAATTGCTCTTTTTCAACGATTTTGACGTCATAATAGGTGGCATATTTTTTTCAGTAATTCTGGAATTCATCTTATGGTGCCATCCAAGAGATCGGCTTCTTTTGTCATTATGATCTGAATCTAGTCGATTTTATTTGTTGTGTTTTATGTTGTGTAACTATTGTATAACATTCTGTGTGTGACAGGCGACCGAGTGAGTCATAATCATAAGGATTGTTTGGTTACAAATGATAAATAATAAGAACTGTGTTCATTACACACGACACTATCCTCCCGCACGTACCACCACCTTGTTACTCGGGGGTAAAGACCAGCTGTCATAGATTTTGAGTACATTATTTTACATTTTTACTTCACATATTTTATACTCTTTTTATTATTATTATTATAATCTTTATAACACACATAGACAAAATACAAAAAATACTTAATAAACGCTAACCATCGGGATAGAGAAAGGTTTTTTATTTTAGTCTCTCTTTTTTTAATGTTCTGGTTTAAGAAATATTTTTCTATTTGTATTTTATTGTTTATCTGTGGGTATGTGTTTACCTAAAATAAATGATTTATTATAAGTAGGTATTACAATTATTATATTTTTGTTTTATTCCGAGATCCAGTGGGCATTTCGAGATTATCGAATTGGTTATTCTCAAAATAACCACTGTGACGCTGAATGCAGCACAGTGGGCAAAACGACACATATTTTTTCGAAATTCTCATTTTGCCCACAGGTGAACAAAATACAGTGGGCATTTTGACAATAATGATGATCCTGGCCGGATTACATTCAGCTGCCCGACCTCTCACGGTGGTAAACGATGGTACAGTCAGAGTCCCCGTCCCGCACACAGAGTGCAACTCGTTTTTAATATCCGGAGGCGTATTGCCGTCAAAATCAATTATTTAATAACAGCTCGATAATCGATTTTTTCCACTTTCACAAAAACACTCACATTGACTCATTCAAAGGGTCGCCAAACGACTCCTGCGCGTACAAAATGGCTGAAATTTTGGTGAGCACCTTTCAAAGGATGCGCAAACATATTCCCCAACTTTTGTTGACGAGAGTTGCCATCTCACGTCGAGGTCGGAAACTTTAACAACCCTCGTATACCCCTCTCGTATAAAGGGAAGCCTGTGCCCCATCAGTGAGGACTGGGGACCGGTGGGCTGACGAGACGCACGTAGCTCGGCGCGGCCGGGCCGGGTGTCGGGACAACTCACGGACGGTATGTAGATACGAGTACCTCGACTGCGTCGGCGCTACAATATAGAAATATTTTTTTTGCAAAATTCCAGAATGTCATAGAACTTTGTCCGAGTCGACGTAGCCATCGATGTTGACTCGTGCACTCGTACAGACAACAGGACAACAAAATTCCTGACCTTTTGTACGTAAATATGTGCGGGGCGAGGCGACGGACGATTTAGCGATAAGAAACGTTTAGATTCAACTTTTGTAAAATTTGAAACTAAGCGTTTCTTATCGCGAAATTTGAAATATTGTACCAACTATTGAAAATGTGAAAATAAAATCAGTTTGGTCCAACAAGTTTGTTACACCAAATTGTTTTCATTTTCACTGTTCGACAGATCGATCGCTCAACCTGTCTAAAAGAATTGTTAGGCACGAGGAAGTTGAATGTTAAACCACTGAAATACCGCCACCACAGAGTACGTGTCTAAGTAATAAGTAGGCACTAACTATTGTGTTGTTCCATTCCTTATACCATAATTCCTTCAGTAGGTAGGTTTATTATCTTAACTTATGATAGGGGCCGGAAATAAAGGGGCGGCACTTCGACCCTGAGGATATTTTGTGCCTATCCCGTTTACACACTGGTCATCTCAGTGTGCAGGTTTCCTCACGATGTTTTCCTTCACCGTTAGAGCAGTCGGTAAAGGTACGTAAGTCTTCGAAAAATACGAAAAACTCAGTGCCATGTAGCTCTGCACGGTTAGGTAACTAAGTACGACAGCGCCCTAGTGTGAATTTCAAAATCTTTGTTTAATTATTTTTTTGGGAATATGTGGATATACAGAATAAGTTTTAACAAATTTTTATAGGCAGTTGTAATAGCAGATGCGGTAACTCGTTCTGGCTGGAGAAGTTATTTTCTGTAGTAGCATCTGGGCACGAAGGAAGGAACGCCTGTCCCTTTTTCATTCATTCATCTGGGACTCTGGGTACAATACAAGTATGAAAACGAGTCAATTGATGTGAGCGCCATCTATCACAACTTGATGCAATCCTCGGCCGCCTGGGGCGAGTCCACGTGAACACGAGCGCGGTCGCGGTGCCGCGTGCTGCGTGCCGGCGTCGCTCGCCAGAGGGCGCGTGTGGTCGGCGCCGCGCCACTCCAGTGCGGGAGGATACGTATCACTGATGATAATGACGAAGGAGTGGCCGTTCTAAGTTACGGTCAGCGGTTGATACGAGTATTTATAAAAATGTGCTTGAAATTAAATATTTGGATGGAGTCTCATTGGACTAGATTGTCTGCGCAGTGCGGAGTGGGCGCACAGTGGTCCAACCGCATGAGCTGTACTGTGCTCCTAGCATCTCTAATATGTGCGTAGCTCTACATGGCAGCCAATGGACCCGGTTTGATTTAGATAAGGCAGAGAATTATGCCGAGAAAGATCTCTATGAGAATGAGCTTTATGTCTGATAAAAATTGGATCAACAGTTTCCAAGATTTCGGAGTATCTTTGATGTCAAATGGGATCTCTGGGACGGTGGTTGCTAGATGGTTCGAGTTTGAACTCAAATGTTTATTGGTGCCGTTCCCACATCTAGAACTTTAAGCTCCGTAGTGGTATGGTATCAATCTCCACAGTGGTATGTCGGTTTTTTTTTAAATTAATTCAGAGTTATTAACATTTATATTTTGGTGGAATATTCAGTATTAATTGTGAAGTAACATTCTACTTACATATCTTTTACGAGAAAGTATCATCTTCAGCCTATTTCCGCGTACCCACCCATAATATAATTTTTCGGCGCGTTTAAGCCATGATTCAAATTGTAAAGCTGCGACCGTCGACGGTCTGTCAGTGTACTGAACAAATTAGATTGGTTTTTGTTAGGGGCAGAAAGAAGTAACACCGGGTGGACTATAGAAATACGTTTAATACTAGGGTACATAGATGACTAAGGGGCGCGGCGCGCGGCGCCGACGTCACCGGTGAGGCGGCAGCGCGGGCGCGGGCGGCTGCGCGGGCGGCGGCGGCTCGGGCGGCAGGAAGCCCAGGTCGCGCAGCGCGCGATTCGCGCGCTCCACGAGCGGCTCGCGCCAGCGCCACAGCGCCGTGTCGCGCTCCGAATGCGCGCGCAGCTCGGCACACGTCTTGCTGAGCGACGACACGCAGTCGGCGCGGTAGTGCTGCAGGCGCGCGTGCCGCGTCTCCAGCGGGTACGACGAGCACGAGCCGCCCAGGCACGCCAGCGGGAAGTGGTTGTGCAGCGCCAGCACGCGCTCCGTCTCGTGGAACGCCTTCACGTACTGGCCCGGCTTGGTGAAGTTGCTGGTACGGTACACGTGCTGCAGCATGTGCAGGTAGCGCGGCGCGCCCGCCTCCCAGCCGTGCTCGTGGCGCAGCGAGTCCAGGAAGTACAGGTTGCTGGCGTGGTACGACGAGCGCGGCGGCTTGCCGGCGGCCGGCGTGGACAGCGGCAGCGCGCGGCGCATCAGGGCGGGCCAGTCCGCGTCCTCCAGCGGCACGATCACCTCGTCGATGTCCAGCAGCGCCAGCCAGCGGTGGCGGTACATGTTGCGGTACAGGCAGTCGTTGTACGGGATCAGCTCCATCTGCCGCTTGTGCGTGGTCTTCTTCTTGAGGTACATGTGCTGCAGGCCCGGCAGGTTGGGCTGTCCGCCGGGCAGCGTGAGCGGCGTGACGCGCACCTCGCCGCGCGCCTCGTAGTACTGCAGCACCTTCGTGATGTTGGGGTGCACCTGCAGCTGGTAAAAGTACACCCGTTCGGCGCCCAGCAGGCGCACCAGCTCGATCCACTCGACGAGCCGCACGGACAGGTCCTCGTGCAGGAAGTCGAGCCCCTTGACACACACCGCGAAGTCTCCTCTCCGCTCGCCCGGCGCGGGCCGGTCGTAGTGCACGCGCAGCGCGTTGCCCGCGCGGTCGCAGGGCCGCTCCACGAGCGACACGGCGGCCGGCACCAGGTGCCGCACGTCCTGGGGCAGCACGCAGGCCAGCAGGTAGGGCTGCAGCACGCCGTCGCGGTGGTTTCCCCACTTGCTGTTCCACACGTACTTGTACTCGAGGTTGCGCACGATGACCGGCTCGGCGCGCTCCTCGAACCAGAGCTGGCAGTGCGTGGCGAGCGTGGGCCGCACGCGGTCGTGCACGGCCAGCAGGCGCACGGCGGGCCCGAGGCGCGAGGCGGCGCGCGCGTCCAAGTACGCGCCGTACAGGTGGAAGGTGCCGTTGGCCGTGCGCAGCGTCTGCCAGTACGTGTTGTGGAACTCGAGCTCGAGCACGGAGGGCAGCGGCGCGCAGTCCTTCTTCCTGTAGAACTTGTCCTTGTCGTCCTTGTGGCGGTGCCAGTAGCCCAGCGGCAGCGACGGCAGGCGCCGCTCGGCCTCCGCGCGCTGCTCCTCCTCCGACAGCACGCGCGTGTCTGGAACGGGACACGACACGTCGTTAAAGACTTTGCAGTCAATGTACTATCACGTCGGCTGCGAATAGGCATTTCTGTGACATGACTTTTAGTATTGACCTTTGTGCCCCCCATACCGAAGTACAGTAGGTGAGGATAGATTCACATAAGACTAGTATCATTTTCATTCAGCTCTGTGAACTAACTACATTTTGGTTTAGTAAGCAAGTACAAAAGGCCTTTATTATAATAAAGGCCTTTTGCCCTCTTTTCTATACAAAAGAGGGCAATACGATCAATAGTAAGAATACCACAGTGGGAGTCTTGTAGAGACCACCTCGTTATATTGGGTATCTTGACGGTTCCAGGATTATACATCTATGTATTGTTGACATATTATAAAAGTAAACGCCGAGGACTAGAAACAAACGACGAGAAAACTGCGCGAGGGAGCACACGAAGCCGAGATGTTCCCAATACTCTGCTTCCCAGACTTGACGCGGTAAGGCATAGCGCACACTACAGTGAAGTGTGAATGTCCAATCGGCTGCCCGCGGAGCTCAAGGGCGACATCGACATCACGCTCACTACTTTCAAAAATAAACCAGTCGATGTTGTTGCAGAGGTGCTTTTATTCAGTCACCGAATATTTACAAATTTAGGAATTGCTCTACTTTTACTAACGCGAGGGGATTTCATTCGAGTTGATTTAATGTTACCATAATTGGAATATTTACAATTACAGTACAAATTAATTGACATTTGAATTGGTTACCTAAGAATAGACATCGTATAACTTTAATTTATGTTCTGACATTTTGACTAATAACAAAATGTATTTTGTTACCGAATAAACAAACTTGAAACTTGAGTTACTCTACAACCAGTGCTTTCGCTTCCGCGTCCAAATAAATACCCTTCCAAGATTCTTGATTTTGAATTGTTATGTATATTGGCAATAAATATATTTCTATTCTATTCTATTCTATTCTATTCTATTCTTCCCGAAACAGAACCCTGAAGTTTTTGTAACAGTATCGGAACGGCTACCGCATCGAAGGTCTAGCTAGAAACGGCGAGGCGTCTCCCGCCCGGCCCTCCTTCATGGGGGGAGGCATCGAGGGACTGAGCTAGACAGAGCCGCGACGTGAGCGGTGGCAGTGAGCGTACTGCGTACCTGTGGCGGGCAGCTGCGCGTGCGGCGTGGCCAGGCCGGGCGGGGTGCTGGCGGCCGGCTCCGACTGCAGCAGCAGGCGTTGTGCCGGGTGGTCGCCGCGCGCGTGCTGCCCGGGGTCGGGTGCCGGCGCCGGCCGCGCGGGCTGCAGACGCGGCAGCGCGAGCGCGGCCAGCGCGCCCCAGGCCAGCAGCGCGGCCAGCCAGCGCAGCCGCGCGCGCCCGCTCCACGCGCCCGCGCCGCACGGGCCGCGCATGCCCGCGCACGCGCGTGCTCCCTCGGCCGCTACTCCCGCACCGACAGCCTGAAAAGTGAAACACGACATGTATCAACATCCTCGTAAGTACTCCATGGACGTGCTCCACTTTTATACGGATAAGTGAGCACGGAGGACAACGAATACGGCCGTGACACGAATGAAGAGTTGTTATGACGAGTAGAACGCGCGCTGCAAACACCCACCACATTACAGCCAAAGAATTTTAGCGAGGCCGAAGACCGAAGGGTCTTTCAGCTCGGGTGCCGCAGACCAGGCTTTTACAACCCATTCAATGAGTGACTTTTCTTAAATTGTTAATCACAAATGAAGCTGTATGTTCCCATCCTAGCGTCCGCTTGGATAGACAAATATATGGTATCGAACTGAGCAACCGGGTGGCTAAACCTTTATATAGGTACTTATGTAAAATTAAATTAAACGGCTATAGACAGCAGTCGAAACGGATACGACTCGTGACTTAATATTCGTGGTGGGCAGCATAGAGCGGCACTGTACTGTGTGCAGCACGCACCTGCCTCGCGGGCCGCGCCCCGGCCGACGCCCGCGCCGCATCACCCTGCGCGGCCGCCCATCGCCGCCCCGCGCCGCGCCGGCCCCGAAGACTGGTTCAGGACTAGACGGGGCCCGCCGCGACCGCACGCGTGCCTCTGCTCGCCCCCGGCTTATCCTAGCGTTACCTATTACCTAACCTACCACCACTAAATGAATCCTCAAAATATCTACCCCATTTAACTACCTATACGACTATAAATAGACTAAAATAAATGTAAAGTTGAGAATGTGATGTTTGTGGACATCACCGCGTCACCGACCCGCCGTCATGTAACGTCAGGCCCACACCACGCACCACGCAGGTTCCCAGTAAAGCGATCACAAAGCAACATACGGATGTTTGTTAAGTATAGGTATATTTATTACAGAAACAGCTAGCGCCCTCCAATTTCAAAATCCTTAGTAATTTATCATTTTCTAAAACTGTATTAGTTTGGCACATGAGCGCCAGCGCAGACGAGCCACGGTTCGCGGCGTACGTTTTGTTCTCGAAAATAAACAACACAGATATAATAGAACTATATGATACACAAAAAGTGCCCTGGACAAAAAGTCCTCCGACAACCCGCAGCCTTTTGGGGTTGGATCTGACTTCCAATCTTAACTTTGGGCGCTCCATTGAGTCAAAAGCTAAGACCGCAGCCAAAAAAATGGGCATCCTGAGTAAGGTTAGGCGGTACTTCACGCCGGGACAGCTCTTAAACCTTTACCAAGCCCAAGTCCGGTCGTGCATGGAGTACTGCTGCCACCTGTGGGACGGCTCAGCTAAGTACCAACTGGCTGCCCTTGACTCGGTGGAGAAACGCGCTAAGCGCCTTATAGGTCATGAATCGCTGGTGGAGGCTAGACTGCAAAGTCTGGAACATCGGCGCAAGGTTGCCTGTCTATCGGTATTTTATAGGATACATTTCGGAGAGTGCGCATCGGAATTGCACGACCTAATTCCAGCATCTCCATTCCGCCTTCGGACTACCAGGCGCGGGGAGGGGTTCCATCCTTATGTTGTTGATATCCCATCTGCTCGTACGAAGCGATTTGCTTCTTCGTTCATTATGCGAACGGCTAAGAAACGGAACAGCCTGCCGGCGTCTGTATTTCCCGAAACCTAAAACCTTGGGATCTTCAATGCCAGAGTGAATAGGCATTTACTGGACCCGCATGCTCCATCGTCGACCTCATCGTCGCTTACCATCAGGCGAGATCGAGGTCGAATGCGGGTTTAGTTATACATAAAAAATAAATTTTAAAAAAAGCCAATTACGGGCCGGGCCGTACAATAAGTTCACGGGTGTTCTTCGAAAAAATATAACTTACTTATGACACGAGATGCCGCAACGCAGACACAGTTTATTCTCCGTAATCCCGTCTCTACAGTTCCGTCGCCCAAATGAATGAGCGCCGCGGGCGTGGAGTCCGCGCCGTGACTTGTCCCTCGGGACAGAGGTCTAGCGTACAGACAGGTACTTTTTGTCCTCGGAGGACAACAGTTCCTCGTCTGCTTCCGAGCCATTGGCCGGTTCACACATAATCTATATTGTGTTCTACTCTACGACCTTTTGACAGATGGACAGTCTTTATATGCGATACAATGCTAAGGGCCCCTAGCACTAGACTCGACGAGCGGTCGTGTGCGCACCGTCATATTGAACCGCGGAACCTCAATCGGCCAACCATTTGATTGGCGATCGGTCTCGATTGAGTCAATTAAAAAGTTGAGTTGGTGCCGAGTGCGCACCCCCGCACTAGTGCGTTACTAAACTGTCGGGTCGGTGAACAATCGGTCGTGTAGTTCCTCCATAAGAGGAAGGAGATAGGATGTATGTCGATCTGTCAAAAGGTCATAGAATAGAACGCAGGTAGAACGCGTCTTGTTATGGAGGCTCAACCGGCCGCGACAGCTCTTGCCGGCCGGGACGGGACGGCCCGCCCCACTTCCGCATGGCGACGACGCACGAATACAATTAATTAATGAATAACATTTCCTTTTGCCGCGCTGCCGGCGTGACGTGACGTGACGTGACGGGCGGGACGGCGGCAGGTATTCCTGGAGCGCGTTTGTCTAAGTCTCTGGAGCTAGAGAGATCAGACAGCCACCGATGACCGAGCAGTGCAACACTGGTACTAGTTGCGCCGGTTCCCGCACTGCAGGCTCGACTGCAGCCCTCTCGTCACACACGACACGAGCACCGTGTCAGCTCGCTCTCGATCAAACTCAGTAGAGTGACCGTCGTCACCACCGAGCATAATAAAAAACATCTCTTCTAAAAAAACTTGCCGGTGGAGGTATATACGAACAGCCATGATCTGGCGTGGCGGGGTACCTACGTGATGTTACGGGTAATTAGGTACGAGTAGAGACGCTGTGGGCACTACGTATAGGGTTGCCACCTTTTTTTGGGACGAATAGAGTATTTTTTCATTTCGGTAAAACAAAAATAAAGTCCACAGCATAAAAAAGAGTACTTATTAATTTTTACTTATTTATCTTTAAAAACATATCTTTTGTTACTTTTCGCAACATTTAACAAATATTTGTCTTTCTTGAAGATAGTTACAGCCTCTTTGCAATCAAAATTTTTAATAAAAATATATGATCAGCTCGTTTTTATTTCAGTTTAAGGTAGCTTTGTTCCTTTCGTCTCTCCAGTTTACATTCTTAAGGGCGAAAACTCTCTCAGTGAACGCTATAGTGGCAGGCACAGACAAAATATATGAAATGAATTTGTATATATTTGGAAAATCTTCACAGTTTTGTGGCTTTGGATACCAATTTATTTAGTCTCTTATGAGTTACAAGCCAGTAACAGTCAGAGTTACGTAAATAGAGTATTTTAGCGTACTTTATTAGTATCGTAGATTATAAAGTACACCTACACGAAAAAGAGGACAATACTCTATTTTAGAGTACGGGTGGCAACCCTAACTACGTACTATGTAGCGACTTCAATCGTCACCTGAACTGTCAACGAGTGAGAATTTCCTAATGCATTTATGTCGTAACTGAATTATTGTAGCATATTTTATGGTGTCGGTTTTACATCGATTGACTAGAAAATTAAGTAAATATTAGCAATAGATTATGTTATAAACATTTCTTTCACCAATCCAACGCGCAACGGTGAGGTGACGCATGAGGGAGCGGGAGGCGGGGAGTTACTGCTTGAAGTTGCCGGTATCACTTCACCATATCTGTGTATAGCGAGGCCCGGGCTACAGTGGCTGCGACCATCGCGCGCAGTCATGACTAACCTACGTAAAAATATTAGTTAGGACTTATTGACTGAATGATGACTGATGACTAATATGTGAGTGTTTCATCTGTGCTGAATGCGGATACCGAAGGTCGAACACTCGGCACTCGGCACTCGTCCGGCGTAGCGCGTCATGCTCCTTACAACAACCTTATAATACCGGACGTGTGGTGTACACGGCTCGTGACTCAGTAATGGCACACAGACACTCGTTCACTCACTACGACTCCCCGAAACCCCCGAATGTGTGTTGCGATCACCGTTCCTGGAAATAAGTTAAGCGGTGAGATGACTCGCGCGGAACAAACGAGGATAACGTATTATAGCTCTATGATTGTCTGAACGATTACACTAATGTTTAGTTTATACATATTATAATACAATACTCTAGTTAGCTTGTTATCGAGAAAATGGAAAAATACTCGCCAAATTCACTTTCTAGTGTCTTCTGGAATTCTCCTTCGAAAATTTCTGGAGTTTTCTGTAACGATAGAATTCCAGAAACGTCAGGCAGATAAATATACTCGTGACATATTGTTACATCGTAACGTGGTCCGCACCGCCCCGCGCCGGCGCAGTTAGCGGCGCGCGCGACGCGCTTATAGCGCTTTACGTGCCATTGTGCGGGCTCGTAAAGTTTTATGCACGTACGTCAGTAACTAATGGCATCCTTATTCCTGTGTGCTATTAGTTATAAGTATGTGGTAAACCTGCGCAACAAACGATACACGTCAATTCAATTGCATCCGAAGTCGATATGTTATTTATATTCGTAAGGCGGCACACACGTATGCTATGAATGATGAATGTGCCAGGAACGAGGCGCAGGCGCAGGCTGGCCGCGGACAGGGCGCGGGCGCATACAGGGCCGGGGTCGGCGACCTGCGCGGTCTGTCTCGTGTTGAAGGGGGGAGGGGGGACACACAGACCGGTCGACAGGCGGCGCAGTATAAAGACTTACAGATATAGATCGTAAGATTGTGTCTGCAGCACCGCGCCCGCCTCCTGTACGTACTCGCACATCTGCCACGTAAGTAGGTGGGTACTGACTGATTGTGAGTATCGTTAACTCGTCGTCGAGGCTGCGAGTGGTCGTCCACCGCCTGCGCAGCGCACAGACGCACACTGCACTCGGTTGGCCCGCTGCCCGCTGTCCGCGCATGCAGCCTGTGTTCCAGCGACAGCTTGTTGTTTGTAGAGAGCTGGCGGCGGCCGCGGCGCACGGACACCGATGTTAGAAAGCCGTCTCCGGCACACGCTCCACGCGACGCTGAACAAACATCTCCGAGCGCTACTCACCCAACGAGATGGAACCACTTTTCAATATTCGCCTGTACCAGTACGTTAGCGGAGAAGTACTCATAGAGTTTTAATGAACTTGTCCAGAAGTCAAGAGTCAGGGTGCACTGGTACGAACTACGAACATACTGACTCTAGGACGGCACCTCTCGTACCAGGAGCGTGTCTGCTACCTGGCCACGACACGGAGACACGGACACCCGGTACAGCACAGTGCAATGGTGGTCGGGGCTGGGGTACGAGAGTCATTGGGTACGAGGAATGTTATGTTATGTTACATAAATTACGAGTATTTGCTGCATTTTATCTATTTATACATTTATATATTTGAAGGAAAACATCGTGAGATAACCAGTGTGTGAAGTGGGGAAGGCAATTACAAACCACCCCATTAAATCTGTCACGAGAGTCGTTCTATGGATTAATTCCTTAGAATGATCACGACCCTCAGCAATGAGGAATACGACGTAGAAGAAGTATGGTATCTAAAAATCGATGTATATATTATAAATATATATAAATATGTGTATACGTACTGTGTATTTGGACGCTATGTATAAATGTAGGTATAAGGTACACAAAATGCATTTATTTAAAAATTTACACAAAATAAACTTTTAAAATTTGTTTATTTGTTTCATTAACTGTGAAGATATTTAATGTAAAACGACACAAACCGAGTTCAGAACTTTAACATTAACTTAATTTTTAGTAACTTTGGTACAGGGTTGCGATAAACAACATTATCCTGATGCGGAGTCCGAGTGTAATTCGTTAATTGTAAACGTTTAATCAATCAATCAATCAATCAATGTTTATTTGCAAGAATACGTAATATATAACATGGTCTTACAAAGGGGTTTGAAACAGTATTCAACCTGCAAGCAGGCGTGCAAATATTTAACAGAATAATGTTATACCTATATCATTCCTTAAACTAAAGTTTAAAGTAAATGAAGATTTTTGTATTTTGTATTTTTGTTATGACAAACGTAGGCAATAGTATTGTATGACGCGGCGCGCGGCACGAGGCACGAGGCCGCCGCGCGCCGCCCGCCCGTGTTCACGTAGCCACTCGACGCACCGTAAACAGGGTACCAACTGAAGTGCGCCCAGTGACCTTTCTCGTTTGCCGCTAGTGACGAACAGTTCGATCAATGTTACGTTTCTTTCGATCAATACGACGATCGATCGGTCTTCTCATATTATGTGTTATTTATCAGATGTTACTGGAATACGATGTTAATACTGGATCGGATATTAATGGCCGGTTTACACTTGGTCGATTAGAGTGAGTGGCGAGTGCATCGTCACTCTACTCGACCAAATATAAACCGGCCCTCAAGACTGGTACGTAGCCTCGGTACAGTCACGTAACTGTGAACAGCGCCGTGTCGTGGCCGGCACGCTGTCAACGGACGCTACCCGCGTCCCATCACAATGACACCTGAAGAGCCAGCTCCACACTGAACAGTTCATCAGCCCAATTGTTGGACAACACACACACACACACACGTAAGCGCACGACTGTTCCGCGTCACAGTGTAGTTGTAGTATTCTGCATGTGTTCGTGTGAGTGCCGCATGGCACAGAACGTATTTGGGGTCGTCGAGGAGCTGAGCTCGGACCAAGCGGCCGCCTGTACCGGTAGACAGTAGGGACTGTCGATCGTTCTTATCGTATGATAGGGGGCCGGTAATAACCCAGCGGCACTTCGACCCGTGAGGATCTTTTGTGCCTACCCCATTTACACACTGGTAATCTCAGTGTGCAGGTTTTCACAATGTTTTCCTTCACCGTTAGAGCAGTCGGTAAATGTACGTAAGTCTTCGAAAAATACGAAAAACTCATTGGTACATGGCACTGCACGGGTACTATCTACTGATGCGCGGAGATATGTGGGTCGAGGAGGGGGTGAGGGGAGGGGGAGCAGTGCGGCCGCCAAGTGTGTCAGGGGGGCAGTGGGCGATCTTTAAATAACTCGGTCGTGGGTCTCCGGTCCGAGCGTGGCGGGTCGTGTCGTGTCTCACACATTACAGTGAGTTGTTGCGGGCTCCGGGCCCGCGGACTGGCCGCCTGATGTCCCTCCCTCGGGGGAGGGGAGCGGCCTGGGGGGAGCCCCGTCGTCCGGCGGTCGGGGCAGCCTGTGTGACAGCGGAGTTACGGTGATTTGGTAAAATATTGTAAATGTTAATCAGATTTGTCAAGTGTCAGTCAGTACGGCGATGACAACTCGTGATGGAGCCGCCGCGCCCTGTCCCGGTTTATTCTTCGCGTGTGCCGAAGATTGCTGCGGTCACTCCGCTCGCCGGAGAGCGACGGCCAGCGGCCGCAGCTGTGTTGCATCGCATTGTCTGCGTGTGTGTGTGTATGAGAGAGAGCTTTCGCCGGAGCTTGTAGCTCGTGTTGGAGCACGAGGGGGGCGAGGGGGGCGTGGGACGACGCCTGCACAACGAGATGTAACGCGGAAGTGAAGTGCAGTGACGTAACGCTGCACTCGCCGCGCCGCCCCCCGCCCCCCGCAGACCAGCTCGCTCCAACACTTTACATATGGCTCACTATTAGCGTGGAGCAACAATAACAAGCGGTTCTTGTGACAGTAAAAAGCACCTCGCACATCGCACCAGAATATATATAATATGTGGTCCGGGCCACCCCGACTCCGGCCGACCCCGACCGCTCACCCCCACACCGTGACGTCTAGAGACCGTGGCACGGAGTCCGGATACCCTCGTCGGTGGATGGCGCGGCGGCGCGTCGCGGTCGGGCTTCGCACCGCTGATATAGGTAAATATGGTTGGTATCGTATGGTTTGGTATAGTTAAAATAGAGGTTTACTTTTTTAACACCATTTAAATAAAAATTAAATAAAATTAACGTCTTCATAAAAGCGAAGCGCGCGCGTTGATGTCTGTACACGGGCAGTGGTGGAGCACGAGCCGCGCCGCAGCCGACCCGTCCGTAACGAAGACATCAACGCGGTCCCCACGCGGCACGGGACACGTTGATGTCTCTCACATTTTCACTAGATTGTGCTGTGCTAAGTGATGAGCTTTTTAACAACAACTGTGGATGGGAGTTGAAATGGCCCCGTCGTAGCTCATTGTGGCTTCAATTAGTAGGTAAATTATTCTATTTTATTGGAAAACCAACAGCACTTAAAATAAAATATAGACCAAACAAACAATAATAGGCTAATTACAGGTTAATGATAAATTATTCGTAAGTGAAGCCAATGTCCACTATACGCTTGTAAGGGACACGACACAATCATTCGGACTGGTCATAACAAGTGGACGCACGCCCAAGCTCACGTTACATCCGAAACATCCATCTCTCTTGTAATAAACGATTCAAACGTCTGTTTTCTAATGAAATGCGATCCATCGGGTAACTACTTCCAATACTGTAAACTGTGAACAGAGTTATGTAGAGCATGTACTCGTATGTGTAACATTACTATAGTAAATGTGAACCAGATAGAGCGAGACTAGCGCCTGATTGATTGATTGTAGCAGACGACGAGGATGCCGTGTAGTATCGACCTCTCGCCGCACCACAACCAAACAGTGGCCTGGTGGCCAGGTGGCGTGAGCACCGAGCTCCACAGTCCACCACATCTGTGTAGTCTCCCTGGTCGCACCGCCTCCGCGCCACGTCCCGCACTCGCCCGCATCGTTCGTATACAATTTACTAGTGTACGGTTTAGGTACACAGTGTACCAGCTCCGCACTGAATGTGTGTTACGTAAACACAGATGTTACGGTACAGGGAGAGGGCGGTGACAGACGGACGGACACTCGCGGGGCCGCGGTGTTCAGAGACTACTCGTACGTTGTGTAATACGGGTCTGATCTGAGGTCTAATTCGCCTGAATTACGTTTGTAATTCTATTTCTATCCAATTTCAATTTAGTTTTCGTTCCAATTCTATTTGGACACCAAACCGCATTCTGTTGACGCATAACTCTACCACTGCCACCTTTCGGTTTACTTTCGATCGGGCAAAAGTACGCCGGGAGGAACTTATGTTCGATCGTTATATTTGACAGTTGAGGCGTTTTGTTACCGTTCAACTGCGATTCAGTATAAACTAAACGTTTTATCAGAATGCACAAATACGTTACTGTTCGATCGATCGTTAAGTCGATCGGAACTTAACTGAAATATGATCATTAGTGGATAGTAGCATACGAAACACGTCATAACGATGCAGTTTAGATTGTATTTAGTTACGTTGTATTTAGTGGAATCGATCTCCTGGCTTCTTAATGTGACAACCATAATGGCGAATAAATGACTTGTATTTGTTTGCAATGTCAAAGAGTAATCCTCCCGTACAGTATGTCCTCGCGAACATTACAGTACCTAATAAAATACCTAAATATGTAATATCTATATTAAATATAAGATGAGGTATTATGCGGGAACAGCGAAGGAAGTTCACATCACAAGTCTCAGAGTACCATCTGTTCGCGGCGGTCCCAAAAATGAAACAACTCAAGTAGATACAGGTACACAAACATGGAGGAAGATCATCCTCCACTGCTACCACTTCTACCGATGGTGGAGCCGAGTGGAGTACTCGTGCTTCGTTCCACACGAATCAGCAACGAGGGAATTATTTTCTAACTTCCAACATTTTTCTCGAAGCTCACCACCAACGCGATAAGACGTCGTGATTTCACAACAATTACATATTACGAGTCGTTTCTATCAGTTACTTGACAGTACCCGGCCGATATTACAGTTATACGTGTATCACGAATAGTTCATAAATGTTGTGTACGCTATTAACGACAGTTTTAGTGGGTAGTTTTAGCTTTCGTTTTGTCAAATATAATTCTCCAGTGAGGGTACTTGTAATTCTTATCGTTGATGCCACTCGCCGACGTGCGCGCGCGTCTTCATCTCGTGTGATCGATCATCCTCGCAGTGCTCATACAGCGCGGTAACCGTTTGTTATTGTTTGTTTCCTGCCCGCGCGGCGCCCGACCGCCCGGACAACCGCCCGCGCGGTCGGCTTCCGGCTGCCGCTGCCGAGGTCATGCATCACGGCCACTCTCGTGCGCCCGGTCCCGGTCACCACCGGCCGCACGCTCCACACACTACACGAGTCCGCGCTAGCTGGTGTACGCTCCCCCACCCGACAGTAGTTCACACTCCGCACCTACATACAGCACCGCCGTTCCGTTTCTGTCGCTTACACGCGACCCCAGCGACGTCCCAAGCCGAGGTCCGTACCCACCTGGGTGCGCTGAGGTAGCCGCCTATGCTTCTTATAGTGTTTGAGTCCTCCTCCAGGCTGGAGCGCACTCAGCGCTCGCCCCCAGACAGTAAAAAAACTACGAAACACGAAAAGTTAAAGTACTAGTACATGTGCACTCATTAGGTACTCCGTACCTCCCTCGGTTACATTATTTATTATTATATTAGAAACAGCTTTAAATAAACTACTGCGACTCCGGCACTTTGTATTCATTCCGGCGAAGGTCGCGCATGCCTCGAGTACAAAAGAGTACAAAAACAATAATTACGCTGTTTTTAGAATAATCTCCGACGATTTATGTTTAAACAAAAAATTGTGAGCATCGAGGAACATACGAGATACCTTCGACTGAACAGTACAGGGACAGTGTGCGACGAGCCTCACACGACTCGTATCTGCACCGAAATGCACGGCCCGACTCCCTGAGAGACCAGCCGAGAGTATGGTTGTGTTATTATGTCACGTCGTAACTTCACCGCTAAACATGTTTACAATTACAACCCGTACATAATGCCCAGCCTAGTTAGCGTCTCATGTAAACCACACCAGACCAGACCAGAGCACCTTGAGCGCGATGAAAGTACAGTCGGCCACTCGGCCACTCGACTCGAGGCAGCGGGCACTATTAGTAGGCAGGCAGGTACTTACTTATTGTTATTATTGTCAACTTATCAATACATATCACGATAATATTGTAGTGCGAACTACTCGACGCACGGTCCTAGCTACCTACTCTGGACTAGCACTACCTTGGGAGAAAGACAAATAGTCTCCTTCCCTAGAGAGGGCCGCGCGTTCGTTCGTTCATGGCACCTGCACGATGCAAGACGACACTAAAAGTGTATGGTATATATAGATCGAGGAAACAGAGTACCTACTTCTATTAAATCATGTCCTCACTAGGAAACTCGCACTGCATGTAGCCTAGCCTAGCCTACCCTAGCCTAGGCTTTACAACTTCGTAGCCGACGACAACCGACAGACTACAGACGCCGGAAACTTCTATCTGTCCACGAACACTCACTATTCCCATTGAACCCCCCGGACAGGGGTTTCAAGAAAACTCAACATTTTATATTCCACCTGATCCCTCAAAACTCAAAAAAGTGTAAGTTTTCCAGACGACCGGCCCGCAGCCGTCGCCACGTGCAGTGCAGGTACTCACGGGTCTCATCGCGGCGGCTCACGGACTGCCGCGACTCACGCGTCGGACCACACGGCTCCGTACACCGGTCACTGGTCACTACACTAGGCGGACCGCACGGCTCCGTACACTGATCACTGATCACTGGTCACACACTAGTGCCCCGGCGCACCGCTCCAGCAGTAGTGTGGCGGGTCGAGCGCTAGGTGCACGAGTAGTACAGGTAGGCGCTGCCTAGATAACACAATGGCTGCTATCTTATCACGGGGAATTTCAGTATTGTGCCGTTAATTACCGCGATAATGTATTATTATATTAGTACCTACTAATTATAATAATAAACAGCCGTCACCGCCGGCCACGTCCCACGTCGCCGGAGCGAGTCGAGGTCCCGAGGTGGAGGCGGCGCGTGCAGCGCGGATACGTTAAGTGTCGGGCGCACTGTCGAGGGACTGTCGAATGACAAGCACTGTATTGCATACGACGGTACTCCGGTCTCTACTGCTGTTAACGAACACGCGAAAGTCGACATTCCGCAGCCGCGAGTGAACCGTTTCGTGCGCGGCCACGTCGTCACCACCAGGAATCAGGTTCGGAGTCGACGCGCAGATATGTTGATATACGAGTAGAATGTTTTGAAACAATCATATTCAGAGTTTTCCGGACGGCAACCATATGTACTCGGACAGTACGAGTACAAAAACGCGAGGCGAGGCGAGACGCGGCGCCACCGCACCGACACCGGGTTGACGCCCCTACAACACACGGGAATCGAACCCCAGACGTATTTACCACCGACCCGGCCGGATCCTATCAGGCCACTATATTGAAGACAGTACTTCATCGTGCGACATTGCCCTTACTTATATTATATATCATATTCTGCTGTTCACACGCAATTATGTCGAGAAATTTTTAAATAAAAACGAGTCATTCGACACGTGAATTAATACGATGAAACAATATGTACGGTGCGATGCGCTCCACGCGACGCGCGCTCGCCGCGAGCCGCCGCCGGGCTGTCACACGACTATTACTAGCTGCACTACAACCGATTACACGCTCCATCCGCTCCGCGTCCCACTGCCACTACTCCTGCCACACCTTTACCCCCTACTACATCTACAGCACAAGGGGAGACCTAGTAATACATTGCTGTTTCTCAGGAGTAGAGTGAGAACATGTTGAGTTCACCACCCACTCGCAAGTCGCACCCCAACACGAACCGCGTGCACGTTTACCAAACGCATAAAATCGAATCGGACGGTAATCCGTCACGCCCATTGTACTGATTGATTAGCTGACTGACACATTCAGCTTTATCGAATCTGCTGTATCGTTTCGGTCAGCACGGTACCGCGTCCACCGGTGTCTGCGAGGTGTGCAGGGCGCAGCCCCGGCGGCCGCCGTGTGCTCGTGAGTAGGTGCGTTGCGCAATCAAATGGCCTCAATCAATTGTATTGTGTTGCTCCTCAATCGTCCGAGATTGCAGTAAGTAGGTAGGCACGAGTATATACCTACAGTCTATAATACAATGCAGCTCGTGGGCTCGGCTGTCCCGCGGGGCGGGCGGGGCGGGCAGGGGAGGGCGTGGCTCTCGCTCGCCCTCCGGTGCCCTCTGTCACCTCACACTCACATCACCTCAAAGCCGCGACTTCCGTTCTGTGCGCGACTGCAGCGAACTTCGTTTGTCTGCGCGGTGATACTGACTGATCAAGCGAGTCGCCATCGGGCCGGCTGTTGTCGCCGACTCCACGGTTACATTATATTTCAGCGATATGAGGAACGTAATGGCACCGCCATCATGCTGGCTGAGCTTGTGTGTGTGTGTGTGTCTGTGCGACGCCAAGGGGAGGCGCGCGGCGCGGCGGCGGCGCGGGCGCACGATCTGTGAAGGACTCGGGCTCTCTCTATTGGGAAAGGCGAGACATGTCGTGACGCCGGCGCGGCGCGGGGAGTTACTGTTGCCATCCTCCACTCGTGTTCCTCATATCTCAAAGTATCAAAACCACTGCACCGCACAAACAGAATGCAAGACGCATGCAGGTAGAGTAGGTATAAAGAACATCGCGCGTCCTCTACACCCTTGTTTACTTATCATCTCCGGCGGAAGCGAGCGATTGAGAGTAAGCAGCGACTTAGCAGCCGCGCGCGACTGCAAACAAACTATATAATAATAGAGTTGTTTTAACGCGTTGGCTTCGTGTGAACGCGTTGCGTGCCCCGAAAGACTTGTTATTAAAATGAAAGTGTCAAATTCATAATAACTAACGTATACCGTACCGCAGTCCTGGGGACATGAACTCTCACTCCTGTCTATGGTCAAATCGGCCAGCACGAGACATGGCCTCTTTAAGAAATGTGTTTGATGAGATTCCTTAACTAAATTTAGTTCTATAATTAGTTAACGATACCTCATTCATTACACAGGTTTCTGTTTATAGACTGTAAACTATAAACAGAAGACTAACCGTACTGAATCTTATGTTATCTTACTTACTACCGGTAACCTATTAATCATTCCTCTATCACCTAAGTCACCTGGAAGAGATCGCTCTGAGCGATAAGGCCGCCTTTGTACACTTATTCTATGTTTCTTTTTTCTTTCTTCTTTATGTATAACTAAACCCGCATTTTTTTTTCCTTTCCAATGTAAATAATGTGCAATAAAGTATTAATCTATCTATCTTATCTTATCTTGTCTTATAATGGGGGCCGGGAATAACCCAGCGGCACTTCGACCCTTGAGGATCTTTTGTGCCTACCCCATTTATACACTGGTCATCTCAGTGTGCAGGTTTCCTCACGATGTTTTCCTTCACCGTTAGAGCAGTAAATGTAAGCAAGTTTTCGAAAAATCTGAAAAACTCATTGGTACATGGCACTGCACGGTTTCGAACCCGGACCTCCCGCACGGGAGTCCGGCGTCCTAGCCACTGTGCCACCGACGCTCTAACCGTACCGAATGCATGTACGCTTGATCGAATTCAAACAAACTGAATTCAGTATTAATTTTACACTTGACTGAATAGGTACTCGCGGGTAGAAATGTTCCTAGCGTTGTTTGCGAACAGCTATCCCACTGCAGCGGGTCCCATACCACGGATAAAGTAGAGGTGATGCGGCATTCCGCGCATCCCGGACGAGCGACCACTCCGGCGTCACGTCACCGTCACGCTCGCTGGTCGTGTCGTGTGACGCAGCACAACGTTCCCACACGGAAATGATAGTATCTGTAAATGACTTCAAAACTATCGCTAATCGAGATCTTCCGCAACAACGCGTCGTTCACAATACGATATTGTTATTACTCATTGCTAGGAAGTTGTTCCCGCACCGGCGCCCTCCGCAGTCCCCCGGACTGACTGACTGGCGCGTCGGGGCTGGACCGGAGCACGCCGGAGACGGCGCAGTGCGACCTCGCTTCTGGTCGCAGTCCAGCGCGACGCGACACGAGCCGTGACGTGACAATGAGAATCTATTGTACAATTATACATGGAACTGCTTACGTGGCGATGTATCTTGTAGCTACGGCAGAGAGGCCGCTAGTCAGCGGCCACGTCGACACGCCGCTGCGATGCGAAGCGATGCATTATTATGTTTCCGATGGATGTCGGGAAGGGAACGCGAAGAGCTCATCTTTCATTGACCGCAATTTTATTGTCTCCACAAGACGTTGCGTAAACAAACACCTTCCGTCCGTTTGACTCGCGCCACGTTACACACACACTGACACGCGGAGTGACGTGACGTAACACGGTGACACGACGTGACACTCGACACCGATCGTCTCGGCGACGCATCAGTGGTGTGGTGAGACGAGATGAGACGTGGTCTCGGTTACAGTGACACGACGTGAGACGTGAAGCAACCGTGTCGTGAGAGAGAACGCTCTGTGCAATGAGGTGAGATGGACACGACTCTAATTTTCTACTGTCTATACCCGTCTATGGTATTTGAGGGTACGATTAGTTTTACATATGACATTCTACCTACTTCAATATTCTGCATAACAATTTATACCGAGTCTCTCTCGAGAACCCCCGACCGATTGAGGGAGGGCGTGTTATAAGTTTGACACGTTTGTCTGTTTGTGTGCTTTTCTGTGACATCATAACTTAACAACGGATGATCAGATTTGGACCCGTTTTTTTTAATTTAATAGAAAATTTAGTCGAGACTGTTCTTAACTAGGTCTGATAAAAATTGCACCTCGCACTCTCCTCGATTGCACTGCTCGTGCCGCACCGAGGCCGCAGCGCCAACGAGCCGGACAAGTTCCTCAGAACGTGTATCATTGAAGTATTCACTACTTAATAGGGTTATAGGTACAAGTATATTTTTTGTACCTACTTTTGGCATTCAGATTTGATTGAATGAAGTAGGTAATGAATTATTTTAATTAGTAGGTAAGTTTTTTTAAATCTTAGTTTAGAGGCTGCTATGTACCTAAGTTAATTAACTTATTTGCATTTTATTTTATTTATATCTAAACCCGCGCTTGACCTCAATCTCACCCGGTGGTAAGTGCCGATGAGGTCGAAGATGGAGCACACGGGCTCAGTAAGTACTGGCTCTTCTATAAACACTGCTGGAACATAACGCCGAAGCGAAGATATTTGACGGGAGACCTGACATTGAAGGGTGGCGGACCCTGAAGGGGTCCTTCCACCAGCGAGTTACTCGGGTCAGTCCCCTCGTACGACACGCATTATCCAGTGGTGGTAGGGATATTCTAAATCATGAAAAAATTGCATGCTCGATTCATCGTCCATATCAGAGAAAATGTACTATTGTAATGGATTTGTAATAATACGCTCGTATCTTGTTAGGTACTATTATACTTTGACAAGTAAAGTAAGTACTTAGTTGATGATGGTGATGGAATATCTGGTGCAGCAGAAGGGAGAGGAGACGAGAGAAGAAGAGAAGAGAGGAAGAGCGGTACACTCGGTTGCACGACATCCGCACCACAGCTGGTCGCTGGACGTTCATTCATTCGTTTGTTTGTTTGCTGTTTACATACATATGGTATAAAATATTTGGCGGAATCTATGTCATATACGTAGCTAGACCAGACGTGCGTCGCCCCTCGACCTGGCAGCAGTGGCAGATCAGTTGTGTGCAGCACACCAGTTACTCACTGGTAAGCGTACAGTCATTTTGAAGAATCCAAATTTCTTGAAATCGTTTCTCCTTCCTCCCACTCTGAGTTCCGGATGCGGCGCGGAGTACACATTTCTGGATGAATCCCGTATATCGGTAGAATTTGACAAATTCTATCTGCTCAATGAAAATGAAAAAGTGTATTTACTTATACAGGGCACACAAAAAAAGGACCTCCGACTTACAAACTAGGTCGTAAACCTGTATCTTGGAAGTCGGGATTCCGTCGCACTTTCTGTGCAAGCAAATTACAAATTATATTCTTAACCTAAAAGGAATGCATGCAGTGTGCATCTGGAGTGTAGGGTGAGTGGGTGTGTGAGTGTGGGAAGTTAAGTGTTAATAAAATTTAATCAAACGTATTCTCATTTCTATATTTCTAGTACGTTTCACCGGCCGGCCGTGCAGCAACGAGTGGGGAGCATTTAGTGCGCGTGCGTCAACATACTGATATATCAATTTTGTGGGCCATTTCAATCAAAAGTTATTAACGATAAACGCCGGGAAGCTGGCGAAATGCTTCTAAGACAAGACGCATATCTCGTGTACGACGAACCAATGGGTTTTGGGATCTGACGATTGGACCTAGATGTCGTGCGTCACGAGCAGGATTCTGTGTCCAACATTCATCCTTCTACGTGCCGTGGTTAGGAGTTAACGCGTTTCTTCTGTGGATTCCCAAAATTGAAATAAGAGATTTTGACAAATTCTGATCAAATTATCCTTAACTTATTGGAAATCTAATTTCCGGCTCTGATTGGCCGAGCAGTGCGGCTCGCTAGTCGTGTTGAGGTTGCGGTGCCGCGAATCTGCCATGTCTATAATAGTAGTGCGCGCGCGGTGCCTCGTCCGCTCTACTTACCGGCTGTACGCGTAAGTAAGTTAATTACGAGTGATCGGATCTCCTTCTTACATTCCAACTAGACTAAAGACACTTTACAAAACGTTATCGCGACCAAACGCACGCTACGCCGGCCTGGCGGCCCGGTGCACTGCACGATGCACATGCAGTAAGAACGAGTCGAGCGAGTTCATTTGAGACAGCGGTCATCTTTTTGCCTCGCGCCCGCCGCGGCCGCGTGTGTGCCCGCCATGGCCGGCAAGTAACTCGAGCGGCCTTTGTTCGGACGACTCATTGTGTGCCGCCGCGTGATAAGACGATCAATATTCCCAGGTGTTGTGATGTAGGTCCGCCCGGTCGGTCGGTGTGGAGGGCGCCGCGCCTGTCGCGCGGCTAGAGTGTGATGGCGACGTCGCCGCCGCTGCAGGTGACGTGCATTAATGACCCGAAGGTTTTATCGATAACAGGGTCGTCCGGCGCCTGACACCTACCACCTACCACTAGGGTATTTAGTAGTTTGAGCTCAAACACCCCGGAAAATATATTAGTTTGTAAAAAACAACAAAGAATATAGTATTTTTGGATATTTTTTTTATATTATCTTTGAAAATATAGTATTTTAAGTTACTTTTTATTGTTTCACGCTACTTTATGCAAGTTTTTCAATGCTGTCCAACGTCTCATTCCCTTCTTCTTGTTGAGTTCAGCATAAATCCAACACAGGTGATAGATACAGATCAGGTTAGAAGGCTAGAATAGAAGCGAGCGAAGGGAGCTTGAAATTTCGGCGCGGATCCGGCACAGATGATGAAGTAGAAGGATAGGGCAGGAGCGAGCGAAGCGAACTCGATAATTTCGGACCGGTTCCGACCCCCATTAGATACACAAAATATAGTAGTTTGCCTACTCACTATTCAAAAATATAGTATTGACGAGTCATTATAGTAGGATACTATATTATAGGGGTGGCAACCCTACCTCCACCTACCAAACATGTGGCGCATGGGCCCCGCGGCCCGTACCATACAATACATCGGTTAATGCCGCCGCTGCGCTATCGGCTAAATCGAATCTTCAAACTGTTTACCGTTAATTAAAACAAGACCGGTTTTACTACTCGAGATGAATGCCTATTACTGCCTCCCTGCGAGTACCGTCGTGCGAAAATGTAGGTACGAGCTTTACTCACAGGGGGATAAGTCACATCCTATTTCACAGATTTGTAAAATGCGATATACTGTCGCCGACCCGGTCTGCAAACGAGTTCCAAGCTACAGAGACTGTCTGAGGAATCGGAACGGTCACCTACCTTTGTGTGCCGTCGAGAGAGCACAAAGCTGCGGGCGCGGGGCGCGAGCGCATCTACGTTATGCGCGTCGGACGTCGGTCGCGGTCGGCCCGAACCGAACCCGTTCCGTTCGCACGGGCGCTCGCCCGCGGACAGGGGAGGGACTGACCTATGCGTGTGGAGCGCAGTAGCTACGAGGACGGGGCGCGCCGGGAGCCGGCGGTGACGGTGCTGCTGGCGGCGCGGCGGGCGAGCGGGCGGGGGGCGCGCGGGCGGCGGCGCAGGCGCATGTCGCGCGGTCGACGACCCGCGCTAACTGTAGCCGCCGGGAGCACTCACTACACTCACTGCGCGCGCACTGCACGACGAAGAGCACGACGCGGCCACTCGGGGGAGAGCGCGGGCCTGACTGACTGACTCGACTGACTACCTACTCCCCCCCCTCGCGCCGCGGCCTTGACCGCTCCGCGCACCTCGGCGCGCACCCGCCGCCCGCCGGCGCATCCGCAGCGCGCGCCGACCGACCCTCGGCTCGGAACCGGCCTGCGCCCGCGCGCGGCTCGCGCGTCGCATCCGCGCGGACCGAGGCGAAAGTCAATGGGTACCGTTAGAGCTCCCATCCCATCCGATGTACCGCCGCGCGCCGGCGGCCTCTGCGTCTCGCCACGCACGGGCCCCGGCCCCGGCGCTAGGCACTGGCGAGTGCACGACACCGCAGGAAGTGCTTATCTCAAACTTAATCGGTGATATGATTTCTCACCTATTTATTTGACTCATCCGTCTGAATCGTGTAGATAGGCGAGCATAAGGCGCGGACTACACGATGATGGTTCCAATGGAACCGTTGTATGTGTCTCGGAATGATAACCAGCAAAAGAATGACAGCGCCTCTTCCGCGTCCTTTCTAAACGCCAATCAATAAATTCCGCTTGGAATCGTCCAGGACGGTTCAGGAACCGTCTCTGAGTAGGTCTCGAGCGGAACGCAGGAGTTTCAATGCAGTCGACCGGTTCGCCACGTATCGCCGCGAAATTACAGAGGAGGCACACAGGAGGCCGCCGCGCACGGGCGGCGTTCTTTCGCGCGGAATGAATGTAAATAATTTGAATAAGATGCAGACTTGAAAATTTCACAAATTATGTATTCCGTTGATCCGAATTTGAATCTCAACTTTATAACTTTATAGAATTTTTTTTCTTCGGAAAACTTACAGCTAATGTACAAATTTTAGTTAATACTATTTTACGAATTATGCCATATATAAAAGTTTTCGCCTGTAATACGTTTATAAGTAAATGTTATGGTCTTAGGACAACCAGTCAGTTAGACATTATTTAAGCATTTATATTTTAGGAGGGGATCTCATACAAGTAAAGGGGGTCGATAAAAATATATTTTTGTATCCCATCATGTGGGGTGTCGTTGTTTAGAGCCCATCAAGTGGAGTATGAATATTTTTTTCGACGATTATTGTTGAGATTTTTTTGCATATTTTAACTTTTCTATAATTGATCGTATTTTTTCTATTGGCTGTCTAAAACGAATACCAGAAATGAATTCTGTATCTTTAATTTATACGAAAACGACACCAAATACGACATAATACCTAAAATAATTAATTCTGTAGTCGATTTTTCCATAATACTGCGAGCGATTGCAGTCTGCACGAGACGCAATGGGCAACTGAGCATCTGGAACCGGCCGCAGGCACATGTAGTATCAGCCGGTACCGGTACCGGAACCGAACCGTTGCTGGAACCGTCGTCGCATAGTCCCAGCCTAACCTAACTAGCCAAAGCCCCAAAGCTTCGTTATGCCTCACATCCGAGGATTGAAAAACAGATTCCTGGCGGTTACCGTTTAATTAGCTTCGGCTACCGATACGAAACGCCATGCGAAGCCATCGGCGTCTCGCGGAGTCATGCGGAGTCATGAGGAGCTGTGCGGTGCCAAGAAGAGTCGTGCAGGTGGAGGGAGGGGAGGCACGCGGGCACACGGCGAGACGGAATGTGGTGCGGTCCGGTGAGGTACCGCTTTTCGCCGACATATTATTATTTTGCTAATTTATATGATTGATTACTTTATTTATAATGATTTATGATTGATTTATTAATTGAACAAAAATTTGTACGTTTGTACACAATGTAACATCTGCATTACCCATTGTAGGAACGCGCAATGTGAGAACAGGGAATGACGAAATGTCGTATGAAAGGGAAAAGGGAAGATCTATCACCAGGCGGGGTGTTGTGTCTGGTGACCAGGTGTCCTGGTCCAACTGTGGATGTTTGGAAAATCCATAGTCGGTGTCCCAGGAAAAATTCGATAGCGCGTTCTACACCGATATGAGTGGGTACTAATCGTAGTGGCGCGTCTTGTGTCACCACATCCATAATATTTAAATAAATGATATTTATATTTCTACTTTAACTGACTTGGACAATGTTCATCACATCATCATCACACACATCACCACCTAGCGAAAGATATTTCCAGGAGAATACAATTAGTAATTCGAAAACGTGTCATGTTTTTTACCAATTTCGCAATATTTTTTAAAATATATTTTTATACAATTTAATCAATGTTACGAGTACGTTATATATTTTGTAGCTAAGTTTGAAGGTCAATTGATCATGTTCCAACTTAGAACCCAATTCTTTTATCGGCGAAGTCGACTTGTTTCTTGTATAGAACTCGGCACCTTTCTCAGATTTATGTTTTTGGTGGAATTATCTTCGAACAATTAAATGCCATACAATTATTTTCGGTTAATAAACAAGTGAAGTTATCCGACATGTACCTACTCGTACATATTTCCAATTAGGTACCTCATACATTAATGCTTTACGTGTACTTACACGGGACCTCGTCTCTGTTTAAGTTACAATTAGGTAGTCATTCGTTCAGGCATTTACTGTTTATTGCGCACGAGTAATCACGACGCGCGCGCAGTCACGACGGACTTTCTTATCGCTAAAGAGCTATCTCTTCCAGATCGCCTGGTGATCGTCATCAGCATGTCTAGATACACACAGAAAGCCTATCTTCTTCAAGACATGTTCTACAATGCACAGCCTTTGTATCGTACGTACCTCGGATCAGATCACATACCAGGTTTTTTTCCACGCACGATGATGTTCCAAAAAACCGAAAGGCGCAAATGAAATGAAATGCATTTATTGATCAATTAGATGTTACGTCCTTGGATGTTGGTTACATAATAATATATAAGTACGTCACTACAATGGTTCCTACACGATGAGACTGAAATCGAACACGGAGCTCTCGCACGGCACGGCATCAGTCCGACCAGCCAGCTATCTATCTATACTCAGCTACTCCGACCGACCGACCACGCGGTCCGAGGTAAATGTTCACTCATTATCAATAGACATTCTAGCATTACAATTTACATTACATTAGCCATTATGCGAGGTCGAGGCGCGGGGGGCGGGGGGCGTCCAGCGTCGCCTTGCAATGGTGGTCGCCCGTTCTAATACAATGTCCCCGACCCGAGCGCGAGGCTCGCTCTTTCTCGTCGCGATGCCTGCCATCGTTCAATCCAATCGTTACATTCAAATCATTATTATCTTTATCTGTGTTTCAAAGCTACATTCACCGCCGGCCGTGGCCGAGTGGAGCGGTGTCAATGCGTCGCGTCGCGCGACCCGCCGGCGCCGTCCGCGCCGGGCCGGCCTCGCGCGCCCGCTATTGCCCACAGTCCACACCTTCCCCCGAGGGTTCCCCGCTCTCAGCTGGGTGTCGGTGTCGGTAAGAGCCGAGTGCGAAGCGGGCTCGAGCTGACAGACGGCGACACACGCGGCGCGCCGACAGCTATGAGTATTATTCCGTCGAGTCTCGAGTCTCGCTCCAGTGAGCCGCCTCCCATACGTACAAAACGACATACGAAGAGGGAAGCCTCCGGCTTCCGAGGAGCGTTGACATCGTGTCTGAGAATGTGCGGATATTTGTGGAACCGAGTGCGCTGCTGACTGCTGGAGGGACGGCGCCGCCGCTATAAATATGCACCCACGCGGTAAATACGTTTCAGTGACGATAAAATAAAGTAGCAAAGAGTTCGATACCCGAGATGAGTGATACACGAACTGGACGCGGGTACCGTTGGAGAAGTGTCGAGATGTCTCTAACGGGGTGTCGCGGCCGCTAACGAGGCCCCAATACAATTATCTGGACGACGCGACAACATTCCCCGCGTGCTATCTAATTGGTCTAACGCGAGCGTCACTGGACACTGATCACGGCCCGATTCTCCTAAATTACAACACAAGTGTATGTAACGTGTGAGAGCTGCCGGCACCGCGTCGCGAGTTTGCTGCAGATAGATGGAGCGGAACATCGCGGCCAGCGACGGCGGTGGCGCGGGCGGCGCGGCGGGAGCAGGCTGGGTGTAGCGGGCGTGCATCGTGACACACTTCCGCGCTAGTAGCGTGTGCACGCGGCGCCGGCCCGCCCACGCGCACGGCAGCAGCGGGCGGAGGGCGCACCGTCCCGCTGCACGAGCCACGCATGCCGTGTCCCAGCCAGCTTCGGCCACACTGCTACTTGGCCGGCTACTTCCCGACGTCCGGCTCTGAGTGGGTCGGTCGACGAGCGTCGTGCCCGGAGTGGGCGCGGTGTGTACAAACAAGATGACGCGCCAAATTGATACCTAGTGGACTGAAAATACAATATTTTGCAAACTAACGTCAGGCGGCGGCTCGGGGCTGGCGCGAGCTCACACGACACGAACGCGATACGTCTGTTTGTACACATGAGACGTGTCGGCCGCGACGCCGCGCCGGGTGACCCAGATGTGGGCCTGTTTGTCAATGTTTGCGGAGCGCTCATCTCGTAAATCAGGCTAATCTAGCGGCTCGTGATTAGCCAGGATCGAGCTGCGTGCCAACGAGCGTCGGCGGCGGTAAACAGCGGCTGTAAACAGTAGCTAGTGTCACCACAGCACACCACGACGCAGCTCGCCGGGGCCGGGGCCCATAAAAACAAGTTTATTAATATGAGCGCGCCGGAGTTCATTAGCTGGCGGCCCGACGCCCTCTGAGCCGTAACAAATTCCGCACAGTGATCTGTCACTGTCACCGGTGATACGTATTATGTTAGACGAGGCCGTCACTTGCTATCATATAGAACTTTTGCAATATGTTTACTCTACATAATATATATAGGTATCTAATTATATATTCAGGTTTGAAGAAACAGTTCCGTTCAGATGAAAACACGACATACGCCGCTATGTAACTGTACTGGGTAATGTAGTACAGTTGTGTAGAGAAGATATGATTAGAATAGATACATTGGTGCGTGATGCAGGGCGACGAGGACGTGGCACTGGAGCACGGCGGTGGGCTGCGTCGTGATGGAGCGCGCAACTGCAAGCGCGACGCACTTTCTGCGTTGCGCTACATAGTGAGCAGCGAAATGTGCACTAAGAGTATACTGCTATAGGATCATCATCGACGTCGTGAGGAGGCCCGCGGAGTGGAGCATCGCTGTCGCTCGGGTGTCATGATACTGACACGACAGTAGCGCAACAGAACTCGTGTCGGAGCGGCGCGGGGCGGCGCGGCGCCCTGCCGCAGGCCGCAGCTGCAGCTCGCACCGCTCATACAACGCGGTCGTGCTGCATCTCCCCAACGTGCCCAAACATTGTAAAGAATAAGGCATACGCAGGAGGAGTCGACAATGTTCCCGGTCAATCATTGTATTGTAGATATCATATCTACACATAGCTTTAGCCATTTCAGTCTCAAGTTCAAAGAAAACGTTACCCCGCCCGCCCCGCCCGCCCTTCTACTCAATTGTACTGCTATGCTATTTAATGCTATTTAATGATGATTGATATGAAAGATGATTCAAAATTCAGGAACCGGAAGCGATATTTATTTGAAGGGCGAGAAAAAACGCTTGGTAATGTAATATTTGAGTAGGTATTACTAATGAGCCGTTTGGTTACACAAGGACGCGAGGCGACTGCGCGCGCGCTGCTCGTAAATCATCGTAATCGACGTTTAATCAGCGACACACACACACACACACACACTTTAGGCACTAAACATAAACATACTGTATAGCTAGGACCTTAATTTTACATACGAATTGTGATGTAAACGATGTTAAACTTCCAAGTGCCATACACACCTTTAGTTCGTGAGAACATAGTAGTTGTTTATAGTTTATAGTGTAGCAGTCACGTTCACGTACATAAATAAGTATGACAGAGCCTGTTTACGGCGCATGCGTGCTTTGTGCAAGTAAGTATACATTAATGTATGGAGAAGGGCGCGACGAACGAGGAGACACGCGCACGACCTTGCATGCCTGCATAGACCTTGTGTTTACAACGGCCCGTGTGGTGCACCGGACTAGCGGCTGGTGCACTCCACACGTCAGAGACACAGAGGACGGAGGACTCCCCGCAGCACAAAGCGATTGAAAGAAAGAATTTATTTCCAAGAGCGCACACATGCAAACGATTAGGAACAGAAGATAAAAATGATCATAATTTCAAACAAATATAAGATTTAAACAATGGTAATTAAGTTTGATGAAGGTGGTGTGCAGCACCGGACAGAGGGGACTGCCTCAGCCTGTTGCCGTTTTTAGCACTGCGGCGCTGATCGTCAGGCATCACCAGTGTGCCAGGGATCGCTCCCTGTATCATCAGGGAGCGATCCCTGGCTTCGTCCAGTAGCGTGCATCGCAAATGAAACGCATGTGCAATCAAAAAACGATCCCAGTGGTATATGTACCATGGAGCGGAGAGGGGACCGGCGGCCGCGAGGACTTGACGTGGACCAACATACGAGAGTGGGGCACCGTCTGTCACTACATTACGAGAGGTCCGTCGGGACTAGAGCGTCGTCCGGGAGTGGAGGTCCGGGTTCGAAACCGTGCAGTGCCATGTACCAATGAGTTTCTTGTATTTTTCGAAGACTTGCGTACATTTACCGACTGCTCTAACGGTGAAGGAAAACATCGCGAGGAAACCTGCACACTGGGATGACCAGTGTGTAAAATGGGGTAGGCACAAAAGATTCTCAAGGGTCGAAGTGCCGCTGGGGTCATCCAGGCCCCCGATCATAAGATATAAAAAAAAACATCGAACTCGTGTCATTTTGAGCTATGGCAATGAAGGAGCAATGGTTCGAAACGGTATTTTCAACGACGGTAAAGTTATGTATGAAGATAACAAACAAACATCTTATCTACGTGTTGATATATGCATAGTGAGTACAGGGATTGTAACATATTATCCTCACTTATATCAGCACGGCGGCAGTAAGCCGGGCCGAGGAGTCCGGCGAGGCCGACACCCGACACCGCGGACATCTTTCTGCCACATGTTGGATTACTACAGTGTTTTATGCAACTACTCGTAACTACAGTCTGTTGACTGTTGAATAAATTAAAATAACATGTTTGAGCGGTAGTTTCACCAGCGACGGCGAGACGAATGCGTTACTTTTCAGTAAGTAACAAAGCCGGTATTTATTTATTAATAAGTACCCGCCCATACCAAAACCTCCACTTAAAAATTCACCAACAATAATTTAAAGAGACGAGAGTCGAGTTATTTTGTTCCACCTCTACCACTACCACATACATGCACGTGTGTGGTGTACAAGACCACGTACGAGTGAGGGTGACGTCAGAATAGGGTCCTCTGTGGTTAGTACTCGGCTTATCAAGCCTCGGGCCCCCACGGGCTCCCCCTGTCTCGCAACAGAGACGCGGCGACGCTCTGGCTCTGCTCCTACTTAGATATTTATATAAACAAATGACGTACTTAGCTAAACCGGGCACAGTCAAAGCTAATTTAGTGAATAAAGGTTAAATTGTAAAACTGAACGGGCGACCTTTACCCGACTCGCAGCTATTGTGTCATTTGTGTACAAATATAATTTACGATGCGGACAGACACAACCGCCAATTATACTGAGTGACATCAGACGCGCACGCGCAGCGCAGCGCAGCCTTCAGGTATCTATCAGACTATCAGTTACGTTACGACACACCGTCGCCGCTGAGCGACCAGCCGGCACCGGTGAAGTGGTGAGGCAAGGCGGCACGCCCTGCTCCCGCGACAGCCGAGGCGTCGCGTCGTGGTGGAATGCTATTACCTATTAGACCGCATCAGACGGTAACCTGGCGATACCGCTGACGCCGCGCGTGTCCGAGTCACCGTCACGAGAGTCACCGTCACGCTCGGAGCGCTGCACAGGTACAATCCGGCGGTTGTGATACTATGTACAAATAGGCGAATTGTTAGATTATAGGCTGTGTGTTACGCTGCACTCGGGAGAGCTGTGCGGGCACGAACGTGCGCGGCGCCGCCTGCGTCGGCCACCGGCCACAAGTCGACGGCGACGTAACAACTTGTCGACAGATAGAGTGCACAGAACACGGACTCAGCTCCTGGGGCCCAATTCGCCTAAATTACAACGTTTGTAGTTCTATTTCTATCCAATTTCAATTCAGTTCTCGTTCCAATTCTATTTGGACACCAAATCGCATTCTGCTGACGCATGACTCTACCACTGCCACCTTTCGATTTACTGTCGATCGGGCAAAAGTACCTCGGGAGGAACACGTGTTCGATCGTTATAATTGACAGTTGAAGCGTTTTGTTACCGTTCCACTGCGGTTCAGTATAAACAATTTTATTAGAATGCACAAATACGTTACTGTTCGATCGATCGTTGACTCGATCGGAACTTAACTGAAATATGATCATTAGTGGATAGTACATACGAAACACGTCATAACGATACAGTTCAGATTGTATTTAGTTACGTTGTATTTAATGGAATCGATCTCCTGGTCGCCGCCGCGCGCCGCTGCCGGTCGGGACTATGCTCAGATGTCAAACATACGGTTGTCTGTAGCGCAGAGGGTGGAGTCGGCTCCAGTGGAGCAGTGCTCGCCGGGAGCGCGCTCGGTGCCATGGGAGCCACGGGATTAATTAATACGAGAGGTCCCTGAGGAATTTATATTCCACTTGATCCGATCAATTTGGCGACGAGGACACTACACACATCTGCAGGGAAAGTGTCCTCGTGGAACACACTCAATCTATAGGTATCATTTTCAGAATCAATATTGTAAATGTATGTACAGATTCTGAAAAAGTTTCAAACATATACATTATCTGTGGGTACTATACTCGTAACCCTTAACAGTAGCCACGAGTACTAGTGGTACAGTCGCGCACTCTCTGCGTGTACGAGTGGAGCGAGCCGCGACCCTGTGCCGACTGTGCCGACTGTACCAACCGACACTTATATAGTCACTAGATCTAAATGTAGACACAAATTAGGTAATTTATAAAAATATAGAGTGCATTTCAATGTCGATATTTTATCTATTCTATCTTAAAGATCCCTATCTATTTTTGGCTGATAAGGACGTCCGCGTGCCAAAGCCACATTGGAGCAGGTCAGAGCCTGTCCGACAGTGATCGTGCATGTTAAGCAACGTGGAGCGCGGTCGGCACCAGGATGGGTGACCGCTTGTAGCATATTTCATCTGAGCTCGCTCGTGCTTCGGAGAGCACGTTAAGCGGCCAGTCCCGCCCGGTTGATATCGTTTGACAGCGGCGGGTAAGCCATGTCAAAGGCCAACGGGCGGCCTGAACAACTCTGACAATAGATTGGCCACTAACCGTACGTATCTGTCTCTACTCTCTAGCAATCGTTTGCGGTGTCACTTCCACAAGAGCGGATCGACCCTCGACACAGCATCAGCCTGCCGCAGCGAGCAGACGTTCAGTAGAGGGAGAGGGCCATAAGGGGACGGGAGGCGGGAGCGGTTCCATCGCTAGATATTAGCATAAATTGGTGCTGATTAAAAATAAGTGCTCCAGTTGAAGCCGTGCCATCAGGTCGCACGCATCCACCGCTGCAGTGTCCAGTGTCCAGGCGGCGGGCGGCGCGGGCGCAGCGGCCGGCCGGCCCCGTCGCGCTAACTGTACTCACTTAACGTTTAGACTACTTTAGACTGTCACCTCACCCGACCGCCTTTACGTTACGTATGTCTTACCCCCACTCACGGCACCTCCATTTGTACCGAGATACTATACAGTTCAACATTATATCCGACGCAGGTAACAACTCCTCCCAAGAACGAGAACCTTGCAAGCATTGTCCACAATAAACGGACCGGGTCGAAGGCACAAATAACCGGTGCGTCCCTCGCTCTTCCCTTTGAGCGGGGCGAGCTCTCGGCTGCCGGCTGCCGGCTGCCGGGACCGGCCCTACCGAGGCGTGAGGCATCACATCAACACCTACGTAGTACGTACCTATAGTTACAGAGCGGCCCGACCGCGGGCGATCGCGCGAATCGTCAGATAATGAGCAAAAAATTACTTCATTCAAAATATTATTTTTATCTAATTTACATAGCTGCTATTGCCTGCAATTGCGATTTAACAAACAACTGTTTGGTTCCGTCATTATCAACTTCGTATCGACTCGTGTGTCAATAAATATGGGTACCTACTTATTGGACTGGAGGTCGTTTTAATTAGCAAAACAAAACTATGTGCCTACATTTGTTGATACTGTAATTGATATTTATAGATAAAGTCCCTCGTTGTGCCGGCTGACACTCGCGTCACGGCCCGCATCGCAATGAGCGACCGCCGTGCTGTGCTGCATACAGCACGCAGCACGCAGCACGCAGCACGCCGACCTTGCCGACCCGGGACGTGAGCGAGGACGCTCGCCGGATCAATCACCGCGCGAGTCGACACAGATGCGTCTCCAATGTACATACTCTCGTAGCCCGCACTCTGTAACACCTATATTTACGTACTCTATACAGCCTTGCAGCAATTTAGTGCTTACTCATAATTCATTATCAAACTTATTCGTCACCGGCCACACCGACGACGGCCTTGCACCTGTCGCACCTGCATCACTCCACAAAGCCGCAGGATGTTGTGGAGTACACCAAGATGAGGGTTGACCCGCTGGAATCTATGGGCCTTGTTGCCTGACAATAAACGTTCATTCATTCATTACATCTGCACATCACACATGCAGTCTGTGGGTTAATTATACCGAAAAGGCTTTCAATGCCCTGCGGATCCAATATAATACCGGCTACAGGATGCTGACGGGGCTGCCAAGATACTGTAGTGCATCGGGGATGTTTGCAGAAGCCCGCGTGGATGGCTTTCACGCAATCATCAGAAAGAAGGTTGCCTCCCTGATGCACCGTGTACATAGCAGTCCCAGCGGCATCCTGGTTACGTTCGCCGAGTCCCCTGACTCCCCGATTCTGAGGATATACCTACATGTCAATGCGAAGTAGTCAACCAGTGCTTCTGGGTCAGTACCATGAGTAGAGTACGATAAGTAATAATATATACCTACTAACTATTGGTGTGGACTCTGTGTGAAATAAATGTATTGAATTGAATTACTTTCGTTATACCTACACAGGGAGGGAGAGTGGAGCGAGTGTCCTCATTTAAATTTAAACTTTAATGTTTATACCGAAATATAATACTGCACACCGATACCTACTATACTCGTACAAGTAAATTCCAGTCGTTTTCACTTTCAATCAATACGTAACTATAGCAAGTTGCACCGGGAACACGGTGCGTTCCGTGACCGCTGTCTGATGGATGCACTGGATGCTGCCGGAGCCGCTCGCCAGTGACGGCCCCAGTAGCACCGCCAGAGCCAGAAGGTGCCGAGCGCGTGACACAGCGTGGTGGCCCCGCGCTGCGCCCGGCCCGGGCCCGAGCTCCCCACGGCGAACTTGCAGCGCACTTCACTTTCACGCATTGTTCTACTCCGTGAGTAACACTGCCGTCGCCCACTGTCACAGCTACGTAACGAACAATGGATACATCATACCTATGTAATGTAAATAAATTAGATAAAGTAATACCTACCTAAGTATGGTGCTTATGAGCTCTGCTGTGTTATACTTCTAAAGAAAACATTAGTCCTTCGGTGAATTGACCCATTCCATTCCATTTCCAGAACTTAGCCCTTTTGATAATTAGCCATTTGTCACCTAGACCGACCAGAATGATTGGACTTTATGCGAAGGACTCGTGACCGCACGATCAGCCGACCACAGATACTAACACGTTTGCTCCTTACGCCCCAGACTACGACTCCGACCCCACGCCCCGCTCCGACCCCGGCCACGGTACACCAAATGTTACAAATGGTACAGTAGCCCACCAGCTAAAGTATACCGTGTGTCAAAAACAGTACAGTCAACTGACCCGTGGTGGACGTACCCACTTAATCACATATAGGCAAGTATTTATTTCGTCAGAATACGCGGAGGGTACCTCTCGAGGTGAGGTCCCTCTTGAGGACAGGACGAGGACGAGTCCGGCCTCGCCGGGACGTGGGGACCTTCACGTGTGCACACTCGCTGGAGTCGTAAGACAATATACCTAACGACAATGTCTGCTGCAGAATATTTAACATTTTATGTTTGTGTGAGGGTTAGGTCATCTCACCAAATAAACGAACTATACATACGAAAACATGAGGAACGTTGGTAATGTCAAGTCAATAGGACACAAAACGCAAACCGTCACGTAGATGGAGCCACGAGCACACTCCGTAAACAGAAAAGAAAAAAAACGTCATTTTTTAAGATATCACAAATTTCTCGTTATTTAGATCAATTAAATTTAATTTCTCTAAGCTATAGTAAAATTGTGATGATATCATGGCATCATGACCATTTCAAAATAGCAGACCTAAAAGCGTGACGCGAGTCTGAAGGAATTTGGTGGAAATGTACGTATCTACTCGTACATGTTAATATTTGGCTTTATGTGCTAATTTAAAGTTTATTAAACAAAAATCATCCAAAGTTTAGAACAAAATCATCTTTAAGTCGTACACGTACGTCGTATTTTAACTGTGCTAGTGGTGCCTCTAGTGGTAAAACATTGCAGGATTATCTCCTATTGCTAAACGTTTAGATTAGTCAGCGCATAACGAGCGCGAATATGCTACATCCTCATATTGGCGTAAGCGTAAGGTCGTGACTGGAGCCCGCCTCGTCTCGTGTAGTGTTGTATGATGCTACGCTACAGCCGGGTACGTGCCGGGTGAAGTAATCGTCTAAATGCTAACTAATGATCACCTAAGCCGCGATGAAGTCACCGCCGCCGCCGCCGCCGACCTCTCCGACAAACATCACGACTTTCCGTTTCCATAAAACATTGCGTTGCCAAACAACATCCACAGCACTTAATTACACCGTGGACCAAAATAACTTTGACAAAATTAAATAGTCGACATTTCAAAAATGTAAAGCTATATGATTTTACTTGTATTCTATTATTGATTTCGCTTATCTCGGCGTCATTTTAACATCGATTCTCAGTTACTAAGCCGATCAATTATAATTTTTTTCCATGTCTTTAAAGCGTGCAGCTGTTACAGCGTTGTACGAGAGTGGAACACGACAGTGTGAGAGTCAGGAGTCTCGACGTTAGTTTCTTCAGCTATTAAACGATTTATGTAGCTCGGCAACATCGCCGACGGCAGGTGCGGAAAATTGTTGATAATTTTATCAAAGGTTTGACGCTTTGTATGTATCAACGCTAAAGGAAGGTATTTCGAAGATAAATCAATATTATTGAACAAAATAGTTGTATTATTATTACTTAGAACTTAATTTAATGTATCTCTATAGTTACTTGAGCTATTTGTAAAATTAGTTGTGAACGTTATTTTGGGCCACGTACATAATTAAAGTTAAAACAAACTAATGAAAAGTGCACCTATAGTCCTACTTAGTATAATGCTAACGCGTACACGTCAGGCCCGTAGGCAGGGGAGTGGGTTTGGGGATCGAAACCCGCAGGATCCAGCGCAGCCACCTTCCACAGCCATTCAGGCACTTTTGGGCCGCGAACTCATCAACTCTCTCGAACCCCCGACCGCAAATCCTGGCTACGAGCCTGGTACACGTGTATTGTGGGTAACTACCCTTTGTCAGTGCCTAAAGATATGCCATAAATCGCAGTCCATTTCATTTAATAGCGAAATCTGATCTCTCCGTTGCAAGCATAAGCAAAGAGATTATTCTGGATTGTTATTAAAAAGTAACCGGACTCGCTACGCCTATTTCCGCCCTCTAGCCGGCAACCTCACCCATTCGTATCTGTTTCGCTCCGAAATGTAAGTTAGCTTAATTTATAATTCCCCCTTTTTAATTATAATACGTTGTTTTTATTCCCTAAATCCTAAAACAACTTTTACCGATCATTATTAGTTAATCCTAGCATGTGCCAAATTCTCGTGGTAAAAGCCCGAAAAATCGACCTTCATCAACGCTTTTATACATTTACCAACTCATGTCATATAAATCTTAACATTTACAAGTAATACCTAAGATTTACCACTACCACTTCGGGGTTTTACAGTAACATCATGGACTACCTATCTCGGATAATTGATACTTGACACAATCTATTTACGAACGGAATGTCCCCACATTCAGAGCCCGCCTATCGAATGTATCAATCAGTGGTACTTCATCGATTGTGACTCATACACGACATAAATAACAGGAGATTACATTTATTATCGATAATATTCAAATTCAGACCTGATTGGGTATGATATGAATCCAACCGACATAATATAATGACAGAAACAGAACAACTGTGCAGGAAAGGTCGTTAGAGTGGCTCGCAAAGATTGTAGCATGTGCGGAACGAAGTCGCGGCTGGAGTCGAGCTCGGGTGACCGCGAACGTCACCGTGGCCGGTGGTCGCCCGCCGAATGGCCGCGGGGGGACGGCGCGGCTCTCGCTACAATCATATCTCCGCCGCGATCAGAAGCGCTCAGTCAGTCAGGTGACAACAACACAATGCTCACTGCCATTGCACACCGAGTGTCAACCGCAGTATCTTCCCACACGCGCGCGCCTCGCCCGCCGACTCTCTGTTAACATACAGATGCCGTACCGTATGTGCCGCCTCGAATCGAATGCCACGACCTTTAATAAAGTACGTAATTGAGCGGCGAGTGCGCATGCTTAATGCTTAATGCTAGTAATAACAATAATATATGAGAAGGTGACGGAGGCGCTGCGAGGCGGAGGCTCCGCGCGCGGAAGTCACGGCGCGGTGCGCACGAGCGGAGCGCGCGGCGGGCGGAGTGCGCACGCGCAGCACGCCGCCTGAGATGCTACAGGTGGGCACCTCTATCGAAGTGCTGCTCGCGCTCGCGCCGCCAATGGTACAAGTGGTCCGGAAGCGCCACCTCTTATACCGCCGCAACAACAGAGGACGCAACTGCCGATTGCTTCGATTTGTGTATTATTAAATATCCTATTTTATATTTAAACACCCGCACACCCGCAATCAAACTGGGTGTAGCGAGCTTATTTAAGCGAATGGACTTTACAATACCGATACCAAAATCCGGTCAAAACTCAAATGGATTGAGAATTTGGTGTTTGGTGTAGAGAACAAAGAAAATTGAATCGGGCATCTCTTAACGATACCTACGTAAACAGATACCTACACCGTAGCATTTAATGGAATAAAAACTTTGCACCTATTAATTGTCTACAAATAAAGCAAATAAACGTTTTTCTATTCTATTCTACACTGGTGTAAGTCGGGCCGGCCGGCGGCCGCACAACCCTGAACTCCACGCGTTACAATATCGGTCCCAATGATATGATAAATTAAGTCGGCGCAAGCACAGGCACAAGCAAGCGCACAAAACAACACAACCTTTCTCTGGTTGTAATCTGTTGTTAACCTAATAAAATTAAATAAAAATTAATCCAGCCGCGACCGACGACCGGGCGGCAAGGACGACAGCAGTCGGCCGCCCGGCCGCTCTGTCTCATTGGGCGCAAGAATTTCTTTTTTTCATTTATTGCAAGTAAGTAGATACATTGTGCACTCCATTTACAGGTCGCATGCTACGCAGTCAGATGAGAACGCAATGACGATTGACGAGTCGAGTGAGTCGTTGACCTAATATAGGTCCATTACCTAAGCGGGGAATATTGGTAAATACTTCACGCGATACTTAATCGAACCTAGACTAAACCTTGACAACTTCAAAGGTTTTAAACCCTCTCTATTCTCCTACATAAGTCACAGGACACGACTACAAATGACGGTAACACAAGTACGTATAGACGAGAACAAGCCAGCCAGCCAGGCAGGCACACCCGCCACGCTAATCAGTGAATGTGAAACTAATATCAGCAAAACAAAAGTCAATTAAATTCTCGCACATACCTAACCATTCCAATTTCAGTCATTTTCAGTTGGTTAATTATAATGTTTGTGTAGGTATTGTGTATTGTATAGGAGGCGTGCGCGTGCCTAACTAACGTAACGAGATAAGCTAATTGTATCTGATGGTGACTGCGTGGCATTGAACTCGACATCATCATTACCAGTTATATTATAGCTACAACACAATGCCAGCGACCACGCGCGCCGCGGGTCACCCCACACGGCCGCCCGCCTCGCCTCGTACGACACCCACGGGAACAGTTGGGGTGGTGGAATTGGACGCCTAACAAACGGCCCGAACTCGACTCGAATCCGTCCAGCTTTGAAGGGCTTTATGAAAAAAAGTACTAATCATTTCCATACCACTGTCTGATATATTTATGGTGTCAAGTTTTAGAGAAGTATAGATTTCGTTCAAACGTAACGACATAACTGAGTCTAACGAGGTGTACGAGTAGGTAGTGGTCACAGAGAATGGTCGCATCAGAGGCGCTGCGCGGTGTAGGAAGCGTGGTGGCGCGGCGTCGTGTGGATCTTGGCAAGCGACACCTCGTCGTACAGCGCGGTCTCCTCGGGCGCCGGCTCGGGCTCGGGCTCCTCCTCGGGCCGCACCGTGGGCAGCTCCACGCCCTGCGTCCAGTAGTACAACAGGTCAGCGCGGTAGCCCTCGCTCTCGCCGCGCAGGTAGGCGCCCGCGTACCTCGCGTCGGCCGCGCGCACGCGCAGCTCGCCTGCGTCCGCGTGCCGCGCGCCGTGCACAGAGGGCGCGGCCGGCTCCGCGCGCTCGTCCGCCGTGCGCTCGGCCGGCAGCGGCATGCAGCGCAGATGCTGCAGCGCGGGATGCGCGCGCAGCCGCGCCACGTGACGCGCGGACAGCGGCAGGTCCGTGTCCAACCGGCGCAACGCGGGCAGCGCGCCCGCCAGCTCCACGAGCGCGCCCGACGTCACGCGCGTGCGCCACAGCTCGAGCGCGCGCAGCGCCGGCAGCCGCGCGCGCAACACGGGCGCGTGCACGTCACCGAACCACAACGCGCTCAGCACGAGCTCCTCGAGCGTGCGCGGCAGCGCCTGCAGTAGCGCGAAAAGCGCGCGCGAGCGCACCAGGCGCGCGCCCGTCATGTGCAGGCGGCGAAGACGCGGCGGGCGCGCCACGTGCAGCGCGGCCACGCCCGTCATCTGCCAGCACGAGTACAGCTGCAGCGACTTCAGGTTGGGGCACGCACCCAGCGCCGCGTACGCGCGCTCGCGCAGCTCGGCGCAGCGCAGCGTCAGCTCGCGCAGGTGGTCGCGCCGCGCTGCCAACAACGCGCGCAGCTCACGCGGCGGGTACAACCGCGCGCGCCCGAACATGTGCAGCGCGCGCAGGCGCGGCGCGGCCGCCAGCGCGCGCAGCACGCCCGGCGCCGCCGTCTCGTTGAGCACGAGCGAGGTCAGCCGGCCGGCCGCGGACGCGAACCCGGCGTCGAGCACCTGGCCACGCACGAACACGTCCAGGTGTAGCAGGTGCGGCAGATGGCGGAGCGCCTCCACGTCGGCCGGCCCGAGCGGCGAGGCGGAGCTCACGGTGAGCTCGCGCAGGTGTCGCGCGCGCGCCAGCTCTTCGTGCAGCGCGGACAAACTCGCCGTGACCAGCAGCACGCGCAGGCCGGCGTGCACGCGCGGCAGGTCGGCGCGGCGTCGCACGTGAAGCGCGCGGCGCGCGGCCAGCGCGGCCCAGCGCCGGCACACGCGCGCCGAACGCAGCGCGTCGTGCGGCGGCAGGTGCTCGAAGATCATCAGCAGCACGTCGTCGGGCAGCTGCTCCATGCCGCCCCAGCGCGCCCCTCTGCCCACGCTCCCTTACCGCAACGAGACAAGCTCCACGACGCGCGCCATTCACTGATAGCGACGAAAGAAAACAACGTAGTAGGTAGGTAGTAGGAAATAAATATTATTAAATACTCAGTCCTATTTATTTATATTGTCTTATCTGAAATTAATATTAAAAAGGTACTGAATGAAGTACCTCACAAACAGATAGAAGGTAATCATGTTTTTTTTAATTTTTTAAACAACCCTTCAAAACTTTGAAAAGTCTCGCTCAACGAAAACGTTCATAAAGAGAAACGTTCATATACAGAACAAAGACGTATAGCGTAAGTGAGCTACACTGCGCGGTTCTGCGCGGCGTGGCAGAATATTCTTTAAATGAGTTGGTTTTAGTTTAGTTTAACTCTTTACATCTAAAAGCCGAAGTACGGTCGCACCTAGTTTAGGCCGGCTACAACTGGGTGCGGCCCGTGCGGCAGGTAGCAATTGGTTAAACTTAAGTGTATTATATTTATCCACGGCTAAAGCTAGGTGTAGCCGGTTGCATTCGACTAAAACTAGGTCTAGCCTTCATCATATTAGCCACAACTAGATACAGCAAATCCCTAGTGGTTAAAACTAGATGTAAAACAAAGAAAAAAAATGTTAGATTCGCTTAGTTTCGTTATTTTTAGGTAAGTAGTTGTTTTTGGAGAACCAAAAATAACCAAAAATAATCGAAACTAACCGAACTATATGAAAATAACGAAAATAAATATTAGGTACTCAAACGAGTAATATTCCAAATGTCAGGTGAAAATGTTTACATTTTTACAGTTCGTACAACGTAGATAACATTTCTCCGTAAATTTTTATACTATCGTTATAAACCTACATAAAAATACACAATACACCTAAGCCGGCTACAACTAGGTGCGGCCCATGCGGCTGGTAGCAATTGGTTTGTTTCGTTATTTTAGGGTAGTTTCGGTTAGTTAACCGGACAATCGTCCGGTTTCATAACACACCCATCTTGTTCAGATGAAAAATTAACATTGTTTCGGAACCGGGTAGAGTAATTATTGTCGGGTAAATAAACGTTTTAGAACGGAACCTAAGTATCATTTCATAGTTTATGAACGAAGCAATCGCTTTAGCACTGGCTGAATGCATCCATAAACATCTGATTGTCAATTTTGACATCAACTTTTTAAGGTTATTTAAAAAAAACGAAGAAAGGTCGATTGAAGTCGATCGCTAGTAAATAGTAGTGTAGTATAGTAATTGTAGGTATAGTATAGTATTTATTGAGTAGGTATTTACGTCGACAGGTTACGCTACGCACAAACCAAATCTGTGTCTATGGATTAGGCTTAATTATTGGGTTTTCTGTGATAGTACATATCGCTAAAATAAAATGCGTCTGTTATCTTTCAATGCCCTAAGAAACTGCAAATTTAAGGCGATACCTACCTACTTGCTCCCACGGGGGTACAGCAGTGATATTGTGCAACCACAGCCCCAGCTCGAGACGGAAAAAGCTGCAGGTAACGTGATATGGACACGAAAGCTCGCTGCATTGCGAGGCGAGTGTTCGCCTCGGAATGCAACGAGCGGAGGCGAGTGTGCTCCTGTTCCGTGATCAGTCAGTGAAGTGTGTGTATCAGAGGGCGAGCTGGTCTCGTTCCATGCGTCGTGGGCCGCGGACGAGCACGCGGAGCTGCGCGCGCGCGTGCTGCGCGACCTGGGCATACTTCCCGAGTTCGTGTCTGAGCGCGAGGAGGGCGCCTTCCTGCTCGAGCTGGAGCCCGTGCTGCGGCGCATGCGTTACGAGTTCGACCACTGGGACAACGTCAGTACACAGTACACTACACACGCTCCACCACTCACCGCACACCACACCAATTCTTGTATTGATTGAACTGATGTTTATCAGGTCCAGTGATAAACTTAGAAAAAATATTTGTGTAAAGACGATATATTGTTAGCAGTTATAGGTCAGTTTTTAGTGTAGCATTGCAAACATAGAAAGAGTTTATTTACAATATTCACACAAGTACAGAAAAATTAATTATTTAAACAAACAAATATACAACACAGTGAAAAAAAAAGGTAAAACAAAGATAGGAAGAACAAAAGTCAGTAAACTAGTTTGTTAATGGTGGTGTGCAGCACTGGAAAAGGCGACTGCCTCAGCATGTTGCAGCAACACTGTGGTGCTGATTTTCAGGCAGTACCTGTTAAGGGATCCCTAGTAAGGGGTCACTAGAGGCGATCATTGAAACATAAATGGACTGTCTGATTTAAATAAATAATAATAATAAATCAAGAGTAGTACATAAATATTTAATAGTTTATAGAAATAAAATATAAACAAAAAACATTAGGATAAGGAAGACGGAAACTAGATTTTTGGAAAATACATTAGGTTCTTAATTTTTGTTTCGATTCTGGCAACAACTTTAGATACAGGAAGTTTAAGTCTGTCTCGCAAACGCGAAAGACTCAGGGCTAAGTTTAAGTCTGTTAATAAGCGTGCCCTTGGTTTTGGTACATAAGTTAAAATCATAGCCTTATAAATAGAACAGTTTACATAAAAGATATAAGCACCATTTAATAAGTACTTATGGTGTGCAGGCCATCCACGGGTACCGCGAGACGGAGCGCGGCGAGTGGCGCTCGGAGGCGGAGGCGGCGCTGGTGCGCGTGCGCGCGCTGGCCTTCGGAGGCGGCGCAGGCGGCGAGCCCATGCCGCGCGCGCACGTGCTGGACCTCGCGGCCGCCGGGCACATCAAGCCGCACGTGGACGCCGTCCGGGTGAGTGCTCCGTGCACTCTCTGGCTGTAGGGCGCGCCGCGACCCTGACACGTGTCCGACTCTTTGCGCAGTTCTGTGGCGAGGTCATCGCGGGGCTGTGCCTGTCGTCGACGGCCGTCATGCGGCTGGTGCACACGCAGCACCAGCACCTGGTGCTCGACGCGCTGCTGCCGCGCCGCTGCCTCTACGTCATGCGGTGAGTGCTCCCGACACGTACGGTACAGGCCCGAGTCCCAAACCCTCGAGCCCCATACACGATACAATGTGCGGTATACACAGGGGCGTGGCGCGCTACCAGTTCACGCACGCGGTGCTGGGCGGCGAGGAGAGCGTGTTCCGCGGGGAGCGCGTGCCGCGCTACCGCCGCGTGGCCGTCATCACGCGCAGCCGTCCCGAGCCCGAGCCGCAGACGCAGCCTGCCGACCCCTGACTGCGATCCTAAGGCTCGTTTATATGAATACGCCCAACCGCTTTTGCCAAAATACACGGGTTCTTATTACTCGATTCATATTAAACCGCCTCAACATGCGGTTTAATTAATAGTATTCATATAAATCGAGCCTAAGGCCCAACGCACACTGACGGAGTGAAGTGGAGGCGCGGCGCGGATCCCGCTCCTACGGTAGCGCGGCCGCCGAGAGTCGCCGCACACTGGTCTGGGATTTATGAAAAATTTACATTGCCATTTATTTAGATATTCGAATGCCAACTTGTCAATATTCTTGTACATATTTAACGAGATTTCCTAGTCATATATCACAAGAACGGGGATGAGGCTGCTTATTGTTGTAGGTTCTGGAAGAGTCGCTGTATAAACTACTATCAAAGCCAGATGTCCCAAATGATCCCATTTTCATAGGAAAGCCCAAGAAGTTTATACTCCATACAACGAAAAAGCAAAAGTTGCATTATTTTAAAACTATAACTTTATTATTATTTTAAATGAAAGATAAAAAAGTTGTAGGAAATCACTAGAAGTATACGATGGCGTTCGAAAAATATGCGATATCTTAAAAACATGCAATATCATTTTTTTTGATAGGCCAGTCTGCGCCGCGCTCCGAGCCGCTTGCCATTCCTTTTTAAACCGCATTTCAGTGTAGTTAAGGTTTAGTTCAATCGTTATCGAAGTAAGACGCCGCGCCGTCACTCCAGCGGTGTGCGTTGGGCCTTAAGCTCACTCATATGCTTTCATTTAATAATGAGTTGAGTGACGAATGTATGTACCTTACATATTATTATAGATGCATATTACCGATAGAATTATTGACGATAACCTTATACTATTGTGTACCCTGAACTAAAGTTCATGTTTATTTGTATTAGGAACCATTATTTACTTATGTTACCGACCGAATTAATAACGGTAGCCTAGTATACTATTATTTGTACCCTGAACTCAAAGTTCGTTTATTTGTGAGTATTATATGAATTATTATTTATGTTACCGACCGAATTACTAACGATCTATATTTACCACAGGATATCTACTATTATGTGTACCCTGAACTACATTTATTATTATATAAATTATTATTTATGCTACCGACCGAATTAATAACGGTAGCCTAGTACCTATACTATTATTTGTACACTGAATTCAAAATTCACGTTTATTTGTGAGTAGGTATTATATGAATTATTATTTATGTTACCGACCGAATTACTAACGATCTATATTTACCAAAAAATATATCTACTATTATGTGTACTGAATACTGACTACCAAAATTCATATTTTATATATGAATTAGTATATTTGTTACTAACGATCTGTACTATTATGTGCAACCTGAACGACCATAATTCATTAGAAAGGCAAGGTCGCAGGTTCAAATCCCGCTCGCGTAATTCTTTTTTACCATAATTTGTTTATTTGTGAGTATTATGTTCTATTATTTATGTTATCGACCGAATTACTAACGATCTAAAATTCTAAACTATTACGTGTACCCTGAACTACCAAAATTCATGTTTATTTGTGAGTATTATATTATGAACTATTATTTATGTTACCGATATAATTAACGATAGCCTATCCTATTATTCGGACTACAGGGAAGATGTGAGTGTGACCAAATTATTTAAATAGAATAAAAGAGCTAGTTATTTTCTAAAATAAATGCTTTTATTTAATTCTACTTCCATTACACTGCACAGAACACTAGGCTAGGACTTTACGGGTCCAGTGTGGCTGGCTATTACCGTTCTCAAAACAATGAAATTATGTAATAGGATATACAGCTCTATACCAACGCGATAGCGCTGTCTTTGTTTAGCACACCATTTCATTATTTTGAGAACGGAAATAATTACCCAGTTCCAGCCCCAGTTCTGTTCGCTGCAACCGATCACATGCGCTCCCGTCCCCCGAACTTGAAATCATAGTTTCGTAATTGGATGCAGCGAACCGAACTGGAACAGAACTGCCTCATGTAGCGCGAGGCGTAAGTAAGCTAAAACACTGCACTACACTGTACAAACTGCCCTACACACTCATAACGCAGTTACTTATAGTCGTCGACCGACCCGGTGGACGACCTACGGCCGAAGTCGTCTGACGCCATTAGCTCGATGACAAGTGACACTTTGGCGTTTGAAGTATGCGGCCGACGACTGGTAATTCACATGGACGAGCGGCCCGGACGGTCGGTCGACCAGCTGTAACCGCACCTTCAGTAGAACTCGGGCTTGTGCTCGAGCTGGTCCCCGTACTGGTCGACGACCCCGTACTCCGCGTCCCCTTCCTCCAGCGTCTCCACCTCGAGGTATTCTACCTCCCCATCCCCCTCCCCCTCCAACACCCACTCCATGGCCTCGCCTTCCGGCACCTCTTGCACCACGATCTCCTGTCAATCACAAACATTCGTGTTAATTCACTCGGCAAACTGTAAACTCTTTTTAAACTTGGTAAGCGATGATGATGCACACATACTACATCGCCCTCTGTCGTCACGCCCCGGGCGTGACTTAAATGGTTCACCTTATAGTCAGACGGACCCGGAAGGGGTCCTACCACCAGCAAATTATTCGAGTTAGTCGCCATATTTTTAGGTTAACAACATAATGTTAGTTCCTACTGGTGTATGGACTATGAATACTTTGTCATCTTACCGCACAAATAAACTTATTCTTATTGTTAACGAGGGGCGGTCCATTAATTTTTAGTCAAATAGGAAATATTGAAAAGTGACAGACATGTTATAACAATTAATTAAAAAATAACTAAAGTTCGCCAGCCAGTGATATTTGGCCAAGGAGGTTGTAATAAAATTTGCCTCCAAGGGATCATCATCATCAGCCCATGTCGCCCCTCTGCAGGGTATAAGCCTCTCTTTTGTGCCACCCTATACGATCCTGTGCTAGTCGCATCCAGGTCTTCGATGCGACTTTGGTGATGTCATCCGCCCATCTAGCTGCTGGACGACCTACTATATAATGTTGATAACAAGCCGTTGCCTAACAATTTTTGGACCGCCCCTCGTATGATTAATGATATGAAACCTCTGTCAGGACGTGAAATATAAATGTATAATATGATATGATATCGTGAGGAATGTAAGTGTGATGTAACGCGCGGGCCTCACCTGCGGGTCGTAGGGCCCGTCGGCCTCGGCCTCGGGGTCGGGCTCGTGGTCGGCGGGCTCGCTCTTGTGCGCGTGCGCGGCGCGGTGCACGCGCGAGTGACGCTTCAGCGCCGCCGCGGAGCCGAACCTGGGCCACGCGTCACATAGTCAAGTTAGTAACATCACACCCACACTGCATTTAGTGGAACAGCTGGGAGCAACCCGCCGAGGCGGGTCTCAATATCTTTTTAAATATTTATCAACATTGGGTTCAAATTGAGATCTGGAGGAGCACTTTTATATATTTTTTTTGACAGGGAACTGTCTTCCTATTCAAGATGGGCGGAACGGCGCGAGCGACACCAAATTGTAACACTTTTCGCGCGTCGCAAGTTTCTCGCTCATTCTGACATAAAATACATACAAGGTTCCCCCTGTCCAGAAGTGTAGGCACGATCATAATAGTATTTCGGGATTTTTATTAAATAAGTAGAGCAGACGAGCAAACGGGCCCCCTGGTGGTAAGTGGTCACCGTCGCCCATTAATATGGGGTTTGACGCGCTGCTAACCTTGAGGACTAAGATGGAATGCCTCATGTGCCGGAAATTACGCTGGCTCTCTTACTCCAAAGTTCCACTCAATTCCACAAAGCAACATGTATGGATATGATGTGTGTACTGACGTGCGGCCGCAGTCCCCGCACGTGTTGGGCGGCGCGGCGCCCCCGTCCCCGCCGAGGTCGTCCTCCGCGCCGTCGGGCGGCAGCTCGACCGCGTGCGCCTTGCGGATGTGCGACATCAGGTTGGCTCTGCGGACACCACGCGATGACGTCACACCACGAGCATTTCATTACCATCTACTGTTCCGTTGCCTTCAGCCACTCGGTGGGACTCAATTTATTTGCAAGAAGCTAAGAAAGTGGTCGCGGGATAGAGCTTTGCCCGTGACCGTGGACCTGCTTCATTAGATTTTGGTCATCACAATTCAAATGATTAACAAAACTCAAGAAAAGTTTTAGCAATTTCGATACAAACATCTTCTGGGAATCGAACCCGAAACACCCTTCGGATACGATGTAGGTTCACTATTACCGAATGAGCTAGCAGAGGTCGATTTAGAAGTTTGACATTTTGCTAATTGGTCAACTTGCTTCTTGTTTGCGTTTCTGACATTATGCTATTTGAGCTAACTACTTTTTAGAACATTATGCTACTTGCACGTTTTGCTCAGTAGATGTTCTGAGCCGGTCAGTACTGATCTGTGTGGTGTGCGATGTTACCTGGTGCCGAAGCGCAGCACGCAGGCGCCGTATCCGCACACGAACTGCTTGGCCTGGCGGTGGCGCAGCAGGTGCGCCGACAGCAGGTCGGCCGCCCCGAACGTGCGGAAGCAGGCGGGGCACACGAGCGGCGGCGCGGCGCCGCGGCCGTGCACGCCCGCCGCGTGCCGCGATAGCTCCGCGCGGGACGCGCACTGCGTGCCGCACGCCGGGCAGCGCGCCGGGCACGTCGCCTCGTGACGACGCAGCTCCGACTGGCACTGCGGTTTAAACCAGTCGGGGAATAGAGGTAGAGTTGACGTCACGACAATGTGTGAAATTTATGTAAACGGTTTATGTGTACCTGGAAGTCGGTGTCGCAGAGATGGCAGACGGCCGGGTGCGAGGCGGCGTGCTGGCGCGCGTGGTCGAGCAGCGCGTCGCGCGCCGCGAACTGCGCGCCGCACGTCCAGCACGAGTGGCGCGCGTCCGCCGCGTGTGTCGCGCAGTGCGCGCGGTATTCCGACACGCGCTGGAAGGAGAGCGGGCACACGGAGCACTGATAGACGTGGTCACCGCGGGCGTTGCGCGCGTGCTCCAGGTCCTCGGCGTCGGCGGCGGCGGCGGCGGCCAGCGCGGCGCGCTCCACCATGATTATGTCGTCCTCGCTGTAGGCCTGCGCGCCCGCCCCCGCGCCCTGCCCGCCGGGCGCGCCCACCACGATGAACACGTCGATCTTCTGCGTGAGCTCGTGCAGGCGGCGGCGCAGCGCGCGGATCTTGTCGCTGAGCGGCGGCGCGGCGCGCGCCGCCAGGGTGGCGCTGAACTCGTAAGCGTCGGCCGCTCGCCGCGCGCACCCCGCGCACAGCCGCCCCTCAGGCACCACCTGTAGGTGTGACGGGACATACCTCTATTCAGGTCCAAAATAACTACTTGCCCAAAACCATGTCCAGCATCACCTCACCTTCTTACCAAAAAAAACCAATTGATATTTATGCTATCGCATCAAGGACCACTATGATTCATCTCACTATGAGAATATTTGTAGAAGGCACCACTTGTTGCCATTGGTAAAACGCCGTAAGATTGTGATCTCGTATTCCTGACAAAAATAACAACCAACTGCATAAATTGCCCCGTGCTCCTGACAAAAATTTCTATAAATGCCCCCGGGATAACTCTGGGAGTCTATCCCCTTCTACATATTCCGCTTGCATCCACTAACTATAGACAGAATACATATCTTTGAGTGATAACTTTAATAAATTAAGTAAGGTCCTAGAACTGGACCTGTTCCATACCGGTAGTGTGGCGGTGAGACGTCTACTGAGTCAAATGTTTTTTATTATTTCATAATCTGTGTGTGTGTGTTTACAGTGGCACCTACTTGCTTAATTATTTAATGAAATTAATTCTATTAGTGAAGACCTGTAATTAGCCTTTTATTGTTAGTTTGGTTTATGTATTGTCTTCAGTGCTGTTGGTTTTCCTATAAAATTAAATTACCTTTGCTACTCAATAGTTCAGTTGAACAGCTGAAACAGAGGTTTCCATTAGTTTGGTACCTCACTAAAAAACTGTACTACTAGCCCTACAGGCTCGGATTGTATTGTGATGGATGAATTTCCAAGGTGTCCACCAAATCATGATTTACATAATTTCATACCACAAACATGTAACATGTACCTAGGTATTTTCTAAATCCACTTTCGCTATCGCTTGGTAAGTGTGCTGTGTGTGCCCCCTTACTTGCACGCTGGCCCCTATATCGGCAGTCTCATTCATATTTTGTAAAGCTATCATAACAAAAACACGTAACACTCGTGGCGGGTTTATACACAGCGGCTGTGCTCGGGCGGCATGAAGCCGGGCGCCTTCTGACGCCTGCCAAACCTTGTTGTTGTTGAGATGCAGCAGCATGGTGCGCAGCGGCGCGTGCATCGGGGGCGCGGCCGCGTCGTGCTCCTCGGGCGTGAGCAGCTCGCCGCCGGCGCTGCACACGCAGCACGCCTCCATCTCCGTCTCCACCTTCATCACGCCGACGTCTCCGCTCGCCATCGCCACTCGTGCGCCTTCCACTACTACTCAGCTAAATTACCACGATGGATTTCGTATTATACCTACTTCAAAGGTAAAAATCGCGTAAATCTTCAATCGCGTAATTATTTACAAATTCAAGTCGGTAAAACAGTAGAACCATTACAAAAACCAAGAACTAACCTTGGACATATACAGTAATCTGTGGAACTAACAAAAACTAGAAAAAAAAACTACTGAACTGACAAGTGTTGCTATTTGTCAACCACAACGTATGGTTATGGTTTACCTTGCCTTTTTGCCTTCTCTTTAGTCGTTTGTTATATATACCGTACACAGACGTTTTCGATTTTCCTGTAAGCTAGAAATTCGGATTTTTTCCGGAGACAGTGAATCCCGGATTGGTGTGGTGTACAGAGTTGCCAATGATTTTGTTAGTATGCGTTTTTAACAATAGTACGGATCGGGCTGAAAGTATTATTTGACTTTATTTTACTGTCCCACACATTAATAACATTGTGTAGACGTTCTTCGAGTAAGAAACACCATTCTTTCTAGAAAAGCACTACTGTAAACAAATTTGCTAGAGTAGGTAAATTATAAAAGCGTTAAACGTGGACGTGGACGATAAAATCCGGGACGTCCACGTAACGAACGTGGACCGGTAACGTCACGGTAATTATAAAAGCGCCCAATAGATAGGGGATTTTTTTCCATGGTGGCAACTTGTTCTAGCGCCATTGTTGTTTTGTTGATTGATCTTCGTTCTCGTAGATTTAATTTTATTATCCGTAATCAATATTCATCCAGTGTGAATAGCAAATTTCTTCAATTTATAGTTCTCTGTGTGATATTACTGTATCCAATATGTCTATCGGTGTGCCGATTAAAGTACTTCACGAGGCCGAAGGCCATGTAGTGACCTGTGAAACGAATACCGGTGAAGTTTACCGCGGGAAGCTGATTGAGGCTGAAGATAACATGAATTGCCAAATGACCCTGGTCACCGTTACGTACAGGGACGGCCGTGTCGCTCAGCTGGAGAATGTGTACATCAGAGGCTCAAAGATTCGCTTTCTAATATTACCCGATATGTTGAAAAACGCTCCTATGTTTAAACGACAAGGGAACAAACCGACCGCTGGACGCGGCAAGAGTGCAATATTACGAGCTCAAGGTATGTATTTCCTTGCTATATCCACATATTAAATTGACTGCCAAGTCTGTAGTGTTAGTAAACAAAACAAACAACACATCATCACTTTCATAGTCCATTATGTTGATATTCTCAGCAAACTAACTACCTATCTTACAAATTGGTCAGAGTGTATGTAAGGGCCAAGGGGGCTCCAAGATAACTCGAAGACCGGGCTCTTTGTGTAATGCAACCTAATAACATAACCTTCATAACCGTAATCTAGCCGAGTCAGTTTAGGCACAGAGGGAAAAAGAGTTATAAAAATTTAGACTTGAAAACAAAAGGATGGTTTGGACGCAGAAAGGACTGATAAATTAGGCTATATTAGGTTGCATTATGCAAACATGCATGTTTCTTCCATATAATTTTATCTTATTTTACACTCTCTATCTACACCATTACCTGAATCATTTTTTTTGTTAAGATTACTTGGCATTTGTATAAATGTGTCAAATTAGTTAAAGCGACAACATGCATGATGGATAGTAGGTACCATTTTACTGAAAAATAGATTCATTCATGGAACAGCTTTCAATTGTATATTTGGCAAAAGGGGGGAAAGTCAGCAAATGCTGACATACTCGGGTACCAAATATGCAGCGCTGTTTTTCATTTCCCCCCTTATCCCAAGATGTTAGTGGGAGTGATAGTGATCGTGGGTAAAAAATAATAATAATTAAAATTAAAAACTAAACATCAAATAGAAGGTAAGAATTTGCCAAGAAGAAAAAAATAAATAAATTGCACTAATGACCTGTGATACATATTGTGTGTGTGTGTGTGTGTTTACGTATGTGTGTGTGTGTGTGTGTTTACGTATGTGTTGTGTGTGTGTGTTGTGGATGTCAGGGAGGGTGTGTCAGTTTGTGTGCGTGAGAAAGTGTAATTGTAACGAATAAAATAACTAATTCTTGGAGTCTTTCAGCATAGAAGCCAGCCATACGGTATTTCTATAAGGATGCCTCAAATTTTCTGTCTGTCTTTGTCTCTCCATTAACCTCGCTCTATATTTTAATTTAAACCACGGTATGCTCATTTTTTTGCGTAAAGGAGGCGGTAAGTCGTTCCATATTTTGGATGCGTTGTATTTGAAGCATCCTTTGTATCCCGTAGTTCGGTGGTACTGATGTAAACCAACATTTATTTATCACATGGCAAAAGATATGTTATGGGCTTTATCAAAAATTATACAGATAAATCAGAAAATCAAAGTTAATTGCAGTGAGATATTTGCATTTGTGGCTAAATGCGGAAACCGGAGCCCAACAACCTAACCTGCAGTGTCTTTACTGAGTAATTTCTTGTTTGAGAAAGTGTGGCACATTGTCTGAAATAATTGTTATATTTATTCTGATACGTGTTGTTTCCAGCGGCGGGTCGAGGGCGCGCGGGCGGGCGCGGCGGCGGCCACCGCGGGGGCTGGCAGGGCGGCTCTGGGCCCTCGCGCCGCTAGGGGCCGGTGCACTGCTACTCGTAACGATAAGTCTAAACTAAACATTTAATGTAAGTTTTACATCATAAGTTTATTTTCATTTAACACTGGGTCTGAATAAAACACCAGTTTCATTAGGAAGCTCTAAACTGTTGTATTGAAAGCCTTGTGGCTGCGTGGTGAGCCGCTCCCGGTGTGTTTGTGATATAATATGAGGAAGTGATGAGTAATGAGGTGACACAATAAAATACAAGTATTGACAAACTTTTTTTTTTTAAATAAACTCCGAATCATTTATTTATATGTTTATTTCATCAAAATAATCAATTTAAGTCTTTCACCACATTTATGTGTTTCTTATCCATTAACTATCACAAAAATTCCTTAATCACAATGAGAATAACAATTACCAACAAAATATTAACTTAATATTATGGTTTGTCGTTTTAATTAAATCGATTTACATACAGAGCAGACAAACTATTTTCACCAGTACCTACTTATCATTTTGCTTAAGGTTTGGTTCATAAATCATAACAATGTATAATTATAGGTGGACCATTAAAGTCGGTCCTCGCCCGCGACGGTACAGGGGCGCGGGGCGAGACGACAGAGAGCGGTCGGCCCCGCCGCACGGCCCGGACTGACTAAATGGTCTGCCTATCTATGGTCAATACATATTCGAGATTGCCAACTAGGTACTATTGAATAGATAAATCAATTTTCGTTTTAGACTAGATAATCAAATTATTTACAATAATTAGGCAATATTGGGGCCAATTCTGTAGACATTTAGTTAACACTAAACGTTACAAAAGCGGCGAGACTGGTCACACCGCCCAGCCTGTCGGCCGGCACTGGCTGCGGCTACCCCGGACCCGGGTAGTCTCCGCGAACACTAGGTAACAATGATGCATTAAGTATCTACCAATAGCGACTCTTTCTATAAGCCGAGTGGCTGCTCACTAAAAATCTAAATAAACCCACCAGCCCATCTCCTCATGAGATTCACGTAAACCGGGTACTTCATTTCTTACATCAAAGAATACGTACAACCGTACAATCATCCCCACAAGTAGCCGTCTCGCACATTAGCTGCTAGTCGATTGTCGGGTCAGTTGCACGAGACGACAAACTCTGTCCTTTTTAATTTCAAAGCTCCAAAAAGAATTGTCACTAGATTTAAGGTGGCCAGAATTTTATTTTAAGCTTCTTGCAACCGTCCACGAGTCTTGAGGAGCCACTTGTACAACAGGTTGAATATCGACGAAGTAGTATCGGTTAGCCAGTGTAGTGACGTGAGAGTATCGGGTCGCCGGTACGGGGTCACAGGTCAGTCTTCTGGTGCAGGGTGGTCTGGGGCGCGGAGGGCGCGCGGGCGGCGGGGCGCGGTCGGAGCGCGCGGAGCAGGCGCAGCGCCGGGTACTCCACCAGCAGCGCCAGAGGCAGCGCCGTCGCGTATGACACCAGCCCCACGCCGAAACTCTCCACGAACTGCGGAAACGGGGACACGCTGAGTGACATGTGGACGGGGAGCGCGTGCATACTGCAGCAGTGCGGGGTACTCACGGCCACCTGGCGGTCGATCTGCGAGGGCGCGAGGCGCGCGGCCACCAGCGACTTGTTGAAGGGCATGTGCAGCAGCAGCACGCCGAACGACAGTCGCGCCGGCGTCGCCCAGCCGCGCCACGACAGGACGGAACGCAGCGGCGCTGTGGACACGGGACACGGGGATAACGAGAGCTGTCACTGTACACACTACACGGAACAGATCAGTGTACGTACACGAGACGCCGTGCACGGCGCCGAGCATGGCGAGCGCGACGAAGATCGAGAAGATGGGCCGTTCGAGCGCGGCCAGCGCGGCGGCCGCGCCCCGGGCCGGCGGGCCCTCGCCCAGCAGCCGCGGCGAGCTGGCCGCCCACCACGCCGCCAACGCCGGGCCCGCCACCGACACCCACCGGAACACCTGCGACACAATACAATACATCTCTACACTAGTACAGCCCGTTGAAGGACGGCTCGCCGCTGTAGATGTACGCTCACTCACCTTGTAGTCGGCGAGGCGCACGCGGCGGTCGCGCAGCGCGTGGTGCGCGTGCGCGAGCAACAGGCCAGCCAGCGCGCCGGGCGCGTTGCTCAGGGGCGACTGGTACAGCACGTTGAACGACGGCTCGCCGCTGTAGATCTGCCGCACCAGCCTGCGCACAGTACAGTGTCATACGAGGTCCACTCTCGGGGGTCACGGGGAGCGTACGCCGCGACTCACTCGGGGTGGTGCATGACGTAGGTGGGCACGAGGCGCCAGGCGTAGGCCATGCCGAAGGGCAGCGCCACGGAGGCGGCCAGCAGCGCCGCCAGGATGTAGAGCGCGGCCACGCGCACCCGCTGCAGGGCCAGCGTTAGCGCCAGTGCCAGGGCGTACAGCTGCATGTCGGCCGCCAGGTACCTGCCGGATTGGGCTCGTGTAGTGGGGGGCGGGGGACGAAGCAAAATCCTCGGTCGAGGCAGCGAGCGCCACCGTGCGTGACCGAATAGACCGTTGATTATCTGATTGTGCTTTGAACGCGTCCAGTTATCGAACCCAGGGGCGGATCCAGAAAAAAATTGTGTGGTAAGAGAGCGGGAGTACAGTGGAAGACCATCAAGCTCTACTCTGTGGAACCCTGTCGCTATAAGATTTTGTAATGATTCCTTGACATTCGTATGAATGTGTCAAATAAGTTAAAGCGACAAAGTACTAAATGGTGATGGTGGTGATGTGTGGTCCATGTACATCCATCACTGAAGGAAAATAGTACTAAAAACGGTTAAAGGCGCGTAGAGCCTCGTGCCCCATAAAGATCTTACAGGTGTCCCCCGTGGATATGCTCCTGATCGACACCCGGGGCTGCCTGTCCGATCTGGACCCGCCAAATGAGAAAAATGTCGAGCTCGCGAGTGCAGATCTCTCACCAGGTCTGTATGAGGCACTTGTCGTCGGCGTAGAGCACGTTGTTGAGGTACAGCAGGTGTGTCCACCACTTGCGGCGGCACACGGCGGCCTCGGCGCCCACGAGCGGCGCCCACAGCGGGCCGGCGCCCAGCCGCGTCCACCAGCTGGCCGCGAACCACACCACCACGAAGTAGCTCGGGCTCACCCTGCGCGTGGTGCAAATATAACCGTTATTATTTGTACTATTCCATTGATACCGCAACGCAACTTTTCATCGCAAGTTTTGAACGGACGGTGATGTGTTATTCGCAATATCAAGAGCATTTGAACTTGCAGAGGATTAATCTTTTCTTTTAGCATGGACTTTGGATCTTTAGTGTTGCTGATCCCTCATAATCCACTCCTTTATTATTTTACCTAACAGCTATATTGTGTTAAGTACAGCATCATTATTAAATGTGGGATTTGTGTTTTCCAAGCTCTGGGTAGACCAAACCTTCCTGTGGATGGTGTGACATGGTCACATTTTATTCGGTTTCTTTAAAACCCGCGTTTGACCTCAATTTCGCCTGGTGGTAGTGACGATGAGACCGAAGATGGAGCACACGGGCTTAGTAAGTATTAGAGAGAGAGTAAGTTAGGCTTAGTAAGAGTTAGATAGGAGACTAGGAGTATCATTTGATTAAGGATGCGCATGCGTGAAGGCACTGGCCTGATGATGCGGTTGAACATGGTGTCCGCGAAGGTAGCGAGGGGTCGCAGCGGCTGCCCTCGGCGGCGCTGTTCGAGCAGCTTGTGCGCCAGCAGGAAGCTGGACATGAGGAAGAAGATCTGCACCACCAGCGTGCTGTTCACCATCAGCATCACGTCCGTGAGGCGCCGCATCTGTCGACCAGCGTGACACCGTAAGAGAGGCTCTAAGATAAAGCTTGAAAATTCGGGAACACTTAACGACCCAATTAATCACATGGTCGTATTTTACTTCTTACAACCACTTTGAATTATTTTTTTGCTTACGCATCTGGGAAGTAATAGCATTCAGAATGTCGATAATGAATTTCACTCCAACTGTACCTACTTGGTAGGGCAAAGTGGAAATGAAATTCCACTCATCCCACCCAGGTGACCCATGACTGTCCCTACAGCTGGTAGAGACAAGTAGAATAGCCCATGAGGTATGAGCCGACGAGGTTCGATGTATGCTGACCATCTATGTACAGGAGGTGGTCAGAATCCCCACAGAGGTGTGTACACTTTTACCTGCTCGTACTGCCACACGTTGGCGAGGTAGGCCTGCGTGGCGAGCCAGCACACGTGCTCGATGACCACGCACGTCATGCACAGCACGCGCAGACCGTCCAGCACGCGCAGGTCCGTCTCGTCCTCCCTCTGCCCGCCCTCGCCCCTCGCCGGGGCCGGCGCGGGCGCCGCCTGCAGCGCGCGCCAGCAGCCGGGCAGGGACCACGCCAGCGCCCAGCTCAGCCCTGCGCCATACATTTTTTTATTGTATTAGGAGAGCAAACGGGCCATCTGATGGTAAGTACAGAACGCGACAACCCGGGAGTGCGGGTCTGAATATAGGCACGAGTCGCGTTTCAGTACACGTTTTTAGGTGTTACCGGGGTGTAGAAGAGCGAGGGAGCGGGGCATGTCCTCCTCCACGCCGCGCGGCGGCCCATACTCATCCCTCGCTCTTCTACACCCCGCTGACACCTAAAACATGTACTGAAATGCGATTCATGCTTATATTTAGACCCGCACTCCCGGGCTGTTGCGTACTACAGCCACCGTTACCCAAAGACATTTCACCTCACTCTATTACAAGGGTTTTCGATGGGCTGCTTAATCTTGAGGACTCTGATCGGTTGAAGTGTCTCGTGTGCCAGTAATTACGCTTGCTCTCTTACCCTTCAAACCGAAATACAGCAATCCAAGCATTGCTGCTTTGCGGCAGAAATATCGTCCTAGATTAATAACTAGAGAGTAACTCGGGCCCCTGATCTCTGAACGACCTAATCTGTGACGACAATGAAGAATGCAAAAAGCTGTGAAGCAGTCTCGTCTCCGTCACCCCCGTGATATTTGGCAGATATTTGACTAGGTAGGTATCTTTGTGGTTCAAAATTCACATTACCGGAGCACAGCTCGATCGATCTCGACAACGAACTTGAATTTACTTTGAAACAAACAGCATGATCGACGTCATCCATAGCTAGGTATTAATGTTTAATGACGGTACTAAATCATGAAGCTGATATAGACAGGATGTCACAGGTCACCCTTGGACAGAGTCGACTCCACGCAGTCGATAAACGTTACTAATTAATAGTAAAACTAGTACTTAATTTATAGCAGTTTAAGCACCGGTGTTGACCGCGGGGGCACGGCGACTGCGACGATGACGGGGTTTCATAACTACCGGGTTTAAGTTACGGACTGGTACCTGCCGTTCACTTCTCCGTGATTCTACGGAAACTGAGTAAAGTCCTACATACTCAAACGTGTAGTTAGAGACTGCCAAATAGATATAAGCAAACGTTGGAAGTCTCGTTTCCTTTGCGTCTTGGAGAGATTCAGTGGTAGGTAAGTAATGTCAAATTGTATTTAGTAATCTTTAGGAAATTAATCAGCTAGAGCGTTGTGCAACATTTGGATAAACAAGTGTTGTTTATTGCGAATAAATCGAGGTCTAACTTGATGCTCTTTCACCCGCATTAGACCTCTATCTCGCCTGATGGTAAGCGGCGATGAGGTCGACGATGGAGCATGCGGGTCCAGGTCGCCTATTCACTCTGGCCTTGAAGATCCCAAGGTTGTAGGTTTCGGGAAATACAGACGCCCGCAGGCTGTTCCTTAGCCGTTCGCATAATGAACGAAGAAGCAAATCGCTTCGTACGAACAGATGGAATATCAACAACATAAGGATGCAACCCCTCCCCGCGCCTGGTAGTCCGAAGGCGGAATGGAGATGCTGGAATTAGGTCGTACAATTCCGGTGCGCACTCTCCGAAATGTATCTTATAAAATACCACTATCTTGTCGAAATCACCTCCATCTTTCGGTGTCAAACAAAACCCCGGATCTAAACAAAAAACTCGTAGGTGCGTCCTACAGCGTCACATTGTCTGCACCGTGACGGGGGCATTGCGTAACGCGCCCCTCGGCACGAGTGCAGCTCGAGATGGCGAGAGCACCTAACCTCACCACCGGGCCAAGGTCACGGCACCCCGCACACCGCCGCTGTGCGACGGCTGACGGCGTCTCTATGGGTCAGTGGGACACCACAGCACCGACCGGCGCGGTTGTCTCTCCCATTTGATAACCTTTCAAAATAGGAATGTTTTTTTCCTACTGTTATTCTCTAATTAGTGTGGGGCCCAAGGTAGCGTAGAATCATCAACCAAGCCTACCTTCACTGGTAGGCGTTGTTTTCACGTCCAAGTACCACTGTCGATCCTGGCTCAGAGTAACAGTGGGAGAGGAGTGGAGGCGGGTTTGTTTCATTAAAACAAAACCTTTCAAAATATCATCATGTTAGTGATTGATGAGAATACGGAAGTACTTGCCTATTTCATTTTAAAAACAACATGCAACGCAACGTGGTTTCCCTGAGGTAGCCACGGTATGGTAATAGATGCCTAGGTGATTGCGTAGGTCCGCACCTTAGCTAGGTACACTATTTACACTACATAACATTTAGCTGGGCTGTCTGTGCTGCAGGAGCAGGGCAATGGCTCCGTTACACAACGCGCGGAGAGCGGCCACACCGGCCGACCACTTCGCAAACGTACAGCTGTGTCGATGACTCTATACTTACCCGTACGTGCCTATACCACAGTTTGGTCGGAGAGAAAAAAAACGATGTAGGTAGGTCTGTCGACCGAAAGCGACTCGGTCTAGATGTCTGCCTGTGGGTAGGTGCTCGGGCACACCGCTCACCGTGCAATTTAGGTGGGTACGTTAACTACCTATTACCCGACTACGCGAAGCAAAAACGATGGTTATGATTTTAGCAGTCTGTACGTATGTTCGTCTGTTCCCTCACAGCGCCTAAACCACTGGACGGATATTAACAAAATGGGTACCGTTGGATTCGTTTTGATCATCCGCATGTCTTTAATTTTTAGACGGCATAATGTTAGCGACTGAAAATTAAAAATCATCGGAACCCATCGTGATAGGTATCATATTAAAGAGCTTAAAAATACCATTTCAAAAATATATACCACATGAGGGATATAAGAATGTTTGTGTCACTATTTCTTTCATGCGAGAAGGTGCTTTCCACCTCACCCATACCTACCCATTTTCCAGACACCAAAATTTGCAGAAACCTACTACTTACATATAAAATTAAATAAGTGTTTTGATGGATATTTGCAGATTTGGATGTTATACATAAGTAAGCAGAGAGCGAACATATTTATTATTTAACGTCAGTTGCATAACTATCAAAAGTGGGTGAGTTTATAAATATTGACTTTGCGAAACGGAACCAGCAAACCGGTCAAGTTCGAGTCGAGATTGTTACGTAGGTAGAGTATAAGCGCAGATGTTTACAGCTACGACTCCTTCCTGACGGCCTCTTATTGCCGCATCTTCAGCGCCTCTTATGTCTCCAGGATCAGATTCTTCCTTCAAGCTTACCCAGGGAAGTACAATTTTGAAAGGTTGATTATGTTTGTCAGTGGGGGTCTATTGGGTAGTATTTGTTACTGGTGAACCCACTGATTGCAAAAGCGGTGAGAGTGGGTCCACGGGTAAATTATTTTACACGTTGACCCACCGGTGGGTCGTCGTGGTGGGTCCACGGGTCGCGAACCTTAAGCACTTACCCCAGTGACGTAAGTAGGTATCGTGTAGTCATTAGTTTTCGCAGACTTACTAATACAAAATAAATCTAAATTAAAAATTTAAGAAACCCCCGACGTTCACCACTATGGAGATCCCTTTACATTTCCTGATCATCATCAGATCCTCAAGATTCCAGATGTGGGAAGGTCATTTGAGCTCTAACTCGAACCACCTACCTGTCACTGTTCCAGATATAATAAACATAATATATATAAATGTAATTTCAACTACCTCGTTGCGTGGGAAAACCCAATTGATAGCAAACCTATGACGGAGAAAGCAACAGATGCAGGCTACATGCGCGAGCTTTGCACCCTGACGTCTCTGTCGCTTTGCTGCCATAAATGTGCTACATCTTCAACCTCATCGTCGTGGAGCTTACCTTTTTTGGTGTGGTCGGGCAGCACGAGGTCGAGCGCGGTGGCGAGCGCGGAGAGCGCCAGCAGCGCGGCCAGCAGGCCGGCGAAGGCGCTCTGGCTGGTGGTGAGCGGGGCGTCGGGCGGCTGCGGCCCGCGCGCGCAGTACTCCAGCCGGAGTAGCCGCGCAGACAGGTTGTGCGACGACACCGTGCTCGCATTCACACACGAAGAGAACCTGCGTGGGGCGGACACTTACATTGGAATCCCTCGGGACGAACACACACTATTCCACCTGGACACCCTGGACATAAAATCCATATTCTGCTTATTTAGAATATCGCTGTCGGACTGCCAGCCGATACACATAGAGCGCGGTTTGACTGCCGGCTATAACAGGAGCGGATGACTGTCCAGAATAACGTGGTGTTCTGACTGGTGAACCAGAACGAAGAACATCTTAACTGAATAATCTGCGCCAGTGGTACGGGAAGAGAACCTGATAACTGAGCTGCTGTGACGGAGCGAATATGGTTTCATTGAAGTTGAAGGTTCGAATAACTTTAACGATCGCAAACCTTCATTGATAGAAGGCACCCCAAGAAGAATATGAATACTGAACTCATCTGTACACTTGAAAAGAAAACGGATCGTCATACCAGGCTTCCAAAAACGGCTCTTCAGCGGAGTGCACTACGGGCTGGGCGTGCGGCTCCGCGGGAGACGGCGCGGGTGCGGGCGAGGGCGCGGGCGGCGCGGCGTGCGCGCAGCTGCGGGGGAGGCACAGCGCGCGGTGCAGCCGCGTGTGGTTGTAGTGGTCCACCCAGTTGGCAGAGTAGCGCTGCGGGCACACGGTGACGTCACGGATATCACATTGGACCATCGATTACACGCATACATGTTGTTTAGGTTAGTACGTCATGAGGCCGGTTCCTATCCGGTTCGGATTTCTGTATGCAATCACACGACGCTGCTGGTTTCAAAAGGAGGGAGGGCGAAGCGCACGTTATTGGTTGCAACAAACCGAACCTCGTGAAGTCCGCACTAAGTTTAGATAATCTCGGTCGACAAGCTAGTTTTAGATTTACCTACTTAAATGTCTTCTTATGTAACTTGTATGCAAAATCACTACACGCTGAGCTGCAAGGCCTAAGAGTTTCCATTTTGCGTCAGCAATTTGGAGATATAATCTGACAACAACGAATTTGAACTGGGGCCTAATTCGTCTAAATTACAACGTTTGGTTCTATTTCTATCCAATTTCAATTTAGTTTTCGTTCCAATTCTATTTGGACACCAAACCGCATTCTGCAGACGCATAACTCCACCACTGCCACCTTTCGATTTACTGTCGATCTGGCAAAAGTACCTCGGGAGGAACTTACGTTCGATCGTTATTTTTGACAGTTGAAGCGTTTTGTTACCGTTCAACTGCGATTCAGTATAAACTAAACGTTTTATTAGAATGCTCAAATACGTTACTGTTCGATCAATCGTTGACTCGATCGGAACTTAACTGAAATTAGATCGCTAGTGGATAGTAGCATACGAAACACGTCATAACGATGCTGTTTAGATTCTATTGAGTTATACGTTGTATTTAGTGGAATCGATCTCCTGATCCATTACGGTGTCGGCTTTGCCGGTCGCCATAAAGAGCTCGTTACCACCACATACTCGTAGCTACCACTTCTCTATTTATTTCAACAAACAACTCGCTCACCACATGGAACATCTCCACGAATACCTAATTCCTGTGAAGTTATGTAAAGTAACAAAGATGTTTACCTACAGTTCTACCCGACGAGGTATTTATCGTTCCCAGAATGCGGTAAAATGGCCGAGTCGGTAGTTTAGTAACAGTGTCAGTGACATCGTGTGTGTCACTGTTACTTTTTGCGACCAACGCAATAATGAAGAAATAATCGAATTATTACTCCTACTCATCATTCTCGTTCCATCTACTCGGTGTGTCACGCCGGTCATCTTCAACCACGAATACCGCGTGGACAACTCTGGCGACCTCAATTCATCGAACGTCTTACGTGGGGCTAAATTGTTAGTCGACGGCTTGTTATCAACCTCATTTTTTTACAAACTCCTTCGCCAAATATCACTGGCTAGCGAACTTTAGTTATTTTTTAATTTATTGTTAAAAAAAACATGTCATGTTGTTCTGACTTGGCTCCGTGTGATTTCTTTTAGTACCCCACGTTGAAAAAAACTCTGCGGGGAAGCAGTAGACCGATTTAGGCGGCTTTTTTTCGACCTTCCGCAAGAACAGTTTTTCAGGTTTTGAGAACTAGTTCAGTCGAATGAAAAGTGCACTGATGCCGCAGGGGAATACTTTAAAAAGTTGTAAATAAACATTTGTATTTTTTTTTTCTATTTGACAGAAAATTAATGGATCGCCCTAGTGTATCGATACGTTGTCATACTTCAATAGTCGTAGGTACATAAATGAGTGGGCGAGCGTGAAAATCGGAACTATTGCAGACGCAAAGCAGACTGCACGCACTGTGATTTGATTACAGTCCGTTGGCGCCAATTATTTTATTGTATTACAGTCGGAAGACTCGACTACAAAGGAGAACGGGCCATATCCAGTTTGGTTTGACCATATCCATTTTCCAGTCACCAAAGTTGGCCGAAACCTACCACAGTTAAAGTTAATATAAGTTTAAGTCATGAACATGTTCGACGCAGCGCGAGAGTCAGTTTATAGTGTAAAATGTGAACCGCGATTTCGATACACGTCTCTGTTGAGATCTGTCGCCGTTGTGGCTTTTACAAAGTGAGTATTTGCCTCTCTGGATATTGCATGACTTTCATTATTGATGAAAGGTCATCGGTCAAGTTTCCCTTCGAATAGCTAGTCACCCGCGCTGCATTTGATATCATGTTATACGTACCTATATCATAATAAACAGAATTTCATTCTTAATATTCTGGAATAAAAATCATTTCTGGAAATTGCAAAAAAATATGAGTTTTTAGCCTAATAATTGTAAACCGTGTCCAGAAGCTAAGTTGATTCAGTTTTATTTAATATTCGTCGAAGTTATTTTTTTTTTTCTACATGTGATATATTTTTGTGATCGGTATTTTATGCTCTATAAAAGAAATTGTAAAGAATTTAAATAAATTGAGAAATAAATGAATCTACGATACTTTACAATTTTGATTCAATTTTAATATATTTATTAATTATTTAACTAATATTAGAATATATTTTAAAAAGTGGTATTAATATAAATAACTTTATTTAATAAAAATAGTGTCTGTCAGTCATCGGGCCTCGTTTTGTATGGATTTTCGCCCGATCTTCTTTATAGTAGTGATATAAACTTAGAATATGCAACAAAAAGACATTAAGTTATTAGGTATCCAAAGATTAGCTAATCCAAAGTTTACTTAGTTTTTCTGACTGTATGCACTCAATACCAACAGGGTATCACATCACACTCGGCAAGTGGACGCGGCTGCTTCCCTTTCATATACTCTAATCTGTGTTCCCTTTCACTCGCCGAACTACGAGTAACTCGTGCGCGCGCGACGCAAATCCGCACAGCCGCGACCACGGGCCCGTGCCGTGACCAATTACTAGTGAGTGACGCAATCTTTGTTCACCCACTGTGCACTACAAACCTAGAACTTACACCGAATTCACAATTAACAGGGACACGTGAGAAATAGCAGGTGAAACTGACACTGCACGCACGGCCACCTTGCTAGAGAAAATGCACTTTAAAACGTTAGTCTACCATACTGCGTTATCTTTATCTGCTGCAGCGGCTCGCTGGGGGCGAGGGCTTCCCGATATCAGGGTGCTGTTACAGCGAGTGCACGGATGTCGGGGCGATACGAGAACGACCGGCTCTGACCTGTGCCAGTGCAAACAGAGTTGGGCGGTGGCAATCGGCCCTTCTTGCCAATGCAAGCTTATGTTAATTTCGGAGTTTGACGACCTCGCTGACACGGTCCTGACAGCGTTCGAGAAAGGGCTCGACCCTGGCTGTCATCTCGAGGCCGACGAGCCGACCACACGTGTTTGTGGACGGACGTGTCGCTGGCCCTAGGCCGGTTCCTTTTCCCCGAGGGGTCAGGCCACGTAGGCCCGCGCGTTACCTGCATGCGCGAGAAGATCCGGTGCTCGCCGTGCCCGTGCCCGAGCGGCGCGAGCTCGAAGCTGCCGACGCAGTAGGCTCCGCGCGAGGCCAGGCAGCCCTCCCACTCGTCCATGTGGAACAGCATCGGCATCTCGTAGTACTCCTCCGCTGATAAAACAAACAGACATCTTATTTTAGTGCACATCCCGTACACATTTATTCGACCCGAATGAACATTAGAGGACGTAAAAATACGTAAAAAAATTGCAGTTTCAAACTCATAGATAATAATTGTATAGCATATTCTTATACCAGCATGGAGGAAAAAAAAGTCTAGGGGGGCGGGCGTTCGTTCCTTGATGTATACCAGGGTGTCCCAGAAAGTGAGGATCAATAATCAAACATACAGTCAATGACCAAATAGCTACAGATCGCGCAGTGTTGCCACGCGCTGCTGCGGCGGTCCCTAGGCCTTCGCGTGGGTCTGGTTGCGTCTGTGGGCGATGCAGGGAGGCAGGACAAACCAGTTGTGTCCCAACGGCGCCGGCGCGAGCCTAGAAAGCCGTAATCTGCGCCTGCGCCGCGTTATGTCACAGATTGGCAATACATAGGCCGCGCTATTAGCACTATGCTATCGCAGGCAGAGCTACGGATGTAGTCCCATTGGACGACTGGTAGATACTCGTAGTATCGCCATGTGATCAGAATTTGTATTTTTGTGGCTCCCATACATTTACTATAGCACTACAAGTATGATTCTCAAACGCATTATGGAATGATAAACATTAGCAAAAAAATAATTAATTAAATTTTTTGTTAAAACTATTTTTCGTTTTTTTTTAATTTTGTTTAGTGTTTGTGTGTTTAATGCATTCACTTTCTTTATATTAAATTATCTTTACATCTAAGAGTTCTAAGTACCTAGTCTATAAATCGAGCTAGACGCAGATTCTATATTAAGTTCACAGTTTTGCAATATCCTTAAAATTTACGAAATTATGGACTGGACACAACGTTTCCACCGTGTAAGGTTTCAGAAACTCAGGCTTCGTTAAGCTTTAGAATGCCGCCAATGCAAAAATCTCTACCAGTGAACGTTCTACCAACTCGTAAAATACGTATCTCATGTATTCCATATTATAATAATTGAAGGTAGAGCGAGTGTACCCACAGTTTTGCAATAGCCTCTGGGCGCAAGTGGAACTATCAGTGCCTACTAGTAGTGTTACATAAATCATTGCGTTCGGAGTTCCATTAAAATATGCTTTCAACATTATTTTATTATAACTCTACCTATAAAATAACAGCTTGCTTCACAGCGGAGCGGGTCTCTAGTTTGGTGGCTATAAACTCTTGTGTCGGAGCAGGATAAGAGAAATCCACTCTTATGAACTTGTCATAAGAATCCGTTCGATCATCACAATATTTGGGAAATGAGCCTCGGTATTATAAAAGAATCTAAAACTTAATGCAGTTTTATCGCTCTACCTACTAGGTATGAAACAGATCATGAAATCACTCGCGTCAGAGTTGTCTGGGGTTGCTGCCGTCTCTTCGGTCGTGCCAGTGCGTGGCCCAAATGAACCTAAACGATTTCTTTCCCCTTTCCTTTAAAATTTCAGTCAGAAATAACTTGAACATACGAGTAGGTTACATACACATAGGAACATCATATAACTAGGTACTCGTGCCTACCTTTAAATACTCGTTTCTGTTGGGTGATAGAAAACAACACTGTCTATATCGAATCTCTTCAAGTCGAGTACCTAGGTACTTGAAGCCAAGTCGTGACGGGAAAGCGGTTAGCAGCCTGACCGTAGTGGGTCTTTGGTTCGAGAACTTCATCCATGAAAAGGTTTTAAAACTTTCTACATCTTGTGGTTTCGTTATTGGTCACCAGGCGAGCGGGCCGCTCGCGGGCGGCACGCGGGCCTGGCGGGCGCCGGCCGCGTCTGTCGGTCAACAGTTATTGCACACCTACCTACATTTGTTTCTGTTTTACTTAGCAGCAGGTTTGCGGCGTTGTGCAACTGACAGTGCCACCCGGCGCGGCGCGAGCCCGCGCGGCCGCCGCGCCGCCCCGACGTGGGGGACGCGGAGCCATTAGCCTTTTTCACATAGGGAGGCACGTCAAACTTTTATAACAACCTAAATAAAATACTGATTCTCACTGCTGGAAGTCGGAAGTCCTCCTCTGTGTACCTCCTCGTGTACTCTGTGTGACTCGGCGGATACTAACCGGAAGATTTCCAACTTCTATCAGTGAGAATCCATATTTTATATAGGTTTTCATAAAAGTTCAGTGAGCCTTCCTACGTGAAAAGGACTATAGCATACATCCATGACATAGATCCATCGAATGCGGCGTCACTACTACCTTCTGAGGTTATCTCATTTCGAGTCTCGATCTATGTTGGTACTTCAGCACCTTCGGTGTAATAAGTGAGATACGGTTGTTAACAGAGTGTGCCAGTGGGTAGAGTACCAGTTCTAGTTCCAGTGGACAACGGGCGGCGTCACACACTGGTGAGACAGATGCCTATTGTAAGAGTGGTCACGAATTTACGATGCTTTTCTTCCCACCGACCGAGATTAATGATGGCGTTGTGCGTTAATGCGTTGCTCAAGCCCTTCGGATGTCGCAAGCCGGTGCAGTGCCTACTCGTAACAGCGAGCCACTAACACAAATCAATCCACAAACCACCTCACACAATCTAAATTAGTTGACACAGAACCAGTCGGCATTTTAGAACTTAGACACTCCAAGTAAACTGCATATTAAATAATAGAAGGGATTTTAATGAAACCAAAAAAAATGTTGATAAAGTTTCCCTAACAAGACAAGACACGAGATTTGTTCACACTCTGTGCTGTTCGTTACTCGGTAGAACTTCACTTTAATTAACGGATAAAAAGATTTTCAGCACTTTTAACAATTATTTTTTTAATTTTGGAAAATACTTTAAGTAATATATAGTCTTCACTAATCTCGAATCCAATCGCGGTTAATTTATTCGAAAATAAATCAAAACCTGTAAAATTAAGTGCTGAAAATCTTACTTTCCGTTAATCACATGGATCTCTCTGCACTGGAGGTACCTAAACTGGAAAAGCGCGCGTTCAGACAATTTTGCGATGGAACAATTCTCAGTTCGGTGCGTTACTTTTATAAATTATCACTGACTCTTAGTTAAGTGAATCTATTAGTAGCAAATAAATACATCGTCGGCCCGGGAGTAACTTCGACCGGGAGCGATCCCTGCGTATATACGGATAAAGAACACTATGATTTCTGTTTCGTTAAAATCTCTTCTACACAGGATCATAGGTATAGGAAGCACTGTGTACCGGTGATGTGGTAGAGGATATCGTCGTCGGCGGCGCGCACGGCGGCGACGACGGCGAACAGCAGCAGCGCGCGCGCACGCGACATGGCTCACGAGGGACTGGCGCAGTCCGCCGACCGGTGCCTGCGCCGCTCTTGCATAACGCAGCACCGGAGGGGCGGCGCGCGGTACGCACTGCGGACTACGGACCGGACACACGGAGCCTCTGTCGCGGTCCACCGACGCATCCCCATTTTACTCGAGTTTTTTTCCAACATTACCTACCGAGCTTTTCAGACGCTGCTACTATACCGGCCCGTGAGTCGAACCCTCGTGGTAAGAAGTAGGTAAAGTGAATGCAGGTGTAAATACCAGACGTGTTTCAAAACCTTACCTAACACAAAATATGACTAAGTAGCGACCAAGTTAATGTATTAAGCGGTTTATCGCTTTCAGTATTTCGCATCATATAGGTATACTTTCACTGGGAGTCATTGCGTATGAATTTTTTTGTTATCTGTCCACTCGTAGTACACTCGTCTTTAGTTACCATCAGTTGATGATTTCGATCTCGCGTAGGTACTAGCTGGAGCTATGCTTCCAATTTGGTCTGATTGTTTGCTGTGGATCAAATGAGTTGAGCTGGAAATAATTGACGAAACTGAAAGCAACGCAACCCCGTCGGTTGCTCGTTTCCTATCCAGAACTTGGGAGAGACGTGCAGCAAAACGAGAATATTCTACGCTATACGAGTAGATACTGCCGGTAACCTATTAACTATTCTACTATGAGCGATAAGGCCGCCTTTGTACCTACACATATTATGTTTCCCTTCCCACCTGTTTTCTTGAGTGCAATAAACATTAAATTACTTATATGTAAGTACATCTGTATACAAAAAGCCTATGTGCGCCGTCCTATGGACTAACGGTGTGGGTGGGTGGCCGGTGAAGACCTAGCTTAGGGATGGGAGGGAGGGAGGGAAGTCGAGGAGCTGTGGGGCTTCAGATGCTCAGATGGTATGATTCGTCGCGATTGTTTTGTCGTATAGTCACAGAATAACTAATAAGTAGTACTAGTATAGTGTGGGTACAGACTGACATCACAATGATCAGGTAAGTAACTCCATTAACCCCGCCCACAGCACGTTCACCCTACGTGATAAATGATCACTCCCAAATTCGATTCGGTTTTATGTGATAGCATCCACCAGCCACCGCCGATGGCAAGGGAATACGTGAGGAAGGAAACTTGCATATGGTGAGGCGTAGGGTTGGCTAGAGCCAGCTCAGTAGTATAGCGGCACTCTTTTGCTTAGATCACAGCCTCCAGCTTACTACTTACACACCGAGACAAACGCAACATGCGCGGCGGCCTGCGCAGCGCCGGCTTACACTACGCCCTCCCGTAGGGGAGATGTAATATTTAATTTATAATTATATTTATGTAATTATTTAAATAACTATAAATTCAAAATTTAAGAAACCCCCTTCGTACCATTGTGGAGATCCTCTTACTTTATCCTGGTCAACATCAGGTCCTAAAGATTCCAGATGTGGGAAGGAAGGTATAACATTTACAATATAATTGGGGCAAACTATTAGATGGCGCTAGTTGAACCTTCTATGAATAGAAGGATGAACTAGTAAGAGATTCCTCTGTTTTCCTTTTACTTAGAGAGCGTTCCATAACCAGTTGATATAATTCACTTTGACAACTGTTAACGCGGTAATGGACAGTTACTGTCCAGTCCAGTCCAATGGACAGTTACTGTCCACGGTCCATTACCGCGTTAACAGCTGAAAATATGTATCAAACTTGTAACTTGTGTATTACGCACTGATGCATTTACAGCGTTCGTGAAATGAAACGACAAATATTTCAGGTGAGTTCAAAAACCAGAAACTTAAAAATAATGTAATAATAAAACGACATTGAATTATTTCTAAGCTTCTATTTAAAACAATGATAATTGTATCTTATATAGCTATTTTTTTCACATATGACATTTCGAAACATTCTCAAATAGACCCAGGTCCGATTTAACCGTCCTTCTTTCTCCGTATAAAATATAAATATATACTCTAATCTGTGGTATAAATTTTATACTGACGTTTGTAAAAATATGCCGTTCGTGCACGCCTGTCAGTATAAAAATTATGGAACGCAACCTTAGTATACTATAGTAAGAGTGCGTTCTAAAACCAGTTGAAATTAATCACGTTGACAGCTGTACACGTTCCATTGCTTGTGCCAAATAATGAGTGCGTTCCAAAACCAGTTGAAATTGTTCACGTAGACAGCTGTACACGTCCCATTGCTTGTTTTGAATAAAAATTTATAAATTTTCAGTTGTTAACGCGGTAATGGAATTGGACAATTGTCAACGTGAATTATTTCAACGGGTTATAGAACGCTCGGAATGAAATGAAACTGTTTTTTTTTTTGGAAAAAAAGGCATGCCTGCTAGCTCGATTAGACTTTCCATACATAAGGTATTAGGTACCTACCTACCTAAGTTGTGGTGAAACGTGTTTCGCCAGTGTCTCAGTGTAACAGTAACTAGTGTCGTGGGCATCCGAGCCATTTCGAGCGCGCAGCGATGGGAATCCACCACAGTCACAGCCACGAGAAGGACGGCGGCAGCGGGCCGGGCTCGCCGCGCGGCAGCCAGCGCGGCTCGGGCTCCGGGTCCGACCTGGAGCGCGAGCGCGTCGCCGAGCCGTCGCAGCCCTCGCTCGTGCCCGTGGAGAAGCTGGCCAAGGTACCGTGCTCGGCCGTGACGTGCTGCGACGTGACGCGCGCCCAGACGTCACCAAAACAAACAGCGCAACTTCCTGCCGCGTTTGTGTTTGTTTTGGTTACACGTGAGGCGTCAGGCTGCGTGCTTAGCAACTGATTTATCTACACAATCTTATGGTGCTTCCCTTGCACAAATTTTCCCTTACAATGATCGATTTAACGGATTTCATTCTTCTCAATTGATTTGATTTTGATTTCTTCTTCATCTGATGAACGTACCTACATTCAACACAATTGACATTGTTATGTATATGAATAAATATGAAATAAATAAAATATATATGATATTACGTATTACTTACTTACTTACTATATCTTTGGCATTGCATTGATGAACTGATTGTGATGCTTCTCTTTTAGTTACAAGGATGTACCTTCAGTACCACTGAGGGTGTCGAAGCTTATTGAGTAGAGTATACAGTTATAATTTACCTACCTATTTGTATGCCTAAGCCTAGATCCATAATCAATTTGAAGTACCCTCAGCACTACGTATAATAGCTCTAATTTGTCTGTCTCTACAAGCTGGTAAACAGGCGGCCGAGTTCACATTGCAATGATCTATTTTAGGAAAATATTTTCAATGTCATAAAATGACATCATTTGGGTATAAAATACGGACTATAAAAAATTTACTTTGCTCGATAAAGTCACTAACATGTCCTTCATGATATATGCCCGTGTTTGCCCGTTAGCTCGGGCAGCACACTCACTGTTCTCTCAAATTCATAATTTTGTTAATTTTCAACAACACGACCTTGGCCTTCACAAACTCCTGTGTTTTGAATGCTTTTGTATTTTTCACTTTAATGTCACATTCAGAAATAAAAACCAAACTGTTGGTTGGTAATAAAACCGGATCGATCTCTACCACAGCTCCACCAGTACTGATTTATCAGTATAAAGGGATTACCCTTTATACTTTTATACACAATCTTGTCAAACTAATTAATCATTAGTTTGACAAGATTGTGCTTTTTAGACATTATTTTAATGAGCATTTTTTGGTATCTTATCTTTCATTGATTGAGATAACATTGATTTCATTATAACTTATGACTGTCATAGTTGCAGTTAATGTGCTCTCGGTACAGTGTGTTACTCGGAAGTATTTCTTTATTATTAAAAATATTTTGATTTAATTAGATTTCTAATAGTGAAATAGTTTTTGTCAGCTTTGGGAACATTTTAATTGTTAATAAGTTTGTGAAAAACTAATAATTAAAAGCGGATGGACCGGCGCAATACTAAGTCTTGGGTGTCCAAGTTCCCCAAAGCAAAGAGTCTTCACTTGACGATTGTCGGGATCCAGGAGAGCCGGCTCAAGAAGGGCTTGGCCTCCCCGACCTGTAAGGTCTCCTGTAAGGTGTGTCTGCACTTGATAATGTTATAACTTGATTAGTTTATCTTGAACGGTCATTTGATTTTTAAGAGGAATCGTAAGCTTGTTTGCTAAGAAAATGGTACATGGTACATCTTAAGACCCCTAACTCTAAATTATGTTTCAAATTGCCTGGTAAATCAGTACAAAGTGTGTTAAGAAGGATTAATATAAGATCAATCAAGATTACTGGATTAGTTTTGGTCTTCCATTTGTCAGTTGGCCGCTTATCACTGTGTATTTATGTGATTGATTGATTTACTTGATTACAGAAGATCATTAATTCTGAACATAATAAGTTATCATATTTACTTTGTTCCTAAAAAATAAGTATATTTAATAAAAGATAATCATAATATTTTGAATTGACATCAACTCTTAACTTAGGTAGGAGAGGTAGCTTATAAAAAAACCTTGAATTTTTACTTAGGCTTTATTGCGTACATCTGTTGTGATTATTATTTTGTAAGTGCCTACAAGGTGCTAGTTTTTGCATATTTTTGTAACATGGTCAACAATACTATACATACTTCATAATGTTTCAGTTGCTGGCACAGCGCTCACAGAAAGAAGATGGCATCAATGGAGTCACAGAGAAGTGTTTTATTGTGAGTTACATGTTCACTACATAATAGGCACTAGCGATATTCACACGAGCAATGGACACAGTCCAGGATTCGTATGAATTTTTAGATTGTCTGTAAAGTAAAATACTGACTGCTAAGGAAGGACCACTTGTTCAGTATAATATATTGAAGGTGATAATGCGAGAATAGCAAAGATCCCATTCTTCCGCCATTTTTTCTCGATATTTACCCACTGTGATATTTATATCACTCCATGAGAATTGTTCTCCAGACCAGTGCCTGACGTGTGTGTCGTGTGGTGTCCACAGAAGTACTTGTTCCCGATGTACCCGGAGCTGGCGCGGCAGTTCTTCGCGCACGTGCGGCGCGCGGGGCAGTGCCGCGCCGCGCACGTGCCGCTCAACGTGTTCCGGCAACAGTGCGAGAAGATCCTCGCGCTGCTCGACGACACCGCCATCATCGACACCTACGTCAGGTGCCTACACCATACAACTAGCGAGGGAAAGTTAACTTCTCAGGTCGAGACTGGTTATGCTGGGGTCCCACGGTCTGTTTTGCGACGAATCAAGCCGCTTCAGGACATGCGAACGCGCCGTGGGTGTGGTCTCGTCCGTCGTGATCGCCCGTCCTATCCGACGCCGAGTCGGTGACTTCAGAAGCGCGGCGCGGCGCCGCCTGTGGCCTGTACTGCAGTGCTTGGTATATAAATAAAACTACAGCGACTGTACATGCAGCCGTGCACTCTGTACCACTTGACATCTCGGAATTGTAACTTCACGAGTTCAAACCGGCACAGGCCGCGAGAACGCGCCCGGCGCGGGGCGCGGTCGTCCGCACAGTCCACCGCGGCGCGGCCCGGCCTGTGCTAACACACGCGCGGCCCTAGCGTTAGATGACTATGAACAGTTCTTGTGAACTTTCACGGATGAGCTTTTGACGACTTGGTCCAAATCAGCACATTGCAATACTTTTATTTTCTCCATAAACAATATGTAGATCTCCTTCACAGAAAGCGGACTAGTGGCGCCTTCTCCTCTAGAACAATGACATGAGCATTGACAGTGAGTCACGAAGTTTAATCATAGGTTACTTACTTTTATACATTTGACATCTCAGTGCCCGACTAATGAATGAGAAAATTATAAACCTTCTCTAGCAAGCAATCTACATAGGGGTGAATTTCAAAATCTTCGATCTTCTCCCTTTGTAGATTAAATTTACATTTCCAACTGAATACTGACTTAATTGTGCAGCTCAGCAGATTGTATTTACAATATTGGTGGTGATTGCAGGATGTTCGGGTCAGAGGAGGAGGGCACGGTGAGCGCGGCCGGCCTGCGCAGCCTGCTGTACACGAGCTACAAGCTGTCCATGGACTACTACCCCGAGGGCCCACAGACCTGCCTCTCGGTCAGTGTGTTCTCTGCTCCATGTCAATCGAAGAGCTCTCATATTGGCACTCTTTGCAATGTGTTTGTTTGTGTGTCGCTAGATCGAGAAGACGCTGTCGGCGGTGGTGAGCGGGTGCTTCAACAACGCGCAGTCGCACAGCGTGGGTTTCGTGGTGCGCTGGCTCGAGGAGCACTGTCACCGGCTCATCTTTCCCGTACACAGGTCTGTCCCGTCTCCTCGTGGTGCCGGCTCGGACGACGACGGAAAAGACAATGGGCCCGCCTCGTTGCGGCCTGCTCTGTCAGAAAACGAACCGTGGGAGCGTGTCCCCGCGTGCAAGGAGGGCGTGCAGTGTTGTGTTCCGTGCGCAGGTACTGCGTGCACATGTTGGCGACGCGGCACCGCGACATGGAGGCGGCGGTGGAGTCGAGCGGCGCGGGCGCCGGGCTCGAACTGGCCACGCCCGTGCTGGAGCGCAGCCCGTGGGCGGCGGGCGGCACCCCGGGCGGCGGCGGGGCGTTGCTGCCCGTGTCGGCCGCCTGGCTGCTGGCGGGCGCGGCGCCGGCGCTGTACTCGCGTCCGGCGCGCGCGCCCGCGCCCGCCCCGCACGGCCTGGCCTCGGCCGCGTGGCTGGCGCGCCTCGTGTGCGCGCTCCCCTCGCACTGGGTGCCGCTGTACGCCTCGCGCGACCACGGACTCGGCGCCAACCGGTTCCTGCATCACACGCTCGCATACAGGTACCCGCCCATCTTCATACACACTGACACGTCACAGCCGGCCCGCCCTCGGCCTCTAGTGTAATGCACTGTCGTGTACAGGGGCCCGACGCTCGTGGTGGTGGCGGCGTGCGCGGCCGAGCTGGTGGTGGTGGTGTGCAGTCCTCAGGAGTGGCGCGACACGCACACCTACTGGGGCGGCCCCGACTCCGCGCTGGTGCAGCTGCAGCCCACGTGAGTGTCTTTGAGCCCAGAGTGCGGCCAGGTGCTCCGGCCGGCCCGGTTACACTCGGTCGTTCACCGATTCGGCGACCGATCTACGGTGGAGGACGTACCGTCACCGACTGCCTCTGTTTACACTCAGTAGTTGGCCGAAAGAGACGGTGGACGACTAGTAACTCACACGGGCCTGAACTACATCGTCCGGTTCCAGCCCCGGGTCGGTTCGCTGCAACCACTCACATACATTTATACACTATCTTTTTTTTTTACATTTCTCCCTCATCGGAGTTGAATTCGGCGCTTCGTGATTGTATGCAGCGAACCGAACCGGGGCTGGAACTGGACGCGTGTGGTCTGGGTCATATAGTCCTATAGGTCGTATAGGTTAAATTAGAAAGAATAACAATAAACTTTATTTAAACAGTGTACAGTGGAAAATACATCTACACTTTGTGGAACCCCGTCGCGATATGTTTTTGTAATGATTCCTTTACATTAGTATGAATGTATGGGGCAATGTGCCCCACGGAATGAAAGTCAGCATGTTGATGCGATGATGGAATATATTATGTAGATATTGCGATGACGAAAGGAAGAGGAGTGACAGCGCGAGCAAGAGAAAAGCGGAGGCGATTGTTTTGAGACGTCAGCAGCGCGCGCAGACTGCACAGCGCGCATGCGCCGTCATTGTGGCGGGAAGCCGCCACAAATGTGTCAATTAAGTTAAAGTGATAAAGTACGACAGGCTGATGTGTGGTCCACTGTACACACATATACATAGATACAGGTAGTAATTCGGTAGTTTCCAAGTGACAAATATAAAATGCATTTCTTAAAAATTATATTAAGAAATAGTCATAAATTGATGGTCAAATGTGAAAACAGAATTAAAATTAGGTGAAAAATAAAATAGCTACAGGCAATCAACAATCAGAACGGTAGAAAGAAACGGCAATAGAGAGTTATGACGTCACTGTGTAATAGCGCCATACAAGCGGATCCTGGCTACATATAAAGAACTGTTTTGCTAGAAAGGGACAGAGCATCTCTCCAATACTAACTTCAACAAACAATATCTCTGATGTTAGTTGAGATATCGAAAAACTAATTTTAGATCCTTCTTCAGGATATCCAATAAAAAAAAAGTCAAATACCTAAGTCAACTAGTAAAACTATAGCTTAAAACTATTGTGTTACATTGTTTTGAAGAGAACACAGCAAAACCGTGACTCCCACACTAGGCTCAGAGAGCGTGTCCCGTGGGGGTCGACATTCAATAAAACGTTAGGTGTGCGGTCCCCCGGCCCCCGCTAGGTTCGCGGTGGTGGAGCGCGCCCCCAAGATGCTGTACCTGAACACGGCCATCCGCGGGTACCCGCGCGGGCTGCGCGCCGGCGCCGACCCGCGCAAGCCGCTACTTAACATCGCCGAGGGGTTCGACCAGCTCACCTTCCAGGGCGCCACCTACGCGCTCGACAGTATCGAGGTGAGCGGTGGCCACATCACATACTGGGTCTAACAAGTCCCTATAATCCCGAAAGGGGTGTTCAGTATTCATAACGCAACTTTCACTATGGGGCCAACTCTGAAATAGCGGAAAAAATTTCGCTGTTTCATACATTTCGTCGTGTAGATATTGAACTTTTAACCCCCGACCGATCGAGGGAGGGCGTGTTATAAGTTGGACACGTTTGTATGTCGGTCTGTTTGTCTGTGGCATCATAACTTGACAACGGATGATCCGATTTCGACCCGGTTTCTAAAATTCAATAGAGAATTCTGTCGAGAGTGTTCTTAGCTGGGTCTGATAAAAATTGGAGCAGTGGTTTCCAAGATCTTGGAGTATCTTTGATGTCGGTCGGATATCTGGAACGGTAATAGCTAGATGGTTCGAGTTTGAGCTCAAATGTTTATGACCATGGTGACGTTCCCACATCTGGAACCTTGAGGACCTGATGATGACCAGGAAAAGGTAAAGGGATCTCCCCAATGGTGCTTTTCAATTCACGTCATGTCACGGCACGTCGCGTTACTCAGCCACGTGACGTGCCGTGACATGACGTGAGGTGACGGGACGTGTGTCGCAGGTGTGGGGGTGCGGCGAGCAGGCGGCGCGTGACGTACAACTGGACATCAAGAAGTGGCAGGTGCGGGAGGCCGAGCGGCACAGAAACGTAAGCATGTTTAGCTTATATACTCTGTACTGGAGTGTGTGTTACTTCATCAGTATACACTCTGTACTGTACTCCTCCGACTAGGAAGAAAGAAGAAGAAGAGAACTCGAGTTCTGACAAAGTTCCTGTTTGTGAGAACTCAGACATTATCTCCACATGAAATTGAAAACGTTTATTTACCACTGTAAACACCAGAATATAGAACACAATACAGAAGTATACAAAATTTAATACATTCAGCACAACACATCCGGTGTGGTACAGTGCCAAAAAGGGTACACCAGCTCAGCATAATGCTGAGGCAAGCCACAGCGCTGGTTGTCAACTGGCCCCTCAGTGACTGCACGGACGAAGAAAGCTACAGTGTGTGCTGTAACTAATACAAATAAACTATCTGTGTGTGTGTGACAGGTGAAGCTGTCGGCGGCGGAGTGGATGGAGCACCCGGACCGGTACCTGCTGGAGCTGGCGGGCCGGCCGCAGTACAACAACTCGAGCAGCTAGCGCCAGGGCCGGTCTAGTCCACGGGTGTAAACCGGTGGACAGTGGCGAGTCAAGTTGGCTTACAAGCCACCTTGCCAGTGGATCCGAATGTTGTCTCAACTGGCTGTAGTGGCCAGGCACTCGCCACTGTCCCGGCCACTTAACTAACGCACTTGACCGAGTGTAAACCGGCCCCTACTGACCGCTCTACTGCGATATACCACAGTGTGGTCGCACCATAATTGATACTGTTTCAAGCAATGAAACATGGTACAGTCGACCACAAGTCAACCTACCCAAAATGTTAAAATGTGTTTAACTTAAATAAACCATATTACGCGGGGATAACATTGAGATTTAACGATGATATTATACTTGTGGTCCACTGTACCTGTGTGATACGGAATGGCGGTATTCGTCAGTCGTTCTTAGATTTTCGCCAGCCTTTTGACGTGGAGTATCCAAAAAAAGACGATTTTCTGTGAAATGTGATATTTTAGGGTCTTTTAAATCCCGAAATATTATCAATTATGTGAATAGAAAAGCGGACACGGGCTTCCTGGTGGATGGCTTCCTGGCTTCGGCCGGCGCCACCGAGTCGTGGTCCTCGTGGGGTGGTTGTAAAGACATTTTGAGTTTCCTCACGGCACAGTTTTTGTGAGTGTCATTAATTAGAGATTAATAAGAGCCGTTTCAGACGGTTGCTGTGTATGATTTACTTTATTATCGACGAGACGAAATCTGTTAGGGCCCAATTCGCCTAAATCACAACGTTTGTAGTACTATTTCTATCCAATTTCAATTTAGTTTTCGTTCCAATTCTATTTGGACACCAAATCGCATTCTGCTGGCGCATAACTCTACCACTGCCACCTTTCGATTTACTATCGACCAGGCAAAAGTACCTCGGGAGTAACTTACGTTCGATCGTTATATTTGACAGTTGAAGCGTTTTGTTACCGTTCAACTGCGGTTCAGTATAAACTAAACGTTTTAGTAGAATGCACAAATACGTTACTGTTCGATCGAAGTAGATAGTAGCATACGAAACACGTCATAACGATGCAGTTTAGATTATATTTAGTTACGTTGTATTTAGTGGAATCGATCTCCTGTTCTATCATAGAATTGGTACTTCTTGTACTAACACGATTGAAATGGAAACTAATATTTTTACTAACGTTATAAAAGTGTGACATTTTTCTATTGGTGATGCACAATCGGTACGTTGTATGGTGTTGCCTGTTACGTAAACTCTCCATAATGTAATTGAACTTGTATTTTCCGGCTAGTCTATTGACTTCGTACGTACTCACATTTACTTTTTTTTAAATTGGTACCATGGACTACGGGTGGATACAATATCGATAACTATTGTAGACTTTATTGTAGAGATGCCACGAATATTCGGCTACTATTCGGTATTCGGCCACTTTTTTTGGTATTCGGTATTCGGCCGAATAGTGCGTACTATTCGGCCGAATACCGAATACGAAATCATGAAAAAAAAACCCACATATTACTCAAGATTATATGTATTCTATTACCAAATTACAATACTTTAGTAAGTAAAATTGATCAATGGTAGGTTGTGATGTATAATATCTCATAATATTCCCATATAGGCGATTTTTTATTAATTGGTGTCATTTTGTAAACCTTTTAACGAACAAACAATTGAATAAGAACTATTCTCTGCACAATATTAATGTTTTATGTATTATTATAATCTGACAAAGCGTGCCGTGACGTGATTTACTCGTAATTGAAACAAATACCCGCCCGTCGCTCCCGTGTGCACCGTAATGAGACAGGTTGCGGCCTGTCTATTACGAGTTTACGCCCTCGGCAACCATGTATTTTGTGACGAATATTCGGCGCTTCGGCCGACAGCGTTGCCGAATATTCGGTACTCGGCCAAATCACTATTCGTGGCAACTCTACTTTATTGCCTTCCTAATACAGACACGTTATGCGACTGTTTGAGATACTGTAGCACAGTATCTCAAACAGTCCGCCTTTAGATTTGTGCCTTTAGAAGTGTTATAATATACATTAATCGTGTCAATAACCAATGTATGTGTTGAAGATGCGTCCGATCCGTTCTTACTATTATTTCTAATCTATATTAATTTTATACTTTCAATTTTGGCATTTTTACGTCAATTTTTAGAAAAAATATTATATTTTTTGTGATAATTTTAATAAGCGTCTGCTTTTGGGGATTTTTTAACTAATGACTTTTTAGTATCGATATTAATATTAGTGACCTGAATTGGTGAAACAAGGCTTTTGTTTGTGTAATTTTTTTAAAATAATTGTTATTGTATAAAGGTAGTGCAAGTACCTAACTTAACTGTGGTGCTCGTAGTTATCAGCTCGGCTCAACTGACAAATTCCACTTGGGCGTAAGTTATTAATGTGTATTCGGGTCTTATTGCACTGGCGAATTGCGAGCGTAAGCGCGTGCTGCGTGTGCGCAGCGACCCTGACGCGAGTGCGCAACGAATTCGTCGCGATAACGCGACGTGAATGCACCGTTTCATCAATCTTATACAATACAAAAATGCGGATCACAAGCCGCAGTGTCGTCGCACGTTGACAGATGCTCCGCTGGATGTATTGCGTATGCTCGCAATTCGCCAGTGTAATTGGGCCCTTAGTTGTCTAAAATACGAGGGGCCTCCAGTCAACACAACGAGTTTAGTAATTATTTTTTTTAATATTTAGGTTTACGGCTCAGGATTCAGCCCTTTTGAGCTACGAGTTGAGGAGCCGAATGTGTGGACCTCTTGAAAAAAAAAGTGTTTACACATTAATTAATATTTATTTATTTTATTGGGTGAGCAGGCAGACAGCCTTTTCTTATTAGCTGGTTAAAGGCTGGTTAGCCTGTTAATTGCTATTGGTTTTTTGACTTTATTTTTCACATGTAAAATGCGAGGCCCCTGTAGAGTAGCGTTTGGTTCCTAATGTACTCTAAGCCATATCGCGAGTCAACTATAATAATGTACCTAATGACTGGGTAGATTTAAGGTTCTTTCATGGCATGGTATGGCGTTTGCTAAATAGAGACAGGGTTATATCAGCGCTGATGATATCTCATTTGATGATTTTGAGAACCGTAATGCTGCTGTTCCCCGAAATCGTTTTTAACAGTAACGTATTTCCCAGTCGCCTTTTTCCCGTCACATTTTCGCCACTGGGAAAAAAAGGATTTCATTTATTTTATTGCTGTCGGGGCTATTACAAGGCTTCAATCACCATGATTTTAACCAGTCTACCTAATATATAGGTATTAATGTGCGCGTTACCGGCGCTGCAGACTGATTGTTGTTGTATAGCGAGTAGTTCGGAGGACCAAATTGTTATTGTAGCTATATTTGTTTGCCCCGTAAGTTTTACGCACGCGGGCGATTCTGGAGCGTTCGACATAGTGGCCGGAGCGATCTACACAGTCATCCTATTAAAGCTATTGCAGTCATTCTGCTTGGCAGGAAATATGTCGATTCCGAAATTGCATGTCGAGTGCTCCACGGCGGCTCTGACCCGCGCGGCGACGGCGCTGCTTGAAACGCGTCACAACTAGTAAATTATAATAAGTGATTCGCGCTAACTCACAGGTGCTACATTGCTTTCAAGTTGTAAAGTTACTGCTATCTATGTATATTGTACAATTAATACAATATTTTAATTATTATTATTTTTTATTTACCTTCAACTATACCCTCCCTCGATCTACTCTGTGCCCAAATGCACATTTCATCGCCGCAGATGAAGTCGAAGGTTAGGAATAAATACGCGCGTATAGAGAATGTCGGATCTTGAATTTATGTTGAATGCGTTGATGTGACGCTAAAGCTAATCGTTTAGTCTTTAGCGTCGATTCCGGGATAACCCACATGCAGATTGTGTACTTAAGAGTGAGGGTGACGTTTCGTTTAGTGATGTTTTAGTTTAGCGAGTGGCACCCATAATCGGTGCCAATGTACTACTACTACTGGAGTGAGCGGGACGTTTCGTTTAACGATTATCGCAAAAGGCGGCCTTCCCGGAATCGGTGCCAAAATCGTAAAATGTATTTTGCAAGAAACAATATTAAAACCACATCAAAACGCACTTGGGTTGGGTTTCGTTTCACGCATTTTTGGGTATTTTACCGGTATTTACAAAACCTTTATTTTATACCCAAAATTACAGAACCACAATATATTGATGGGTATAAACTAGGAGGCTCCTCCTCCATTCCATCGCTCTTCCCCGGTCTACTTTCACCTTGCTATGAGGAATTCTAATGTGTTTGTTGTGAAGAAGTGCAACGAAACGCTCATGTTGACGTTTCGATTTTCAACGCTTATTTTGACTTTTGGGACAGTGAAATAAAGTCAAATAAACGATGCAGCCCGATCCGTAGTTGGCTGTATTTTGAAGAGCCATACTGCGTCCGGGACACCTTATTTGGTTCGGTTGGTACAGAAGCATGGAAGATTCTCCTAGGTAGCATTGAAATGTATCACACCAGCATTTTAATGAATGAAAGAGTTGATTACATCAGAACTGGCTGTATTGGCTCAGTTCCCTTTGCATTAAAAAAACCACAATTATTTTGACATTAGCGTTACTAACAGCTGATAAAAAGTTAATTTCAGTTTATCTTTTAATTTAATTTACGGAAGCTTTGGATAATCTTCGTGTAGTAGGTCGCTGAGGCGCCATAACCCGGCGATGGCGGTGTACGCGGCGCACCTGACGCGCACGCTGCACGGCGCGCCGTCCGTGTTCCAGATCGCGGCGCAGGACGCGCTCGGAGCCACCGTCAAGCCGGCCTTCAGGAAGCTCGTCGAGGTACACCACCTTGCCACGATGAAGGCGGCCGAGTGGTACCGGGGAGTATGGAATCACCCAATCGTGTTCACATTGAACCATGTTGACTGCTTGGCGGGTTACCTCCACAATAGCCGCGCTCACTACTCGCAACCGCACATGCCTACATTGTGCTAAGGGCCTTGTGTTTACATTATTACAGTAGGCATTCCAGTCCAGCAATCCAAACCAACGCTGAATAGTAGACTGGAATAGTAGACCAATCCAGTTAGTGTATTCCAGTGCCTGTTTAGATTATGCCAGTTGCAATGCAGTGCTAGTTTGGATTGCTGGACTGGAATGCCTACTGGAACAATGTAAATCGGTCACAAGGCATTAACCTTAAACCTGCTACAATGTGGGTGGGTAACTGAGCTAGGAGCCAAGTGTTGATGTGCTGTGTTCCCGGCAGTACCTGGTGGTGGCGCAGCCTGGCGGATGCAGCTGGGCCGAGCGCTGGTACGACGAGCTGTACCTGGTGCTTGACTGTTGTCTGCAGTACCACTACCTCAAGCACTATGGTAAGCACAAAAGAGCCTCGGTGAACTTGGGGCTAGAACACCGGTGTTTTTCGTATTTTTCAAAGACTTACTTACTTATATACTAACTAATGTACATTTACCGACTGCTCTAACGGTGAAGGAAAACATCGTGAGGAAACCTGCACACTGAGATGAGTGTGTAAAATGGGGTAAGTACAAAAGATCCTCAAGGGTCGAAGTGCCGCTGGGGTTTTTCCCGGCCCCTTGTCATAAGATAAGATGGTGAGTGCGGCAACACTGCTTACATGGCTTGCTTCTCTTATTGACTTCAAATGATTTATGAAATGTTTGAAAATAGTCTAAAGAGAGTTTATTTATTTAGATAACTAACAGCTATATTAAAACAAATTGATGATGATATTTGAATAGAATGTGTAATAGAATGAAAGCAAGGTTTTCACTAAACCTTGCTTAAAAAAGCAATTCAAAATGGGTCTAGGATCTAATTTGAAAATTATACATGTATTTTATGGCGAAAACCCCACTGTATTAGTGTATTTTACTTTACTTTATATTGTAAAAATTTTGGTTCAATAAAGTTTATTTTATTTTTATTATGTATGTGTGTAGATGTGTAGACAAATGGCCTAATTTGACACGATTACGGATAGGTTCTGTGACCTGCCTGACACCTGAGATGACCTCGCGACGCCTAATTATGCAGCTATAAACGATATTGCACATTTCTCAGCGGCATCATTCTCTGAGAGTTTCTACGGGTTGGCGCGCGTGCCACTCGCTGTGAACAAGGAATTCGGGGGTTCAGTGCGTCTACCGCCGCCGCTGGAGCGCGCCTCGCTGGCGCTGTTAGTGCTCACGCCGTATGTGCGCGACAAGGTCGAGGCCACCGTGGAGCGCTGGCGCGGTGACCTCGAGGACGGCCGGCTCGGGAAGGTCAGTGGACAGACAACCGGCGCTCGAGCACATTCTACTACTGCATATTTCATCAGTTTATTAACGTCCCCACTATTGGAGCACAGACCTCCCCTTGCAAAAGGATGGTAAAGAGCCATGATTCACCAAACGATCCCAGTGTTGATTGGTGGATTTCGGAAACTTTTTTCCTCAAACGTGTAGGTTTCCTAATGATATTTTCCTTCAGCATTATGTTAATGTAGGTAAGTAAATCTTCGAAAAAATCTGAAAAACTTTGGTACATGACATTACACAACTTTGTATGTATTAATGCAAATAAAATCTTATCTTTGAACCTGAATCTTTCGCACGGGAGTCCAGTGTCCTAGCTATTCCATAGGACCTGCTAGAAGAAGGGTCAATTTTGATCAAATGTCACTTTGCATGTCGCCAGGGCACCGCTGACCGTCTGCGGCGAGCAGCGGTGAGACTGTACGCGGTAGTCCATTTCGTATGCGAGGCGGCCAAGCTGGCGACCCTGGCGGCGTACCTGACAGGCCGCGCGCGCAGCCCGGCGCCCGCGCTGGCCGCGCTCGGCCTGGCGCTGCGCCCCGCGCCGCCCCAACAGCGCGATCTGCCTTCATGGCGCGACCTGCTGCACTCGTTGGTCACTGGAAACCTCGGGTCAGTGCCACGTACCTAACACCATGAGATCATGGTATTTTTATGCTAGGGTCCCACGGTGTTAGCACAGGCCAAGCCACGCCGCGCCACGTCGGTGGTGGTCTGTGCGGACGAACAAGTTCCCACGGTGTGTCGGTTTGATCTAGCCTGTCGTTGCGATTTTATCGCCATCCCAGATGTATAAGTGATACAGACATTGCAGCCGCTGTGGTTTTATTCAGTGGTCAAGAATTGCGACCCAAGCGAAGCGACCCCGCGCAGTGCAGGCCACAGTTACTGAGTCGCGATGGATCGGACGGGCGAGCACGCGCGTCGACGTATCGTATATATGTACGACACTAAGTCTGTTCATAATATAAACGTTTTTTCGCAGGAGCGCGGTGGTGACTTTCCCGATGGTGGGTGCGCTGGCGCTGCGCGGCGTGGAGTACGGCGCGTTCGGCGTGCAGTTCCTGCGCTGGTGGGAGAGTCGGGGCGCGCTCGCCGACGCTGCGCTGCCACCGCCGCCGCCGCCGGAGGTCAGTGCACGCTGCCTGGGGTTGTGGGGCTCGTAGCCTAATTGTGAACACGGTCCGACAGTGATCGTGCAGTTTAAGTAACGTTGGGCGCGGTCAGGACCAGGATGGGTGACCGTTAGTAGCATTTTCATATGAGCCCCTCTGTGCCTTTGAAGCACGTTAAACAGTCTGCCCCGGTTGTTGTCGTTCGATAGCTATGTCAGAGGCCTACCTACAGGCGGCCTGAACAACTCTGACAATAGGTTGGCCACTTACTAAGCATACGATAAACAAACAAATTTGTAAAGTTTGGGATCGTATTTAATCGATCAGCATATAAATTAATATTTGGTATATTAAAAAAATTTAAATCGGTCATAAAAATAATAGGTTGGCAGCAAATAGAGCAGAAAAATCACAAAAATAATAACATCATAATAATACCAATCCAATACAGTTTTCATCTATTAATTATTTATCGATATCTGAATTTATTCATCGGCTGCCACTCCTACGACTGCCTACAATTCGGTTCCAGCAATGCTGCCTTCGCGTAATATTTGCTACCAAGTCATTATATCAGCTGCTCATCTACAATTTACAATGACTTGATATAAGTGATACTGACTAAGGTCCGTGAACTTTATAGAACCTGTAAACAAATTCCGCTGCAAAAAAAATTAATTTTAATCTGTGCCAACTGTTAGAGCCGTATCATTTTTTAGCTGTTCCGAAAATTATCCTTAAGTTTGTGGACAGTTCTTATGGAAGAGTGTCTATGCACTGGATGGTGTGTCATGTAAAGATTCCACTAAACGATGGGCCATGATAGGCGATTACAGTCACGCACGATCAATCGCACGAATTCTTTTGATGTAAAGAATTCGTGTCGAAAAACCGACGGTTATCCGATTATTGCCAACTAAAGGCATTATTTAATTTTATAGACAATATTGTTATGGAAAAGCGGTGCCTCATGGCGCAGGCATTACTTGCCTAAACGGAGACACCAATCACCAGTTTGGAGACAAAATTGTAATGAAAATAATTAATTATTTTTAATTTTATTTAAAGGCAATCATGGCCGATTATACACGATTTTGTCGTCTACACGATCGTGCGTGTCTGTAATCGTCGATATGACCCATCATGTAGACTTAGCAAAAGAGATAAATAGGTCATCTTCATATAACCGTACCGGTTTAGGTTAGAGTGTGCGCGTGCGCCATCGTTATGTACTACTAAATAAAATCTCATCTGATAAATGGGACATAAAACGCAAAGCGTTGCTAAGATGGAGCCACCAGCACACTCCGTAAATTGTTATTGCAACCAATACATTATTTTAGGTTATTTAAAAATATATATATATTTAAGTCGTACATGATATTTAAAAAAGAGATGTAGATAGATAGATAGATACACTTTATTGTGCACAAATACAGGAAAAGTAAAACTACAGGGATAGTAGCACGATATGTACAAAGGCTTATCGCTTAAAGCGATCTCTTCCAGGCAACCTATGAAGTTAATTGGACTTTAAAGAGATTAGCGACAGTGTAGTGTGAAAATATGAAAGAGGTAAGGTAGATATTTATTATCTATTTCATTAAAATCTTCAGGATTAAAGGGTGCTATTTTTGAAAGTTTATTTGCTAGTAGCGCCTCTAGTGGTAAAACATTGCAGGATTATCTCCTATTGAGGTGAGACTAGATGAGATTTTATGTAGTAGTGTGTAGCGATGGCGCAGACCTACTTCTCTTCACGTGGTATAGAGGAGGAGCCATAACGTGTCGTGTTCTGTGTCAGCGCGACGCGCGGGCGCTGCAGTGGAGCAACAAGTGCCCGCTGTGCCTGCAGTCCTGGCGGGTGCCCACCGTGCTGCCCGTCTCCGGGTGAGTGCATATTATACAATACTGTGACTGAGTGTAGTTCACAAGCAGTTTGATGGAGTTTTAATAATAGAACATAAAACGCAAAGCGTTGCGTAGATGCAGCCACTAGCACACTCCGTATACAGAAAAGCAAAACGAAACGTTATTTTTGAAGATGTCACAAATTTTTCGTTATTTGGGTTAATTTAATATAATTTTTCAAAGCTATTAGTAAAATTGTGATGATATCATGGCATCATATGGCCGTTTCACCTAAAAAAACTAAGAGCGTGGCGCGAATCTGAAGGGTAAAAAAATGATTTGGGAATAGGAACATATCTACATTTTGATTGGCTACGTACCATTGTGCTAGCGGCGCCTCTAGTGGTAGAACATTGCAGGATTATCTCCTATTCTAAGAAGCATTATGTACCACTCATTGACTCATATATTTTTTAATATAAAACAATACCAGGGGCATTGTACGTGTGTTGCCGGCCGTGGAGGGAGAGGATTTATATACTTATATAAGCTTTCTATACTATATGCTTACTATAAGCTTACTATATAAGCGACCCCTCCCAACCTGTAGAGCCAGGACCGCGCCTGCCGGTAACTTGGTGCGTATGATTGTTCCAGCTACGTGTTCTGCTACGTGTGCATATCCCGGCACGTGCGCGCGCACGGCCGCTGCCCCGCCACGCGCTGCCCCGCCGCCGAGCGCGACCTCGTGCGCCTCTACGTCGACGACTGACGACTCCTCACCCCGACACCTGACCAGACCTGACCACGGCTCGCGGGTACTGAACTGAGACCCTTGGCACATTCCGCACTGTACGCAGCTCTATACTGCCCAGTTTATTGTGTAAGGCTAAGGGACCAACGCACAATGACGGAGTGGAGTGGAGCCGAGGCTCCCGCTGCTACCGGCTCGCTTGCTATTGTCATTTTAAACCGTATTTCAGTGTAGTTAAGTGCGACAGTGTGCCTTGGACCTAGAACTTCATGAGGCCGGTTAGTTTCCTGTTCGTTTCGCGGCATCCAATCACAAAGCGCTTATTTCAAGAGAAGGCAAATCCTTCAGACAGACGTACATTGCTGCTCTAACTGTGAATGAAAACATCGTGAGGAAACCTGCATGTCTGAGGAAATTAAAATTTTCCGAAGGCGTGTGAAATCTACCAAACAGCACTGGGCCCGCTCGGTGGATCATGGCCCGCACCCCCTTGTGCAGAGGAAGGCCTGTTCCCCAACAGTGGGGACATTAGTAGGCTGATGATGAAATCCTTCAGATATAGGTAGCTGCGTGCCATATACTGATATTGTTATTTTATTATTATAGAATTTTTAGCTTTATATTGTTATTAATGTGGGTTTTGTACGGTGAATGGGCTGACAGTACTGTAGTGGTAAGTTTAGGAGCCGTAAGGTGGTGATGGGTGTAAATACCAGGCTGTTATCTTATCTTATGATGGGGGGCCGGGAATAACCCCTAAGGCACTTCCACACTCCTCAAGTGTGTCGCTTGCTCAGCGATTTGAATAGATGCATTGAAAATGGCAATTAATTTTAGTTGTAGTTATCTTATGATAGGGGGCCGGGAATAACCCCAGCGGCACTTCGACCCTTGAGGATTTTTGTGCCTACCCCATTTTACACACTGGTCATCTCAGTGTGCAGGTTTGTTCACCATGTTTTCCTTCACCGTCGGAGCAGTCGGTAAATGTACGTAAGTCTTCGAAAAATACGAAAAACTCATTGGTACATGACACTGATCGGAGTAGGTAGGGCTCTTTCGGGTCAATGTCCTCAAAGGTTATATTAAAATGGATATGATTTCGGGATCCCGTTTTAAGTTATCGAGCAAATGTTGTAAATTACTTTTATAAACCTCCCTCTTACTCGGCGGATTACGATATGTTTTTAAATTGTGAACTTACGAAGACGTTAAAACACTACCATAGGTACACTAGCGCCATGAATCTTAAAAAAAAAATATTTCGCCACCAATCTTAAATGTGTATCAAAACAAATATAACGTTAAAAATATAAATAATATATTTATTCAATCCCGGAAATCCCGGGATTATTGGGCATACTTATCCATATTATGACCGAATGTGGCAAGTACCAAAAACAGCCCTACCTACTCCGTCATAGTACATGACATTGCACGGTTTCTAACCCGGACCTCCCGCATGGGAGTCCGGTGTCCTAGCCACTGTGCCACCGACGCTCCATAACAGGCTGTTAAGAATTTGTACCTGTTTTTTTGTCTTACAACTTTAGAAACTAAAAAAAAAAATTTTTGTATGTAAAGTATAGAACAAGCGTTATTGGTAATGTTTCATTATAATTTATAACCAATTTATTTTACAGAAATTGATTGATGGACCACACATGTACAGTCGATCACAAGCTATAGTACACCATCTGTCAAAAACCTTCGATTAAATCTCAACCATATGCCTGCGTAATATGATACATTTCAGATACTCAAATTTTGACGTTTTCACGTTTTACCTGTGGTCGACTGTACCTGTACTGCCTGAGGTACATGTATTGATGTGTGTAAATATTGTATGTGTGTAGGAAGGGGTTTTTTTACGATCAGGGTAATTTATTTTTATATGACGTGCCTTATTCCAAAATAAACAAACATTATTTAAAAACAAGCCGTTTAATTTAATAATGCAATTATGATTAATATTTATATTATTATGAAAATATGATTGTTAATATTTATTACACTAAACACTCACATATATAAATAAAAATACTTATCTAAAACCCTGGACAAGAAACTCACTTCAAAGGTTCATTTCAAAACACACGCGCACGCCTCACATACTTCGTTCCATAGAAAAAATAATAAGTAGGTACTAAAGCCAATAACATTTTGGAAGTAACTCTTAGTACATTTTTAAAATTTTAGTACATTTTTAAAGCTATTTCCGTCCAATTCACTCCTACACAATTTCCTATAGTCCATTTTCATAAAGTGAACGTGAAATTTCATTAAGGTTAAGATTTGGCGGTTACCCTGGAATCGAAGCCAATATGTAATAAGATGTGACTGAATTCAGTATACGATTTAGTCTACGATATATATGGTGTACATCGCTAAATAACCGTACTGAAACGTACCTGGTGATAACATCCTCTTTGGTACTGAATGCTCGTTACACTGAATAAGCTTAAAGCGAAGAACGCGTTGCATCGTGGCTACTTTTGGCCTTAATTATATGTAACTAAAGGGTCGTATGGTCCGGTGTGGACGGCATCCACGCCGGCAGGGTTCAGGGTGTGGGGGTCACAGGTACTGGACGTCCGCGGCGACGACGCCCTGCAGGTAGTGGTGCGCCAGCTGGCGGCCGTTGTGCGCGACCAGCACGATGCGCGGGTGAGGCTGGATCATGGGCAGCAGGGCGGCCGTGGGCGGCGCGTCCGGGCCCACCTGCAGATGGAAACACGGGTTAAAACCAATAAATACATATGAATATATCAAAAACATATGTAAAGATAGCTGTGCTCTCAGGGCCTACCATATTGTGTACTGGTTTATTTATAATTTAGGAACTTCTTAACCTTAGGCTCAATTTACATTGTCGCGGAATGGAATGGAAGCGAATTTTCGCAACGTAATTGTACATAGCATAATGAACTTTATGTCAATTGTGTAACCTACAGACTAAATACGCTTCACCGCTAGGGGAATTCTCGAGAATGCGCGAGGATTCCCCGGAGACGCGACCTCTTTTTTGGCTCGTATTTAGTTTGTATGTTACACAATTGACATAAAGTTCATTATGCTATGTACAATTACGTTGCGAAAATTCGCTTCCTTTCCATTCCGCGGCAATGTAAATTGAGCCTTAAGAGAATGCAATAAAAGTTTGAGTTTATCTGAGCAAAATTAGCAGCAAAAACTACACCGGCAATATATATAAAGGGTGGACCAAAAGTCCGTTAACATTTGAATAGGTCGCTGCGTCGGCGCGGGCGGGGTATTGGCGCGGGGGGTGTGACTACAAGCGAGAGCTACTAATAGGGATTTAGTACCATGGCGTCATTCAGCGGAGCGCAACGCGCATTTTGCGTACGCGAGTACTATCGAAACAACGATTCTACGACCGAAGCTAAACGGAAATTTTGTAATCATTACAATATACGGAACAGAAATCAAGCACCAACAATTCAAACGATTAAAAAATGGGTACAGAAGTTCGAAACAACAGGTTCAACTTTAAGTCAACCACGATCCGGCCGACCTAGGACATCGCGCGATCCAGTAAACATAGAGCGTGTACGAGCGTCTGTTCGAGAACAACCTGGTCTCTCTACTCGAAAGCGGTCTAGTGCTTTAGATGTGCCCAGAACATCTCTAAATCGCATTCTACACAAAGATTTACATTTACATCCTTACAAAATTCAAATTGTACAGGCTTTAAAGCCAAATGACCCTGCTCAGAGACTGCAGTTTGCTAACGAAGTGCTTGAGAGGTTTACGAGCTTCAATAACATCTTTTTCTCAGACGAGGCACACTTCCACCTAAATGGACATGTCAATAGACAAAATTGCAGATACTGGAGTGACACTAACCCGGACTTGAAGCACCAAAAACCTTTACACTCGCCCAAGGTTACTGTATGGGCCGCATTGTCAGCCAGCGGAATCATTGGTCCATATTTTTATGAAGATCAGAGAAACCGCGCCGTCACCGTTAATACAGAGCGATACATTGTGATGCTACAGAATTTTTTTGCTCCAGCATTACAGGACTTCTCAGGCTTTAATCGAAGCTCTTGGTTCCAACAAGATGGGGCAACATGTCACACCTCCAATGACTCTATAGCAGCACTTCGTGAAATTTTTGGCCAAAAAGTCATATCCAAAAGAGATGACATTCACTGGCCACCCCGCAGCCCGGATTTAACTCCAATGGACTTTTACCTTTGGGGATATCTCAAAAGTAAAGTTTACATCAGCAACCCAGTGTCTATTGAGGAATTAAAAGAAAATATACGCGAGGAAATGCAGAACATTTCACCAACCACTTGTCGGGCGGTCATGCAAAATTTCCGTTCCCGGTTACAGGTGTGCCAGGATGAACAAGGGTCACATTTGAATGATGTTATTTTTAAAAAGTGAAATCCTAATTTGTCTACTTTATTATTAAATAAACAGTTTTTCACTAAAGTAGCATTTGTATTTTTTATAACCATTTTAAATGTTAACGGACTTTTGGTCCACCCTGTATAACGCGGCAGTCGAGTATTCAACTGTTTTAAACGGTTTGTTGTGGGTAGGTTTAAAACCGTACGTTTTCTTTTAAAACGGTTGTTGTATAGCGGAAGCTCAAGCTATACTCTATGGAACCCTATCATCAGCAGCCTACTCTAGTCCACTGCTGGACACGGGCCTCTCCCGGGGCGCGCCATTGAGCCCGATCTTCGGCTCTTCTCATCCAGTCGCTGCCAGCCACCTTGCGCAGATCGTCGCTCCATCTAGCAGGGCCGCCCGTCCCACACTACGTTTGGCCAACTGCGGTTCCACTCCAAACCTCGTCTCCCCCAGCGGTTGTCTGTTCTGCGACAGGTGTGACCGGCCCACTGCCACTTCAGCTTGCTAATCTTATGAGCTGTGTCGCAATAACTAAAGTAAAGGGTATAGCCTGATGGGTTGTCAGGACAATTAAGACCCACCTCGGCGGGCGGGAGCGCGGCCACGTGCGCGCGCAGCTCGTCCCGCGTGGCGAACACGCGGTCTCCGTACACCATGCCCGCGCCGCTGTCGACCACCTTCCAGGGGCTAGAGGTCTCGAAGTAGCCGCCCTCGCCCTGAGGAGACAGGCGATTGGCCATTATAGAATCGGATATCTGTCGGAAATATCTGTGAACCTGGGGTAGCAATACCGCGGTTATACAGACAGAGATGTGAAATGAGATGTAGCTTTTAAAAGCTAACACAGAGTACTCACTATTTTATTAGCGGTAAATATTTCTAGGGTGTCATCTATGTGTTATTATAATCATAGGACAAAAAAAATATTTTTTTTTAAATGTTCTATATTGATATTCTAATACTGAAATAAGAAGTATGACGTACGACATGGATGAGTTTATGCCACCAAGGCGTAAAATAATGGGGTTTATTTTTCTTTAGTATGGACAATTTTCATACAAGTAACAGGGTTATTCTTTCGTGTAAAGTGGTACAAATGACCAGCACAATTACCCCTCTCCAAATGTTTGCTATTAATGAAAAAGGACCTTAATTTAAAAACCTTTCCTGTTTATATTTTAAAGAAACATTTTGACACAAAATATTTTTACCAAACTGCAAAAATACTACCCACTCACACACGTGTGCAACTTTTGTCATACTAGAGCAAACTGCCAAGTTAACAGAGAATGCAGGGTAACTCTGTATTCTCTGTTAACTTGGCAGTTATTCACGTGTTCTCGCGAGATCAGCACGAGCCGGTTTAGAGGTCGTGCTGACGTCACGAGGACACGGCGGTCGCGGTCGGGCCTGCAGCCGAGTGTCACCTCAAAGGTGGAGACGGCGTAGTGGTTCCCGCGGCGCGCCGTGACCAGCGAAACGAGCTGCCCGTCGGCGGTGACCACCGGCGTGCCGGCCACGAACTGGTTGGCCGACTCGAAGGTGGGCGCGGCGCGCCACTGCGCCAGCGCGCCGTCGTGCGACACGATCAGCAGCCGCTTCGTGCGGTTGATGAACACCTGCGCACGCGACATGCGGACATTCAAATCAAATCAAAATGTTTTTATTATTAGTAAGCACCTTATAGTACATTTTTACAACGTCATTCTTTTACTCTACCACCGCTTCGTAAGGTGCTGTAGCTGAAAGGAAAGAAGCGGCGCAAGAAACTTTGATGCTTGTTGAATTTGATGCCTTCTCTCCACGATCGGCCGTGATGGGTGATTACAGGCAAGCACGATCGTGTAGAGGCCGACAATCGGATAGCCATCGGTTTTTCGTACACACGATCATCCATCATGGTCGCCTATAATCGCCAATCATGGCCGATCGTGAAAAGAGAGCCTTTACACGTAATTGGTCTATTGAGCTGGATTTGGAACAAGTCAATTTTGTCTTTGTTTCTGCTCCATTCCTCTCTCACTCTCCGTGTCCTAGTGGGATGAGAAGATACTAAAGACAGAGCATGTACGATACAAACCAGTGTAATGTGAATGCATTGCACCACACACACACACACTCACACACACACGGCACACACAGAGACACATACCTTCTCGGCGGTGTCGTTGTCTATGCGCACGTAGGCGAGCTCCCCGAGAGGCGCCAGCGTGTGCTCCGTGAAGATGTCGCAGTAGTGGTGCGTCGTCCCCGCGTACTGCGACACCTGCGACAGTACGACATGAGTTCAGCTGACGGGGGGAGGGGGAGGGGAGCAGTATGGTGTCTGATCTACAGTTGAAGACACATCAAGCTATAGGTACTCTGTGAAACCCTGTCGTGATAAGGGTTTCCTTGACATTCGTATGCATGTGTCAAATATGTTCAAACCTTATAGGGTAAAGGCTGATGTGTTGCCCACTGTACACGCCGCGGTGAAGATTTTGCGAAAGACTGCACTAGAGTTGAAATTACAGGTGAGTGGGAGTGTTTGCAGCGCTCAAGTTAATTTAAACCCAGGGGGCGATGATTTACCGACTGTTCTAACGGTGAAGGAAAACATCGTGTGGAAACCTGCATTTCTGAGCAAATTAAAAGTTTCCGAAGGCGTGTTAAATCCGCACAGCACTGGGCCCGCTCGGTGTATCATGGCCCGTACCCCCTTGTGCATGATTTTTACTGATTATGAAGACGGGTATAGAACTAATGTCGAATTCGACATACCACAAGAGAATCGCCCTCCGCAGTAAGGAATGCGATCGCGTATGACTGGGTTACCTACCACTGGTATCACCACCTGACGGTGGGAAGGGCTCGATATTATCATCAAGATATCTGATAAGTATTACCCTCGGGTCAGAACATGATAAGACTTACTATCGCTCTACTATTATGCAATTTAAATTCCATAGCAATTTCACTCGATAAGGTTTTCCTTCTTTTTTACCACGAATAAATATCGTTCATCCGTCTTTTGATATGGCGATAAAGAGTGAATGAGTAATAAAGTAAGTGATGAGAACTTCTCATTTTTTATCGTCGGTTGATTAACAATGTACAATATGTTTATAATAATTATAACGAACACAATACTTACGTATAGGAAAAACTCAAGCGAAAATATCCGATCCGAAAGTCATATCACGCACGATACGGATACGACTTAGAATATAAATATATCCGATATGTATTTGTATACCTGATAAACCTGATTTTGATCTCGGGAGGGACAAATTCGGACGTTCCCTCCCTAGTCAGTCAGGACACGCACCTGTTCGGGCGTGCAGCAGTGTATGGGCACGGCGGACCCGTAGCTGGCGTACGGCGAGCCGTCCGCGCGCTCGTGCAGCTGCGCCGGGATGGACAGCTCCTCCACCAGGCCGCGGGGCGGGTCGTTCAGCACCGTGCGGGACATCTCGCGGCTCTGGAATGGGGTTAGTACACACCGTACAGATTTCGACCGCTTCACCGTCCATCACGACGGGGCGCGGTGCAATATATTAATGCAAATCGCATTGAACTGATATATTACTAAAATCAATAGCAAGTCGCCTAAAAATATCGAATACTATTATGAATGTGAATAATGCTCACGTACCTGTCAAGGAAATCAGTTAAAAACATTACCCTTCTTCGGTAGTCAATCAAGTAAGTCAAGTAGCAATCACAACCAGGTAAGTACGTAATTAAAACCACAGTTTGTCCAATTATAGGTAGATACGAGTAATATTTTCGCATGATATAGTCATATTGTGTTCATTTACTGTAGAACGTTTCCTAACCTACGTATATTTACGCTCAATTGACTTTGGTACATAATATATAAATTAAACACCAACATCCGTAGATTGGTACTCACGTACTTTCCTAACTTTTACCGCGGAAAACTTTCACAAAACAAGCTTTAACTTAGCAACTTCGCTTTATGTAATATAAGTAGTATTATGGCTAGGTACTTACTCTCTCACGTTACAACAATAAACACTATCAAATATATTTTATAACCGAATGACGTCTGGAAGATTGATATGATAACACAACACAATACACAAAGTTGAGCTAATTGTAGGTACGACCAACGAAACTTAGTTACACGGCTCACGGCTATTGCGTCGAAGCTATTTATTGACCTAGGTATTAAAAAAACCAACCAATAAAAGACCAAACATAAAAAACAAGTAGCGAATGAAAGGAAGAAGCGCCTGATGAAACATTACGAGCAAATGCGAAGTTAAGCGATTTACGAAGAATAAAGTAAAAGGAATTACGTGAATATTGCGAAGCAGCATCGCCAGGATATAACTTCAATAACAACACCACACGGACACGTCAGGTGTGAACGTGACGCCTGACCACTTGCCGCCGCGCCTACGTAATGTAGATACGAGTAAGTACCTATTTATTTAAATAATGATTGTGTTGTAGAGTCAGAATTAGCAGAACACAACATTCGGGTATAGATATCACTTATTAGGTGTAATGATTGATGGGGGACGTTTCGTGGACAGGTGAACAAATCGGAACGCGGATTACAATAATGTCGTAAACAAATTAAATATAGGTATTTCCTTATTTATTCTGATTTACGTAACGAGTTCACGCCTAATGCGTTTCATATGGGCATTCACTAAGACCGTCGGTGGCGCAGTGGATAGGACACCGGACTCCCATGCGGGAGTTCCGGGTTCGAAACCGTACAGTGCAAGTACCAATGAGTTTTTCGTATTTTTCGAAGACTTGCGTACATTTACCGACTGCTCTAACGGTGAAGGAAAACATCGTGAGTAAACCTGCACACTGAGATGACCAGTGTGTAAATGGGGTTGGCACAAAAGATCCTCAAAGGTTGAAGTGCCGCTGGGTTATTCCCGGCCCCCATCATGATTCCCTACTTCATGGCCAACAAACCAAGTATTGTTGGAATATCTGTCTTATGAATAGAATAGAATAGAAATATATTTATTGCCAAATTATATAAATTTAAAATTATAGTACAAAGCTAATGCTTTGTACTATAATTTTAAATATACATTACATATACCTAATGGTATATGTAATGTATATTTGGCAAAAGGGGGGAAAGTCAGCAAATGCTGACATACTCGGGTACCAAATATGCAGCGCTGTTTTTCATTTCCCCCCTTATCCCAAGATCCCCTTGTCCCTTATGGCATGACACGCAGCAGGTTCTGATTTAGGTTATCTGCTGCCCTAAACCTAGGCTTCCTTCTAAATACACGTCTATGTCACATTTAACAGCCGTAGCCGTCAAGAAATATCGTATAGGGTGTTCTCGAAAATTTATGAGAGAGTACCGACCTACCTGTGTTCGTTGTCCCACCTTTAAATGGGCTAACTAACCAAGCACCCGAATAAAAAAAGAAATTCTAAAACAAACAATTACAGAAAAGTTTTGTTTAATTACTTAGTTTTTATTTCAAGCATTAGTTACTAAAACTTGCATCTTATAATGTCCATAACGGAGCCCGATCCCTTAAAATGAATTAATTACGCGAGTTTTGTACATAAACTTGTAATGTTTTTATTTTTAACAACTGTTACGCGAGAGAATTATCATGCCATTTATTTCACTAGCAAACGCTAAGTAAACCTCGGCAAACAAATACATGCTGTTACTGACCTTTTAATCTGTAAGTGACGCAAGTAGGTATAGGTACGTCCTCCCCGCGAGTCACCGGAGAACAAAACCAAATACCCGCAGAGCGCGGGCCCGGCCGCCGCCGCCGGCGCGGGCGCAGGCGCCGCTGGTATCTCACTTATCGCGCACTATACTCGTACATTCACTGATAAGCTGGACCTTACACTATGCCTTATAGATCATCTGTTTTTACTAAGCTAACAGTGAACAACCAGAGTAGTGGAGCCGCGAGGCAGCCTTCCAGTTTGTGCTCACTGCGAGCGACTGAATAGGTAGGTAGGCCAATTCAGCTCGGTCAGACTTTGTTGTCATTCGTCACCTAAGTGCTAACTGATCGGTGACCGTGACTATTGTTAGACTAAACTGTCAATGACAATAAATGTTACCGCTTTGAAATGATTGCCATTCATTTTCGTAATAAAATTGTAGGTAAGCACGAGTAGGTATATTTTTATTAGTTTATTGTAAAATCCAAGGCACCTCTACACATTCTGCCTTACAGGTAATCATTATAATAAAGAGGCACATCAGAGAATGTATAATAGCTAAAAGTATTTGATACCGCGTAAGATTACATAGAGCGTCGGTGGCGTCGTGGCTAGGACGTCGGACTCCCGTGCGGGAGGTCCGAGTTCGAAACCATGTAATGCCATGTACGAATGAGTTTATCGGTTTTTTCGAAGAACTTACGTACATTTATCGACTGCTCTGACGGTGAAGGAAAACAGCTGAGATAACCAGTGTGTGAAATAAAAAGGCAATGGCAAACCACCCCATTAAATCTGCCACGAGAGTCGTTCAATGTGATTCATTTCTTAGAATGATCACGCCCCTCAGCAACGAGGAATACGACTTAGAACAAGAAGATTACACCAACTGTAGGTACCTAGGATAAACCTGCCTAATTCGGGGGTATGAATAGAACAGATATCTATAACTTGTCAAATAATAAGGAAATAGAGTCAGTGTTGATGGTAACAAATCATTATTTATCTAGGTATCAATTTTAAAGTGACACAGAGCCGAAAGTTATCGACTTTATATATAAAAAGGCATTTTTTAAAACATACCAAAACGACGATTTAAGTTGAATGGTCCGAAATCGTACCGCCCTTAGACTAAATTGTACTTGGAGAAACTTGACATATTCACTCTACACAATCATCTATTTATTATATAGTATTTGAATCAGTTCCGGCGCATAGGTCATGGCCTCGTACCCATGACGCGCATCATTGGGTACTTTTTATCATGCATATTTTCCTGTTTTTAAACATGTATTTTCTTCTTTTTAGCAGTTGTTTTAGTAGTATTTTTACCAGGTTTTTCGTGTGTCGTCTAAAAATTGGTTTTGGCAGGGCAATGGTAGGTACTTGTACGTATCTGTACGTATGGTAGGTTCAGGGAAATACGTGTACTGACTGTCGCGGGTCAGTATATTTATGAAAATATTATATATGTACGCAAAAACTTAGTTGTTTCCGGAAACTGCGATAATCATAATTTCAATACCAGAAACAAAAACAAACTTACAGTCCCACGCTTTAGACTTAGTAAAGTAAACACATCGTTTATGGGTCACTGTGTACGATTTTATAATAAGATACCTGATATTGTAATAAATATGACAGAGACAACATTTAAGACCCACATAAGACGGACTTTGTGTAAAAAGGGTAAATATAAAATAAATGACTAAATTCTAAGACTAAATTCAGCTCCAGCTCTGCACATTGTGTATATGATTGTATTCATAATTATTGTAAGATATATTTATTTCAAGAGATGTGCTGCTGAAAGTTTCTTGCGCCGCTTCTTTCCTTTCAGCTACAGCACCTTACGAAGCGGTGGTAGAGTGAAACATGACGTTGTAAAAATGTACTTTAAGGTACTTACTTATAAAAAATATATGATTTGATTTGATGTCTTTAGAGGTCACGTAACTCAGGTAACAGACAGTACTACGTACAACTTAAATATTTGTCTGAATATATTTGTCTGAATAACTGTCCGTGTTTCAAAAATGACGTTGTAAAAATGAACTTTAAGGTACTAATTTACAATAAAAAAAAAAGATTTTTGATTTTGATTTGACTCAAGCACTGTGGATTCTAATTACCGTGTAGTTTTCGAGTAGATGCGCGGAATTATCCAACTCTCCCCTACTATGAGTCACAAGCAGTTAACTAAACTACGCATACAAGTGGTCACTGGAACTCCAGTTCCATGTGCTGGTACCGGTCCACCAGTACCTTCAATAAGTACATAGCAGGGCTCAACAAACATCAGTTAAGTTAATTAGTGAGACATGTGTACAGTCTGTATGAAAAACTGTAGAGGTCGCGGCGGCTCGGTGGATACGAGTAAGTAGTGATTAATCACGCCTGGAATCGCCCATTGACTGCGGGTGCTCGTGCTGAACTCGCCACTGTATGCTGTCTTAAACCGGCACCGATATTTTACTGTATCGTACTAAAGTACATAAGATTAAAAACATATGTATCTATTATTAGTATAATATATGCGAAGGTACGGTTGGGATGGACGGCATTCGGCAAGCAATCTTGAGGGTCAGAAATATGCCTGAAGACCAAACTGTTTAACCAATGTTTTCTGCCCACCATGATTTACGGTGACGAAACGGACGTTCGCTAAGAAAGCTGGTTACAAGATGGGGTCGCCCAAAGGGCCAGGAGCGCGCCATGTGAGGCAACAGAGGCAATTGTCGCTACCATCGGGCGAGATCGGGGTCTACTGTGGGTTTAGCGGGGAATAAAATAAAAAACCCATTAGGGTAACACAGCGATCAGACACCGGAAAAGCGGGTTGCGCCTCAGGACACTTGGTTAGACGCGACGATGACTGGTGGACCTCACCTGGTTTATATATTTCATAACAACACTAACAGCTATTTGTAATTTAAGCATGTGTGTGCAAAATAAAGAATACGTAAACTGATGGCTAAAGTTGCGAAAAACAGGAGAAGGTAGTCCAGCAGCCAGATGGGCGGATGACCAAAACGCATCGAAGTCCTGGATGATACCCTGCAGTGGGACATGGGCTGATGATAATGACGTAGGTACAGACTGGGACTAGAATTCTAATCGATCGTATCGTAAAGTAAAAAGTAAAATACACTCTATTGCACAAATACAGGGTGGGCCATGAATTAGTTAACAATTGAAAAAATCATATAAAGAAAACCATTTGACATATTTTTAAAATTGTTTATTTACAAGAAAGTTAGTTATTTGGAATTTATTTTTTAAAAATAACATCATCTAAATGACCACCGTTTCGATTTTTGCACTCTTCTAAGCGAACACCGAAATTTTCGAATACTCGTCGACAAAGAGACCGCGAGATCGCTGACATTTCTTCACTAATTTTTTCCTTTAGTTCACGTAGTGTTTTTGGTTTATGGGTGTAAACACGACTCTTCAAATAACCCCATAAAAAGAAGTCTGCTGGCGTTAAATCTGGACTCCTGGGTGGCCATGGGATGTCGCCTCGTCTGGAAATCAGCTTTTCCGGAAACATTTCTTTTACTACCGGCAGGGACTCGTTGGATGTGTGACAAGTGGCTCCATCTTGCTGAAACCATGTGTTACGGTTGTAGCCAGCAAATTCCAGTAGCTTCGGTGCCAGGAACTCCCGTAACATTTTCACATACTCAGCAGAATTCACAGTAACCGAACGGCCGCGAGAATCTTCGAAAAAGTAGGGCCCAATAATTCCTTTTGCTGAAATTGCAGCCCATACCGTTACCTTGGGAGAATGAAGTGGCCTCGCGTGTTTAGATTTGGGATTTTCGCTGCTCCAATACCTGCAATTCTGTTTGTTTACGTGTCCGTTGAGGTGGAAATGGGCTTCGTCGGAAAATAAGAGGTTATCAAAATTATTGAATCGATCTAACATTGTTTCGGCATACGACTTGCGCAAATTTAAATCATTAGGTTTTAATTCCTGCACTAACTGGATCTTATATGGATGTAATTTCATGTCTAATTTCAAAATACGGCGCAATGATGTTCGGGATAGTCCTAATTCAGCCGAACGTTTGCGCGTCGATAAATTTGGATCACGTCGAACTGATGCGGAAACTCGCTGCACGTTCTCTTCGCTCCGAGAAGTCCGTGGGCCGCCGGTTTGCTTCACGTTTAGTGTAGATCCCGTCTCTTCGAACTTCTTAACCCATTTCTTTATTAATGGAGCACTCGGACACTGATTTAAATCGTGTAAGTCGTATTCAACGCGAAATAAGCGTCTCACTGTAATGAGCGAACTGTTGTTTAAATAAAATTGTTTCACACAATAAGCGCGCTGCGGCCCCGTGAAGCGATACATTGCGACTAAATTTCCGAGAAGCGAGCTAGTGGTAACGCCCCTCCCCGCTCCCCGCGCGGCTTGTATTAGCGCGGGGTGTTAGGTTTAAATGTTAACGAATTCTTGGCCCACCCTGTATAAAACAACAAACATGAGATAGAAAAGGAAATAGTGAAGTACAATGTAGGCGGCCTTATCGCTAATAGCGATCACTTCCAGACAACCTTTGGGCATAGGAAATGATTTCGAGAAAGAGGTAGTAGGTGTGCAAGGTTTATGGAAAACTATAAAAATATATAAGTAACAATATTTTCGTAGTGTACGAAGCATAGAAGAAGAAACGGTTTTGGAACGGACACTATTTCAACTAATCAGGTAATAGTATCTACCCCTATTTATCGGATAATTATTACCTATTTATTTCGGAACATATGTAGGTACTCTAAATACGTAGATAGGTATTTTACGGATTGTAATTATACCTATTCTTCGAACAAGTGCATCACTCTATTTCACAATAATCGCAAGATCTTACTCACTGCGGACTTTGCTCACGCACACATTTTTCCGCAAAGACGTGGCGCCAATGCATCAACCACGAGAGCGGAGCGCGTTCAGGAACGGGACAGTGTTAGTGTCAGTATTGTAGAGAACACTTACTGTACACATACGATTTATTAACCTAAATAGATCGTTTTTTTTAGAATTTCGTAAAAAATGCTATGAGGTTTCTTTGTCCATCTTTCCTCAGCACATCCGAACCGATCTATAAGAGGGTAACATATTTCGTTAAATATAATACCTTTCGACTTTTAAATCCGTTCGGTATATCATATACAATTCCCTAGTAAAACCTCACATAGACTACCTATCGCGATACGGGGTTGTGCTGCCATATCAAACTTAAAAACACTACAAACAGCACAAAACAAAATAATGAAACTTCTCTTTCATTACGACTATCTCACCCCAACAAATACTGTGTACAAGGAAACCCGACTGATGACTCTATCCCAAATATACAAATATAATACATGTATACTAGTACGGAACATTCTGAACAAAACAATCCATACCCAAATAACTTTTACAAAAAAATCACAGATTCGGAAACGTGCATTGAGGCGAGGTAGCGATATTTACAAACACCACGGACAAATTATGGAAAGAAAAATATAATGTACGAGGGTGCTCAGCTGTATAACAAATTGCCAAATTGTATCAAAGAAGCAAAGTCCTTCCTTTCATTCAAAACTAAATTAAAGCACCACCTTTTGAACCAATTTACAGAGGTTAAATAATTGATAGTAATTGCAATATCTATCACCAAACCAAATGGCATCTGCAAGTCGATAATTGAATCCTAATTATACCTATTTTGTGTGTTGTTTGTCTTCTAGTTACCCGCAGCTAAGAAAAACTACAGCTCTTCAATTAGATCATATTATACACTCGTAATTTAATTTATAAGCCTTATGTCTACCGTACACACTGTTAATTACAATAAGTTTATCCTGTATTTCCCTAAGCAAAGTAGATTGTATCCTTTTTTTTAGTGAAATAAAAGTCTAAAACCTTAATGTAAGTAATATTTTTGCTAGGTACCTATACCTTATTCATTTTGGGTTGATTCTTTAGAAGTTTGTTTGCGTATCATATAGGGATGTCTATTCGGTGCTCGAATCGTTACCGATCCGATTCTTTAAAAGATCGATTGTTTATTTCTATTTCCATTCTTTTTTTAAAAAAACCCGGTCTAGTACTAGTCGGACTTGCGCACCGAGGGTTCCATTCTGAACCGACTTATTTTTCGTTTTGAAAACATATATTTTAATAATTTTTCTCAAAAATCATAAATGTTCAGACGTCGTTTTGTTTTTCCCGGAATACACCTTCTATTAATACTAATTATTTCAGATTTTCTTGTCGTGAAATTCTTGAGTTTTACTTTTCATCGTCACAATTTCAAGGAAAAATAATCGATTGGAGATGTTTTTACAACAACTATCGATTTCGTTGAGTCAATCTCTAGACGATTCGACATGTAACTGCGCAGTTATTGAAAAAAATCATAGTAACAATCTTATTTTAAACGATATAAATGAAATAATCCATAAATAAATAAAAAAGTTGAATATAAAAATATCATTTTTATGTATGACAAATATTTATACCCGTTTTATTTTGACATTATTCGCAGTTTTATTTTGACATTATGCGCAGTTTTATTTTGACATTATTCGCAAAACGCGACACATTTACGTTGTATGGCCTCTATGTAAAGGATCCTCCCAAATAGTATAAAGTATAGTTAAAAAATAATTAGGAGAAGCACTTACCGTTATTACTGAATACGGTGCACAAAATACGACATTACCGATGAAGACGAAAATAATAATGTTCTTGTACATGTCGTATATATTGTATGCCACAGTAACAGAGCCTCTCCCCTGATGAATAACCGATCACTGGAGCTTGCTGGTGCGCAGACAGATTTATATAGAGTTATCCCGAGCTCTATCGGATCTAATTGTCAAAACAATCACTTATATTATTATATTCTGTGATTATTCTGTCTGTTTGTATAATATCTGCTATTCAATCGGTTGCAAAATTAAACCGTTCATCACGATTTGGAAATCGGGGGAATAACCAGTATTCTCAAATTGCGCTGATGTTTTTTTATGTGACTCGAAATGTTTGTATGTACCCTTTTGAGGGCTCCGAATACGACCCTAATTACAGTAGAAAAATCCAGGTTTAAAGCTTGGTTTTCTCCTATTTTGTTCTCGTTTTTTTATTGTATTGGAGAGCAGGCGAGCAAACAGGGCACCTAATGGTAAGTGGTCACCGTCGCCCGTAGACCTCTCACCTCACTGTATTAATATTAGAGGGTTTTGATGCGCCGCTAACCTTGAGGACTGAAATGGATTGTCTTATGTGCCGGTCATTACACTGGCTCGCTTACTCTACAAAGTGAAACACTTCAATGCAAGCATTGCTGCTTAGCGGCAGAAATTACCACCACCGGCTGATTCTGCACGAAGTCATACCACAGTCAAAATTGTCGGCTGAAATCGCTTTGTAAACTAATAATGCGCGTCTTTTATAAGCGCGTTACGTTATTGGTAAACTAGGGAAACCGGGAATATAAAATACTATATTTATATATTTTTATATGTATTTAAATAACATTTTAAAAATACTCACATTTAAATACGCAGCGTGAACTGTAACACGAAGTAGCAAGCACTAGACTAGACTAGAGTATGAATGACTAGTATCCAGTCTACAATGTAACCGAGTCGAGTCCGGTAGGTGAGTGCGGCGAAAGGGACCGCCCTGCCCTTATAACCCTCACCCATGACATGACGCCTCAGACTGAACTACAGAAAATCCCCGATATAGGTACGTACACTTTCCACAGAATCGCACCCGTCCCTTTCTCTCATCGTATGCCAAAAAGGATACAATTTCGATACAAAAAGTTGTATTGAACAGTCGAGTGTGGATACAGAGAGCTAGCTGGCTGTCCTCTTCGCACGGCCAGTATGATTAGATTAGATTAGATTACATTAGATTTATTTATTTCATCCTACACACTCAGAAAATGTACCAACAAAATACAGTCTTATTTGTAAGATGATCGAGTCAAACATATTTATAACAATTTATATACGTAGAAATGTCATAACTAGTCATAAGTATTAAAAAATAAATCAAATGTAATTAAAAATAAAGAATTTAATAATGATATTGCTTTCCTAAAAGGACCTCAACGAATTCAGGGGGTATGAAAAATACAAGGTTATACAGTGCGTAATTAATATATTAAAATAATATATTGAAGTGGCTGAGAACATAGGTATACTTGCCAAGTAAATAATGAATACATATATGTACTCTATAGTAAGCACCTACTTATATCATATAGTACATGTCACCACACGTGCAAGTAGTGGCTGCAATAAGTAGGTGTAAGTAGCAGCAAGTAGAAGGGTGACAGAGATCAGCTGAGCAATCATAGAAACTGGTACTCTAACAATTCCCATTAAAATAATTTAAATTGAACTAACTAAACAAATTCGTCTAAACAATTAAAAAATACATTTAAAATACCATGATTAGATACAATACCCTGTACAATGTCATGTCTACAGACTTCTTAGAATTAAAATACTTAATTACAAATAAACAACAACTTTTCGTAAACTTACGTATATTTACCGACTGCTCTAACGGTGAAGGAAAACATCATGAGGAAACCTGCACACTGAGATGACCAGTGTGTAAAATGGGGAAGGTACAAAAGATCCTCACGGGTCGAAGTGCCGCTGGGGTTATTCCCGGCCCCTTGTCATAAGATAAGATGGTGAGTGCGGCAACACTGCTTACATGTCTTGCTTCTCTTATTGACTTCAAATGATTTATGAAATGTTTGAAAACTAGTCTAAAGAGAGTTTATGTATTTAGATAACTAACAGCTATATTAAAACAAATTGATGATGATATTAGAATAGAATAGTAAAAAACCTTGCTTCAAAAAGCATTTCAAAATGGGTCTAGGATCTAATTTGAAAATTATACATTTATTTTATGGCGAAAACCCCACTATAATTACTTTATATTGTAAGAAATTTGGTTCAACAAATGTATGTAGATGTGTAGACAAATGGCCTAATTTGACACGATTACGGATAGGTTCTGTGACCTGCCTGACACCTGAGATGACCTCGCGACGCCTAATTATGCAGCTATAAACGATATTGCACATTTCTCAGCGGCATCATTCTCTGAGAGTTTCTATGGGTTGGCTTTCCCCTATCATAAGATAACTACAAAAAAAAAATTGCCATTTTCAATGCATCTATTAAAATCGCTGAGCAAGCGTTACATTACCTACATATTATATCACTTGAGCGCCTACAGGAACAAGTTTTGGAAGTTTCATTTCGACGGATACCCCCCTAGTTACAACACTCTTGCAATACCCATAATTATACTATTCAAAGGTTTTAAAGTGTTTTAAATCGACATTTCTGTTTTAATTTCTGCTGGAGCTGCTGTCAAATGTAGGTATGAAGGAAACATGTCAAAAAATATATTCTTTTGGTGCCTCGAGGTATATAATAGGAGTACCTAGTAAGTTGTGTAAACCCTGACAAGAAATTTAGAAATCCTGTCAAATGGGCGCCATTGGTAGTTTTAAAATTCCAATTTGTTTAATATGGCCTGATATGGCCTCATCGTTTTGTCGATGACTAGCTGCCCGCTCCGGCTTCGCACGGGTCATATAAAGATAGGAGACCACCCTTATCGGGGAATCCATACGTAGCCCGCGTATTATTGAGTTTCCCATAGGTGGCTACATCCCCAGAAATGTAATTTTAGCCTTTTTAGTAATTTAACTTACCTAATATTTCACCCCGAAACTGCAGGCTTCTCGAATGTAGCAAAATCTTCCACCTCAAAATCTTATAACCTCAAGCCGAAGGAATCCAACCCCGCTTCTGCTTGTCTAGTCTGTAATGTCTGGAAAAATTACTGGTGACGTGCAAAATAGAGGGGAAAAGACCAAGAGTGCGTAGCGACGGTCTGACCAGATATCTGAGCACCTTGAGATGACTATTAGCACAGCGATTCACTGCGCAGAAGATCGGCGCGAAAGAAGGCTGTAGATGAAGTTTGTCGGGGTCACGATCCTCAACATTGAGGGACCGACTGAGGAGGTCAATGATACAATTAAGTCAAGAGTTGAATAGGATAGTTTCCAAGTATCAAATATTAAATTAAAAATTTAAAAAAAAAGAAATAATCATAAATTGATGGTCAAATGTGAAAACAGAATTAAAAATATAATAACGACAGGCAATCAAAAATCAGAACGGTAGAAAGAAACGACAATAAGTTTTATGACGTAACTGTTCTCTAGCGCAATACAAGCAGGTCCTGGCTGCATATAAAGGACTGTTTTGCTAGAAAGGGATAGAGCATCTGTCCAATACTAACTTTAACCATTAATATCTCTGATGTTAGTTGAGATAGCGAAAAAATAATTGTAGATCCTTCTTTAGTATATTCACGTAAGTTGATTGATGCAATTTAAAAAAATTAGCTTTCTGGTACCATATTACGATGCAGGGGCAAAAAAGATCATCCGCGGGTAACTATCTACCTTCAGTGAAAACCGGAACAATATCCGTTCAGCCGTTTTCACGTTTATCCTTTAATTAACTGTTTTTAACTATGCAGTGATTCTGCCAATGTCGAAAATGACACAGTGCGATATTTTTTTAAGTTGATCGCGATCGGTAAGAATTTGACGTCGAGCAGAATCAGGTAGTTTTATAATCTGTGTTAATTTTCAATTCAATTTATTTATTCATCAATCATAGTAAAATAATAATTAACAATAAAGTATCAGCTAAATCAACAATAAGAACTGGAAATGGATTGCATTCTGCATATCGTTACGAGTTCTCTGTGAAAAAAACAGTACCTACCATTAAATTGCACAATATCGCGAGGGTATTTTAGTTACCGGTCAAAGTTTACATTATACAGTCTTCTCATAAATTGGCAAGTCGAGTAAACCCAATGTTAAGTAAACCCGTAGAATTAATACTGCGTAAAACGCAACAGTGGGCGGTTCGCTTTCATAACATCGCGCAACTGTGTGACGCAGTGGTTTACAAGAGGAGTCCATAGTGGAGAGAAGGGGCAAGTGACGCGCGGGGACAGAGGACAAGTGACCCTGCCCCCTCGCGATAAGGGTCACGCACGAGACTTGCAAGCCTACAAATTGATTGTAATGTTCTGATGCTCGTAGGGAATCCCCGACGAGAGAGAAAGCGGGTAATCACAGCCCAACTATTTGTAAGATACACTATACGGCCGGTGGACCAGAGCCCTCACTGAGTGGTGGCCAAGGTCAGGGAAAAGAGGAGTTTGCCGTCCAGCAGCTAGATGGGCGGATGACATCACCAAAGTCGCATCGAAGACCTGGATGCGGCTTGCACAGGATCGTATAGGGTGGCATAAAAGAGAGGAGGCTTATACCCTGCAGTGGGACGACATGGGATGATGATGATGATGATGACTATACTATAGAATAGGGAAGTAACTCGGTTCAGTTCCCTGGGAGTTGCCAGAGTTGCGGTCGAATTGATGTTGGATGGAATATTTTTTGTTTTATTTACAAACACACATTGTACTGTTGCATATACTTATATGACATAATTTACAATGAACATTGTAGACAGCAAAGCAGAAAAATATAACTTTACTGCTTTGCTTTACATAAAACGCAAAGCGTCGCGTAGATGGAGCCACGAGCACACTCCGTAAACAGAAAAACAAACGAAACGCCATTTTTGAAGATATCACAAATTTCTCGTTATTTGAATTAATTTAATTTAATTTCACAAAGCTGTAGAAAAATTGTGATGATATCATGGCATCATGTGGCCATTTCAAAATAACAAACCTAAAAAATCTGTTAAATCAGCGTGACGCGAGTCTAAAGGAATTTGGTGGAAAGGTTCGTATCTACATGTTGATATTTAGCTTTATGTGATAATTTAAAGTATATTAAACAAAAATCTTGTAAAATCATCCAATAGTAATCAAAATAATCATTATTTATTTATCAAATTATTGTCATTGAAAGCAACAAATTTAGTTTATTTTACGTTAAGAACAAAATCATGTTACACAATTGACATAAAGTTCATTATGCTATGTACAATTACGTTGCGAAAATTATTGAGCCTAAGAGTTATCGGGCGGTGTGTCCCAGAGTGGTAAGATACAAATCGTGAGTCGCAAGAAACGAAACACGGGAGTCGGGAGTAAGGCACCTCTATCTAGAGTTATGGCGTGGAAAGAGACAGCACATATTTTAACGAAGACTTATTTTAACTTTAAGGAAGTTTTGTGCAACTGACGGAATGCGATTATTATCGATTACTTACGCAACCGGTGTCTGTATAATATAACTCGCTCGCGCTGGTCGGGAAAGAACCCGCGCCCGCCGCTGGAATCCCCGCGTGCTCTGAATCTGGTCCGACGGGCATCAGTGGGCAGATCGATTTGTTGCTATGCCGACATTAGGCGCTTTTAAGATTACCGTGCCGTTACCGTCCACGATATTATTGTGCACGTTTAACGCTTTTATAATTTACCTACCGGTAGGTGGAAGGCGGGAGGAGCTCACTCACAGATTTTTAATAAACTTGTAGGTGCACACTACCACTGCACCCTCAACTTTGCCGTGACGACTTAACCGGAGCCTAGGTGTGCCGCGGCACCGGTAATACCGTCGATGGTAACGTTTTACCGTCATCGTCATATAAAAGCGTCATAATACAGTTTCATACCCCACGATCGCTCAATACATGAAGTCAGCGTCTCGACGCTTCTTCGAGCAAGCTCCCCACCACCCAAACCCTCTAGTAGTAAGCGCCGCCGCTTACTCCACTAACGGTTTACCGACATCCCGTCGACGACGTCGGCCTAGACACGTCCTAGACGACCCCGACGACGCCATCACGATCTCCATCGAGGAAGCCACTCCCCCACCCGATATTAGTACACACACAGCACCTACTTACCGCCCGCGCCGGCGCGGCCGGCGAACCGCTTCTGGGCTCACACGCGCTATCGGCGTATTCCAGGCCGCTTCTCCCCGACCCCTCCCTCCCCAGCGACTTCCTAAGCCGAGGTCCGTACCCACCTGGGTGCCCTTAGGCAGTCGCTTCTTATAGTAGTATTGAAGTCCTCCTCCAGGCTGGAGCGCGCTTAGCGCTCGCCCCAAAAACCCCGGTGAAGCTGTAAAGGTCATTAGAACCAACAGTAATTGTCAGTTCGAAAAAAAACTGTTTCATACATTTCGTATCCCTGTTAAATCGTGACGGTATAACGTGCCATTACCGTTCAAAATTGTAAAAGAAGCCATTAGATCACGATAATACATACAGCGCCGATACCGTAACCAAAATATACCTACTGCGCATTATTTGATAAACTTGATTGTTTTGCGTCACATTCTATGATACAACGACCTAGGTACCTACATAAGTTCACCCTTTGTCATCATCATCATCAGCAGCCTATTCTAGTCCACTGCTGGACATAGGCCTCTCCCAGGGCGCGCCATTGAGCCCGATCTTCGGCTCTTCTCATCCAGTCGCTGCCAGCCACCTTGCGCAGATCGTCGCTCCATCTAGCAGGGGGGCGTCCCACACTACGTTTGCCCAAACGCGGTCTCCACTCCAGAACTCGTCTACCCCAGCGGTTGTCGGTTCTGCGACAGACGTGACCGGCCCACTGCCACTTCAGCTTGCTAATCTTATGAGCTATGTCGATAACTTTTGTTCTATGCCGGATCTCCTCATTTCGGATTCGATCCAGCAGAGATACTCCGAGCATAGCTCTTTCCATAGCACGCTGAGCGACCTTCAATTTGTGAACCAGTCGCACCGTCAGTGTCCACGTTTCGGCTCCGTAGGTCATTACTGGTAGGACGCACTGGTTAAAGACTCTTGTCTTTAGACATTGGGGTATGGGCGACGAGAAGATGTGACGTAACTTCCGAAATGCTGCCCAACCCAGCTGAATTCTTCTGTCGGCTTCTTTCTCGAAGTTGTTTCTACCTAATTGCACAGTCTGCCCGAGGTAGACGTATTGTTGCACAACTTCGAGGGCCGTACCGTCGACGATAATCGGTCCCGGAACGACATGGTCATTGAACATGACCTTAGTCTTGTCCAAGTTCATCCCGAGACCGACACGTCGTGAAGCAGCATTGAGATTGTCCAGCATTTCTTGAAGGTCCTGCAGCGACTCCGCCATTACGACTATATCATCGGCAAAACGTAGGTGTGAGATGTACTCGCCGTTTATATTGATGCCGTGTCCTTTCCAGTCCAGGGTCTTAAAGACATCCTCCAATGCGTTCGTGAACAGTTTCGGAGATATGACATCTCCCTGTCTTACTCCTCTGCGCAATTGGATGGGTCCTGTTTGCTGGTTCTGTACTTGGACAGACATCGTCGCGGCGTCATACAGACATCTCAACACTTCGATGTATCGCCAGTCGACTTGGCAACGCTGCAAGGACTCTAGAACAGCCCAGGTTTCGACGGAGTCAAAGGCTTTCTCATAGTCCACAAATGCAAGACACAGGGGCTGATTATATTCTTCAGTTTTCTGTATAATCTGCCGCACAGTGTGGATGTGGTCTATGGTGCCAAAGCCTCCCCGAAATCCGGCCTGTTCCGGAGGTTGGAAGTCGTCTAATCTCCGCGCAAGACGATTCGTGATGACTCTCGAAAACAGCTTATATACATGGCTCAGGAGCGAGATGGGTCTGTAGTTTTTGAGCAGAGTTTTGTCTCCTTTTTTGAAGAACAAAACTACAATGCTCCTGTTCCACGCCTCCGGAGTTCTCCCAGAGTGTAGGACGGAGTTGAAGAGCTTCCGAAGTTCCCTCAGTACAGGGATTCCTCCTGCCTTAAGGAGCTCAGAAGAGACACCGTCCTCACCAGGGGCTTTTCCATTCTTAAGCTGTTTGAGAGCCAGCCCGAGCTCGTCTAGGCTAAAATCTGGCAGTTCATCGGTATAGTGTCGGGTTAACGTGGCTCTAGGATCTTCGATTGTCGGTTCAGGCCGCGGAGCATGAGCAGCGTACAGTCGGCCATAAAAGTCTTCGATCTCGGCGAGTATCTCTGGCTTGGAGGTGACGGTCCTGCCACTAGAAGTTTTGAGCTTCGTCAGGTGGCTCCTCCCTAGTTGCTGAACGAACACTTTTGACCCCCTATTCTGCTCTATCGCCTCTTTTATGAGTCGTGTATTGAAGCTTCGGAGGTCGCGTCGTATCAGCTTCCTTATTTTCTTATTGAGTGCCCGTTGTTCTGACGATGTAGCTTGTGTGTTTTCGCGTCTTTCCCTCATAAGTGCCAGAGTCCCGTCCGAGAGCTTCGACTTCGTGCCTGTGCGCTGCAACCGACAAAACCTTACTCCTTCATCCCTAATAGTCCTCACCACGTTTTGGAGATTCTCGTCAATATTATTTGTGGTTTCCAAGGCATCGAATCGGTTTTTAAGTTCTAACTGAAACCGGTCGGAGCCTGCCACGGCCTGGTGCAGAGTAGGTCGGAGCGTGGGCTTCATTAGACGGCGTCTCTCCAGCTGAAAGTCAATATTCAGAGTGCCTCGGACCAGTCGGTGATCACTACCGGTTTTGAACCTGTTGATCACTGAGACATCTCTGAATATGTGCTTCTTATCCGTCATAATGAAGTCGATCTCATTTTTCGTCACAGTATCGGGGCTTTGCCAAGTCCACTTCCTATGGGGTCCCTTCCTAAAGAAAGAATTCATTAAGAAAAGGCCCTCCATCTCCAGGAAGTTAACAAGCATTTGCCCCCTGTGGTTTCTGCCGCCAAAGCCGTATGGCCCAACCCTCGATTCGCTGCAAGTCCGTACTCCCACTTTCGCGTTGAAGTCCCCCATGACAACATTGAAGTGTGCCTTACTGGTGTTGTTTAGGGCTTTGGCTATGTCTTCATACATAGCCTCCACTTCATCATCCGAGTGTGTCGAGGTCGGTGCGTAAACTTGTATAACCTTGAGAGAATATCTCTCGGTTAACTTAAGGACAAGATACGCTACCCTTGTCGACACACTGGAGACCTCAACAACATTGTCTACGAGGGACCTATTGACGAGAAACCCGACACCCCCCTGGGAAAGTTGGTCTCCCTCTCGGAAGTAGAGTAGATGGCCCGATTCAAGGGTTAATGTGTCCTCCCCCTCTCTTCGGACCTCACATAACCCTAGAACGTGCCATCGTATCTTCTCCAACTCTACTTCGAGCTGCGCAATGTGCTCGTCCAGCCGTAGACTTCGTCCGTCACCCTTTGTACAATGCTTAAAGTATAGTTATTAATACTCTTAAGGTACAATGTCCCATTTTAGAGTGCGTTCCAAAACCAGTTGAAATTATTAACGTTGACAGTTGTTAACGTTTCATTGCTTGGTTACATAAAAGTTTGATAAATTTCAACTATTAACGTGATAATGGAAGACGGACAGTTGTCAAAGTGAATTATTTCAACTCGTTATGGAACGCTCTCTTAAATGTTTTTATTAAGTCCAGGATTGTGCAATAAAGTGTAAATAATAGGTAAATATAATAAGTGTTCAAATTCATTCCTTTGTTATGTTTAAAATGACTAGACTTCAAGCGATTATAGAAAAACCAAAAACCTTGACTTTGTGGGTCGATTTGCAAACAGCATGACCTCTCTACCTACCTACCTACTAGAGCAGTATTATATGGAAGCCACGTCTGTCGGTTGGTGCATGCGCTGTGAGCTTCTTCTCATACAGTCGGCCAGTGAAATGTCAAATGTATGAAATTTGTCAAAACTACTTATATGCGCATTCGCCCGCAGCCTCGGCTCGCTGTCGGTGCTCACATCATCGTTCTAGAGAGGGTGTCACTAGTACGAATTCTTCCCGGTGTAGACGAGCAACACATCGTGGTCGGTACCGCTCGCGGCCCGCGCGCCGTGCATGCCGGCGGGCCCCGCGCGGCACACGCGCGGCGACCGCGCGGGGTCGCGGTACAGCAGCCGCCCGCGGGACAGCCCCACGACCAGCACGTAGTGGCCGGAGTACCCGCCGCCGAACCACCGCCTGCGGGACACCGGGGCGCGTCAGACACGCGGACAGACCACGGGTTCAGGTTCAGGTTAACAAGAAACTCATGAGGCTCGATTGATTTAGAGCAGCGGGATTTGTAGTGCACTCCATGCGTGCGGTGCGGCCGCTGAATTTAAATAGAGCCTGAGGGCTTCCTGCGGCGCGGGCACTGGCGGCACCCGGTCCCTGTGTCCCGGCGCGCCCACCACTTCGTTGGAGACGCGAGTAGGGCAGCGCGGGATGCGGAACGTCGATTGTGAAGCGGCGCGTGTATACAATTGACATAAAGTTCATTATGCTATGTACAATTACGTTGCGAAAATTCGCTTCCATTCCATTCCGCGGCAATGTAAATTGAGCCTTAAGCAATACACGCAGAAAAACGCGTCTATATAAACGCTCTCATACACCGTCATAATGTTAGAATTGTCCGTTTAACGCTGGGCATCACGCGCCGTACTAGACTCGGCGTCTCCATAAACGAGGCCTAGAGAGGGTATAGTCAGTGCTGCTCACGTGAGCTCCGAGCGCAGCTTGTTCCGCTTGCAGCGGTCGCAGGAGAGGCGCGCCGCGTCCACCAGCACTATCGCCGGCCCGTGCGCCGCCACGTGCCGCGCCAGCTCGTCCGCGCCCACCGCGCGCTGTGTCACCGACAGCCCCCGGGACGACGCCTCCGCGAAGCGGCGCTGGACGCGGGCACGGTCCTGGCACAGGCATTAGAGCAACTTTTTAACCAACCGATCGAGGAAAGGCGTGTTTGAGTTTGACACATTTGTCTGTCTGTTTGTTTGAGTGTTCTTAGCCGTGTCTGATAAAAATTGGATCAGTGGATCTTGGTATCTTTGATGTCAGATAGGATCTCTGGAACGGTAGTAGCTAGATGGTTTGAGTTTGAGCTCAAATGTTCAAGACCATGAAGCCCTATCCACATATGGAACCTCAAGGACCTGATGATGACCAGGAAAAAGTAAGGGGCTCTCCACAATGGTAAGTCGGGGGTTTTAAAATTTTTAATTTATATAAGTTATATACCTAAGGTCCTTTTTTATTAGTAGCAAATATTTGGAGAGGGTATGTGCTGGTCATTTATACTACTTTACACGAAAAAATAACAAATTACTTGTATGAAAATATTCCATACTAAAGAAAAATAAACCCCATTATTTTGCGCTTTGGTGACATAAACTATTTCAGTATTAGAATAGCAATAATTCATTCATTTGTAGAATTTTCAAACAAATAATTGTCATTTTCTCGAAAAAAAATTGCCTTGTCGATATTGTTTTAATTATAACCTATAGATGACACCCTAGAAATATTTGCCGCTAATAAAATAGGACCCTATATAAGGCGGTAGCCTATTATTCGAACGAGAGCAAAGATGTGTAAATCTGTCAATAATCTTTCACAATAATTTCAAGTTCAAATTCAGCCCAGCAGCTTTAGTAAAAGTTATGGTGAGGTGGAGTTTATATGGATGACGGAGACCACTTACCATCAGCACATTATCATCATCACCTCCTAATTCATAAAAATAAACAAATTAGTGTACACAACTTTGCCAGTCCTCAGAAGCCCATTAACCAAGTTGTAAGAGTTCTGCCCCTTCCCTCACCAAGTCTATAATCTTGTGGTAGTAGTCGTGTCTCCTATAGTCCTCGTTGACTCCCATCATGGTGGTGTACATGCGATGCTTGACGCCGAACCTGACAAGGGTTTACATTCAATTACTAATCATACATCCTGATCCATGGACTGGAGAGGAAATTAGAGAAATATTGACGGTCCCTACCCTACGTGCAATGAAGTATGTGGAAATATCTTTGTCAGGTGAGTTGTTTCGATTTTCTGTTTCAGGAACTATTCTTTGGCACATGTAGTGGTACGTACAGAGTTGTAACATAATGTCAAATGACGAGGATGTTAGCCAAAAAAAAGTGAAAATAATTTAGCTGCTACTTCTGAGATTGTACGTAGGATCGTTGATATAAGCTACTCGGTCCTCAGCACACAGAGTATGACTTTTTGGAGGGACACCTGGCTGGTCACCAGACTGGTGATCAGTTCTATGTAGAGCTATTTCACCCATAACAGTAACCATCTATCATATTATTCTGTATGTATCACTAGTGTAGTTTCAAGAAACTTGTCAGAAAACTACCTCATGAGCAAGTAAGCCAGGTCGATGGTCCAGGTGGAGTGTCCGAAGCCCTCCTCGCGGCAGACGTGGTCGAAGTCCTGCAACAGCTGCCGGCGCGGCTCCGGCGACAGCAGCATCATAACGCACGTCACGCCGCAGTCCCAGCTGTAGCGCTGCCGGCAGTGCGCCACGCGGTGCTCGATGTACTCGCATCTCTCGGGGTCTGCTGCAAGTAATGTCCGTGAGTCGGTCCCACCGTGAACATAGAGTATCCCAAGTGGTATTTCAATGCACAGGGCCTTAGTAGGCTGTAACAAAGATTATTTATCTGCTACGTTTGCTGTAACCAGAAATTGATTTCGGGAGTCATAGATGCGATCATGGTCACAAAGTCAGCCAAAACACCTTCTCCTTTATTTTAAGGAGCTAGGTTGGCTGAGCTGACGGCTCAAATGAAATTGCAATAAAGTTCAAGTTCATGTGAGGTCTGTACATGGTCTGCCGTGCCTCCGTCTAAGAATCCGAATGGTCATAAAGTGATCGTGCAAATTAATGAAACCACGTTGGGTGAGATCAAAACCATGATGGGTGACCACTAGTGGCATGTTTCATCTCGGACCTCCGTGTCTCGGAGAGTACTTTAACAAATAAATAAATAAAAACCCTTAAAATGAAACTAAGAACTTACAACTTTCCAACACTATGACATAAGACGCATCAGCATATATGCTGCCTGTCTATTAATATATAATAAAAATTACAATAAACAGTCGGTCCCAGCTGAAGTTGTTCGACAGCAGCCGTTAGGCCATATCAGAGGCCTACGGGCGGCCTGAACAACTAAGACATTATGTGGCCACTAACCATTTGTATGATTCCATACGATAAACAATTTCGGAAGTGCATGCTTCAGGCAGGTTGAGGTTTCGTGAAGGCGAGGGGCAGTTTTAAGGTTTCGGGGGCAGAGGTAAGACCTAGAGAGGTTTAACGAATGGAATGTAGGTAAATGAAAACTAAAATGTTGATTGTTGTGGCTAGCCGACAAAATTAAAATGCAAAACTTACTAACTTTTTGTGTCCGAAGTCATGGTGTCTCTTACACTGCACCTGCCGCTATCGGTGGGTCCGACAGGGTGACGAAAACCGATTTAATTTTATCATTTTCCTAGAATTCCCGTTCGCATGAATCAATGTATGTTTATGTAAATAAGAGGGAAGGGCGAGGGCGGGGGGAAGGTTACTCGTTTCGTTGTACACAAGAAAGAAGCAATCTGAAACAATTTTTATTTATTTATTTATCGTTCGGTCGTCAATTTTTTATTTATTTATTATTATATTACATAATTTTTATTATTATATAGTAATAAGTAGTACATTATATAGTAAAATAGTAAAGTCAAATAAGACGCTGCAGCCCGATCCATACTTGACTGATTTTTGAAGAGCCATACTGCGTCCGGGACGCCTTCTTTGGTTCTGATGGCACAGAAGCGGGGAAGATTATCCCAGATAGCATTGATATGTGTCACACCAGCGTTTTAATGAAGACTTGAAAGAGTTGTTTACATCCGACATGGCTGTATGGGCTCAGTTCGCTTTGCCTTAAAAAACAAATAAAGTACCTATATGTCAATTTCATTTCGTTTGATTCAGTTTGATTTCATTTTATTCAATTTCGTAAACAAATTGAATTTTCAAAATAGGGAATTGCGATGGCGCTGAGAAATACACGTTTACTACTTACCTCTGGAAGAACCTGTGTCGGAGTCCACCACAGAGCACGCCAATTGAGTACACAAACTGCCTCGAAGGAAACGGGCAGCGATGGTAAAGCCAAACAAACACACTTCGGGTTCCAGACTGTCGACGAGGAAGAAAAAGGAAAAAAAGGTTAGAATATAATCTTAAAGATTTCAGACAGGCCATACTAAGTTGTCATGATCATGGAACTAACATAACCTCTTCCTCCGAAATCCACAGCCATTAGACATAAATACAGGTGTTGGTTGCAGTTCACGAGGTGTTCGAGACGGTGGCAGCCAAGTACGATGTGATGAATGACGTCATGTCGCTGGGTATACACCGTTTCTGGAAGGACACGCTCATGCAGCGTCTGGCGCCCACACCTGGTACCAAGCTGCTCGACGTGGCGGGAGGGACCGGTATGTGATCAATCGCACATTGTAATAGCTCCCGCAAAGCTAAGGTGATGCTTTGCTGTGCGCCGATTATCGGTTTCAGCTGCCTACACAAGTAAATGGAAAAATTTCATTTTCATGTTTCGTGTGGTTGGCGCTCACCATCAGCTTGCCATTGGGGTAGGAGAGCCCTAATGGTAGATGATTCTAAGGGGTGTGAACGACAATAACACAAGGGCTGATGCTTGTCGTATGAATCAGAATCATCATAGAGGGGCAAATGACCTGGCACAAGACGGAGAAGCATGGAGTCATTTTTTACTAACCCTAAATTTATCGTTGGAGTAACGGGAAGAAGAGAGAATCATCATACTGAACACTATAAAAATGTATGCATCAAAGCCCAATTTTTATGCAAATTTCCAAAAGTTAACATGATTTAGGGCTTAAGATCAGTAGTACCATTGATTGTACTAGAGATACAACTTTTAATATCTTGTACCATTAAAGAAAAGTCAAGACCTCTCCCGTAACTAGTGCAAATAACTTAAATAATGACTGATCATGTAACTGTGAAACTAAGAACTTATGACTTTCCAACACTATGACAATGCATTGGCATATATACTTAAGAGTATTTATCTCCAAGCATATATTGTACGACAATACACTTAATAAAAAACAATTAAAATGAGACATTGTACAAAGGGTGAACTTATCTCTAAAAGAGATTTCTTCCAGCAAACCCGCGAAAGTGAAAGGTGCGTTATAATTTAGAGGTAGACAGACATAGAGTGTACGTCAAATAAAAATAAATACAATATATAAAGACAACTATAATAAATAAATATGCATATATAGACATATAAGCACAGATATGCAATAAGTGGCAATAACTATAAAATAAATATCTCTAAAAATACAATACATATTATATATATACGTACATACATATATAGGTATAAATAAATATTAACAAACTAAGATGGATGACATAACAGGAATCAAAATTGAGAAAGGTAGTGTTCTTTTACTTGTTTTTTGAAAATGGGAATTGTTTGACTCTCACGAATACTGGGGGGTAGTGCGTTCCACAACCTAACCGCATGAACACAAAAGGAGTAATTGAAGAAGTCAGTTTTGTGAGGAATGGAAGGGAATTTGAGGAGGGTGCTGATGTGATATCTAGATAGTTGGTCAGCAGACCGAGAGAATTGAAAATGTTCACGCAGGTAAGAGGGAGAAGAGGGATTCTTGAGAATTTTAAAGAGAAGGCATAGAATATGAAGGTTCCGACGAGCACGAATCGGAAGCCATTTAAGTTTGGATCTAAAGTGAGAAATTCTATCAAATTTCCGCAATCCGAAGATAAAACGGATGCAGAGGTTCTGTAGCCTCTCTAACTTGTTTAAGAGTTCCTCAGTGGCGTCCAACATGCATACGTCGGCATAGTCTATGATGGGGAGAAGCAAGGCTTGAGCGAGGGTTATTTTAGTCTCCAGAGGCAAGAAATTTTGGAGACGCTTGAGAGAGTGAAAAGAGAAATGCACCTTCTTGCTGATCTGATTTACATGGGGACCCCAAGATAAATTTTTGTCGAGAAAGACCCCTAAGTTTTTAGCCGTGTCACTAAAGGGAATCGTTACATTATTGTAAGTAACAGATGGAATGTTACTATTAACCAGTTTATTGGACATGTACCTACTACCAATGATCATGACCTGAGACTTCGATGGATTAACCAAAAGACCATAGGACTTGGCCCAGTTACTGATGCGTCTAAGATCGGCATTAAGCTCATCAACTGCCCCCGCAATATCATTAGCCTTAAAATGGCGATACAGTTGTAGATCGTCTGCGTAGAGATGATAATTAGAAGTGATAACCTTAATGATGGAATTGATGAAAATGGAGAAAAGCAAGGGAGAAAGAACGCCACCCTGAGGTACGCCCACAGTGAGAACACACCAATCCGAGGAGTCCTCGTCGAAGCGCACACACTGTGAGCGACCACGAAGGTAGGAATCGAACCAAGCAGCTACCGAGGGGGAGACATTGAGAGAGCGAAGGGTGCCAAGGAGAACATCGAAGTCAACAGAGTTGAACGCACTGCTGAAGTCGAGAAGAGTAAGGATAGTGAGAGATTTATTCTCCATAGCGAGTCGTATGTCATCGGTAACTTTTAATAGTGCCGTGACTGTGCTATGGCCAGGGCGAAATCCAGATTGGAAAGGATTAAGGAGATTATTGTTCGTGAGGAAAGAAGCCAGCTGCTTGTGGACAATATGTTCCAAAACTTTAGAAAGGAATGGTAAAATTGATATAGGTCGATATTGAGAGAAGGCAGTGGGATTGGAGATTTTAGGAAGAGGTATGACATGTGCTTTTTTCCACGAGGAAGGAAAGGAACTTGTAGTCAATGAATAATTAAATATGTGTGTGAGAATTGGTAGAAGTTCAGGCAGAACTAAGGAGATCATCCGGGAGCACAACTTGTCATCCCCCACAGCCGAGGAAGTGATAGAGTGGATATGTTTCTTAACTTCACCCTCGGTAACTGCATCGAAACTGAGAGGAGGGCACTGTGGTAGAGGCAGATTGTGAAGGTCAAGAAGAGTTTTAAGCTTAGTGTGGTTCTCTATAGAGACTGGAGGAAGCGAAAAATGCTGGTTTAAAGCGTTCAAGTCAACCATGTTAGCATCTAAACGAGAGGATTTGCCGATGCCAAGGGATTTTAGAAAACTCCAGGTCTGCATAGGGTTGACATTTTTAATTGAGTCATGAATGTGGCGTCTTTTGGAATCCCTACACATATGATTGCAACGATTGCGTAACAATTTGTAGCGGGCGAGGTTATGATCTGTTGGTTGCCGTTTTAGTTTACGTTTAGCTTTGTCGCGTTGAGCCATAAGGTCCATGATGTCCTGAGTAAGCCACGGCGCAGGAGCATGTTTGACCCTGACACGCCTGACTGGAGCGTGGTAGTCATAAAGTTTCATCACTATTTCGTTAAAAGCACCCACTTTGTCATCGATGTCTACTGCAGATAAAACAGGTGACCAGTTGACATTAGTAACATCACTTCTCAAGGTCTCCAAATTAATGCTCCTGAAACTACGTAAGAGAAGAAATTTTGACTTACGCTTGGGAGGACGAATTTTATAGGAGAGGTAGATAAGATCATGATATGAGAAGGGAGCAGTAAGTTGACCATGTGTGGTAATATTATCGGGAGAAGAGACTATCATTAGATCAAGAAGAGAGGGAGTGGTATTGGGAAAATTATGAGTGGCAGTGAGAGGAAGTATATGCAGATTGACAGAAGAAGTAAGTGATAGAAGTTTGTGACTGCGAGAGTCATTTAACAATAAACAGGTGTTAAAATCACCCAAAATTAAAACATGGTCAAAAAGGGGACACAAGTCATTGAGAAGGATCTCAAATGAAGGAAAATAGTTAATAGTGCGAGAAGGGCAGTAGTAAACAGCTAAAAGAACTTTCGAGTGACAAAGAGTCACTTCAAGGAAAAGGTATTCAGGAGATTCAGAGTATACGTTGGGATTAGGTGAAGTATTTACAACCTTATGAGGTATATCCGCACGTAAGTAGATGGCAACGCCACCACATCCCTTACCAATGCGATCGTTGCGGATTAGTTTGAAACCAGGGAGTGCACAATGTGTTGAAGGAAGGGAGGGCTTGAGAAAAGTCTCGGACACGAGAACAGCGTCAATGTGCGCATCATTGAATGAGGCCAGCATATCGGAGTAATGGGCTGAGATGCTTTGAGCATTTATGTGCACGATGTTAAAGTTGTTCTGGAATTTGGAAAAAACTGAAGAAAGTTGATCGTGCAGATTCAGCAGAGAAAAGTCATCACTGCTCTCAGCACTGTGAAAGTCATCCACGGAAGAAGAACAAGAAAAGAAACTATCATCTAAATCCAATATATCAACCATATTATATAAAATGTATATATAAAATATATTAAATACAAATAAATAATAAATATAAATATATGATAAAACTTAATTAACTACTGAGTCTGACCACAAGTGCAAGCACTGCAAGCCATCACTCGCCGGTGTGTTGGAAGAGCCTTTCACAAGAAAATAAAATAGAAAAATTAAAACTACTTATCCAACACAAAATAAAAATAAAATCCGCAACAAACAAAGGAATATTAAATGGAGAACGAAAATCTTCACCAAAAGGGATTTAAAAATAAAATAATAAAAAATAAAACCTACCGATAGTTCAGTACCTAACTGTATAGTACACTACGTAATAAGAATTTACTATCGGTAAGGTGAAAAGAAAGTGAGTGCTAAATTAAAATCGAAAAACATGGTACCACCGCACAAAACACTTAACCGGCAACACCGTCACCGTGCCAAAGTCAAATGTCATTTCCAGATGTGTTTTATTTAGGTACCTGCTTTTGCCTTAGTTCTCAATAAAAACCAAAAATTAGTTTAAACTACCTTCCTTCCTGTTTTCTTTATGGGGTTCTTCACGTTCGCTTTGGCGTTCTGCTTGGAAGCTGGCGCCATGCTTGCTGGCGGCGTCGGCGGCCCCGAGTTATTAGAAGAGTTGTCGCTGTCGGAATTAACTTGAACGGGGTGTCCTGAGATAAGCTCCTGAAGTTCCGCCATCACCTCGATTTTGCGACGGCTTTTATCAGGAAGCAGAACATGAATTTTTCCCTCTGACGACCAGCAACACTTGATCCCAAAATGTTTGCGAGCTGCCATGAAGACTTGGTGCCGTGATTTAGTGAGAAATTCGGATATGGTGAGACCTGAGCCCTTCAGGGAGGACTTATTATCCCAAACATTGTGCCGCTTCTGAAGATCGAGGAACCTGACCAGGACAGGCCTGGGCTTGCCCTGGACGGAGCCCAACCTATGGCACGCCTGTAGATCATCGGCAGAGATGTCCAATTTCATTTGGTCGGTTAACACTTTGATGGTGGCATCGAACAAATTCTCATCCTTCTTCTCTGCTAGTCCGTGTAAAAGAAGTACTTTTCTGCGAAGAAAGGCCTCGTGCCTGTCTAGACCGAGTGACAGAAGCTGAATCTGTGACCTCAACATTGAAAGTGCTTTCCAGATCAAGGTTTTGAAATCGGTGAACTCACGGGACAATGTGGAGATATCGGGAGTAGGAACTGTTGAAGCTGAAGCAACATTCTTAAGTCTATCCTCATAGTCACCCATGCGCGTCTCGAACATCTTCGTCAGGTCATCCATACTGGTCGCAAGTTTTGAGGATATGTCCATGATTGTTTTCAGTGAAGTAGAAGTGCGAAAAAAGGAGAATTTTGTGAGTGGCGAGTGATAACGAACTTATGTGCTTATTAAACTAGTACATTTATGTAATTTAGACTGGTAAGTAATTTTTAATTTAATAAAAATTGAGAGCACACAAAAATGACGTATCACTTCTACGCCTACCCGCCGCGAAAAAAAAAAAACAAAAAAAAAAAAAAAAAAAAAAAAAGTCCCAAAATTTCTACAGCAACGGGATCATGTCACTACCTACAAGATTGCAAAAAGTCATCGAACAAAATGGCACATATATACTATATATAATATAATATTAAATGTAAATAAACTTTGAAAAAAAATTTCTTGATGTTTCATATAAAATGTGAAGAAACTTTTTCCCCGACCTTGTATAATAAAATATTATAATAATTAATACTGCACGCTCAGCTTACTTTTAGTGAAGATTTACCAGTGCTTTTAAAATGACCTACTAGAGAAACCAAACAAGATGATAAGAAAGAAAGAAGGAAGAAAGATTATTTCCGACACACATACAAACAACTAGGTACAGAAGACAAAAATAATATTAAACAAATATATTACAAAAACAAATAAATAAGCAAAAGTAACTAAGTTTGTTGAAGGTGGCGTGCAGCACCGGAAAAAGGGGACTGCCTCAGCCTGTTGCCGTAGCGCTTTTAGCACTATGACGCTATCAGCGTCATAGTGCTAAAAGCGCTACACATCTTGTTGCAGGTGACATAACGTTCAGATACATCAAGTACCTACAGAACGCGCCCGCGCGGCCCGACTTGGCCGCCGGTGCGGCCGGCAGGCGCAGCAGCGTCACCGTGTGCGACATCAGCCAGTCCATGCTCGACGTCGGGAAGGCCAGGGCGCACAAGTATGAACCCACTGCTTCACTGGCCCGAATTTCATTCTAAGAGTTCACGAACTGTACTGTACACGTTGTAATGATCGTTGCAGACAGGGTCTGACGGCGGAGACGACGGGCGTAGACTTGGAGTGGGTGTGCGGCGACGCGGAGCGCCTCGCGCTGCCCGACGACTGCTACTCCGCGTACACCATCGCGTTCGGCATCAGGAACTGCACGCACGTCGACAAGGTAGCTCCGAATGTCAAGTCTACGCCTAACGTGACCAAGGATCATTTCTTTTTGCTTTAATTTTATCAGCTGGAGAAGCGATTTGTCGCCGTGTAACGTGAGAAATCGTTACTTTGGCAGAGGCGTTGTCCACTAGTGGATGATGATGAGAAAATTAGTAGATAATACCAATGTCCTAAAAGTGAATAAACTATAATAAACTACATATGAGCTATTGCTGCCTGCTCATTAATAAACACCTTATTTCTTTTGTTCTATTGGACGGAACTATATACTGATTATGCAAAACAGGGATTTCTTCTACAAACTAGGAAATTATTTGTGGTCATTCTACTTCGTATATCACTAGTTTTTGACCTGATTGAAGTAGAATACTATTTGTGGTGTTTGCTTACTTCCAAATCGATCTACTATCTAGATTTATGTGGAATTTAGAAAAGTTGTGTGAAACTGTCTGTACTGTATCCAGTTACAATAGAACTAAAATCCCAGTCATTCTGCAGGTGCTGGAAGAGGCGTATCGCGTGCTGATGCCGGGCGGCCGCTTCATGTGTCTCGAGTTCAGCCAGCTACCCAATGAGGCGTTGCAATGGTTACTATTGTTTTTTTATACCTCACTATAATGTTATCAGAGGGTTTTCGATGCGCTGCTAACTTTGAGGACTTGGTGCCTCATGTGCCGGTAATTACGCTGGCTCTGTTATCCTTCCAAACTTAAACTGCACATGCACTTAATAAAAACCTACTTAACAGGACCCAGTGCGTTGAAATTCAAAAGTAAGTCTTGGAGAGATGTCGTTCTTCATACCGACATAATAAGTATGGCGTACCTCAAGGTAGTGTTTTGGGCCCGTTATTATTGAGTGCATACAGTTTGCGGATGACACTACAATAATAATTATTAAAGGTGATATATTGAATGACATTCTTTTTCTTTTCTTCTAAAAATCTGTATGATAAAGGTAAAGCTTAGTGATGTTTATGCAACTATATCCGCAATATTTGTAATTACTTACCTAAACTTTTACACAATAAATCTCACCCAAATGTTTGTTCCAACTTCCAGGGCATATAACCAGTACTCCTTCCAAGTGATCCCTGTGATGGGCCAACTGATCGCGGGACAGTGGAAGCCCTACCAGTACCTTGTAGAGAGTATAAGACAATTCCCTAATCAGGTATGCAAAGCAAAATTTGGACATTCTTGGAATACGACTAAGGCTCAATTTACATTGCCGCGGAATGGAATGGAAGCGGATTTTCGCAACGTAATTGTACATAGCATAATGAACTTTATGTCAATTGTGTAACATACAAACTAAATACGAGCCAAAAAAGAGGTCGCGCGTCTTCCGGGGAATCCTCGCGCATTCTCGAGAATTCCCCTAGCGGTAAAGCGTTATTTAGTTTGTATGTTACACAATTGACATAAAGTTCATTATGCTATGTACAATTACGTTGCGAAAATTCGCTTCCATTCCATTCCGCGGATGTAAATTGAGCCTAAAATGTCGTGGTTCAGTTCAAGTGGTCAAGATGACTGCAATTTTTTTTCCAGGAGAAATTCAAGTCCATGATTGAAGATGCCGGCTTCAGACAAGTGACCTACGAGAATTTGACCTTCGGAGTCTGTGCTATACATTCAGGGTTCAAGATTTAGTTCTAGTTAATTTCTAGTCAGTGGTGTTAAATTATTACTATCGGTCACATCAAACGAAATCTGATGTTGTTGGTGACGGTACGTCTGCGACTCAGCAGGCCCCGGTTCGTATCGGTTTCTAGGTAACGATTTTCATTAATGCTTCGTTAATGTTCTTTAGTGCCCAAAAATCAACGTCAGTGCCCTCGTACTTTCCGAGATATAGCGTCTGAAAAGTGGTCCTGCCGGGGTCACTATCATCAAGATTCCAGGTGTGGGAACATCTGGAATTTTCAGGACCTGATGACCAGGAAAAAGTCACCTGATAACCTGGGGATCTCTACAATGGTACGTCGGGGGTTTATTAAATTTTTAATTTAGTGTTATTGAGCACTAAAAAGCACCAACGAAGCATTAATGAAAATAGTCATCTACGATCCTGCTGGAGTCACAGACAATGTATTTCTAATGTAAGCATGATTGTTGAAATAAAAGAAATGTAAATTTTTCGGGAATTTTATTAAGTCCATCAAACTGTGTTGGTCTTTGGAATGCAGATCCAGTACCTACATAAATTACATTATCACTCTTTAAAACTATGATATAGGTATTTTCAAATTCACGATACAGGATATTTGTGATTTAATTTGTGAACAAAATGAAATTACTCTACTATAATCCTGCCATTACTCATCTCGTCACAACTACTATGTTATAACATCAATCAAAAGTCGATGATATAAACGTGCATTCGTCCTCGCATCCGGTCGCCAGCCAGCGCACACCTCCCAGACCGTCGTAGCTCAGTCAGTGTGGAAGCTCAATAAGCATGCTAATTATTCATGACACTGATTGTTAACTCTAACACACTAATGTAATGAGCAAAGCTAGATATTATCTTACTCGTTCAAACGACCGTGGCGCCCTACGTTTAGGAAAAATCGCAGACATCGAAAAGCAAATCAAGTGTGAGTTAAGGATATCCAAACAAACATTAATACTCTGTACCGCGTGCACTCAACATAAGTTATTGCAAAAATTTGAAAAGCATACCCAAGGTCCGTGCTCCTGGCATCCGAATCCGCGCGGAGTCCAGTCCGACGCGTGCGGGTCCGGTATGATCCGATCCGATCCGGCGATCCGGTCAAACGTTTAATGAATCCTCGCGAGCGAACTTTACTCCGCGTTAACCGATCCAATCCCTGCGATCCTTCCGTCAGCCGTCCAGAACCTTCGGTACGATCCAAAAATCCGAGTATCCTGTGCGATGAGTGCGCGCGTCCTATCCGTTTCTCGCATCCGATCCTAAATACGATCCTTTATCCTTATCCTTCCTCGCGATCCGATCCGATCCTACTGCATCCTGACTCACACCTCCAGCCAAGCACATCCAATGAGCCCAATCCACAGTGGATGAAACAAAAGAAAATATTTTTAGTTATACAAGTCAAATTATAATATTATGTAATGTTACACGAAATATCACGCATCGTTCTGCACACAGGAGGTATTCACTCTCAAACTATTGCAAAGTCAATAATGCCACATTCTGACAAAATATATTCTAAGCACACACGTTTTCTCGAACACTGATGCTTGTAGTCGAGTATTCGCTATAAATCTGTATCAACGGAGACCGGAGACAATGTGGCGGTTTCTTAATTCTGATCTTGTCGATATCCAGAAATCGCGTGCGCTCAGATTGTCCAGAAGGCGCCGGGAAACAATTCTAATAGAACATGAAGAACGTCAGAACGAAGCGCGCAGTATATAGGTATTACAGTAAAATCTTAAGTCTAACGTGACGTGAGAACGGCCGCGGCCCCGCGGGAGTCGCGCGCCCGCCGCCGACCGCAGCGCTGTCGAAAACATGACCTTCAGTATCACACTCCATCATTGCTCACAGCACAAAGACAGTCGACAGACCCGAACGTGAGTGACACACGTGTTTACAAACCAGCAAATATTTGATTAATGTTGTTTCTGTGTTACCTGTATTTCCTTCATTCCAATTGTCTGTAGATTTAACTGCATAATTATCATAAATTATTTGTATTTTTGGTGAATATTGGACCTGAAAATTGGTTACGAATTTTGCAACACAATACTGACTGTCCCGGGTGAAAAAATGTCAATTTATTTATGTAAAATGTATGTACGCAAAAACTTAATAGTTGTTCCCGAAAACTGCGATAATCATAATTTCAATACCACAAACAAAAACAAACTTGCAGTCCCACGCTTAGACTTAGTAAAGTAAACACGTCATTTATGGGATTTTATAATAAGATACCCGATACTGTAATAAATATGACAGAGAAAACACTTAAGACCCACATAAGACGGACATTATGACTGTTAGTGTTGTTATGAAATATGTAAATAAACAAAGGGTTATTATAAAATAAATGACTACTTAAATGATAAAGAGGCTTGGTCCTAAATCCAGCTCCAGCTCTGCACATTGTGTACATATATGATTGTACTCATAATTATTGTAAGATATATTTATTTCAAAAGACGTGCTGCTGAAAGTTTCTTGCGCCGCTTCTTTCCTTTCAGCTATAAATAGCACCTTACGAAGCGGTGGTAGAGTAAAAAAGAATAACGTTGTAAAAATGTACTATAAGGTACTTACAATTTAAAAAAAAGATTTGATTTGATGTCTTTAGAGGTCACATAAGTGAGGTAACAGACTACTACGTACATCTTAAACTTACATAAAAATATTTCTTTTATCTAAACTGACTTAGACTGACCGTATTTAAAAAATGACGTTGGAAAAATGAACCTTAAGGTACTAACTTACAATAAAAAATTAGATTTTTGATTTTGATTTGATTCGGGCCGTGTAAATTTTATCAAAATAAAGTATTTTAATTTTGATAAAAATTTATATTTGCTATACCGGTACTGTACACCGCACTACATAATTATATAAAACCCAGGCTGGGAGTCATAAACATCATAATCATAACCAACTTTCAGATCCGAACACAGGTCTAGGAAAAGATTTGTCAAGAGCGATTTTGATGCGGAGGTTAGCGATCTCTAAAGGTACTATAAACCGCTGTGACTAGATTTGACTCTTTGCCAATTTTAATAGCATGTGAACATGCAGCGTGCGACTCTGCACTGACTGGTGTCATAGAATACAAAAACGACTCAAATTGCACGATATTCACGTCGCACAAACGTAACACTCGTTTAATGACGTACCCGTGTGCGGTGACGTGAACATCGTGCAATCCGTAGTCGTTTAGTCTGAAACATGAGTCGTCTTATTGTGCCATGTATAATAGTAGAGAGAGGCCATACGAACCTGTGCAGAGGTCAGCTCGCTCAGTAGTTGTGCGAGCGCGAGCGACTGCGGCTGCGGCTGTAGCTGCGGCGCACCGGCGAGTAGGTCGGCGAGCCGCGCCGCCGCGGGGAGTACGACCGCGACCTGCTGGAGGGGGAGTGAACGGTGCCACCAGTCTTCGGCTATGGCTTGACCACGAGTTCCGCGCCGCGCCTTGGGTGGCGGCAGACGTGCGGGGGCTTCACGAACCAATGGAGCGGGCCGCTCCGCCCCCCGTCTCGCCGCACAGCTACCTAAGGCGCGGCGCGGCATCCGTGGTCAAGCTCTAACGTAAACAACTACAGTAATAATACATTACTGCAAAGACCAGGAAATTAGCCATATCCGGCAGTTGATCATTTTGAAAGGCCAAGGGGAAGCAAAGCTAAAACTTCCAAGCCCGAAAATGGCTATTTCCGCCGAGGCTTGTATAGATTTTTTCTCAAATAATGCGAGGAAATCGAGAAAAAACACATTCCTAATACTGCCTTGAGAAAAATGAATGATCGCTACCAGTACACACGTTGTCTCAGTGTGCCTCTGTATGTATTATGTATGCTATGACTGTGTGTATGGGATGTCATTTTTCGCGCTCGTAGATATCTTTGTTATATAAAAAACATTGGTAATGTTTTACACATTGACCACTCCAATTAGGCTAAAAAGTCAATCCAAAGGTGGATTCGATCCTCGAGCTCGAGTGGCCGACCGGCCATGATCCCTGTGGCTGCGTGAAGCGATAATCGCTTGGGGATTCAGGTATCGGGTAAAATAGATGTCTTACTACAACCTTAGTATATAGTGTATCACTATCATTAACCGAAGTGTCAAGACCCGAAACCCCTCTAAAAAATCATGCACTACATAATAACTACTAATTCATGTACATATTGTAATTCTTTGTCTTCTTTTATTCCATATTCCGTCTATTTAGTTATTATTTATTAGTTTACTTTGGTTGAAGGCTACATACAGTACACCAATATAAACCAACACTAAATTAAGTCTAAGAAACCACCGACATATCATTGCAGAGGGGTCTCTGCTATGCTGCTGATATGATATGTTTACTCTTTCCTGGTCATCATCAGATCCTTGAGGTTCCAAAGCTCGGAAAAGCACCATAAACTCGAACCACCTTCCTCATCGCTTTCATCTGACATGGAAGACAGTTAAAAAAAAATTCGACTAAAGTCTACCAAAAAACCGCATTCAAATTGTATTATCGGTTGTTTACATACAAAACCTGACAAACATAAACGTCAAACTAATTTTGTCAGGGCTTAAAAACACACCAGTGGCAGGTAGCATCTCTAGTCTCCCCTCCACCTAGGGTTTGCTTTGAGCAGACAATAGAAACAATATTTAAGACATGTCCATTAGTCCGGACGTGAGACTGGAGACGTCACCTGTCCCGGCCCCCAGTGTACCGGTCTCCGCCGCCGCCGCCACCGCCGCCGCCGCCGCCTCCGTAATCCTCTTTCACGCGGATGTAGGACACCTCGCCCTGCGAGGAAAACATATTCTAGGTTAGTATGGAAAAATGTTAATTAACAAGGAAAATCTTTATATAGCTTGGACATTAATTGTCTCAAGGCAAGGCACGATAGAAAAGACTTAGAGCTGTTGTAACTAATAATGATGGGAAGGTTATAGTGTCATCGAACGATTCCACAGTTCCATTCTGCGAACAGGAGCGTATCCAGGAATAAGAATGGTGGGGTGGGGGCATCGTTTATTGAAATAGAAAAAAGGTACTAAAAAAATGGTCAAGGGTGAGTCGAGCCTTGCGTCCTATCCCTATAGGGCTTATGTCCCTATAATCTTACAGATTTGGATGTGGAATGGCCCCCTCTAGCCCCCTGGATCCGCAACTGTGCAAGAGATAGAAAAAAAAATAACCAGAGCTAACACCATAGCCTTTTGCACATAAGAAGGCATGCCGGACTATTATATAATATAAAATACCGTCTTTCATCAGTGAGAATATGTATTTAATGGACATTAATTTCAGAGGCTGCCTGGAAGAGATCGCTTTAACCGATAAGGCCGCCTTTGTACATACCGTGCTACTATTCCTGTAGTTTTTACTTTTCCTGTATTTGTGTACAACGAAGTGTTTCTATATATCTATATCTATGTAATAGTCCTGCATGCCTTCCAATCTGGAAGAGACTATAGTTGACAAAGCACCTCAAGAAGAACAAAGAGTTGAAATACAAACGAACCTCGTGACTCCTAAACCTGGAATCGTCCAGCTTCTTCACGGCGTACTTCATGTCCTCGTGCCGGAGGAACTCGACCACGCCGGTGCCGTCCTTGAAGGTGTCGGCAAAGCAGACGTCGCCAGCCTCGCGCATGTGGTCCTAGGTCCACAAAACACGTGTCGAATGTGAATTCCAGTTCGCATTTTCTAGCGGAATACTGTTTCCCACTACTATTCACTTAGCACCCACTCATTTCACACTCTCCCAATCCTTATGACATCCTAAAGAGGTCGGATTTGTCATCCTTTGTGACTGTAAATCATTCTGGATTTAGTCATCGTTGAGGAGGGCGAAACCGAGGGTGAGTGGCGGGTCCTTCTTCCCTGACTAGTTATAATAATTAATAAAGGAAATAAAAGATTGTAATTTAGTGAGTTTCAAACAAAAGCTAAAGAAAATGCTTGTTAATAAATGTTATTATAATGTCGTAGATTTCAAGAAGGACACTACTATTACTTCATATTAATTTGTCTTCTTCTTCATATTAATTTGACTTCTAATAAATATTTATGTTGACATTTGTATACTAAATTGTGGAGAAAATAGAGGACTAGATTGTATCTTACTAACAACTGACTGATGTAATTTACCTATATACCTACACAAATAAATTTTGAATAATGGTTTCCCGAAAAGTACCGCCTGATTCCATCAAGTACCTTGAGGTCCTGCCAGGAGCCCGAGGGCGGCAGGCCGGTGACCATGACGCGGTACTCGGAGCGACGCGCGGGTGGGCCGCGCGTGTTGCTGCGCGCGCCGAAGCGCTCACCGCCGCCGCGCGCGCCGCGCCCGCCTCCACCGCCACCGCGCGGGAACTCCACGCGCAGCCGGTACCCGTCGTAGTCGTAGCCGTCCCGCGCGCGCACCGCGTCATCCGCGTCTCTGTGCCGCAACGGAACATCGTATGCTAGGCTCAGCGTTCGTTACAAGAGTAGAAGCCCAACGACTTGAATAACAATTTAAACTAAACCTTAATATATGGCTCAGCCTGGGATTCCACGCTTCGCGCCCAAGTCGCTTGATATTGACAAGTCATTTCAAGCGTATTTTATAGATGTTAAAATTTAATCTACAGTGTTGTCAAAGTCATTATGCCCCAACTCCGATAGAGTGTGTGGGACTTTAGGCTGAATTTAGTGCACTTTGTGCAACCGAGACTGACATATGTGCCAACTGTCATCAGTCAAACATACCATATCCTAGGAAATGCATGAACACCTATATCCAGATCACCACAAATTGACAGATGATGTTTCCCTTATATTCATTATTTATATGATGATTCGTGGTTTACCATTTAATCTTTTTATTTTTTGTGCAACTGTGAAGTGACTTTAAATTTTCCACCACTGTGACATAGACACAGCCTTATGCTGCTACATAAATACATATTAATAATAACTTCATCTGCCACTTGTGGTGGCCATGATATAAGCGCCATTCTGATGATATCCTAGTCTAATGAGTACTCATTTATTTATTTAGCTGCTATGGATTCTCTCTGTTAGGAATTTCAGAAACTGATTACAAAATAGTAAATATACATACAGAAATTAAAACCGCACACAATATTTTACACCTGAATTTTTTTATTGCTTTAAAATTACATTTGAATCTTTTTTTCTAACATTTATCTTATAACAGTTTCAGAATTATTGCACATCTAATTTATTTCATTTTAAGAGCGTCGGTGGCGTCGTGGTTAGGACGTCGGACTCCCATGCGGGAGGTCCGAGTTCGAAACCATGCAATGTCATGTACCAATAAGTTTTTCGATTTCTTCGAAGGACTTGCATACATTTACCAACTGCTCTATCAGTGAAAGAAAACAACATGAGGAAACCTGCACACTGAGATAACCAGTGTGCGAAATGGGGAAGGCAACCAGCGCTCCATCTAGCATGTTAGGCGAGACCTGAAAACCAGCGTGTCGCTGAGGTCTCGACCATTTCATTCTACACATAGGTCAATGCGTGTTATATATATATATATATATATATATATATATATATATATATATATATATTGTTTATAGGTTAAGAATTAGAATAAAATAACAATATTGTACCTTTTTACTCATGTGTGAATGAATAAATACTTTTATTTTATTATTATTTTATTTATTTAAGGCAATGGCAAACTACCCTATTAAATCTGCCTTGAGTCGTTCTATGTGATTAATTCCCTAGAATGATCACGACCCTCAGCAATGAGGAACACAACTTTGAAGAAGAGAATTTATTTCAACCCAAGCCAAGAACTATTGGTAGCTATTAGCTAGGTAGGTAGGTAGTGAGTAATGTACACAAGTGAGCATGAAACAACCAGCAGCACACATGCACACTAAGTATGTTTAGCTGATACATGTAATTGCTGAACTCCACTATTCTTATCTATAAAATTTCATTACTAGCAAATGGACAATTATGTCATGCACAAACTGATAACAAACAACGTACCTACATAGAACAATAATTTTATGTTTAAATTGTCATTATACTTTAAAATAGGTAGGTACTCTAAATAATTATAACAACATGAGAAAGGAGCATTTATGATAAACTAGACGCCAATCTAAGTATTTTAGGTATCCAGGCTCGACTCCAGTACTAGGTAACAAAAATTGATTCAGACCTACAACCACCTACCGACCTACCTTCACTTGCTTGCTTACAATGAGTATTCATGTGTACAAACAATTTTTTGTAAACCAGTTTCAACATTTTGACATATTGATTGGTAGGTATTCAACTGAACTTATTTCCTGCTACATGATAGAATTTATATGGATTTGAACAATATTACCACTTCAAGCATGTTAGAGTAGGATCTACTAAAGGTATAGTACAATATGATACTGGCATGATAATTGTGTGGCCTAGGACCAAGGTAGCTAGTTGTCATTTACCTTGGGTCCTCAAACTCGACGAATGCAAATGGAGGCCCCTTCCTGTTTTTTAAATCGACGAAGGTAACTTTCCCGAATTTGTAGAAAAGGTCTTGGATGTCCTTTGTCCTTATATCAGGAGGCAAGTTTCCAACGTATATTCTGCACTCATTTCTGTTACCACTTCCACCGGACATGTTGTGTATTATAAGTTTTATGGGTTATTTCACAAATGTATCAAATTCAAATGATTTCCGGCTTTAAAATGAATAGGTATCACAATTGCCTGCCCACTACCTCTATTTTACCAAGCATGCCGCTCGCTACACACAATTTTTACACTCCTACACTAGTGTGACTCCTCTGACTCTAACAATTAAAAATGGCGACCGACAGCTGGCGCGCGCGAGCGACCGTTGGGTGGACCAGTGTTGCCATTGAGCAATCTCGAAAATACTCGCAAACATAGTTGAAATTCCCTAATTTGGGTAATATTTTGGGGTGGGTTTCAAGGTGTTCCATAACCAAAAATTAATAAAAAAGTTGAGAGTTGTCAATATGTGTGTCGCAGACCGATTGTATAATCCAGTTTCCCAAAACGGCTAGCCGTTTTTCAAAATGGCGCAGTTATGTTTACGGCTGAACCGGATTGACAATGCGTTACGTTCGACAATATATAGGGCTGCCCACGTTTAGTCGGAATGTAAAATGGCTATATTGCAGTCGTTTTGTATAATTAGCCACTTGCTTGCTTGCTTATCGTAATTTTTTGACGACTTGTAAACATTTTTTTACCAATAAATATATAATAATAATAATATGATATGGTCAGTGGCCGGCCAGGTTGATAGTGACCAGTGGGGTCAGTGGGTAACCATGTCCAAAAGGACGGGCCACATGGCCACATTGATTGGTAACGTCAATGTTGCGTCAGCAATTTTGGCACAGATTTGATACAGGTGATGGAATGGGATAGAACATACATAACAAAAACAACGAATAGACATTAAAATCCTCGATTCTGTATTCTCCGAATTCGAGGAAAATTCTGTGTATCGGTAACACTGCGATCGAAAAGAAAGAAGGAAACGGAAGTCAATTCGTTTATAGTCTATGTTTTTGTAAAGCGTCCATTGATGGGCCGTATCTTATTCTATGCCCTATCCTTCAAGCCTTAAAGGCGTTAGAAAGGGACGCATATAATGACGTCATTAAAGTCCAGTCTATGGATTTAGAGTTGCCAACTTAATTTTGGTATTATCGTCTGTCTTTGTCACGCTTTACAAAGTTATAACTAGCTATCCTGCTGTCGCGTCTAATTGCACAAAATAAAATAAATAGGTAGGTATTAAACATGGTGTTAAACCATGTTTAACAAAACTTTTTCGATTTTTTTCTAGAAATAATAAATTATATTCATCTGTGGTTAAAGACATATTAATATGAAAATATTGGCCGTAAATAATATTTTGATTGAAGAATGAGTCACACACACGTTTTATTTTTCGAATAGTTTTGAATTTGGAACGCCCTCTGTCGTCCCTAGAGAGAAATCTGCGCTGAAAGAAGCCTGTGAAAGAATCCTCTAGAAAGTAGGCATAGAATCTCCGGTAACAAAATCTTTACGTGAGAATTTGTTCTTATCCTCAAGTAAAAGTGAGTATTTCCCTAATTCTGTGATTGTATATTTATTCTAGTGCATTATATAATCTAAATTCGGTGAAAGTTTCGTGAATTTTCGAGTATTCACAAAATGGTGCACAGGAGTCGAAAGGCGGTGAACATACTTTGCTAGGTTCTTGCCAAAATGTGCATTAAATCGCTTTTATTGATTATACTTTCGAGTCTCTATGACGATAATTTGCGTTAACTGCACCGTGGCAGATAACTGTTATCTTGGAGTGCCCCGACAGATCCTCTGATATCTGCGGTTAGCACGCAGTTTCCTAGTATTTTCTTTTGATGACGGGTCTCACCGCCAGTGCTTCTGTGAGAATTTGCACTCAGAAGCCTGCTCAGCCCGAGAAAGAGGCCAGGTACTTCATAGTTTGACATTTCTGCGGGCTGCACCATTTCGCATTGCGCTAGTTTTCGCAACTATCCATCAGTGATTTCATAAAGGGCGCGCTGAAATCCTGACCTTTACTGGAAGTTATTTATAGCCTTCAGTTATTGAACTTGTATAAAATAAGACATAAACAATCAATGACGCTGTCTTCATACGCATGATGCGCAAAATCTTTTGAACTTTATTTGATAAGTTGCGGTGATAACCTTCACGTGGGTAGTCACGTTTGGTTTGAACCCTAGACTTGTGGAATGACAGCACTCATTCTCTAGTAATGGCTAGATCTAGTCTACAGATGTAAGGTAGGGCGAAAATATCCATGTTTACCAGATTACTAGTATTCCAGCTGTTCATGGACATCTGTGATGTGAAGTAGGTAATGACAGTAAACTTGTGGTGTTTACAGAAACACAAGCAACAAGATGTGCGACCGCAAGGCGGTAATCAAGAATGCTGACATGAGCGAGGAGATGCAGCAGGATGCTGTAGACTGCGCCACACAAGCTCTCGAGAAGTTCAACATTGAAAAGGTAACAAAAATTTACCTACAACCTTGGTGTCTTCAAGGCCAGAGTGAATAGGCATTTATGGGTATGCTCCATTGTCGCTTACCATCAGGCGAGATTGAGGTCAAATGTTAAAAAAACTTTCAAACCGTTAACACTTGCTGAATATATTTTCATACTGATCAAATTCTGATGTACTCGCTGTTACCATTGGCAAAATCACCAAAACCACACCACTGTGGTTTACAGCTAGTTTTGTTTATAGCTCCACAGCTATTAACTCGAAAAAATTTTTATTGAATACCTACATTGTATGTTTTGTCAAATTAGATAAGCTGTTGGGAGTGCAATGTTTCCCATCAACTGATACAAGTGGTGGTTTCCTGTTTGTGGTCATTTTGTCAGTTTAGGTAGGGATGTGACATAATTTTTCCCACAAGTTTAATTGATTAGATGTCACATAGTGATGTAGTAAGGGTAAAGATCTGAAATGTTAATTCATTGCTATAGGCCTCCTCACCCTAGCTGTGTCAACTGCAAGATGTTTTATTCACTGTAGACACCTGCTGAAGTGTTGTGGTGTCGCTAGGGGGGCACTGAAGGAAAAAGGTTACGAGAATTCGGACTGGTTAAAAAAGGAACTATTTCACAGAAACCTAATGTCTGCAGGAACCAACTTGACTTGGATATATTATGTTAGGTTGCATTAGGAAAACCTATGATTTCCCCTAACGACACTGACCGAAGTCAGTTCTCTGAGGAATACCACATGTTTTCCTAATTTCTACTCAAAAGCCTGTTTACACATTTCCTTTAAATTGTTGCAGGACATCGCGGCGTTCATCAAGAAGGAGTTTGACAAGAAGTACAACCCGACGTGGCATTGCATCGTGGGCCGCAACTTCGGCTCGTACGTGACGCACGAGACGCGCCACTTCATCTACTTCTACCTCGGCCAGGTCGCCATCCTGCTATTTAAGAGCGGCTAGGCCGCCCGCACCACTCGCTCCAAATTTTGTGTTGTTAGCTGCGGCAGTATTATCGGGTTCACCAGCCGCCGCCACCCCACCGCCCACCCCGCCCGCCTGCCGCCGGCACGCAGCAGCTTCACATTCCTACCCCCGGTAGCCACGCGCGTGCCGTGGAGCGGTCAGACCGCGCGGAGCGGCGCGGGCGGGCGGCGGTCCCAAATGTTATTTATGAGTGCAAGTGTTGATACGTGTGCCAGCGAGAGCGGGAGCGGGAGCGTGCGAGAATGTGTCCGCAGTCTGTCGCCTTCACTCAATAGTACCCGGCGCACTCGATGTCTGTTTGTACTGTGTTAGCTATACTTAAGATTCATGACTTGGGTAAACATTCACTTCTAGTGTATTTATATTAAAGAAAATTTTAGTTAATTATTCCTAGACTTATACCTAGCATAGCGTTAAAGTCATATGTTAGTACCTAACTAAATTTATTGTTTATTTTCTTTGTTAATACATTCACTGGAGATATTTTCAATACATCTATAATTATTAAACTTTCTTACAAACCGTACGGTATCTTTTATTCAAAGAAATGCCTTATTTCTCATACATTACTATTAGGACACAGCATTTACACTATACACCACTAACTACACAACGTTGACGATCGATAGTCTAGTACCGCTAAAAATAGTAAAAAAACAGCAAAAATGAATATTGATTAGTAGTAACTTTTTAATTTATAACTTGTAAGTTAACGTGTTCACTGTCCAGTGCCCCCATTTATGGAACACTACAAACTAGCTCCACAAGTCCCGCGTCCCATATTATATGGGATAAATTCTTTATTTTCAAGCAACAAATTATACAACAACTATACAAAAGGCCCATAGATATATTTACACGACTAACATACATTTGTTATGTATGTAGTCGTGTAAATATATCTATGGGCCTTTTGTAAAACAATAAAATTCATATATGGGGCACCTAGAATAAGTTATTTACATGTTGGTTGGGATCGGGGCTGTGTTATCGAATGATCGGGAGAGAGCGCGGGCTCGTGAAAGGTACAGGGATCAGACGGGATCCACCATATCGTGACCGCATCCTGTGTCGATACGCACCGTACAGCCCGCTGCACACGGCTTCAGGACTACCTATGTCCGTGGGTCCGTGGTCTCGGCCGACACGAGCCATATAAATGTGAGGTGTGCCGTGGAGCCGGCAGTCGAGCCGCGGTACCCACGGCCTGCTTACCGCCATACAACTTGTCCAGTCAGTTTAACTGGTAACTTTATAGTAGGTACTTACCTAGTTTCGGAGTGTTTTTTTGTGTGGAGTAGCTTGTATTAAATGTAAGTTATTTTTACTATTACTGATCGCGTACAGCGGTATTCGGTAATAAGTTATTTTCACAGAAATAAATCATGAATAAAATTTAGATTTCTTTATTTCTGCGAAATTGTTACATCTAATAAATCATGAAAATTATTATAATTAATAATTTAAATTAATAATCTTTCATGATTTATTTCTGTGGTTATTTTCCATTATTGATCGCTTACAACGGTATTCCGTAAATTCACAACCATCACGTGCTTTGTTTTCTAAATTCAGAAATAATTTAGAAATTTTCACAAACGGTATATAACAGGATTATATTATACTAGGAACCCTTATGAAGAGACTTCGGTATCCGTTTAGATTTTCTAAGCAATTATTAAAATATCGAATTGTTTGTATGTGTGTCGGTGAGCAAAGTGTAGATGAGTACGTAGGAGTAGGTATACCTACTTAATATTCTGTGAATTGTTTGTATGTGTGTCGGTGAGCAAAGTGTAGATGAGTACGTAGGAGTAGGTATACTTAATATTCTGTGAATTGTTTGTATGTGTGTCGGTGAGCAAAGTGTAGATGAGTACGTAGGAGTAGGTATACTTAAATATTCTGGAATTGTTTGTATGTGTGTCGGTGAGCAAAGTGTAGATGAGTACGTAGGAGTAGGTATACTTAAATATTCTGGAATTGTTTGTATGTGTGTCGGTGAGCAAAGTGTAGATGAGTACGTAGGAGTAGGTATACTTAAATATTCTGTAAATTTCTGTGATTTAGTGTGCGGCGAGTTCGACTCGCACTTTTTTATTGTAACTTTCTATAAAGTATACCCATGGAGAATGAAGAGTTACGAATTTCTAAAAGTGCATATAAGTTAGATATTTTCATAATGCATATTACAGGAGGTGTTAGAGACTAAAGGGGCATAGCTTGAAGATATAAATAACAGGTAGTGAGTGTGTTTCAGACCAGCCAGCACCATGACTGACAAGAAGAACCTGCTGCTGTTCTACGACCGGCCCACGGAGCCCTGCTTCATGCAGAAGGGGGACGACAAGTCCGTCTTCCAGCTGCCAGACCACTACTACGTGAGTTACCTACCAAATATCTACGGACTGAGGAACCTATCGAGTTGGGCGAGGTCCGAATCAGGATGGGTGATTGGTATAATTCATCTGAGCCCCTCTGCCTCGGAGAGCACGTTAAACAGTTGACCCCGGTTGTTGTTCGACAGCAGTCGTTAAGCCATGTCAGAGGCATACGGACGGCCTGAACAACCATACGATAAGCAGACAAGTAAACAAGCAAGCAGTGAAAAAAAAAACAACGTAATATTGACGTAACCAATCGATGTGGCCCGTCCATTTGGACATGGTCACCCACTGCCCCCACTGATCACTGCTCGCATCACAACTTTTTGTATTGGCCTGCTCCAGCCCGACAAGTACAAGACGGTGAGCTCGGAGCTAGGCAACCGTTTCGGCACGGCGGCGGGCCGCACCATCCCGGTGCGCAACATCGCGCTGCCCAGCCTCGAGCTGCCGCAGGAGCTGCCCTACAACGTCCAGTTCTCGCTCTTCGTGCCCAAGCACCGCACCATGGCTGGCAAGCTCATCGATATCTTCATGGGTCTGTATCGCCTCCTGACCAAAATCCATGCATGATATTTGTTTTCCTTCACCATTAATGTGTGTCGTGTGTTTTTGCGCAGGTATGCGGGACGTGGACGACCTGATGTCCATCTGCTCGTACTGTCAGATGCGTATCAACCCCTACATGTTCAACTACTGCCTCTCCGTCGCCATCCTGCACAGGTCACTACATTTTATTGTTTTGTGTTTTGATTTTATCTACGTTAGCAACCACCCTTAATTAAAAGTTCCGGCAGTGTTTATAGAAGAGCCAGTAGTTGCTAAGCCCGTGTGCTCCATCTTCTGGCTCTTCATTAAACCTCAGTCTCACCTGATGGTGACGACGCGGGTAAATAACCAAAACCTTGTAAAATGCCTGTGTAAATTGGTCACAGGTCCAGTTACAGCCATTAATAAGATTTTTACAAAAGAAAGTCCAAGAAATGCTGGGCAGAATTAAAAGTTATACCCTGATGTAAAATATGAAAATCCTCTCCATATTGTGGAGTTAAATTGAACTTTTTTAGCATAGCGAAATCTATAACAAAAAGTATCAATGGCCTCTTTACAGGGCTTATATTTTCCTTTTTTTTATTTTAATTTATTAAATAAGTAGATCAGACGAGCACCTGATGGTAAGTGGTCACCGTCGCCCATAGACATCTCACCTCACTGTATTATTATTAGAGGGTTTTGACGCGTTGACTATGATGGATTTCCTCATGTGTTGGAAATTACGCTGGCTCTGTTACCCTTCAAACCGGAACACAGAAATGGAAGCATGTCTGCTTCACGGCAGATAGATAAGAGAGTGGTACCACCCCAGGCACACATTAGGGTACACCAGATAGACAAAATTTTACTTTGTCTTAGTATTGAATCAGATGGGAAGATGGCAGGAGAGACATTGAACAGAGTGGCGTTTGTTCCGCAGGCCGGACACGAAGGGGCTGAGCATCCCCACGTTCGCGGAGTCGTTCCCCGACAAGTTCATGGACCCTAAGGTGTTCCGCAAGGCGCGCGAGGTCTCCACCACCGTCTCCGACGGCAGCCGGGTCAGTTCTCCTTTCTATTATTCTTACCACATCACAAACTTTATTCCTCCCAAAACTAGCAAGTGCTTAACAATTATGTGAGCTACGACTGTGTTTCGTTTCTTTCTTGCTGGATGTTTGTTTGTCTGTGGCTTTATATCTTAACAAACAATGATTTGATTTAGATGCGGATTTGTTTTGACACTGCTGACATAAGAAAACTTTTGTCAGCGTGTCCTGATGTCACGTCAAATGAAATTGGTTCAGTGGTTTCCAAGATTGAAGTATGTTTTAAGTTGAATGGGATCTTAGGCAGCATCATGTAATGTAATGTGCTAATGAGGAAACTTGGACAACGAGGCAACCAGCTTGTGAAAATGGGAAAGGAAACCACCACATTTTTGCCCAGGAAGTCGTTCTACAACCCTCATCAATGAGGAATTCGACTAAGTAAGAAGAGAGAGGCTTTATATCTCGACCAATAATCCAATTTACATTCGGATGTATATACCTAAAAGACAATTTTGACGAAAGTGTTCTTAAATCCCTAAGGCCTGGTTTACACCTTTGCAAGTCGCAAGGACAGTGGACAGTAGGATTTTGTAAGAACTGCCCTTGCCACTGTCACTTGAAAAGGTGTAAACAAGATTAGTCAAGTAGACAGTAGGACAGTGCTGGTTTACACCTTTTCAAGTGGCAAGAACAGTTCAAATAAAATCCTACTGTCCACTATCTATTCTATTGTCCATTGTCCTTGCCACTTGAAAAGGTGTAAACCAGGCCTTACCGACTCAACTTTAAGGTCTGGACTACATGCGTCCGGTTCAAAACCCGGGTCGGTTCGCTGCAATCAATCACATTCGTTCCACCCTCCCCCAACTTGAAGTCAGCGCTTCGTGATTGGACGCTGCGAACCGAACCGGGTCTGGAACCGAACGCGTGTAGTCCAGGTCTAAGAAAACAACAACAAAACATTAATAATCCACCATCCATCCATCCACACACCCACTCACCCTACACTACATATGCACACTTACAGCATTACACACTCCCACACAACCTAACACACCCCCACCCATACTCACTCTTACCATTATCTTTACTAAATTCCTTTATGATTACATTTTCCAAATTCCTTTTAGGTTAAGAATATAATTTGTAATTTGCTTGCACAGAAAGTGCGACGGAATCCCGACTTCCAAGATACAGGTTTTCGACCTAGTTTGTAAGACGGAGGTCCTTTTTTTGTGTGCCCTGTATAAGTAAATAAACTTTTTCATTTCATTTTCAATCTAAAAATCTATCTGTCTGAGTGTGCGGCATGTGACGTCCTCCCCGCCCCCGCAGATGCCGATCACGATCCCCCAAAACTACACGGCATCCGCGGCGGAGCCCGAGCAGCGCGTCGCGTACTTCCGCGAAGACATCGGCATCAACCTACACCACTGGCACTGGCACCTCGTGTACCCCTTCGACGCCGCCGACCGCGCCATCGTCAACAAGGACCGCCGCGGAGAGCTCTTCTATTACATGCATCAGCAGATCATTGCGCGGTAAGTCCTCACTTCCTGGCACAATCACAGTTATCTGCTAGGAAAAACAATACTTGATTCCTAACCGGGCTATCTATGAGGAATACCTATCTATGTTTTCCTTTTACATTATTGTTTATTTTCAGTAATTTGCTGGCCCCTGGTCACATTTTAATATTAAGATCGAGCGAAGCGACTCTTGGCGTATACGACGCGGATGGGTTTAGATTAGAAGGCAAGGGCGGGAGCGAGCGGAGCTCCAAATTACACTGCTCCGACTGACCGAGGTTGAGTCAAGAAAATTTCGCGCCGATCGGATATGGATGGGTACCACTGGACTCCTCCTGGAGCCGCCATTGTCTTTTCTAACGATATATTATGATACGGAGGAGTAACCTAACGTGATGGCAAACGTCTTCATGGATTCATTACAATTTGATGTCGCTCCTCCTTCTGGAGCTGATTGCTCTTCCCTATCTATCTTTCCCTGGTGATAACCCCTCGTACCGCCCACAGCTACAACATGGAGCGCCTGTGCAACGAGCTCGGCCGCGTAACGCGCTACAACGACTTCCGCGCGCCCATCGGCGAGGCCTACTTCCCCAAGCTGGACTCGCAGGTCGCCAGCCGCGCCTGGCCACCCAGGTACACATGACTGCCCGCTGTTACTGACCCAATGCTGTTGATTTTGGTCTGATTATGCCTTGGAGTTTATGATCGTGTAAGTTAAGCAACGGGGGGCGCGGTCAGAACCAGGATGGGTCACCGCTAGTGGCACATTTCATTTGGAAGTGGTTCTGGAATAGGTTGGCCACAGTTGGCCACTACGACATGATACGAGCAAACGTGACTTGAAGAGTATTTATTTACCTCATTGTTTATTCAGGAGTATCAGCCCTATTAACGTTCGTGACTTTGTCCACTGTGCCAGCCCAGTGCTGAGTGATAGATTTAACATTCTTTCCGAAATCCATCAGATATGAAATGACGTTTATTTTATGCTTCCTCACGATGTTTTCTGTTACCGTTAGATTAGTCTGATAAAAACCTCAATGTCATTGCTACGTACGGCGCCTGTCATTCCACCTCAACCGTTCCCATTGCTTGTGACGCAGGTTCGCGGGCACGACGATCCGCGACCTGGACCGCCCGGTGGACGTGATCAAGCTGGACGTGTCGCAGCTGGAGACCTGGCGCGACCGCTTCCTCGCCGCCATCGAGAACATGTCTGTTGTGCTGGTCTGTGCACTTTGGTTCATTATTTCTAACTATGTCATCTACTACTACATCACTGTTTCCAACTCTGTCACTGTTTAATGTAACTGACTTCTATGCAATGAGATTTTCAATTTCTGGTCGGCTGAGTTCATTAGGGTTGGCCCCACCTGTCCGCACGAAACAGCTTTCCCGAAACACGAAACGTTTCCCGTAGTTCTATCCCTGTCTGTCGTTCAGAAAGAAAGTTAGGCAGAGCGAGAAAGATTGCTTCCAAGGGCCCGCACTCTTCGGCATTCGGCGGCGGGCCTATTCCGTGGAAGCTATCTTTCTCACTCTAGCGAACGACGTTTCTAACGATGAAAAAGCATAAAGTTACGGGAACATACGGTTTTCGAGCTTGGGCGAGCTATTGTTTTGAAGTTTAAATAGACGTGATTTATTTTTGGAATAATAGACGTTTACTCTTTTATTTTCCAGCGATTTTATTATAAAAATTAACTTTGTTTTCTAGTATCATAATGTTGGTCTCCTGCGCTGCAGCTAATGAATGACCTGCTTCCCTTGCAGCCGAACAACCGCAGCATGGAGCTGGACGAGGAGACGGGTATCGACGTGCTCGGCAACCTGATGGAGGCGTCCATCATCAGCCGCAACCGCGCCTACTACGGTGACATGCACAACATGGGGCACGTCTTCATCTCCTACTCGCACGACCCCGACCACCGACACTTGGTGAGCACCAGATAACATCATCACGAGGGTCGATGGGCCGTTGATCATATTATTGGTATGTTAGTCATCAATGACTTGACTCTATATCTTCTACTCGCACCACTCTGCACCAGCTAAACCATCATCACTGTTGAGGAACAAAAAAATTGTTTTCAAATAGAAATAGAATTTATTTCTAAATATGGGTGATGCAGATGTTACATGGTTGATAATCCATGACAATTTTATCCACCACCGACATCAGTACGCGCTTCAATCCAATCCACATTGACTCTTGTGGATTGACGGGCACGGCAAGTGAAGTAACTGTCTTCGGAACTTCGTCCGGTTTCTTCACGATGTTTTTATTAGTTTGGAAAATCTTGGGTGTATCAATCAAACAACACAAGAAAACAAGATTGGAGAGTTAAGTCAGAGTTGATTCGAAACCTGATCTTTCGCGTATCTACAGATTATATTATATTCTCATGAAGGGCTTATAACTGCATTTATTGCAGTAAATCTGACACTTCAAGATCTCTGTTAATTCCTTTCGGCTTTTCTCTGCCACAGGAGCAATTCGGCGTGATGGGAGACTCCGCGACAGCCATGAGAGATCCTGTCTTCTACCGCTGGCACGCGTATGTCGACGACATTTTCGTCATGTATAAGAGCAAGCTAACGCCTTACTCCGCCGAGCAGGTATGTGTAATTTTTATGTCCATAGCGTATTTAATAGAGTGTATAGATCTGTGTGATGTTTGTTAATAAATATTTTCTTCGTATTTTTTTTTGGAGAGCAACTACTATCTACCAATGACTTTATGGTATAGGTACTTTACTGATGAGTAACGCAGCCAATCAAATCATAGACAAAATTAGAACTGATCACATGTATATACAAAGAAACAAAATATGTACAGGATCCACAATTTTGGCTAAGTACGAAAAAAACAACTTAAATTGAAGTGTTTAATTTGTTTCACTCCACGGCCCCACCAAAATTGGCAGTCTTCTCTCTCGCCTTGCGAATTACTTGTGGTTATCTTGATAATAATCCTGTGTGCGCCTGGTAATTTGTATCTGAAACGATCTCTCATGGCCGATTTACATTGGTCAAGTATTTAGCGAAATGGGCAAGTACAGTGAGTAAGGCCAGTGGTGTAAACCGATCGGACAGTGGCGAGTAGGTTCTATAATCGTAACTGTACTTGTACTCGCCACTTCACTAAACACTTGACCGATGTTAACTGACGATGATGAATGATGATGATGATGTCTTCGACGACAGCTGGACTTCCCCGGCATCCGCGTGTCATCCGTCAACGTGGAGGGCACGGCAGGCGCCAACCGGTTCGGCACGCAGTGGGAGCAGAGCACGGTGGAGCTCGGCCGCGGGCTCGACTTTACGCCGCGCGGCTCCGTGCTCGCGAAGTTCACGCACCTGCAGCACGACGAGTTCACATACGTGTGGGTAGATTTACACCACATTTTTCCGTGTACGGAACGGATTTAGAATATCCCTACCGCCATTGGATAAACGTGTCGTACGAGGGGACTGACCCGAGTAACTCGCTGGTGGAAGCCTGGCTAGCGACAACCCTTCTATGTAAAGTCTGTCGTTAAATGTCTTTCGTTTCGTTTATTGAAGAGCCAGTACATACTAAAGTTTATCTAGAAGAGATCGCTTTTAGATCGATCGATAAGACCGCATATATTGTATTCTACCATTACATACTCATTGTTTTATATTAAGTTTTGTGCAAGTATATTCTATTTTATTCTAAACTCGTGTGCTCCATCTTCGGCCTCATCGTCACTTACCAGGCGAGATCAAGGTCAAATGCGGGTTTAGATGGAAATAAAAAAAACGGCCCTCAGCAAACTAACCTTGAGAATATAAGAAGAAAATTGGGAAGATTACTTGTGGGTTTATCGCATATGTCAGGGTGACCAACCATTGCTGTGGGAAAACGGGGTTTCAATTCCATTCTACGAATCCTTATTGCTAGACTTAACTTCCATTAACACTAAACTATACATATCGTCAAAAAAAATTATTGTTGTAATTACTTATAATTAAGTAGTATTTCTTTTTCACTTTACAGTATTTCTGCGATGGCTTTTTATTACCCAGTGTTTATGGGGGTCACTCGAGGATAGACATAGGTATCACAATGGAGTTTTGCCCATAGAAAGTGCCCATACAATAAAAGATGTGAATGATGATGAGATGTGTGTGTGATGTGATGTGATGTCCCTCAGGATCGAGGTGAACAACACGAGCGGCCAGTCGACGATGGGCATGTTCCGCGTCTTCATGGCGCCCACATCAGACGAGAGCGGACAGCCTTTGACCTTCGAGGACCAGCGCCGGCTTATGGTCGAGCTGGACAAGTTCTCGCAAGGCTGTGAGTAGCTTCTTCTGCAAACAGGAAAGAGGAAGTGGCTGTATCAGTCACCGGCGTCACATAATTCTTCCGCGGCGAAACGCCCGAGCCAAATTGTTCCGCTTGACTCCGGTGACCATCAAGCTATGGTCCTGACAACCTTGAAGATATGCGCGGTACTTGGGTATTCTCTTTTCCGCGCGCACTTACAAACTTGCTCCTTACAAATTTCGGAAGTTGTCTTGACACAAAAGGGCTGACTTCAGTACCATTTATTATTTCTTGAGTTACTCATACTCATACCTCTTCGCATTTTTAAAATAAAAAACAATATAATATAGACAGGTACATAAATAAATACTTTTGTTGGCAGCACACTTTATGGTCTACTCGGTTTATGACCCACTAGAATATTTCCTTGCATCACTTTGTAAATATAATGATCTGCAACAACCGATTGATTTAAACTTAAATGAATTTGGACGAGACGAGACTTGATGTGTATTTCCTATCTGATACAATTCCTTACAATAAAGATTTTTGTTTCTGACTCAGTGTATAACTTCCGCAGTGCGTCCGGGCACCAACACCGTCCGCCGCCGCAGCCAGGACTCCTCCGTGACGATCCCGTACGAGCGCACGTTCCGCAACCAGGCCGACCGGCCCGGCGAGCCCGGCTCCAACGAGGCCGCCGAGTTCGACTTCTGCGGCTGTGGCTGGCCCCAGCACATGCTGATCCCCAAGGGGACGCAGGCCGGGTTCCCCGTCGTGCTGTTCGTTATGGTCTCCAACTGGAATAACGATAGGGTCAGTGGGTTTGGACTTAACTTTCTGAAGGTCAGCCTCTAGTATCAGTAGTTTGGTCTCCAACGAGGCCCATAGTTCGACGTCTGCGGTTTGGCTGGCCTCAGCACATGCTGGTCCCCAAGGGGACGCAGGCCGGGTTTCCTGTCGTGCTGTTCGTTATGGTCTCCAACTGAAGCAACGATAGGGTCAGTGGGTTCAGTAACTTCCTGAAACTGGATGATGACTGCCGTTTCTGTACTTCATCTTCGGTCCATTATAGGACCATCCCAGCCTTATAGAGAAACAGGATCCTCGGTCACTACACTCAACCCTCCCTTTTAAAACGACCAGTGTCTCATCATGATCCCTCGTCAACAGATCGAGCAAGACCTCGTAGGCTCGTGCAACGACGCGGCGTCGTACTGCGGCATCCGCGACCGGCGCTACCCGGACCGGCGCGCCATGGGCTACCCGTTCGACCGGCGCGCGCGCGGCGGCGTCGATCGCATGGCTGACTTCCTCACAGCCAACATGGCCGTAAGGGACTGCTCCATCAAGTTCACTGACGCCACGCGGCAGAGGGCGCAGCAGCAGGGGTAGAGGGGGATATAGGGGCACGGGGGTGGGGTCACACAGAAATAACTGTTTTATTTAGGGGGTTAATTGAAAACCACTGGTAGAGCTACCATTATCAATAATTATTTAACTTTCGTAAATGGTAGAACTTGTCATAATGTCTTTACATGATGGTAAACCTGGTAAACTAAAAAATACTGGTAAACCTTTCCTGTTTTTGACTATTTAATTATAAAAGATTCGTGCCCCGTAAAGCGATTTTAATGTAATAACCATCAGTCAGTAATAACAATAACATTCAAATGTTTGTTATGTTTCCACAATTAGATCATCAAATGGTCCCTGCTCTATAGTTATAATCTTGCTACGGCTACGTAATAACGTACAACGAACAAAAAAAAACGATACAACAGCGATATTCATTGGACTCCGATTTCCTTAGTAATAAATAGTTTATATGTTTCTTTAGTGATAATAATATCATTTACTCGATAGTGTACGTGTCCTAGGTTAGTGAACGGGTCATTATTCATAAGTTCTGATATAACTCTGTTAATATGTACAAAGTGTAAATACCTATGCAATTCATAAGACTGAATAAATTTAGCCTTTCACCAATTACATGTTTCATTTATTGCTGCTGTACGAGATTTGGAAAATCCCCTGATTGGGGCACAAGATTCGTGCTGAAGAATGTAGCACCTGCATTTTCTGGAGGGAATCCCTTCTTCGCAATACGCTCGCCCTCCGCCGGACAACTGCAGGAAAGTACCTACGGCTCGGAAGAAGACGAGCATTTGAACCCAAAGTATTTTTTTATTCCTAAGTATGCCTAGCCAAAGATCGGGCTCAATGGCGCGCCCTGGGAGAGGCCTATGTCCAGCAGTGGACTAGAATAGGCTGCTGATGATGATGATGATGAAGTATGCCTTTTATTAAATAACTATAAGGTAAAATCGTAGCAACCTACGAATTTTATTTGTTAATTTAAAAAAATACTTAAGTAGGTACAAGTAAGCAAATAATAATTTTAACACTTACATTTAAAAAAAAGATCTTTTTACATTTTTAAGACAAGATAAATCTAGATTAGATATCTTTAAAAAAACAGTAAAACTAGAATTGGGATTCTGATCACTAAAAAGTAACCAAAAACTAATATTTCGAATACTGATATAGGAGTAGATACACCACTTCTACAAATGGAACTTGATGATGAATTGACGAAACAATGAATGTTTCCAATGTTAAACTTAAAATAAAAATAAGTAGTACCTAGAAATTACCTCGGCTGTTAAAAGTTTTAACAAGGGCAAATCATAGGGTGACAAACTCAATACTTCCCAATTAAAACTCAAAAGACCGACGTCTCCAGTAGACCAGTCTATATTTCTGAAACATTGACACAAAAATCACAAAAGCTGTTCTTTTTGTCAAGACTTTTTCAGAAAGAAAAGTTATACCTTCTGTTGGACAGCTCACGGAAGCGTGTTTCTTCGTAAATCAGAGGGTACTCCTCGTACTGTAATAGATAGTGAAGCAGATCTCGAGAAACTGCGGAAAGCGGAATGACTAGTCGTGCTGATTTATTTTATGCTTAAAATCGGTGTTAATTATAATTTTATAAAAGTACTTGATCCTCTCACTACTTCTCAATGTTTAAAACGATTTGTTAAGTTAATTATACACACCTCAACACTTTACAATCAAATTCACACTTACAACACACTTTAATTTAAGTTAATTATACACACCTCAACACTTTACACTTAAATTTAAGTTAATTATACACACCTCAACACTTTACACTCAAATTCACACTTAAATTTAAGTTAATTATACACACCTCAACACTTTACACTCAAATTCACACCTAAATTTAAGTTAATTATACACACCTCAACACTTTACACTCAAATTCACACTTACAACACACTTAAATTTAAGTTAATTATACACACCTCAACACTTTACACTCAAATTCACACTTACAACACTTAAATTTAACTTAATTATACACACCTCAACACTTTACACTCAAATTCACACTTAAATTTAAGTTAATTATACACACCTCAACACTTTACACTCAAATTCACACTTAAATTTAAGTTAATTATACACACCTCAACACTTTACACTCAAATTCACACTTAAATTTAAGTTAATTATACACACCTCAACACTTTACACTCAAATTCACACTTAAATTTAAGTTAATTATACACACCTCAACACTTTACACTCAAATTCACACTTAAATTTAAGTTAATTATACACACCTCAACACTTTATACTCAAATTCACACTTAAATTTAAGTTAATTATAACCACCTCAACACTTTACACTCAAATTCACACTTAAATTTAAGTTAATTATAACCACCTCAACACTTTACACTCAAATTCACACTTAAATTTAAGTTAATTATAACCACCTCAACACTTTACACTCAAATTCACACTTACAACACACTTAAAATGACTGTGACATTTATTTCTTATAGCAGTTTGCCTTTAAATACATTTATGTAGTAGTTCATTGTGGCTGCCCTAAGATTATACGCTTTTTAGGAATCTCAGAGACAATTATTTTGATCTATTATTATTTTTAATTAAAATTCGATAGTTTAAGAAACTTATTTGATGAACTCGATAGTAATGCCGTTTCTAAATCCTTGGCCTGCGAAGTCGATGATATTTTCTCGTTGGCTCCACCTGCGCAGTCCTGTTTATCTGTGCTTGCTCAAAATGTTCGCAGTATTAACTGTAACATGCCTGGACTTGAGGTATTGTTAGCCAGATTGAAGATACGCTGTGATATTTTAGTACTTACTGGATGTTGGCTGTCCTGTACTATGACAACAAATTCTTCTCTTTCTACCAAAACAAATTGCAACCAGAACGATGGTGTTGTCGTCTATATTAAAGATCAACAGGACTACTCCGTTGAGGAGCCAGATTTCCAGGATGGTAATTGCCTTATTGTGAAGCTGGGGTTAGATACTGTTGTCCTGGCATTATACCGTTCTCCTTCATTTAATAGTACCGATTTATTTTTGAAAAGTTTAAATGAACACTTGCACAGATTATCTAATTTCAAGAACATTGTGATGGGAGATATAAATATCGCTATAAATTCAGATAAACAATGACTCTGAACGTTATTTAAATCTTACTGCTTTCCATGGTCTATTACCTGCGCATGATATGGTACCCGTGATTAAAGTGAAACCTGTATTGACCATATTTTACTAAAAACAAAGAAACCAGCTATTGTGCTAATTCCCCAGTCTACTGTAACTGATCACAAGGCGACTATTTTATTTCTACGTCATAAACTACCTCGTAATTATGGAGTTTCGACATACACTAGAGTTAACTTTGAAGGGCTTACTTCGGACATTTTAAAAATAGATTTGAACCCTATTTACGAATCCAGTGATCCAAATTACTCTATGTCATATCTTCTACACGCTCTTACAGTGGCTCTTGATAGAAACACACATATCGCTCTTTTGTCAAGACGTAAAAGAATGATCAAGCCTTGGATCACACCGGGTCTATTGCGTTGCATGCGTAACAGAGACAAGCTACATCATAAAGCTAAGCGTGCACCTGGAAATGATGTGATCAAGTTAACTTACACTCGTTACAGAAATTGTTGTAACGCTTTATTAAAAAAAAGTAAAAAGGGCCTACGAAAAAGAGCAGATAAGCAGGGCTGGGAATAATAACAGGAAATTATGGGAGAGTATCAAGGACATCACATCTACTGGCAGGATTAAGACATATCCTAAAGAATTTCTAACAGTTGCCGAAACACTACAACAGTCTGTAAACGCAATAAACAATTACTTTGTCAATGTGGGAAAGTCTTTGGCTGAAAGTTTTCATAATAACATTAACAGTCTATCATTAGATTCTTCAAACTCTGAATGTAAATCTTTTGTTTATATTGTATTGTATTTATTTATCTTATAGTAACTGAAACCGTTACAAGATACGTCATTCATCATTTTGGCCATTTTTTTTGTTTCGCTGGATACGGACGAGGGTGAAGTAGAGCGATTGATCCTCGGTCTGAAGAATGTCTGTTCTGTGGGCCGGGATGGGATTTCAAATAGGGTGCTTACTTACCTTAATATTATTAGTTATTATGATTTTTATTTTATTTTTTGTTTCTATTTTTGATTTGGGTCGCTGCGCCAGCGGAGTGAGTAAGTAAGTATTTTTGATTTAATTGATAGTTAAATTTTAGACTGATAAAATACTTTAATACACTTCTGTAAACAACTTGCGTTTAGATAATGGCTGAATTGTAAGTCTTGGAGGAGGGGCACTGTATGCTGAAACACAGGTTACACCTAGTTCGGCAACAGTGGCTTAAAATAGTTTTAGTGACATAGCCTAATATAGTTTATTTAACAAAATTGTAAAACTTTTAAGAAATAAAAAATATATTATTATTATTATAATCCATGTAAATGGGCGCATACAATTTCAATCCGAATTATGATAATTCATCGATTATGAGTATTAAATACCGATTTATTTGGCAAGTAGTGCGCAACCTCGGCATCACCCGCGCACACGCACAGGCGAGGCGGCACGAAACTGCAATCAAGTGCAGCCATTATAAACACCGTCGGGCCGCGAGGGCGCTTACTTTGTGAGCACTTGTTCGGGAACGTCTGGCACGCTTACATCATGAAGTGCACTTTGGTGAGTGGATTCAACCTTCTAGGTGCTTCCAGTTTCAGGGAAGAGTTTCGGAGTAAGTGCTGTCACACACAGCCAGCTCAGTAGGTGTAGGGACCCGAGTCACGTTATCTTGACGCAGCATAACGTAGCTGGCCGGGCTCCTGATCCACCACCACAAGTTTAATTGATATAGAAATTGTATAGTAATTTTTTTGGGCAAGGTAAAACTAATTTGGACTCTTGCATTAATCATCCTTCTGATCAATCAACAACCTAGAGCACATATTCAAATATTGAACACGTAAAATACTCCAAATACGTTGATTATTAATATGTAGCAGACAGACAAGACGGTGGACCTGACTGTGAATGGCTGATACTCTGCTGATTCTTGGAAGAGGTACTGGCTCATCTGAACCCTGGTCCAATTGGAACAGTCATCGCCGAGGTATAGGATATTCAATAGGACAGATGGTAGATGGCGATCATTTCCATCTATATCTACTTCATACCAAAATCATTCGTTGGACATCTTTTTGTGTCATGATTATAAGCAAAGATTTTGAAATTCACCCTAAGTAAATATGTAATATGGAAGCCGTGTCTGGCATACGTATGCAATGTGAACTTTTTCCCATTATAGCCGGGCATTGAAATGTATGGAACTAATGTAACAAACCCTTTGGTTCGCTGTCAGTGTTCACATCATCATTCTAGAGGAGAGGACGCTACTAGTCCGATTTCTGTGGTCATAACAGATGATACTAGACTACGTTAGTAGGCATAAGAACTAACGAAAGGGAAGCAAAAAAGTTCACAAATAACACGAATATCTGCGGGCTTAAGATAAATAACGATGAATATTGTGTTTCCTCAACAGTAGAGTCAGTAGAGTAGAGTATACAGGGATTGGGAGCGCGGGGGCGGTTAGGGAGCCTTAAGCCCTCAAAACCTGTAAGATATACCATATATGACACGATGCTCTTCTTCACGACACGAGATTCGCCTTCATCATTTTTTAGTAGGTACCTACTATTTTTCGGTGATTTTTAGTACCTACTAAGGTGATGGCGGTGGACCGCACCAAGAAGTTGGAGCTCACTGGATCACTGAACCTGGAATTAGTAGACAACTTCACATACCTGGGCTCCAGCATCAGCAACAATGGTTCTTGCGAAACAGAAGTGCGGGGAGAATTGGAATGGCCAAAAATGCAATGTCCAGTTACATAGAATCCGGGCAGACAGAAACATCTTCGTCAAGACCAAGGTCAAACTTGTACGTTCACTGGTGTTCTCCATTTTCTCTTATGACGCTGAGACTTGGACACTAAGAACAGCAGACCGCAAAAGAATTGATGCCTTCGAGATGTGGTGCTAGAGAAAAATGCTCCGAATTCCGTGGACAGCACATCGTACCAACGTATCCATTCTACGTGAACTCAGAGTCACCTCACGACTGTCCTCCGAGTGCCTTCGTAGAATTCTCGAATATTTCGGTCACATTGCCAGGAAAGACAGTAACAACCTCGAAAAACTTATTGTGACCGGGAAATGGAAGGGAAGAGGCCTCGAGGACGTAGTCCGATGCGCTGGTCCGACCAAATCCGCACCATCCTTGACTCTACAATTTAGGATGCCATCCACACCGCCGGAGACAGATGTATATGGAGGAAGATCATCCGCCAGAAGGTGATACCTAAAGGTGGTCACGACCCTCAGCATTGAGGATTACGACGCGAGGAGGAGGAGACTATTTTTCGCCCTTGTTCCTCGATGGACGGGAGGCTGTAGTTGTACCGTACAGTTAGGTTGTTGGATTCATGGTTCATGATTCCCCATTTAGACACATATAAGAGGTCCTTTATAAAGGACGTACAGGCGTGCAAACTTACAGTACAGTGTACAGTACAGCAGATTGATAGTTTGAGATGTGTCACCCGCCCGTAAATCTTTCGCATCAGACTAACGAGTTCAGGGAATTTCCACTTTCCACGCGTCACGGCGTCGAATTTATTAAGTTATCGATATTCTCATTTACATGTCTGTGTGTATCTACCAGAATCAACCTACTTATATATCGAGTTTGATTCAAATCTTCGTGATCCCCAGTGAGGCTTGAAAATTGGAAATTATATGAACTCTGTAGATACGAAATGTTGTATTGTACCTATGGATTTAATACCTGGAACTCCACCTACACAATCATATCACTATGCGATCACTCGCATTGATAAATCATATACCTAGGTTTTAAATTATAGGTTGGTAATTAGGTTTTCATTACCTAAAATAATAAAAACATCCACCACTTAGGGAATTACAGTCGTATCGTTAGCTTTATCATCATCATATCGTCAGTGGAAAGCGCTTAAGCGTTTTTTTCCTTTCTACTGACGATATGTAATTTTTTATTGTTTAAGGAGAGTAAGCAAGGTGACTCCTCTGATGGTAAGTGGTCACCGTCCCCCAAAGACATCACGCCTCACTATAATGTCAGATGGTTTTCAATGCGCTGGTAGCCTCAAGGACCTAAATGGAGTGCCCCATGAGCTGGTAATTACGCTGGCCCTCTTACCCTTCAAACCGAAACAAAGCAATGCAAGCATTGCTGCTTTGCGGCAGAAATAGGTAAATGTGTGGTACCTCCCCGGGCTGGCTCACAGACGCCTTTCTTTCTTTTTAGTTTTAGTGTGTTTTTATGTTTGTTGTATATATACAACAAACATAAAAAATAATAAAAAATAAAAAAAATAAAAAAATATAAATAAAATATAATATAATTATTTATAAATAAATTACTTATTATTTATATGTCCTGTCTGTCACAGCTACTCCTGATCCTGGTAGCGGTCTGCTCAGCCCAAGACCCCAAGAACTCGGAGTCGCAAGGGTACTCCTACTTCGTCTCCAGCAACTGGCCAGCCGGCTCCTACGACTCCAAGATGCCCTCACAAAGACAGGACAGCCCTTCCACAGGCGCAATGAGGATCAACCAATCCTATGGTTCCAGAGGATCTAGAGACCAGGAGCATGATACAGACCGAGACGACTACGGGTACAGCTATGGGTACGGAGCTAATGATTACTACCCGAGAGTGGTGGGTCGACATGGTCTTGGCTACGAGAAGAGAATCGCAGCAGCCTCTGGTCTAAGGCAGCCCATTACTCCCATGTCGTTGGAGCATATCGGGAAAAGGCAAACCATTGAGGAGTTGAAATACGTGCCTTTGCAACGTTAATCTCGTTCCAATTTTGGAACGTTTCCGATGACGTACAATATCGTTTGTTTCCAAATTAATAAGTGATTGATTACCGACATAAATTATTAAAAATTCAAAGAACATTTAACGAGGCCTTTTCATTTGGGTCCCCTGCGAATAAATAATTAAGTATTCACGAATCTTGTGCTTTAAATGACTTTGATAACCGTGTCTGTAGTTATTCAGGGTGGCCGGTAAGTGATGATCCAAATTAAAAAAAAATATATATTAATGCAGACAGTATCTTTTATATTTTCTCAGATTCCCCTGGCTCCCACACTAGGATACCCTGTGTTGTGGGGGCCAGTCTCTTCAGATAAATAAATTATGAAAAAACATAAGGCAATGCTAAATTAAACAGTTAAGTATGCGTGTATGTGGTGTGTGAGGGGTGTGTGCGTGAGATGGCGTGTGTGTGGTGTGTGTATGTGGTGAGTGAGTGTGTGTGAGGGGGTGTATGTTGGTAGGTGTAAGGGTCAGTGTGCGTCCATAGGACTCAACTAATTGGTAACAATATTTTTTCAGTATTAAAATAATCAAGTGTCAATAGCCAATTTTTAATCTTAAAAAAAAAAAGATTTAATTAATTAATTAATTACCAAAAAAATTATGATGGGCATCATGTAATTTCCAAACGAATTAACTACGAACAGGATTAACGGAAGTCCAACAGCAAAACCACACCAACCAATAATGAAAATGGTAAGTATATATAAGATATACCTATGTATTTACCTACCTGGATTTCCAGATATACCTAAGAAGAAAACAACGCAGAGTATTACAACAACCGATTTGTAATTTACATAGCTCATATTTCGTCGTTAACCAAGACATGTGTTACAGATTACTACGGACTAAGCTTCTGCGTGATGGTGACAGAATGCTATCCACATCATTAAGGTGAGGACCCTTTTCGCATTCACCAATACTGCACCCGTTTGCCTTCGCCGCATCAATCTTTACCGCACTACCCTGAGCCTGAGAAGTTTGAAATGAAGGTGCCTAATTCACCTATGAAGCGAGCGTGGTCGATCCGCCCAAAGAAAGAATCCTGAATTTGCAACAGTCTGACTGAGTTAGAGTTATCTTAGTTAATCCATATTTAATTTTTGGTGATATCAAAGTCCGAATTTCCCTAAATGAAGCCGGAGGTTGACGTGTCTTCATTCCCAGAACGTGCAAAGCACATTAGCTAATGCCCTTTTCGATTAAAGGAATATTAACTTTGAGTGAGCCATCTCACAACGATCACAGACGTATATTAATTTTTAATGGCTTTCCCAAAACAGTCACTTAAAAGTCTATTATTTTAGATGATTGTGTCATTCGTTGTGTAGAAATGGATGTGTTAACACTGGTGAGTGAACTACCAACTATCCTGATAATTAATTATACATTGCAGTAAAGCAGATATTTATAAAACTTTTCAATTGATCGTTAGTGCTGGACTACATGCACCGGTTCGGTTCGCTGCAGCCAATCATAAACGTTTCGTTCTCCTCCCACTTGAAGTTTGCGCCTCGCCTCGTGATTGGCTGCAGCCAACCGAACCACTGGAACCTTCGTCGTATAGTCTTAGCCTAAAGGAATGTTCTAAACTTATGTTACATAATGTTATGCGTTTCTAAACTTGAGATCTTAACTTATTTACTTGAGTAAGATAACTGTTTAAAACTTTGGATTATTACCTTTTTTTTCAGGTGCTGGTGTTCAGTCTGTATGTGAATGTAGTAAACTGTCATGTACATTATTTGCACGACATACCACAAAATCTGCCTCACGAGACACCTTTCAGTGATGAAGACTCCTTTACGCCTCCGTTTCCCTTCTTTCAAGATTTGTTCAACCCTCTGAGAACACATGATAAGCTAGATCAAGGGCCAAGAGATCCTTCAGCAGCTTTAGTTACATCTACTGCTAATAGTGTACTGAATAATCCCTTCCTCGGAATGTTTAGTGCTGTTGAAGAAGAAAAGAGTCCAGAAAAGAAACTACAAGAAAATTCAATGAAAGACATTATCGAAGATATAAAAGTTAGAAAAACTATTGAAACTACAACCAAAGAACCTATAATAGTGACTCCAGCGATTAATGAAGAAATAAAATATGAGACACTAGTGCGCAAGTCTGATCAGGAAGTGAAACTATCGAAAGTAATCCCTCAAGAGAGTGATAGAGACCCTCACCCAATCAAATACCCCGAACCTAATGGAGAGTTCATGGAGACCAAGAATTCTAGCCGCGAATCAGGCACAGCTGTTTCAGCAACTAATCCAACTGGTTCGGACAGCAAAGCTGAAGTAAACCTGACTAAAAATAATGACTTCGTGCTGATTCCTATCGCCAATACAGTCAATCCATATCTCACTTCTGCGAACAACAGTTTCAATTCTGACGTGTCACCTGATGCTTCAAATCTAGCAAACTCAAATTATGGCATGGATAGTGGTAACCAACCTAATCCCGTTGCTTTAAATAATATGCAAAGTTTTCAGCCAGTTTCAAATCAGTATCCTAAATCTCCAAATGAAGACGGATCTCCTGCTTATCAGCTTATTAACGCAATACCTCAAAATCAGGTGAATCTTATTCCTGTAAATAATATACAAAATGCTAATAGTATTCAACCAAATCTTTACACTAATGTTATTCCCTATAATGTTGGTCTGCAAGGAGGTAATGGGGTGCCTAGTAATCATTATTACGTTTCAAACAATCTTCCGCAAAATAATCTGGGAAATGTTAATAATAATGTACCCCCTGTGTACAATTTGGTTACATTGAATAATCCGAATCAACCTAATAATTTTATTGAAACTTCGATTTGAAGATAAAAAGAATTTATTTCAACAAAAGGCTACAGGGCACACGGACAGACATTGCGGTAGAGCTCCATAGAGTAATACAGTTTAACATACATTGCGTACTATACTTTAATATTCATTGCTGGCTATTATAATTCTCAACACCCCCCCTCAATGAATATTTTCTATAAACATTTTACCTTTTTAACAAAAAACCTCTTTCTAAAAACATATGATAAACTAAGTAGGTACAACACTTTCTATATTTATCTATCCTTATCTATTCCAAACCAATTTTACTTCTAAAATATTCAAATAACACTTTTCCAATAGGCTTTGTAAGCATATCACTAACTTGCTCTTTACTGCACAAATATTCTATTTCAATGCAATTTTCTTTAATCTTATTTCTTACAAAATGAATTTTTATGTCTAGGTGTTTCAACTTTGTGTGGTAATAAGGACTTTTACACACCTTAATTGCCCCCTGATTATCCTCATATATCTTTACATTTACCCTGTCCTTATACAACATGAAATCATAAATTATAGCTTGAAGCCAACACGCTTCACTAACTGCTAGGCTAATAGCAACATATTCGGCCTCGGTAGAGGATAAAGCGACTGTGGCTTGTTTTCTTGACATCCATGAAATAGTGCCACCGAGCACCTTGAAAATATAGCCAGCTGTCGATTTACGGTCCACCTTATCTCCAGCCCAGTCCGAATCCACATATCCAACTATAATATTGTCATTATCCACTCTAAATACTAAACTCATATTTATTGTCCCTCGCACATACCTAAGCACCCTCTTTAGGGCTACCCATAAGTCTTTACTTGCACATGACTGATAGCGGCTTAATATACTCACACAAATGCTTAAGTCTGGTCGGGTACATAACATTGCATACATAAGCCCACCAATTAAACTTCTACATTGAGCCTCTATTTGTGGATTTTCACTACAATCTCGCTTAAGTATACTATGATCAAAATTAACATCCATTGGGGTTGCTACAGGCTTACAATTTTGCATGTTATACTTTGATAGGATACTGTTTAAGTAAGCACTTTGATTTAGAGTAATTGTACTTTTGTTCAAATCTTGATGAATATTCATCCCTAGGAAATTACTCACAGGACCTAAGCTCTTCATTTTAAAGTGGTTACTTAAACTGGTTTTCACATTCTCAACTTCTTCACAGTCTGAACCTGCTAACAACAAATCGTCTACATACAATAGCAAATATATGTAACATTTGTCCCTACACTTTACATAAAGACAATACTCATTCTCAGATCTCACAAAACCCAGTGACATCATTACATCATTAAATTTTTTATTCCAGTTTTTAGGACTACTTTTTAAACCATACAGAGATCTTTTTAATTTTAACACTTCCCCATTACTCTCCAAGCCTTCAGGTGACTTTATATACACTTCACTGTCCACCTGTCCATACAGAAAAGCACTACAAACATCTAACTGTAAGACTTGTATTTTTAACTTATTACAGATTGACAAGAACAATCGTACTGATGAAAGCTTCGCTACCGGACTATAGATTTCCATTAAATCTACACCTTTCTGTTGAAATCCACGAGCTACTAGTCGTGCTTTATAAGTAACATTACCTTTATCATCTCTTTTCTTTCTGAACACCCACTTACTGTCGATGACATCTGCACCTGGGGGAACAGCCTCCACACTCTCCCATGTATCATTCTCCAACAATGCTGATATTTCTCTTTCAATCGCCTCCTTCCACATTCGACTCTCTTTACTAGACAATGCCTCTTTATATGTACCTGGGTCTTTGTCATCTCCTTCCACCAGCATCGCCACGTAGTAATCATCCAAATGGCTAGGCATCTTTAGCTTGTTTCTATCTCTCAGACTATACTGTCCATCAGGTTCATTTACTTCCTCAGCACTCTGAAAACTTGTTTCCTCCTCAGCAATGCTGCTGTCATGCAGTATATTTTCTTCACTTCTTTCCTGCATTATTTCTAACTCTTGACCTGACTTTCTTCTGCTGTCATGCAGTATATTTTCTTCACTTCTTTCCTGCATTATTTCTAACCTTTGACCTGACTTTCTTACCTCTCTTTCCTGTACTTTTTCACTCTGTCCTTCCTGACCCTGCTTTTCATGACTCTGGATACCTTGATCCTCTTGGTCCTGACTCACTTGATAATTATAACTCACCTTCTCAAATGATGCTTTCGTTTGACTATGTGGCATGAATATTACATCCCTCAATAATTCTACCTTGTTGCTGTTTGGAAGAAACACTCGATAGCCTTTTACCTCTTCACCATAGCCAACAAACACTCCAGTATGGTTCTTCGGATCCCATTTTAAGCGTTTTTGTTTAGGTATATGAACTGATACCCTGCAACCAAAGATTTTAAAGTTGGTTATATCTGCTTCACGCTGATAAAACAGTTCATATGGTGTTTTCCCACTTACATGGCTTGGCCCTGTTCGATTCAAAGTATAAGCTGCAGTATTCACGGCCTCAGCCCAAAATACTTTGTCCATACCTGCTATCATACTCCGAGCTGCTTCAACTAAAGTTCTCATTTCCCTCTCTGCACGCCCGTTCTGTTCTGGTGTGTATACTACTGATCGCTGATGCTTTATTCCATGTTTTTGAAGTACTGCATTCACCTCTGAATTCAGGAACTCCAGTCCATTATCTGTCCTTAGTGTTTTCAGTTTGTGACCAGTTGCTCTCTCTGCTGTTACTATAAAATTTTCAATACATGACTTTACCTCACTTTTGTTCTTTAGAAAAAACACAAACCTGCATGACGAATAATCATCCTTCAAAAGTAAGAAGTATCGTGCTCCGCCCATAGAGGTCACTTCCATGGGGCCGCAGACATCTCCATGCACCAGCTCCAAAAGATGTTCAGCTCGATTACTACTAGTGGGAAAAGATTTGCGACATTGTTTCCCTGACAGACAATTTTCACACACGAAACTTTCATCAATATAGTTAATATTATTTTTCTTTAAAAAATCTTTACAAAAATCCACGTTTTGATGTGCTAATTTACAGTGCCATTCATACAAAGTTTCCAAACCTTTAGCAACAAAACTATCTGAATTTGAAAAATCTGAAACTGACATTGACAGCTGTTGTTGAAATTGCGTTTTGTTAATGCTTTCAAACGCCATTATGTACATTTTATTATTCCTAACTGCTAATGCGCGTACATTTCCAGACTGGTCAACAATCTTACAATTTTCATTATTTGAAAATAACATAAACCCTTTGTCAAGTGCACACCCAACTGAGAACAAGTTATAATTTAAATCTGGTACAAACAGGACATCATTTAAAGTAGTGTCAATGAAATCATTGTTTACTTTAGCAATCAAATGTACTTTTCCAACACCCATCACCTTCAGGACTGTTCCATCACCAACAACAACACTTTGACGTGAACACTTGTCACTGATTTCACTAAACAGACGTTTGTCCCAACACATATGCTCGCTCGCTCCCGAGTCTAGAAACCAGCAGTCTTCCTTCTTTCCGTCCGATGAAACCGTGAATGCGTTATGCATTTGAGCCTGTCCAGTCTTCTTAGAATCTCGTCCTTCTTCCTTTTTGCCATGCTCATTCTTCTTTTTCTTCTTATGCCAGCAATCTGCCGCTTTATGGCCTATTTTGTGACAGTAGTAGCACTCTCTTCCTTTCCCGTTCCTGTCACCACACTCCTTGGCATAATGTCCCTTCTTGTTGCAGTTGAAACATACAACATTTTCCAGTTGTCGGCTGCTACCTGTGGTAGTTCTCAAAGCCTGCGCCTGCTCGGACGCCTGCAGTCTTTCCTCTTCTATCAGTAATCTTGACATTAGGCACTCCAGTGTTTGTCGTTCCTTGGCTACAGATTCCCAAGCTGAGCTAAAGTGAGCATAACAAGGGGGTAAGGACATTATCACTTTTGTTATGGCCATGCTATCAGGTACTTCTTCACCAAGTCTGCTTAATTTACTTCTTATTTCCTCCAACTGGGACATGAACATTGAGATAGAATTTCCAAACTGTAAATTAAAAAACTTTTGCTGCAGAAGATGAGCACTTACATTCGATTCTTTTTCATACACTGACTTTAACCTGCACCACATATCGTAGGCCGTCTTACACGATAAAATATGCGTCATCGGTCCAGGGCCGATTCTGGTGACGAACAACTCTTGCATTTTTGCGTCATCTTTCTCAACACTCGCATATTTCACTTTCACCTCCTCGACTGCGCCAGCCTTCACCTCATCCACTTTCGATGGAACCAGAGATGGGACTTCTTTGAACGTCGCTTTCGGCGCCGCCAGCAAGTAATCATAACCTCGACTTTTCGCTATAACCTCCACTTGGAACTTCCATACAGCCCAATCTTCAGCTCCATTCAGCCTCACTATACCGCTGTGATCCATCTTGTCTTTTTTCTCTCACTATCCACTCGAACTCGTAAATTTTTTTCCAACAACACAGGAATGCATTCCCTTGAGTTCGGCGTCTCCAAGATGGCGTCTCGCCCGCCCGTATTTTCTTTCTTCTTGTCGGTTTATTTACACCTTTCGAATGCAAATTTTCACAAAAACACCTTCCCGACAAAAATATACTTCCGTGCCTGGGCCCATAACCTATTGAAACTTCGATTTGAAGATAAAAAGAATTTATTTCAACAAAAGGCTACAGGGCACACGGACAGACATTGCGGTAGAGCTCCATAGAGTAATACAGTTTAACATACATTGCGTACTATACTTTAATATTCATTGCTGGCTATTATAATTCTCAACAAATTTGAATAATGTAAATAATAACCCAAATATTTTGCCAAATAATAATAATCAGGCAAATAACATGGTTCAATTGAATCCCCAACCCAACAATTTGCTTCTTTTAAGCAATGCACAGAATAATATTGTTCCGATGACTAATCAGCCCAGTAATTCTGGTGGATTTAATTTCATCGCTTTAGGTAACAATCCAAATAATGTAGTTCCAATAAATGGTCAACCAATTACCATGGCTACTGTCAGCAACCAGCCCCTTAATTTGTTCACATGGAGTAACCAACCAAATAATTTAGTTGCTGAAAACCCGTCCAATAATTTAGTTGCGTTAAGTAACCAACCAAATAATTTAGTTGCTGAAAACCCGTCGAATAATTTAGTTGCGTTAAGTAACCAACCAAATAATTTCATGGCTTTCACTAATCAGCCAAATCAGGCAAATAATTTAGTTGCTCTCAATAACCAACCAAATAATTTAGTTGCCCTAAATAACCAACCAAATAATTTAGTTGCCCTAAGTAACCAACCAAATAATTTAGTTACTCATAACCAACCCAATGGCTATGTTTTACTGCAACAACCGAATAGTGGTAACAGCGTGAATCTTCCGCTGTATTCCAATTTGAAAGATGAAGATAAGGATGAAAATATAGAGACTGAAAAAGAAAATCAATAAATAGTTTGTACCTTTCTACTTATTTAGAATATGTTTATTTATTACGCTATCTCACGCTCACCTCCCTATACACACACCCTCACACACACACACACACCCCTCACACACACACCCCTCACACACACCCCTCACACACACCACATACACGCATACTTAACTGTTCAATTTAGTATTGCCTTATGTTTTTCATAATTTATTTTTCGGAAGAGACTGGCCCCCCACAACACAGGGTATACTAGTGTGGAAGCCAGGGGAATCTGAGAAAATGTAAAAGATACTGTCTGCATTAATAAATTTTTATTTTATTTTTTATTATTTAAATGACGTAGATTTAATGAATTAAATAAATTGAAAAAAAAAATAAGTACTACCTACTTGGTGTTTTAATTTTTTTCCCCATTTCAAAGAGATTTTCATGGTCTCGTTCTTTATTTACAGCCCCAACAATTCGAATATTCTTCAAACATAGATCAGTTATATCAGATTTTTATCGACAAGGCGATTAAGTAAGTAAACTGCTGCTGTTAGCCTGACAAATTTGCCACCCATTTTAAAAAAAAATCTTCGCTGTCTTCCAAATCCTCCGAACAGGTAAGTAAAAAGATAAGATAAGATTTATTGTGTAAAAGTTTAGGTAAGAATTACAAATATTGCAGATATAGTTGCATAAACATGTCACACTAAACTTTACCTTCACAGGCATACACACCGAATTCACAAGTTAATAATGTTTATACAGATTTTGAGAAGAAAACAGAAAAGATAAAGAGAATGTCATTAAAATGTATATAATGTCAATAAGTTTTTTAAATATTTGTCAAACCTTATTAGATTAATCTCAGGACTATTCTGCAGTACGAGTATGTTTAAACAGAAGCTTGTTTATTAATTCGGCGTTGATTTTTATTTTTCCGAAGTTTTTTCTGCTGTCGGCTATGACCAATATGGATCAGTAACGCAGAAATGATCCAAACCACACAGGTTTTGTATTGAGTAGGTACTCGTATGAAAGATGGTATAGGAATAGGAAACAAAGCATATAAATCTTTTAGTCGGGACTCGGGACAGATAAATTCAAATCTCAGAGCGTTCCCCATGAATACTTAAGTTTTAAGTTTGTCATACCCACATCACTTCCGTCCCGCGAATGGCCTCCGGGACCACACATCACGTGTCATGTTCGTGTCACGAGGCTTGCCGTGCCCCGGGGCGCAGGCCTTCTGCCTCGCTGCCCCGGGGTGTCATGTCGCGATGATTTCCCGAGGGCGGTGTCGATTGGTCGGGTGACTGGCTCAAATGTTGAAATTCGAAGTTTAACTTTACAGAAAAGACGTGATATTTTTTGCCTTTCTCGTGTGAATTGATTCTGACTACACAGCTATATTTTCCGGTGGTGAAAATTCCAGCAGTTAAAGGGAGGTATTATTCCTTATGTTGTTGATAACCCATCTGCTCGTACGAATCTATTTGCTTCTTCGTTCATTATGCGAACAGCTAAGGTATGGGACAGCCTGCCGGCGTCTGTGTTTCCCGAAACCTTTATCCGTGGGATCTTCAAGGCCACAGAGTGAACAGACATTTATTACAAACTCCATCTTCGACCTCATCGTCGCTTACTATCAGACGAGCTCGAGATCAAATGTAGGTTTATACTCGTAGTAGGTACTTTTATATTTAGGTACTACTGGATTTTAGGATTATATTATATTTAGGCGCCTTGCGCAAAAGTGCGAGTTATATGTTCTTAACCCGGGTTAGTTAACCCTAGTTAAACTCGCGGATTGTCTATGGTATTCATACAAAATGATTCAGGGTTTGCATAGGTGCAAGACCTAATTCCAGCATCTCCATTCCGCCTTCGGACTACCAGACGCGGGGAGGGGTTCCATCCTTATGTTGTCGATATCCCATCTGTTCGTACGAAGCGATTTGCTTCTTCGTTCATTATGCGAACGGCTAAGGAATGGAACAGCCTGCCGGCGTCTGTATTTCCCGAAACCTACAACCTTGGGATCTTCAAGGCCAGAGTGAATAGGCATTTACTGGACCCGCATGCTCCATCGTCGACCTCATCGTCGCTTACCATCAGGCGAGATCGAGGTCAAATGTGGGTTTAGAAGTAAATAAAAAATTATAAAAAAAGACGATTTTTTGATTTAACCCGGGTTAGACACTAACTCTCGGGTTAACTCTCACTTCGACTTTCGCGTAAGCCAAGCCGTATTCGTAATTATTGACAATACCTACTTTCGTTATAGGAATTTTAGAACGAATTACAAATTTCTTTCGCCTGCCAGTGAATGAGGTAGGTAATGCAATGAAATGATTGATTGCTTTGCTATGTGAGCAAAGAGCTCCACAGTAGTGTTTCAAGGAGAAATGAAACCAATTGAAAGTATCAATAAGATTTTATTAATTGATTTTAAGTAATTGGAAAAAATCAACAATTTACATTTTTACATTAAACTTTAAGTATTTCAGCACAGTCGGAGCTAGCAAACGCTAAGTGTTGTGCGATTAAAATAAACTTTCCTTTCTAAAATCTAGATAAATCAAATAACAGTCTGTCTAATAAGTTATTGGACATGTCAAATTTTTAGAAACTAAAAAAAAAAAACGCATCCTGGTAACAATTTCTCTCTGTAAAAGCGTGTTGTTGTGTTGGTAGTTCGGATTTTTTTGTATGAAATTTTGTTGCCAGTACTATCTTAAAAATTACCCAAGCGATTAACTAATTAGACAGACTCTACCTCCACATTTCTGCAGTAACAGGACTCTATTTCATACACAAATCTATTGTTTCTTTCAAGCTCATGTTACAAAGACAAGACAACATAGAGAAGTGAAATAACTATAATTTAATTTCTCACTGATCACGTCTTACTTTACAATCGTTGTAAAGACCGTCTACTTAATACCTGTTCTATGAAATAGTTCCCTGGTAGGTACACAACATTTACATACTAAATATTATTAATATTTAAAAGCATTTCGATTCCTATTCTCCTATCACAACATTCAAAGGCAATGTAACGTTTGGACCATTCGCTTGCAAAGGATAATCTGGAACGTGACTTGACGTAACGTTACGTGACGTAACGTAACACAATGTGCGTTACCTAAGCTTGTGTCGGAAGTAACGTTTAATAAACGTACCGTAGGGGTAACAAAATACCTGTATATACCTGTAAAAAAAGAAAAGACATAAAGACTAAAGAAAAAAAAAGAATTAAAGAATTATTTACTTACTTAAGTCGACCCAGACTTCTTCAATACGTCACGGGCTAAAATTATGATTTATATTTTATTAAACTGGATGTATGGCATTTTTTTATGGGAATATTCGGGTATTTTGTTCCACCTTGTATATTAAGGGCGATGCTACAACTTACGAGATGACTAAGGACCCTGTACAATATGCTAAATTTTATGAACTTGTGGTAAGGTTGGGCACGGCTTGGCTACGTGGAACTATATATAAAGAATATCTATAGAAACCCTTGCCTTAATAGTTAAAATATAATACCCATTATATAAATAAAATATTCTTTTATTTACCCATAACGTATAACCATAACGTCTCTACCAGTCTCAAACTATCAAATGATATCATGAATGAATAAGTGAAGCAGAGACAGCGCTATCGCGTTGGTATAGTGCGGTCTCAATTTAGCACACAATACCATGGCCATGACAGAACCATAATAAGTATTCAGATCAGACAATAGAGTTATCTAAATCCAAGTTTGACAGTATTTGTTATACTGTGTATATAGTATAGTATCCTCGGGGACTATTGAAAAAAACGTACATTCCAAATAGTTTCTCTCAATTTACGATATCGTCATGTTTCATACAGACTGGTTACTGGTTATCACATCCTTAAAACACTAATCATCAATTTTAACATTGTTATTGATCGGGGGTAAAAGTGAGATCAATAGTTTATTGATCGGGGGTTAAAAGGGAGATCAATAGTTTATTGATCGGGGGTTAAAAGGGAGATGAATAGTTTATTGATAGGGGGTTAAAAGTGAGATGAATAGTTTATTGATCGGGGGTTAAAAGTGAGATCAATAGTTTATTGATCGGGAGTTAAAAGTGAGATGAATAGTTTATTGATAGGGGGTTAAAAGTGAGATGAATAGTTTATTGATCGGGGGTTAAAAGGGAGATCAATAGTTTATTGATCGGGGGTTAAAAGTGAGATCAATAGTTTATTGATCGGGAGTTAAAAGTGAGATGAATAGTTTATTGATAGGGGGTTAAAAGTGAGATGAATAGTTTATTGATCGGGGGTTAAAAGTGAGATCAATAGTTTATTGATCGGGAGTTAAAAGTGAGATGAATAGTTTATTGATAGGGGGTTAAAAGTGAGATGAATAGTTTATTGATCGGGGGTTAAAAGGGAGATCAATAGTTTATTGATCGGGGGTTAAAAGTGAGATCAATAGTTTATTGATCGGGAGTTAAAAGTGAGATGAATAGTTTATTGATAGGGGGTTAAAAGTGAGATGAATAGTTTATTGATCGGGGGTTAAAAGTGAGATGAATAGTTTATTGATCGGGGGTTAAAAGTGAGATGAATAGTTTATTGATCGGGAGTTAAAAGGGAGATCAATAGTTTATTGATCGGGGGTTAAAAGGGAGATCAATAGTTTATTGATCGGGGGTTAAAAGGGAGATCAATAGTTTATTGATCGGGGGTTAAAAGGGAGATCAATAGTTTATTGATCGGGGGTTAAAAGGGAGATCAATAGTTTATGATCGGGGGTTAAAAGGGAGATCAATAGTTTATAGATCGGGGGTTAAAAGGGAGATCAATAGTTTATTGATCGGGGGTTAAAAGGGAGATCAATAGTTTATTGATCGGGGGTTAAAAGGGAGATCAATAGTTTATTGATCGGGGGTTAAAAGGGAGATCAATGCGATTTTTTAATTTATATTTGTCAAAATTGCTTTTTCATCACACCTGTTCATAAAGAACATCTTTACGTGCCGGCTATGCACGTAAAGATGTTCTTTATGAACAGGTGTGATGAAAAAGCAATTTTCGAAAATCACACAATAGTAATCATATTGTGCAGGCATAAGGTTGAAATTTAATCGAAGGTTTTTGACAGATGGTATACTATAGCTTGTGGTCGACTGTACATAATTCAAGGTAAGTTCAGATAGTAATTTAACTCCACCATCGCCAATGCAATCAGTTAAAAGCTTTCAATGTTTTAATTAGATACTTTTTATTATAATAATTAATAATTTACTCGCCAGGTGTGAGGAAAAACGTGTGATATACGTGCAAAAAGGCACTTCCCGCACTAGTATAACAAATTTTGCAAGTCATTTTACCGAAATTGTCATTTCAATGGCAATTTGGAATTCAATATAAGAATTGGTATTGGTGTATAATAATTGGTATACCTATGAATTAAATAAATATACCAATGTTCCATCCCAAATATGATTACGTTGGTAGTTGGTAAAGCTAATTTGACAACTAAAAATTGGTCATTAGTAATAAGCTATGATCGGAGTAGGTAGAGCTGTTTTTGGTACTTGCCACATACGGTCATAATATGGATAAGTATGCCCAATAATCCCGGGATTTCCGGGATTGAATAAATATATTATTTAGATTTTTAACGTTATATTTGTTTTGATACACATTTAAGATTGGTGGCGAAATATATTTTTTTAAGATTCATGGCGCTAGTGTACCTATGGTAGTGTTTTAACTTCTTCGTAAGTTCACAATTTTAAAAAAATCGTAATTCGCAGATTAAGGGCGAGGTTTATAAAAGTAATTTACAACATTTGCTCGATAACTTAAAACGGGATCCCGAAATCATATCCATATTAATATAACCTTTGAGGACATTGACCCGAAAGAGCTCTACCTACTCCGATCACTGGTTATAAGGTAAATTAATGAAACACTCGTCTCGTACACCACCTCGTGTGGTAGGTGCCTTCAGTCTGAACCGATCAAATTATTGGTCAGGACAATACCCTTGGAGTTATAACTAATTGCAAATACGGACGATGAACTTGATCTATATTTAATCGTTGTGTCTGGCAATGAGGTTCGGCTTCAAGGACCGCTATACCTACAGGTTCAGGAAGTACACAATGTGGGCATAGCATAGCATCACTCTCTCATAATGTGGATAATCTATTATATCTAGTCCACTGCTGGACACAGGCCTCTCCCAGGGCGCGCCATTGAGCCCGATCTTCGGCTCTTCTCATCCAGTCGCTCCATCTAGCAGGGACGCTCGTCCCACACTACGTTTGCCCAAACGCGGTCTCCACTCCAGAACTCGTCTCCCCCAGCGGTTGTCGGTTTTGCGACAGACGTGACCGGCCCACTGCCACTTCAGCTCGCTAATTTTATGAGCTATGTCGATAACTTTTGTTCTATGCCGGATCTCCTCATTTCGGATTCGATCCAGCTGAGATACTCCGAGCATAGCTCTTTCCATAGCACGCTGAGCGACTTTCAATTTGTGAACCAGTCGCACCGTCAGTGTCCACGTTTCGGCTCCGTAGGTCATTACTGGTAGGACGCACTGGTTAAAGACTCTTGTCTTTAGACATTGAGGTATGGGCGACGAGAAGATGTGACGTAACTTCTTTAATCTTTTATAAATTCTGTTATTTTTTTCATAGATACAGACAATAGTAACGTAACCCTGATCAGAAAAATAAAAACCCTCGCCCTATTGCGCTTTTAAAGTAACTCGATAACAGAATCTATAAAAGTACCAATGGCGCCTTGATTTAATTTTCCGATCAGGGTATAAATTTTATGATTTTTGAAAACGGCGATTCTTTAAACAGGAATAACGTTTAAGAAAAATACATTATAAATCAGAAAACAACATTTGTTTCATTAAGTATGTACTTACCTACGAACGGGAAATAATGATGTGAATTGAGCAATTTGAAAAGACGTAGGCGTATTAAATGCATAGACTTGTGAAATAAAATAAAATCAAGGCACTGACTAAAGGTATCAGAACAATGAAAATACACAAATAAGTCATTAAAAATATTGAAGTGCATCTCTTAATTCTAGGTAAAAGGGGCAAAAAGGTAAATCTTAAAACTTTCCTATTTACAATATCATTTACTTGACGACTAGTCGAGGAATGGAAATATTAAACATTACTTACAAAACCTAACTAGACTCTCACTAAAATATATAAAAATATCATTTAAATGAATCACGCCGCTTACAGTAATTGCTATAACCTCACTTTGTGTCATTGTTTGTTACCCTAAATAAATCTAAGTATACAAAAAAAAAAAAATCAGACCTTTTCCCAGCTGACAAAACTATAACTGACTAAAAATAAAACTAAAAAATATTGACTAAGTAATTTAAGGTTAAAAAAATCTGCTGTCTCGAAATTAGTGGACACAAGATTGACTTGCTTGTAGTGATTGTAATAGCAAGTTTTGATTTTGAGTAACATCATACTCTAATTTTATTAGATTTAGGCTCAATTTACATTGCCGCGGAATGGAATGGAAGCGAATTTTCGCAACGTAATTGTACATAGCATAATGAACTTTATGACAATTGTGTAACATACAAACTAAATACGAGCCAAAAAAGAGGTCGCGCGTCTTCCGGGGAATCCTCGCGCATTCTCGAGAATTCCCCTAGCGGTAAAGCGTATTTAGTTTGTATGTTACACAATTGACATAAAGTTCATTATGCTATGTACAATTACGTTGCGAAAATTCGCTTCCATTCCATTCCGCGGCAGTGTAAATTGAGCCTAAGGAATGAGAAGATTCCTTCCTGTACCTATCCCATGTTTAAAATTTGGGACAAAAACACGGGGCGTACGGCAGTTGACGTAAAAAGTCAAGCCAAGTCAACATTAATTATTATTGGTGCCACGGAAATTGCGTCGCGGTAAAGTCTGGCACCAACAGATGGCGCTTCAAATATTTGTACAAATTATTATTTGTACCATTAGCAAAAGTCAAAAAAAATGAAAGAATTGCCTGTTGGAGGATCCTCCTCGGTGTAAACAATACTGCCCAGTGCAAAGTAGACACCACCAACTGTCGTGAGGGTGTGTAAAACACAACACAAGTTGAGTATGAGCACGCGCGATTGACAGTACAAATACCGCTAGTAATAAGCATGTGAGTAGAACGGGGTTGAAGTTAAGCACTTGAATTAAGTTTCATAAAAGTATGCTTTCATTATGCAAGAACTTGCGTGCAGTCTTCAGGTATCACGCAAATTTAGTAGTGGAAAGGTAAACTTGTTAGACGTGCGCTGAAGTTCGATGCGCAAGTATGCAATAGTTTATAGTACTCGTATAGGAGCAGTGTTCAGATTTCTGTGCGGGCGGCAGGAGTGAGGCGCGCGCGGCCGAGCAGCCAGGCGAGGCGGCGGCGCGGGCGCGCGCGCGGCTTGGCGTATCACCGCGCGGACTGCACGCGCGCCGCCGGCGCCGGCTCCGGCTCGCCCGGGGACCGCGCCTCCTGGCTCGCGTCGCGGCTCTCCTCGACCGACTCTAGCGCGATATCGAACGATGCTTGTCTGTAGGACAATTGTTTTTAGTAAGATTCACTGGATGCACTTGAGAACAACAACCTACAACCTTGAGATCTTCAAAGCCAGAGTGAATAGACATTTACTGGACCCGCATGCTCCATCGTCGACCTCGTCGTCGCTTATCATCAGGCGAGATCGATGTCAAATGCTGGTTAAATAGTCAATAAAAATAACTTTTTTTAATTGTGGAGAGTCAGACAAGCAAACGAGCCAGTTGATGGTTAGTGGTCACAGTCAACCACAGATATCTCACCTTACTGATCACTATAACGTTATTACAGGTTTTTTTAAATGCGCTGCTTTGCTGCTGCTCAAACCTTGAGGACTTAGATGGAGTGCCTCATGTGCCTGTAATACGCTGGCTCTCTTATCCTTCAGTCCAAACCACAGCAATGTAAGAATTGCTGTTTTACAGCAGAAATAGATAAGAGGATAGTACTTTCCCAGGCGATCCAGCGCCTCAGGATTTACCACTTTTTAATAATAATAATGGGGGCCATTCACGATCCAGCCTATCGTCCAATCTGCTTGATCCAATCCAATTTGCCGTTCGTCCATATACATCACCCACGGTCCAATTGGCATGAGACGTTGTCAGTCAGTTCTAACCGTGCCGTCGCCAACATCTTCTTGTCATTAGAAAAAAGACTATTTGTAACTGTGGCACCCTAGTAGCAATAGTGATACCTGTCGGTGAGGTAGTTCCCTGGCGCGGAGAGCGAGCGGCCGGCGCGCGCCAGCACGCCGCGCCTGCAGGCCGGCTTGCCGCCGCCGGCGCACGCGTCCGCCTCGACCTCGGCCTCGCGAGACTCCGTGCTGGGCTCGCGCCGCGCCGTGCTGCCCTCGCGACTGCGCAGGAACGGGTTCTGGAAATGGGGCAGGAGTGAACTATATGTAGGTTGAGTAAGTATGCAAAGTGGAAGGCAAAAGACTACAAGGGCGTTTGGTCGGACCAAATTAGGAAACTGTCCAGGATGCCCATCAATACCGCCCTGCGCCATGCGACATGCCGAGGACTGAGATCAATGGAGGAAATTGGCAATTGTAGACATGACTTTCATCAATGAACAAGCGACTGGAAAGAAGAGGTCTAGTATGAGATTAGCAAGCAGAAGTGGCAGTGGGCCGGTCATATCTGTCGCAGAACTGACAACCGTTCCGGAGTTCTGGAGTGGAGACCGCGATTGGGCAAGCGTAGTGTGGGTCGGCCCCCTAATAGATGGAGCGTCGATCTGCGCAAGGTGGCTGGCAGCGACTGGATGAGAAGGGCCGAAAATCGGACTCAATGGCGCGCCCTAGAAAAGGCCTATGTCCAGCATTGTACTAGAAAAGGGTGTTGATAGGTAATCAATGAGGATATACTATCGAGTACATGTGAGTCACGTATTTAATGGCTAAGGCACACTAGGACTTCGGAACTATTGATTTGGACTATGGTGGTGATAGTCTAGAATTCAGATATAATGTATGGCATTGCGACCACTTACTACCCGTGCACAGTGTCTTTGTCTATTGAACTTGTCCATATATTTCAAAATGTATTATTATACGCACCTGGAAGCTGTGCTTCTTGAGCATGGTCTTGATGAGGATGAGCGTGCAGAGGTTGGGGATGGAGGTGACGACCTGCGCCAGGTCCTCCTCCGTCACCTCCACCAGCCGGCAGTTCTCCTGCTCCGACGGCAACGGCTCTCTCCCGCCATTCGTCACCCACTCGTGCTCCTGCACACAACATGTCGAATCGATGTCAGAGACTTCTTATTTTGGCATGTATGTATCAAGTCATGTGGTCATCAATGGATCGGTGAGTCACCATGAGTCACGCTCACTCGGACAAAACTAGAATAGGTAGCTGCAATGCATTGCTAGGAAAAGATGGTGCTCCGTGCGCAACCCCGCGCCGCTGTGCATAAGTCAGGACGAGAGGCAGTGAGTTTTTATCAGCGCGTGCCGAGAATTCTCGAAACTAAGTTGATATTTTATTTATATTTTTCAAATTACCGTAGATTTTCTAGTGATTGTATTGCTACTAGTTATACGACAAGGAGGCCAAAAGAGTCGACCCTATCCACGAGTTTGAAGCGCTCTGTCTGCTTAGTGGATCATGGTATAAACGAGAAGGAGGAATGAGGAGATGTTTGTGCGCTAACATTGGCAATGTGAACGCTGGCTATAAATTGCTTGTTTACCTTAATCTCCTGCATGGTAGCTCTGGTGACGGGGTCCTTGTCCAGCATCCTCCCCAGCAAGTGCCTCAGGGTCCTGGAGAGCGGCGGGCGCGGGGGGAAGGCCAGCGGGTCGGTCAGCACGCGCTTCTGCAGCTCGGCCGCCGAGCTGCCCGTCCACGGCACGCGGCCCGATACCATGGCGTACAGCGTCACACCCAGAGACCACATGTCTGCAGCCTGCGGAGAGGGGGGAGCATTTTGGGGTTATGATGTTGGGATCTGCAATTTCCTGATATCATCAAAGGAACTGTATCTCAGTTGTAGGGTTATAAGTGAGTAGCCTACAGGTTTTGATGAGCGAGTCTGTGAGTATCAAAATATATGACATTTATGGCCGTATCTTCTGATTACATTTAGATAGAAGCTTGAATTTTTTACAGCACCAAGGGACCATAGTATTTGATAATTTTCAACTTCATACCTCTACTCGTTCCTGAGAAAAAGCGTCTTGGCACACGGACAAATATTCAGACATACAGCCAGACAGACAGACAACAAAGTGATTCTATAAGGGTTCCGTTTTTTCCTTTTGAGTATCGGAACCTTAATAATCAATCTTAATACCATAAAGCTAACTTATATCTCAATTTGCCACAATACGCTACAGTGTCTTATACTTCCGGGGTACAACATTGAAAAATGAAAATGAATACTCTAGTGTTACTTACTTAATAGGAGAAGGACCTCCGACTTACAAACTAGGTCGAGAGCTGTATCCATCGTGGTGGAAGTCGGGAAGGTTTGCATGTGCTGTAAACAATTAGACAACAGTAACAGGGTGACGGGGCAGCACTGACCTCACCGCTGTACTTGTCGGCGGGCCCGGCGGCCTCGGGCGCGCGGAAGGCGGGCGTGCCGACCGCGCCGGACAGCCGGCCCGCGCCCGCCAGCTCGCCGCACGCGCCCAGGTCGGCCACCTGCACGCGGTCCTCGCCCAGCAGCAGGTTGGCCGGCTTCAGGTCGCGGTGAGCGATGCGCTGGTAGTGCACTGACCACACGGAATTTCATTGAGAAGAGTGGCACGAAAGAGAAAGAGGCTTCCAAGGGCTGATGATGATGAACGGTACTGGTGTTAGCAGAATCTGTACTCGGTTATACCTCCACTAACTTAACAACATCAGGGTTGTCGAGTTCATCACGGTAACTTCCTGTGAATGAGTTGCAGTCATGAAGATAGTTATATTGAGATCGCATTGATTTGGTTGCAAATTGCAATACCCTCAAATTAAGTATTATGTATGAATTTAATTTGCTCAACTACACCTATCATAGAGACTGTAGAAGCTAATTTATTTGCCTCAAAAAATTTGCCTGCACGTGTTGGATACCATCAAATCCTTGACAGTACAGAATGTACTCACAATATTCTACACCTAAGAGAGCATCTCTGAAGTATCTTCTGGAGAGGACCTCGCTCAGAGGGCTGTCAGTCGGGATGTCGATCACGGGGCCTCCTTCCAGCAGCTGGAACACCAGGTACAGCTGGTCCTCTGCGGGGTCGTCTAGAACCTGAAGAACACAATAATGTATACACTACAGTCGGGTACCTACAACATACAAGGAAGGATACCTAAATGGAAGGTTCGAGAAATGCGTGAATATTTAGATACTTCTCAGAATTCAGAAATTTGGCTTAATTACTATACCACAGGTTTATAGGAGTTATTGAGAAATTAATTGACTTGTAGAAGCGTTTGAGGTTTGCCGGACGAATGACACCTGACATCAGCGGTTACGGTCGCTTAGGGCGACTTTGGAAATCTTTGCGAAAACGACGCAAGTTTCTAGTTTCGAGATACTTCCGCGAGTCACGGCAGTGTGTGTATTAGTTTTATCTTACTGCTGGGTCGCAGAACTGGCAGATTGGGGAAACTTTTTTCATATTGAGTAGAGTTTAGGTTGACCGCTAAAGGACATTAATGTACAAGTTGGACAAACATAATATGTTGATCTATACGCGAGTTGCATTGATGGGACAAAAGAAAAAGAAGCTTATGCTCTACATGATATCAGTGCTGCTCATGAATGATCTGATCGTACTACTGTTAGCAGGATCCGTGTCCGTCCGTCCGTAACTCCGTACCTCTACTAGCTTAACAACATTGGGGTGGTCGAGTTTCTTGAGCACGGCGATCTCGCGGTAGACGCGCTGCAGCGGGTCGGGCGGGGGGCCGGGCCCGGGCCGGCGCGGCGGCGCGCGCCCGAACAGGCCCGCGCGGCGCATCAGCTTGCGCTTCGACAGGATCTTCATGGCCTGCGGGGATCAGGGGACGGCCTTCAGTAAGGTGGGGACTGATGTGTCGCACATACGAGTAGTCACTACTTGCAGTTAGCCAGCAGGGTTTGTTTGAACACTTACATAGTGCGTGTCGTCTTCTTCATTGTAGGCTAACTTGACGATACCGTACGAACCCTGGAAGAAAATAGTTGGAGATTTTCTTATTCTGGCCAACAGATCTACTAGGTAAGCTGTTGCTCACCCAAATGGGCTAGGCTAGTAATGGTGTTTGTGAGATGTAGAGTCCTTTAACGTTATGATACCACTATTGCAATCGAGAGATTGCCTGCAGAAAGGCAGGGTGGATGTCACGTAAAATAACACCAATGGTCGCAATGGAGTTGGTGTATCGTGTATCGAACAACGACATCTGTTAAAGAGCTGTGCAAAAGTGTTTTTAGTACGAATTCGCCATAATGTCTCGGATTTCACGAGGTCAGTTCCATTTCGGTACGGTTCGCTGCAAACTATCCCTCTGATATCAGGGCTTTGTGATTGAATGCAGCGTGATGCAGCGTACTAAACTGGATAGGAACTGGCCTTGTGAAGTCCTACCCATTAAAGCTGCTGAGATTCAACGTAAGCTGGTTTAGTAGCCGGGAAGTTCTAATTTGATTGTACCTACATTAACAAATGATTTTCATAAATTAAATAAAAATTACTGTATCTGCTGTACGAGGAACTTTGGATGAACCAACTCAAAAAGTCCGGTTGAGATTTCATCGACGAAAGACAGATGGTATACTTTAGCTACTCTAATAGCAGTGGTGGGCGGTACCTGTCCGATGGGCTCGAGCAGGCGGTACTGGTTGAGCTGCACGTACCCGCTGGCCTGCGCCAGCGACACGCGGCGCGACTCTCGCGGGGCGCGGCGCGCTCGCGGCGAGCCTGCGCCCCCGCCCGCGCCCGGGCCGCCGCCGCTGCATTCCGCGGACTTGGCGGCGTGGCAGCGCAGCAGGTTCGCGCGGTCTCCCGTCGCCGTGAACGTCGACAGTCTGAGGATAGCGGGGTTACACTTTAACAATGGCAGTGTTTAAGTGTTTCTTCATTCGATCTATACATACAGGGCTGCGTTGGTTGTAAATCATAAAATGCTAAAGAAACTGTTTGTCACTTTAAAAAAAAAATTGCTTATAAAACGCTAAATTTAACGACAAATTGAAAAAAAATATTAATTATAAATGCTAGAGATGATTATGCTTGACTCAGTGCGAAAGTACAGTCTACTACAGGCCGACCAAAACGTCAAAATTTGAGAATCTAAAATGTACAATATTACACATACATAAGGTTGAGATTTAATCGAAAGTTTTTGACAGATGGTATACATAAGCTAGTGGTCGACTGTATAAATCTAAGCCGAGCACGCAGATGCCGCCGATTCAAGCATTGTGATTTACAGTCATGTACAGGCACAATTCCTTTCAATGAATTTTCAAGTAAACATTCCAGGAAAATAGTTTCAGAGCGATCGAGGTGAAAATAGTCGTAGCTGGATCTGACACGGGATCTTCCATCATATTCCCGACCTCGAGACACGTGAACATGATGATTATGTTGCAGTCGTTAGCGGGATTTAATGTGGTAAGCGACTAATAACTCGTCTAACATTTAATAATTGAATTGGCGCCATTAGTATTGTGCAACACGCACTAATCAAAACACGTCACGTAAAATATCCTATAAATGAGATAAAACGATAACGAATAATGGCCCACTAGTCCCCGTAAGGGTGATCTATCCGCATCTCTTGTAGAGCAATAAAGAGCTGAGCTCAGAAGCTCACCTTAGCTTATATCCCTGTGCATGTTACGGATCAAGTTAGGGTCGCCAAGTGTGCCGCGGGGATTGCTCGGTAATCCGCCAAGGGGCCAACCCAACAGTGCCTGATAGTTTTATCTTCTTATCAAAATAAATATTTTATCGTTTGTAGGACCTTCCTTTAGTAGCTCTGTTGGTTTTTCTTAACTTGGCCTATGTCGCACTGCTGTGCGCTCGATCGCCGCTGCGTTTCGATAGAAAAAAAGGTTGAAAAATTGAATACGTAGGTACGGTACAAAACAAAAACAAATTGTGAATTTCTTTCAAAATACTGTTGTTTTTATCTTGTTTTTTCCACTGGTCACAGAAGATATCTGTCCTCCGAGATACAGGAACTTCCTGGTTATTGCTCACTAATTTTATTTAGTTTAATATAACCTATGCTTAAGTTCCTACTGGTATATGGACTATGAATAAACTTGGCCTGGAGCCCACTGCCTCTACGGGGAAATAGCCAAGCGCCTCGTAGAGACATCCCGGGACCAGAAGGCTGGCCTCTACTTCGCTCAGCGTATAAGCCTCGCTATACAGCGGGGCAACGCCGCCAGCCTCCTCGGGACACTCCCTGCAGGGAGCGACCTAGGTCAGGTATTTTATTTGTAAAATAGTTAGGTTTTTTGTAATTTTAGCTTAAGCATTTATTTTATTGTTATATTAGTTTTATTTTATTTTGAATAAACTTATTCTTATTCTTAATTATAATTAAGAATTAATTAATTACTTACATAGGTAATTATTTTAGAAATAAAAATTTGGCTTTTCTTTCAAAGTAACAAAATAAGATTTATTCCGGATTGGTCAGCAAAATTCGTAATGTCTTGGATGAAAGAAAAAAAAGCCTCCTCTCGCGTTCTTTCCTTAAATTAAATAATTTTAAATACACCAATACACAATAACCTAATCGATCCGATCTTTAAACATTATGGAAAAATTAAAAACTGAAGTTCTTGTACTATAGTTAGTAACACATCCATACATTCCTAGATCATCTCAGTTCCTAGGCACGACAGTACTTTACAAAGGCCGGAAGAAAACATTCCGTAATTACTTCTTAGGCCCGAACACAATTTTTGAGTTTCGGTACCCAACCACCTGTTATAATGCTCGGTATTTCAGTTTCCCGTCCGTTTAACTACGTCTACTCTAATTTAAGTTTAGCTAAATTATTACCCTTTAGAGGCATGTATTCATGAAAGCTGTGTCCACTTGGCTTCGCTAACAAGCCCTTGTTTTACTCGTGTAGACGTAGGTACGTACAAAGGGCTTCTTCCGTAGGATTTTTTGACAATTACGACACGACAATCTCTCTCGAAAAACGAGGTCTGAGACATACTTTGTATCCAAGGCTTCCCTTTCTTGTCGCTTCGTCTCTATCGTCCAGCATACGGAAACCATCACAAAACCATTTACCACACATTTCCGGTCATCTCCGGAAGTTTTTGAGAGGCATTGCCATAATTCCGCAGCTCTCTCATTAATCTGACACTTGTGTAAAAGGGATCTTTCCGAACTTGAAATTTTCCGATTGCCTACGGAGTTGTGTGGTATTTTCGCCGAGATCGTATGGAAACCATCACGAAACTATTTACCAGACATCTCCGCTGGTCTTCGGTAGTCAGTCAGCAGTTTTTCGAGATGCATCGTCCGTGCTTCCTTGTTTCGCAGTTTCATGAGTCGATTTTAAGTGGTAACAAAACGAACGAACACGAGAACTTCCCTAACTTTTGGAGTTATCTGCGAGAAAATGGGCAGTTCTAACATTTTCTTTATATGGTGGCAATCAATCCTGTTTCTTTTAAGGATGAAAGACTCTATGGGACCAATAACTGAGGTTAGGTATGTACTAGAAAAGTAAAAAATTGCAAAAAACTTTTCCCGTACTTTTTCCCCTACAAAATGTTTATTGTGAAAAAATAAAATTACTAATTGTTGCTTGTCCAATCCACCATCCCTTGTGTGCTTTGCTCTGCCCCCAGCCTAAGCCTGATATTCTGTTACAGTCAGACTACTGGTGGCGCTATTGTATGGAGCTGGGTTTTCGAGACCGCCTATCAAAATTTTCGTTTGTGACTGTCAAATTGAATTCTACGGGATACGCCCTCAGTTTTTGGGTTCAACTCTGTGGCGACTCACGACGCGTGTAGAACGCGTTATCGAAATTTTCCTGGGACTTCGCATATTATACGAGTTTCAAACATCCATAGTTGGACTAGGACATCTGGTCAACAGGCACAATAACCCGGCTGGTGGAATATCTACCCTTTTCCATTTCATACAACTGACGTTACGTCATCCATGTCCTCACATAGCGCGTTCTTACAAACTACCTAATAAATTATTTAAATATGTGATTTATTACGGATGAAAGTCGAAAGACCTCCGACTATTTAAAACGTTTCACTATAGTTTCAGTTTTAAATTATTTTAAGTTATTTGGTTGGTAACGGACTGCCTGAGAAACTGTTCTCGGTAAAGGAAAGTAAAATAAAAGCTTCCTAGAGCGTTTTTCTCCTGTAGTACCAATAACAGGACATACCCGTATGTACCAACAGAGCCATCTAATCCAACTGAGTGCCAGTGGCGGTGCCAACGCCAGGCAAATAGACTAGGTACATGGAGGGAAAGTATAGAGGTAAACCTTGTTCAACAATATACTTATTGCAAGTAAACGTCACATTGACGGTACATCACATTTGTTTTATTTTTATTGCTCGTTAACACACGTGCAAGACGGTGACTACTTACCATCAGGTGGCCCGTCTGCCTGTTTGCCGTAGCCTATTTAAAAATATATTATATTGTCTTTTATAATGGGTTTTTTATACGAGACACCCCGAGACAGGCGGAGGACAAGGCGGCGATGTATGGCAGAAATGAGCCAGGCGAGGCGAGCCACCATGTACCCAGCGTTTTAGAAGAAGTTGAAAGTCTCCATTAAAATACATGCTATCCCATTCTGCGTCATAGCTCTAGATAGAGATGACACGAGACTTAAGGACGTTTATTGCTACTCACGGTTAGGGTTTTTCTTTTCCCTATCGGAGTTGCACACATGATTATTTAACCCTCATAGATACGACGCCCTCACCGCTGCTCTGACCGGTCTACACAAACCCTCGAATAGGTTCAGTCGGCAATGGCACAAGAAGACGGTTCATTCAGATTCAGATTAATTTAATTGTCCAGAATACAGGTACATAATTACAAGATGATATTTTCTAAACAAAGAGCCGATACATTCTACTCAACAATGAGCATGCAAATATAAAAAATAAATAAGAAGAAAGGTGAAGAAGTAGGTGGAAGGTGGTTCATTGGTGAAGTGTAGTGTTCTTGTGGCATGGTTCAGTCAAGGTTTATTTGTCACAATTTCCGCTTCGCATACCGTATACCCTTACCAGGAACTAAACGTTCGCCAAATTGCGGAATTAAGTGGTACTATTTTTTTAATAGCAAGCTCCAAAATGCAGATTATATGAGTAAAACTATTAATGGCGCGTTCTTGACAGGGTTTGTTAAGTTGCTGGTCGGGGTATAAGGCTGGGACTATACGACGACGGTTCCAGCCACGGTTCGGTTCAGGTACCGGTACCGGCCGTGTATTCGACTGCATTTAAACTCATGCGTTGCGCTCAAGCCCCGCCCACTCGGCTCAGGAACCGAGCAGGCCGGGTCCAAGTGGAACCGTTGACAGCGCATTTTTGTTTGAGTTTATATGAAGCACCGGTTCCATGGAACCGTCCGATACTGGAACCGTGATAGTGTAGTCCGAGCCTAAATGCTATAATAAATATTATCGTGTACCTGTCGGCGGGCCACAGCGCGCGCTCGGCCTCCCGCGCCGCGTCGCGTCCGCTGACCACGTCCACCGCCGAGTGCCTGCAACAGACAGACAACACGCTGTCATTTCACTATATAGTTAACACCTATGTTGGTACTCCCTCATCACTGAAAATTGATTTAGAGAGTGGAATAAGGAGCCATAGGCTGGGACTACATGCCAGCGCCGGTTTGGTTCGCTGTAACCAATCACAAGCGTTCCGTCTTCCCTCCACTTGAAGTCAGCGCCTCGTGATTGGCTGCAGCGAACCAAACTGGGGCGCTAGAACCGGCGCATGTAGTCCAGCCCATTGGCTCTGAAGTCTAGTATAATCGACATATAAGTACTGAAATGTCGAATTTCGTAAGTATGTTTTTATACATTTTTGACGTTTTCTTTAATCTTACACACCTTGAGCGTCGGTGGCGTCGTGGCTAGGACGTCGGACTCCCATGCGGGAGATGCGAGTTCGAAACCAGGCAATGCCATGTTGTAACGGTACGCTTTCCGCAGGTTCCCGAAAGCTGTCGTTACATACAAATACCACATAATTGCACTGTGTAACATAGTTTTCATCTTAGAGAATGGCTAGGTTATCTGTCGGTTTGTTTGCGTTCTTGTTGACATTTAGATTTTTAATTATTTTCATGGCACAAGCCACTAGGCTCTGGCCAAATATAAACATATTCATCCGAAGTCGTTTTACGTGGAACGGAGAAAGTACGTGAATTATTTTGCTAGGTGACAGTGACACGATTGATTTAGGAAACGTTGGTAGCTCGTTATGGAACATTTTAGATCCATGCCCTTTCGTAGTTGTATAATATGATAAAAAACCTAATTAAGAAACTGTGTTGTGTTCCTGAGTTACCCAACTCGTATACAACAACAATATTTATACAACTTTCAAAACGAAATTTAAAATGCATTTGATATACTCTACTTTATAAACGTACGCTGGTAGTTCCTTAAATTATTAATTTGCGAACTTCCGTCCGGCGAGGAGCGTTCACTCTAAAATTCATGGCTCCGGCCGGGAGCCAGCGGGAGACGCGGCAGGTGAAGGGTTCACTGCGGACATGTACTGTTACTACTTATTCAAATTAACCTCGACTTTGCTACTAATGACTTGAGATTTGGAGGTAAAAGCTGCCATTTCCCTCCATCCATTTCACATCCCTTAAGGACGTCATATTTTTTAGTTACGTCACCTATCACGATTTCATGATTATCTACCAAACCTGGAGATCGATTCCACTAAATACAACGTAACTAAATAGAATCTAAACTGCATCGTTATGACGTGTTTCGTATGCAACTATCCGCTAACGATCCAATTTCAGTTAAGTTCGAACAGTAACGTATTTGTGCATTCTAATAAAGCGTTTAGTTTATACTGAATCGCAGTTGAACGGTAACAAAACCCTTCAACTGTCAAATATAATGATCGAACATAAGTTCCCGAAAGGTGGCAGTGGTAGAGTTATGCGTCAGCAGAATGCGATTTGGTGTCCAAATAGAATTGGAACAAGGTTGTGGTACTGACCCCGAAGCACTGGACGACTACTTCGCATTGACATGCAGGTATATCCTCAGAAACGGGGAGTCAGGGGACTCGTCAAACGTCAACAGGACGCTGCTGGGACTGCCGTGTACACGGTGCATCAGGGAGGCAACCCTCTTTCGGGAATGACATCCACGCGGGCTTCTGCAAACATCCCCGATGCACTACAGTATCTCGGCAGCTCCATCAGCACCCTGAAGGCGTTATTATATTGGATCCGCTGGATGGATGGATGATTTGACATAAAGGTGAATGTTTACATAATGACATCTGCAAGTAGGTCCGACATGACAAACACAGGTATGTAACTCTTGTAGCGTAAATGGTAAACAACGGAAAAATACCTGCTTCCCAGCATTATCATGTTAAGTAAGTACGCGAAATAACTACAATTTGGGCATGACAACTCATTTCACAAGCGCCGTGTTCTTTGAGGGATCTAATGGAATCTTAGAAAATAATGTAACAATATGGTAGAAGCACATGTTTAAAAAACCTATAAAGCTGTACAACCGCCCACATAATAGCAGTTAATGAGAACAAACATCTAATCACTGGTGAAGTAACTAGACTGTACGTCTGTTCCAACAAAACATAAACTTTGATTTGAGCTGTTTCTAGGAACAGCTATAACTAGGTCTTAACACAAGACCTAATTAATACACACACACACATGGTGTGTACACGGTGCAATCTGAGGCACAACTAGGTATTATAATAAGCGGTTTCTGGTAAAGATTGATTATTTTAGAAACACTGAAGGTAAAACTTAATTACTTATCAGATTCTCGAATCTAATCTCGTTTTGTAAAGCAAGCTTGCTTGCTTTGGTTAGTGACCAACCTATTGTCAGAGTTGTTCAGGCCGCCCGTAGACCTCTGACATCGCATAACTACTGCTGTCCGACCGACTGCTTAACGTATTCTCCGAGGCACGGAGGAGCTCAGATGAAATAAGCACTACCTGTCACCCATCCTGGTACTGACCGCCCAACGTTGCTTAACCTGCACGATCACTTTCAGACCTCCTCGGAGCTTCTCAAAATGGATGACTTGCGATTTGTGAATGATAGAGTCAATTAAATCATTTGGAAAGCTGTAAAGAAGGCAGTATTGGACCCTTTTCCAGATCCTCAGTCCCAATCGATATTCTAGGTATACCAATCCGTATGTACATAGCCCTCATTCGCTAATATTGCTGGAACTCTGCCACAAACTGAATATTGTAAAACTTTCCGCGGTTTTCACTTCAAAAGGGTTGAGGAGAAGTTGTAATGACTCTGACATTCCGTATTAAAATTTAGTCCATATTCAGACATGATTCGACCTACGTATAAAGTAGGTAAGGTAGGTAGGAAGATTATATGGCTGACTTTTTTATGATAGACAATTTTGTCGAAAAGTCATGTCTGATCAAAATTGATGCAATATACTTAGTTACCAATACCGATCATAATGATCTGATTCAGCAGTTAGGGGCCGTCTATTAATTGCGTGAGGTGTTTTTTTTGTTGAAAATTTGTACCCCCTTTTTCCCCCCTGGTGAGATTTGGTAAGATTTGAAAGGTAAGCTGATCTATAAGGCTTGGATTTCACATATATTTGAAATCAGCGATTTGTGACTGGATACAGCGACTGGACTGGAAGCGGACATGAGAAAACTGAAGCGAAATCCTATAGATTATTAAGATTTAGCGGTGCCTTTACAGCCATAATGAGAACTTGGAACGTAACTCTACCATGTAGAAGTAAACAAAGAATTGAATTAAACTTACTCCGCTTTTTAATTCATGAAATCCCCTGGCATTATAAGGGTACATTCCCACATTCCCACAGGCGCACGCCGCCCGCACTCGTGTCAGCGGGAGCCGGCGACCCCGATGCGCAGTGTGCCGGATAAAAACCGCCGACAAGTGATGACCGCATGGGCGAAGCCGCCCGTTCAATCGTTATGTGATGGGAATGGCAAGTTTTATTAGAAAAGCACTGATAACAGTAACCTATCTCCAATATAATTTCGTTTATTTGTTATAATTTTGTTTATTTGTTTCAATAGCTTTGTTTTCTATTCCCCTACATTATTCTACATTTACTTCCTTTGCATATTTAATTTTCTATGTTTATATATAACTAGTGTGTACTTGTCTTGTCTACATGAACTGAAATATGTTATTTACGTTTATAATATTTGTGAACCCTTTTTGTTTCTGTGTATTTTTTTTGTTTATATGTATTTCTATCTATTTGTAAACTGTTTGTGTTCCTTAATAAATAAAATAAATAATATATACCTAGTTTCTATGTGTAGAATCTACACATAGAAACTGTAAGTATTAGTGAGGGTAGAAAGCCACTAACTTTAGAACTTTTTTTTATTGTATAAGGAGAAGAGTATATAAGACAGATATTGTTAAACTCCTGCCTACATTGTACAAAAGCAACTAATTTTTTTTTATTCAACCAGGAATTTTCAGATGGTTATTTTTTAGGCAAGTTAAGTTAAAAAAAAATTAGTTCATCAGTAAACTACCCGTTAATTATGTTGGCTTTTCTATTTCCCAATTAATGTTGAGTTCTGAAAATATTGTGATATTGTTATGGCCACATTAGTAGGACCACGAGCGACTGCATTACGGCTGACTGATGATCCCACCGGACAGTGGGACCATGAGCCCATTATATCGAGATACTGTACCACTAGTGGGTCAAATTAGTGGGATCACAAGTCGTAACCCTAAAACTCGACTATTACATTATCTGTCTAACTTTATTAGCGCTTCGTGAAATGACTACGCACTTGCTGAAATAAACCATTACGCTATGTGCCTACGACATATAGACGAGCAAACGGGCCACCTTTGCAATGTCTCACCTTTGATGGTAAGTGGTCACCGTTTCAATACCAGCTACATACAAGCTAAGTAATATTATTAGAATAAAATCGAAAAAAGTGTTGAAAGTTACATAACACGTGTATGTAAGTTCACCTCTTGTCTCGTTCCATGGATATGAAGTTCTAAAACCCGCGTGCATAATCCAGTGCGTCAAAGTTTAGAGCGAAAGCTCAGTAAAAGCGCTTCAGATTCTTCTGAAAATGAAATAACTTTCAGCTCGTTGCTGTGGAACTCTAGCTGTATCACTGAGTCTTTTATTTCGGGATTTATAGCGCGTTTCATAGCCGCTCGTTTTATAGCCGAGCGTTTAATCGCCGCGTCTTGTTCAAGTTGTCGTAAAACGGTTTCACGGCGGTTTACCGCGTCGTTGGTTTAGAACTCTTGTTCTCTTTAAAACCATGTACCTGTACATACAACCTAATTACTCTGCAACCTTTGCGATCATCTACGAATACACTCGTAGACGAGTCGCAGCTCTGTAGCTGCCTACGATTTTTCCGAATGATTCTACATAAATACTTACGATAGGTACTAAACTAGACTAGACTACTACATCTCTATTCATTGTATTATTCGTTTTATGTACGAGTTTTTATTATTTTTAAATTTTTATTGACTACTAAACCCACATTTGACCTCGATCTCGCCTGATGGTAAGCGACGATGAGGTCGACGATGGAGCATGCGGGTCCAGTAAATGCCTATTCACTCTGGCCTTGAAGATCCCAAGGTTGTAGGTTTCGGAAAATACAGACGCCGGCAGGCTGTTCCATCCCTTAGCCGTTCGCATATTGAACGAAGAAGCAAATCGCTTCGTACGAGCAGATGGGATACCAACAACATAAGGATGGAACCCCTCCCCGCGCCTGGTAGTCCGAAGGCGGAATAGAGATGCTGGAATTAGGTCGTGCAATTCCGATGCGCACTCTCCGAAATGTATCCTATAAAATACCGATAGACAGGCAACCTTGCGCCGATGTTCCAGACTTTGCAGTCTAGCTTCCACCAGCGATCCGTCACCTAAGTAAGTATGTACTTTCGACCAACGATTTTGGACACCAAATTCTCATGAAGCCTAACGAAAATTCTACTCTATAGTCTCATCTTAATATTCATTGCTATAATAATGTTATAACCGAGATAATGAGTGTAATAAAATAAAGGTGATATCGCAGCGGCGCGCGCCGGGGCACGGCAAGTACCCGCCAGTTATTAACTCCATTACTACGTAGACATCGTCTAATAAGTATCAGTCAAGCCAAGGGTTCTCGACGTGGGCATATACAGAGAGGAGGCAGAAGAGCCCGAGAGCCAGGAGAAAAAAAGTTACAAGACTGTGATAAAGTGCTCGCAGTTTGCGTCTTGCTTGACGTCTCCTCGCAATGGCCAGCTATAAAACACCCTGACGACACTCTGGTGCCCTGGCCTGACGTCCTCGCGCTCTAGCTTGGCGCCCTGGCCTGACGCCCTCGCGGTCTAGCATCACGCCCTCGCGTTCTAGCCTGGCGCCCTGGCCTGACGCCCTGACCCGACGCTCTAGCGCCGAGCACACAAGTTGAGAGCCACTGGGCGAAGCTATACCGAGGCGGGAATGTGCGGTGCACCTCTACTCTATCCTGGGCGAAGCGAGCGCACGCGCCGGTCCCCGACACCCGCTCGTGGCTGCCCGGTGCTCGTGTAATTGATTTAAATTACATTCGTTACGCTAATCATATCGAGATTTCGAGATATTCATGCTAGAAGTAGCTCAGAATTTAAATAAAGTTTATTGAAGTGCTCTCAACTCTATTCAAGTTAAGTACAAACAATTTTCATTATTGTGTGTTTGTAAATTGTTTTTTCACTGCTAGACGAAGTTCTAAGATTGGTAAGTTAGGTAGGTACTTTGTAATGTAAGCAATGCACCTTGGACATTTATTTAAAAAATCTCAATTTAAATGAATGAATGTGTGTTATGTAGAATAAAAAGAAAACCACAACAATTATTTCAAGTAGAACTGGCTGATGTATTTCTAGATGGCGTCAAGGTTAATGGATTTATAGACAACATTTAATTCGAGTTAATAGTGTTCTTGCATGTCCAGTGTGGCCGCTACCACCCCACGCGCCGCCTCCCTTCCCGTGACATTTGGGGTTTCATTGTTTCTATATTTTGTTTTTTTAACTGAGGAAGAGGTGTTATAAGTTTGACGCATTTGTCTGTGGCATCGAACTGAATGATGATCCAATTTAGATGCGGTTTTTTTTCATTTAACAGAAAATGTTGTAGTGAGAGTTATTAGCCGTGATTATTAAAAATTAGACCTTGGAGTATCAGATGGGATCTCTGGAACGGTAATAGGCTAGATGGTTCAAATTTGGGCTTAGAATAGAATAGAATAGAAATACATTTACTGTCAAATACTCATATTTTTTTTACAAAAAAAAATAAAAAATTAAAGCACTAATTTAAGGAGGGAAAGTCAGCAAATGCAGACATTCTCGGGTTTAAATGTTTAGGACCATGATGACCAGGACTGATGATGACCAGGTAATAGTAAAGGGAGCAATGTTAAGTCGAGGGTTTTTCGAATTTGAGACTTTTTGCGTCATCAGATGTACTTTCCCTAATAATGTAAGTAATGAATGTGAGTGCTACGTTCGAATATAAAGAAATTAGGACAAACATTTTCGTGAGCTCGGTTGTTATTCCTTGTTAGCGGATTCCCATCTCGCGGCAACTTTTATGTCATTTTAATATTATAATTTAAACTATTGGAAGTGGCTGAAAATTCGCCCAGCATGGCGAAATGCCTAATTTTTTTTATTTTTTTTAATTTTTTTTATTTATTTATTTACAATTTACTTAATTATTACGGGAATTCCCAATTCAATTATATAAAACAATACTATTCCACTAAAATTAATACAATTCACAATAATAATTACATGCTTAGATAAGTCAGTGTTACTTCTGTGAATTCTGTCACCGAGCAATGGACCAGATCAATCCTTTGGGATACCTCATTTAGTATTCGAAGAGCTCTCGTGATTGGAGCAAATTTAAGATGGTTCGTTCTAGCGGTCGGGACCTTGAAAAATTGGTTTCTGGGTCCTCGCCGCAGTCTCGCGTCCGGAACAAACTGTCTCAAGAATGCCAACACCTGCCGATTATCAATTTTACCTCGGAACACCTTAAATACGTAGGTAGCTAACGCAAGGTTTCTCCTGACTTCTAATAAATAGGAATTCTCCATAGTTTAGTTTGTCAGTTAATAGTTCGCGGACGCCGGGGTCCCGGACTATTTCGCGATCATTAGGAGCAGGGTCGCCATGTTCTGGCAGAGGGTATGAAAAAAAAAACATGGTATGTGACACAAATAACGGACTTTTGAAAAGTGTCGGTCAGGATATCCATAGAAATAGGTTCTATGGACACTGGCTGAAGATGCACCGGACTGCGAATATAAAGTAGGAAATTCACTTTTATTATGTTTAATGTTAATGTATTTTACTTTATTGTATTATGTTAAGCCATTCCCTTTTTTACTTCTACTTTTAATTTAATTTTCTGTATGCTGGTTTATCATTTCCTTTCCAATTTGTTATTATTTTTTATATTTTATTATTATTATAATCTTTATTACACACATAGACAAAATACAAACAAAATACTTAATGACCGAAAAAATGAAATATGTATAAATGGTGTAGCATAACTCGTTTCGAGTTTTCTCCCTGCTAACCATCGGGACAGAGAAAGGTGATAGATTCGAGCAGGCAGAGTATGTGTACATGTGAATAAACATATATATAAATATATATATAATATTTATTCTGATTTTACTTATGTTTTTATAAAACTTGTAACCACTATGGGTGTATAACCTAACAATAAAGACCTTTTTTTATTATTTTTTATTATTTAATAGTTCTTGAACCTAGTTGTACCTAGGTCCTGTATCAGTACCTACAATTTGCATGTCAATATCGTAAAGAACAATTACGATTATGATACATAATTATAGTCTGTGGGCTGGTACATAATTATAATTGATACGTGGGCGCGTGTGGACTAGATTAATAGAGAATAAGGTTAAATGTACGAGTACCTACATCTATTATAAAAACAAATCATTTTCATGTTCAAAATTGTCATGTAATGGCTAACATGAAAGCACAGATAAGAAATTGTATTGAAAGAAATGTACACAGATTGACTATTTCAAAAATGAAGATGTCTTCAAAAAAACAAGATTAGTATAAACTATGGAAATGTCTTTGTATAATAAACTACCCTTAGAACTAACGGATCTCCCTCCCTCTGACTTTAAACGTATTACAAATTTTTGTTGTTGAAAATATTGCTTTTTATAATTATTTTTTTTAAGGCAAAGGGAACTGAGCCCATACAGCCATGTCTGATGTAAAGAACTCTTTCAAGTCTTCATTAAAATGCTGGTGTGACACATTTCAATGCTATCTGGGAGAATCTTCCACGCTTCTGCGATTCGAACCAAATAAGAAGGCGTCCCGGACGCAGTGTGTCTCTTCAAAATCCAGCCAAGTACGGATCGGGGTGCAGCGTCTTATTTGACTTTACTTCACTGTCCCACACATTATTCACATCTTGTCGAAGTTCTTCGAGCAAGAAACACCATTCTTACTAGAAAAGCACTACTGTAAAACAATTTGCAAGACAAATCGAAACAAAGCTGACGTGGACGCCACAAAAGCGCGGGAGAAAAACTCGCTTTTTATAATAAAAACGGATACATCAGTGTACCGAAAAGAATGTTGAAATTGAAAAAATTGAAATTGAAATCGTTTATTTAGCGCTGTAAACACCAGAATATAGAACACAATACAGAAGTATACAAGATTAATACATGCAGCACAGAACATCCGGTGCGGTACAGTGCCAAAAAGGGTACACCAGCTCAGCTTAATGCTGAGGCAAGCCACAGCGCTGTTTGTCAGCTGGCGATGATGTTCGACCTATATACAGTTTAGTGACGTATAATGACGATATCAAAGGATTTATTTATTTAAGGTTCCTATCTATTTACATCATTTTTACAATTAATCAATAGAATCCTCTTCTTCTAAGTCGTGTTCCTCATTGCTGAGGGTGGTGATCATTCTAAGGAATTAATCACATAGAACGACTCACGTGGCAGATTTAATGGGGTGGTTTGCCATTGCCTTCTCCATTTTACACACTGGATATCTCAGAGGAAACCTCACGATGTTTTCCTTCACCGTTAGAGCAGTCGGTAAATGTACGCAAGTCTTTCGAAAAAACCGAAAAACTCATTGGTACATGGTATTGCCAGGTTTCGAACTAGGCTCCCCCCGCATGGGAGTCCGACGTCCTAGCCACAACGACACCGACGCTCTAATCAATAGAGTAATTTAGATAATACCTATATCTAAGCTTAAGAATTTTTGTAAAACAGACGGTCTAAATGAAACGTATTTTGTTACATGGAATAAACACTTTGAATTTTGAACTTTGAAATGTTTTTTATTTACTTCTAAACCCGCGTTTGACCTCAATCTCAGGTCGATGATGGGAGCACACGGGCTCAGTAAGAGCTGGCTCTTCTATATCCACTGCCGGAACACATCTACGCCAAAGCGAAGACATGACGACAGACTTTACATAGAAGGCTGGTCGCTAGCCAAGCGGATTCGGATCCACCAGCGAGTTACTCGTGTCAGTCCCCTCGTACGACACGCTTCATCCAGTGGCGGTAGGGATATTCTAAATCCGTCCCAAACACGGAATAGACTTCTCAAGTAATATTATTAGTTTTATAACAGAAACATAGCTCGCCGTCAAAAAACACAAAGTTTGTAAGTTTAATATATCATATATTTATGAGTACATCATAATATATTAGTATTTATATGTTTATATATTATGTACAATATACTTAACATTAGTATGCATTTTTAATATGTATTATATATCTTTAGTTATATAAGTTTATGTAACCACTTCCATAATAACAACTTCCATTTTATATGCGCCTACCTAAACATTTCTGCATAACCCCATGGTTAGCTGGTAGAAAATACCGCAAGGCATTAAGCTCGCCTCATGTACACCTTTTTTGTGCATTAAAGTGTAAATAAATAAATAAATAAAAAAAATTATTAGACATTCCTTGAATATCAAAATCTAGGTAGCCTTTTCATCAAGATTGAAACACAACTACCTGCTGTTTATTGAGGCTGATTCTAGATCTATGATTAGTTTGTTTCGGGACTGGACTAGGTTAGGGCGCAATATCACGAACAAATTAAACTAAGATTAACTGACCACACTCACGGACTACTGAACAAACTCACGGATTTCGGGGAAACAGGCTACTGTGGTGATGAGGTGTGCCGGCAGGCTGACGCGACCAAACTTAACCCGAGGGTGCAAAACGGAAGTTGGCGGCCACTTCAGGAAATTAGCTTAAGCGAAAGCTCATTTGTGTCATCAGCAAAAAAGTTTTCCTGCATTTTAAGAAAAATCCGATACTTTGTTCCATTTAATTATATTTTAATAAGTAAACTGGTAGATAGGTACTAAATACTTCCTACAGTTAGTCCTCACGATTTTGTTGTAGGTAGGTACGTAATACGTATAATGCTGGCAACATAGAGCGGGTAGGGACTTTTGGTTGTCTTATTTTTTCCATAGAGTCTGTCTAGTAATACCTAGGGCGATCCATTAATTTTTAGCCGAAATAGAAAATAAAAGAAATATTACAAATGTTTATTTACAACCTTTCAAAGTATTCCCCTGCGACATCAATGCAATTAGGCTCAATTTACATTACCGCGGAATGGAATGGAAGCGAATTTTCGCAACGTAATTGTACATAGCATAATGAACTTTATGTCAATTGTGTAACATACAAACTAAATACGAGCCAAAAAAGAGGTCGCGCGTCTTCCGGGGAATCCTCGCGCATTCTCGAGAATTCCCCTAGCGGTAAAGCGTATTTAGTTTGTATGTTACACAATTGACATAAAGTTCATTATGCATGTACAATTACGTTGCAAAAATTCGCTTCCATTCCATTCCGCGGCAATGTAAACTGAGCCTTATGCATTCGACTGAACCAGTTCTCAAAACGTGAAAAACTGTTCTTGCGGAAGGTTGAAAAAAACCGCCTAAATTGGTCTACTGCTTCGTCCGCAGTCGTAAATGTCCTTCCCCGCAGAGATTTCTTCAACGTAGGGGGATGGGTAACATCGAGATATCAATGTTTTAACATATAATACTTATTAAGGGAGGTAACGTGGGAGTAAAATAAATACTTTTGACATTTGACGTTTAAATGTCATGCCAACCTCTAATTAAGAGATCATGGCATGGATGAAAGATAAATTAGTCCCTCTCCCCAAGGGGCGGGCGTTCGTACCTTCATGGTTATTGTATTATTTTATTATGTATTACATATTATTTGTATCAAATCAAATCAAAATGTTTTTATTGTAAGTAAGTACCGTATAAAATTTACAACGGCGGCGCAGGAAACTTTCAGCAGTACGTCTTTTGATTTAAATATATCTTACAATAATTATGAATACAATCATATTGTAGGTACACAACTGGAGCTAAATTTAGGACCAAGCCTCTTTATCTAAGGGTATATGGGGTCACAGGCACTTGACTGCGACCTAAAATTTAAATTTAATTTATTAATTAGGTAAACACAACAGATTACAACCATAGAAATTACATAAAAATCAATATAAAGTTATGAGCTAGGTCGTAACCCTTAACGTGTAAACACAGCATGGTTAGGAAGTAGAAAATTGATTGTTGTACAAAAAGAAAGATCTATTCTTGCTAGTTATAATATAACTGATCCCCAAGGCCAACGTTCTTTAAGAACCATATGAGGATTTCTGGGGATCGGCTTATTATGTGACCTCCTAAGAAACGACTCCTGCTGTGAATTAGAGCTTCGCCCTCACAGATATATGTATTCATGTAAAGTAAAATTAGTAAATAAATAAATACTTAGAATAAATTGTACCCCATCGTAGTCGACGACGAACTTGAGTTAGAAATAATTGTACCCTTCTGCCACACAATGTGCGTATTTAACCACTGGTTTTACGAGCATAATGGTTGCCCAACTCAGGGGCGAAAAACAAAAATAAAACTTATTCAATGGAGTTTTTTTCGACTTTTTTGTAACGGGGAAAATGTTTGGTCCAGTGAATACGTAGTAATATTTGATTGTCGTACACAAATTTAGAAAACAAAGGTACCTACTTAAAACAAAGGTACCTACTTAAAACAAAGGTACCTACTTAAAACAAAGGTACCTACTTAAAACAAAGGTACCTACTTAAAACAAAGGTACCTACTTAAAACAAAGGTACCTACTTAAAACAAAGGTACCTACTTAATTAAAAATAAACGTAATAGAATAACGTTATATTTCTTCTCATTCTTGTGGTGGCCAACTTATTTGTCAGAGTTGTTCAGGCCACCCGCAGGCATCTGACATGGCTTAACGACTGCTGTCGAACGACAACAACCGGGACCGACTGCTTAACGTGCTCTCCGAGGCACGGAGGAGTTCAGATGAAATATGCCACTAGCGGTCACCCCATCCAGGTACCGACCGCGCCAACGTCGCGGCCGGTAGGTCTCTAACATGACCTAAAACAGTCTCCGAGTCACGGAAGGGTTCAGATGAAATTGTGCCTCTAGCGGTCACAAATCTGGGTTCTGACCGCGCCCATTGTTACTTAACCTACACGATCACTTATGGACTACGCTCGCAACTATAGGCTGCGATTACCTCAATATATTGTTTATGAATCTGTTTTACGATATCGTTATTTCAACCCACAGAGCGTAATTTAAACGCACCATCCCCATAATAGAATGATATCAATCTAAGTACTTAGTACTCAATTGTACTTCACTATTTAATGTTATATTCAACATTATAATGTTTGATAATAAAATATAGCATAAAATGAGACATAGGTACCGTGACGCGAAGCTATAAAATATCATAAGTAAATGTTTCACATTCCGATACACTGCGGCCTTCACGTCAATTTTATAGGTCATTAAACAACTTTGTAACCCCTATAAAGAGTGGAGGAAACAAGCAAAGTAACCCTCGGAATGCCCCTTGCGCAATGTGCGGATCGGGGAAAATACGTGATCATAAATATAACATTGTTTCAACAACAATTTCCAAGGAATTTGTGTAAAAGCTGGCTCATAAAAGGGAGGTTTTTGTTTGCGCCGCGGAGCTGTAGCGTCGTCTGTTGAAAATAAAATCATAATTAGACTGAGAACTGCTTTGTTTATGGAAAATGCCGCAGCTTTGTCTTTGTTAAAATAATGTAATCCTCCCTTCTTAATTTGCTCTCCGGTTAAGTTCTTATAGATACCCTACAAGCTTCATTTAGATTCAAAACTTGCGATCCCCGTGTGCTCCATCTTCGACCTCATCCACCACCAGGGCTCAAACTCGGATTTAGTCGTAAATAAATAAAAAATACTGTCTCGGGATGGGTTGTGTTGGTCATAATATGTTTTAGTCATATTCTTTTATTTTAAATTATTTTTTATTTACTTCTAAACCCGCATTTGATCTCGATCTCGCCTGATGGTAAGCGACGATGAGGTCGACGATGGAGCATGCGGGTCCAGTAAATGCCTATTCACTCTGGCCTTGAAGATCCCAAGGTTGTAGGTTTCGGGAAATACGGACGTCGGCAAGCTGTTCCATTCCTTAGCCGTTCGCATAATGAACAAAGAAGCAAATCGCTTCGTACGAGCAGATGGGATATCAACAACATAAGGATGGAACCCCTCCCCGCGCCTGGTAGTCCGAAGGCGGAATGGAGATGCTGGAATTAGGTCGTGCAATTCCGATGCGCACTCTCCGAAATGTATCCTATAAAATGATTTGGTTATGTTCTTTTTTAGTCATATTTTGCTTTAGTCATGAGATCAACCCTTCGAGAACATGCTCAAGACCTACTCTTTGCATATTGTGAGATGAAGCCAGTTCAAATATCTGTAGATTGTATTTTTTTAACCTTTTAAATATTCGGCCCATTATAGGACCATGCCAGCCTCATACGGAGACACATTAATCAATTATTATCTCAATTACTATACAGCTGCCCTCAGTCCTGAGACTACCGACAGATATATAACAGATTGATCGCTGTTCCAATTAACAGCTTGGTTAGGTGCAATTGACAGCTAGGAGGACGCTATGCAGCCACTGGTATTCAATAATACCTGCACTGACATCCGGGGCGAAGCGGAAATTAGATTTTGAGGAGTTTCCGTGCTCCGGAACGCATCCGCAAAGTGGTGTCCCCTTCCACACTTCTACATTTATACAGGGCATAAATATTTGTTTTGACACTTGCAGTCATAGGGTTGTCCCGTAGGATTTTCTTGACAATTACGAAACGAAAACCTCCCTCGAAAGACGAGTTATTCAAGGACATACTTTGTATTCCAGGCTTCCCTTTCTTGTCGCTTCGTCTGTATCGTCCAGCATACGGAAACCATCACAAAACCATTTACCAAACATTTCCGGTCATCTCCGGAAGTTTTTGAAAGGCATTGCCGTAATTCGTTTGGTAGTGGTAGATCCTAAAGTGAAGGATCGCCTGGGGTGGTACCACCCTCTTATCTATTTCTGCCGTGAAGCAGAAATGCTTGCATTTCTGTGTTTTGGTTTGAAAAGTAAGAGAGCCAGCGTAATTTCCGACACATGAGGCACTCCATCTTAGTCCTCAAGGTTAGCAGCGCATCAAAAACCCTCTAATATTAATACAGTGAGGTGAGATGTCTATGGGCGATGGTGACCACTTATTTATTATTTAATAATATAAAAAACCGCAGCTCTCATTAATCTGACACCTGTGTAAAAGGGAACGGTAGATTTGAAAACTTGCTTGTGCAATCCTCCATCCACTGTGTGCTCTGCTCTACTCCCAGCCTGCTAACAACATCCAAACCACAATAACAGAGAAAGTAAGGAAGTACACTGAACTACAAGAAGAAATCAGAAGAGTTTGGAAAATGGATACAAGTCACCATAGTTCCAATAGTAGTGTCGTGCGCAGGGGTGATCCCTACCCACATATTCAGACGATCATGAATGAAGACTGTAGAGTCGAGTGACTGTATAGAGTATAGAGAAAGCAAGAGATGCGTACTAACACAGAGATTTTCTTTGCCTACCCGCAAGGTACATAACATAACGGAATATACCTTATGTAAGTACCAAGACTCTACATTCACTTTATCATCGATCAGCTGATTGATTTACCTATAGCATACACGAATTAACCTATAGATAAGTATTATACTACGGGTGAAAATATTCTCCAAATGATTTGTTAGCAAGTTATACGCACTTCGTCTGTATAAAATACCATGTTATAATTATAAATAATATCTAGAAAGAGTAATGGAGTTGCTCGTGTATACGTACCCTTAGGAATTCACTTTTTAATCGAATAAATTGAGCGTGGAATAGGGTCAAAGTGTTCTCGACTTTACATGGCGGTTAATTTGTGTGTCCAGTGCTTCCACATCAAAACTCATTAGGGGACCGCACTTATCCTCACCGAGGCGTATTTTCTTGTAACTCTATCCTTTTCCGTCGCCCAGAAACATCGTTCACTAGAGCGAGAAAGATAGCTTCCACGGAATCGGCCCGTCAATGATAGAAACACTTTATTGTACACAAATACAGGAAAAGTAAAAACTACAGGAATAATAATGAATGTGAAACAATTTTCTCCCAACTATCTTATCTTATGATAGGAGGCCGGGAATAACCCCAACGGTACTTCGACCCTTGAGGATCTTTTGTTCTTTTCTTCCATTTTACACACTGGTCATCTCAGTGTGCAGGTTTCTTCCTGTTATGTACAAAGGCGGCCTTATCGCTTAAAGCGAAGAAGAGAAGAGAAGAGTGCGGGCGCTTGGCAGCAATCTTTCACGCTCTAGCGAACGATGTTTCTGAGCGACAGACAGGGATAGAGCTACGGGAAAATGCTGTATTGTGCGGGCAGGTGAGGTCCCCTAACCCTAAATGTTGTAGAGAATAATAGCTTAATTAAATTAGTCTTAAATACAATTCGCCATATTGCACATTGCTTTGAGCGTGGTTTGTAATATATTTAGTCTAGAATGGAATCTGAAATCTAAATTGTTTATTTACCTACTTGTTTATAATTCTGCTAGGGACTTTAAATTAAGTACGTAGGTTTAATGTAGCTCGATTGATTTAATGAATGTCTTATCGTCCGTCAGTTTCCGGAATATCTACTGGTTTTTCATTACAACCAACCAACAGCAGTAGTCAGTCTGATAAAAAAATCATAGCAAACAATCTGGACTTTCCCGGGCTATTTAGAAAATTATCAATTTTCTTTCATCATCATCTTCATCAGCCTATTAATGTCCCCACTGTTTGGGCACCGGCCTCCCCTTGCACAAGGGGTTACGGGCCATGATCCACCGAGCGTGCCCAGTGCTGATTCTGAAACTTTTAATTTCCTCAGGTATGCAGGTTTCCTCACGATGTTAGAGCAGTCGGTACGGTAAATGTACGTAAGTCTTCGAAAAGAATCCGTAAAACTCATTGGTACATGGCACTGCACGGTTTCGAACCCGGACCTCCCGCACGGTAGTCCGGCGTCCTAGCCACTAGACCACGGACGCAATTTTCTTTTGAAACTGTTATATTATTTCTGGTAAAGCCGTTTACCCTGTCTACCTGTCTATCTATGGCGTACTTATAATGATGGTGTTTGTCTATGGTGTCCACACGTCGGAAGCGTACCTACAATTTGGCGGCTCGTTAGTGATGCCCCCGACGACGCCCCCGCACACGCCCGCGCCGCCGCGCCCCGCTGTCGCTTCTAGTCTAGTGGGTATCTAGACTGACAGTTGACACTAGAAATACATGAAAGAATAATACACCTCGACTATTCTGTATGCCTCAAAAAACAGAACAACCAAACCTTGTTATTATTCTTCTTCTAAGTCGTGTTCCTCATTGCTGAGGGTCGTGATCATTCTAAGGAATTAATCACATAGAACGACTCTCGTGCCAGATTTAATGGGGTGGTTTGCCATTGCCTTCCCCATTTCACACACTAGTTATCTCAGTGTGCAGGTTTCCTCACGATGTTTTCCTTCACCGTCAGAGCAGTCGGTAAATATACGTAAGTCTTTCGAAAAAACCGAAATACTCATTGGTACATGGCATTGCCTGGTTTCGAACTCGGACCTCACGATTGGGAGTCCGACGTTCTAGCCACGACGCCACCGATGCTCTTAAATTATTGTTATTATTACTCCCCGTGATTGACTCGCCATTGGCAGAATTTGTATCTTTAAAGTTGCCATTATCCGAAGGGGAAAAAGTATGTACCTAATTCATTCTCATTGTATTATGGGGATATAATATACATACATACCCGTGTGTAGGCACTGTGGTGTCTGTTGGTATTTTAACAAATACTATACGTACTTATTATTTGCCTTATTTCTTTAAGTCTCCTATAAAGAACTTTAAACTTATTAGTTTATAATGAAGTAACTTTGATCTCATTAATTTATATAGGTGATATGTTTTAATTTTGAATTTAACTGTGTTTCAAATTTTATTTATTTAGTTTCTTGTAAGATTACTTAAATTACTATAGTTATAATTCTTATGTTTTAATTGTTAAGAAAGTTGAATTGTATGATCAGATAATATATATTTTTTAAGACCAATTGTAACACATGAAAAGCAATAAATGGTATGAGTATGAGTATGAAAAATTTCTTAGCTAAATATAGAGATCCATACTTTTATGTTCCAGCGTGTGCAACCTATATTAACGAAATCATAAATATTATGAATTTAAAAGATGTAGAGTGCATTGGCATTGGGATAAACAGGTGTGGGGTAAGATGCTGTCCTGAGCTCCTTAGCAAGATTTCATTGTTGGTTCCCAATCAAAATTTACGGATTAACAGGTTACTTCGCGTCCCTAAGTGTCACACAAATTACAGAAAAAATAGCTATCTAGTAAGAGCATGTGCAGCATTTAACCAGCTAAGCAATAACCCTACTATAGATCTCTTCAACAGTAGTCCTGATTCCGTAAAATCCTTTCTCATAAAAAAATTTTCCTCTGCCTATCTGTAAATGTACATGGTTGCTAGATTAAGAGTTTTATTATTATCTTTTTAATAACTGTGGAAGCTTATAAATGGCTATTGTTTTTATATATGTATATGTAATTTGTAAATAAGGCTGTAAGCTACCCAAATAAAATAAAATAAAATAAAATAAATCGCTGAAACCAAATTATTGCCAAATCTAGCGGTATTATTAAAATTGCATCGCGAACTGTTTTTCCAGCACTATTATACCTCTAGATTCGACAGTAATTTGATTTCAACAATATAACCTCACATCCGAACTTATCACCCCAACGCACCTTATGGTATGACTCTGTGCAGCGCCTTTTACCTAATTCTGCTGCTAAGCAGCAATGCTTGCATTGCTGTGTTCCGGTTAGAAGGGTAAGAGAGCCAGCGTAATTACCGGCACATGAGGTAGTTCATCTTAGTCTTCAAGATGAACAGGCCATCGAAAACATTCTAATATTATAATGAGGTGAGTTGTCTATGGGCGACGGTGACCACTTACTTTGCTCGTTTAAGTAATTAACTTAACTAATTGTAAGCCGCTAGCCTATAACTTTTATTAAATGTATCATGGACGACTTTTTAACAAAGTCCTATATTCCGATAAAGTAGGCAACTTCACTTTTCTGCCAGATTAAGCATTTTCAATTTCCAAACTTCGTATCGTAACTAATTTCGTTGTAAAATCATAAAGTTATTAGAAGACTTTGGTTTTATAAGCGTCTTACAATTTACAAAGTAAAAGATTTCTTGAAAAACAAAGTAATATATCATCAAAGCAGAGTGATCCCTCGAAATTGATTATGAAACTTCCGAGATGACTTTGTGAGAAAACGCCTGAGGGTTTTAAATAGCAATTTAACTTGAACATTCATTTGGTTTCATCAGGCGCTTGGATTAGCAGACAATAGGAGGAGCAGTTAGAAATCAGCGTTTCTCTAGATGTAGACAGAAGATTAGGAACCACCAGGAACACGAGACAACAACGACGAAATCCTTTTGTCTTAACTAATATATAACGTAATTTTATAATAACCTTTGCACTGGGAGATAAATTAACGCCTCGCAAATTGAACTCCGCGCGATATAACCGACGCGCAGTTATTATTGAATTATTGTTTTGATAGTAAGCTCGTACACAAAATGCACGCTGTGCTCCGGTATATGACTCCATTGCAACTAAATTTATAAGAAATACTACGCATAACGACATAATTTTTTTTTCATATCTGGAACTTTAAAAGTGCGAATACCCTTTTTGGACACCTAGTAGTTTTTTTTGCGTTAGTATTCCTTAAGGAATTAATGAATGTGAAACAATTTTCTCCCAACTATCTTATCTTATGATAGGAGGCCGGGAATAACCCCAGCGGTACTTCGACTCTTGAGGATCTTTTGTGCCTACCCCATTTTACACACTGGTCATCTCAGTGTGTAGGTTTCTTCACGATGTTTTCCTTCACCGTTAGAGCAGTCGGTAAATGTACGTAAGTCTTCCAAAATAAGAGAAACTCATTGGTACATGGCATACATGGTTTCTATCCCGGACCTCCCGCGTGGGAGTCAGGTGTCCTAGCCCCTGTGCCACCGACGCTCTTCTCCCATCTAAGTACTTAATAAATATTAACAAATGTCAATCCCCCATTGAACATGACTAATGACGTAATGCACGATAGGCATTTCCGAAAGCCTCTTTACTCAGAGATTTCCCAGCCACGCATTTCCCTTTGTAAGTAGAACATGTAAGAATCATGAAAGGAAACCTGGCGGATGGAGCCCTGTGATCAGTTGATCAGATCAGTCAGATCAGAGGATATTTCGGCAAGTAGGCGGGTTGGACCCGATCGACTGGAAAATTGGCAAATGTATCGTAGGCGGGTCGGGCTCCGCTCCGTCAGACGAGGTCGGGTAATGGAAATAAATCAAGTATTGTACGCACATTCAACGGGGTTTCAACTGTCTTCTCTCCTTATTTTGACGTAACATTCAAATCATTCACCAAATCATTCACAATCATTATTACATGGGGAGTTATTTTGTTGCGTTCATGCTGTCATGGCGTGTTCGTCCTATTTTATTGTTTAAAAACGGTTTAGTGGTTATTTTTTTCGTAAAACTAGTGTATTTTACCTAAAAATCGTCCGTGTTAAGTGAACGTTATATAAGACAGTGAAATGGGAGTGAAATACTACAGACCATGTGGTCCGGCGACCTAACCTCCAATTGCACTTGGAATGCAATACACTAGGCATACACGACTCTCCCTTAATCTCGACGTTGGTAAACTGTTTTTTTTTTCAAAACAGACGCCAAAACGCCAAGATTCTAACACGGTCATTGGCCAAATTGCAGTGTGAATCACTGGCAGGGGCCATTCATTAAAGAAAGAAAAAAATACATGGGATAACCCCGCTGGTTACAAGGAATAAGCAACTTTTCTCACGGTATTATGTCAGATTTATGAGGAATACCTATCACAATTATTCCTAAGAAATAAGTAAATAAGGCCCTGTAATTCCAACCACAAAATGATATCCACCGCCATTGTTACTAGCATAAATCAATACCTAGTCAGTGATGCGAGAGATTAAAGTATAATATCGTCTATATGGAAAAAATCAGCCTCCAAATCCTAAATTGGTGGCGGATTTTTCCATATTATACTTATACTAGCCCCTCATTATACCTATATAGTGAGAGGCTAGGGACTCCACGTAGTACACGATACTGCTAGTACATTACCAATCAAGGGCCGATCCCTATCTACAAAAGAAAACTAACCACAACAGATTACGTTCGCCGTTTTTCTCTTTCCCCTCCTTTTTTTCAAACTTTATTTTTTTTGCTCATTGAAGTGAATTAGATTTCTATGCGTTCATTCAGATTATGTTTAAAAATCTGTTCCCATTACTATTACCACACAGATTTTGAAATCGCCACATTATTGTGCGTGAGCTCCTCCGTGCCTAATATCCGTGTTAGTTCCGGCTGCTGTAGTTTGATGTCAGAGGCCTGAACGGGCGGCCTGAACAATTCTGACGATAGAGTGGGTACTAACCAAGAAGAAGAAGATTGTGTACGTGTGCTAGAGTACCCCACTCTGCTATTGCGAAACTTTATTACAGTCGAATTACTAATAACTTTTTTTTATATAGCCTTACGGCGACGACGGTGTCTTATGGTGAATCATCGAACGGATATAAATAATCATCGAAGGGTATGGTCTCATATTTCGCACATCTCCCACTTAGGGCTTCTCCTTTCAAAGAGGAAAGGTGAAGCTCTTCCTTTCCAGCTCTTCTAGCTCCAGCCTGCTCCGTATTCTGTGCCACTTGTGCGCAAACTATGGTAGGCATTCGAAGCACGTAGCCTCTGCAACTGAAACCTGTTTGCTAGGGTTGCTGCCTGTACTACACAGTTCGTCCCAATGTCTGTACGATGCAGTGAATAATGATGTGTACTCACGGTTGTTTGTGCAGTAGTTTGCACAAGTGGTCTCTTGGTCCGGTAAGTGCGTCTAGCTAGATCGACCGGCTCACTGGACAACAACGAGCTTAATTAAACTGTGACTATTATTAACGTGCCAAGCTAGAACCATATAGAAACACTTCCTCCTAACGTATTTTCACTGTGCTACGACATGAGGTGCTTCAAAAAGAAGATAAAAAAGTCATATCCTTCTAAGGCGGCACAAACTTCTTCTTGCTGCCTACTTCCTTATCTTACATATGGTAGTCAGACGTAGAAAATAACAAATGAAATATTAAACAAAATAAAAGTTTGCCAGAGAGGGATAGAAAGACACTAAAACATAAAATCAGAGCAAGCAACACAAGGACAAAAGACTCAAATTAAAGATACCGTCAAACACATACTACAAATGAAGTGGAATTGGACAGGACACGTTGCAAGAATGCACCCAAAATATGGACAATTATAATAACTAAACGGAGACCAATAATTGGAAAAAGAAAGGTGGGAAAACCTGTTGCTAGATGGGAAGACGATCTAGTTGCAACAATAGGAAAAAATTGGAAAGACGAAGCACTAGACAAATAAAAAGGTTAGACAAGATGGATCAATATATAAATAAATATGTGTTCCTTCTTAGTCGTGTTCCTCATTGCTGGGGGTCGTGATCATTCTAAGGAATTAATCACATAGAACGACTCTCATGGCAGATTTAATGGGGTGGTGTGCCATTGCCTTCCCCATTTCACACACTGGTTATTTCAGTATGCAGGTTTGCTCACGATGTAATCCTTCACCGTCAGAGCAGTCGGTAAATGTACGTAAGTCTTTCGAAAAGCCGAAAAACTCATTGGTACATGACATTGCCTGGTTTCGAACTCGGACCTCCCGCATGAGAGTCCGATGTCCTAGCCACGACGTCACCGACGCTCTGAAATTAATTTGTAGAAAAGGAAAAAAGATGAAGGAAGCCAACGTGAAATTAAAATTCACCCCTAGCAGATTTACTATAAGTAATGCAGGATAACATATATAATTTTCAAATTATAAACTTTGCGTTAGGTTTAAGTTTGGCTAAATAAAATAAAATAAATGTATGTCTCTAGGTTACCATCAGGTGACTCGTTAATCTTACAAGCGGTATATAGCCAGTAAAGGTTGTAAGTTGAAGGTAAGCATCATCCGATAGGCGATAGATAAATTATATACTCACGTAACAAAGAAGTTTTAAACTTTGGAGTTTTCTTATGTCTACTACATTTATGGGCCTCATATATACATGCATACAAGGAGAATGAGGTGGATCCGGAGATGACTCCTGCAGATCTCAATGGAGGGCTCTCTGCTCAGGTTCACAAATTGCAATAAGAACACCTGAAAAACACTCGCTAAGTAATATCTAACAGTCAAAACAGAGATTCGTGGCACTTTTCCTTCCACCCATATTTCCCCTCTAGAGACACTTGCGAAAAATATTTACATAATCACGTTCACCTTCACCTTGTATCTGACAACAATGTGTAACCCTCGACACTGGCTGTCGCTCACCGTCACCAGTTACCACGTAACACGGGTGGTCGGGTCGGGCCGGTCGGCTGACAGACACGACGCCTGACTGCCGATGTGTTGAGGAGGCATAGGCATCAGGTTTTTTTTATTTTTATAAATTAGCTACGACAAAGAGGCAGACGGGCCACCTGATGGTAAGTAGTCACCACGGTATTGCACGTGTGTTGGCGGCCGTGGAGGGAGAGGACTTTTTTAAGGTTCTTTTTGAAGCATCCCATGTCGTAGCGCTGCGGGACAACGTCGGGTGGAAGAGAGTTCCACATTTTACAGGTGCGTGGTAGAAACGTTCGTGTAAAACGGGTCGTGGTAGACACCCAAGGCTTTAGAAAGTGCGGTCATCATCAGAAAGCGATTTTGTTAATAAAAAAAAATTGAAATTCCTGTAGAAGTCATATAAAAAGAGGCAAACTGTAGTGTATATATAACTATAGTAGGTACTCGTATAGGTACCGTACTGTATGACAGTATTCCTGTAAACACAATGTTTTTAATTGGATCGCGTTTGACCGGTTTTATGATCCAATCCTTGGAATATTTTTTATTATTTACGCAGTAACTTGCCCTTTTATAGTCCCTCATTGGTCACGTCACGAGGGGGTCATTATTGTATCGCTCGACATTAAACGAGTGCTCGTAAAAGTTCCTATAGACATCGATTACGTACTCTGAGGCATTCTCGAATGGGTTCAGAATATTACACGTACTACAGAATAAATAAAGACTCTGTGCAGTATCAGCTGTGATACTACCTTTTTACCTATATCTGTCGCAAAGCAGCAATCTTGCAATACTTTTTCAGTTTGAAGGGTAAGAAAACCAGCGTAATTATCGACACATAAAGGCACTCCGGTTTCGGACAAAGGTGGAGGATGTCGGCAAGAGAATAACAGCACTCACGTGGAGATGAGCAGGGCACTTGGATAGGCGGAAAGACTGCCGATGGACCAGGTCAGCGGAGTGGAGGCCTAGAATAAGGAGACCAAGGTCGTACGAAGTGGCATTTGAAGGAAGCGGTCCATTCACAGCAGTGGACAGAAATCGGCTGAAAAAGGAGAAAGAAGAAGACACTATCTAACGCCTGCACTTCACGGTTCCGGTGCCAGCCCCGGTTCGGTTCACTGCAACTAAACACATGCGTACCGCGGCGTGGTTGGAGCGGGGCTGGCACCGGAACCGTGAAAACCGGGCTCAAGTCCTCAAAGTTAGCAGCGAAAAACCTGTAATAACTAGCACTCTCTGTTACCAACAGCCTGGCTCCGTCCGTCCCTGGTACCAATAAGTAGGTGTTTAATTAACTGCCCGGCGGCGGCGGCGGACGGTTGCGCGCGATTAGATAGTGACAAATTGAATTTGTGCTGCGCCCGCACACTGCTGGACACGTACAATCATACGTAAATCAGACCATGATTCGGTTGCGATCGAAATCTTAAATAACTCAGCATCTCTATTTACCAATCAAAAACAACTTTTTAGCTTTAGAAGGAACAATTCAGGCACATAATATCTAATGAATTAAAAAAAAAGTTTATTTGAACAGAAATGTGCTTAAATAAAAAGTAAGTTCGCGATCCGTAATTGACAGTCCGCGATTGCTTGCTATTGGCCTATTTCTCTAGATATGTCATATTATTGAGCGAGATGGCAGTATTGATACTCATACATTTAAAGAGAGATAAAGCTATATTTGACAGGAGCTATTAGTTATTCTTCGCGGTTCTTATTCACGCGAGAATCTCGCCAAGACTTCTTGGCAAGAAAACCGTTTTTTAACCGAAAAATGTGGTGGTTTCCATATTTTCTACACACTAGTTTCCTCACGACGTCTTCCTTCACTGTTCTAGACAACTACGGACGTAAAGACAAAACTTGCTGATCTATAAGTGCTTACAATTCAGGATTTTCTAGATTTGCTGTTTTCCTATACTAAACTAGATATTTTAACTGTATTCTACTGCTTTCCGACGCAGGGATAGTACAAAATATCATTAAAATTTTGTTCAATTTTCCCGAGCAGCGACAGCAAACGTTCAGCCAGTTTCCGATACCGAAATAGCTTTAGGAAATTTCATCGAAGTTCCTCTTCCTCCATCTCGTGCACTTGGACAATTTCATTTCATTCCGCGGTGCCACTTCTAAAAGCTTATTATGTGGAGTGTAGCTTGGTTTGGCTCGCCACAAACAAAATGGAAAACAAAGGCTTGACTTTTCTCTTATCTGACACATAAGGAAAAGGAAACGACATTACCCATGCTAGCGAAATATCCACTTTCGCACTTAGTTAAAGTATAACATCTGTCAATAAATAGTCAGTATTCTTTGGTCTGCTTATTATGGTATTGTGGCGATGTACGACGCGCCACTACGACAATACCTCGGTGTAGAACGCGCTATCGAAATTTACCTGGGACTTCGTATATATACGAGTTGCAATCATCCATAGTTGAACCAGGACATCTGGTCATCAGGCACAACACCCCGCCTGGTGGAAGATCTTTCCTTTTCTCTTTCATACAACTGACATTACGTCATCCACGTCCTCACATAGCGCGTTCCTACAGTATCAAATGACGGTTTGAGCAAGGTTGATTGTGGTCAACTTAATTTTTTTTAATGTTGTTCACCTTATACCAGTATTCTTGATTAACCACTCTATCTAGATTAAACGCCTGTGTTAGGAATGGTTCAGAGGTGGATTCGATATGACGACGCTTGCGCCGCAGACTTGTGCCTTCGAGACAGCTTCAAACTGTACAATTACCTTTATCGGTATATGTATGTACGTACGTAGGTATGTGTATGATTGTGATCGAGCAAGTGAGCTGCGAGGTCTGCGTGCGCGCAGTACGTTTGATGCGGTCAACGACCGGCGCTAAGGGACTCTCCACACTGACACTGGTCGCTGACTAGCAGGTTTACACTAGGCGGAAGTAGGTAGGTATTACAGTATGTTTTCTGTTCCTGTTTTTCGTGAATCGTCCATGTTTTCGGTTTTTGACAGGCAACCCTGTCTTTCTTTTCAAAAGGGGCGGTACGCCAACAGACCGATCCAGTAGTAATATTTTATCAGAAAAGAGCCGCCCGTACATAGGGGACCCCTCTATGTACGGGCGGCTCTTTTCTGATAAAAAAAGCTCTTGGTTTTTTTGTCCCTCTTCGATATTGTTGATTGACTCTGCATAATTGTTGTACCGTTGCCGGGAATATTAATGTGGCAACATTGCTTCAAACTTCAACATTGCTCATGTGATCATGTGGTACATTGTTGAAACTAAATTTCAACATTTAGGTACAAAACATATTTACATAATGTACGATACTTACTTGTTTACATCACTAAATGTTGCTAAGCTTGCATAGTGTGAACACCGCTCCGGCGCAAGTACAAAACCTTATAGCCCTTGCGCAAGTACTCGCATCGTGTGAAACGGGCGTTAGAGACGAGCAATTTTTTCCCCGACGAGATTTGGGGCATCTGTCGAAAGAGAGGGCGGGGCAACACGACTCTTTTAATGAACTATGACGTCACTGCTCTTAGATTACTTTCTGTACTATGAGTGTAGGTACCATCTGCTTTTTCTGCAATAGGGTACTTTCCAAGTAGGGTTGCCACCCCTACTATATAATATTGTAGATATCCCACTATATTGAGGGCGTCCCTACTATATTTTTGAAAAAAATATTATAGTAGGCAAAACTACTGTATTTATTAGCGGATCTAGGGGCGGCATGGCGACCGGGCTATGGGGGTTGAAACTGTTCCGAAATTTCTAGCTCACTTCGTTCGCTCCTGCCCTATCCTTCTAATTCATAATCAGTGCCGAATCTGCGCCGAAATTTCGAGCTCGCTTCGCTTGCTCCCACCCTAGCATTCCAGTCTAATCCAACATGTGTCAGATCTGCGCCAAAATTTCGAACTCGCTTCACTCGCGTCCGCCCGAGCTTGTACAATACTCGTGAGTTAATAAGTGATCACAGTCGCCCGTAGATATTAATGCCCAGTAATTCCTTCTCTCTGACAGACACCTTATTACCTCACCCCACCTCACCTTATGTTATTGTTGAGGATTTAGGTGTAATGCCTCGTGTACCGGTAATTACGCTGGCTCTCTTTCCCTTCAAACCGAAACACAGATGTAAGCATTGCTGCTTTGCGGCAGAAATAGGTACTTAATAAAAAAGGTGGCATCAAGAGTGGTGGTAATGGTTGTAACTTTAAGACTGTACCCTTGAAATATTTGCATATATTTAATTTAAAAACAACTTACATTTATTAGGTATAGTTTTGACCTCTACAATATTATTAAAACACATCACTATGACGTCTTTGCTATGTTTAGGTTTTTTTAAATTTTGTAACTAGATACAACATCTAGCTTAATCTGTCTGGAATGTGTGTATTTTAACATTATAATATTTCGTTGCGGATTTCTAAACTGTTCTACCCACATATATCGATTACTAGCGCCCTCTCCTCTAGCACAATGACGTGAGCATTGACAGCGAGCCACGGAATTAACCCATAGATTTCAGTGCCCAACTAATGTATGGGAAAATGCTGAAATCGCATGCGCGAGCTCAGAGCTGGCAGACGGTTTCTTTATAAAACTTCTCTAGAGAGAAATATGCATAGGCAAGAATTTCAAAATCTTTATTTCTACGATAAATATAATTGAATATAACGGGTGTCACTTCATAATTATTGCAGAGTTTGCTCCGACGTTTCGGTCTTCAGGAGACCTTCGTCAAGGAGCAAGAAGTGTACCACACGCGGTGCGGTCTCTGATTGTGACTGCTGGACTACATGCGTCCGGGTCCAGCCCCGGTTCGGTTCGCTGCAGCCAATCACAAGCGTTCCGCCCTCTCCCCACTTGAAGTCAGCGCCTCGCGATGAAGCGAACCGAACCGGGGCTGGAATCGGAGCGCGTAGTCCAGGCCTTAAGGCCACGAGATCAAGTCCCGACGACAGATTAAACTGCTCGAGTTTGTGTTGGCTCATCTTGGGCCTGGGAACGAAAAATTGTGTAAGGGGTTAGTCCACAACCGACATTTCCGGAGCCTACTAATTGGATCCGATGAGTCACAGCAAATTCCATTACTATCGTCTTAGGGACGGGAATGAAAGTTAACAAAATTTAATAGGAATTAACATCTAAAACAGTAGGCACACTCAAGAGGTTACGACTTGTGATCCCACTAATTTGACCCACTAGTGGTACAGTATCATGATATAATGGGCTCGTGGTCCCACTGTCCGGTGGGATCATCAGTCAGCCGTAATGCAGTTGCTCTTGGTCCCACTAATTTGACCCACTAGTGGTACAATATCACGATATAATGGGGTCGTGGTCCCACTGTCAGGTGGAATCATCAGTCAGCCGAAATGCAGTTGCTTTTGGTCCCACTAATTTTACCCACTAGTGGTACATTATCTCGATATAATGGGCTCGTGGTCCCACTCCACTGCCTGGTGGGATCATCAGCCAGTCGTAATGCAGTTGCTCTTGGTTCCACAAATTTGACCCACTAGTGGTACAGTATCTCTATATAATGTGCTCGTGGTCCCACTGTCCGGTGGGACCATCAGTCAGCCGTAATGCAGTCGCTCGTGGTCCCACTAATTTGGCCATAATCAATATCACAATATTTTAGGAACTCAACATTAATTGGGAAATAGAAAAGTTTCAGATTGTGCTATAGCGGGAACCTTGTCGCACGAAGGGAGAAGGGAGACTCATAGCATTATTTTCAAGAAGCCTCCGTAGCAGCGAGCGAAATCACTGAAGGACTTCATTACAATTGGAAATAAAAATAGAGTGGAACCACGAGCCGTAATCTACAACTATTACTGGTTGTCCCACTATGCAGTGGGACAACGACCTACATTTCAGGCTAGTGGGACTACGAGTAATGGTGGGACAATGTAGGTGGGACCACGAGTCACCCACCGACTCAAGTACTAATATCGAGGGACTCCATTAATTTTAGTTTTAAAACTGCGCCGCTGGCATACAAAACAATCGGTGAACCAATTTACCTTTTCCAGTGGATTACATGTTACTATTATTTACATTAAATAATTGTAAAACGCCCACGAATACTGAGGATCATTTGGGGGATAATTTTCTGAGCCAGTGGAGCTCGCTCGGCAGTACTTGAGCGAGTGTAAACAAGCCACTGTTTAAGGCTGTTTCTTTTTGCGAGTTCAGTGCTTCCGCCCACGCGACGGGAGCGGACTCAGGGGCAGGACAACCCCCCGGGTTGTCTCCTAAACAGGTTTTGTTTTGACATTTCACAATGTACCCTTATAAATGGGCATTGAGGGCAATGTGTACCCCTGTAAGGGGACAATACCCCTATAAAGGGGCATTGTCAACATAGGGTCAATAAGTTAGTTAGCTCTTATTGTAAGAATTTAATTTATTTTAGCGTATGACAATGCTTCAATACAGTAGCTCGTATTTATTATTTATTTTTTATTTTTTTTTATTATGTATAACTAAACCCGCATTTGACCTCGATCTCGCCTGATGGTAAGCGACGATGAGGTCGACGATGGAGCATACGGGTCCAGTAAATGCCTCTGGCCTTGAAGATCCCAAGGTTGTAGGTTTCGGGAAATACCGACGCCGGCAGGCTGTTCCATTCCTTAGCCGTTCGCATAATGAACGAAGAAGCAAATCGCTTCGTACGAGCAGATGGGATATCAACAACATAAGGATGGAACCCCTCCCCGCGTATGGTAGTCCGAAGGCGGAATGGAGATGCTGGAATTAGGTCGTGCAATTCCGATGCGCACTCTCCGAAATGTATCCTATAAAATACCGATAGACAGGCAACCTTGCGCCGATGTTCCAGACTTTGCAGTCTAGCCTCCACCAGCGATTCGTCACCTATAAGGCGCTTAGCGCGTTTCTCCACTGAGTCAAGGGCAGCCAGTTGGTACTTAGCTGAGCCGTCCCACAGGTGGCAGCAGTACTCCATGCACGACCGGACTTGGGCTTGGTAAAGGTTTAAGAGCTGTCCCGGCGTGAAGTACCGCCTAACCTTACTCAGGATGCCCAATTTTTTGGCTGCGGTCTTAGCAAATAGTGTAGTAAGTTATATATATTTCTGGCTGGTTTGTCTGGCTACGTATATATTATATATTAAAGAACTGCTGTAATATATATCAGAATTGCACCATTCATGACGTAACCGAGCTGTCAATTTTGTCCCTAACGGTTTTAATAGAGACTATGAGTTGAAATTAAAATGTATTTAGTGTATTATATTTTAATAATGATTTGAAAAATACGCTGCAAACATCTCTCTATTACTCACGTTGCTATAAGAATGTATGCACTATTAGTGTCAGATAATAAACTCAGTTGAATTGATTGAAATACTTAAAAACTAGAGTTTCAATGCATATAGAAGAATTAACTTCATTTAAACGGCACACGACAGTTAACTACCTCTAGCTCGTCTCCTCTTCTGCCTGCTATTACTAAAGACATAGACATATTTTATTAATAATATTCCTTTATAAAGGTAAGGAAATATGTTTCTGGCAATTAATTTGGGACATTCCCACTGTATTTTCTACACCTTCAACTCTAGCGGACAACTCTACTGCTCTGTTTGTGACCGAGTCTTCAGGACGAAGTTTGTCTTCGCTAGCCACCTATGAGCGCACGCCAGGAGCTAAGCAGGGGTCGCCGTCGACGGATACGTCGTGGAGGACATCATCATTTTCGAAAAAATATGGGGTCCCCTTGAAACCTTCTGAATTCGACCCTGCTATGTTGTCTTCAATTTGGCAATCCGAGTGTAAGGGATTGTCCGGTGGCGTCACTCGTAGACAATGGATCACATTGTGACAAGTGAAGCGAATGGAGAGAGATTTTTTGCTCCAGTTAAACATTTGCTGTTGAAGGACATATCTCTTTTTAGGTTAAATATTGTGATCGATGAAATTAATAAGTACTATTCAACCAAAAGTCCACTGCCTCTACGGGGAAATAGCCAAGCGCCTCGTAGAGACATCCCGGGACCAGACGGCTGGCCTCTACTTTGCTCAGCGTATAACCCTCGCCATACAGCGGGGCAACGCCGCCAGCCTCCTCGGGACACTCCCGGCAGGGAGCGACCTGGGCAGGTTATTTAATTGTAGTATTTTGTAATTTTAGCTTAAGTATGTATTTTAATGTGTTTTTAGTATTACCTTATTTTGAATAAACCTATAATACCAAATAAATTATTTAAATATATCGTAAGAGCTTTAAGCTGTCCCCAATCTCATAATATACCATATGGCATCGCACATTTCAGCAATAAAGCAGAATTTACAAACACACAACGAACATGCATGGCCAGCTGCGGCGGCCACAAATGGGCCACTGTGTGCACCCGCGGCCATCACCACAAATGACCACAATTGGCCACGACATATATTAAAAACTGTTAGCACTTTAATTGAATTACAGTGCTGAAAGATTCCAGCTGTCTATAGAGGAATTACTGACTTGATTTGAAATAATCCGTGAAGGGCGCTGTTTTCATGGATGTAGATTCTGTCTGTACAAACCTTTTGGCCATTCATCCATCCCGACTTTATTACCTGCAACAAAAATTGAATACATGATTTCATATAGGGCCAGTATTGTATAGGTATTGCAAGAGATTTCATGATTGGTAGAGTATATGAAATCTCTATCGAAACTTTAGCGAAACGAAAGGTTGTATTAGTTTTGTTCAAGTTTCGTTAGAAACCAGAATAAATTCGTTTGAATACATATGCGTTTTATGACGCAAGTATGCGTTGGTTACGACAAAACGACCACTGTAGTCACCACACCAGATATCCTTCGTAACACATGTTAGATTCTGTCTCTCAATAAAAGCCACATTACACGGTAAGCTATAATTTATTGCCTACCACTAATAAACCTTTCCTAATTTACAGTTTCTGAATATAATTACGTTTTTCAACGTAACCAAACACATACCGCTAAATACGATCTCACAGTTTTTTTTTATTAAGGCAAAGCTAACTGAGCCCATACAGCCATGTCTGATGTAAACAACTCTTCAATTCTTCATTAAAATGCTGATGTGACACATTTCAATGCTATCTGGGAGAATCTTCCACGCATCTGCACCATCCGAAGCAAAAAAGAAGGCGTCCCGGGCGCAGTATTGCTCTTCAAAAACCAGCCAAGTACGGATCGGGCTAAAGCGTCTTATTTTACTGTCCCACACATTAATCACATTTTGTATACATTCTTACTTTAAAAGCACTACTGTAAAACAATTTACAAGACAACGAAAAAAAGCTGAAATGGACGCGACAAAAGCGCGGGTGAAACTCTACGATCTCACAGTTCTGACAGCTGTCCGATAACGTTTTAAATATCTAATTTCTACGGCTCTGGATTCGAGTCCAGATTGAGCGGTATTGCCTATACAACATTCTAATTTACACGACATTTATTTTAAGAGTTAATTGATAATGAATTCAAGTCTAATTTTAGTGTATATCTTATATACACCATTCGTACCCGCCGATCTCTTGGAGTCCCACGGGCGATGCTGCACTCATCGGCAGTTATAAATCGATTTTCACTTTACGAGGGTGTAACTTGCTGCCAGCAGCTGTTTTCTCACAGTGCTCTGCTCACACAAGCAACAAAACCCAACTGTTGTTAGGCCTGGACTACACGCGTCCGGTTCCAACCCCGGTTCGGTTCGCTGCAACCAATCACTTGCGTTCCGCTCTCCTCCAACTCGAAGTCAGCGGAGCCGAACCGGGGCTGGAACCGGGCGCGTGTAGTCCAGGCGTAAGCTCTCGGTGACACAGATGTATGGAGCTTTCATATTGAAGTAATTGGTTCTTGTTTTATTGAAATATGTTGCGTAGCAGCACTAATGATCTATAGAATGGATAGGTTATATTTTAATGGGCGATAGAAGATAGAGACGTTGAAAAGGTAAAGTTTGGTGAAATTTATGATTTTTAAACATTCCATATAACAAAAATTGTAAGTTAGGCCTTCTGATTATGAGGTGTCATGAAAATATGTCATCATAGTTTGAAATAGTCCTAAAAAGATGAACGTCGTACTCTAGATCTAGATACTAGTATGGTTGTGAATTTTCTAAAAACAAACACACTCATACATCACAACACGCGCACACTGTTGCTTTCTTCGTCCGTGCAGTCACTGAAGGGCCAGCTGAAGATCAGCGCTGTGGCTTGCCTCAGCATTATGCTGAGCTGGTGTACCCTTTCTGGCACTACACCGCACCGGATGTTTTGTGCTGCATGTATTAATCTTGTATACTTCTGTATTGTGTACTATATTCTGGTGTTTACAATGCTAAATATACTTTCAATTTTTCAATTTCAAGGGAATACTACTAAAACAGTATTATGACACAGCACAACCCATCCCGAGGCAGTATTTTTTATTTATTTACGACTAAATCCGAGTTTGACCGCTGGTGGTGGATGAGTTCGAAGATGGAGCACACGGGGATCGCAAGTTTTGAATCGAAATGAGGCATGTAGATTTCTAGAGTCTAGAAAATACAACACTAAGGAAAATCTTCTCCAAAGGCCGCAGAAACCTTGTCTATTATTAATGACTACGAACATAATACGATCATGCAAATGACATAATCTACAAAATTAAAACATTTAAGCGAAGCCTCCGCGCGCCGCGCCGCCGTGGAAACACCCAGGGTGCTATTTTTAGCACTTTAATAACCCTGAGATCCTCGGGTCGTTTAACAATACATGTTTTACGGAAGAAGCCAGTTTTACTTTGTTTTTTAAACTGGAATGACTACTAGGTCACGATCGGTAGAGGGGGAGGGTAATGAATAACCGATGATCGCGGTACCTATAAGGGGCCATCCATAAATTGCGTCACACGAATTTCATGATTTTTGAACCCCGGTGTGACATATTTTGCAATTTAAAATTTAGAAATTAATAAATTATTACAGCACTTCCATAATTATATATATTTTTCTATTTAAAATATTTTTTTCATAAAATAAACAATAATCAAACATTTTAGATAATTTACAAAACAATAAATCAAATGAACGATATAAAATGTAACCATTTTGTGTCCATGGACTTTGAACCCATTCCTTTATATTATTTATGACTACTTTTCTTCGTCACAGCATAATGCTGAGTCAGGGACCTTTTTGCCACATATGCATGTGAACTTACTCTAAGTCAAAAAAGTAACTCTTTTAAGTAGAAAAATGTAATTATCGTGTTATGTATGTATTCATTCTTTTAGATTCACGCATGTGACGTCACAAAGCTTCTGACTCGTCGCCCCCCTTTGTCACACGATGTCACACTTTGTCGCCCCCCTCCCTCGCCCTTAACGTGTGACGTAATGTATGGATGGCCGCTAACCGATGATCGCGGTAAGAAGTGAATACTGGGGCATGTCAGCCGGGACTAAAGTGAAATTGAGCCTCATACTTGGAGTATATTGGGTATCTATGGAACTATTATGATATAAAGATTCATTATTATTAAAATTCCTAATTAAAGAAATTAATCGGAGTAAACTCTCAGCTGTCTAGGATCTGTATGGAACACATGAGGACAAGAATATGTGACTTGGACGTCTTTTTCCATACAGAAACAAAATTCAAAAATTAAATTATATTAAATACGTAGTTTGTTTTAGTGGTTATTTTAATGCTTAATTATAATGTTTGTGTTGTACGATACATACTTAAGAATAACATAAGGTACTAGATCTATGTTGCAACTTTGAAAGTAAGTAGAACATCCGATGTTTTAGTGAATTCTGTGTATGGCTTTAATAGGGTATTTGACAAGTCTCAAATACTAAATACATTTCATGTAACAAATGAAAATAGACATAAATGGATGGTAAAATGTGAAAACAGAATTAAAATCCGTTGAAAAACAGAATAGCTACAGGCAATCAAAAATCAGACGGTAGAAAGAGACGGCAATAGATAATTGTGACGTCACTGTTATGTAGCGCCATACAAGCAGGTCCTTGGCTACGTAATAAGGACTGTTTTGCTAGAAAGGGTCAGACCATCCCCGTACTAACTTTAACCATTAATATCTCTGATGTTAGTTGAGATATCGATAAACGGATTTCAGATCCATCTTCAGGATGTCCATGTAAGTTGAGTGATGCAATATTTTTTTTTAGTCAAATACCTATATCAGTAAAAGTACCATTTTATAAAGATTATTTGAAATGTATGATGTCTGCTGTTGCCTTACCTAAATAAATAAAATAAAATGTTTGCTAAGTTATGTTGCATATTAGAGTGAATTAGAACCAAGTTATTTGGGCCCGCGACCGGTTGCCCTTGTGGTTGTGTTCGTGGATCAATTAGCGATCGAAGAATCTAATCGATCGAAATAGATCTCTTGCCGTCGCAATAGTGTTTCAATAATTGTGAAATCTTTTTAACCTCTCTAATTAGCGGTTTCTTGTTTGTCAAGAAAAAGTAACCGTTAACAATCCTGTTATAAGTAAGTATTAGTTACCTAGATCGGAGCTTGGTGGACTCGCTTCACTTGTAGTTGTCAAATGATGGTGGATACTTCAACGGGATCCACGAAACGTGTATATGTAGGTACTTTGATAAATTATTAACAAAGTACAAATTATTGTATTTTTTTATTATTTATTAAATAAGGAGAGCAGACGAGCAAACGGACCACCTAATGGTAAGTGGTCACCGTCGCCCATAGACACCTCACCTCACCGTATTAATATTAGAGGGTTTACGATGCGCTGCTAACCTTGAGGACTAAGATGGATTGCCTCATGTGCCGGAAATTACGCTGGCTCTCTTACCCTTCAAACCGAAACACAGAAATGCAAGCATTTCTGCTTCACGGCAGAAATAGATAAGAGGGTGGTACCACCCCAGGCGGTCCTTCACTTTAGAATCTACCACTACTATTATTATTATTTGGTATTGTTATTATTATGGTACTATTTACATAATACCATGTAAATACACCCGCACCTTGCCATCACCCTCCCACACACTCAGTACCTTACATATACACTAATATCCTCATTCATACAAACAAACACATTCATACAACACAACACGCACACTGTTGCTTTCTTCGTCCGTGCAGTCACTGAGGGGCCAGCTGACAATCAGCGCTGTGGCTTGCCTCAGCATCATGCTGAGCTGGTGTACCCTTTTTGGCACTGTACCACACCAGATGTTCTGTGCTGCATGTATTAATCTTTGTATACTTCTGTATTGTGTACTATATTCTGGTGTTTACAGTGATAAATAAACGTTTACAATTTCAACATTAAGTACTTATACTTATTAAGAGCGTCGGTGGCGTCGTCGTGTCTAGGACGTCGGACTCCCATGCGGGTCCGAGTTCGAAACTAGGCAATACCTACCAATGAGTTTTTCCGTTTTTTCTAAAGACTTACGTACATTTACCGACTGTTCTGACGGTGAAGGAAAACATCGTGAGTAAACCTGCATACTGAGATGACCAGTGTGTGAAACGGGGAAGGCAATGGCAAAGCACCCCATTAAATCTGCCTCGAGAGTCGTTCTATGTGATTAATTCCTTAGAATGATCACGACCCTCAGCAATGAGGAACACGACTTAGAACGGAGACTTATACTTATGTGAATTCTTATGGTCACAATTTCGCTTAGAGCCAAAAGTTTCACCGTTGCTTATTACTTGCCCCAAAATGGGTAAGTTTTACATATCTGGACCTCAGAAGCATAATACTGTAAATGCCTTTCTACCATTTTCGGTTTCTTAGGTATTGTGACAAATTATAATCAGAAGTTTCTTTAATAAATAATTTAAAAACTTTAAGAATTCGTTTACCAATTTTATACTTAATCTAAGTTCAAACTTGACTAATTTTTATACAGAATTTTCTAATTCGTAAAAATAGTTATGGCACACAGTTAATGCTTTTGAGGTCCAGATATATATGTTCGAGCCATAGTAAGCGGCGGCCTTTTCAATTTCAATACAATACAACAGTTAAAAATGAAAAAAAAACCTCGAAACTTAATCTTTTGAATATTTTAAAACATTGTGCTGTATAATAGTAAGTAATTACAATAAACTAAGATGCTAACTTTGATTATGATACTGTCGAGATTTCCGCCTCAGGAAATTCAATGGATACAATAGGCACAGTGATGGTAAGATAGTGATGGTAAGATCCAAGCTGGCTCTGATCTGAGGAATAGACAAGACGGAAGTACTCTTTACAAACAATTTATTTAAACTGTTGGTAAGGTTTTAACTTGATGTGCTACATCCGTGAACAAACATGTATAAGCTGATTTTCCAGTCAGTGTTGAAACCGGTATAAATTTACTAATAATTTACGCCATATAATGGAAATTACTAAACATGCCAGTATGACATAATGAATAGGTCAAAAAAAGAGCCCGTTGCCTAGTTGTGAGCACGTTCTGAAAGTGATCGTGCAGGTTAAGCAACGTTGGGCGCGGTCGGTACCTGGATGGGTGACCACTAGTGTTAAATATGTTTATGCTCATCCGTGCCTCGCAGAGCACGTTAAGCATTCGGTCCCGGGTACGACAGCAGTCGTCAAGCCATGTCAGAGGCCCACGGGCGGCCTGAACAACTCTGGCAATAGGTTGGCCACTAGCCATACGATAAGCAAAGCTAATAGGTTATAAATAAACGAGCAGATTATGACAAAACATACACAGTTAGAGTTAGAGGCTTAGAGCTAACGCAGACGACAGACGGACTGTCCGCCGCCGTATCCGTCGCGTACTGTAACTGTGCGGGCGGACAGTACGCGCATGTCCGCGTGAGTACGCGAGGGACTGGTAACGCACATTATGGGGTTAGAACACTCTAAGAAATTCATTGGGGACAAAGTCACAGGCTGGAACAACAAGATCTGGGGGCTGAATAGACGTCAAGTGCGTCTACTGGTCGGTGCCTTCACCGGTCACTTTAGCACCAATGCCCACATACACAAGATGAAGCTGGCTGACAGCACATCTTGCAGAGCCTGTGGTGAACAACTGGAGACCGTTTCACATCTCCTATGTGAATGTGACGCTTTCGCGGCAAAAAGGATGGGTCTGCTAGGGTCTGCCTATCCGGACCCAAGGGAATTCAAATCCCTCCCACTAAGACGCATAGTATTGCTCATGCATGACATATTCGGTGATGTGGTCAAGGGATAGGTACAAGGGGTTGAACACAAAAGATCCCCATGGGTCGAAGTGTCGCTGGGATCCCCGGCCCCCATCCAAAGATAAGATAACGCACATTATTTCGCCAGCGAAACTCTAGGGAGACTCCACATCGAATCCCTATCTCATCCCAAACAGTCGTGGAACAAAGTTGGAGGCATACTTCATTGTACGCTCCGATCCGCGAGTTTTCCCTCGTTGTACGCGGGACTTTTAATCCACGAAAATAATAGTACGCCGTGTGCGTTATGTCATAGAGTTCTGTGCCTATTTTCACGGACTAAACAGTACGCCGCGGACAGTCCGTCGTCTGCGTTGAGCCTAACTGGCGATCGTGAGTCGTGTCGTAGGTCGTCACTGAATGTCCTCGTAACCCAAAAACAATGAGTAACTAATTTATGGCGCGCTCATCAATTTGCCGAATGGCGAATGGTCTCGTCGCCAGAGGCTTCCTGCACACTGCCTCGATTACAGCGGAGCAGGCAGCTGGGGATTAACCCATCGATAATATTTGTGGACTTTGGGTAGTAGTACACGGACGGACATAAAGTGTGAGCTTAATATAACAATTCCGTAGTTTTCGATCTTCGATAAATTAATAGAAATAGTTTATTGGCTTAGAATACTATATGACAAGAGATCTTATAATTTTATATATAGTAGTATTCAGCCACATACGCTCGTTTAACTGCCCGATCCTCCCCCATCCTAGTGATGTGTCCGAGCCATCGGAGTTGAGCCGCTTTCGTCTCTCCTATAATGTTCGGCTCGTTCACCATCTCTTCCATCTCCCTATTCTTTCTCATCATCGACCCTCAATTTTCCTTCTTGGCTGGTCCCATAATCTTCCTCAATATCCTCCTCTCGGTCACCAAGAGTCTGTTTTCCGGTCGGACGTCCCAGATACCGCTGGCGCGATGAAGTGGAGAAGGAACTGCGGGAGCTCCGGGCGCCTGACTGGTTCGAGACTGCGCAGGAGAGAGAGCGATGGCGCTCTTTGGTAACGGAGGCCAAGATTCACTTCGGGTCGCTGCGCCAGCGGAGTAAGTAAGTAAGTATTCAGCCACATTATGGCATGCAAATGTTTCGAACAAAATAAATCATTGCAAGCAATCTTAAAATCTAAAAGACACTATGCATACGTCTGTGAAATTTGAAAAGCAAATCGAACTAAACACATAGGTCGAGGTAAGTCAATATAAACCTGGATGTATCCAATGCGTGGGGTTCTTTTTGCACTTTATAGATAGATAGAAAATCTTTAATCTTTTGTGGCTTCGATTCCGGGGTGGCCACCTAATCTAAAACTAAACCTAAATGAAACTGTAACGCTCACGCGATATACTCGTACTTACTAGATTATTTACGAGTGAGGACGTTTCGTTTAGCAATCGTTGCTAAATTAGGCGGCCATCCCGGAATCGTTGCCAAGATCGCTGTAATCTCGCTCAAGGCAGACAGCTTCCTTAGAATTATAATGTTTATTGACATTTTATTATTATTATTTATTTCATGACAATGCCCCTATACAGCAGCTTTCTAATTTATTCAAATTGAATCCTAATTATATTCATTATAATAATTATTTGACAATGCCCCTTTACAGCAGCTATAAGTCCTTTTTAAGTATATAATCTAACCTATAATAATAATCTAAACAATACCTAACTATGCAATCAATTATAACTTATAATGACATTTAATTTAATTTATACCATTATCATTTATTACTATTATAATTTCTTATTTTATATTGCGGTGCCCTACTCAGGGTTTCGGTTTCGGTAATGACCTACGTAGCCGAAACGTGGACTGACGGTGCGACTGGTTCACAAATTGAAAGTCGCTCAGCGTGCTATGGAAAGAGCTGTGCTCGGAGTATCTCTGCTGGATGGAATCCGAAATGAGGAGATCCGGCATAGAACAAAAGTTATCGACATAGCTCATAAGATTAGCAAGCTGAAGTGGCAGTGGGCCGGTCACGTCTGGGGGAGACGAGTTCTGGAGTGGAGACCGCGTTTGGGCAAACGTAGTGTGGGACGGGCGTCCCTGCTAGATGGAGCGACTGGATGAGAAGAGCCGAAGATCGGGCTCAATGGTGCGCCCTCGGAGAGGCTTATGTCCAGCGGTGGACTAGAGTAGGCTGCTGATGATGATGACTCAGGGTTTCATGTATGATCATATAACATATATTTTTTAAGACCAATTGTTACACATGAAAAGCAATAAATGGTATGAGATTGTTTTGAATTTTGTTTGTTTTTGTTTTGTGTAATTTTAATTGTATTACAGTGTACCACCTACTTACAATTAATAATGTTTACATCTAGCCATGTTACGATCACCTGTATTTATATTAAAAAGTGACTGCCGGCTAGCAGGGTTCTAGGACAGTGTGCAGATGAAGTAATAGAAGAACTTGGTAATAGTAGATATTATATTTATCAGGAACAGAACAACACAATAGTAGAAAATAGGTAGTAGTAGGAGACAATTGTATAAAACGGAGAAACGTCCGTTCAGGACAAAGATACAGAGAGAACAAGTAAAAACAATGAAATTAATGGAATTTAGAAATGGAATGGGAATATGATTTGAATTTTGAAAATATAGATGAAGAAATGAAGATGCCAACACGAAATGAGGTGAGATAAACGCTAACAATGAGGTTGAAATTGATGGCAAAGAGGTTGATATGGACGATGAAGTCGCCATCGTTACAAGCTAATGATCTTGTAAGTTCCCCAATAAATGAGTATTTGAGTATCTGGGTACTGCGCCTGTGTGAGGGACGGTAGACTTGTTATTCACTAAGAGAGCGTTTAATGTGTCGGTGTATAAACGTGATTAATGTCGCAGGCAATTATATGATGTCACTTATATATACCCAACTCTGTCCACCTACCCACGAGTACTCTATGTACCTAACGTTAATAATCTGCTAATAAAACTACCTACATATTAATTATTCTGTTTTTTTCGTCTCTGGTATTGTATTCAGGTTTGTATAGACACAGAAAAACTCTAGGTCTGGTATGGCGCCAGGCTTTAAGGTGAGATTTTTTCGTATTTGACGGCGTGACATCATTTGCAATTATAACTGATAAAATGAATTGAAAGACATCAATAGAATCTACCATTTACCAACAATTATTAACTCTTTATTGTACATATAAATAATATATATCTGCCTATTTATTTTATGTACTTATTATTATATACGTTATTATTGTAAACAAAATTCTCTTATATAATGTTTTCCATAAACTTTGCACACCTACTGTAACGCTGTCGACTTCATCGTCCATATCAACCTCCTTGCCATCAAATTCAACCTCATCGTTAGCGTTTATCTCATCTCATTTCGTATTGGCATCTTCATTTCTTCATTTAAATTCAAAATCATGTTCCCATTCCATTTCTAAATTTCATTATTCCATTAATTTCATTGTTTTATTTGTACTTTCACTTTTTCTCTGTATTTGTCTCGAACGGACGTCTTCCGTTCACTTTTATTTCCTACTACTTATTTTCTGTGTTACTATGTGTTCTTTTCCTGAAAATATATTATTTATCACCAAATTCTTCTATTACTTCATCTGCGCACTGTCCTAGAACCCTGCTAGCCGGCAATAGAGGACAGACTGTAGCACTACTACCTCTTTCTCGATATCATTTCCTCTGCCCGAAGTTGGCTGGAAGAGATCGCTCTTAGCGATAAGGCCGCCTAAATTGTACTTCACTATTTCCTTTTCTATCTCATGTTTGTTGTTTTATATTTGTGCATTAAAGTGTATTTTACTTTTACTTTACTTTTTAATATAAACAAACAAAAATATGTGCAGCACAAAGAGCGTGACTTATCTCTAAGAGAGATCTCTTCCAGCAAACCCCAACAACAATAAACTAAACAATAACAGTTAAACATCGCAGTTAAACGATTCTTTTCCCGATGGGGCTTCGAGCTTCGTTAAGCTCGGAACTTACGATAAATGAAGCTGGAATACCTAAGTATTCATGCAAATGAAAATATTCTGTATTCTGCAGAAAACTTCAGCTCTAAATTTCTTCACAGCTGAAGATAGCAAGGACGGAAGCACTGCTTTTATATGAAAGAAACAGAGATAATTTACTACAAATCCGAAGTTTAAAGCTCATACGCACAGCTCCGCAAAGGCGAGGAAAATTGAAGGAAAGACCGGCAGCGCGATCGCGATATACTTTCCTTCAAAGCGAGGAACCTTCCTGTAGAGGTGGTACCTATGACTCTATGTCAAGTCAGCCTGGGATCATCATCAGCAGCCCACTTTTACCCATGAAGGTAGAAACGCCCGGGGGGAGAATAATTTTTTTTTTCATTCATGATTTTCTCTACTTATTTCTGGCGTAAAACAGCAATGTGTTTTAGTTACAGGGTAAAGAGCCAGAGTAATTACCGGAACTTGAGGTACTCCAGGTTAGCAACGTATCGAAAACCCTTAAATCATTACAGTGAGGTGAAATATCTATGGGCGACTGACCAATTACCATCCACCCTTTGCTGATCTGCTCTCCTTATATTATACAATAACAAAAGACCCCGTGGTATTCAGGAATTACTGAGATAGAACGTTTAGCACTTGAACTAGATCAAAGCAAATTTTATCGGCACGGTGTTGGCCATGCAGTATTGCATTAGAGAGAGGGAGAGAGCTGCAGCCCGAGTAATGCGTCGGACACGGTGCACACGACATGCTCGTGCGCATGCATGGAGATCGTAAAATTTTATCGGCACTGAACGGCGGGCTACTGTGGGTAATTTTTTTATTATATTTGTAATGCATTTCAATTTTGTCACTTTTTATGTTCAGTAAGTCATCATCATCAGCCTATTAATGTCCCACTGTTGGGGCAGGTCTCCCCATACACAAGGGGGTACGGGCCATACACGCCTTTGGAATTTTTTCCCCTCAGATATGCAGGTTTCCTTCACCGTTAGAGCAGTCGGTAAATGTACATAAATCTTCGAAAAAATCCAAAAAAACTCATTGATACATGGCATGGTTTCGAACCCGGGAAGTCCGGGAGTCCAGGAGTCCGGTGTCCTAGCCACTGATACTGTTCAGTAAGTAAAAGTAGATAAATGCTAAACTATATTGAAAATATTGTAGCTTCCAGCATTCCAGCTTGTTTCGGTTTAAATGGTAAGATAGTCAGCGTAATTACCGGCACATGAGGCACTCCATATAAGGTCCACTTCGTAAGAGTGAGGTGAGATGTTGGAGACAGTGACCATTTACCATCAGGTGATACGTTTGCTCGTCTGCTCTCCTAGTATGAAGGTAAGTGGTCACCGACACCCATATACATCTCACCTCACCAGGTATAATGTTATTAGAGTGAATAGCCAGTGAGTGAAGGCCAGAGTGAACTGGACCCGCATGCTCCATCGTCTACCTCATCGTTTACCATCAGGCGAGATCGAGGTCGTTATAGTTTTCTATGCGCTGATAAGCTGGCTTTTAGATAGAGTGCCTCATGTGCCGGTAATGACGCTGGCTTTCTACCCTTCAAACCGGAATACGGCAAGCATTTCTGCTTTGGGGCAGTTTGTACAAGGTGGTACCATCCCAGGCTGCTGCCCGGAGCCATACCATCTTTAAAGAAAAGTTTGCAAGAAAAAAAATATGTCAAGCTGAATTGTTTGTTTTTACAATACAAAACTGGAACGTGGACGTTGCAGAAATATAGAACGCTGTACAATGCAATGCAATATACAGGGTGGAACAAAAACCTCCTATAGAGCCGAAAAGAGGGTGTTCAGTATCCATAACTAATTCATATCCAATTTTCATTTTGGGGACAACTCTGAAATTGCGAAATAAAATCTGCTGTTTCACATATCAGCAGATACGAGATATTAAACATACACGATTTGTATTTATTTTCTAACAACGATAACGGGGCTTAATCGCGTCTGTATTTAAATTTGGTAAACTAAGTAAGTAAGTAATGACCGAAGCAGTTATAATTATGATAAAATAATTATGTAGTCAAAGGTAAACATATCTAAATCATGTCTGATGGTCTGCTGCTGTTGTGAAAAGGGCCTCGACTCAGCTTAATGCTACAGACAAGAATGCCTCCAGCGCTGGTGTTCTGTTGGACCATGACCGATGGCTGGCCAAAACCTGTCCAAGAGGACAAAGATACGACACAAATAAATTTAATTGAAGATAGGTAGTATTAATAAGTGAAAAATAGATATACCTACATTTACCATGACACATTAATGATAAAAATAAATATATATACCTACACACAAATATATACATATATTTAATTATACTAAAGGGGTCCAGTGCGGTATGTTCAATATGCTAAGAAGGAGATAAAGGGAATAAAGGGAACAGATTCAGTCTAGGGCAACAGTACCTTTACTTGCATCTGTCATGGTCACGAACAGACTTCAGATTTGAGCAGATTTTTTTCCTGATTTCAGAGTTGGTCCCTGAACACTCCCCCTTTCGGCTCTACATGGGGTTTTTGTTACACCCTGTAGTGACCCGTACGTCACGTCACGTCAGCATGTCACGCATTCTTGCATACGGAACGAAATGGAAATATTGCCATTCAGTGATTTTGTGGCAACGTGACGATAACATTCCCAGAGTTCACGTCACGACTACTGCACGAGTATGCGATTGCGTTATATCTAGGTACTCACTTAGATTTAAATATGTAGTTGATATCCCATCTGCTAGTACGAAGCGATTTGCTTCTTCGTTCATTATGCGAACGGCTAAAGAATGGAACAGCCTGCCGGCGTCTGTATTTCCCGAAACCTACAACCTTGGGATCTTCAAGGCCAGAGTGAATATGCATTTACTGGACCCGCATGCTCCATCGTCGACCTCATCGCCGCTTACCATCAGGCGAGATAGAGGTCAAATGCGGGTTTAGTAGACAATAAAAAATATATTAAAATAAACATTTCTAACTTAGAACATAATATTTAGAAACAAATAAAAAAATTTGAAAGAACATTTCTCGTGAGTCTATAAAGTACCTATATTCGTATTTCTTATGACGATGTTATCTTATGATAGGGGGGCGAAAATAACTTCAGCGGCACTTCGACCCTGGAGGATCTTTTGTGCCTACCCCATTTTACACACTGGTCATCTCAGTGTGCAGGTTTCCTTCACCGTTAGAGCAGTCGGTAAATGTACGTAAGTCTTCGAAAAATACGAAAAACTCATTGGTACACGGCACTGCACGGTTTCGAACCCGGATCTCCCGCATGGGAGTCCGGTGCTCTAGCCACTAGGCCACGCTCTTATGACGATGTCAATCGGCAAGTGACTGGTGCATGGAAATTAATCACCCTGGCCGTTCACCACAAAAATATTTGCGGTCGATTTTATCCTGGAATGTTCTGTCGGTCGAACTATTCCCCGAATGTCCCAGTTCCATTCCCGGAATATCATTTCCCTGAATTCTTCATATTTCCTGAATGGTTAATTCCCTAGGATGTATCGCTGTTGCCCGCTGTAAATATAATACATTTGTTTGTGAGTCCACCGCAGGTTTACAGCGTCGGTGTTACCAGCGGTTAGTTTGTGCAAATAATTTGCACCGTAATTTACGGATCCCTTGGGGAACCATCGTCGGTAAACACTGAACGTATTTCGTTCGTAAAATATGAGCCGATCGTAAAAACAGTTAACGTATTGAAGGAAATATTAATGTGTTTGGTTTATTGTGATTGGTCGGTGCTTATGTGCTGTGATATGAATAATGTGGAGTCATAGTACTAGGGACCATGAGCGTTACGTCCAATTTCTCGAATGTCCAGTTCCCTGAACGTCCAATACCTCGAAGGTCCAGTCTTCCATTTCCCTGTACGTCCAGTTCCCTGTATGTCCAGTTCCCTGTAGGTCCAGTTCCCTGTTCACTTCGATTTTTAAGTCAATACGTCCAATGTCAAAGTGACAAAGGTCAAAGTAACAAATGTCAGTAAACTTGACTTAAAAAACTAAGTGACCAAGGAACTGGACATTCGTGGAACTAGACGTTCAGGGAATTGGACATTCAGGTAATTGGACATTAAGATTTCACTGATTGGACATTCTGGGAATTGGATGTAACGCCCATGATCCGTAGGTTTATCTATACAATGTTAATGATAATATTATATAACTAGTGCCTACTTTATGCGCGTACGCAGATTTTATTATTATAGATTGTATTTGTTATGATACGACTTGACATAAATAACAAATGTAGAGCTTAGCTTAGCTTTTTTGTCTTTACATTGAGAATACATGCACACTGATATAACTAGTGTATGATATGTGGAAGGCATTGGCAAACCACCTTTGACTATATAATTCTTTTATTATAATTATAACTGTTTCGGTCATTGCTGTGTGTGAAATAAACGTATTACTTACCTACTTACATCTGCGAAGAAGTAATAGTATAATACACTTTATTCCACAAATAGAAAACAACAAACAAAAGATTGAAAAGGAAATAGTGCAGTACAATTTAGGCAGTCTTATCGCTAAGAGCGATCTCTTCCAGGCAACCTTCAAGAAAGTCCTTCTATGTGGTTATTTCCATGGAATGATCACGACTAAAAAAACATACCTATATCTAATTAGAGGTACTACTACTAGTACATGTATTCTTCTTCTAAGTCGTGTTCCTCATTGCTGAGGGTCGTGATCATTCTAAGGAATTAATCACATAGAACGACTCTCGTGGCAGATTTAATGGAGTGCTTTACCATTGCCTTCCCCATTTCACACACTGGTTATATCAGTGTGCAGGTTTCCTCAGAGCAATCTGTAAATGTACGTAAGTCTTTCGAAAAAATCGAAAAACTCATTGTTACATGGTATTGCCTGGTTTTGAACTCGGACCTCCCGCATGGGAGTCCGACGTCCTAGCCACGACGCCACCGATGCTCGTAGATGTGCAGCGGTTTGCAAAGTATGCAATAATATAGATTACTCACTGACACATCATACCTCATCAACATTATTAACCATCCAGTAATGCAATAGTCATTACATTAAACAAATAGGCTCAGTTTACATTGCCGCGGAATGGAATGGAAGCGAATTTTCGCAACGTAATTGTACATAGCATAATGAACTTTATGTCAATTGTGTAACATACAAACTAAATACGCTTTACCGCTAGGGGAATTCTCAAGAATGCGCGAGGATTCCCCGGAAGACGCGCGACCTCTTTTTTGGCTCGTATTTAGTTTGTATGTTACACAATTGACATAAAGTTCATTATGCTATGTACAATTACGTTGCGAAAGTACGCTTCCAATCAAATCCGCGGCAATGTAAATTGAGCCTTAGTAATTCGTACATACAATAACTTAGGTATCATCATAACTGAATATAAAAAAAAACAGTAAACAAAACTAATTAGATTGCAAAAAAAACTATACTTAAGTTGAAACAAAATATAGTAATTTGCACAAATAGAATAACAACTTGATATTAATGTGCTGGGACAGTCGACCTCTTGTCATTGTATCACTTATCATTCCATTGGATTTTGACCTCTGTGTATAAAGAGAGACAGAGTGCCGAATATCGAGATCCGGAAAAAGACGAGGGTGCCGGATATAGCCAGTGTAGTGTCCAGGTCTAAGTGGAGATGGGCAGGACACGTGTATAGAATGCAGGACGATAGGTGGCCCCGAAGACTGCTCGAGTGGCGACCCCTAGTGGGGCGCAGAAGTGTCGGTAGGCAGCCCGCGAGGTGGACCGACGACATTGTGAAGACGGCGGGGAGGATGTGGATGCAAATGGCTAGAGATCGAGGAGAATGGCGTGCACATGGAGAGGCCTATACCCAACGATGGGTTACGTTAGGCTGAAAAGAAGAGAAGAAGAAGTATAATGAGATAGGTGTGCTTCTACATTTAGTTTTCCGTACAGTCAAACTGATAACGCCATACTGCGCGATACATAGGGTTGAGAATTATAAATATAAGAACAATATATTTAAGCTATAGGTCCACTGTTAGGTACAGTCGACCAAAACTCAACCAACCCAAAACGTCACAATTTGAGAATCTGAAATGTATGGTTGAGATTTAATCGAAGGTTTTTGACAGAAGGTATATGTAAGCGCAAACAACAAGTGACGTCATAGTGCACGTGCGCTTGCGACGAAGCAAACACGCAGCAACAGCCGATATCACGTGATGCCGCCCCCCACTACCTGGCCTCTATAAAAGCGGGCGCCCGACCCAAGGTAATCGAAGGTTTTTGACAGATGGTATACTATAGCTTGTGGTCGACTGCACATACAATACAGACACTGATGAAGAGATTCTACTAAACCTTTAAAGTAGAGTTTTTTTTCCAATTACTATGTTTTGTGAAACGAAATGAGAACAGAGAACATTCGTGTTTTTCTATTTGTCCAATTAATTAGGTTTGTAGGAATATTACAGGCTGGTCACACAATCATGAGCTTAAATAAATATTCCTACAAATAATGCTAAATTATACTGTAAGATGAACAGAAACGAAGTAATAATACCTATAAGGTAATAAGAGAGCTGCCTTAACTAGGGTTGTCAATCAAAAAAAATCACTGAAGTTCAAAAACACGGGATGTTACACAGGACGCTGGTATCTCACAACTTACAAGGAAAAACAGGTTTAGGTACGAAATTCGTCAAATTCGTCGAATTCTGCATTGCAGCCTGCAAGGGTTTGCATTCTTTATTATTGTTATTTATTTATTTATTTGAGGGTAGTATCTATTTCATCCGCCACATTCATATTCCACACCGCCGGGGACAGAAATAAATAGAGGAAGATAATCCGCCAGAAGGTGATACCTAAAGGTGGTCACGGCCCTCAGCATTGAGGATTACGACGCGAGGAGGAGGAGACTATTTCATACGCCTTTTGCACCCGTATATTATGTATATTATGATTTTTCCATCACCTGAAGGTTGCCTGGAAGAAATCGCTTAAAGCGACAAGGCCGCCTTCTGCACATTGTATTGTACCTCTCTTTATGTTGTATGTTTTGTTTTTGTCCCGGGTGTGCGGTGAAGTATATTTGTATTTATATGTTTAATTTTATTTAACTAAAATAACAACTAAAGATATGCTTTTAGATAGTAGTCCAGCGGTTAGCGGTGTTGACCTTGCACTTTTGCGTGCTGGGTTGTAATTGTAATTTGCTGCCATAGTTACACACACCCATAGCCCCCATTCGTTTTATTGTATTGTTTTTAAACATTCTCTTTTTGGTGAATTCTTTTTACTTTTAAAATAATTATTATTTATTTTATTACAAAAAATTGCAACAACAATACAGTTATTGACACAATACTAATACAATACAACAATACACAACATTTTCTGTTTATTTTCATTTCATTTTATTTTTAATTTTTATTCTACTTTTACTTGTATTTTTACTAAACTTGTACTATGAGTGTATTACCTGATAATAAAGACATTTTATTATTTTATTTATTATTATTTATAGCTTACTTTTAAGAAGTGTTGCCACGATGGCACCATTTGCACTCGGCCGCCATTTTGAAACATATCTCACATTTTTTTTAAATTGTACGAAAATGGTTATAGATACAATAAAACAGTCTATGGCGCACTATAGTTAATGGGATCAGGCGTTACTAAAATTATTTGGAGTCGTATTTTGTTTTTTTTTGTATGTAATAGGTATAAATCTGCCATTACGAATAAAAAAACAATGTTAATTGTGTTAAGTAATCAATTAATAACAGTTAGTGTTATTTATGGCTTATACCCGGGACGGTTGTCCTAGTCGTAAGTGTGGACTCGTGACAACCCTAGCCCGAACTAACGTCCTCCTACGCAACGAGTCAAAGGAACCAGTAAATTACTATTTACGTAGGAACGTTCGTTGCGACGCCTGTAATTTGGATCCCACTGTACATCACTAGCGGTAATGTAATACCAGACAATGCTAGTCACTCTTAAAGTTACAGTTATTAACTTATTTTCACATATTGAGGCACTTCAACCATTTATTTTAAAAAAAATCATTTTTTTTACTTTGTCACATTAAAATTATTCAAAAACGTTGGCCTTCACACAAGGCGACAGCCAGTATCGCGGAGGCCGGTTACATCCCTATGCTAAGGACTACACGACGACGGTTCCTACGCGTTCCAGTATCGGTCGGTTCCATGGTGTAGGAACGCGCTATGTGGAGGACATGGAATGACGTGATGTCAGTTGTATGAAAGGGAAAAGGGAAGATCTTCCACTAGGCGGGGTGTTGTGCCTGGTGACCAGATGTCCTGTACAACTGTGGATGTTTGGAACTTGTATACAGGGTGTAACATTAAGAACGGTCAGTATGGGAAAGTCTGAAACTATAAGACATACGAAGATCTGTTCTTAGGAACCATGCCATCAATTTTAGTAACAAGAAACACTGCATTCATATATTTTAAAAAAAACCTGTACTCAGCCTGGGAATCGAACCCGGTTGTTTTGAAAAAAAAATCCAACACTATTTCTACTTAGATATCGATTGTGTAGGTCTTAAGGAATAAATGTTAGTATGAAACGTGATGTTTAAAATTAATAAAACGCATTGTTTCCATATCTTTTAATTTATTTTAGTAGGTGTTCGAAATGACTACCATTTTGTAAAATACAACATTCAACTCGTTTAGGTAACGATCTTACTATTGAATGTTGTATCTTCAGGTGGTGAATTTGCGTTAAAATTGTCTCTATGGCTGCTTTTAGGTCTTCAATTGTGTCGTAGCTTGTTTTGTACACTTCATCCTTAACGTAATCGATATCTAAATAGAAATAGTGTTGGATTTTTTTCAAAACAACCGGGTTCGATTCCCAGGCTGAGTACAGTTTTTTTTTAATGTATGAATACAGTTTTTCTTGTTACTAAAATTGATGACATGGTTCAAAAGAACAGATCTTCGTATGTCTTATAGTTTCAGACTTTCCCATACTGACCGTTCTTAATGTTACAGCCTGTATATACAAAGTCCCACGAAAATTACGATAGCGCGTTCTACACCGATGTAAGTAGGTATTAATCGTAGTGGCGCATGTCGTGCGTCGCCACAATGGAACCGGTGCTTCATATTAAACTCAAACAAAAATGCACTGTCGACTACACGTACAACGGTTCCACTTGAACCGGCCTGATCGGTTCCTGACCCGAGTGGGAGGGGCTTGAGCGCAACGCACGAGTTTGAATGCAGTACACGACCGGTACCGGTACCTGAACCGAACCGTCTCTGGAACCGTCGCCGTGTAGTCCCAGCCTAAATGGAACCGTCGTCGTGTTCCTTCTTAGTTATTAAGGTTTGTTTGTTTGACAACTGATCATTGACTGATGAAGTATATTATGCTAGTTGATAATTGCCATGTGACAAGTGAGAAGTGGCATATGACATGTGAGAAAACAAACCAACAATACGAAGCGGTGGTAGAGTAAAAATGTACTAAATACACATAAGGTACTAAAAACATTTTGATTTGATTTGATTTGAGAAGCAACCGGGAAAAGTGACGAACAGTGCTGATTTGTGAGTCTACATCTTTCGTTAGAGCCGCCGCCCACGCAGTCTCCCGTCCACCATTTCCATTTCCAACATCGTTCGTAACTCAAGTTTCAATTGTTATCTATTTCATCTTTAGATATTTATTTGTACTTATATTATTTGTACTTTTAACACAACTGAAAACCAGCGCTGTGGTGCTGCCGCACCGGTCGGACCGTAGCACATGCTAGTCTAGACATAGTAGTACTAGCGTGGTCTTAGTATCCACCGAACTAATTTATAAAATAAAACCCTCTGAACATTTTCACTGAACCTAACCGAGGGTGCTCACTTGGTGAGCTCCACACGCGCGCGTGACCCGGTGTAAGATAACCGCGTGTAATCCAAAGAGCGTGTGCGGTCGAGTCGGCCCTACGGACCCAATTCGGGGCAAATTGTCATTGATCTGTTGGCATCCGTCTGTTTACTTTATGAGGCAATCATATATCATCGTTACTAAACCAAGCGATGTTATCAAAAGACAGAAGTAGTTTGAAAAGTTTTAATGTGGATGCAATAAATTAATAATGCACTGAAAGAAATTTCCTCCTGTAATCGGCCTTTCCTACCACGAGTTTACCTTCCCTTTTGACTCAGTGGGAAAAATTCCTTCCAGATCAGTAGTAAATATAGCGGAAAATATACCTTCCGAGTTTATCCACCGAATTAGTATCCTAGCTTTACCTTCCACATTTCCATCTATAGTTAGTGGGAAATAGATATCCTTCCAATTTTTCCCACTGAGTCAAAAGGGACGGTAAATTCGGATGGAAATATTATCCACCAAATCATTTACCGTCTATAGATGGTAGTAAATAAGTACCTTCCAAATTTTCCCACTGAGTCAAAAGGGACGGTAATTTCGGATGGAAACATTACCATCCAAATTCATATTCCTACCAGCACATTACCGTCCATGCTATTACCTACTGAATCACGTATCCTGCCCAAAACGGAAGGTAAGTACCTTCCCTTGACGGTAGGTAAAAGGGAAGGTTATTGGGCTTTAACCGTCCACCGCAGGTAGGTAATCCGACATTTCCTTCTGAATGCTCAAATAACCTACCAGCGATGGAAGGCAAAACGGAAGGAAATTGGGCTTAACCGTCAGCCGTAGGTAGGTAATACGACATTTCCTTCTGAACTTTCAAATAACCTACCAGCGATGGAAGGTAAAATGGAAGGTAAAACGGAAGGTAATTGGGTTTAACCGTCCACCGCAGGTAGGTAATCCGACATTTCCTTCTGAATGCTCAAATAACCTACCAGCGATGGAAGGCAAAACGGAAGGAAATTGGGCTTAACCGTCAGCCGTAGGTAGGTAATACGACATTTCCTTCTGAACTTTCAAATAACCTACCAGCGATGAAAGGTAAAATGGAAGGTAAAACGGAAGGTAATTGGGTTTAACCGTCCACCGCAGGTAGGTAATCCGACATTACCTTCTGAATGTTCAAATAACCTACCAGCGATGGAAGGTAAAACGGAAGGTTATTGGGCTGCAACCGTCCACCGCAGGTAGGTAATCCGAGATTACCTTCTGAATGGTCAAATAACCTACCAGCGATGGAAGGTAAAACGGAAGGTAATTGGGCTTTTACCGTCCACCGCAGGTAGGTAATCCGATATTTCCTTCTGAATGCTCAAATAACCTTCTAGCGATGGAAGGAACAACGGAAGGTAATTGGGTTTTTACCGTCCACCGCAGGTAGGCAATCCGACATTACCTTCTGAATGATCAAATAACCTACGACCGATGGAAGGTAAAACGGAAGGTTATTGGGCTTTAACCGTCCACCGCAGGTAGGTAATCCGACATTTCCTTCTGAATGATTAAATAACCTACCAGCGATGGAAGGTAAAACGGAAGGTTATTGGGCTTTAACCGTCCACCGCAGGTAGGTAATCCGACATTTCCTTCTGAATGATCAAATAACCTACTAGCGATGGAAGGTAAAACGGAAGGTTATTGGGCTTTAACCGTCCATCGCAGGTAGGTCATCCGACATTTCCTTCTGAATGCTCAAATAACCTACCAGCGATAGAAGATAGAACGGAAGGTAATTGGGCGTGAACCGTCCACCCCAAGCAGGTCATTCGAATAGGTATTTCCTACAAAATCCGCAAAATACTTATCTGCTATGGAAGATAAAACAGAAAGTAACTGGACATGAATCATCCACCACAACGATGGACGGTACACGCCTGCTTACTCTGTTTTATCTTCCATTGCAGTTAGATAGTATAAGGATTCTGTAGAAAATATCTATTCGAATGACCTCCTGCGGTGGAAGGTTCACGCCCAATTACCTTCGGTTATACCTTCCATCGCTGGTAGGTTATTTGAGCATTGAGAAGGAAATGTCGGATGACCTACCCGCGATGGACGGTCAAGCCCGATTACCTTCCGTTTTACCTTCAATCGCTGGTAGGTTAATGGAGCATTCAGAAGGAAATGTCGGATGACCCACCTGCGGTGTCGGTTCACGCCCAATTACCTTCCGTTCTACCTTCCATCGCTAGTAGGTTATTTGGGCATTCAGAAGGAAATGTCGGATGACCTTCCTGCGGTGGACGGTCAAGCCCGATTACCTGCCGTGTTACCTTCCATCGCTGGTAGGTTATTTAAGCATTCAGAAGATAATGTCGGATGACCTACCTGCAGTGGACGGACAAGCCCGATTACCTTCCATTTTACCTTCCATCGCTGGTAGGACATTTTAGCGTTCAGAAGGAAATGTCGGATGACCTACCTGCGGTTGACGGTTCACGCCCGATTACCATCCGCTTTATGTTCCATCGTAGTTAGGTCATTTAAAGATTCTGAAAATCTTTGAATAATCTACCCGTGGAGATGGCGCACGCCCGATATACCCTCCGTTTTATCTTCCATCACAAGGTGGTTATCCGAGGATTTCCTCGTTTATCCTCAAATAACTTGGAAAATAAAACTAAATCTACGAAATAACACAAAATACTAAAATAAACAAAAGCTTGTATTACCATTAATAAAAATATAAAATTGTAGAGCACCTAACCTAATACCTACTCTACCTCTTGAAGGGTGAAAGTACCCATGTACAGTCGCCAATAGAGATATGTAAATGAACAGTCGCCATAAGAGGTAGGTAACCATAAAAAAAATCAGCCAAACTTACATTTTTTACTGGTGTACATAATATAATAGACTTTTAAACAGTCTGCTAGTGAAAGATCTCTCATGCTGTCCCTGGTTACCTATCTCTGTTGGTGACTATACTACAACAATCCACAGAAAAAATGTGTATGCATTGGTGGTTACTGAACCAGTACCTATACACTTATGCATACACATATATTTTTTTGAAATAATAATAGTAACACTGGCCAAATACGGTTTCAAAAAGACATATTCTCAACTTAATGCAAAAAACATACAGGGTGGAAACGATAAGTGTTTACAGGCGATTATTTTGTCACTAATATATCTAAAATCTGTTAACTGATATTGCTACTAGGTTGCCTAATGCAAAAAGTGGGAAGTAATATTATTAAATTCCTCTGTAGGAAAAAGTGCTAAGTCAAGAAATGTAATTTTTTGTGTGCATAGGCTGCCATTAAATATATTTATTCAACTCTACACAAAATGTTTAGTACGGTCAGATGTACCTAAAAGTATACAGGGGCAACATATATGTTTGAGATTTTCTCAAAAACTGCTGGACCGATTCTAAAAATTCTTTCACTGATACAGGGTGGACCAAAAGTCCGTTAACATTTAAAATGGTTATAAAAAATACAAATGCTACTTTAGTGAAAAACTGTTTATTTAATAATAAAGTAGACAAATTAGGATTTCACTTTTTAAAAATAACATCATTCAAATGTGACCCTTGTTCATCCTGGCACACCTGTAACCGGGAACGGAAATTTTGCATGACCGCCCGACAAGTGGTTGGTGAAATGTTCTGCATTTCCTCGCGTATATTTTCTTTTAATTCCTCAATAGACACTGGGTTGCTGATGTAAACTTTACTTTTGAGATATCCCCAAAGGTAAAAGTCCATTGGAGTTAAATCCGGGCTGCGGGGTGGCCAGTGAATGTCACCTCTTTTGGATATGACTTTTTGGCCAAAAATTTCACGAAGTGCTGCTATAGAGTCATTGGAGGTGTGACATGTTGCCCCATCTTGTTGGAACCAAGAGCTTCGATTAAAGCCTGAGAAGTCCTGTAATGCTGGAGCAAAAAAATTCTGTAGCATCACAATGTATCGCTCTGTATTAACGGTGACGGCGCGGTTTCTCTGATCTTCATAAAAATATGGACCAATGATTCCGCTGGCTGACAATGCGGCCCATACAGTAACCTTGGGCGAGTGTAAAGGTTTTTGGTGCTTCAAGTCCGGGTTAGTGTCACTCCAGTATCTGCAATTTTGTCGATTGACATGTCCATTTAGGTGGAAGTGTGCCTCGTCTGAGAAAAAGATGTTATTGAAGCTCGTAAACCTCTCAAGCACTTCGTTAGCAAACTGCAGTCTCTGAGCAGGGTCATTTGGCTTTAAAGCCTGTACAATTTGAATTTTGTAAGGATGTAAATGTAAATCTTTGTGTAGAATGCGATTTAGAGATGTTCTGGGCACATCTAAAGCACTAGACCGCTTTCGAGTAGAGAGACCAGGTTGTTCTCGAACAGACGCTCGTACACGCTCTATGTTTACTGGATCGCGCGATGTCCTAGGTCGGCCGGATCGTGGTTGACTTAAAGTTGAACCTGTTGTTTCGAACTTCTGTACCCATTTTTTAATCGTTTGAATTGTTGGTGCTTGATTTCTGTTCCGTATATTGTAATGATTACAAAATTTCCGTTTAGCTTTGGTCGTAGAATCGTTGTTTCGATAGTACTCGCGTACGCAAAATGCGCGTTGCGCTCCGCTGAATGACGCCATGGTACTAAATCCCTATTAGTAGCTCTCGCTTGTAGTAACACCCCCCGCGCCAATACCCCGCCCGCGCCGACGCAGCGACCTATTCAAATGTTAACGGACTTTTGGTCCACCCTGTATATAGTACAAAGTCCTAACTACATGATAGTAAAATATTTTCTTAATTGGTCCAGTAGTTTTTAAGAAAATCTCAATCAGTGGCATCACGAGTGAATGTATAGTCCATTTCATATACCATGGCGTATTGGCACTTGAGACTGGACAATAAAGACTGCGATAATAATCTATTGTTGTGTGATTAGTTACTATTTTAACACTCCAAGTCAAGCATCTGTTCTTAAACCAATGATCAACTGTAGCAGGAGTGATGCATTTTGATACTGGTACATTTAAACAATCATTTTGATACTGCTACATTTAAACAATCATTTTGATACTGGTACATTTAAACAATCATTTTGATACTGGTACATTTAAACAATCATTTTGATACTGGTACATTTAAACTATAGACGCCTCACTATATAATTAATACTCAAGTTATATTACGATAATATTTTATATATTTATTGAAACTGAATTGACATTAATAAACAAAAGAATAACTAAATTTCCTATCCACACTGTCACTGTCTTCTTTTTAATATAGTCTTTGTGCTGGACCTCTAAGGAGGCCTGCTATACCACCCCCCTTTCGTGAATCCCACGCGGCGAGCGCTGTGAGATACTGGAGTAATTTGACGATCTTCAGTCAATTCGTCGTCATCTGCTGATATGTCTTCAGCAATCATGAAAGCCGGTTTCAGTCTGTCTATAGATATTTTTTCTTCTCTCGACTTAATTCTCAGAATAAAATATTTGTCTTCTCTCGTAATTATTTCGAATGGCCCTTCATATGCCGGATCTAACGGCTTTTTGACTCTGTCCACTCTCACGAATACGTGTGTACACGATGACAACGCTTTGTGTACAAATATATTTCTTATTGTCTTGTGAGGGGTTGCCACTGGCTTCAATTTTTGCATTTGATTTTGTAGTTCTCTAACAAAGCTTTCTGATAATTGTTCAGTTGAAGGTTTATCAAAGAAATCGCCAGGTAGTCGAATTGTTTTTCCATAGACCATTTGAGAGATAGAATGATTTGTGTCTTCTCTAATGGACGCACGCATTCCCAATAGTATAGTTGGTATGGCATCAGTCCATTGTCGTGACTTGTGAGATTTGATTGCGGCTTTCAGCGTTCTGTGCAGGCGTTCAATTTTGCCGTTACATTGGGGATGATAAGCTGTTGTATGACATAATTTGATTCCACATTTGTTGGATAAACATTTGAATAGTTCCGAAGTAAATTGGGTGCCTCTGTCGGTAATTAATTGTTGAGGAGTACCAAATCGTGTTATCCAATTGTTGTAGAAAGCTTTTGCAACAGTTTCTGCAGTTATATTTGGGATAGGTATGACTTCCATCCAGTTAGTATATCTGTCAATGCAAGTGAGACAATAATGTTTTTCGTCCGATGGAGGAAGCGGGCCAATGAGGTCAATATGGACAACACTAAATCTATCATCTGGTTGCTGGAATTCTGTTAATTCAGATTTAGTATGCTTTGTCACTTTATTTCGTTGGCATTCCAGACAAGTTCTTGACCAAAGCTTAATGTCGTTTCTAATATTTGTCCAAATGTATCTAGACGTGGCCTGTTTAACACTTGCTTTCACACCTGGATGATGCAAATTATGTATGCAGTTAAATATCAATTTTCGAAATTTAAAAGGTATATAAGGTCTAATATTTTGTGTTGATGTATCACACCAAAGGTTTCGACCAGAAGGTAATGTGTATTTCTTCAATTTAAGAGATGTATTTGTCATCAGTGTTTTGAGTTCTTCGTCTTTGTCTTGTTCTACAGCTATCTCATCATAGTCAATTAAACGAACTTCTTCAATACGCGACAGAGTATCTGCAACGATATTGTCTTTTCCACTAATATGCTGTATATTTGTAGAAAATTGTGAAATAAATTGAAGTTGTCTTTGTTGCCTTGGAGATGCTTTATCGTTTTTTTGCTTTAATGAAAATGTTAATGGTTTGTGATCTGTGAAAATGATAAAGTCTCTTCCTTCTAAAAAGTGCTTAAAATGTTTTATGGACATGTATATTCCTAGTAGCTCTCGGTCGTAAGCACTATATACTTTTTGTGCTTCATTAAGTTTTTTGGAATAAAATGCAATCGGTTTCCAGCTTTTATCTTCATACTGCTGTAACACCGATCCCACTGCTGTATTAGAAGCGTCTGTAAATAATGCTATTGGTAAATCTGAGTTGGGGAATGTTAATAATGCAGCATTTGCTAAGTCGTATTTGCATTTGTTAAACATTTCTATCGCTTCATCTGTCCATTGTACTTTTCGCTTGTCTTTTTTCTTAGCACCTTTTAGGTAATCATGTAGTATCGCTTGAGTATTAGCTGCATCTTTAAGATGACGTCTATAAAAATTCACAAGACCTAAGAATGTACGTAGATCTTGCAAGGTCTCTGGAAGCTTGTAGTCAAGAATGACTTGCACTTTGTGTTTAAGTGGTTCAATTCCATTTGGAATTATTTTGCATCCCAGAAATTCTACTTCATTTACACCAAAAGTTGACTTTGCTACGTTAATTCTAAGTCCGAATTTATCAAGTCGTTCGAATAATTGTTTGAGGTTATGTTCGTGACTTTCAGCGTCTTTAGAAGCTACTAAAATGTCATCAATATAAGGAAATACAAAATCTAGGCCTCTGACGACTTCGTTGATGAATCTTTGAAATGTTGAAGGTGCATTTCGTAGACCAAAACTCATGACGTTAAATTCGTATAAGCCGAATGGAGTAATTACTGCAGTTTTGTGTTTATCCTCATCCGCCATTGGTATTTGGTAGTAGGCTTTAATGAGATCAATTTTGGAAAATATTGTTTTATCCTTAAGGATAAAATGAGCATCTTCAATTCGTGGCAATGGGTATCGATCTGGTACAGTTCTTTCGTTTAATCTGCGATAGTCTCCACAAGGTCGAAAAGTTCCGTCCTTTTTGCTCACCATGTGTAGTGGACTTGCCCATTGCGATTTAGATGGTTGTATTATTCCGTTATCCAACATAAATTGAAATTCTTGTTTTGCAGTTTCTAGCTTTTTTCCATCAAGCTGTCTAGCTCTTGAATGTACAGGATCACCTGTAGTTTCGATACGGTGTCTGGTATCATGTTTAACATTGCCAAGAAGAAAGTTTGGTTTCGTGATATCAGGATATGGGGCTAGTAATTTGTGGTATCTTGATGCTTCGTTCTTTGAGCTTATTATCTCGTTTATTTCGATAGACGCTACGTCGCCTTTGATGCTAAGCTGAGTAACGCCATCGGTAAGTTTTCTAGCATGCAAGTTTATTGTTAAATTAAAATGTTCAAGGAAGTCTGCTCCTAGTATGCCTCTTGTGACTTTCGCAACTATAAATGGCCATTGGAATTTTCGTCTCAGCCCTAGGTCTATTGTCAATAATTTAGTACCATAGGTTTGAATTTCTGTGTTATTAGCTGCGAAGAGCTTATATGAGCTTTCAGTGCAATTTTGAATATTTAAGGCAGGTATTATTGAGACATCGGCGCCACTATCGATTAAGAATCGCAGACCAGTACTTTTGTCTTTAACGAATAATCTTGATCTGCGGCACGTTTCATTAATGGCAGACGTTTGAGCCGCTATTTCGTCTGCCGGCTGGCGTTTCCCTGATTGTAACTACATGGTTGTTGGCATTTTTCTGGCTTACATCGTTTACCAAATCGGAAATGGTAGAAACAATACTTTCCTTTAGGATTAAATCGATCGCGACTGCGACTGTGTGAGCGGCTACGAGATCTAGTTTCAGCGTTACTTTTGGAGCGTCTGACAGTTAAGGATTCGATCTTTTTTTCCAATTCCTCGATTTTTGTAAGCAAATTGAAACTTGTTGACGGTATTGGCTGCTCACTTGTTGAATAAATAGTCGGAGTTGAAGATATTTCAATAATTTTATCAGCCATGATAGCTAATTTATCTAAGTTTTCATCGCTGACCACTATTATATTTTTTACCGCATTAGGAAGTTTGTCTATCCAAATAGTTTTAAGGGCTTTACTGGATATTTCTGTTCCTGCCAATCCTTGAAGCCGACGTAGGAATTGGCTAGGTTTTGCATCTCCTAACTCGACTTGAGTCAACAGTCTTTTGATCTTTTTTTCTTCACTTTCCTTGTATATGTCAAGTAATCTATTTTTTGCCAATGTATATTTTGTTGTGCTCTCTGACAATATAATATCGTAAAGATTTTCTAATATTGATGGATCTAATTGTGATAATATATAGTTGAATTTAGTTTCTTCTGTAGTAATTTTACTGATTTTGAATAATGCTTCAACTTGGTAAAACCATATATCTGGCCTGTCCTTCAAAAAAATTGGTATTTTAATACTGACCGCGTGTTCTTCAGCGGGGAGTGGCACTTCCACTTCAGGATCAGACATTGTATATAAACACCCTGTATATCCATGTACTTACGATTACACCGTGTATATTTTTTATGTTTGAAAAATCGAAATTTTTTATGGAATTTTTGTTGTTTTTCGCCGAAATTTTTTACACACACACTTTATAATATTACTATCACGTCGGGGTCACCAGTTATAGACGCCTCACTATATAATTAATACTCAAGTTATATTACGATAATATTTTATATATTTATTGAAACTGAATTGACATTAATAAACAAAAGAATAACTAATTTTCCTATCCACACTGTCACTGTCTTCTTTTTAATATAGTCTTTGTGCTGGACCTCTAAGGAGGCCTGCTATAAAACAATCATTTTGATACTGGTATATTTAAACAATCATTTTGATACTGGTACATTTAAACAATCATTTTGATACTGGTACATTTAAACAATCATTTTGATACTGGTACATTTAAACAATCATTTTGATACTGGTACATTTAAACAATCATTTTGATACTGGTACATTTAAACAATCATTTTGATACTGGTACATTTAAACAATCATTTTGATACTGGTACATTTAAACAATCATTTTGATACTGGTACATTTAAACAATCATTTTGATACTGGTACATTTAAACAATCATTTTGATACTGGTACATTTAAACAATCATTTTGATACTGGTACATTTAAACAATCATTTTGATACTGGTACATTTAAACAATCATTTTGATACTGGTACATTTAAACAATCATTTTGATACTGGTACATTTAAACAATCATTTTGATACTGGTACATTTAAACAATCATTTTGATACTGGTACATTTAAACAATCATTTTGATACTGGTACATTTAAACAATCATTTTGATACTGGTACATTTAAACAATAATGTTTGTTCTACTTTTTGTTTATTTACATTAAATTATAAGCACACCCTTTTTCTACTATTACAATGTCTTCTGCTACATCAATTGTATGTTTAATCACTTTCTTCGGTATCCGTGTCTTCACGCGTGTTTATTATAAATGGTTGAATTCGATCCCTCGAACATTCGTTTTCCACCTTAACAACATGGTCGTAAGCGTTCTTCCAAAAAATAGGGTTTGTGAAATTTACTGCATTTCGTACAGTTTGAATTACATTGTCACCCACTGTTGGCGTAATATTCGATTTACGGACAGTTTTTTTAAATGACTCCACATTAACTCGATGGGGTTCAATACACAATAATAAGGTGGTAGTCTAATTATCTCATGTCCAGCCCCTTAGGGATGTAAGGGGGGTCACCAACAATTAGACCACCAAATGTCAAACTCACCTGCACGTGGTGCATCCTGCCGATTAACGAACGAGTCCCTGGCGACCGACTAGTGGCGGTATAACCACTTAAATTATGGCTGGGTCAAAATATCAGAAGCACGATGACGGGCAGCAGCGTCATCGGGGCAAGCGACCCGGCTACTGCGATCGCCAACCCGCAGGCCTAGCGTGGCGATTATGGCATCACCTCTTATGGACAGCGCAAAAAGAAAACGGCCTCCAGTTCCCGGCCTAAATTGGTGGGTGACTTACGACTGAATTTAGACGGATTTTTGAGACTAGTTTCCTACTAGCTTCACTACCTTTCAATTTGAAAGATATTTCAGTAATTCCGACTAAATTGGTGGGTAACTTACTACTGAATTTAGACGGATTTTTGACGAGTTTCCTACCGTCATCATTACCTTTCAGTTTGGCAGGTAATGTCACAATTCCGACTAAAGTAGTAGGCGACTTTACCACTGAATTAGATGGAATTTGAACACGAGTTACCTACTAGCTTTACTACCTTTCAATTTGAAAGGTATTTCAGTAATTCCGACTAAATTGGTGGGTGACTTACTACTGAACTAGATGGAATTCGATCACGAGTTACCTACTAGCTTCACTACCTTTCAATTTGAAAGGTATTTCATTAATTCCGACAAAATTGGTGGGTAACTTACTACTGAATTTAGACGGATTTTTGACGAGTTTCCTACCGTCATCATTACCTTTCAGTTTGGCAGGTAATGTCACAATTCCGACTAAAGTAGTAGGCGACTTTACCACTGAATTAGATGGAATTTGAACACGAGTTACCTACTAGCTTTACTACCTTTCAATTTGAAAGGTATTTCAGTAATTCCGACTAAATTGGTGGGTGACTTACTACTGAACTAGATGGAATTCGATCACGAGTTACCTACTAGCTTCACTACCTTTCAATTTGAAAAGTATTTCATTAATTCCGACAAAATTGGTGGGTAACTTACTACTGAATTTAGACGGATGTTTGAGACGAGTTTCCTACCGTCGTTATTACCTTTCAGTATTGTAGGTATGTCACCAATTCCGACTAAATCAGTAGGTGATTTTGATCACGAGTTACCCACCAGTTAAACTACCTTTCAATTTGGAAGGTATGTCGTAATTCCGACTAAATTGGTTGGCTTAAAATTTGGTAGGTAATAGGTCACAAGTTACCCACTAACTTTTCCATCAGAGTTGGATGGTCAATTCGGAAGGTAAATGACGTCCTACTAAATTGGTTGGTCTGAGATTTGGTAGGTGATCGATCACAAATTACCTACTAGTATTTCCATTAGAGTTGGATGGTCATTCGGTAGGTAAAATTGGATTCCTTCTGGAAATACCGTCCGGTTTCATTACCTAACAAATTAGAAGGATTTTCCTTCCGGTTTTTTACCTACCAAATGAAATTTGGAAGGATAATTTGGTAGGAAATGGTGGATACCTTCCGTATTTCAGTGGGAAATGGGTTTTCTTCAAGTTTGGTTGGTAAAAAACAGTTGGAATCGATTTTTCTTCGGTAGGTAAGGCGTCTAGAAGGAAAAAATCAGAAGGTTGAGCCGGAAATTTCTTTCAGTGTGGATTTTGGGTGGGGTTAGGAGGTTTCTGACTCACTCATTGTCTTCTGTTTCGTAGTTTTGAGGGCCCTCATGCTGGATTGATGGCAACTTGGTTTTGTCAGAAAAAAAATATACGAAAAATGACAGGTCAAAAAGGAAGATGGCCGCCGTCGGTCAGGCGGCAAAAGTTGCCAAAAGGTAATAAAAATTTTTTTCAATGAATTTTGAACAAATTCTTTACTGTTTATTTACAATGCTGCAGGTCAGGTGCAGTCAGCATCAGAAGTAGAGAAGTTCAGGTGACTAAATAAGCGTGATATAAACCGTATTGAATTAATATGTCCATTACTTTTATCTGAAGCTTGTGTTGGTTGGTTGTTGTACGTACGTAACTTATTTCCAATAGCGCACACATTCAAACAATTAGGTACAGAAGATAAAAATAATATTAAACAAATATATTATAAAAATAAATAAACAAAAGTAATTAAGTTTGATGAAGGTGGTGTGCAGTACCGGAAAAAGTGGACTGCCAAGGCATTTATCTTATCTTATCTTATGATAGGGGGCCGGAAATAACCCCAGCGGCACTTCGACCCTTGAGGATCTTTTGTGCCTTCCCCATTTTACACACTGGTCATCTCAGTGTGCAGGTTTCTTCACGATGTTTTCCTTCACCGTTAGAGCAGTCGGTAAATGTAAACAAGTCTTTGAAAAATACGAAAAACTCATTGGTACATGGCACTGCGTGGTTTCGAACCCAGACCTCCCGCGTCGGAGTCCGGTGTCCTAGCCACTGTGCCACCGACGCTCACTACAAGACATTTTGTTCGCAACTATGTATTTTATACTCTTCAAACTAATTCAGATATTCGTTTATGATTTTGAAAAAATCAGAAATTACGGAGACACGGAAATTGGTAATCTCAACCCGTATTACTAAATACATAAATAAACGAACGAATGTTTTGACGAGTAAATTATAAATTAATGTAAATGTAAACAAATACGCATCACGCAAGCGCCGCACGATCCCATTAGAGTCCATTTAGAGATAATGTGCGTACGTGCAACACCATTTATATACAATGTACTGAATTGTACTGGTTTACATACAAAATTGCCTCCACACAGCGCAAATATTGGCGATACAGAGTGGAATAACATTACGTCTGTCGTATACAAGATGTCACAAAAACCTCCTGTAGAGCCGAAAGGAGGGAAAAAAAGGGGAGAAAGGGGGGGGAACTTTCACTATGGGACCAACTCTGAAATCATGAAAAAAACCAGTTGTTTCATACATTGTAGTGGTAGATCCTAAAGTGAAGGATCGCCTGGGGTGGTACCACCCTCTTATCTATTTCTGCCGTGAAGCAGAGATGCTTGCATTTCTGTGTTTCGGTTTGAAGGGTAAGAGAGCCAGCGTAATTTCCGGCACATGAGGCAATCCATCTTAGTCCTCAAGGTTAGCAGCGCATCAAAAACCCTCCAACATTAATAAAGTGAGGTGAGATGTCTATGGGCGATGGTGATCACTTACCACCAGGTGGCCCGTTTGCTCGTCTACTCTCCTTATTTAATTTTTAAAAAAATAATTAAACAAAAACATGTAGGGACACTGTGTAGACACAGTGCACACTGTGTTCTACATTGTGAATTATTATGTCAGCAGTTTTAAATGACACGCGGCTGCGCCCGCGTCGGGCTGGTCGTGTCTCCACCACCGTCATGTATGGTATACTGTGTGGAAATATAAGTATCGGGTAACAAGTCCAGTGTCTCATTGAAGATGACTCCTCGAAGACATACCCTGGTTAGGTAGGTATTGACACACGCCGAACTCTTAGGCCAGTAAAGAGGTAAATACAATGCATATACCTCTAAATACATTTTGGTCGTGTACCGAGATTTTTATGGAACAGCTGATATTTTTGCGATTGTAGAGTTGGCTCCATAGTGAAAGTTGTTCAGTTATGGGTACTGATCCCCCCCTTTCGGGACTATAGGTTTTTTTTTTGCCACACCCTGTAGACTCGTTTGTTCTCCTATATGCCGTGCACGTCACTATGCAAGTTCTGAATTCTCTGTGCGTCCATTATTCAATATTTATATTTGTTATAGCGTTGTAGAGACTTCACGCGTCTATGTGCTGAAACAGTTATGTTTTACTACGTAATACTCCATTTATTTTATAAATAATGGGAATTTACCATCTGCTCACGTCTAAAAGTTCTTTAACTTCCAAATTAGATCTTTTATCAAATTGTAAGTGTAATTTTATACTTGAAATATGTTAGAATCGCCGAGGATAGGGAAAAATGGAAAGGAGGAGGGGAGGCCTTTGCCCAGCAGTGGGACAGTCTATAGGCTATAAAATTAAGTTAGAATTGAAGGCGGTATGACTCGGTACAGAGTCAGCCTGAGGTTGTACCAACCTTTTACTTATTTCTGCTGCAAAGCAGCAATGCTTTGTGATTAAATTTAAAGGGTAAGAAAGCAAGCGTAGTTATCGGCACATGAGCTACTCCATTTAAGTCTCCATCTTAGTAGCGCATCGAACACTCTATAATAACATTAAAGCGAGGTGTGATGTCTATGAGCAAAGGTGACCACTTACCATCAGATGGTACGTTTGATCGTTTGATCTCCTTATATAATTAAGTAAGTAGGTACATTAAATCGCTTGAGACTTAATTTATTCAATGAAAGTGTATTATTGTAGATAGATAGATTAATACTTTATTCCACACAAGAAATTTACATAGGAAAGGAAACAGAATAATTGTACAAAGCCGGCCTAATCGCTCAGAGCGATCTCTTCCGGGCCACCTAGGCGATAGAAGAATTATAATTACTTATTATTGTATCATCGACTGAATTACACTAAATATTTACAGAACCAAATATTGTAAATAAGTTAAAACAATCAGACTCCAGAGGTCAACGCCCTGCTGGACCAACGTCTGGCGGAATTTTCCCAAATGAAGATTGCACTGCTCCGGGACAGACCATCTCATAATTTATTACAGGCCTGACGATTTCCTTAAGGGCCATCGCCCATGGCGACTTCTTGTGGCGATGCAGTCGCGCGACTGCATCGCGTTTGCCGCATTTGCAACGCGCTACAGAAGCGATTCAGCATCGCTACTGCATCGAGGCAAACGCGCTACAGAAGCGACTCCAATCGAAAGCAATTCACGAAATGTTGAATGCGACATTCGATAACAACTTTTAAATTTTCTCTTGTAATTTATTAGTTTATGAAACTTTGTTACATAGTGACCTCCAAGTAACTTTTCTTTAGTAAACGGGTGCACCCAGTAATTACGCTGCACACGCTGCATCCGTTTAGTAACAAAGTTAAAAGAAGTAACAAAGTTAACGTGAAAGTTTAGTTGTCTCGACCGATTCCATCTTGCAACTGTAGCGTGCAAAGGCTTTTGTGAGACACTACTGCATCGCGGCTGTATAGCTACAGTAGCGATACAGAAGCGTGACTGCGTGGGCTATGCTACACCGCGAGCGGCTGCATCGCGTCTGTATAGCTACAGAAGCGATACAGAAGCGTGACTGCGTGGGCTATGCTACACCGCGAGCGGCTGCATCGCGGCGGTATAGCTACAGTAGCGATACAGAAGCGTGACTGCGTGGGCTATGCTACACCGCGAGCGGCTGCATCGCGGCTGTATAGCTACAGTAGCGATACAGAAGCGTGACTACGTGGGCTAGGCTACACCGCGAGCGGCTGCATCGCGGCTGTATAGCTACAGTAGCGATACAGAAGCGTGACTGCGTGGTCTATGCTACACCGCGAGCGGCTGTATAGCTACAGAAGCGATACAGAAGCGTGACTGCGTGGGCTATGCTACACCGCGAGCGGCTGCATCGCGGCTGTATACAGCTACAGAAGCGATACAGAAACGTGACTGCGTGGGCTATACTACACCGCGAGCGGCTGCATCGCGGCTGTATAGCTACAGTAGCGATACAGAAGCGTGACTGCGTGGGCTATGCTACACCGCGAGCGGCTGCGTCGCGTCTGTATCGATGCTGCATCGCGACTGTATCGCAACAAAAAGTCGCCGTGGCCGATAGCCCTAAGAGGGAAAGCCCACGGCGAGAATTTTAAATAATTCAGTGGTTTGTTTAGACTGTTTCAGAAACAGAAAAATAGAATAGTTCTTCGTAAGCGTGCCTACTCGCGAGTCTCGTCTCATTAAACATTCGTGTCGCGAGCCCGTGCTCGGAGTGAATAAGTTACGGAATGTCACGAATAGGGAAATTGAGAGGCGCCCTACATTATACTCCGAATATTTTCTTTGTCCGAAAGACTCATGGTACATGGCATTGCCTGGTTTCGAACTCGGACCTCCCGCACGGGAGTCCGACGTCCTAGCCACGACGCCACCGACGCTCGTAGATGTATAGCGGTTTGCAAAGTATGCAATAATATATTATAGATTACTCACTGACGTGACTTATCCATCCAGTAATGCAATAGTCATTACATTAAACAATTATTAATGAGTACATACAATAACTTAGGTATCATCATAACTAAATATAAATAAACTAATTAGAATTGTAAAAAAACTATACTGAAGTTGAAACAAAATATAGTCATTTGCACAAATAGAATAACAACTTGATATTAATAATATGCCGTTCGCATAATGAACGAAGAAGCAAATCGCTTCGTACGATGGTTAAACATTATCTAATATTCGGGGGAAAATGTATCATCAGTAGCCTATTAATGTCCCCACTGTTTGAGCACAGGCTTCTCATTGCACAAGGGGGTACGGGCCATGATCCATCGAGCGGGCCCAGTGCTGTGCGGTGGATTTCACCGCCTTCGGAAACTTTTAATTTACCTCAGACATGCAGGTTTCCTCACGATGTTTCCCTTCAGCGTTAGAGCAGTCGGTAAATGTATGTAGGTCTTTGAAAAATACGACAAACTCATTGGTACATGGCTCTCCACGGTTGTAAACCCGGACCTGTGCCACCGACGCTCTTGGTTTGGTTTACTTTTCTTCTTCAAAATGTCTCTCTTGGGATGGATTAGCACGCTGTAAAACTTGACCCGAATTAGTACAATGCGAGAGCTTCGCTACGCAAAGCTCGCTATTATCCGACAGATTAAGCTGACCGTTAAACAAAGTTCCTCTGTACAAGGGTAAATAGCCCAACTTAATGCTTTAAGTAAAGATCTCGGTACACCCAAACAGATTGCAGGACTGCGGGTGTTTAAATAAAATAGGAAAAGAGATTGGGCGGAACCCATACAAGCTTGGAACAAAAAAAAAATTTCGCCTCCAACCAAACATATAAATACAAATATACTTTATAGCACACCCGGGACAAAAACAAAACATACAACATAAAGAGAGGTACAATACAATGTGCAGAAGGCGGCTTTATTGCTTTAAGCGATATCTTCCAGGCAACCTACCAAATACATAATATACGGGTGCAAAAGGCGTATGAAATAGATACTACCCTCAAATACACACATACATTCACTCACAAACACACACACACACACACCCACACACACACACGCATACACTCACCCTCAAACACCCTCTCACAAAAGTTTTTTTTTTAAATAATAATAATTTTTATCTAATTTTTATATAAGTGTATCCCCCAGGCCATTAATTAGACTTGCTATCTACTACGCCGCAAGACGGCCGATGAGGCCAGTGCAGGTAGTAGAGATCGATATTTACTAATACATTGTAACTACACTATTGTTAAGTGATTATAATATGAAGTGATTATTTGAAATAAATAATGCAAACCCTTGCAAGCTGCAATGCAGTAGTAATAATATTACGTAAAAACTAAAATATATACAGAAATATAATACTTATAATGTAATCAAAAATATAGTAAACAAATAAATAACACACATCATATGCTAAAATGAAACTGCATTAGAAAACAAATGCTTAGGTTGTGTACCCACACTGCAATACATAGTGCATTTGATAGATCTCGCCTAGAACTACATTTTTTATTAGGGAACAAACCCTAAGTCGTGTGGAACCGAAGTTTTATTCAGTCGCTGGGGAAACAAAATAAATAGAATCGGAGCAATGAGTATGAAGACATCTTTGGTCTTTAACTCCTATCCTACACGACTTAGGATGTTTCTTCCATAATGAAAGATGTAGTCCTCGGTGAGGTCTATCAAATGAGCCATGGTTGGAGGCGAAACCGTGGGTCCAAATGCGGCCAATCTTCTTTAATAATACATAAACGGAAGCAATCGGGAATCCTCTGTTGTCGCGGAGGCAACGTTTGATATCGATTGGGGCGCGAGCGCGGCCGGAATTTTCAAACAGCGACCTTAGTAGCGAGCTAAATCAGCGATCAAGTAAAGTGTGAGTGTGGTGTTTCCCCTCAAACCATGGAGCACTTGATCTGCTGTCCCGCGTGTCCAACCACCTGCACGCGGGAGGACCTTTTCGAGGCCAACCAGAGGGCTATCGATGTGGCTGCCTTCTGGTCGGGAAAAGTTTAATTCGGATCATCAACACGAAAGAAGAAGAAGAAGAAGTAGCGAGCTACCGAATGGACTTACTTATTTCGACTAATGTTGTTTCGATCTTAGAAAAAAGTAAGTAAGTTAATAACTTATTCTAAATATTAGTGTAGAGTCGCCTAGCGCTACAATACTGAAGTAGTTACACATAATGTGTGTGTTAGTCTGCAGATAAAAGTATACCGAGGTGAAATGTATTATATTTTTGAGATTTTCTTATAAAAGTACTGGACTGGTTTTGTTAGGTACGTTAAGGAGAAACAAAAAAAATCGTTTTTTTAATACAGGCGTCTGACTCTGCGTTTTAACTTAGTTGGAGTGGTTAATTAGTAAAAAAAATTAAACACTGAAATAAATTCGTTTCAAAATTAATACCTAGTTTAAAACACGGTTAGTACCTGATGTTACTCTAGAACAGGTTATACGAAATGTGTTTTGTTCCAGAGAGCTACGTGCTGGGAGAGTGGGATTGAAGTTGAAGCGCTAAGTTAGAGTAAGTTATACTAACTTAGAATTAAGTTCCCAGCCCAGCACTTCGCTAACTTTGACAAATCGACGTGTTCTGTATGACCGTATACTGTCGTTGTGAAAAACTTGTACTTTCTCCATCGTCGACCTCATCGTCGCTTACCATCAGGCGAGATCGAGGTCAAATGCGGGTTTAGTAGTACATAAAAGAAAACTTTTACATATAAGAGTTTTGTGTCCAGTGGAGTCATTCGTCCGTCTTTCAGAAATACATTAAGCTTTTATGTTTTTTTTAATGTATAAGGAGAACAAACGGGCCCCTATTGATAAGTGGTCACTGTTGTCCATAGATATCTCACCTCACGGCTTTCGATGCGGTGCTAACCTTGAGGACTTCGAGTGCCTCATGTGCCGGTAATTACGCTGGATCACCTTACCATTCAAACCGAAACACAACAACGATATGAAATGAAATGAAATTACCTTTATTTGCAAGAAATACGGTACAATTTTAGATAATATGAATATAGATGGCTACTCTCTTTAGATTACGACAAAACTGAGGCTCTCTAATCATATAACATAAAATTTTACACACTAAACTCATTACGTTCTTCAGATTATTAACACTTAACTTCCCACACTCACACACCCACTCACCCTACACTACATATGCACACTTACATCATCACACACTCCCACACAACCTAACACACCCCCACCCATACTCACTCTTACCATTATCTTTACTAAATTCCTTTATGATTAAATTTTCCAAATTCCTTTTAGGTTAAGAACATAATTTGTAATTTGCTTGCACAGAAAGTGCGACGGACTCCCGACTTACAAGATACAGGTTTTCGACCTAGTTTGTAAGTCGGAGGTCCTTTTTTTGTGCCCTGTAATAAGTAAATACACTTTTTCATTTTTTTTTTTTTTTTCAGAATATTAAGTGTTCAGCGTACTTCACCATTAGCTTGGCATGCAATTTTTTTAATAAGTTTATACATTATTTATTTAGTTCATTGTAAAAATCACACTAAAATTCATAAAATTATAATCAATCTATTAGGCATGTCAATTTCATGAAAAATAATAAGTCATAAATCACAATAATACAATAAAAATAAAATCTACCAACTATAGCGCTAAAATTAATGTCAAATTTATTAATTATCATCATCATCATCAGCCTATTAATGTCCCCACTGTTGGGGCACAGGCCTCCTCTTGCACAAGGGGGGTACGGGCCATTATCCACCGAGCGGGCCCAGTGCTGATTGGTGGATTTCACACGCCTTCGGAAACTTATTTCCTCAGACATGCAGGTTTCCTCACGATGTTTTCCTTCACCGTTAGAACAGTCGGTAAATGTACGTAAGTCTTCGAAAAAATCCGAAAAACTCATTGGTACATGGCACTGCATGGTTTCGAACCCGGACCTCCAGCATGGGAGTCCGGCGTCCTAGCCACTAGACCACCGACGCTCACTACAAGACATTTTGTTCGCAACTATGTATTTTTTAGTCTTCAAACTAATTCAAAATAATTAATTATCAAACATACATATTTGAGCCGTTTGGGGTTGAAACATCGGGACCCTGGGGCCCGGGAGCGCACCGTCTTCAAGGACCTCGCAAAGCGCCTGGTCGACTCATCAAAAGACCCAAGAGCTGGCTCCTACTTGGCCCAGCGGATCAGCTTAGCTATCCAACGGCCAACGCAGCCATTCTCTTGGGTACACTGCCGGATGTGGGGGACTTAGCCCAAATTTTTTATCTTTAGTTTTTTTTACTTCTACTTAGTTTAGTTTTAGCTTTAGTATTATTATAATATAATTTTCCAATAATAAAATAACAATTTTAATTATCAAAAAATTCTTTTACAGAATAAAAACATTTGTCAATCAGCCATGCTTTAAGCTTTGTATTTGCTGCTTTGCGACAGAAATACTTTGCACAGACTCATGTTATCTTCATGTAATTAGAGGATAACATATTTCCCAATACTGGTATGCGGTTATGCCAAGGACTTTCAAATTCACCCTATATAGATTGCTTGCTAGAGAATTTTTTATATAGAAACCGCGTCTGCCAGTTAGCGCATGCGGTGTGAGCATCTTCCGATACATTAGTCGGGCATTGAAATGTCAAATGTATGGAACTATAAGAAGGACCTAATGTAGTTATTATAAAATAAATGACTACTTAAATGATAAAGAGGCTTGGTCCTAAATTTAGCTCCAGCTCTGCACATTGTGTATATGATTGTATTCATAATTATTGTAAGATATATTTATTACAAAAGATGTGCTGCTGAAAGTTTCTCGCGCCGCTTCTTTCCTTTCAGCTACAGCACCTTACGAAGCGGTGGTAGAGTGAAACATGACGTTGTAAAAATGTACTATAAGGTACTTACAATAAATATATACCCGTATATTATGTATCTTATGATTTTTCCATCACCTGAAGGTTGCCTGGAAGATATCGCTTAAAGCGATAAGGCCGCCTTCTGCACATTGTATTGTACCTCTCTTTATAAAGAACTGCGTCTCTGCTTTGCAGGCTTCGGAGCAGCTCCAACAGCATCCTGAACGTGATAGCGGATAAATACGATTCCCCTATCCTTAAACACTTCGTTCGGGTGCTGATCTTATCTTTGATCAGCATCTGATCGAAGTGTAAAAGCTCGTAATTTTTGCTTAATATATTTACTAACCTAGTTTTTAAGTACACTAACACAATGGATCAAGTTATCTGAAAAATAAAAATATTGAATTTATATTTAGTTTTTGTCCCGGGGTGCACACGAAGCCTGCAAAGCAGAGACGCAGTTCTTCATAAAGAGAGGTACAATACAATGTGCATAAAGTATATTTATAGTTTGATTTGATTTGATACGCGAATTTGCCAAAACCCTTTGCCTCCCTGTCAATGCTCACATGATCATTCTAGAGGCCGATTTAAGTGGGTTATGCAATAAATGTTGAAAAACAAGTCTTTGTTATTAACAACATCTGTGCAAGCGCACGTCACCAGCTCCAGTTCATCTTCGGGTTATCGCAATCGTTCTCAATACGGAATACTATATGCGACGCTACATAGATGACCTCTTATACCAGGGTTCTACTTTACGTTAAGTATGTATGTGTTATTCTCCTTTATACTTATTAAGTAGGTATTATTATTATTATTTTTACGGTTGAAACGACAGGTTGTTGGGGGACGGAGGCATAGGATTTTGTCAGGGAGGTCGGCCGTCGCCTGAGAGAGAGGTTGAAATTGATGGCAAGGAGGTTGATATGGACGATGAAGTCGACATCGTTACAAACCTTTCCGAAAATAAAGTAAATCTGGTTTTAAGACGGCAATTTTTTTATTCAATGTGATGTAATTCAGTAAATGGTTCTCGAGTAAATTGGAGTAAAAGTTCGTTCTCGCTTGACCAATTTCTAATGGAGAGTGAACATTATCATTTCGTATTTTTTTATTGGGATGAGTGGAACTTGTGTCAAAAAAGGCGTTTCCCACCGATGGTATTTTCTTTGTTTTTTATTGACTACTTAACCCGCATTTGACCTCGATCTCGCCTGATGGTAAGCGACGATGAGGTCGACGATGGAGCATGCGGGTCCAGTAAACGCCTATTCACTCTGGCCTTGAAGATCCCAGGGTTGTAGGTTTCGGGAAATACGGACGCCGCGCGCCGGCAGGCTGTAGCTGTAGGCAGGCAGTAGTGGTAGATCCTAATGTGAAGGATCGTCTGGTGGTACCACCCTCTTATCTATTTCTGCCGTGAAACAGAAATGCTTGCATTTCTGTGTTTCGGTTTGAAGGGTAAGAGAGCCAGCGTAATTTCCGGCACATGAGGCAGTCCATCTTAATCCTCAAGGTTAGCAGCGCATCAAAAACCTTCTAATATTAATACAGTGAGGTGAGATGTGTATGGGCGACGGTGACGGTGACTTACCATCAGGTGGCCCGTTTGCTCGTCTACTCTCCTTATGTAATAAAAAAAGGCTGTTCCATTCCTAAGCCGTTCGCATAATGAACAAAGAAGCAAATCGCTTCGTACGAGCAGATGGGATATCAACAACATAAGGATGGAACCCCTCCCCGCGCCTGGTAGTCCGAAGGCGGAATGGAGATGCTGGAATAAGGTCGTGCAATTCCGATGCGCACTCTCTGAATAGCTTGTAGGTATAGCTTGTTTCTGATAATTGTAAGTATAGATGTTTTGGGGCACGCACTGGTGGGTGGTGAGACCCACTGTTCAGTGCATCGGTAATATTTATAACTCGTAGAGCTACAAGTGGGAATGTTTACAAAACGTTTGCAGCCCGTTCTAAAATATTTCTTTTGCGCTAAGAGCATGTTTTAATAACAAGTGCAGAGTGAATGTTACCTCTGTTTTATTAACGGATAAACATACATCGCGTTTTAGATCTTTATATAAGCAGTTACAACATGAATGACTCTTGTGTAAAAATTCTAGTATTCTAAATATTTATAAAGCTCTTAGAATATATACAGGATGATGCAACAATATATCAGTATGTATATTTTTTAATGTAAATCAAATATTGCACTTTATTTTTTTTGGAATTTCCGGAAGTAACACGGCTTACTGACCTCCGTGATACAGGAAATTTCTAGATCCAAGGTTAGCGATTTTTGTTATAACAATATAATAATATAAGGATTATTTATAATAACTTTTGTCAGGACATGTCTGGTTACTGTTTCAATAATTGTTTCTTATTTAATTTCTTATCATAAAAGGGGCAGACTGAAAACTAGCATAAGGGCGAAAGGTGTAATGCAATCAACCTACCGAACCGGGGCTGACTGGAACCGGACGCGTGTAGTCCAGTCCAGGTCTTAGGCGAATCTCACAGTGCCCCGCACACCGCAGCGGGATGCGGGGCTGCGTTTTTAGCGTTGCTTGTTATTACCAAAGTTTGTATGAAAACACGCATGGTATGGCACACTGACAACGCAGCCCTGCGCGGAGATGCGTCGAGAACCGCATGACACACCGAGCCCCGCAATGCCGTGCGTTTTTTATTGAAATAGAGCGTGTCCATGATGGATTTCGACATAGACAGTTTTATTTTTGAAATCGAAATACGTGTGTAGTTAAAAAAAATATCATCACACATATTTTCTTAAATCTTCGCAAAACAATACACAAGATCAATTTATCGATCTGGATCGTAAAAATAGTATCCAATATCTTCTTTGGGCGTGACGTTTTATAATTTGACTTTACAAAAACCACATTAATTGACCATATCAAAACGGACCTTGGCTATCCTATCAGCACGATGTTCGATTGTGAACTCGCCCTTATTCCGCAACACCGTACGGAGCGGAAGTGCGTGATATCACCGTCGCTGCGTTTCACTCACGCAGACCGGTGCGGGATGCGTCCGCAGTGTGAGATCCGCCTTAATCTTAATCCGCCTGCGAGATATGTATGTTTCGTTCGTCACAAATTTTAAATACTGGTTGACCTCTACCAAGGATACTATGTATGTGTATAAACTAAACACCAGCCGGTTCTGTACAGTTTATGAGCTCCACCACTATAAGTAGGTACCTACCTATCATCAGATAAAAAGTATTTGAGTGACTATCGGAATAAAATGCTACGCTGCTAATATTTTAAGGGCTTCAAAGAAATTGTGGAGACCTTTTTTTTATTGACTACTAAACCCGCATTTGACCTCGATCTCGCCTGATGGTAAGCGACGATGAGGTCGGCGATGGAGCATGCGGGTCCAGTAAATGCCTATTCACGCTGGCCTTGAAGGTCCCAAGGATGTAGGTTTCGGGAAACACAGACGCCGGCAGGCTGTTCCATTCCTTAGCCGTTCGCATAATGAACGAAGAAGCAAATCGCTTCGTACGAGCAGATGGTTAAACATTATCTAATATTCGGGGAAAAATGTATCATCAGCAGCCTATTAATGTCCTCACTGTTGGGGCACGGGCCTCCCCTTGCCCAGTGCTGATTGGTGGATTTCACACACACGTCTTTGGATTTTTAAAATTTCCGCAGGCATGCGGGTTTCCTCGCGATGTTTTCTTTCACCGTTAGAGCAGTCGGTAAATGTACCTACATAAGTCTTCGAAAAAATCCGAAAAACTCATTGGTACATGCATGGTTTCGAATTCAGACCTCCTGGATGGGAGTCCAGCGTCCTAGCCACTAGGCCACCGACACCCTCAAAATATATGTTATTCTTCAATTACTTATCTGTGTGGTAAAATCCACGTATGGCAACAAAAGAAGAAATGTCAGCTGTAAAGTAAAGTAATAGTACATTATGATATAAGTGCGGTAAGTTGAAAATTACAGCCGAGGCGATATTGCTAGCCCGAGCCGTAGGCGAGGGCTATAAGGAAGCAGAGGCTGTAATTTTCAAAGCGCACGTATGTCATACGACGTTTTATAACATATTTACGAGGAAATAAATAAAACTTTGACTTTCTTAAACGAATAAATCTTTAATTACTTGTTAAAGCAGTTATAGAAATTTGAACAATTTTTAAAAGTGATTGTTACGTTGCCAGTTGCTTTTTAGCATTGAATAGTAGCACCACAATGAGCTTGACTTATATTTTTGAGAAAGTTCCATGAAATATGCTAAAAACACATTTTCTGAAAATGAATTTGCATCTTTGCTTGTTTTCCATATGATGAAATTTTGATACGCTTGTAAGTATCTATCGGTCGATTTTTCAGGCAAGAGGCTTAGAGTAGCCTTTTTCGCTGCGTTTAAGACTTGTGGCGGTGTCAAATTAATAAATTCATCACTACTTGACGACATTTTCAAATAAAAACAATACAGCGAAAAGAAAAAGCGCGCGGAATAATTTTACTTGTCCACAAATTAGCGATGCGCGCGCATCAACTTTTTTTAGGTAAAGGTACAAAAACAGCCAGTATTACTAATAAAGTAAATTAATATTTTTGTGTTTTTGTTACAGATAAATGGTTGTAATTTATTGTCAAAATTAATTAAATTAAAGAATTAAATCTTTATTTATTATATTTTATCTCCCAAAGTTAATTTTATTCATAAAATATTGACCACTTTTTTAACATAAAAACTCTTTGCTAAGATTTTAAAAAGTATCGTTCATTTTTAGACGGAGCATCTTAAAAAACCGTACATGTTACTTTATTTAAAAAAACTCGTGCGTTTCACATTACTATAACGCACAAGTGCGTAATGAGATACATTACGATATTGAAATTGGTGTAATTACAGCCACTTTACGAGCAAATATGTTATAAAGATAATTTAGTGTAGTTTACTGTTGTTTTTTTTCCTTCACAAAAATGGGGTGTCTAACAATTTGTACTCTAACAGGGTAACTCTATTCAGTGGTAATACAGTTGAAAAGATGGGCAAAAGATATTTTTTTTACTAATTTCCATAACTCATACGTTAGTTTCCACCATAACATGTATGTAAGAAATATGTGTACATCTGATCTTATTACAATAGTATGTAGGCTGTATCAACATATTTTACCTTTAGGTGTGCAATTATTTTTATCTGTGAGACAAAAGAAAAAAAAATAACATACTGAAATTAAATTGAGAAGGCAGTGCATCATTATTAACCATTAAATTATAAATTTAATTCTATTCTCATGTCAAATTTTATAAATTACAAGTCCTTATCACAAAAAATATGTGAGCTCAATCGTATAGAAACACAATGCTTTTGATGTAATGTTTAACTTTATTTTTCTTCTAGATATAAACTAAACTACTTGTGTATCAGTTTTTAATAATTCTGTACCAAATGTACCACACAAACTTTTGTTATATCATAACTTTAAGCTCTACAAAGTTACAACTGAAAACGTAACGCAACTCTTTGAAAACTTTTAATAACCAGCCAGTAATAGTGCCACCTACCTATGGTATTATTTAATTCGGACATGATATAACCTCACCTGTCATTCCTGTCAATAATTCCCGCCTTTTCCGCTCGCTCCGAGTTCACCACACCGTTCATTTTGCGCAAAAACTTTGTTTACTTCTATTACCACTACACAACACGGACACAACTGATACAAAACTTTTCACACGCAACAAGGCAACAGAAGCACCTTAAAAAACTTTTCCCTAATGATATGGACGTATTTGGTCTCACAGAAAGTTTTAAAATTTAAAAAATATTTCTAGGATCGCGGTTGCGAGTAAACGAAAGGGAACTAACTAATAAAGGGGAAGGCCACGTCCGTTTTGGTCAAGACGCCATGCGTTTGTGTTTCGCGCCAGCGGCCACGCGGCCGCTCGGCCCGCTCCGTGTGCACCGGCCCGACCGCTCTCCAAGACTAACATAGATAACACACTACGTAGAGGCGACAAGCCTCGGAGTAGTCACGGTTCGGTTCGCTGCAACCAATCATGCGTTCCGCCGTCTCCCCATTTCAAATCAGATAATGAATGAATACTCTTTATTACACAAAATTAGTATGATACAATGCGTACAAAACGATTAAAACAATCTAGGCGGTCTTATCGCTAAAAGCGATCTCTTGATGTGATTTGTGATTGGTTGCAGGGAACCGAACCGGGGATGGAACAGGATGCCTACGTGAAGTCCGAGCCTTACTCACGCAGTGTCGTAAAAAAATTCGGAAAGGACTCGGCGTAAGTTTTCCATGTTCCTGCAAGTGACTATTGCGTACAAGATGCAATGGACAACGTATGGAATACATAGATTTTGGAATAAAATATATAAATCTAAAGCATCATACAAGTTATGACACAACTTCAGATATCCAATATATCTGACAGTAATTGAAATTGTCTCATATAATATATATGAAATTGTGTAATAACTTGTATGATGCTCTAGATTTATATATAATATTATTTATATATTTTATTCCAAAATATATGTATTCCATACGTATGAAAGCAATAAATGAATGAAGTTTGACCCTCACAGAGACAGCTCCCACGCTATTCTGCCTACAGTCCCGTCTGCACCGGTAGCGTATAATATTGTTTGCGGAAACCAGTTGCTCGGCCCACACGGGGCACGCACGATGCGAGGTGCGCGCGCAAAGAACAACATTACGTACACATTACAATTTAATTTTATTCTTCGGTCCATAGACGGGCTGGGACTCGTTTCAACCAATCACATGCTCCTCCTCTAAGTGAAATTAATGCACTGTGATTAGATGCAGCGAACCGAACCGGAGCAGGAACCGGCCCCGTGGATTCCGAGCCTTATAAGTAAACAAAGATTTTTATATTTGTATGTATTCGCTGGAGTTTCTCCCGCGCTTTTGTCGCGTCCACACCAGCTTTTTTTCGTTGTCTTGCAAATTGTTTTACAGTAGTGCTTTTAAAGTAAGAATGGTGTTTTTTATTCGAAGAACGTCTACAAAATGTGATTAATGTGTGGGACAATGAAGTAAAGTCAAATAAGACGCTGCACCCCGATCCGTACTTGGCTGGATTTTAAAGAGCCATACTGCGTCCGGGACGCCTTGTTATTTGGTTCGGATGGCGCAGAAGCGTGGAAGATTCTCCCAGATAGCATTGAAATGTGTCACACCAGCATTTTAATGAAGACTTGCAAGAGTTGTTTACATCAGACATGACTGTATGGGCTCAGTTCCCTTTGCCTTAAAAAAAAAAACAAAGTATTCGCTAGGTGCACGTCGTCAGCGCCGCCTAGCGTTGGCAACTTTGTGGGCTCTGACGTTTATGTCAAAATATTTTGAAAAAATAGTAATGTTGTTTTTTTTTTTGTAAATTATATTAAATTTCACTGTGTTGCTCTAATGTGTGTAGACAAAAACTTGTGAAACCGTTTCCGTCCAGTAAAATTAAACGAAGTAAGTGAGTGAAACTTATATGAAAAGTGTGTTTTGTTTTCGATACATCAGGGTTTGTTTACTTCATGTTTATTTGCAATTTTGTAGTAAAACAAGAAAAATATGGCTATGTTATTGATTTAATATAAACATATTATTTAAATTTCATTTTATTACAATACATCACAGCACAAACACATTAAACAATATGTCGAAGTCGCCGACGAGAAAGGGCACCAGAAATAGCGTGAATAGATCGTACAGTTGTAAGGAAGGCCATTGAAATACGTGGACATTAACCCAGGTTACGAATAACAGCTAACTTTATCAGGAAAACTTGAACGTGTACCTCTCAACCCTGAGCACGGGGAAGGCACCACACACAATCGTAGAGATCCACCTACACCCCGCTAATAGTATTCTGAATGCGTAGTCAGAAAAACAATGAAAACATACCGACCTGCGTATTCCTTGTTTTACATTATTTTAACATCACAACCTTACCAGAAAATGATCATCAGCACCGGGAAACCATTATGATTACCATCACCACGAGCCGGGATGGAGCCGACTGTTTTCTTCATATTATAACCTCAAAACCACAAGTCGCCGCTCGCTCTCTGCCACTAGACAGACTTGTGTTTTCGTTCCACGCATTACAGCGCTGCATATTAGTTTTTGAGGAACACTAGCGCCTCACTCTCCGACAATTATATGTACTTACTTTAAAAGAGAGTAAGGCCAATTAATATGTGGGTACAACAGAAATATATATGATTAAATAGAGAGAGATAATTGTTCTTGTATCTTTAGTAATAAATTAAATATCGTATTCAGTTCGTCTTTGTGAGTCTGGCTTTGTGAGTGACACTCACAATATACCATAAACGGTTTTGGGTAGCATGGCGATTCATCACTACTGAAAAACCAACGAAGTTTGTTAATACCTACATAAATAATTAAATTGAATTTATGTAATATGTATTCTCTAAAATACATTTCGGAGAGTACGCATCGGAATTGCACGACCTAATTCCAGCATCTCCATTCCGCCTTCGGACTACCAGGCGCGGGGAGGGGTTCCATCCTCATATTGTTGATATCCCATCTGCTCGTACGAAGCGATTTGCTTCTTCGTTCATTATGCGAACGGCTGAGGAATGGAACAGCCTGCCGGCGTCTGTGTTTCCCGAAACCTACAACCTTGGGATCTTCAAGGCCAGAGTGAATAGGCATTTACTGGACCCGCATGCTCCATCGTCGACCTCATCGTCGCTTACCATCAGGCGAGATCGAGGTCAAATGCGGGTTTAGTAGTACATAAAAAATAATTAAATAAAGGATTTAAATGAAAAATAAGGTTACGATGTGTAGAAACGTGCTATGTGAAAACATGGATGACGTAATGTCAATGTATGGAAGGGAAAAGGGAAGATCTTCCACCAGGCGGGGTGTCGTCCCTGGTGACCATATGTCCTGGTCCAACTATGGATGTTTGGAACTCGTATATATACGAAGTCCCAGGAAAAAATCGATAGCGCGTTCTACACAGATGTGAGTAGGAACTAATCGTAGTGGCACGCTTCGTGCGTCGCCACACCATGCTTACTTTTTCTTTTGACTGCAGCTATCTATTTTTTGCTTTGTTCTATTTTCCAAGTGGCTATTGGAAATCGATAAAACTTGCATTTACTATTTCTTCCAGTATTCTTGCAATTTACAACACTATAATTATAGTGATTGTGACCCATTTTCGTTTGCGGAATAATGCGAAAATCAGTTTCTGCACAGATTTGTTTGACAGAAATACTTGTTGTTTTTATTTTAGGACAAAGGGAACTGAGCCCATACAGCTATGTCTGATGTAAACAACTCTTTTAAGTCTTCATTAAAATGCTGGTGGGACACATTTCAATGCAATCAGGGAGAAAGGCGTCTAGGACGCAGTATGGCTCTCCAAAATCCAGCCAAATACGATTGGGCTGCAGCGTCTTATTTGAATTTACTTACTGTCCCACACATTATTCACATCTTGTCGAAGTTCTTCGAGCAAGAAACACCATTCTTACTAGAAAAGCACTACTGTAAAACAATTTGCAAGACAAAACGAAACAAAGCTGACGTGGACCCCACAAAAGCGCGGGAGAAACCAGAAAGGTAGGTGCAAAGCCCACATAATTTCTGTTTTTGGCCACTGCGAGCGCTGCGATCGATTGCATTACCCACCTAGTACTTCTCACCCCGGTAATAGGTATTTGTCAGTGACCTGTAATATCTATTCATAGAATATTTCATAATAATATTTCAGTGGTATTTGTATTTGTTTTCCTGGTCAAAGCGTCCACGGAAAGGTGTTCAATTTGTTTCCTAATTTATTTTTAATTTGTCGACAATTCGATAGCAACATAATAGTAACCATATTTTAGTAAATAATTGCACAAAAACGAAAAAAAATACGATAATGTAGATTTGCAAATATAAATCTCTTCTAAGTCGTGTTTCTCATTGCTGAGGGTCGTGATTATTCTAAGGATTAATCACATAGAATGACTCTCGTGGCAGATTAAATGGAGTGGTTTGACATTGCCTTCCCCATTTCACACACTGGTTATCTCAGTGTGCAGGTTTTCTCACGATGTTTTCCTTCACCGTCAGAGCAGTCGGTAAAACCGAATAACTCATTGGTACATGACATTGAATGGTTTCGAACCCGGACCTAACGTATGGGAGTTCGATGTCCTAGCCACGGCGCTGCCGACTCTCCCATATACATCGCAACCCCATACAAATACAATACAAATATTCTTTATTGCACACAGGACAAAAATACAGGACAGAATACAAAGATACAAAATACAATTACAATTGGCGGCCTTATAGCTTTAAGCTATTTCTTCCAGACAACCTTGTATGATGGAGTTTTTGTAAAATACAACATAAGCGGGTGCAAGAACGATTTAGATTTAATTTAAACATTTAAAATTATAGTACAAAGCATTATATTATACGTAATGTATATTTGGCAAAAGGGGGGAAAGTCAGCAAATGCTGACACACTCGGGTACCAAAACTTGCAAGCATAAAGACCGCTTATACGTGTCTAACCGGGAGATGCAAGAAACATACTTAATGTTAAGGTGTCATCTCTATCTAGAGCTATGGCGAAGAAAGGGATAGTATGTATTTTAAAGACGTTTCGTGCAACTGATGGTAAATGCGGAAACAACAACCTTATCTATTAGCTAAGTCTTAGTTATTTCTATTTATCATTGAGGTGGTGAATTGATAAAGAAATTAATTTTTCGCTTTTAGCGATAAGACCGCCTAGATTGTATTTTTCGTACACACTGTATCACACTATTTTGTGCAATAAAGTGTCCATTCCATTCATTCATTCAAAGTTTTGCCAAAGAATATTCATTTCTCATATAATTATTCGTATACCTAAATGTCACGACCAAAACGCGTGCACTGAGGGTAAAGTAAAATATAAGGGATAATTAGGACAATACGATGGATCAAAGGCTTTCCGAGTTCAGATTTAACATAAAATATATAACTAAGTAACAGAAAAGAAAATTTTAATTCGTCCTTGCCGTTCGCTAGGTTATAGCGTTCTGGGGCGAGGTACAACTTACACAATATAAAAAAAACAAATAAACAATTACACACTGCGTCCTGATAGCCTTTGAAGCGGTGATAGATTCAAAAATAACATTGCAAACATTTTCTTCATCAGCAGCCTACTCTAGTCCACTGCTGGACATAGGCCTCTCTTCGGATCCCGATCTTCGGCTCTTCTCATCCAGTCGTTGCCAGCCACCTTGCAGGGACGCTCGTCCCACACTACGTTTGCCCAAACGCGGTCTCCACTCCAGAACTCGTCTCCCCCAGCGGTTGTCGGTTCTGCGACAGACGTGACCGGCCCACTGCCACTTCAGCTTGGTAATCTTATGAGCTATGTCGATAACTCTTGTTCTATGCCGGATCTCCTCATTTCGGATTCGATCCAGCAGAGATACTCCGAGCATAGCTCTTTCCATAGCACGCTGAGCGACTTTCTTAAGTATCTCTAATTTGCATATTTTGCACTAATATTATTGACTTTGACGATTGTATTGTATTGTATTTATTTATCTTAAAGTAACTAAAACCGTTACAACATACGTCATTAACAATAGTATTAAATCGATTTGATAATAAATGAATACACTTTATTGCACAAAATTAGTGTGATACAGTGCGTGCGAAACGATTAATACAATCTAGGCGGTCTTATCGCTAAAAGCGATCTCTTCCAGACAACCTTCTGGTGGAGTAATTTTATTAATACACTCAATAATATGAATTCAAATTATATAAAATTACAAGTTTTAGTTATAGTGTCGGTCAAATACTTAAATTAAACAATAGAGAGCTGATCCGGCTGCTATTCGCTTCGCTAAATCCAATCAAATTTAGTTGATTTCAAGCGTCAACTTTCCTCTTAAAATTATCGCATGTGATTGTATGTCGTGAACCGAGTCAAAGTAGTACCGTACACGTCACTTACACGGACCGGAACTTCTCGGTCCGCTGAGAAAAAGTTCCGGTCCTGTTGCGCCGTACACGGCACGCGGCGTGTGATTGTATCTCGCGCCAGAAAGTGAGCAGGGAGTATCTTTTCTGTTAGTCATCTATTGTGTGGTACAGAGTGGGCCATTGTCCACCCACCCCGGCCGTTGTTCGCAGTCTTTGTGCCCACTTGTAATGTAATCTTGATCTCATTTTACTAAACAACCGCCTTTGAAGTCTTTAGACTACGAGATTTGGAGACACAAAGAGCGGTTCCTTCGACATCATTTAATGGTTTCAAAATAAAGAGAGCGGAGAAATTATTTGTATTATTCAGTATTATCTTATATTAAGTTTAGATACCTACATACATAAAGTAAAGTAAAATTGTAAACGTTTATTTAACGCTGTAAACACCAGAATATAGAACACAATACAGAAGTATACCGCTAGAACAAACCTTCTTAAATTTACTCCGATCACGAGAGCTCTTCGTATACTGAATGAGGTATCCCAAATGATTGATCTGGTCCATTGCTCGGTGACAGAATTCACAGAAGTAACACTGACTTATCTAAGCAAGTAATTATTTTATGTAAATTGTATTAATTTTAGTGGAATAGTATTGTTTTATATAATTGAATTGGGAATTCCCGTAATAATTATGTAAATTGTAAATAAATAAATAAAATTACAAGTATATTAATATTAATACATGCAGCACAAAACATCCGGTGTGGTACAGTGCCAAAAAGGGTACACCAGCTCAGCATAATGCTGAGGCAAGCCACAGCGCTGATTTTCAGCTGGCCCCTCAGTGACTGCACGGACGAAGAAAGCAACAGTGTGTGCGTGTTGTGTTGTATGAATGTGTTTGTTTGTATGAATGAGGATATTAGTGTGTATGTGAGGTACTGAGTGTGTGGGAGGGTGATGGCATGGTGCGGGTGTATTTACATAGTATTATGTGTGTGGATAGTAGTTCACAGTAGAGGCATAAGATGACCGAGCACATCCAGATTGTGAAAGACAGTAGTTGCACCTAAAGGATGTACGGAGCAGTGTCCGATTTTTGTAAGTCAATTGTATAGATTTAAGTAAATTACACTTTATTGCACAAATAAAAAAATATAAAAAAAGAAGAAGGAAATAGTGAAGTACAATTTAAGCCGCCTTATTGCTAAGAGCGATCTCTTCCAGACAACCTTCGGGGAGAGGAAATGATTTCGAGAAAGAGGTAGTGCAATGAATGTGGAGAACGATATATAAGTTAATATTATTTACACAGCAATAACATACTTATAAATACAAAGGTAATTAATTACCATATTATACTTATGTAATACATATTTTGAAGCAAAGATTTTTTTGCGATGTTTCTGTGATGATCTTTGATCCCCAAAACTTCGTCATGAATTAGTTAGTAACCGTTGCTAAACCGGTGTTTTTTAAAAGTTAAATAAAAATCAGAATAACTTTTATCAATTATTTTTATTTACAATTCTTTAAAAAATTTAATGGAACAGTGAAAATAGTGTTCCAATAATGATTTAGTCACCTTTTAGTTATACGTAAACGATACCGAAAAAGCCCTAACGATGATGTTTTAAATTCTAGATTGGGGCGCTGACGACAAATCTACAGATGGAAAACCTTATTAAAAGGTCTACATAGAGCGACTCTATCATATTTCGCAGGCTTCTTAAATAATTACCTACCTCCCTATTTGAAAATAAAGTAAGTAAGGAAAGTAAAGTAAAATCTCTCGTTATACCTTCAAAGAGGAATAAACGCAAAGCTTTCCATCTCCTCCCCTAATGAAATCTTAAAGTCTCCAACTTACCACATAATTGGATGTACTAAAGTTTACCTGCGCTGAACTGTACTGAGACCCTAGCATACACAAATGAACGAAACCACAATTTTGACGTGTTTTGGCTAATTCCAGTCGTTGTAGGCCGTGGTGTACTGAGCAAACGATTCATACGAGAAGGCGACGAACGTGAAAACGATACAACGGAAAAGCAAAAATCAGAGTCACAGTAAAAGGTTTTCGCCGGCTTGAGCCTATCCAAAATAGGTTCATGCGTAGAGCAACCGGTGCTCCATGGTACCTACGTAACGACGTCCTAGGAACTCCACACGCAATGTAATCTTCTCACGACGGGAGGGGGGGGGGGGGGGGAGGGGTGTCCTCGGGGCTATGCCTCTTGCAGCGGTGTCAATCACCACCCGTTGCTACGGGTGGGTCTCTGGGTTACCGTTGGCGTGGTCGAGTCCGGTAGGGGCCGCCGGTGCACGATGTCACTCGGTGGGTGTGGCTTCTCACGCTCTTCCACGATCGCTCAATACATGAAGTTACCGTCTCGACGCTTCTTCGAGCAAGCTCCCCACCATCCAAACCTCTAGTAGTAAGCGCCGCCGCTTACTCCTACTTACTAACGGTTTACCGACATCCCGTCGACGACGTCGGCCCAGACACGTCCTAGACGACCCCGATGACGCCATCACGATCTCCATCGCGGAAGCCACTCCCCCATCCGATAGTTCACACACCGCACATACCTACGACCCGTTTCTGGCGCTTACACGCGCTATCGGCATATTCCAGGCCGCTTCTCCCCGATCCCTCCCTTCTCGGGGTCCGTACCCACCTGGGTGCCCTTAGGCAGCCGGTTCTTATAGTGTTTAAGTCCTCGTCCAGGCTGGAGCGCACTCAGCGCTCGCCCCCAAAACCCCGTTTGAGCTGTAAAGGTCAATAGGACCACCAACAACAAAAAAGGCTTGCATCGACTGGGTCGTCATCGCATTGTACGGAGCGAACGGAGTGTCGAATCGGTATTTACTAATTTCCGATGGGCATAGAGCTTTCGCATCGGCTTAGTGCCTCACGGTTCACTCCGGTGCCTACACTGCGGATGACGTCATCGGCAGATCTTGCTCAAAATGCTGACGTCCGGTCCGGATTTCCCGATCTAGTGAACGCAGTTCCGTATGAAGCAATACAAAGCAACTAATCCGAACGCAGATTGGCTGCAATGACGATGCAAATTGGATTTTCAGGTGCTGTCTCTGTCACCTGAAACATCTGGAAATGGACGATATAAGTCGATGTTCAGATGTTCTGTGCTGCATGTATTAAACTTTGTATACTTCTGTATTCTATATTCTGGTGTTTACAGCGCTAAATAAACGATTTCAATTTCAAGTACTCATGTTCTATTATGTTGTAGGTACTTATGTTCTCGGCCAATTTCGGACAGGGTTTAGCATGTTTAGTGGTAATGGCTCAAAGTTTAGTGGGCGAGTTTACGGCTCATATGTCATGGAGTCGAATCTACCTCTGGATATCTGTGGTGAACCACTCCTAGACAGGCATTTCAGTTTAATTGGAGTTAATGAATAGCGTCCTAGTGGCTAGGACGAGGCCCGGGTTCGAAACCATGTACCAATGAGTAAGATGCAAAGGTTGGCTGGAAGAGATCGCTACGGGATAAGCCCGCCTTTGTACATATTTTAATGTTTTTATTTTCTGCGTATTTTTTTTTAGTGTACAGTAAAGAGACTACAAACAAACAAATGAGTTTTTCGGATTTTTTCGAAGACTTACGTACTTTTACCGACTTCCAACGGTGAAGGAAAACATCGTGAGGAAACCTGCATGTCTAAGGAAATTAAAAGTTTCCGAAGGTACGTAAAATCCACCAATCATCACTGGGCCCACTCGGTGGATCATGGCCCGTCCTTCACTTGTGCAAGGGGAGGCCTGTGCCTCAACAGCGAGGATATTAATAGGCTGCTGATGATGATGATGAATGAAGAATAAATATTGGTAATGTGTAAAATTATTTCTAATGATTTTTCATCTAATAAAGAAATGTTTTAGGTACAGTCAGTCCACTAGTGGCGTTGTTTTATGTACTTCAGAATTTTCGCATAAAAGAGACATTTTAAAAATTTCATCTTCTTTCTTACAAAATCGATTCCTGCATGCTAGAGTATCTAAAACGAGACGAACGGGTCGCGTCTAGGAACAGTGTTCAGTGCAAAATAAACAAACACGATCCAACATCGCAGCGAGCGAACTAACTGAACTAAACCCAACTGAACTGAACTAATGACACAGGAATGAAGTTTGTTGTTTGTTGATTAGTTCATTGGATGATATCATCGCACGCGTCGCTCCTGGCACCGCGTTTACTCAATGTGTTGGTTCAGTACGAAGATTAATTAGAACTACTAACAAATAAAATAGTAATAGAAAACAATCACAATGAAACAAACAAACAAAACCTAATAGAGAGTAGTTAGAGACGCACTTTGTCCGGTTATTAGATTTCAATATTACGTAGACTAAAAAGTAGCCAGGCATACTAACAATAACAAACTAATGACAACAACAACGCCACTAGTGGACTGACTGTACCTAAAACATTTCTTTATTAGATAAAAAAATCATTAGAAATAATTTTACACAAATAATTAAATAATTAACAGGAACATTATAGGAGAGACGAAAGCGGCTCGACTCCGATGGCTCGGACACATCACTAGGATGGGGGAGGATCGGGCAGTTAAACGAGCGTATGTGGGACGCCCTAACGGACGACGTCCGGTCGGACGTCCCAGATACCGCTGGCGCGATGAAGTGGAGAAGGATCTGCGGGAGCTCCGGGCGCCTGACTGGCTCGAGACTGCGCAAGAGAGAGAGCGATGGCGCTCTTTGGTATCGGAGGCCAAGATCCACTTCGGGTCGAGTAAGTAAGTAATTAAATAATTAAATTAAATTAAATAACAGGTGCACACACACACACACACACACACATACACACACACACACACACACACACACACACACACACACACACACACACACACACACACACACACACACACACACACACACACATACACAAAATATGTATCACAGGTCATTAGTATGAGTGTTTGAGGGTGAGTGAAACACCCTCTCACAACAGTTTTTTTTTAAAATAATAATAATATTTATCTAATTTGTATATAAGTGTATCCCCCAGGCCATTAATTAGACTTGCTATCTACTACGCTGCAAGACGGCCGATGAGGCCAGTGCGGGTAGTGGAGACCGATATTTACTTATACATTGTAACTACACTATTGTTTAGTGATTATAATTTGAATATTGTTTGGGTTAATGCATATTGTTTGTATTTGAATTTAGTTAGAGACGCACATTGTCGAATACAGTGTACTTAGTGGTGTCCAAACAGCGTTTTGTGTTATTCTTTTCATCTCTGTAATGTAATGAATTATAAATACCTATTTAAGTAAATACTGTGTTACATCTTCTTCTGTTCTCTGTTTTTTCTACAATATAGAATTTAATTACTTATTACACTTTCACGGTCTAGATTTTCCGATATGCCAATGTGAATGTTACATGTTAGGACTATTTTTTCTAAGTCGTGTTCCTCATTGCTGAGGGTCGTGATGATTCTAAGGAATTAATCACATAGAACGACTCTCGTGGCAGATTTAATGGAGTGCTATGCTATTGCCTTCCCCATTTCACACACTGGTCATCTCAGTGTGCAGGTTTCCTCACGATGTTTTCCTTCACCGTTAGAGCGGGCGGTAAACGTACGTAAGTCTTCGAAAAATACGAAAAACTCATTGGTACATGGCACTGCACGGTTTCGAAACCGGACCTCCCGCTTGGGAGTCCGGTATCCTATCCACTGTGCCACCGACGCTCTTTTAGCTACCTTAATTATTTAAATCCAACGACACTTCTGAATCACAAATATAAAATTAAAAAGTGGTGTCATGACGGTTGCGAGCACACGAGTTACGAGTTCAGTATATTCTGAAACTGATCTGCCATTTTAAACACCTATAAAATATAAACCAACCTTTTTATGGTTTTTGAAAATAATACAATCTTGCGGAAATGATTGACAAAATGACAAGGGTATTAATGACATTATGGAGTTTTGGCGGAAAAGTTATGATTTTTATCTCGTCTCGTTGACCCGACTTTACACCAATTCGACCTCGACGCGAAGGTCAGTTTCGCCGCGAACTTCCACTTCGTATAATTCAAAATTCTATTGAGCTTCTCCATTACGATGACGGCCCCAGACACAGATGCGCTACTCATTTTTTTCTCAGTATGATAATTTTTTTAATTCTTTTACACTTTTGTGTACAGGTGAGCTTAATGCCTTGCAGCATTCTCTGCCAGCTGCTTTGGGCATGCAGATATGTGACAAAGAAACTTACTTAATAATATGTGAAATGTATATATTAAAATAACAATATACTTACTTACTTCAGCAGACAAACAGTGAAAATAATATTTTATCCATAATTTAACGTGGATATTGGATATCCACCTTAAACGCTCATGCTACCATGTTAGAAATACAGGCAATTATCTTGAGATAACTGGATATTTTATTTTCACAATGCGCCAACAAGACACTCCATGTCGAACCGAACAGAACTATAGACGTACAAACAAGTTTATAATAAAAATAATAAAAGAGTATTTATTCATTCACACAATTAAAGTTAAAAGGTACAACACTGTTATTTTATTCTAATTCTTAACCTATAAACAAAATCTATAATATCTATAACACGTGTTGCCCTATGTGTCTAATGAAATGGCCGAGACCTCAGCGACACGCTGGTTGTCAGGTCTCGCCTGATGTGCTAGATTGCGGGACACAACACGATTATGTGGTCAAATCTCTATTATGTAATTTAATATAAAATTAATGACAATAAGTAGTTATACGTAGATGGCTCTAGTTACCTTCTGATGATAACATAATTGGGCTTCTGTGTCTGAGAGAGTATCTATACCATTCACTGAGGTCAGCTAACAGAGACTTTGCAGTATGTACCTAATACATTATCCTAAAAATAACCCCTATCGGTGAAATAGAACTTATTTACTATCATAGGATTCAATATCTAGTTCAAACCTCTAACTCCCGACACCAACTCAACTCAGAGCAAAGCATTGAAATGTGAGCTCTATATCGTATTACATACAGTAGGTTTTTCAGTGAAGTAGTTGTCGACAGTGGCCCACGCGCGACTACTTCACCTTCTACTTTTGAATTTCGCAAACCTACTGTTTGAAATACGATATATAGCTCACATTTCAATGCTTTGCTCTGAGTTGAGTTGGTGTCTGGTTCGCGATGGCCTTTACTCTCAAACGCCATACTGATTTAATAAATAATGCCAGCGCGAACGTTCCGATCCGAATGTGTGTATAACCAACCATAATATAGCTTAACCAAAAAATCATAAACCCTTTTTGAAATACATTTCTCAACAGAAGTGTCCGTTATTCAAATTAATTTTCACGAAAATACGAGTATATGCATTTATTGGAACAAAATCATTAATTTTCAGTCACTGTTGGACTATGGGATAACAATGTATGGGAAAAAACGCAATCCTTTTTGCCTTCAAAGTATTACCGAACAGAATAGTATCTTTAAAAAGTCAGTACGTCCTATAATATAAAAGATGTGATATCTTTGGCCGATCTCAATTCCAATCAAACCCATTCGATTAGGAAATTATTTTCGTGGGAAAACTTAAATTACCCACATCTATCGGAAAAGTTGATCGGGCACAATGTTCCCACATCCATTTACCCGAGACCTTTAGAAACTTCCAACGAGCGGTTCCCACGTTAGTGTAAATATGATTCGGAAACGTGTGTTGCGGAACTGGTCCAAAACGTGCGCTTGAAAGAGAAATGTGTTGCTATTTGCTGTTAGCATAATGTAGAAACTATACTATAACTATAGTACAGGCCACTGTTTCCTTTGATGTTGGCGGTAATGTTGATAACCTAGACTGATCGTATATATGTGCAGCGATCGTATATATAGCAGATATGTGCATCAATCCCGTGTTTAAATCGTGATATAGCGGAGGTGCTGTAATGGAAACAGACCTGAAAAAGAATTTAAACTGAAGCGGAAACGAATGTGTAAAAACTATAAGAACTTAAATCGGTCGCACAAATTCTATCAAATCTTGTTAGGTAATTCGACGTGAAAATTCAAGTAACTAAATCAAAATCGAATATATTTTAAAAAAAATCGAGCAATTGGCGAAGTCGTTGCTACGGCTGACTTCGAGCAACGTCGTTAAACCATGGCTGGTTTACATTTGGGCTAGTGTTCAGCGAAGTGGGTAAGGATAGTGGCGAGTGCGAGTTGGAACGACAGTGGCGAGTAGAATGGCGAGAGGTGAGTGCCTGGCCAATGACAAAAAGTCAAACAAAATTTTTGTTTGAATCCACTGGCAAGGCAGCTTGCAAGCTTACTTGACTCGCCACTGTCCACCAAAATCAAAATGTTTTTTATTGTAAGTAAGTACCCTATAGTAACGCTTCGTAAGGTGCTGTAGCTGAAAGGAAAGAAGCGGCGCAAGAAACTTTCAGCAGCACATCTTTTGAAATAAATATATCTTACAATAATTATGAATACAATCATATACACAATGTGCAGAGCTGGAGTTGAATTAAGGACCAAGCCTCTTTATCATTTAAGTAATCATTTATTTTTTACTTGTTTACACCACTGTCCTTACCCACTTCACTAAACATTCGACCAAGTGTAAACCAGTATTTAGACTCACCAGCTTCCTTATAGGTATTTCTGTTATTCTATGTATTGATAGCTTCTCAGTAAGTACGTAATGAATTTAGAACGTCGCATTTTTCTAACAAAACATTGAAAGAGGATCGGTTTATCTTTTCAATTGAATATTACAAGCGGGAATCAACGGGCTATAAATACGCTGAGCTGAGTGACAACTGTATGTACAATCAATATTCGATATATGAAGTATCGAGGGGTGAAGGAATTTGGCGCGTCACGACGGCGTGGGCGAACAGATGAGCAGACTGACAGGCTTCTTGGAGGCTTTAGCACAAAATATAAAGATAACACACACGAACAAACACACACACACATACACACACTCAAACACAATATGTATCACAGGTCATTAGTGCAATTTATTTATTTCTTTTTGGCAAATTCTTACCTTAATTCTTCACATAAGTATTTAATATATTTGATGTTTAGTTTTTAATTTTAATTTTAATTATTTTTTACTCACTATCACTATCGCTCCCACTAACATCTTGGGATAAGGGGGGAAATGAAAAACAGCGCTGCATATTTGGTACCCGAGAATGTCAGCATTTGCTGACTTTCCCCCCTTTTGCCAAATATACATTACTAGCTGTTGCCCGCGACTTCGTTCGCGTCATATAGCCTATGTCACCCGGGGATAGTGTAGCTTCCCAACGGTGAAAGAATTTTTCAAATCGGTCCAGTAGTTTTGGAGCCTATTCAATCCAAACAAACAAACAAAAAATCAAACCTTTCCTCTTTATAATATTGGTATATAGACATATAATGCTTTGTACTATAATTTTATATTTAATTTTTTTTTTATTTGTTTTTATTAAATTAGGAGAGCAGACGAGCAAACGGGCCACCTGATGGTAAGTGATCACCGTCGCCCATAGGCATCTCACCTCACTGTATTAATATTAGAGGGTTTTGATGCGCTGCTAACCTTGAGCACTAAGATGGATTGCCTCATGTGCCGGAAATTACGCTGGCTCTCTTACCCTTCAAACTGAAACACAGAAATGCAAGCATCTCTGCTTTACGGGAGAAATAGATAAGAGGGTGGTATCACCTCTGGCGATCCTTCACATTAGGATCTACCACTACCTATATGCCCTTGCCTATATGATTTGGCAATAAATGTATTTCTATTCTATTCTATTCTATAAAGAAGGTCCACTCCGCCTTTCGCGATTGTAATCACCTACACTCGACCTATCTGGTTGTCTGCTCGTTCCCTGATGTGGAAGCGGGGAAACTGTTTCTCGGCGACCCCCCCCCCCCCCCCCCCCCCCCCCCGAGTAATATCCTTCGCTCTGCTCGATCACCGTCAAAGCAGTCGGTAAATGTACGTAATTCTTCGAAAAAAACCGAAAAACTCATTGGTACATGGCAATGCATGGTTTCGAACTCGAACCTCCCGCTCCCATGCGAACCGTTTACTCTCGGGTTATCTTATCTTATGATAGGGGGCCGGGAATAACCCAGCGGCACTTCGACCCTTGACGATCTTTTGCCTACCACATTTTACACATCGGTCATCTCAGTGTGCAGGTTTCCTCACGATGTTTTCCTGCACGGTCAGAGCAGTCGGTAAATGTACTTCGGAAAACTCATTGGTACATGGCACTGCACGGTTTCGAACTCGGACCTCCCGCGTGGGTGTCCGGCGTCCTAGCCTCGACGCCACAGACGCTCACAAACGCGGGTTTAGTAGTCAATATAAAACCTCCTGATGAAAACCTCGTGGGTTTATGTGCAAACAGGGATTTACGTCAATGCTCTATTGACTACTCCGTATTGTCATCGTTATTATCATGTGATTGTACGGCAATAGCAGAATATTTATCGTATTTAGCACCAGTGCGGTAACACGCAGCACACGGCACAGCTTGTTTGATCACAATTCACACCTGCTCATCTCTTAAGTGCACTTTCTATTCTGACGGGTGAAACAGCTCTACACAGAACGGATCACCAGCCTGGTGACCAGGCGTCCCTCCAAAAGTCATTCTGTTTTGATGGAAATAAGTGGAATTCACTTTGGAAGTTCCTTGCGGAGGTTAAAGAGAATAGAGCGCCACGAATATCTGTTTTAGCATGCCACTCATGCTACCTCTACAGTCATTCGTCGCTTCACGCATGCTCGCCGTTGGGGTGGTCTGCTTTGTATATTGAAATCTATGATCTGTCAATCTGATCTTTAAAGGTAGTAATTGTGTAGCTGTACGGGAAGTACCAAATTGTCGCTAAGAGTGTTATATTGCAAAACAAGCCGTAGACGAGTGCGACACGTGGTCTTCCCGCACGTGATAGACATGACACTTTTTGTACACATGCGAGAAAAAAAAAGATAAAATAAAAAATATTAAATCGTATTAACGACCTACTTGTACTGTTAAATATTATATTACTATTACTACTTAGTATACCCGTATAAGTACCTATACTTAGTAGTTTCTTACATTTTATAAATATTGGAAAAACACAGGATATCAACAGTTTCTTCAACAGGAATAGGTACATAATAATAATTTTACGGTTCGGTTCGGTACGTAATTATTTCCTCTGCCCGAAGGTTGCCTTTTTTTTGGTAACGAGGGGGAAATCTTCGAAAGATACCCAGCCTTCTGGGGGAGAGACTGGGTTATGTGAGATTTTTACTCACTAAAACCCCCTCTATGGCCGGCCTCGTGCTTATCGGAGGGCTCCGGGATCTCCAGTGGAACGCGCCGGTGCCCTCCTAGCATTTGCCTTGGGCTCCTCCTGGGAGGTGTACATTCCACCTCCCGGTTCCTCCCGTCACAGCAGCGTGCGGCCATAACCAGAAGGTTGCCTGGAAGAGATCGCTCTTAGCGATAAAGCCGCCTAAATTGTACTTCACTATTTCCTTTTCTATCTCTTGTTTGTTGTTTTCTATTTGTGCAATAGAGTGTATTTTACTTTACATTGTACTTAGGTATAATTTACTTACCAAATGAAATATTATACTTTAATTGATGTATTAACTTGAGAATAAATGTACTTGAGAACTCAATCACATTAAATTAATGGTATAACGAGTAGTTACACAGCTACTAACTGGGATGTTAAAATAACAGCTTCATGTTGAAGTATAATTCATTGCGGAGGCGTGAAACATTATTAGTTCCAACTCATTCCTCAAACTTACTGGAAACTTCACTCACTGTGGCATAATTTAACTTACTTACTTGAAACAAAACATTTAAATGCAAATCTACAACTAACATGCATAGAAATCGAACTAGTAGCGCCGTCTCTGAATTTCAAAATCTTTGCTTACAATACATGTTTTGGAAAAGTGGGCCCTAACGGTTGAGGCCATCCATAAAGTCAAAGTTTCCCAAAGAGCCATGGAGCGAGCTAAGCTCGGAGTCTCCCGAAGAGACAAAGTACGAAATGAAGACCTCCGGATGCGCACAAAGGTCACAGCTGTAGCTAAACGCATAGCGACTCTGAAATGGCGATGGGCGGGACATGTGGCTAGGCGAACCGACAACTGGTGGACCCGCAGTGTACTCACGTGGAGACCGCGCACGAGCAGCAGGAGTGTGGCACGTCCAGCAGCGAGGTGGTCAGACGACACCAGGGCTAGAGCTGGAGTGACTTGGCTCAGAAGCACTGCAAATCGGGCTACATGGAAATATATAGGAGAGGGCTATATCCAGCAGTGGATGAATAAAGCCTGAAGAAGAAGAATACATGTTTTACTATACATGTAGAGAGCTTGATCGTGTATAATCGGCCATGATGGCCTTTAATCGGCGATGTAGGAACGCGCTATGAGAGGTCATGGATGACGTAACGTCTGTTGTATGAAAGGGAAAAGGGAAGATCTTTCACCAGGCGGGGTGTTGTGCCTGGTCACCAGATGTCCTGGTCCAACTATGGATGTTTGGAACTCGTATATATACGAAGTCCAAGGAAAATTTCGATAGCGCGTTCTACGCCGATGTGAGTAGGTACTGTATCGTAGTAGCGCGCGTCGTGCGTCGCCACAGCGACAATCGGATAGCCATCGGTTTTTCGTATATACATCAAGGGAATGCGTGCCGTTTTATTTTATCTTATGACAGGGGGCCGGGAATAACCCAGCAGCACTTCGACCCTTGAGGATCTTTTGTGCCTACCCCATTTTAGACACTGGTCATCCCAGTGTGCAGGTTTCCTCACGATGTTTTCCTTCACCGTTAGAGCAGTCGGAAAATGTACGTAAGTTTTCGAAAAATACTAAAAACTCATTGGTACATGGCACTGCGTGGTTTCGAACCCGGACCTCCCGCATGGGAATCTGGTGTCCTAGCCACTGTGCCACCGACGCTCATGCGTGCCGTTAATCGATCGCCCATCATGGCCCATCGTATAGACAGAGGACCTTAAACTCCTGAGCTGAACAAAAGGAGTCAGAAAGAAAAACCCAAGTCACCGAGCAACTTAATTTGAATTTTAAATTTAATTTGTAAGCGTTCACGGAACCCTACCCACCTTCCCGTGACGTCACTCTGATTAAGTCAGAGGTTTTTGTTACATTTACTTAGGGAACTCTGGGACCTGAGGGTGCGAGGGTCTTCAACTCGCTGATGCAGTGAAACAGCATCTTAAATTTTTAGAAAAAATTAAGAAGTAAACTTCGTTTCGTATTTTCCGTGTATTGCAAAAAAAGTCTTCCTTAAGTCTCGTGTCATCTCTATCTAAAGCTACGGCGTAGAAAAAGATAGAGTATATTTAAATAAAGACTTAACTTTAAGGTCGTTTCATGCAACAGGCGGTTCCATAGAATATAAATGAATAGTCTTTGTTACTTTTCATATTGGAATTAAGAAATAAAATATACCAACACAATGAAGTAAAAAATAATAAATAAATAAACGATTAAACGGCCAGGCAAACCGGCATATGAAACCTCCACACCACCTAAGTCCTCAGATATACCCTCTCTAATGAGAATACAGTGGTTACCATCACGTGGCCGGTTGCTCTCTCCTAAAAAAGAAGATCTTTGGTAGATTTCCCCTCGTGAAAAAAAGGTACCCAACTCACCCCTAGAATACCTACCCACATAATAGAATATTCAATTGAGAGCGTGGCACGAATTCGAGAACACGCTGAGATTCGTCTAATTTACTGACTGACATCGCGTGTGCTCTGCGATTGTTCACTCGAATAAACAAATAGTTAAGGGTATTTTTGTGGTGCAGTGCCATGTACCAATGAGTTTTTCGTATTTTTCGAAGATTTACGTACATTTACCGACTGCTCTAACGGTGAAGGAAAACATCGTGAGGAAACCTGCACACTGAGATGACCAGTGTGTAAAATGGGGTAGGCACAAAAGATCCTCAAGGGTCGAAGTGCCGCTGGCTTATTCCCGGCCCCCTATCATAAGATAAGATAAGGGTATTTATACGAAGGAAGGAACGCCCAGGAGGGAGACTAGTTTTTCTTTCAGCCAACGGTTTTTATATATACATGCTTATCTTAAGATAAGCGAAGACCATCACTCTTGTAGTGGAATCTAAAGGCTTGGTATACTACCACTTGATTATGGGAATATTAAATTATGTTTTAATATAAAATCAATATTTAGTACTTTTTTTTTATAATAGCCTATAGGCTGTCCCACTGCTGGGCAAAGGCCTCCCCTCCTCCTTTCCATTTTTCCCTATCCTATTTAGTACTGACAGGCGAAAAAATCAATAGTAATAAATAACTCTATTGAGTCATTGCGGATCTTTAATAAGTCATTAAAAGAAGGTACTAGGTATGGGGAAGGCAATTGCAAACCACCCCATTAAATCAGCCAAGAGAGTCGTTCTATGTGATTAATTCCTTAGAATGATCACGACCCCCAGCAATGAGGAACACGACTTGGAAGAGTAGGTACATACATAACATCACGCTGTGTCCCTTTTAGGCGGAGAGAATGCAGCACCATGAATCTATCTTGGCACAGTTCTTTTGACAAGATTTATTGTGTAAAAGTTTATGTAAGAACAACAAATATTGCAGATATAGTTGCATAAACATGTCACACTAAACTTTACCTTTACAGGCATATACACCGAATACACAAGTTAATAATGTTTATACAGATTTTGAGAAGAAAAAGAGAAGCTCGTAGCCTAGTTGCGAGCACGGTCCGAAAGTGATCGTGCAGGTTAAGCGACGTTGGCGCGGTCGGTACCTGGATGGGTGACCGCTAGTGGCATATTTCATATGAGCTCCTCCGTGCCTCGGACAGCACGTTAAGCAGTCGGTCCCGGTTGTTGTCGTTCGACAGCAGTCGTTAAGCCATGTCAGAGGCCTACGGGTGACCTGAACAACTCTGACAAATAGGTTGGCCACAACCATACGATAAGCAAGCAAGAAAACAGAAAAGAAAAAGAGAAAAGATTTTGCTACTATGTAGCTCTATTGAAATAAAGCTGGCACTAGAAAGACCGAGAGACCTGACGCCAGTTCAAGAAATTAACCACAATAAGCGATCAAAAACTGCTCATTTTTATTTATTCGTTGTAAGAAATGTTATTAAATTCCTATAGCGGTACCAAAATTTGATGATACAAAATTAAAAAAAAACTGTGACATACAGACGGACAGACACCGAAGTCTCACCATAAGGGTTCCTTTTTTACCATTCTGGTACGGAGCCCTAAAAAGAATCGAAGAGAAAAGAATCGGTTTGCATATATTTTTTTAAATTATTTTTGTTATTTATTTATTTGAGGGTAGTATCTATTTCATACGCCTTGTGCACCTGTATATTATGTATCTTATGATTTTTCCATCAGCTGAAGGTTGCCTGGAAGATGTCGCTTAAGGCCGCCTTCTGCACATTGTATTGTACCTCTCTTTATGTTGTATGTTTTGTTTATGTCCCGGGTGTGCGATAAGGTATATTTGTATTGTATTGTATCGGCAGAATTTCACCTGGCAACAATATTTTATATAACTACTACACAATGATGACTTGAAAACTAAGTGTAAACATTTCCAATTTAAATTTGAACTTAGTGTTTTCAAGATCTAAACTAACACAAAGGACCCTCTGTACCAACAACGAAGAATCAAATTCTCCAGGAGAAAAGCTACAGAGAAAAGAATAAAAGAAAAATATTATTTGCTGAGGAATTTGCGTCGAGCTCTAAGAAAGTTCTTTCGGAGCTTTGCCTCACGAAACCACTATTATCCAAATTCTTCTGAACATTTCGAATATACAGGAATTTTAAATCTTTATACACATAACTAGGGATGCTCTTTTTGAGCGTTTATGTGCTATATAGAATACTTGGTCTTTTTACTTTGCCTTTGAAGCTGTGACATCATCAAAATTTAATTAATCACTTAACAAATTATAATCACTTAACAATAGTGTAGTTACAATGTATAAGTAAATATCGGTCTCCACTACCTGCACTGGCCTCATCGGCCGTCTTGCAGCGTAGTAGATAGCAAGTCTAATTAATGGCCTGGTGGGATACACTTATATAAAAATTAGATAAATATTATTATTATTTAAAAAAAAACCTGTTGTGAGAGGGTGTTTGAGGGTGAGTGTATGCGTGTGTGTGTGTTTGTGAGTTAGTGTGTGTAAAGTATTAAAGTTGACTTTTATATTATAACTGATTAAAAACCTATCTTTATTGTTAATTCTTATGTAATTTTTTAAATTGAGACATCAGAAGAAAAATTGATGTTTTTGTTTGTTACTTTTATTATTATTTTGCTAATTTATTATGATTGATTACTTTATTGATAATAATTTATGATTGATTGATTTATCAATTAAACAAAAATTTGTACGCTTTCGGCCAGAATATGGTGATACTGAAATACTATGTCACGTCTGTACGAATATTACCCATATTTACAAATAAATGATATTTATATTTATATTTGACACTTACTTACTGACTTCTTTTTTCTTTCTGACTGACTTTCTTACGGCAAAGCCCGTATGGGTTACCTGCTCCCATATACCGGACCCATAACACCCTTTTATCTGTTTCTGTCGTAAAGTTTGCATTTCTGTGTACCGGTTTGAACAATTCTTTGATTATGGAATACTGTGACAATATTATAAATATATTTTTTAAATTTGTCTTTTAGAGACTTTGGTTACACGACAAGGTGACCCAGTCAGCCTCCAGACTTAGAGTCACTGAGGTATTAGGGTGGGATGAGAGTATAAAAAAATTAATTTAAAATTGAGGAAAATTATAATGAAACTGCTATATCAAGCAGGGGCCAGTTCGATGTTAAAAAAATAAAGAGAGAAGGAATCAAATGGCAACAGAAAACCGGATTTCGGAACCGTGCACGGGGACTCACGTGATCCAGGTCGATGGGTTCTTGCAGCTTCTGCGGACGTCAAATCAGTCCAGATCTTCAGACACTTAGTGCCGGCACTGTATCACTAATCCCGGGCGGTAATTCAGTTCATCAGTTCATCACTCCGTAGTACAAAATGGCGGTGACCATGTGGTGATAAAACGGCGGGAAAAATCAGCGGAACCATATATTAGTCTGTGTGCTTCGACGCTTGCTTTTCGACTGCAATCGCCATGCATTTTGACCATGTAATAGGTCAGAGCGAGAGAAAGGCGTATATGCCCCGTGCGTGGGATGGAAAGAATCAAGGATATTTTTCCCTACTGCCTACTGAAATTGCTTGCTTAATAGCTATTCTTTATTTTATCAAAGATGGCGTTAACACTGAGGGAAGGAATTAGAAGCTCGTGTATTATTAGAGTCAGCTCTCGCTTTTAGAGCTAATTAAGCAAATAACAGTAAGTTGTTTATGTTATCAGATGAGGGCTGACTCAAAGTAATATAGAGTCTCCCATTTTGGAGCCTATGCTGAGGCCAAATCATTTTCTCTCAATTTTCAGCAGATCACACTCCATTAGGAGGTGAGTGAGGTCTTGTATTATTATTTAAACATGCCATTGAGATAATTTATCAAAGTAGGAAGAGGAACTACTGAAAACTTTTAACATTTTTATCGATATTCTGCACGATGCACTTCAAAAGCGAGCGAACAAAGTTGCCTTTCATTCCCAACTAGAATAGTACTTTACGAGGTAAAATAATTTGCACAAAGTTCCCCGGCGGCGACGCAGAGGGAATGCTATAAAAATTCTTCTTTGATGTAGAGCTAATCTGCATTCGGGACAAAGTTGTTGGAACGACGACGCGACGGTCTAGCAGGATGAGGAATGTGGAATCGTGACATGCATTGCACACGGCTAAAGTGAGGGGGGGGGGGGAGAACTTTATTAGAATAATTCTTCTCGTATTCGTCAGAGTACATGACAATAGTACCTCAGACCAGATCTATTTCTATTTGCACAACTGTCAAAGTCCACGCATTGGACCTTAATCATGACTAGGAGGTTATATTGAACGTTCATGCTGTCATGGCGTGTTCGTCCTATTTTATTGTTAAAAAACGGTTCACAGTGGTAATTTTTTCGTAAAACTAGTGTATTTTACCTAAAAATCGACCGTGATAAGTGAACGTTATATAAGACAGTGAAATGGGAGTTAAAAACTACAGATGGTGTGAATTCGGCAACTTAACTTCCAATTGCACTTGGAATGCAAGGCACTAGGCATTCCTAGTGCACACGACTTTCCCTTAATCTCGACGTAAACTGTTTTTTTCAAAACAGACGCCAAAACGTTCGAGTGATTTTCAAGATTCTAACACGGTCATTGGCCAAATTGCAGTACACTATACCTGTTTATATACGTATAATAATTGATATTAGTTAAAGAATACTTTTCAACCGGTCTCCGCGATACAGGCTGTAGCCTAGTGTGGAGGTCAACGTTTTTGAATAATTTTAATTTGACAATGTAAATAGAGATTTTTTTAATAAACAAAAACTACGACATATAACTAGTTTCACCTGTAAAATATAGAGTAGATCGAATGATAGGAGAGCCTCTAGGTACCTACTTAGTATATAGAAATTCCTTGGGCAGCCTTGATTTGATATGTATTTTTTCGTGTAAATAGTCTTCCTTTCTATCGAAAGAAGAAGAGAAGAGAATACTGCAGATATAATTGCATAAACATGTCACACTAAACTTTACCTTCACAGGCATATACACCGAATTCACAAGTTAATCATGTTTATACAGATTTTGAGAAGAAAAAGAGGAGATCGTAGCCTAGTTGCGAGCACGGTCCGAAAGTAATCGTGCAGGCTAAGCGACGCTGGCGCGGTTGTACCTGGATGGGTGACCGCTAGTAGCATATTTCATATGAGCTCATCCGTGCCTCGGAGAGCACGTTAAGCAGTCGGTCCCGGTTGTTGTCGTTCGACAGCAGTCGTTAAGCCATGTCATAGGCCTACGGGCGGCCTGATCAACTCTGACAATAGGTTGGCCACTAACCATACGATAAGCAAGCACGTATCGAAAGATCACGGAAATAATTTCGTCTCTGGAGTGCAGATAGTTTGCCCCTACTTCTCCCCCGAAAGCATCATCCCTCTACCCCCTTCGGAGGCAATTTCTAAGCTTCAGCCTATAACCACATGTGGAATGCCGAGTACTCATACAATATGAACACGCCACGAGGAGATATTAATGCGCATTCCGACCACAGCTGTATTAGTCGGCGGTTAGGGAATATCAAGTTATTGAGACTACTGTATGTTTAGAATCGTAATAGGCAGATCTAGTTACCAACCAACTTTAAAAGTTACAATGGCTAAAAAAAATCAAATTTAAAACATTATTATTTTCTCTTCTAAGTCGTGTTCCTCATTGCTGGGGGTCGTGATCATTCTAAGGAATTAATCACATAGAACGACTCTCGTGGCAGATTTAATGGGGTGGTTTGCCATTGCCTTCCCCATTTCACACACTGGTCATCTCAGTGTGCAGGTTTCCTCACGATGTTTTCCTTCACCGTCAGAGCAGTCGGTAAATTACGTACATTTACCTTAGTCTTTCGAAAAAAACGAAAAACTCATTGGTACATGACATTGCATGGTTTCGAACCCGGACCTCCCGCATGGGAATCCGGCGTCCTAGCCACTGTGCCGCCGACGCTCTAGAGTATACGAGTACATATTAGTATTATTATTTTATTACTGGAAAATTATATTATAATTGGAAATGTATAGATATCGACCACTTCCAAAAAGGATGGTATAAGGATGCCGGAGGGAAAAATGGAAAGGAGGAGGGGAGGCCTTTGCTCAGCAGTGTGACAGTATATAGGTTATTAAAAAAGAAAAAATAATAATAATTGGAAATGTAATTTATAATTTAAAAAAATTATATGCATCTAAATTTGAATAATTTTAATTTATAAAGATTTTTATCATTAATTGTTAATTTATTATAATTCTCTTCTATTTACTTTATATGCACCTGCCTTACAATATCTGTATGACCCAATGGTTATCTGGTAGAAAATGCCGCATGACATTAAGCTCGCCTCATTCACTATTTTTGAGCATTAAAGTGTTAAATAAAATAAAATTTATAGAATTTTTTTTTGGTACTGCTAAGCAAGGAATCTCTATAAAAATATCCTTGAACAATAAACTACCATTGGAACTAACGGCTGTCCCTCCCTCTGACTTCAAACGAATTACAAAAAGATTTTTTGAATATAATGCTTTTTACTGTATAAAGGAATACATCAGTGTACTGAAAAGAATGTTCGACCCTTACATAATGACGATATCAAAGGATTGAATTATTTTAGGTTCCTACCTATGTACATCATTTTTATAATTAGTCAATAGATTAATTTAGATAATATAATTAAGCATAAGAAATTTTTGTCAAACGTGACGGTCTAAATGTAACGTATTTGTTACTAAAAATAAACTATTTTGAACTTTGAAGGGAGACAAACATTTTACAACTAAAAGAGTTAAGTTCAGAGAAAAGTCAAAAGTCAAATATTTTTATTGCAACTAATTACCTTAAAGTATGTAGTAACATTTATACAAAGGCTTTTAGGGATTTATACCTGGAAACTATTGACGGTATAATGTCCCCACTGTTGGGGCACAGGCCTCCCCTTGCACAAGGGGGTACGGTCTATGATCCACGGCTGGTCACGGGTTCGAATTCCGCTTCCACAATTTATTAGATTTGAATTTCCGTTTCGCATGGCATACATTTTAAAATATTATTCCTTATGAGCTCTGTAATTGGAAGCCTCGTCAATTCATTATCTTAGCTCCTTAATGTCCCCACTGTTGGGTCACAGGCCTCCCCTTGCACAAGCGGGTACGGGCCATGATCCACCGAGGAAACTTTTTCATTTCCTCATCCATGCTGTCTCACGATGTTTTCCTTCACTGTTAGAGCAGTCGGTAAATGTGTGTAAGTCTTCGAAAAAATCCGAATAACTCATCGGTACATGGCATTCATTGCATGGTTTCGAACCCGGACCTCCCGCACGGGAGCCCGGCGTCCTAGCCACTAGGCCACCGACACTTATAAACATATAATAACGCTGTTAATTGCGATCTATTTATTTTAATGGTAGAGCAATACAATCTTCTGTATTTTGTAGAGATACTATTAATAGAGCACAGACTAGACTAGACATTGCTAGTAGGGTAGGGCGTTTACTTGTAGGGTAGAGACACAATTACGCCGCGCCCGTGTTTACCCGCGGCCGGAAACAAAGCGTGTTTGTTGTCGCACTGTAGCGACACGCGGCTATATTAGCTGTGGTATAGAACGCGATGCGTGTAGTACTACTATAAACGGATGAAATTTTGTACTGGATGAAATTGTGGCATGGCGGTTAAGGGGAGTAGAACCTATCTCCTGAAGAATTCAACGAAAGAACTACTTCACGAAATGGGCAGACCGGTCGCTTTTTTAACATTTAATTTTGTAAACAACTAAAAAAATTCAAAAGTGTAGCAGAGTTTCCCTTTAAGGGTATTACCACAAACCACGCCATCTGACCGACGTGGATCGATTGATGTGATAGCTTTGACTAATCGACAGATACCGGTAGATAAAACAATCCATTGATACTGCTGAAAGTTCCTTGCACCGCTTCTTTCCTTTCAGCTATAGCACCTTACGAGGCGGTGGTAGAGTAAAACATGACGTTGTAAAAATGTATGTCAGCGCAAACAACAAGTGACGTCATAGTGCACGTGCAATGCCCACCTGCGCTTGCGAAGAAGCACACACGCAGCAACAGCCTATACAACGTCATGCCGCCCCCCACTACCTGGCCTCTATAAAAGCGGGCGCCCGACCCAAGGTGGGATCATTAACTTGCGACTCGTCGACGAGGCAGTCGGACTTGATATTTTATTCGAGAATATTGCATTACCGAATAATTAACCGTGACTGGTTACTATTGAATGTCTAACCGGTGACTAGTGGTTGCTATTGAGACGGTTGACCCGTGACTAGTTAGTGTCGAGTAACTAATTCGCTGTTAAATCACTCTAAAATAAGTTGATTGAGTCAATATAGTTATTAAATTATATTTCGCTGTTTATTTAAAAGCAAAAATAGAACCACAGGGTCAGGACAACCCGGAGAATGATAGCGGGCCATCTATGCCCTTACCCTCGGATCTGACATGTACTATAAATAAGGTACTTACAATAAAAACATTTTGAACACGCGAGAACCGATTTGGTGTAGTAGAAAAGTAGTCCATGGAAACATCAAACTCCCTGTTACGCTTTGTTTGCACGCACCTGGGTATGTCGGCGAGGCGCGGAGGGCGAGCGCGACGCACGGCGCCCCCCGCGCCGCCCCCGCCTGCGCCCGCGCACGCCGGCAGCACGCGCATCTGCAACAACAATCATAATCTTAATACTACCAATCTTTACAGGTGGGTATATAGAGCCATGTATAGGATCACCTGGGTTACCATATACCACCCTCTTACCTTTCCCTGTCGCAAAGCAGCAATGTTTACATTGCTGTGTTCCGGTTTGGAGGTTAACAGAGCCAGCGTAATTACCGGCACATGAGGCACTCCATCTAAATCCTCAAGTTGAAATTATAGTGAGGTGAGATGTGTATGGAGATAGTGTTTCCAAGATCTTCTAAATTTTAATCCAACGACGACCCCAACGGCGAGCATGCGTAAAACGACGAATAACTGTAGAGGAAGCAAGAGAATCGCGCAAAGACAGATTCGTGGCGCTCCGTTATCTATGCCTACCCCGCAACTCTGCCTACTCGTGAAGGTATGTATGTAAACCACATTTGAGCCCCATTTCACCTGGTGATAGGCGACAATGAGGTTGCGGAGGAGCATGCGGGTTTAGTAAATGCTTGTTCACTTTGGCCGTGAAGATCCCTAGGTTATAGCTTAGGTTTCGGTGTTTATATGTATACTATAATCTATGTATAGTACCTACTCTCGAAAAACAATGTCCTTTTTTGTTTCGTCCATATTCCAGGTAAGAACTTATCTAAATATTGAAAGTAAATACTACGCAACGTTCCCAGAAGCTGCCGCTGCGAAACACCTTCACATACAAAGGGCCCTCAACCGCCCTTTTGATGCGTATTTAGTCTATTTACTTAGGATCCCTTGCATTTACTCGGGGTCCACAAGAGGCATACCTACATAGCTATTTGACAAGTCCGGAAGATTAAATTCATTTCATAAACATAAAAAATACACAACAAATTCATGGTCAAATGTGAAAACATAATAGAAATTCGTTAGGTAAAAAGAAAGGGCATGTTCTTGGTTTGTACTGATGACTTACGACGTTAGGCTAGGACTTCACGTGGCGGAGTTTTAAGTGGAGAGACGGTGGAGCGCAGCGAACCGAACCGAACCGTGGTTAGAAACGGACTCGTGAAGAAATCTGAATCAAAATGTTTTTATTGTGAGTACATTTTTACAACGTCATTTATTTTTTACACTACCACCGTTTCCTCCGTACCTTAATCTTTATTTCGATGATTTTGTATTTTCAACTGAAATTCTCAGAGGAAATTTAATATTATCTCTCTTCTTGTTCCATAACACATAAACATAACTGGTTTGTGTTGTAAACTCGAGGGCGCTCTCTGAAGCAATCCTGGAACAACGTATTTAACATTCAAGGTTATTGTTATTGTATTCTGTTTATGTTTATTTATGTTTCCTGTTTAATTGTAAATTCGACAAGCGACGACGTGTTGTGATAACGCTCTTGTTTATTTGTTTATCATATGGTAGTAACCCCTATTGTCTGAGATGTTTGGGCCGCCCGTAGGCCTCTGACATCTGATCCTTCTAGACCTGTAGCTTTTTTAACATTTAATTTTGTAAACAACTAAAAAAATTCAGAAGTGTAGCAGAGTTTCCCTTTAAGGGAACCACGCCATCACACAAACCACGCCATCTGATCGACGTGCATCGATTGATTGTAGCTTTGGCTGATCGACGGATACCGGTCGATAAAAAAATCGCGCGCGAACCATTTTAATCGATCGATGACGAATTGATAAAGATCGAATAATCGGGCAGATCGATTTGGTGGTGTGAGAAAGTCGATCGAATCAAGCTACAAGATCTACTATACGATATCGTCCATACAAGACCAACGAATGAATGAAACTCCTTCGCTAGCCGTTGCTCTAAATTCAGTTGATTAAGTAAAGATATCTTTGAAGTCTTTGCATATACTCGTATATGCAAAGACTTCATCACACGATCTACATATTATAATCACAGATGCCTCAAACAATGTAGAAACACAATCGTAGGTCGCATGTGAGATCTACTCCATAATTATGTAGATGAAACCTCCACCGCTATTACAATATCTTATTTCTTCGAAGTCGTATTCCTCATTGCTGACGGGCATGATCATTCTAAGGAATTAATCACATAGAACGACTCTCGTGGCAGATTTAATGGAGTGGTTCGCCATTGCCTTCCCCATTTCACACACTGGTCGTCTTTGTGTGCAAGTTTCCTCGCGATGTTTTCCTTCATCGTCAGAGCAGTCGGTAAATGTACATAAGTCTTTTGAATAAACCGAAAAACTCATTGGTACATGGCATTGCCTGGTTTCGAACTCGGACCTCCCGCATGGGAGTCCGACGTCCTAACCACGACGCCACCGACTCTCCTAATGGTTGTTATAGATACCCATACAGATCGAAAACCATTAGAGCAGTCGATAATGTACGTCAGTATTCGAACCATCCGAAAATCTCATTTGTACATTGCTTTGTATGGTTTTGAACAGGTAAAAAAGATAAGTTAAAAGTTAAAAATTTAATTCATTAATTTTAAGGAAAGCCCCGAATCGCTTTGTCTTTAAAAATCAAGTTCGTAGTCACCTTTTGAGTTCCTCATAATCCCTAAAACTTTATATTTTATATATTTGTGCATAATAGTTTATTATTATTTCGTATGTATTTAATTATATTGTATTTATGTATATAAGTAAATTATATTGTATATTTGTACTAATATTGTATATTAGTATACTATGTAAGTATATTGTTATTTTAATATATAAATTTCACATAAAAAATTAAGTAAGTTTTTTGACAGCTGGCAGAGAATGCCGCAGGGCATTAAGCTCACCTGTACACAAAAGTGTAAAAGAATAAATAAATATTTTTTTAAAAGTTCTTCAGTTGGTTTATTACGAATTTTTATATTGTTTTAGTCCAACTTTGTCCCCGTTTCCTAATAAAAAGTTAGAGGATGGAAAAAAGGAAATCCTTCAAAGAAAAATGTCTGAACAACGTTAAACCAATCCCGAACGATCAAAACACCCCGAGGACACGACGAGGGTATTATTCCATCCCGACAACTAATTAAGTAGGTATACCCTGACCAGGGATATAAAAACCCTCTCCATATTACGGAATTAAATTGTACTAATTTTTTTTCATAGCGAACTTCAAAACACAGATTATAAAACTACGAATGGCGTCCTCTTGACAGGTTTTTTATATTCCTAGTCAGGGTATCTCTTCTAAGTCGGTTACCTCATTGAAATTGAAAACGTTTATTTAGCTCCAGAATATAGAACACAATACAGAAGTATACAAAGTTTAATACATGCAGCACAAAACATCCGGTGCGGTACAGTGCCAGAAAGGGTACACCAGCTCAGCATGATGCTGAGGCAAGCCACAGCGCATTGCTGAGGGTCGTGAACATTCTAAGGAATTAATCACATTGAACGATTCTCGTGGCGGATTTAATGGAGTGCCATTGCCTTCCCCATTTCACACACTGGTTATCTCAGTATGCAGGTTTCCTCACGATGTTTCCCTCACCGTCAGAGCAGTCTGTAAATGTACGTAAGTCTTTCGAAAAAAACCGAAAACTCATTGGTACATGGCATTGCATGGTTTCGAACCCGGACCTCCGGCATGGGAGTCCGGCGTCCTAGCCACGACGACGCCACCGACGCTCTGGACTATACGAGTACATATAAGTATTTCAGACGAATGAATTTTCCTCGCAAATTGCTTTCGACTTTTGTGTTTTGATTTAATGAGCAGCTTTTAAAACAAGTGTTTTATTTGGTGAAGAGGTTAAAAAATATAAGAGATAAATAAACAATAATGATTTTTATCGATATTTGAAGGTGTACTCTGTGCAATGTACGTAATGTTAGAGGGCTTTCGATGCGCTGTTAACCTTAAGGACTTAGATGGGTTGCCTCATGTGCCGGTAACGACGCTGGCTGTCTTGTCCTTCAAACTGGAACACCGAACGCAGCTATGCAAATGTTGCTGCTTCGCTGCTGAAAAGTCAAGTTTAAAAGAAAACGTTTATTAGGAAAACTGAGATGTGTTATTTTTTGTTGCCATAAATTAGAAGTGTTTTTACGTTTTTTTATATTAAAATTAAATAGTGTACAAAAGGTTTGTGTACTTTTTTATGTATTAATAACTCGTCTTCAACATACTACAATTTCAGGAATCAATCTCATATGTCAGCGCAAACAACAAGTGACGTCATAGTGCACGTGCAATGCCCACCTGCGCTTGCGACGAAGCAAACACGCAGCAACAGCCGATACCACGTCATGCCGCCCCCCACTACCTGGCCTCTATAAAAGCGGGCGCCCGACCCGAGGTGACATCATTCACTTGCGACTCGTCGACGAGACAGTCTGACTTGATCTTTTATTCGATTTCCGAATAATTAACCGTAACTGGTTGCTATCAAGGGACTCTCGTGTGGCCGGTTACTATTGAATGTCTAACCGGTGACTAGTGGTTGCTGTTGAGACGGTTGACCCGTGGCTAGTTAGTGTCGAGTAACTAGGCAGTAACTAATTTGCTGTTAAATAACTCTAAAATAAGTTGATTGAGTCAATATAGTTATTAAAGTAGTAGTCGTTATTAAAGTTATTACAGGGTATCCTAGTGCGGGATTTAGAGCATCAACTAAACAATTAAACAATACTTTGTACAAACATTAGAACTGTAGGTATTTTACAATTATAACCACTAACAATTATTAAAAAACATGTAATTTATAACTAAAAATATTTAATTATACTTTTTTTCGAAATGGTAACATCCTGTGATGAGCAGCGTACCCGTGACTGTGTGGGGCACAGTATACGGACACTACTGTGAAGTACTGCCAGTGTTCTTAACAAATCTATATTGGTTTTTGTTACACTGTGAATGTAAATGTTTGAATGAAATTATGTAGATTTTCAATAAATAAATAAATAAAAACCACTCTTGTATGAATGTAAGTTGCAAAATAAATTTATTTGTATTTGTGTTTTTGTATTTAAAATTATAATTCGCTGGTTTAAAAAAAAAAGCAAAAATAGAACCACAGGGTGAGGACAACCCGTAGAATAATAGCGGGCCATCTATGCCCTTACCTTCAGATCTGACACAGCTATTTAAGGAAATATCATAGTTTTTTTTTAAGTGACCCGTTATTTTTGCGTACCAGTGGCGTTATTTTTGCGGACACAGCCGCCCTACGCCCTATCACTGGGCCGGTTATATGTTCATCGGGCGACTAATTGGTCATTATTTTAATTATCCTCAAAAGTCGCGGCAAATACATGACTGTGTCAGTGTGGTCCTGGCCTTATAATCAATCTCACTCCGGTTACAAAAAAAGAAACAAAATGGTACGTATGACTGTAGAGGAAGCAAGAGAGGCATGTCAAGACCGATAATCGTGCGCTCCATTATCTCTGCCTACCCTTCAAGGGACATAGCGTGAAGTTATGTATGTATGTACAAGACATTGATAAGCAGAGAGAATGGAGTTGTGGGAACGCGCTATGTGAGGACATGGAATGTCGTAATGTCAGTTGTATGAAAGGGAAAAGGGAAGATATTCCACCAGACGGGGTGTTGTGCCTGGTGACCAGATGTCCTGGTCCTACTACGGATGTTTGGAACTCGTATATATGCGAAGTCCTAGGAAAATTTCGATAGCGCGTTCTACATCGATGTGAGTAGGTACTAATCGTAGTTGCACGTCGTGTGTCACCACAGATGTCTATCGGTATTTTATATGATACATTTCGGAGAGTGCGCATCGGAATTGCACGACCTGATTCCAGCATCTCCATTCCGCCTTCGGACTACGCCTTATACCAGGCGCGAGGAGAGGTTCCATCCTTATGTTGTTGATATCCCATCTGTTCGTACGAAGCGATTTGCTTCTTCGTTCATCATGCGAACGGCTAAGGAATGGAACAGCCTGCCGGCGCCTGTATTTCCCGAAACGTACAACCTTAGGATCTTCAAAACTAGGCCAGAGTGAACAGGCATTTACTGGACCCGCATGCTCCCATCGTCGACATCATCGTCGCTTACCATCAGTCGAGATCGAGGTCTCGACCGATCCGGAATCTCGCACTTCTTCACCCATCCAATATTTCATTTTACTTGCGGTGTAATTTATTATTCGATACAGTAATCGCGCAGTAAAGTTGGAATAACCGTCTGGTTATACTCGAGATCTTATCACTTTGCACTACGGAATTTGCTACACCCTAAGTGTACAGACCCCGGTAGATGAGGAACCCGTATACCCGTTCTAAATGCAAAGCTTGCCACAACAACCTACATTATTCAAGCACAAGTGTAACCTATTTCGAACTCAGGTCTGCCTTCAAAGCAGGCTTTAGCAGCCCCTTTCAAACTTGAAAACAGTTTAAATTCCTCTTAACTTGAAATGGTGTGAAATGGTTATGCCATTTTGGGAAATCTCTTTGCCGATACGAATTAGTAAGTAAGTATTCTCATTCCTATAGAATATATATTTTTATTTATTATTAATTCAAAAAGTTTGAATCAATATTAATATTGAAATTATAACATAGAAGCTTTGTTTGTAAAATTTCTGGTATTATAGCTTATATTTTTATGGGAGTTTGTAATTGTATTATATATTAGAAAGTTACCATATAAATAAGCTGGAATAATTCTAAATATATATTCTGTTTGCACACGCCAAATAAATAAAAAAATAACATTCTAGGTACTGTGACAGTAAAATTTGTCTGACAATATCGGCATTAGTCATTTATTTTAACCTACTCATAGCATAGCATTACTTTGATGACCATAATCCCCGACGGGGTAGACGGAAGAACCACCACCTTCATTATAAGAATAAGAATTTCATAGGTAGTTCCCACTTATTTTAGAGTCAAAGTAAATTAAATAAAGGTAGATTTTTTTTCGCGAGCATGATTTGAACCTGCGACCGATCCGACCTAGTTTTACCCAGTTAAGCTGGTACAGATATCGCTATGCTGCCTTTACATGCATTATACAGAAGGGGTTGAATAATTTGAAACCAGCGAGAAGGGCCGCGATAGCTCAGTTGGTTTGGCACGGCTGCAGGTTCAACAACATACAACGGCTTAGAGGGTCACGAAACTGCGAAGCAAGCGTCGCCGGATCGAATCCACCTCTGGACACTTTATAGCTGGACATTCCCTGCGTTACAATAGACACTAATCACCAAAAGAAATAAAAGTAAAACGTGTGACCTCGTAAATAGCGCACGAGTACTTCAGGAGTGTCATGTCATAATTCAAATTTAATGTCCCGAGGAGTCATTCATGAACTTTTAATGTATTCCAGTGGAAATGGCGGCCGCTGGGGCTGAATTATCGAGTGTCTTTCACCAGTTACCGGGTAGGTATCTTTAGATTGTTCAATTAGGGAAGGACGTTCAACTTCTGAAGGACAACAGTGTATCACCACATTACTGGTGTGGTAAAACAATCATGGACTGTCTTGTGACCATTTGCTAGCCGAATCAATACAAATGAAATCAATTTTATTAAATACATTTTATGTTCTATTATAATAATATTATAAGGATAGAAGTCCTAGTAATGTGTCCGAGCCATCGGAGTCGAGCCGCTTTCGTCTCTCCTATAATGTTCGGCTCGTTCACCATCTCTTCTATCTCCCTATTCTTTCTCATCCTCCACCCTCCATCTTCCTTCTTGGCTGGTCCCAGAATCTTCCTCAATATCCTGGCTCGAGACTGCGCAGGAGAGAGAGCGATGGCGCTCTTTGGTATCGGAGGCCAAGATCCACTTCGGGTCGCTGTGCCAGCGGAGTAAGTAAGTAAGGATAGAAGTGACGTCAGCGGGGTGTGCTCCCCCTCCCTCCTAACAACGGCTTTTTTATAAAAGCGGCGGTAGCCACGAGCGCAGTCACTTACCGCCCGCGCCGGCGCGGGCGGCGACCCGCTTCTGGCGCTTTCACGCGCTATCGGCGTATTCCAGGCCGCTTCTCCCCGACCCCTCCGTCCCCAGCGACGTCCTAAGCCGAGGTCCGTACCCACCCGGGTGCCCTTAGGCAGTCGCTTCTTATAGTAGTTTTTAAGTCCTCCTCTAGGCTGGAGCGCATTTAGCGCTCGCCCCAAAAAACCCGTGAAGCTGTAAAGGTCATTAGGACCAACAGCAATTATCAGTACGAAAAAAAAGCGCAGTCACTTTTTGGCCGGCGTTCGTAGCGACAACGTGTTCCTCGTGATTTGCTGTATACGTGAGAAGTTATTGTTTGTGTGGTTTATGCAGTTCAGTTATATTTAACTTGTGTTCGTGGTATAGTTCCATTGTAATCTTTCATTATTTTTGATTGTGAAATATTTAATAAAAGAATTTGTTTTTAGGATATTCGGTGTTTATTTAAAAAAAATTAAATCTTTCGATCCTTAGAATATATAATGTCCTTTTTTATTAGTAGCAATGTGCTGGTCATTTGTACCACTTTACCCAAAAAAATAACCCTGTTACATGTATGAAAATTTTCAATACTAAAGAAAAATAAACCCCATTATTTTGTGCCTTGGTGGCATAAACTCATCCATGTCGTTATGAATGAAACGAGTTTCCTTCGCACCGGGCCGTTGGAGGCCCAGCGGAACACGACGGGCGCGAGGCCCAATGACTGCACAATGGCGTCCGAATTCACCATAGACTGCAACCAAACAGGCATATGGCTTCAACAAAGTAATATTATAATTATATCCCTAATATATACGTATAGCACAACTTCTACTTACGTATAGTACAACCATGTGTCTGACTTGTTCCTTCCAAAGTTAAAGATAACTAAAACACAATAACAAAGACCAATAAATTTAACAACAGTTTGTTTACAATTTTGATCAAAACAGGATCGTGATTGAGATGCAGAATAACTTTCAACATACCCTCAAACTACCATTCGTCGTGACCTAGCACTCAGCCTGCGACGACGTAACCATATCGTTCAGGGGTTACGATTACAGGGGGGGTCTAAAGCCAGGGGGTGAGGGGGCAGTGTTGTTATCGCGCGCCGGAAGTGGGGCGCAAGGTCGAGGGCGCCGCCCTAGTTTGAAGGTTCGCGCGGGGCACGAGGGGCTTGGGGCGGATTTAGTTTATGGTTATGTATACACCAAGAATATAAAAATCCTGTCTAAAGGAAGCCATTGGTAGTTTTATAATATGTGTTATGGAGTTTGATAAGGAAAAATAGTAGGTGATTGCATTTAATTCTGTGCCGAAATACTTGTCGTTGGGTGCAATCTATGAAATGAGGGAAAATACTTTTTATTTTAAAATGTAGGGCTCGTTGATGTCTTTTCTATGAACCAGAGAGCTGTAGCCCTAGGCGAATCTCATTGCACCGCGCACCGCTGCGGTGGGCAGTGAAGCGGTCGAACAGGTAGTACTGGATTGTATGTAATCCGTTGCAACCTAAGGTTCAATTTACATTGCCGCGGAATGGATAGGAAGCGAATTTATGCAACGTAATTGTACATAGCATAATGAACTTTATGACAATTGTGTAACATACAAACTAAATACGCTTTACCGCTAGGGGAATTTTTGAGAATGCGCGAGGATTCCCCGGAAGACGCGCGACCTTTTTTTTGGCTCGTATTTAGTTTGTATGTTACACAATTGACATAGAGTTCATTATGCTATGTACAATTACGTTGCGAAAATTCGCTTCCATTCCATTCTGCGGCAATGTAAATTGAGCCTTTCACACTTCAACTGCCTCGCTGCGCGGTCGGGCAGCGCTCGAGCCGTCTCCGCCTTTTATATTTTTTATTTTAGTAGCGTCTTAATTGTATACCGCCAAACTGCTTAGCAGTTTATCGGCGGACATGTTGCTCCCTTATTTTATTATAAATAATAATTATATTTTTATACTTTTTGCGCCTTTTTATACTTACTTACATACTTAATAGATGGTCACATAACCTACATCACAAATAAAACCACCCTAATACCTACCATCAAACTACAAAGTAACACGTCTCGTAAAAATACCCTAATATGAACTAAAACTATTAACTAAAACGCACCGACTTTTGCATAGAAATAGAAACCGGTCAGGTGCACTGCATGTATTTAAAACCCGTGTAAAAACCACAACACGACCGCGCGACACCGACACACTGCACCGCGACTGTGCGCGGTGCAGTGTGTTTTTCACTCTATTGAACAAAATAAACATAGTCCAGTCCGCCGGAACTCAACACAGTGTTATCTTCGAAGCCGGCAGGCGGGTCTGTTCGCGGCCTAATGTGTCGCTCGTATCGCGCTCAGTATGTGCCGACCCCTCCAGGACGGGTTAGAGAAGGGCTTTCGTAAGCTCTTCAATACACCTCCGGTACATTGTGTGTAACAATGACACGGAAATAACACTGTGTACATACGTTTCTATATTTATTCCACTAGTTTTCTTTGTACGCCTACCATTTTTATTTTTGGTTTCCTATAAATCCTTGGCCTAGATTCTACAGCTCTAGTTGGTGAAGAAAAAGGTACAATTACACAAAACTTAGTAAAAACAATGAATTATAACCTGGGTAGTTTTATTTCTAAGAAGAATATCTCAAATCAAATCACTATTTTTTAATTGTATTAAGTACCGTATAGTACATTTTTACAACGTCATGTTTCACTCTACCACCACTTCGTAAGGTGCTGTAGCTGAAAGTAAAGAAGCGGCGCAAGAAACTTTCAGCAGCACATCTTTTGAAATAAATATATCTTACAATAATTATGAATACAATCATATATGTACACAATGTGCAGAGCTGGAGCTGGGTTTAGGACCAAACCTCTTTATCATTTAAGTAGTCATTTATTTTATAATAACCCTTTTTACATAAGGTCCGTCTTATATGGGTTTTTTATCTGTCATATTTATCACAGTACCAGGTATCTCATTATAAAATCGTACACAGTGACCCATAAATGATGTGTTTACTAAGTCTAAAGCGTGGGACTGCAAGTTTGTTTTTGTTTCTGGTATTGAAATTATGATTATCACAGTTTTTCGGAAACAACTGTAAGTTATTGCGTACATACATAATATTTTCATAAATCTAATATTTCATAATATTTTAATAATCTTCCAGTTAACTGAATAGAGTACCTACCTACATATGTATTGTGAATTCATCTGACTTTGCAGTGTCAGTCTGGGGTGGTATCACCCTTATATCTATTTCTGCTGTAAAGTAGCAATGCTTGAATTGCTGTGTTTCGGTTTGAAGGCTAAAAGAGCCAGGGTAATTACTCCATCCAAGTCCTCAAGGTTAGCAGCACATAGAAAACCCTCTCATCATCAGCCTATTAATGTCCCCACCGTTGAGGCACAGGCCTCCTCTTGCACAGGTACGGGTCATGATCAACCGAGCGGGCCCAGTGCTGTTTGGTAGATTTCACACGCCTTCTGAAACTTTTAATTTCCTCAGACATGCAGGTTTCCTCGCGATGTTTTCCTTCACCGTTACAGCAGTCGGAAAATTTACGATAGTCTTCGAAAGAATCCGAAAAACTAATTGGTACATGGCATGGTTTCGAACCCGGACAATGGAGTCCGGCCACTAGACCACCGACGCTTTTTCCCTCTAATAACTTCATAGTCAGGTGATGTCTATGGGCATCGCTGACATTCTGGTGGCACGTTTGCTCTTCTTCTTTCCTTGTACTAAAACGAAAGAATAAGAATAAAACGTATTTATATAACTATAAATACGTATACACGATACATCAGTCTGTAGGGAGAACTGGCTATTATCCCGTACCATTGTCTATAATAATATTTCTAGTCTCTCCTGGTATTATCCGGGGATCGACCGCCTTCCGCTCGGATTGTTTTTCATCCAATAAGCTATCGAATTGGAAACAAAATCTCGTGGATCGAATGCTCTCAGGAACGAATGGATGAATGGACATATTGGATGGACCATTTGATGGGTAGGTAAATTGATTAATGCAAAATAGGGTCGGTGCAAAAGAGCGGTGGCCTAGTGGCTATGACGCCGGACTCCCATGCGGTAGGTCCGGGTTCGAAACCATGTACCAATTTGTTTTTCGGTTTATTTTTCGAAGAATTGCGTACATTTACCGGCTCTAACGGTGAAGGAAAACATCGTGAGGAAATCTGCATGTCTGAGGAAATGAAAAGTTTCCGAAGGCGTGTGAAATCCACCAATCAGCATTGAGCCCGTTGTCGGTGGATCATGGCCCGTACCCCCTTGGTCAAGGGGAGGCCTGCACCCCAACAGTGGGGACATTAATAGGCTGATGGTGATGATGATGATGAAAATTGGGTCGCTACCTCCGACCGGACATTACAAAACTTAAAATTTCACGCACGCTGGTTGCAGGTTTTCGTTCGATATTTTCCATTAGAGTAACCTGTAAAAGTATGCATGTCTTCGAAAAATCGAAAAAAACCCTTTGGTACATGGTTCGTTAAGAATCGAATCTAGGTCTCCCTAACCTAGAAACTAGACACGAGAGTTCGGTACACTATAATTCGCTATATACAGGATGGAAAGTATTTACAGGCGATAATATTACATTAATTAGTATTTTTTGCTTTCCCAACTCAATTTTGTACAACAACCAATTTCCCACTTCCTAACCATGCTGTGTTTACACGTTAAGGGTTACGACCTAGCTCGTAACTTTATATTGATTTTTCTGTAATTTCTCTGATTGTAATCTGTTGTTTACCTAATAAATAAATAAAATAAAATTAAAATAATATAATAGATAATTTCGTCCTTGATAAAGATATTCAAAATACTATTTGATTGCGCTGGTTCGGGTTCCTGTCTGTATCTAACGGTATTTAAAGTAAACAATTAATCCCCAAACTAGATTGCACAGCGACACAAAAGGAGAGGAACAAAGGAACTCACCGGCTTTCGACAGTTTAACTGAGTTTTCAGGCTGCTCCAGCTGGGTGGCCACCCTCTTCTTATGTCTGCTACTGAAGTCTTCAGGATAGACACACGAGAGCACACAAAACTTAGGTCTATTAGCGTTTTCCGGAAATATCGATTTATTGAAGTTGCATGCGACGCGTGAGACGCTCGGCCGGACACTGTCTGCGTCACGAGGTGAGTTTAATAAAAGGATCGCTAATTGGAAATAGATAGGAATGAGGGAGACAGGAAATCACTGTGCATTGAAATTATGCCCTATGCATACGATTACATCTGTGTAAAACAAATGTAGACAAGTGGTGCGGCTACTGTTCGGTATCCTTAGCAACTGAAGTCAAGTGTCTGTGCATTATACTCAACAGGAAGCTGCTATGGTATAAACATTTTGAAAACCAACTCACTAAATGCATTGAATATGGAGTATCTCGTTCCACTTGCTGTGGAGACCACGGGCGTATGGTGCACGGAGGCGAAAGTTTTGTCCGAGGTTTGGGCCGGCGACTGAGAGAGCGCTCAGGTGACCCCCGCGCCGAGTCGTACCTGGTGCAGCGCTTCTCGTTGGCTATTCAGCGTGGAAACGCTGCCAGCGTGATGGGCACCTTCCCGCCGGGTGCGACTCGGGGCGGTTTATTAGACTAAGGAATTTGACATCAATATGTTTATATTATCTTAACTCCTTCCCCATACATATGGAATAAACATTTTGAAAACAAACTGACAGTTTGCATTTCATTCTGGCAATGCCAAAGACTTCTGAGCTCTGTCTTCTGAGTGTCTGAATTCGGACCTAACCTAACCTAAGATATTCCAAATATTTGTATTAATATTTGTACTAGATCATCTAGTGCATAATGTAGTAAAGTCCTATAAATCAATGATAGGTATTTCCACTAATTGATTAGTAAACCTTTTATAAAGTGTTAAAATAGGTTTTAGATGGTTTCAAAAAATTTACCCATAAATATAATAATAAAATTTTTAATTTTACACATAAATATGTCAATCTTTGACTTAGCACTAATTCCTGTTGCAATATTACCAGCAATATTGGTTGAAATATTTCAATATATTTACGTCGAAAAGTGGAAACTACCAATGATGAAGGTGGTTCCTTTGTCTACCCTCTCGGGAATTATGGACGTGACAGTTATGTAAATACATCAGTGACCAAATAATGACCTGTAAACACTTAGTTATTCCACCGTGTATATGGCGAGGCCCGACTCGCACTTGGCCGGTTTTTCATTACATCTTTTACTTCTTACTTTTGGATGGTAGGATTTTTTAACGCAGCTAGCTCGCAACTTAAATACTTGTGGCGACGCACGACACGCGCGCCACTACGTAGAACGCGCTATCGAAATTTTCCTGGGACTTCGTATATATACGAGTTCCAAACATCCTTAGTTGGACCAGCACGTCTGGTCACCAGGCACAACACCCCGCCTGATGGAAGATCTTCCCTTTTTCCTTTCATACAACTGACGTTACGTCATCCATATCTTCACATAGCGCGTTCCTACATACTTATTCAATTTTTTATACTAATTTATAAAAAAACTCATTTTACACGGTTCGCCTGGAGCGAACTCCTTCCCTCCCGCACGGGAGTCCGTCGTCCCAGCCACTACGCCACGACGACACCCTAATTGCCTAATACATCTTCAATTAATGGACCAGCGCCCCGTCTCATAGCCGGAGCGCGTCCGCGTCGAGAGTTCTGAGTGATGTATTAATCCCATTAGTGCCCGAGTCAGCCGAGCGGGGCAACAGTCGCCGGGACTACGTAAGTGCTGGACTACACGCGTCCGGTTCCAGCCCGGTTCGGCACGGCCAATCACAATCATTCCGCCCTCCCTCCACTTGAAGTCAGCGCCTCGTTGGCTGCAGCGAACCGAACTGGGGCTGGAAACGTACGCGTGTAGTTCAGGCCTAAGTTAACCTTTTCGCGTTTATGTGTACTTAGTGCTCTCACAGTTACATATACATATACTTATTATTGAAGCTACCTATAGAATATAACAGAAATAAACCTCATTAGAGCTTGAAGGGTTCAGTATCCCTAACTGACCTGATCATCTTTCTCTAAGCATTTAAAAATGCAATCGCAAAAAAACCATATAAAACTTCAATACATGACCGAAATGTATGAAACAGCTGATTTTTTCTTCGCATTTTATGGCCGGTTTACATTTGGTCAAGTACAGGGGCGAGTGCAAGTAAAATGGCGAGTGGTGAGTGACTGGAGTGAAAGTTACTTTCCCAAATATTATTATGAAAATACATGTCAATAATTTGATGTCAAAAATATAAAATTAAAATAATAAAATTAATGTCATACTATAACTAGGTAAAAATTATATAATATAATTTCAGTCAAACAGCCCCCCGCGAATTGCCTCCTGGCCGAAAGTACCCAGGATACTCGCGGCGTTCCCTCGCTGAACGGCGAGGGAAATGCGCTGTACTAAAAAGTGGCCGGCTCGCGGATCACCTCTTCTCTCCTTAATTCGTCTCCCCACAGCGCGAATCAGATCCTTGGCCTCGGTATTTTTAGTTCAAATTTCTTGTAAAACTGCTCTGTGTAATTTATGTGTGTGCAAAATAAAGTTTAAGTATAAGTTTATTTTTTATTAAATAATTAGAGCAGACGAACAAACGGTCCACCTGATGTTAAATGATCACCGTCGCCCATAGACATGTCACGTCACTGTATTAATATTAGAGGGTTTTTAATGCGCTGCTAACCTTGAGGACTAGGAGGGATTGCCTCATTTGCCGGTAACTACGCTGGCTCTCTTACCCTTCAAACCGAAACAGAGAAATGCATGCAAGCAAGGCAGAAATAGATAAGAGGGTGGTACCACCCCAGGCGATCCTTCACATCAGGATCTACCACAACAAGTATTAATACCCATTAAAATAATACAATTACATAAACTTAGGTGCGTGCTACGACATCAAACTTACGATTCCACGGATACCAACCAGACACCGCAATACCGCGCTATCGAATCTTCTACAAAAAACCGCTGAGCCTCTGGTAATGAGACACCAGACCGTCATCTCCTTCATTACCATGATTTATTTGCAAACAACCTTCTGCCTATTAACTGTAAGCGTAGAAACGAGCGAGGGAGGAGCGAACAGAAGCGACATAGTTTTATATTACACAGTAAACTGCTCGCAATAACCAGTAGTCTAGACTCTAGACGACAGAACCCAGTAGGAAGTTGTAAACAGTGGCTCTGCTACACATAAGTTCAAGTTCAAATTCATTTATTTCAATCACTCTATCACTGACTTCCACAGCACACTTGACTGCACTCCTCATGAATACCCTCCCTCTTTCACCAAACCACATTATACCCTCACCCACACACACACTCATACTAGGACATCCCAGCACACTCATGCACATCGTCGTACAACACTCCTTAATTAATTACTTTTTCATCAAAAAACATTTTATTTGTTTATTTTAATAAATGTGTAATATAAATATAAATAAATAATAATAATAATAATTAAATATCTCATAAATATCTTGTTATAAATTGATGTAATTATTGGATAAGAAAATTGTACCGGCCTCCGCGATACAGGCTGTTGCCTAATGCGGAGTCCAACGTTTAGTATAGTTTAATGTATCGTGATCATGAAAATAAAGAGATTTTTAATTTAATTTAAAAACAATTACATATTTAATTTAATTTTATTTATTTATTTAATAATAATTTAATAATAATTTTCATTTTTTTATTTTTTGATACATTTCATTACACTATATTTACATTAAACTATAGGACTCCGCACTTGGCAACAGCCTGTATCGCGGAGGCCGGTTCAATCTTATCTAATAATTACATTAATTTATACTAAGATATATTTATTTATGAGATATTTAATTATTATTATTTTATATTAATTTTATTACTTATTTATATTATACATTTATTAAAATAAACAGAAATAAGGATAAGAAAGTAATTAACTATGGGATGTTGTACGACGATGAGCGTGAGTGTGCTAGGGTGTCTTAAGGTGAGTGTGTGTGTGTATTAGGTAAACACAACAGATTACTACCATATAAATTACATAAAAATCAATATAAAGTTATGAGCTAGGTCGTAACCCTTAACGTGTAAACACAGCATGGTTGGGAAGTAGAAAATTGATAGATATAGATTGTTGTACAAAATTGAGTTGGGAAAAAATACTATTGAATGTAATGACTAAAACACTTATACCTTATATTGTGTTTAAAAGTACATTAACATTACATGTTCATTTCCACTGGTCACAGAGAGATCTGTCCTTCGAGATATAGGAACTTCCTAGTTCGGAGGTCAGCGTTTACCTTTTGCTTACTAATTTTATTTAGTTTAATATAACCTATGCTTAAGTTCCTGGATACTTTATCATCTTACCGCACAAATCTCTGACACATAACTACTTTAAGCATGACTAGTTTCCCACACTCTCTGTCACATAAATGTTGGATTCTTTTTTTATATGTCTCTTTTATATTCTTAATATTGTTATCTTTATCTATTTTACAACCGGCTGTATCTGTAATCTTCTCTTTTTTATTATATAAGTGAGTAATACTGCAGGGAGCGACCTAGGTCAGGTATTTTATTTGTAAAATAGTTAGGTTTTTTGTAATTTTAGCTTAAGCATTTATTTTATTGTTATATTAGTTTTATTTTAATTTGTTATATATACGAATACATATTATATAATTACTTCTTTTTAAGTACTATATTTATACTGTTATTTATAAGTGGAAATTTATTATTAGCATTTTTTTATCTATGTATTCTAAGTCTATTGTTGTTACGTATTTGTCTGTTAATTTCCCTAATAGAAAATAAATAAAATAAAATAAATAAATAAACTTATTTTATATAAATATAAAATATAAAAACACAAGATTACTAAACAGAAATAAGCAAAACAAATTTTAAACAAAAAGAAAATAAATAATCATATTTGCAAAATAGCTAAAATAATTTAATTATACCAGAAGTTAATGTTGTACTCGACTCCGATGGCTCGGACACATCACTATTGGTATCGGAGGCCAAGATCCACTTCGGGTCGCTGCGCCAGCGGAGTAAGTAAGTAAGTAAGAAGTTAATGTTTATGTTTATAATTGCATAAAAAAAAACATCGAGAAGAATTATGTAGAGTTATTCTGGTAAGTCTAAGCTCGTGTGCTCGGTGAGATTGAGGTCAAACGCGGGTATAGTCGTAAATTAAAAAAAAAACAGAATCTGGGATTTGGTTTTGATAGAAATGTCAACCAGTTATATCGGGATGGTGATAATCTTGATAAAAGATTAACCTTGAGAAGTAAAATTTACTTTTAATCTTTTAAAGCATTTAAAAGAAGAATGGCGAATTTCCATATATTTTGAGATCCAGTTTTTTTGACGGTTTATTGGCAGCGTGGATTTTTTTCTGTCTATCTGAGATCTGACCATATATTTCTACCCTGAATATAAGTTATCTATCTATAACTGTTATTAAAAGTAAAAAGGAGATTAAATCTTATTCCCACACACACAAGGTTGTTTAAGATTAGACTTAAGTAATATACTGTTTGGACAATATGGTAGTACAAAACACCTCACAAGGTTGTTTATGATTAGACTTAAGTAATATACTGTTTGGACAATATGGTAGTACAAAACACCTAAGGTTGTTTATGATTAGACTTAAGTAATATACTGTTTGGACAATATGGTAGTACAAAACACCTCACAAGGTTGTTTATGATTAGACTTAAGTAATATACTGTTTGGACAATATGGTAGTACAAAACACCTAAGGTTGTTTATGATTAGACTTAAGTAATATACTGTTTGGACAATATGGTAGTACAAAACACCTCACAAGGTTGTTTATGATTAGACTTAAGTAATATACTGTTTGGACAATATGGTAGTACAAAACACCTAAGGTTGTTTATGATTAGACTTAAGTAATATACTGTTTGGACAATATGGTAGTACAAAACACCTCACAAGGTTGTTTATGATTAGACTTAAGTAATATACTGTTTGGACAATATGGTAGTACAAAACACCTAAGGTTGTTTATGATTAGACTTAAGTAATATACTGTTTGGACAATATGGTAGTACAAAACACCTCACAAGGTTGTTTATGATTAGACTTAAGTAATATACTGTTTGGACAATATGGTAGTACAAAACACCTAAGGTTGTTTATGATTAGACTTAAGTAATATACTGTTTGGACAATATGGTAGTACAAAACACCTCACAAGGTTGTTTATGATTAGACTTAAGTAATATACTGTTTGGACAATATGGTAGTACAAAACACCTAAGGTTGTTTATGATTAGACTTAAGTAATATACTGTTTGGACAATATGGTAGTACAAAACACCTCACAAGGTTGTTTATGATTAGACTTAAGTAATATACTGTTTGGACAATATGGTAGTACAAAACACCCCCAAGTGTGGACCGCCGAATGAAAGACGGTCTCCAGGACGAAGACATTTATTAAAAATATGATATGCTATATAAGTAATTCGAAACAACAAAACTGTAACGTGTTGTAAAATGCGACTAGCGCCATCTATCGACGGATAGGGTCAAACACTGTTTCACAGATTTTTTTATTGTATTTAATAATTACGACCGGTTTCGTTTACACATCTTTAGGTATTTGTTTATAAGGTTGTTTAAGCTTTGACATAACCCAAAGAGGAATAACGGGCCAGATAGTGAGTTGTCCAGCTAGGGTTTTGAAGGTCCTAGGGTCGAACTGAATCAATTGCGTTTTGTTATTGCATTTATTCAAAAATCTTATTCTTCAAATTTATCATTTACTGACTGCTATAAATGTACAAAAATTACATTTAAAATGATATCTATATCATTTATGAAAAGGTCTTCATTTATTATATAATAACTGGGCCCTGGGCCGCTATCCTTCTTTTATAATGAAAATGTCGATGTCCCCTAAACTACTCCAATTAACTCTTGTCGAATCCAACTCGCCTCACTGTTTGTTCTGTGTACTGTGACTCAGAACAGATGCACGACAGTTTATGTCTTTTATCTTTTTCCACAGTCTGTGTAGTATATTCATAATTTTCCGGTGTTTTCCCACGACGAGACTGTGTGAGACTGGCAAAACAAAAGCACCCTGTCTAATAAAATGACACAGGGTGGCCGTAAAATGTTATGTTGAGTTGTCGATACGAATGAATAAATATGTTGCGACGCACGACGCGCTACTACGATTAATACCTACTCACATCGGTGTAGAACGCGCTATCGAAATTTTCCTGGGACTTCGTATATATACGAGTTCCAAACATCCATAGTTCGACCAGGACATCTGGTCATCTGGTGGTAGATCTTCCCTTTTCCCTTTGGCTCAATTTACATTGCCGCGGAATGGAATGGAATCGAAATTTCGCAACGTAATTGTACATAGCATAATGAACTTTATGTTAATTGTGTAACATACATACAATTTTTTGCCTTTTATACAACTGACGTTACGGCATCCATGTCCTCACATAGTGCGTTTCTACAAATGTATAAAAAAGGTATTAAAAAAATAAGTAGTTACAGTGAAAGACACATCAAGCTACCTCTGTGGAACCTTGTCTCAATAAGTTTTTGTTATGTTTTCTTGATCTTGAATGTGTCCAATAAGATAAAGTGACTAAGTACCATTATGCGGTTATGTTGTTGCGTTCATGCCGTCATGGCGTGTTCGTCCTATTTTATTGTTTAAAAACGGTTTACAGTGGTCATTTTTTTCGTAAAACTAGTGTATTTTACCTAAAAATCGCCCGTATTAGGTGAACGTTATATAAATTGAAAATTGAAATTGAAATCGTTTATTTAGCGCTGTAAACACCAGCATAATGCTGAGGCAAGCCACAGCGCTGATTTTAAGCTGGTCCCTCAGTGACTGCACGGACGAAGAAAGCAACAGTGTGTGCGTGTTGTGTTGTATGAATGTGTTTGTTTATATGAATGAGGATATTAGTGTGTATGTGAGGTACTGAGTGTGTGGGAGGGTGATGGCATGGTGCGGGTGTATTTACATGGTATTATGTGTGTGGATGGTAGTTCACAGTAGAGGCATAATATTACCGAGCACTTCCAGATTGTGAAGGACAGTAGTTACAGGGCACCTAAAGAATGTACGACAGTAAAGTCGACAGTAATGTATATAAGACAGTGAAATGGGAATAAAATACTACAGATGGTGTGAATTCGGCAACCTAACCTCCAATTGCACTTGGAATGCAAGACACTAGGCATTCCTGATGCATACGACTCTCCCTTAATCTCGACGTTGGTAAACTGTTTTTTTCAAAACAGACGCCAAAACGTTCGAGTTATTTTCAAGATTCCAACACGGTCATTGGCCAAATTGTCGTGTAAATCGCTAGCAATGGAAAGAAAGAAAAAAGTACCATGATTTGTTGGTTACTGTACACCTACAGTCCTTTGTACCATTTCTTTAGAATAACCCAAACCCAATCGCCCCCTGAATTTTTTTCCTGCATAATAACTTGCAGTGGCTTTTTTAAGGGGGACCTTGTGTTGGAACAGTGTAACTGAATCCTTAAAAACCAACTGATATCCTATGCGTTCGTTTCTCTATAATATTGTCTGTGCCTTTTTTCGTTCTGTTCAATGGACGTCTTTTTGCTTTTGTACGCACCTACAATATGAATCCAATTAAATATCGTTAAAGACTATTCATCGTTTAATTTCTGGCTCCCCATAACACCATGTTGTCCCAAATGCTCGACTCACTCTTTACGATTTATAGTTCTATTTTGTATTTTAGTAACCGATGTCCCCCTATTTTTTTTCTGATTCTGCCCCATCCCCAGTGTTAATTTCGTCGTGAAAACGTCTACGGTCTGAGCTCAGTCATGAAAATCGATCGTTAACTCACGCATCACGCGCACCAAGCAATAAGCATGTACAACCATAAAACATAATGAGGTTATTCCGTCAGTTGCTGGAAACGTGCTTAAAGTTGTCTCCATTAAAGTATATGGTATCCCTTTCTACGCGATAGCTGTAGATAGAGACGACGCGAGACTTAAGGAAGACGTAGCATTAAGGACGTTTTTTTGCAACTCACTGTATGTCTACGAACAAAGCCTCATTTTATTTGTTTTAGCTTTATTTTTACGATGTATTTGGCGGCCACATCCTCTACGCCGTAGAGGTTACGCCGTAGCACCCCCGTAGCAGCTCTTTTCACACACGTTAAGGTTTTGTTCAGTTAATGCGTTCACACAAGATCTAGATCTTGAGCAAAGTGGTTTGTTACACAGAAATTGGCCTAGTAGCTCCTCTCCTCTAGAATGATGATGTGAGCACTGACAACAAGCCAAGGGTTTTGGGCAAATGCGCATATAATTTTGACATTTCAATTGCCTACTGTATATACGGCGATAAGCGCCATCTAAAATCTTAGATTGTGCACATTTATAATTTCTTAATATTAATGTTATGGGAATTAATATAAATATCAAGAAAGCAAACATTTTTTATCTGAAGGTGCTTTGGGTAGTTACTGTGTTTCTGAAGGATTTACGAAGCTTCTGTTTACGCGTTTTTTACAAGGGGTAACAACCCCTTCCTCCCATTGTAAGCCAAAAGGGGGTTTTTGTGTTTACTTGTGTTCTACGACTTTTATTAAATTTTAAAAAAAATCGTCTCTCCAATTCCCATACATTTTGTACCGATCAGCTGATCGATTTGTATGGGAACTTGCATTTTGTTTCCTTAATTAAAAAGTTGTAGAATAAAAGTTGCTCAGTTATCGATACTGAACACCCCTTTCGGCTTACAAGGGGGTCTTTGTTACACCTGTATAAAAAGCTTTTGATTACCTACCTTTTGGTTTCTTCTTAATACGAGTATAACCAAAATTAAATAAGGACAAGGGGTAGGTATTTTAAGATATTAATTTAGTCTATGGACCAAGGAGGGGAGGAAGGAAGGAAGGGAGGCTCGACTAAATGAGAAAAGTTTGCGAGCAAAAGTGAAATTATTTGAAATAAACATCCGAAAATAGTAACGCGCCCTAACTTACTTATCAATACAGAAATAGCCGCTTGTTATGAATAATTATTATATGTATTAAAGTTCCGGCTCACTTTTAACTAAAGTTATTAGGACACGCTTGTTATATCTTACTTTATCTTTATATAGTCCACTGCTGGACAATGGCAGGATTCTGAGATGCTTATAGATAGATAGATTCATACTTTATTGCACACAATAAATTAAATAGGAAAGGAAACATCGCTCAGAGCGATCTCTTCCAGGTAACATAGAAATAGAAATATCATTTATTTGTAATGTGGGTAATGCAGATTTTTTATTTTTTATTTAATTTATTACATAAATTTGCACAGCAATACAGTTAAAACTAAGACACTGTGAATTCATGTGCTTGACACAATACAGTACATAATGTATCGTATAGTATCGTACAATAGATTGAATATATTAATCATATATATAAATATGTTACATTGTGTTTCAGTATCACCATATTCTGCCAGAAAACGTACAAATTTTTGATCAATTAATAAGCAATAGAAGAATTATTAATAGGTTACCGGCAGGTTATTTATAGGTTGCGCTTGTATAGTTGGAGATATTTCAAATTCATTTATTTTTAATTTTTATAACCTATAAATTAGTGCCACTGCTGCCTCCCCTCTAACTTTCCGCTTTTCCCTATCCTGGGCCACCTCCTGCCATGTCTCTTGGAAAGCGTCGATCTCGTCCTTCCATCGTCGCCTGGGTCTACCCCGGCGACGATGTCCGTCTTGTGTAACAACCTTTGCCCATGTCTCCGGATGCATTCGGTTGACATGCCCGGTCTGCCTTTTTTAGCATATAATTTTGTTTATTTTAATAATTACTCAACCCACCCCTTAACCATTTCAATTATGGCCCCCCAATTTCAATTATGGCGCTTACACAATACAACGCAGATCAGTTTTGTATATGTTTAATCTGCATGTACTGTGCGGTGATTATTTCTATACCCGTGTTCTCTCTGCATTGGACTAAAAACCATGTCCGGGTTCGAAACCGTGCAATGTCAATTGTCTTGTATCAATGAGTTTTACATTTACCAACATTTCTAACGGGTGAAGGAAAACATCGTGAGGAAACCTGCACACTGAGATAACCAGTGTGTGAAGAAAGTCGTTCTATATGTGGTTATTTCCATAGTATGATCACAGCTCTCATCAATACGACTTAGAAGAAGTTCTCTCTACTTAATATGTAAAATGCTCTCTCTCTGCATGTATTTTACCCTTTTTATGTAATTGCTATGAAATCTATGGTGTATATGCATGTGGGATGTGAAATCCGCATAGCAACGAGCTAGTTAGCGGTAATTGGAACGGACGTTGGAATTCAATTCCGGGAATTATTAATTAAATCCCAGGTTATACCTATGCTACGTGTTTATTAGAATAACTAGGTTATATTTTTTTTTACAGTAACTTGCATATTAGCATATTTGTCAAACATTTAGGTTACCCAAGGCTATACTCTTAGTAAAAAGGTCTTTACATTGAGAACGCGCGAATTATTGAAACAATATAAATCGAGTACAATGTACACTAGTTATTAGATTACTACCGATTATCAAAGCCAAAACTTTTAGCGAAATTCCTAACGACAGAAAAAACTTATTCTCAGAACAAGAAACGGGAAAAATAAGTCTTTATATTTAGAAGCCATGTTAGGCGTATTAATTTGACACCGGCAGGATGAGGCTCAGTCGTTCAGTTGGTTAGAGCCAAGATCGCAAGTTCACATCGTGCTCGAGGAAAAAAATTCAACCACTTTTTGTTATTTATTTAGAGGGGGGTAGCTGGTAGGGACTAGTGGAACAGCCCAAAATATTGCCATATTTACATCAACTACTTAGCGGACTACCTAATTTTATTTTATTTTACAATAGTAATTGTTGATTATTACTTATCGTATCTTATGAGAGTCCTTGAAGACGGTGCGCTCCCGGGCCCCAGGGTCCCGATGATTCAACCCCAAACGGCTCAAATATGTATGTTTCACCCAGGTTAGTATACTTGCGTCGTTTGAGGGTTTCTGCAGCAGCGGCCGCAGAGCCAGCTTTATAAGGTGAGACGGGGCAACTAGTGATTTTGAATAATTTTTTAAAGCTTTAAAATCTGGACTTAGTCAACCTGTACGAATAATTACTGTAGGTTCAATACGAAGAAAATAGCAAAGCAAACTACCCTAGTAACGGACGCCTAAACGATCCATCTATGTCTGTCTATTGCCAAGTGATGCATCCCTTATAAAAGGAATGGTGTGTTTTTTCTTAAACCGTGTATACAGGGTGGCTCAGGGCGTGTGGGCGTCAGTTTGTAAACAAGGGAGCGAACAAGGCTCCCGACGCGACCTCGGACAGACTCTACATAGTCTATGGGACAGTGTTGGGACGTTATGGGCTTGTTTTTCGTCAACACATTACTCGAATATTATGTGAATCTAGATACTATTTATGGCTGCCATCACGAGGCGAAATGTAGGATGTCTTGGATTACTGATAAGATACCAACTGAACTTCTTCCAACTGTGGCGACGCACGACGCGCCACTACGATTAGTACCTACTCACATCGGTGTAGAACGCGCTATCGAAATTTTCCTGGGACTTCGTATATATACAAGTTACAAACATCCATAGTTGGACCAGGACATCTGGTCACCAGGCACAACACCCCGCCTGGTGGAAGATCTTCCCTTTTCCCTTTCATACAACTGACATTACGTCATCCCATGTCCTAACATAGCGCGTTCCTACACATCGTAACCTTATTTTCACATAGCGCGTTCCTACACAACTATTAGGGAAGAGACGTGGCTATGGTAAACAAGAGAAGATTATACGGAGCTGACGGAGCTAGAAATCTAGGAAACCGAACCATAGAGATTTTTATGGATTCGGCCCGATTCCGGTTCAAGAGGCATCGTATTCTTCTTCTAAGTCGTGTTCCTCATTGCTGAGGCTCGTGATCATTCTAAGGATTAATCACATTAATCACATAGAACGACTGTCTTAGAAGATTTAATGGGGTGGCCGGACGTCGTGGCTAGGACGTCGGACTCCCATGCGGGGAGGTCCGGATTCGAAACCATGCAATGTCATGTACCAATGAGTTTTACGGTTTTATCGAGAGATTTACGTACATTTACCGACTGCTCTGACGGTGAGAGGAAACCTCGTGAGGAAACCAGTGTGTGAAATGTGGAAGGCAATGGCAAACCATCTCATTAAATCTGCCACGAGAGTCGTTCTATGTGATTAATTGCTTAGAATGATCACGACCCTCAGCAATGAGGAATACGACTTAGAAGAAGAAGAAATCTATTAACCTAGTTATCCATATTTTTCAAAAGGTTCCATAAAAGAGTATTTGAGTATTCAAAATCATTGGCATTTATCTAAGATCTTCACATGTTTGGTTAACACTCACTAATGGCTTCTATTAATTGTTATCCTTTCTAGTATTCAAGATTATCATTTTAAGTGGGTATGTACGTTCTCACTGAATTTTCTTAGCTACCTTACTTACTGTTATTTATTTATAGATAAATAGATAAACACTTTATTGTACACAAATACAGGAAAAGTAAAACTACAGGAATAGTAGCACGATATGTACAAGGGCGGCCTTATCGCTTAAAGCGATCTCTTCCAGGCAACCTATGAAGTTAATTAGTTAATACAATATATAATTTTATTTACTACTAAACCCGCATTTGACCTCGATCTCGCCTGATGGTAAGCGACGATGAGGTCGACGATGGAGCATGCGGGTCCAGTAAATGCCTATTCCCTCTGGCCTTGGAGATCCCAAGGCTGTAGGTTTCGGGAAATACAGACGCCGGCAGGCTGTTCCATTCCTTAGCCGTTCGCATAATGAACGAAGAAGCAAATCGCTTCGTACGAACAGATGGGATATCGACAACATAAGGATGGCCCCTCCCCGTGCCTGGTAGTCCGAAGGCGGAATGGAGATGCTGGAATTTGGTCGTGCAATTCCTATGCGCACTCTCCGAAATGTATCCTATAAAATAACGATAGACAGGCAACCTTGCGCCGATGTTCCAGACTTTGCAGTCTAGCTTCCACCAGCGATTCGTCACCTATAAGGCGCTTAGCGCGTTTCTCCACTGAGTCAAGGGCAGCCAGTTGGTACTTAGCTGAGCCGTCCCACAGGTGGCAGCAGTACTCCATGCACGACCGGACTTGAGCTTGGCAAAGGTTTGGTAATAAGACCATTAAACATTTATTTACAGACGTTCTATAGGCAAATACTTGTAAATGGTATTGTATGTTAATATAATATTATATTTACTTAAATTTTGTATATTAGCTGTAAGTTTTCTGAAAAGAATAAAATAAAAATATAATAAGTTATTAAGTAGAATATACTACCTACATAAGAAATTCTATGTATATAAAAGGCCATGACCCGACGTGCATACTCAAACACCTTCGATCGAATCGCCTTCATACGAGTACGTGCCTTGGCTCCGAGTTCTACAATGTGATGCCGCAGCAAGATCTCCAAACTGACATTTTGCTTGAAATTGTTACAGAAAGTTCTGCTGACTTTGACACAAACTTTTAATACATAGCTTTGAGCTACCATAACGAGCTGTAACGAGCTTGGATGAAAGAAAAAGGGGGGCGTTCGTTTCTTCACGGTAACAAGTGCTGTAGAAGGAAATAATATTGCTTGTGTAATGTCTACAAAGACATCAAATACAAATATTATGTATTGCACACAAGACAAAAATACAGAACAGAAGAAAAGATACAGAATACAATTACAATTGGCGGCCTTGCAGCTTTAAGCTATTTCTTCCAGACAACCTTGTATGATGGAGTTTTTTGTAAACTTCAACGTAAGCTGGTGCAAGAACGATTTAAATAATGTAATAAAAATACAACAATTATAGGTCCTTAATAAATAATAATGTTTAAAATACATAAATAGGTAGGTATACTTATATATTTATAATATAAATACATATAATATATATACATGATATAAAGAAAAAACTAAAAGATAAACAGAATACATTCTATAGGACATCACGACGAGCCTGGTCGAGAGATCCAAAGGCTGACACGTACGTTGCCCAGCGGCTACGTTTAGCTGCGGCCAGCCTTTTGGGTACGTTTTCAGATGTGGGGGGAGGGTGACCTACGCTAAATTTTCTATCTGTAACTTTTAGAACATTTTCTAGGTTAGTTTTTTTTAATAATCTTATTTTTTAATTGTATTTTTATTAACATTTTATTCATTTTTGACTTGTAATTATTAATTTAAATATGGTTTGTACATTAATGCTAAGTGATAATATATTTTAACGGTAATTTAATTTAAAGTAAGAATTTTCACAATAATTATTTTTATAGTAAAATGGTGGTAATTATCTTTAAATAGACAACTAGCTATATTTTACAGAAAAAATAAAATGAAGTTTCAAAATATAAGTAAGATTAGATTTAAATCTTTAATCGTTATTGTTTTAGTTTTAATTAGGTTCAAATAAAGAATCTACATCATCTGCTAGATGGAGCGACGATCTGCGCAAGGTGGCTGGCAGGGACTGGATGAGAAGAGCCGAAGATCGGGCTCAATGGCGCGCCCTGGGAGAGGCCTATGTCCAGCAGTGGACTAGAATAGACTGCTGATGAATGAATGAATGAAAGAATCTACCATATTGCTTTCTTGTGTTCGAATTACATATTTGAGGGGGCAGGGAGATTATTTAAAAGCGTAAATTTCAGTTCGAAAAAAAATAATTAAATCACCACACTTCCTGTACAATCCGTACCACACATATTAGTTTGTAAGTTTGTTTTCGTAATTAGCGACAGTTTTTGTAGGTAGCTTTAGATTTCATTGTTGTTAAATGTTATGTCCAGTGAGGGTAATTCTTATCGTTGATCGCCACTCGCTGGGACAGTCTCGGAACCACAGCCCTGGAGACAACACCACTACGCGCGTGTTACCGGATTTTCCATACATTTTGAACTTTTGCCTCATATGGACCCCTCGCAGTGCTGTTATTGTGGTGGTGATACGGTGACGCTCAAAACCTACCTGAACTTTGGATATTGTCGGCGCCGACGGGTGATCTCGGGCTCAGACGCTGGTGAGTTGGCTTTTCGGTGGTATTTATTGCTTTCACTGGACTTTCTCTCGTTCCCCTAGTTTATTTTGCTGTCGCATGATCCCTAGAATTGCTGGGGATCGCACACTTCCACTCCACCTTTATCTACATAAAATATAGACGAATAAAATACAGCAAAGACAAATTGAGAAATCATTTTTTGAATATTTTTTTAATTTAATAAGTAGACCAGACGAGCAAACGGGCCCCCTGATGGTAAGTGGTCACCGTCGCCCATAGACATCTCACCTCACTGTATTAATATTAGAGGGTTTATGATGCGCTGCTAACCTTGAGGACTAAGATGGATTGCCTCATGTGCCGGACATTACGCTGGCTCTCTTACCCTTCAAACCGAAACACAGAAATGCAAGCATTTCTGCTTCACGTCGGAAATAGATAAGAGGGTTACTACCCCAGGGGATCTTTCACATTGGGATCTACCACTACATTAAAAATCTTTATAATTAAAAATAAATATAAATAGTCAAAATCCATCTATTCGCAGTAAAACGTAGCTAACCCCCTTTGCAGTGCCCCTAGCAACTTAGTACCAGCTAAGTGTAACAGCTTTGGTAATTGGCCTTGAACCCGGCAACCTTAACCTTTGACCTCTGTTTCGGAAAGCACCTTTCTCAAACGTCAATTTGGCCCGTCAGGCCCGCCTCAACGTGACCTATGGGCGAACAGAGCCGGCTTCAGGGTGTTAGGTGGGAGGGGACCTAGGTGCAAAGTATCGTATGGCACATTTTCGACCGCCTATTTAAGAGAGAATCTTAAGTGTGAGTATATCTCGTATAGTACCAATAAATAAACAATAAGTAAAAACTAAGTTTGCTACTAACTTAGTTTTTAAAAACCGGGTTAAGGATGTCCTCAAGTAAGTTATCCCCGCACGCATTGTTATTTTTTTGTCATTACATTAAAACTAAACTTAACTAAATAAAATTAGTGAGCAACCAGTTAGCTTACAATAAGCGCTGACTTCCGAACTAGGAGGTTCCTGTATCTCGGAGGACAGATATCTTCTGTGACCAATGGAAATGAACATGTATAAGTGTCAAAATTTGGAAGAAAGAAAAAAAAGAACAATAATAAAGTGTGTGTGTGTGTGTGTGTGTGTGTGTGTGTGTGTGTGTGTGTGTGTGTGTGTGTGGGTGTGTCTGTGTCTGTGTCTGTGTCTGTGTGTGTGGTGTGTGTGTTTTGTTATTATTGTGTTACCTTTAAAAGTTTCTCCGTGCTCTCGTAATCAAGACCACTAAGCCAAATCTCGCATTGAGTATTTTTTTCTTTCCCCACTCAATGTTGTACAACTACCAATTTCCCACTTCCTAACCATGCTGTGTTTACGTAAGGGTTACGACCCAGCTCATAACTTTATATTGATTTTTCTGTAATGTCTCTGGTTGTTTACTGTTGTGTTTACCTAATAAATAAATTAAGTTAAACACGCCCAGTACAATTTCTGTCAAACTACAGTGAGTGGCTTTAAAAAGAAAAGAGCTCTTTGTGCGCGGGTTCAGTCTGTCTCTTTAGCAGCGCTCTTAACTCAAATTTCGTCGCGAAATGTCATAGTCGTAATGTCCAGTTGTCCAAGTCGTGAATTGACTTAACTAATCACCTGTCAAATTCACGCAAACCGTAAATGCTTATTCATCAGTGGTTCTTTCTGTGTTTCTTTTAAATATGTTCTTAATAGACATTATTTTTTTAATTTAGTGTTATGTCTGGCGCCCCCAGGTGGAGCCGGCCCTGTTAAACAAAGCGGAACTTGAGTCTGTATTACAGTGACAGGCTGGCTGGCTCCAGAGTAAGTTTACATCAAAATCGGTAAATCGGGATCAATGGTACGCCTTACGCATTTAGCACACTGCAGCGATTTTGAACGGAAGCGGATTCAACCCATAGAAATATAGAAAACCAAAAAATAGATTTCAATGGCTGAAGGCGTTAGGGCCAACTGCTATATCGAATAAATATAAACGTTCGCGGTTATTATATTCATTCGCTGATGTTTTACCTTCATAACCGGCAATGGATATTCTGACATAGCATGCGCACGCGTCGCACAGTAGAGGACCTAACGCCTGAACTACATGCGGCGGTTCCAGTGCCGGTTCGGTTCGCTGCAGCTAATCAGAAAAGTTCCGCCCTCCCCCCACTTGAAGTCAGCGCCTTGTGATTGGCTGCAGCGAACCGAACCGGCTCTGGAATCGGCGCATGTAGTTCAGACCTTAGGATCATGTATATAACTCTGTTTATGATGATAATGATGATGAAATTAAGGGTACCCTTACAGCAAGGAAAACTGTCACCAACTTAAATAAAGAAGTAGAATAATACAGAACAATGATTTATCTATGGATTCCGCCTTCCGTACAATCTAAAAATCTAGCCGTCAATTGTTTTTCGGCGTCAGTTTATACAAACAAAATGGCAGCAAAAAAATCTGAACGAAATGAATATTTTTTATGTGCAGTATGACTCTTCGAAATTGACGACATGATATGAAGTCCCATTAATCTATCTATATATCTTGTTCCGGAATTGGGTCCACCCTGGAGCATTGAGGGTGCTCCGCGTGGGATCGGGGGGTGGGTTCAGAGCAAACCCTGCGAATTTTGGTTCTTCCCTTTTCGATGTTGTTAGGCGACAGTTTTCCCGTCAATCTGCAGGGGGTTGTAATAACTTAGGGGTGTGCTAGGTACTCATCTGACGAGGAGCAGGCTGAAACCACTGACACATAAAAAATATAACTTTTCGTGGAATTTGTGAGGGAAACGAATCGATTCAGGGGTAGGACTAGTTAGGGGTGAAAATTCGGACCAAGGGGTGTGGATTTTTAGGTTAAGTTAATAGAAATACGAAATTTAAAATGCGAGCTCGTGCTGTGTCGCTGAGGAGAGAGGGAAGCGAAAGTGTTCGAATGACAGTTCTATTTTTTTAAACCTAAGTTAAGTAGCGGGGATGCCAAAAACATAAAATTATCTATCTACGAGTAGGTATATGTCTGCTATAAGAGAGTTAATTTAGGTATAACAGAATACAAGTTTGTGTTTGTTGAAATTTTGTTTCAAAAGTGAAAAACCGATTCTTTTACTGGCCGTACCGTACTTCCTTACTTATTTGTAACAAATGATAGTATAAACCTTGAATAAAGAAGGGTAGCTTCGACAATAAAAAACAAAACTCAGAAGGGGATGTTTTCGCGTCAGTCCGGGGTTGTGCCGACTTTTCACGACTCGGGTCGTGTTTTTGTGGCCCGCGTTCCGAAAACGGGCTTTTTTACGACGCCCCGGTACTAAACTACGCGCTCAGCACTTCGTCCGATCAGATACACGCCCAAAGAGAGATATGTGTTACTTTAGTGATGTAGTTAGACTGTGACAGTAAATACTAGGTTATTTGTTCGAGTACTCTTAATCTAGATTGGAAGTTATGTATGAATGTAAGAAAATTTGCTTGCAAGTACATCAATACTCCTTTAAAAACCGGTTACCTTTAATAAAGTTAGTACCTAAAGTTTATTTGTAAAATATCCTCCTCCTCGCGTCGTAATCCTCAATGCTGAGGGTCGTGACCACCTTTAGGTATCACCTTCTGGCGGATGATCTTCCTCCATTTATTTCTGTCCCCGGCGCGGCGGTGTGGAGAGCATCGTGAACTGTAGATTCAAGTGTGGTGCGGACTTGGTCGGACCAGCGCATCGGACTACGTCCTCGAGGCCTCTTCCCTTCCATTTTCCCGGTCACAATGAGTTTTTCGAGGTTGTCACTGTCTTTCCTGGCAATGTGAGAGAAGTACTCGAGAATTCTACGAAGGCACCCGGAGGACAGTCGTGAGGTGATTTTGAGTTCACGTAGAACGTACATCGTACCAACGTATCTAACGTTGGTACGATGTGCTGTACACGGAATTCGGAGCATTTTTCTACAGCATTTGTAAAATGTAACTAAGTAGGTACTAAATAAACCTCGAAGTTACACTTTCGAGTCAGATTTATCGATCACATTTACGAAGAGTGATAGGGTCGTTCACAGCTGTTTTCCTATGTTTTCTAATGTTAGCTTTCACAATAAATTTTTCTTCATTGCGACATACATCACCAACTTACTGTATGTACCAAGGTTTGCAGCAGCTTGTCGGAACTGTTTACATTAATTATACTGTATCTTGTGTTTTTCCGAGTTGACCTAGTGCAGACACAAACAAGCAAATTTTTAAGCAATTTATGTTTCTTACCCACTAAATTGTTATGTACTTATGTTTTTTTTAATAAATTGTCTACGACAAACAGGCAGGCGGCCCACCTGATGGTAAGTAGTCACCGTCACCTAGAAACACGTTCAGTACCAGGGGTATTGCTTGTGTGTTGCCGGCCGTGGAGGGAGAGGACTTTTTTAACGTTCTTTTTGAAGCATCCCATATCGTAGCGCTGCGGGAAAACAGCGGGTCGAAGAGAGTTCCACATTTTACAGGTGCGTGGCAGAAACGTTCGTGTAAAACGGGTCGTGGTAGACACCAAAGGCTTTAGAAAGTGCGAGTGGAAATTGAGCCGCCGACGAGGGGTGCGATTCAAGAAAGTAGACGACGGCACCAAGTCAAATAGTTCTGAAGAGCACTCCCCATTTTATACGCGACAGAAGACGCAGAGAGAGCCAATGTCTCTCATTAAACTGAGAGATGTGAGAGTTAATAAACACTTTTATTATTATTGACAATTTACACTTCCATGGATAGCAGTAAGGGTTGGATTTTTTGACCGTAAAATCAGTAGAATTCTTTTTTTATTTAATTAAAATAAATAAATAAATAGGCACACAAAACAGATAACATTCATTGAAATTACGAAACAGATGAGTAATAGTTATGATCTAGATTGAGACCCAAAACATGTGTACACAACATGGTAAAGCAAAGATACAGTAGTGATTAAGTAAACTAAACTTATAAAAAGAATAAAGACATACTCGACCAATTGCACGAAGCCTCCTCAAACATAACAAGAACCACCCATAAACAAGGAAATAACTTATATGAGGATATCTTTAATGCAGCGTCTTAAGGATGGGAGGTGATAATTAAAAATGTCTAAATGTTCATGATGTACAGAGAGCTCATTGTACAACCGACGCGTGCGGACAATGTTCATGATGTACAGAGAGCTCATTGTACAACCGACGCGTGCGGACAATGTTCATGATGTACAGAGAGCTCATTGTACAACCGACGCGTGCGGACAATGGGGTTGAAAAAAGTATTATTTTATAAACATCTTATTTAAAAGTTCTAAACGCTTTAATTGGATAATTATGTTTTGTCCAATCTATTTTACCTTAGAACTGAGGGAGAATTAGTTCAATTAACCCTTTGTATAATAGTTATTAATTATTACGTTCAGTAGAGTTGGAGTTGCCCCTAACGTAGAACTGAACAACAATAATATAGAACTCTGTAAAGTCAATTAACACCGTTATCACCCCAAGGAAATGGCAAAAACTCAAGTCGACCTCTTAAACTCGGCTGGCGGCGAGCCAAATGGCTGAACTAAACTCGGATGCTATGCTATACCTATGATGATATGCTAACATCTGGAGAACTGTGCATTTTACAGTTTTCCGTAGGTATATATGTATGTGTATATATTTCCACTTGGCAATTTTTGAATTCGTTTATGTAATTGAGCAAACAATCTATTCATAGCGAGGAAATCGTTCCATTACATGACCCCCCAGTTATTCCTAGCAATATATAAGACTTATGTGAGACCAATTTTGGAATTCGGGTTTCAGATATGGAACCCATACATTGTGAAAGATATTGGGATCCTAGAAAGAGTCCAAAGAAGAGCCACAAAGCTACCAATGAATTTCAAGAACCTAGAGTATGAGGAGAGGTTGGAAAGACTGAATTTGCCGACACTGAAACAGCGACGAGATAGAGGCGACCTTATAGAGACTTACAAAATTCTAAACAATCACTACAACACAGATGAAATGAAGAATTTCTTTATATTGAACTTGAAGGAGCACTCAAGAAGACACTGCACACAACTAGTGCGGAACACGGCCACAACACTCCCAAAACATCATCTCCTATTCAACCGGGTAGTCATCCCGTGAACGGCCTACCTGACCAAGTTGTGAATGCTGAAACTATAAACCAATTTAAGAACAGATTAGACAGCCACTTACGAAATGTGAAGAAACAGGCTAACCAGCATTAGCTGCCTGCCTGCTAATCTAATAATAATAATATATTATATGTATGTGTATATAGTTCCATTTGTCGATTTTTGAATTTGTTTATGTAATTTGGCTTGTCAGTTGTGAGGCAGTCAATGACTTGTGATTACTAACCCAAAGTCCCTTTACCAGTTAACTAAGTATTTGATGGTAACTCTACATTTAATTTAACTGGTAGGTGATTTTAGCTAATCAAAACATTGATATTTCTAGTGTCTCGCCTTGGTGAACCAGCTCCTGTTTGTTGCAGACAATATACAAGAATCCTCAACGTCGATTAATTTAAATTAAAGATATCACATGTATGAACATGTGATGTGATATCTTTAATTTAAATTAATTATCACGCAAAATAGGCGCTGTAGACGTCGAGTTGCGGAAACCAGCCCGTTATTACATTACACATTCTTATAGGGGGGCGAGAATAACCCAGCGGCACTTTGACCCTTGAGGATATTTTGTGCCTACTCCATTTACACACTGGTCATCTCAGTGTGCAGGTTTCCTCACGATATTTTCCTTCACCGTTAGAGCAGTCGGTAAATGTACATGAGTCTTCGAAAAATACGAAAAATTCCAATGAGTGTTTCGTATTTCGAAACCGTGCAGTGCCATGTACCAATACATGGCACTGCACGGTTTCGAACCCGCATGGGAGCCCGGTGCCCTAGGCACTGTGCCACTGACGCCACATTACAAATTACATTTGTGATAATAATTAATTAATTGATAAAGATATTATAATCGATGTACCATGAGAGTTATAAATGTTTGAAGTTTAAGTTACTACTTAAGTTTACAGAAGAGAATATCGAATTAAAAAATGTAAGTACTTTCGTAAGTACCTAGGTATTTCAAAATAATGTTGAGAGTATTTTGAAGAAACCTACATTTTACGAAGGCGGCGGCGGTCCAATTAAAGCCAGGATTTATTCGATTTAGGCGGAGCACGTCTGATTCAAACTGGGTCAGATTCATACAGAATATAGCCGGATTCGAACAGAACAGATTTAGATAAATAGACTAGATCGCGTATCTAGGTACACTTTTGAGATGATTTATTTATACTGGTGGTTGGCGAAACTATTGGAAAATTCTTCACAAATTATATAACAATACCGCGATAGCTCAGTCGGAAGAAAACAGGCCCCGGATAGGCTGGTTGCTGGTTTGAATTCTGCTCGCGGATATTTTTTTCACACTTTTCTAGATTTAAATTTCCGCTTAACATCGATTAGTCCGCTCATATGTGTTGTTAAAGTAGGATCGATACTAAAACGTAATCGCTACTTAATTGAAAAACAATGACAAAGTTTGTAAAATAGTGTAATTAGCCTCGGACTTCACGAGGCCGTTTCCATTCGGGTTCGGTTCGCTACATCCAATCACAAAGCGCTGATTTCAAATTGGGGGAGAACGGAGCGGATGTAATTGGTTGCAGCGAACCGAACCGTGGCTGGAACCGGACACGTGTAGTCTAACCTTGGGCTCCTGGAGTGGAAGGAAACAAGCAAAACTTTCATGTCTCCAAGTGGTATGTTTAATGTATTATACGAGTAAGTATTTTATGGTACAGTACAATTAAAATAATCATTAATAGTAACTTTATTCTAGTTAATTTATATGCATCTGCCTACAATATCTATATGACCCAATGGTTAGCTCGTAGAAAATACAGCCAATGCTTAATGCCATAAGCTCGCCTCATGTACTATTGTTGTGCGTTAAAGTGTTAAATATATAAATAATAAATCCCTCCTCTAGACCAAAATCTGAGGTCGCCAGAGCACGTGCTGACTCGGAGTGCGGCAGTTTATTTAGTTAGCGACCCAACAGGAACGGGAGAGGGGGCAGGGGGAGTAGGAGGGAACGGGTCAGTGCTATATAATAATTAGAGCAGTCTGTTGCAGGAAAATTCGTGCATCGATCCACAGGTGCTGAAATGCCTATCACTGTGTATGAAATAAACGTATTATGTGGCCTGAGCCTGTCCGAGATCCAGATTCTAGTACTAGTATGAGAAATGACTGGATCTCGGACAGGCTAGACACATAATACTAGACTGCAAAGTCTGAAACATCGGCGCAAGGTTGCCTGTGTATCTGTATTTTATAGGATACATTTCGGAGAGTGCGCATCGGAATTGCACGACCTAATTCCAGCATCTCCATTCCGCCTTCGGACTACCAGGCGCGGGGAGGTGTTCCATCCTTATGTTGTTGATATCCCATCTGCTCGTACGAAGCGATTTGCTTCTTCGTTCATTATGCGAACGGCTAAGGAATGGAACAGCCTGCCGGCGTCTGTATTTCCCGAAACCTACAACCTTGGGATCTTCAAGGCCAGAGTGAATAGGCATTTACTGGACCCGCATGTTCCATCGTCGACCTCATCGTCGCTTATCATGGTCAAATGCGGGTTTAGTAGTAAAAAAACGTCATTTTTATAATAGGAAAAATGCTTACATTATGTGGCTAGCCTGTCCGAGATCCACTCATTTCTCATACTAGATTCTGGATCTAGGACAGGCTAGACACATAATAGGAAAAATGTACCGGGAAAGCCTGAACCTACTGAAAGCTGCCTAGTAATCGATACGTAGATTTATATCTTAAAATCACCGCTTGACTTTACAACCACGGTGGCGAAATTGAATAACGCGCCGGATGCGGTTAACTGGAGGTGTGGGTTCAAGGCCCACCTGTGGTGTTTTCTTTATATCGCTTGTTTCTGATATTTGTAACCTAAATACATTATTATATTACTAGCTTAATGACATTGCTATTGTACCTCGGAGTAACACTTTTTGGTCGGCACAACTGTTAATTCCCGCATTGACTAAGTCTCGTTCTATTTCTATTATAAATATTAAATAGGTTAACATTTTATTTATTTACAACTTAAAATTATTTATACACAAATAATAATACAGAAGCAAGAGAAATAGAAAAGAAATGTAGAAATAATTAATTTAATAATGTACACAAATAATAATTAAATGTAACTTGTAAAATGTCTTAGATTAGGCCCGTGTGGTAGGGTACCGAGGATGCTGGCGACGTTGCTTGCCCCGCTGGATCGCTATGCTGATCCTTCGGGCGAGACAGCCGCCAGCCCTTGGGTCCCCTCGTCGCATCAAACAAACGCTTGGACAGCTCTCGGAACAGTGACCAAGCTCCAGGGCCCCAATGACCTACCTACCTTAAATAGGTAGTTTTACTTGCATGAAACAAAAATATTTCTTTTGTTTTGTAAATTAAATATCAGTGGCTCTATTCTATATCATATCACTAGCGATATGAGGGGTGTTTCATTCCAAGTACGATTGTTTCGTTCCATTTAAAAAAAATAACGAAATATACCTAACACCAATGACATTTCATTTATTTTTCATTAATTTAGTACCCATAAATTACATGTCATTATAGGTCTTATTACAGTATTACAATGTAATTTTACCCATTAGGATGTAGCTACACAAAATACAAAAATATAAACTATCATCATTCCGTTATGTATTTATATGTTCCGGTAGTGTATTATCAGGGAGGACCCCTCCCTGATAATACATCCCTGGCACTCAGGGGATACCAGAAAATCAGCGCCGCAGTGCTAAAAGCGCTCCGGCAACAGGCTGAGGCAGACCCCTTTGTCCGGTGCTGCACGCCACCTTCATCAGACTTAATTACTTTTGCTTATTTTTTTTGTAATATATTTGATTAATATTATTTTTGTCTTCTGTACCTAATTGTTTGTGTATCGGAAATAAATAATCTTTCTGTCTTCAATCACAAATACAACATTAAAATGAATTAATTATTATTTATAATATTATTTTAGTGTTATTTTTGTGTTATTTTATTTTGAATATACATATTTGCACGTCTTTACATAGACAAAATACATTGGAATATTTCCTGGAAAATAAGATATATTTATTATTATACAAGTTTTACTACCATATTATAAGATATTAATTAGAAATAATAATTTATTCATTTTTTTATTTATTTTTCATTTATTAAAACGCAATTGAAAAACGCAACGCAATTGACATAATGCAGAAGAAAGTCATAGGTTATACAATAATAATTGATGACGTCATTTAAACAAATCATTTTACAAAATGAACTTAATTTTTCTGTATACAGGCCTCCGGATATAGGCCTCCCCTAAGTCTCGCAATCGTGTTTATCGGACAGGTAATATTTAAGGCTTATCCAGATCGGAGAAAATCAATCAATTTCATAAATTGCCCGTGAATTATGAATTATCAAGTATTGCGTATGAATTATGGACCGGGTTGATGAACACCTGCGGTATTACCATTCCCAAATCTCAGCAGCCGTACTACGCCTCTACGCCGTAGCTAGCGTAGCAGGAATTTTCGCTCGATATCTTACGACTGCTACGAGTAATGGAGCTTCATATTACTAATTCATGATATCGTTTGATAGCATGAATCTTAGTCCACGATATATTTGAGAACAGTGACCATTTGAAGCCTTTCTATCTTTTTAGTTCGCTTTTATGCGCAGTCGGGTTTTTGTATTTTTTTTAATATACTTTTTTATTTTTGTCTTTTTTGTAAAATATGGATTTTCTGTTAACAGAACACGATCCACGTCAGGCGAATTCCACTTTTATTTTGTATATAGTAACATAGTTATACGTGAAAAAGAGAGGTCTCACTGAGACCTCTCTTTTGATACACATGTCGATGTATTTTAAAGAAAGAAAAATTATAACTTCAACAATTAAGACGGCTGGCAGCCGCCATATTGGATTTCTTGACACTTTATATATCCTATGTTACTGTCGGGATTTAGAGGAAAATACTGATACCTCATTCATTAAAATCCATCCATCCGTTTAGGCGCTACGAGGTAATAAAGAATACTCCACAAACAAATAAACGCGAGAAAAACATAAACCTACCTACCTACCTATATACCTGAAGATTGCCTGGAAGATATCGCTTAAAGCGATAAGGCCGCCTTCTGCACATTGTATTATACCTCTCTTTATGTTGTATGTTTTGTTTTTGTCCCGGGTGTGCAATAAAGTATATTTGTATTGTATTGTATAAACCTACAGCTATTGTATAAAAAGACAGCAGTATATTTTTTGGACCTTCTAGAGTTCGAGAATTGTTAATAAAGCTATGTAGAAAAATAATAGTGGAGCAGACGAGGGCGTGCTGTTTACAAAACAGAGCAATTCTCCGGCCGATGGGTACTTTCACCTTTGGGGACGGCGGGCAAATCAACAACACTATTTATTGACGCCCTATTTACCCTTGCCCTCTCCCCTTCACTAATAAAATGAAAATATTTGTCTATCTCTTCACGTACTACCTATCTCTCCCATTTCACAATTCCAATAGTCAGAATATCATTTATTTTATTTATTCTGAACTTGAGCTTTTATGTAGTAAATATTTCCTTATATTGTCTGCAAATCGACAGAGAGAATGGTGTAACAATAGAAATGACCTGAGGAAAAAAAATCCTGCCCTAGAAACGATTTCCTTCACGTAAAATAAACAAAGCTGTGGTTTTCTGAAGTAATTTGCAGATCGTAAATTTTCTAAGAGAAAATTACTGCATTAGAATTACTGAAATATTTCCATCGTTTTTTATATTTTTAATTTACGACTAAACCCGCGTTTGATCTCAATCAATCAGGTCGAAGATGGAGCACACGGGCTTAGGCGAGTAAACAAGATAAAGATAAATCTAAGTTGATGGATTTTTGTGCGGTGCGTTGTAAAAGTAATGTTTAATACAATAAAACGAAAAACTGTTATTGCGAGTGGGTTACAAAAATCTAAAAGGAAACGATAAACCTCGTAAGAAGGATCTTCCATAATCCCGGTGGTAACCTGAAATGAAACACGTTAGATCTTAGTGTTCGCAGTCGTAATTGAAACGTCGCTCAAGCAGCAAAGCTGCAGTGGGAAGCTGCGATAAGAAAGCTCCGGACACTGGCACAACGACGGTAAAGCAATTTATGTAACACTTTGTATGAGAAATAATTCAGGTATCCTTTAAAAAGGTATTCTATTGAAGATGGTATGATTCTGTACGACCCAAATCCGAATATCGACTTCAAAATTGAAGTAGTTAGTAAAGGGGGAAGATAAAAAATAATATTTTTGTACCCCATTGTAAGGGATGTCGTTATTTAGAGCTCATCAAGCAAAGTAAGAATATATTTTTTATTATTTGTTTCGTAGAGATATAACGACGTTAGCGCCCGTCAAAGTTCAAAATTTTAGACCACTTTTGTTACTAGATCTACCTCATGAACGGTATTATCTAGTAACTTGAAAATTGGCTACAATTTTAGTAATATCCTCTATTTAAACAACAAATGCTAAAACTTGATATATCTGTAATAGTTTATAAGTTGTGAGCAAAAACGTTAATAGTTTTTTCACTCAATACTTACAAATAGTACGGATTCGCAATTTGCCGCTTTTTTATCGTCCAAGAGTGTTACGGATGAGGCATCACTTGACCATAAATCATCCCGGAACATATCCAGAGTGACTGTCTATTTATAAAACCTGTCGCGAGAAAAGGAATCAGGTCTCCCGAGCTGCATCTCATGCAGTTGTATGCTCAGTAAACGGAGTAAAAAAAAAGTTAATTGAAACCGGGTTTCCGACGAGACTCTTAGACTCTTTTAAGTGGTACAGTGGAAAAAACATGAAGCTATACTCTATGGAACCCTGTCGCAATAAGTCGTTGCTATGATTCCTTGACATTCGTATAAATGTGTGTCAAATTAGTTAAAGCGACAGAATATCAAAATCTTATGTTAGTCACTACTTTACTGTGTATTATTCATATTCATAACCATTTATTTCAGTAATGATCGTACATTGTCAAAAAATAAATAATAAAATGTTAGCATGTCATCATCATACATTAATATTTCTTCCTTAAAGTAAGTATAATGTCAAAAAGTTTAAAAACTAAAATAAAATAAAAAAGTATTGCAGAATATAAATCTACAGTACTTCAAACATCATTCGTCAAGGAACTCATTGACAGAGTAATAGGTACATAGTAATAACCTTTTTCATATCTTCACACTACACTGTCGCTAATCTCTTTAATGTCCAATTAACTTCAGAGGTTGCCTGGAAGAGATCGCTTTAAGCAATAAGGCCGCCTTTGTACATATCGTGTTATTAATCCTGTAGTTTTTACTTTTCCTGTATTTGTGTTTAATAAAGTGTTTCTATCTATCTATCTGCACACAAAAATTCTACAAACACAATTCCGCTATCTCTGAAACACAATTAATATTCGTGGAGCAGTTTCCTGTCCTGCTTCTGAACTGGTCCCTCCCGGGCCGGGCGCGTGCCAGCTCGTCACAACTCGTCACAAAGAGCTCTTTGTGCTCTACGACCGCGGTTGGTGTAGAAAATTAATTTAAATTGCGCAGAAATTATTCCGCTGCTTACAATTGTTCTAAAGAGTAAAGTTTGTGTTTTTATTTGTATTCGTGTGGTTTATATTATGTGAAAGGAACAGAGACTCCAGTAAACACAAATCCACTGTAAACTCGTGGGTGCGTAATAAAACAGAATTTTTTACGTGTCTTGAATGCAAGGAAATTTTAAGTATGAGTACTTATCCTAATACAATACTGTGTACTTATCCTAATACAACTGTGGGACGCCACGTTCGTTAGTACGTTTGCGGCCAGCCATGTCAGACGCTCGACACGAACGGCCGGGGCAGCAGCCGAATTTGCAGCGGGCAAAAAGCGGGATAAGTACTCCGCTCTCCAACAGAACTACCTGTTCGTCCCGTTCGCGGTGGAGACAACGGGTTGTTGGGCGAAACAATTCGTGGCAGAGATTGGCCGTCGCCTCAGGGAGAGGGGCTGTGACCCTCGCTCCGGGTCGTACCTGGTGCAAAGGTTGGTCGTAGCGATCCAGCGCGGTAACGCCGCGAGCGTTATGGGCACCTTTGCACCGGGGACGACAAGAGGCGGGCTATTTGATTGACTATAATTATTTCTTTATTGGAAAATTATTATTATTATACAATAAGAAATAAAACAAAAAGCGCCACTATTTTTTTGTAAATTTACCTATAGAAGATGTACATAATTATATTATAATTTCACATGAACAGTGTAACAAAAACCAATCTAGGTTTGTTCAGTACACTGACAGACCGTCGACGGTCGCAGCTTTACTTTTTTTTCCGTAAACATAATAATTTATTGTAATCAAATAGCTCGCCGATGCGCCATGAATAGGAGAATAACATACCTAACCTACCTACGTCTTCATTTTTATTGCTTCATTCATTCTTTAGGGCAGCTGTAGGGTAGCACACTCCCGTCCCGGCAAAATCGGCTTACCATATACAGGTAACACACAAATTATAACATCCAATGAAGGCAATAATTATTAGTGGATTCCGAATTATTTTACTCAATTTTTCATAAGATAGAGATTGCGACAGGAGAGCCAATTCAATTAGTTTATTTCAAGTTGGTACAAATTGTACACTTTTGTTCGTCAATAATATACATTCAAAATAACAATAAAATTAACAATTAAAATAATAAACAAAATAACTAATCATAATGAAATTGAAAAATGGCCGGCCGTCGCCTGAGAGAGAGGGGCTGTGACCCCCGCTCCGGGTCGTTCTTGGTGCAGAGGTTGGCCGTGGCGATTCAGCGTGGCAATGCCGCGAGCGTCGTGGGGACCTTTGCGCCGGGGTCGACACGGGGCGGGATTTTTAACTGAGGTCGTCTTTTATAGTCGAAATCATTTATTGAGTGACATGTTAATAACTTTATTTAATGAATTAATTATAATGTAGATAATTTCTTGTACCTAATTTACATGAAATTGAAAACAAAACAAAAATATATTAATTATTAATACTAATTTTCAGATTATGTCATGACCACGCCTGTAATACGATTTTCTGATGAGAATTTTTTTAACCGTTAATTTAGCAAGCTTTGATAAGTGTTCAGTTGCAAGTGATGAACGGCGTTTGTTTCTTCAAAGAGAAAGAGGACAGAGAGTTATTTGGACGAAATGAGAATCGCACAACATGCGACTATGCTTTTTTCAGTTGAACAGAACATAACATACTTTTACATTTTAAAGTTACCTTTGGACAAAGGTCCTCTACTCTGTCTACCCCCTCGGGGACTATGGACGTGAGAGTCGTGCTGTGCTTGGACACCACATTAGGCTAGGATTGGAGACAATACATTCTTCAACCTGGATCTAAAATACGGCTTACATTTTGTCTAAGTCGTGTTTCTCATTGCTGAGGGTCGTGATCGTTCTAAGGAATTAATCACATAGAACGACTCTCGTGGCAGATTTTATGGGGTGGTTTGCCATTGCCTTCCCCATTTCACACCCTGGTTATCTCAGAGGAAACCTCACGATGTTTTCCTTCACCGTCAGAGCAATCGGTAAATGTACGTAAGTCTATCGAAAAAACTGAAAAACAGATTGGTACATGGCATTGTCTGTTTTCGAAATCGGACCTTCCGCATGGGAGTCCGACGTCCTAGCCACGACGCCACCGACGCTCTCTAACCTGCTTACATTACTTTACCAAACATAGAGGTACCTTGGCATATTACTTGGTTTTGAATGAGGAAATGGTAACAATGGACAAAATGAGTATACGACCAAGTCCACCGTTTGTTTTGGACCCAGTCTTCAGGAACCAAGTTCAAACTACACTCTACGTAATAAACCCTCTGTGTCTCAACTAAAGTAACTAGTATAAATTATGTTCCCTTTGAAATAATTTAAATCTGTGTTGAATTAACTTCCGCCAAGTTGAACGTCAGAGATGTCAGTAACTTTATGAAGCTGAGTTTTGAAGCCACTTGTCGAGTTTAGGGGCCGTAAAATTGAACGATTTTTTGTTCACCGAAATTGAGCATATTCATTTTAAATTAATAATCATTTACCGGGTGTAACAAAATCCCCCTATGGAGCCGAAAAGAGGTGTTCAATATCCATAACTGAACAACTTACACAGCTTTCACAAAATCAGCTGTTTCATACATTCGGTCATGTAAGTACAATCCGCGGCACGTAAGTTGAAAAAAAATGGCGGTCATTACGCGCAAGTTCATTGTACAAATCTATAGTTACGCGCGGCCCCTCGCATTGCACCTCATACCGCACTTCGATTGAGATTAGAAATGTGTCGCTGCGCTTCCGCCATTTTTGTTCAACTTATGTGCCGCGATCTGTATTGAGCTTTTGTATAGAACAGCTGATTGTTTAAGCTATATAGGTATTTTTTGTTACACTCTGTATATCAGAACACCGAAAAACTTCTAACCTCTGTGGAAAATATGAACTTACTATGAACTATGAACTTTACACGCCCTCAAAATTAATTTAATGTTAAATAAACATAACATTTTAGTACAAATTTAGATTAATTTTCTATTAAATTTCCCCGACTCATCGTCACACCAGTGTAACTACTTGTAAAAAATTTCTTCGTCGTGACACCGCTATAAAAACTACACCTTTTACGTTATTGCATTAGTGCAAAACTGATAAAAATCCCTTAGGGGTGTGTTAGGTCCTATTAAATCCAGTCGGTCTGTTAGGTCTATTTCTCGGAATGTCCATTTCCCCGAATATCTACTTCCCCGAATGTCCACTCTCCCGGAACGTCCACTTTCTGCCAATGTGAGGCTTGTATAATTTCAAAGTGACAAATGTAATTAAGTAAGTAAGTAATACGTTTATTTCCCACACAGCAATGACCGAAACAGTTATAATTATAATAAAATAATTATGTAGTCAAAGGTAAACATATTGAAATCATGTCTGATGGTCTGCTGTTGTTGTCAGTGATAAATGTCAAAATGACAAATCGTTTGAGGTTGTATGAGATGTTATACGTATGAGTTGTAGAATTAAAAAAACTGGAAATAAAAAAAATCAGCTGACATTTCGAAATTGTAACAATTGTGACGCTCAGTCATACAACTAGATTGTAATATTTCATTTTCAGATTTTTAGCAAATGTAACTCTAGAACTTAGAATCTGTACCACAATCGGTGCAATAATCTTTAACATGTATAACAAAAAAACAGTTACAACAATGCAGTTAGTATGCGTTGTATGGAGTTAGTATGAGTTGTATGGAGTTAGTATGAGTTGTATGGAGTTAGTATGAGTTGTATGGAGTTTGTATTTATTGTTTATTTACATATTTCATAACAACACTAACAGTTTTACCAATCGTGTGTTACATGTCAAGTTATATTATACATAGCTTTGTATTATATTAGTACTGAAGTAGGTGGAGCGGTCATTTCAAAATAACGTGCGAGGCCAGGAGTCTCGACTCGGTGTCCGCGAATAGTTCCCAGGAGCTGTTTATTGTACTGTCTGTGTATTGAGGATGTATGGAAGTTGTATGAATTACCCTTTACTATTTACATTGGCCTTTGACAATTAGTCACTTTGACATTCACTTTCTCAGTTCCGTTCGGGGAATGGACATTCGGGGAAGGGGAAGTGGACGTTTTCGTCGTATTTACAAGAAATTTAGTAATTAATTTAATAAATTAAAAAAAATACTTTAAAATTCATAATTGTTAAAAAGCTCGCGATAAATTAATTAATTATATTACCGCACTACTATAAGTTAAAAGGTGTAGTTTTTATAGCGGTGTGACCACTAAGAAAAAAATTACTGGTAGTCACACTGGTGTTACAAGCTGGTGTGATGATGAGTCGGTCGTGTAAATTTCAACATGCTCTGAAAACTTTTCCGGTTTTAGGTACACGAGTATCTCGCAAGCTTTTAATGCAATTACGAAATTATTAGGGCATGTCTAAATCCCGGACGAACTTTGACTCCCAAAGCTCCCGGAATAACGTCATATTAATATCAAAAAGAGTAAATACTTACTTCTACACATATTTATAATTATGTATCGAGCGAGCTTTTTTTTTCAGTATCCACCTGGCTAGCGACTACATAGCCTTCTATGTAAAGTCTGTCGTCAAATACCTTCGCTTCGGCGTTGATGTGTTCCGGCAGTGTTTATAGAAGAGCCAGTACCTACTTACTACCCGCGTGCTCATCGTCACTTACCACCACGTAAGAGGAGGAGCTCGTAGCCTAGTTGCGAGTACGGTCTGAAAGTGATCGTTTTTTTTTATGTACTAAACCCGCATTTGACCTCGATCTCGCCTGATGGTAAGCGACGATGAGGTCGACGATGGAGCATGCGGGTCCAGTAAATGCCTATTCACTCTGGCCTTGAAGATCCCAAGGTTGTAGGTTTCGGGAAATACAGACGCCGACAGGCTGTTCCATTCCTTAGCCGTTCGCATAATGAACGAAGAAGCAAATCGCTTCGTACGAGCAGATGGGATATCAACAACATAAGGATGGAACCCCTCCCCGCGCCTGGTAGTCCGAAGGCGGAATGGAGATGCTGGAATTAGGTCGTGCAATTCCGATGCGCACTCTCCGAAATGTATCCTATAAAATACTGATAGACAGGCAACCTTGCGCCGATGTTCCAGACTTTGCAGTCTAGCTTCCACCAGCGATTCGTCACCTATAAGGCGCTTAGCGCGTTTCTCCACTGAGTCAAGGGCAGCCAGTTGGTAATTAGCTGAGCCGTCCCACAGGTGACAGCAGTACTCCATGCACGACCGGACTTGGGCTCGTGCTCGATCGTGCAGGTTAAGCGACTTTGGCGCGGTCGGTACCTGGATGGGTGACCGCTAGTGGCATATTTCATCTGAGCTCCCCCGTGCCTCGGAGAGCACGTTAAACAGTCGGTCCCAGTTGTTGTCGTTTAAGCCATGTCAGAGGCCTACGGGCGGCCTGAACAACTCTGACAAATAGGTTGGCCACTAACAATACGATAAGCAAGCAACCAGGTGAGTTTGATGTTTGCGTTTTAACGCGGGTTTCGTCGTAAAAAAAAGAATGTTTTGTTTTGTGAGTAATATCCATATCCTCCCACGGATATAATAACACGTTTAAAGCTTTCGAAACATTACGCATCCCTTTCTCAACACCAAAGCAAATAGAATAGAGACAGAATTTACAAGACCGTATTTACTACTATCTAAATCAACAATAATAAAATGTACATTATAGGCTTATTGTGTTTAGTTCAGTCTATATATTTATTGTGGGATTATAATTCCTTCTCTCAATAGTATTTACTTTAGTCGATGTTTTACTTATAAGGTTTTATGTACAAAGTCTTAAAGAAAATTATAGATATGAGTAACAGTATACTTTTCACAGACAGCTATATGTAAAATAAACAATTTTTCACCCATATCTGAAACTTTTTCAAATATACTTAAGTCATTGTATAGCTTTCTGAATATGACTGACCAGGAACAGCGCTTCACAGGTTTTGAGGATGGACTAGACAGGTTTGGTGTAATAAATAAATAAGCGAATGGATTAATGTATATTTTTTGCGCAGTTCTTTTTTTAAGTTAGCAATCGCCTACTACAGTATCTTATATATTTTTATCATTTATGTGTCATGGTAAATGTAGGTATATATATTTTTCACTTATTAATACTACCTATCTTCAATTAAATTTATTTGTGTCGTATCTTTGTCCTCTTAGACAGGTTGTGGCCATCGGTCATGGTCCAACAGAACACCAGCGCTGGAGGCATTCTTGTCTGCAGCAATAAGCTGAGTTGAGACCCCTTTTCACAACAACAGCAGACCATCAGACATGATTTAGATATGTTTACCTTTGACTACATAATTATTTTATTATAATTATAACTGTTTCAGTCATTGCTGTGTGTGAAACAAACATATTACTTACTTACTTACCTAGTTTATATTATAACATTGAGAGTTCACAGGGAACGATAAAATTCAACAAACAGTTGCATTTCGCCATTAAAATACGCACCATCTATTCTCTTTCTTCACGGTAGCTTTAGAAAAAGATTTACATTTTAATAGGCAACCATTTACGCGACATTGTAACGGAATCGGACCGAACTCATAGAAATCAAGAAAAGTTAAAGACCTCTTTTCGGAATGATTTGCGAGTTGATCTTGGAGGGAAGAAGATTGCGCTCGCGCTGGCAGCGGCTACGATAGCTGAGTAGCCGGCTTTCTTTTCTTCAAGGAGTTGTTTAATTCCATACTAGCACACACAAATCAATTAACTGTGGGTAAAAGAGCGTCGGTGGCTAAACCATGGCTAGGACACCGGACTCCTATGCGGGAGGTCCAGGTTCTAAACCGTGCAGTGCCATGTACCAATGAGTGTTTCGTATTTTTCGAAGACTTACGTACAATTACCGACTGCTCTAACGGTGAAGAAAAACATCGCGAGGAAACCTACACACTGAGATGACCAGTGTGTAAAATGGGGTAGTCACAAAAGATCCTCAAGGGTCGAAGTGAAGTGGGTCTAAGATAAGATAACTGTGGGTAACAAAATGGAAATTTTGACAATGACCCTCAAATCCCAAAAGCCTCCACTGAACTGACTAAAAGTAGAGTCGTGAGAAATAGTGGTAAAACAATGGCATAAGAAGAAAGGCATATCAACTATCAAATGAGTGCTTCGCATGATGACGAGGCTTGTGCGGTGTGATATCGTGCAATCCCTACTTGATATGCCTTTCTTCTTGTACCACAACTGGCTTCGAATGATTGATTACGTCGAACATACTTATGTTAGATAGATTAAGTAGACAGACAAAGGAAAGCGAGGCTTCACAACTCTATTAGTTAGACTTTGTTTTCAGTTGTTTATCGAGGATCGAGAACATTCTACAATAAGCCCCTCTGTTGTTATCTAAATATGTATTGTCTCGCGAACTACAACTCGTGTAGTGTAAATAGTTCAGGCGCATCTAATTTGATTCCCTCGGTGCGCTGAGCTCTGGAATGTCTTGCTTTGAGCCGTGCTCCAGTATCGAGGGAACCTGGTACTAAAATAGCAAGTTCGGTTTAAATATACCAATAGATTTTCTATTTTCAACATGTACGAGAAAGTACTGGTGGTGGCACAAAACGTAAACCGTAAGCTGGTAGCCTTGTTGCGAGCACGGTTCGAAAGTGATCGTGCAGGTTAAGCGACGTTGGCGCGGCCAGTACTGGATGGGTGACCGCTAGTGGCATATTTCATCTGAGCTCCTCCGTGCCTCGGAGCAGTCGGTCCCGGTTGTTGTTGTTCGACAGCACTCGTGAAGTCATGTCAGATGCCTACGGGCGGCCTGTACAACTCTGACAAATAGATTGGCCACTAACCATATGATAAGGAAGAAAGCAAATTTGGTTGTATATTTTATTGAAAAATACTCGTCAGAAATACAGCATTAGAAAAATTAATACTATTTATATTCTTTTTCCATATTATATCTTTTAATATTGAAAAAATGTAATACAGTTCAGAACTTTTTACTTATATGAAACGTTGGTAAACGATAGTATTGAATGTGCTATAAAAGTTGTGAAATTCTCTCAGAGAAGCTAGTTTCGGATTCCTCAGAACTGGAGTGTAGCTGCTACCCACACGTATAGGTCAGGGGTAAGCCCCTTCAATAACTCCAGGCAAATAGGCTAATATTGCGTAGGATTGGCGAAATGTAGTCTTAAATTCCATGTCAAAACTCTGTTAATTCCCGAATAATCTATGCGTTTCATACAAAATTACACCATTACTCGGGTTCATATTGTAGTGGAGCAGCTCAAAGCATCATTTAATAATTCAGTCACTTCTATTATTATGTCTCTAGATGCAGAGGCAATCGATAGAATGGGCTTTCATTCGGTCAATGTTTTTGTGCTTTCGTGATTAGGGCCCGTATGGAATTCGTAACATTCCATTTTATCTTTACCTTTACTTAAGGAATTGGATACGGCTGAGATTTTTAGTGTACAAGTTGGCAACCCTATCGTGAACTATTTATTTATTAAACGTTCTTCTTTCTCTTCGGTGAATGTCATTACAGTCGGCTTATGTAACTATTTTGAAGAATACTATAAGTCAGGTTTAGAGCCAAACCTTTTTTTCAGCATTTTATTAATATTTATTTGTATTCTTGTAAACGAATATTTTCTTGTTGATAAGAATTTAAATGATTATACAGAATTTTTATTCAAAATAAAATAAAACTAATATAACAATAAAATAAATGCTTAAGCTAAAATTACAAAATACCTAACTATTTTACAAATAATAACCAATGATTATTGGTTATTAATAACGTAGGTACCTTATTTTAGATCTAAAACTTTGGCTCCGTCCCACCTCCAGAGTACGTGTAGGAAGGCCGGTGAGGCCTTAAAGCCTACAAATACAGGGACATTGGCAACCAATACAACTTTGTAGCATTTGGTGTAGAGACCCTTGGTCCTTGGGACCCTGGAGCTTGGTCACTGTTCCGAGAGCTGTCCTAGCGTTTATTTGATGCGACGAGGGACCCTAGAGCTGGCGGCTATCTCGCCCAAAGGATCAGCATAGCGCTCCAGCGGGGCAACGCCGCCGCTGCCAGCATCCTCGGTACCCTACCACACGGGCCTAATCTAAGACATTTTATAAGTTACATTTAATTTTTATTTGTGTACATTAAATACTTATTATTATTAATAAAAAAACTTAAGTGACTTACGATTATTTTTAAATATTATTGGGTATACGAGTATAGGTTTCAGTCTCGTCAGGAGACCTTTTTCGGCTTATGATCAGTAGTACCACTGACTAGTACCATCAATGGAGCAAGAAGTTCGCGGTGAGGTCACACTTTAAACTTACGTACATACAAAGTGTGTCACACTCGCTAAAAAATATAAAATTCATTTAATATGATTCAAATCGCGCATTTTGAACACACAGAAAATATTTATTTTTTGTGTGTTCAAATTCTTTCGCACTATTTTCCAATATTCTACTAACATAATCCAGACAAAATGCGACTCGGAAATTCACTACAAGAAAATGAAAACGCTCTAGAAGTATGTAAGAAATAAGAAATATGCATAAATACCGCATTTATGCATATTTCTGCGCAGAGAATATTTTTCCTTATCCAATAACGTTGAATCTCAGAGTAAATGTTTGCACCGCGTTCGAGATGTTTTATTGATAAAAGCCGTTGACTGTGGGCAGCATATCTTGAGCTTCAGAACCGTTGCCTTGAACAAACAGTCTTGACTGCATAAAGTCTATTTTCTAATAGGCTTTCGTTCTCTCAATTCGATCAGAATTAAAGTCTGATCAACCGAGCAAACAGGAAAAAAATCGTCATGTTCAGTCGGTCGGCTAGGCGACCGTATCATCGGAAGGCGATAACCTAAGTTCTTTACATTTGAAACTAAGGATCAGAGTAGCCGGATCGAATCAATCCTTTTTATGGTGGACCACTCCTAGCACTTGCATGTAAAAGAAAACAGGCATGTTAAATGCTGAGGGAATTGGAAGAAGTATTTCAATGAAAGATAAAAAATTAAAGGAATTTGGTACAAATGTATCAAATCTGAGCCTCCTCATATACCTTGGTTTTCTGCATCTAATTTAAATAGACAAGAAGTTATTCACAATCTTTTGCCTTTTGAATGCAGAAAGCTAGCTCACCAAATTGCGAGGTGTGTGGAGTCAGAGACGACGTATATCATATTCAGTTCATTCATTCAGGGTGTGTCAGTTACGCAGGAAAAAGAGAACAGCTGATAAGACATTATGGTTTAAATTTATTGGATTTTGGTGTATTTCAGAGCATTTTAGCTGATCCAATTTCTGGTGCAGCTGGAATGCTCTATTTCATGTTTAAGAAAGGTAATTCATAACGGAATTAGCTTCATTGGAAATAGAGGCACGGCTGGGTGCAGGAAAATTTACAACTATAGCATGGGTCTCATAGTATACTACTAACATAGTTTTTTAAGTACACTAACACAATGGATCAAGTTATCCGAGAAATAAACTGCGATAAAGATATTGAATTGAATTGTAGGGGCGTTCACAGGCCATTTTGGCACTAAGAGCCTCCTACACAAGATGAGACTGGCAGACAATCCCACCTGCAGAGCCAGTGGTGACACCGTTGAGTCAATGGAACACTTGCTGTGCGAATGTGACTCGCTGGCTGGAGGGCGTATGAGTCTTCTGGAGGTAGCCTACCCGAAACCAGAGGACTATAGGCTCTTTCCTGTAAGCTGTATAGCCTCCTTGATACAAAGCATCTTTAAGGAACAGAAAGGAGACTAAGGTAAGGCGTGAGCACAAAAGATCCCTGAGGGTCGAAGTGCCGCTGCGGTTGTCCCTGGCCCCCTGTCATAAGATAAGATAAACGTAAATATTACAAAATAGACCCACAAGAGCTCAGTTACTTTAGAGCAAGGTACAGCCTACACGAGTAACATTAGGCAGCTTATTGCGAGTCCAAACGCTACTTTCGACTATAGGCTCCTTCCTGTAAGCTGTACAGCGTCCTTGATGCAAAGAATTTTAAGGAACAGGAAGGAGACTCAGGAAAGGGGTGAGCACAAAAGATCCCTGAGCGTCGAAGTGCCGTTGGCCCCGTCATAAGATAAGATATGCATGATGGGATCAACATAATTAACTGTGATTACAATCCCTAAATTAAATCAAGATTAAAAAAAAACATTGTTAATGTTTTATACCCTGCCCTGAAGCAGCCCCCCCAAGACGTGAGAAGATTACGAATGATGAGGGTCTATTCTACTCTATTCGGCACTCGGCATGTACTCATACACTATTTCTTTATAACAATAATTATGTCAGCTTCACAGTTACAAAACACCAGGCATTTAGTAACTATATGTAGTTTACAATTACCTACAGGTACAAAGTAAACATAAAAACATCAAAGGCTTAAACTTAAATTATAGATTAACACCCAAAATTAAAATCAAAGTATTTTTTTTTGCAAATACTGCTCCATGGTTCTGAAAAAACGTCGGCATTCGGCAGTCGGCACTTGGACCAAATGTAAACCCGCCGCCGCTTAGCTTTAGGCTTTAGGCTCAATTTGCATTACCGAGACTGTGTGAGACTGGAAAAACAAAAGCACCCTGTCTAATAAAATGACACAGGCTGGCCGTAAAATGTTATGTTGAGTTGTCGATACGAATAAATAAATGTGTGGCGACGCAGGACGCGCCACTACGATTATTACCTACTCACATTGGTGTAGAACGCGCTATCGAAATTTTCCTAGGACTTCGTACGAGTTCCGAACATCCATAGTTGGACCAGGACATCTGGTGGAAGATCTTCCCTTTTCCCTTTGGCTCAATTTACATTGCCGCGGAATAGAATAGAAGCGAATTTTCGCAACGTAATTGTACATAGCATAATGAACTTTATGTCAATTGTGTAACATACAAACTAAATACGAACCAAAAAAGAGGTCGCGCGTCTTCCGGGGAATCCTCGCGCATTCTCGAGAATTCCCCTAGCTACTTTTCTTTTTTGGCTCGTACTTAGTTTGTATGTTACCAATTGACATAAAGTTCATTACGTTTCGAAAATTCGCTTCCATTCCATTCCGCGGTAATGTAAATTGAGCCTAAGTCTCCCTTTTTCCGTTTATAAAGCGGACACTTTTACCTTTCTAGCATTAAATATCCAACTGTAAAGTTAAGTGTAATTTATTCCATTACACTTTAAGCGGGAGACCCGCAGGATGTGACGTCGGGCTGATTTCCCTCGGGCGGTAGAATTATTTAATGCTCTTTGTTACTTTTTCTACTCCCATTTCGTAATTTGTTCAATAAGATACCACAATCAATAACATAAAGAGGTTCATTTGTCATGGACGTGTAAAAATAGTGTTTTAATGAAATATTAACTAACAGTTTTCGATTGTAATATGTAATTTTTTCTTTGTTGTATGGCACTGCATACAAGAACTCTTTTTTTTTCATTTTCAGTTTAAATATATTATTATTAATATATTTAAACTATAATCACAATTAATAGTATGATATTAAACCATGTAATAATTTATTTTCAAAAAAATGTTAATTTTTGACATTGTCTAAATATAAAAAAGTCTATTTATTTATACAGAATAATTAGTTAAAAGCTCTGCTGGATCGAATTCGAAATGATCCGGCATAGAACAAAAGTTATCGACGTAACTCATAAGATTAGCAAGCTGAAGTGGCAGTGGGCCGGTCACATCTGTCGCAGAACCGACAACCGCTGGGGGAGACGAGTTCTGGAGTGGAGACCGCGTTTGGGCAAACGTAGTGTGGGACGGGCGTCCCTGCTAGATGGAGCGACGATCTGCGCAAGGTGGCTGGCAGCGACTGGATGAGAAGAGCCGAAGATCGGGCTCAATGGCGCGCCCTGAGCGAGGCCTATGTCCAGCAGTGGACCAGAGTAGGCTGCTGATGATGATGAATTAGTTAAAATATAGGTACAATGCGTTGTACCGTTGTTGTAGGGAATTACCGCAGTTTTCGTATTAAATGTACTACATTTCACTTGGTACTATAGCCATTAAAAACACTCGACACCCGCGCCTGCGCGATGTCGACAATACGTCAAACATGTCTACGGTACCAATAACATGTCAAGCTATCTTGACGTCTGCTGATAGCTCCGTAATGGTTTGTATTTTCTGTTTAAATATTTCATGGTCGTAGAAAAAGTATAGTATGCAAAGCACGTGCCATTACGTGCGTTGCAGACAACATTTAACACTCGAACTATCTATGTTCTCATGTTAAAATCGCTATCATTACGTGGCCGTTGCATAAACTACTATTATCCCGTTGCTTCAGGTTGCTCACTCTATATAATGAGGACAATTACAATTACTTTAGTATTTTTGTCAAACACGAAAAAAAACTAAATTTACGTCTCTATTTCTGGGGACACAAGTCACTCTTTTAACAAGGGGTTATGGACTATATCCATGAGGCTTATTGATGGATTGTACAAGCCTTTGAAAACCTTTTTTTTCATCCAATAGGCATTTTTCTTCAGGTTTCAGGTTGTTGTTTCTTTCAGCAGTAAATGTGCTACGTACATTTTCTTCTATTCTTACTCGTATCACAATTTCGGCAGAGCGGATGGAGCGCTACAAGTCTCTATCCTGATTGGTCTAATTGTCAGGATAGGTGTTTGGTGGCGCTATCTTTTAGTTTTAATTGCAATTAATTTGATATGTCTCACGCCCCATCTCCCACCTGTCCTTTACCTATAATTCGTGCATCTAATAAAACCACAACGAGTAGCGCCACCCCGCTTTCTAATAAAAATACGGATGCACGATGATCCGCTCGACCTGTGAAAATCATCGGTCGATCAGTTGTCAAATGCGACGCTCCGCGCTCTGCGGAACTTTATTCGCCATTTCTCCGCGAGTGTCTTCGAATGAGGAGTCAGGGGCCCCTGGGAAGCTGCTGCTGGACCGCCTCGCCGCGACCGGCTCTGGAACGTACGAGGTTGGTGCACGAATTCCTTTCATTCCCGGTTCCTGTTCCGACTAGCTGCGTGAGACATTCATTTTTTTAGTCCGCTTTCTTCCCTTCCAGCCTTTGGCGCGAACAGTATTATTTTTCAAACAAATCTCTAATAATGAACGAACCACTGCATACATAAGCAAGTATAAAAGATTTAAGAGAATATAAAAAAAGTATAAAGGAGCAAATAACTCATACATAATTGAAATCAGTTCGTTATCCAGAGCTCCAAGATCCATCAGAGTGGAGCGTGCGCGAAGTTTCAAATATATGGTGTTTTGGCGATGGAATTACAATGTTAAAATATTTGCGACGCACAATATCTTGTTCGGCGGAGCTTGTGCATTTCGAGCACGTGCGGTACGATGCGAATTCTGATGTTTTATTATAGGAACCGACTGCTGGATTTCCGTAACCCTCTATAACGTTAAAAGCCGCAGGTCATATAGAAGCAAAAAGATATAATAAAATAAGAAACGTTATTACAGACTCCGTCGTATTTAAGCACGTACGTAGTTCGTCAAGGGTTGAAATACACACAGCTCAAACAAACACACCCTCTTACGCACCCTCACATACACAAACACACCCTATCACTCTCCATTAACCACATATTGTAATAAATCTACTTGAATTGTGTTTCTATAATGCTATATTAACATCATGATAGTATTTCGAATTAATTTAATAGTTTTATTATACAGTGCTATTTTAATTCATTTTGAGTTATTGTGTAATTGGCGATATAACTTTTTAGAAGAAAAAAAAAACGAAAAAAAAAAAAAAGTTTGGCGCATGGCATTAAGCTCGCCTCATGTACTATTTTTGTGCCTTAAAGTGTTAAATAAATAACTATTGTTATAATTGTTTTACTTACTACTTACTCCGCTGGCGCAGCGACCCGAAGTGGATCTTGGCCTCCGATACCAAAGAGCGCCATCGCTCTCTCTCCTGCACAGTCTGGAGCCAGTCAGGCGCCCGGAGCTCACGCAGATCCTATTCCACTTCATCGCGCCAGCGGTATCTGGGACGTCCGACCGGACGTCGTCCGTTAGGGCGTCCCACATACGCTCGTTTAACTGCCCGATCCTCCCCCATCCTAGTGATGTGTCCGAGCCTAGCGTGTGTATAATTGTTTTGCTATACAATAACTTGTTCAAATAAATAATATAAAAGTTCTTTGCATAGAAGAGACGTCGTGGGCGGGGGGACAAACAATTTACTCCTACAAACTATTATGCCCACTGTACACACTCGTCGAGACACCCCGGGACAGGCCGAGGACGGGGCGAGGTGTGACTGAAGAAGCGTCGGTGGAACAGTGGCTAGGACACCGGACTCCCATGCGGGAGGTCCGGGTTCACAACCGTGCAGTGCCATGTACCAATGAGTTTTGCGTATTTGCGTATTTTATACAATGAGACTTACGTACATTTACCGACTGCTCTAACGGTGAAGGAAAACATCGTGAAGAAAAGGCACACTGAGATGACCAGTGTGTAAATGGGGTAGACACAAAAGATCCTCAAGCGTCGAAGTGCCGCTGGGTTATTCCCGGCCCTCTATCATAAAATAAGATAAGATGGCAGAAATGAGGGAGGGGAGGGGAGAACCCCCATGTACACACCCGTCCTCGGTCTATCGTTTTAGTCCTTGTTTTAATAGAAGATATAACCAATATTCTAGACAATTTTCAAGCTCCTAGATAATACCGTTCATGAGATGGAAACAAAACCTTATGTCATCATAATATAGAGATGGAAGAGACTGGCCCCCACAACACAGGGTATCTTAGGGTAGGAGCTAAGGAAATCTGAGACAATGTAAAAGATACTGTCTGTGTACAATCCGTACCACACATACCTAGTTCATAAGTTTTGTTTACATTAGCGACAGTTATTGTGGGTAGTTTTAACTTTCGATTTTGTTTCGAATATTAATGTCCAGTGAGGGTAATTTTTATTGTTGATTGCCACTCGCCGACACAGTCTCGGAAACACAGCCCTTGAGACAGCAGCGGTTTGTGCGCGTGTCATTGAATTTCGTCATCTCTTGTGCTGTCACCTCCATGGACTCCTCGCAGTGCTGATACAGTGCTGGTGCTTCGGTGATATAAAAAACTGCCAGAATTGTTAACATTGTCGGCGCCGACGGGTGATCTCGGGCTGAGACGCTGGTGAGTTGGGTTTTCATTGGTATTTATTGCCTGCCCTGGACATTATCTCGTTCCCCTTAGATTATTTCGCCCTCGAAAGATCCCTGGAATCGCTGGGGATCGCACAGTCTGCGTGAATACATTTTTATAAATGGTCTAAAATTGACAAAGGCGGGCTGTTGTTATTTCTCCGCAAAAAAAATATTTTATAAATCCTATATATACTCTAACCTATATTTTAGAATGGAAAACTAAACAACTTATCCAGTAAATAAAGGAAAGTAATTCTCAACAAAGGATCCTGTAAAACTTTCCCAGTACACCCCCATTGTCCAATAACAGGAAATCAATAGAAAGCTCCGCTGAAAGAAATTGAGCTTTCTTCGGCCTGTCGCCCGTCTGGGGCAATTTGTGACTGCTGACAACCCAATAAATACACAGTACAGAGGTAACAGTATGGAATCTGCGTTAAGCCCCCTTTGACCAATTAACCTGAACCTAAGAACCTGCCCGTGTAGGTGAAAGATGTCAGGCATGTGGCTGTTTCATATTTTTTTTTATCTCTTATATAACGTTTTCCATAATGCTTGCACAACTACTATCTTTTTCTCGGAATCGTTGCTCTGCCCGAAGGTTTCCTGGAAGAGACCGCTCTTAGCGATAAGGCCGCCTAAAGTGTACTTCAGTATTTCCTTTTCTATCTCTTGTTTGTTGTTTTCTATTTGTGCAATAAAGTGTATTTTACTTTACGTATATTACACTATACTTTTTATTAACTCAGAAACCTTCGCGGGCACGCGCACAACAACTTACCAAAGTTTCATGGCATGGAACGCATAGAGGACACAAACAATCAAAGAAACATTCATTTTTATATAGGGTGTAACGGAAAGGGGGTAAGTAAGCCGAAAGGGGGTTGTTCAGTATATATAACTGAACAACTTTCAGTATAGTCAACTCTGAAATCGTGAAAAAATTTCTGCTGTTTCATATATTTTGGGCGTGTAGGTATTGAACTTTTGTATGGAACAGGCGATTTGCGATTACGCTACCTTATAGAATCCAACGGACGCTTTTGAATCCCAACTACAATATTAAAAAGTGGTATCATGATTGATGCGAGCACCCAGAATATTTTTTTACTGTTGGATTTTAGGCAAGATTTTTTATGTATGGGCGCGAACTTTCACTGGTCACTTTAGCACCAATGCCCACCTACACAAGATGAAGCTGGCTGACAGCACATCTTGCAGAGCCTGTGGTGAACAACTGGAGACCGTTTCACATCTCCTATGTGAATGTGACGCTTTCGCGGCAAAAAGGATGGATCTGCTAGGCTCTGCCTATCCGGACACAAGGGAATTCAAATCCCTCCTACTAAGACGCCTGGCTCATGCATGACATATTCGGTAAAGTGGTCAAGGGATAGGCACAAGGGGTTGAACACAAAAGATCCCAATGGGTCGAAGTGTCGCTGGGATTCCCAGCCCCCATCCAAAGATAAAATAAGATAAGATGGGCGCGAACTTTGTCTTTTACCGTATTTCTCTACTGTTCTTTTTGAACTGTGATCATAATAAAACTCTGAGCGTATGAACGGTCGCGGCGACTCGACTAAACGCTTTGTGCCCAATTTTGTGGAGCTTGAATCAAATAATCGAGTTTCCGCAAAGTGATTGAGTGGTATGGTGTGGTATCGATATGCTCCAGCGGATATGAAGGAAGAAGCGTCATACAGTTTCTTATCCACTTTTAAATAAAAGTGAAATCATCTACCGGGGGGTGTCCAAAGATTAGGAGGGCAATGGGGTAGGCCTGGAAATCCATATACTTGCTCAAAAATACGTCTTCAAAACGTTAATATGTTGTATGAAATTTTGCATACGCGAAATGGATTATTATCTCACATGCCCTCTAGAAACAAGCTTTCTTTTTCCAGAGAAGAGAAAAGACGATTGCCTCGCGGTGCCCCTGTTTACTCTACACAAGCGCCCCGGGGAGCCGTGGTGTACACTTTGGGAATCCCTGTCGTTGATACGAGGTACTGGGTACTGGGTACTTATAAGTAATGTATATTAATATTTCATACTCATATTATTGACCTGGGACCCAATTTGCCTAAATTACAATGGTTGTAGTTCTATTTCTATCCAATTTCAATTTAGTTCTCGTTCCAATTCTATTTGGACACCAAATCGCATTCTGCTGACGCATAACTCTACCACTGACACCTTTCGATTTACTGTCGATCGGGCAAAAGTACCTCGGGAGGAACTTACGTTCGATCGTTATATTTGACAGTTGAAGCGTTTTGTTACCGTTCAACTGCGATTCAGTATAAACTAAAAGTTTTATTAGAATGCACAAATACGTTACTGTTCAATCGATCGTTGACTCGATCGGAACTTGACTGAAATTAAATCATGATTAGACTTAATTAATATACTGTTTCACGGGTTTTTACAGTATTTTATTAATTACGACCGGTTTCGTTTACACATCTTCAGGTACATGTTTATAATTATTTTCTTAACCACATGTAGGTAGAATTAATGCAATTAAAAAAATTGCAAAAACAAAACGCAAAGCTGTAGTAGTGTAGTAAAACGTAAAACCCGTGAAACGTAGACTTACGTATTACTTAATCATGTACTACAAGTTTCACCAAGTACCAACAACCGCAAGTATTAAACATATGAAATTAGATTGTTAGTGGATAGTAGCATACGTCATAACGATGCAGTTTAGATTCTATTTAGTTACGTTGTATTTAGTGGAATCGATCTCCTGTACTAATAGATATCTAGACAATGTCATCTTGCTCTCAAACTAGGTCTAACCTGAACCTTGAGAGCTGACCTGGTGAGACCCTGGGTGGAAGGCTTAGTACATGAAACTTGGTTCTTCGAGCGAAGTCCAATTAAAAACTCGTTTGATCGCCGCGCGGCGGGCGCCAGTGTTATTCCATGATCGACTTTGTTCAGTTCTGTTTGTTCTGACCATCGCTCTTTGTCTACAGCGCAATATCCGGTTATAGCGACTGGATTCATTTTATGTAAGTTTATACCAGAAATATAAAAACCCTCGCCATATTTCGGAATTAAATGTAACAGTAATCTCCATAACACACGACTATAAAACTATAGGTATACCCATGGCGCCCTCTTGACGGGGTATCTATATTACTGGTCAGAGTATACTTTTATTTTCAATTAAATTTATTTGTGTCGTATCTTTGTCCTCTTGGACAGGTTGCAACAGAATACCAGCGCTGTAGGCATTATTGTCTGCAGCATTAAGCTGAGTTGAGGCCCTTTTCACAACAACAGCAGACCATCAGACATGATTTAGATATGTTTACCTTTGACTACATAATTATTTTATTATAAATATAACTGTTTCGGTCATTGCTGTGTGTGAAATAAACACACAGGAATGACACATCATGCCTCATTTTTTCCGTCGACAAAATAACGACTTTTTAAAATTATTTTAGGCATTAGACACAGGCCATGCATGTCCAGAGCTGGATTTAAAGTGAAATTAATTGAATTATTAATTGAAATATACTATTGACTCTTCACTATAGGATAGGTACCTATTCTTACATAAGTTACGCAGGTATGGATCCGGTTTTATTCGTAAGTCGTATTGACTAATAGTTTATTTACTGCAGAAAAATAAGAAAAAGAATAATTTATTTCACTGTAAGACTTAGGAGTTAAACGAGTATTATACTTATACCTACTATAAATTAATTTCAGCTATAAAAGTCTACATTAATTCTAATAGAATCTGTACGATCTCGTGCTCATATGTTTCAATCAGCAGAACGGCTCGAGCGGTGTCGCGACGCCTGACGCATATTCAATCGCTTCCGCCTGGCGTGTTGCTAAGATTATTTGATAAGGCGTATAGCAGTCTAAGAGTATAACTCAAGAGCTTTGTAAGAAAAGAACCTACGGTTTTTAATATGAAGTCAAATCAAATCAAATCAAAATCTTTTTATTGTTTGTAAGTACCTTATAGTACCTTACCTTTGTACATTTTTACGTCATTTTTTACTCTACCACCGTTTCGTAAGGTGCTATAGCTGAAAGGAAAGAAGCGGCGCAAGAAACTTTCAGCAGCACATCTCTTGAAATAAATATATCTTACAATAATTATGAATACAATCTGTTAAATAAAGAACTGAACTCAAAGGCAGAGACCAGGCTGGTTTCGTCCTGTCACTAAGCAATACGAAACTTTAGCTCACCTGAATAGTCTGTTATGCGCTGTCTAGGCCATGCCATGCCATCACCGAAGCTGAAGCGGATCTTGCGGAGATTAGTCCATACACAGGAGTTGTATTATTGGTTAGTTCCATAACTAAATGTTAGTAAGCGGGTGTACACACACAAATAGCTCTAACAATATCTCAAATTCACATAAAAATAATGAAGTTTTCTTCAAACCGAAAAAGCGCGGGAACTGCGCGGCAACCAAGTACGTGTTCACGCAGGAGCCTTCATTGAACGACTGCCCTTGATTTTGCTCTTCTCGTTCAATATGGCGGACACGCGATTTCATTGTTGTTCGGTCTTGTCTTCCGTACATTCACTCGTTCAATGGCCAGTGGCGCGCGGTTTTAAGGCGACCATAGAGCACACACTACTCATTGACCGAAAAACCACCAGCTCTGGCCCAAACACAATCATACATGTACACAATGTGCAGAGCTGGAGCTGTATTTAGGACAAAGCCTCCTATCGTTTAAGTAGTCATTTATTGTAAAATAACCCTTTTTACATAATGTCCGTCTTATATTTTTTCTCTGTCATTTGAGTTTGCGGAATTAACCTCACTATCAACATTAACCACTGGACTTACTTCGTATCTACGAACATTAGGTACTTATCTTATTAAATATATATAAAGCAAACAACCTATGAACTTAGATAGAATAATATACTGATACTTTAATGCTTGCTTATCGTATGGTTTAGTGGCCAACCTATTTGTCAGAGTTGTTCAGGCCGCCCGTGGGCATCTGACATGTCTTAACGACAGCTGTCGAACGACAACAACCGGGACCGACTGCTTAACGTGCTTTCCGAGGCACGGAGGAGCTCAGATGAAATATGCCACTAGCGGTCACCCATCCAGGTACCGACCGCGCCAACATCTCTTAACTTGCACGATCAGTTCGGACCGTGCTCGCAACTAGGCTACGAGCTCCTCAATACTTTAATAAATATGGCAGAGAAAAAAATTAAAACCCATATAAGACCTTATGTAAAAAGGGTTATTATAAAATAAATGACTACTTAAATGATAAAGAGGCTTGGTCCTAAATTCAGCTCCAGCTCTGCACATATTCATAATTATTGTATTATAGCAGGCCAAATAGCTCCCACCCCACGCATGCAACATTCGAGTCTGCGTCCACAGCGCCTGAGACGTTTGCCCGCGCGCTTTCATTCGTTCTCTTCGCCGTGACCAACTAACTTTGACCCCTGAGGCCGCATCGCGCTACGCCGCGTGCGGGATTCACTTTTCTTTGTCAAACTGTTGATTTATTATTATTGTACACAGTGATTTCTTTCATTAAAGCCGTTCATACATACCAACCGGTGCTTTTGAGTCATCCCTCGCTATAGTATGATAATTATTGTAAGATATATTTATTTCAAAAGATGTGCTGCTGAAAGTTTCTTGCGCCGCTTCTTTCCTTTCAGCTATAGCACCTTACGAAGCGGTGGTAGAGTAAAAAAAATGTACTGTAATGTAAGCTACTTACAATAAAACATTTTGATTTGATTTGATTTTCATTTTACACTACATCTAAAATAGCCCTAAAAATGTCAAAAAGGGCAGAGTTCCACTCTCTCCAGTCAATAAAGAAATTCCGCCAGTTTCATAAACTTTCACTTTCACGTAGCTTAAAGGACAAGGGCGTTAAAATTCCTAGCGTGAGGTAAGCCCTGGGAGTAAAGCCTGGCTTTGTAGGCTTGTTATCACCGACCCTCGTAATGAGGCAAATGAGGTAAATAGGGTAATAACACACGTGGGGTAAATGAAACGGGATATAGCTGTTTAGAAAGGTACAAAGGAAAATTTACCTGCATTAGAGGTACATTTAGTATCACTAGATTTTTTTTAAATCAATTTCTTTTTTGAGGCTTCGGTCCGGTAAGTATGCATGTTTAAAATTCTCATTAAAATTAACAACAAGGGTTGTGGTATGGACCATGATAGGCTATCCTCTACCATGCTTCCCTAAGTAACCTAACCTCCCTAGACGTGCAAGTTTCCTCGCGATGTTTTCTTTCATCATTAGGCCAGCTTGTAATTGTTACTATATCCCAAAACCCATATTTATGACTAAACCCACGTTTGACCTCAATCTCCCCTGGTGGTAAGTGGCGATAATGCCGAAACTGGAGCACACGGAAATGAAATGAAATGAAATTAAATAGTGTATTTAACAAATTGGTACAGCTTGTACACTTTTGTTCGTCATTTTTTCAAAGGTCGGGAAAAAAGTCTTTTCGCATATTGTATGTATAAACTTGTAATAAAATTTCTTTGGCTGTACTACTTGTATCTGGATGGTTTTGATGACATTCGTAAAATTCGTTACAATAGTACAATTAGTAAAATGTTGTTTCCAGCTATTTTTCATTTGTTTTTCTTTCTGTCAAAATGAGTGAATCTAATGAAGAAATTCGATACATTTTGAAATTTTATTACAAAACGGACAAAATGCAACGCAAGCCGCGGATAAAATTTGTGCCGTTTATGGACCTAATGCTGTGTCAGTAAGAGTAGCACAAAGTTGGTTTAAGCTTTTCCAATCCGGGAATTTTGATGTCAAAGATGCACCTCAACAATTTAAGAACTTATAATAAACAATAATACAAATTAAGAACAATATAAATCAACTGTGACTGTGTTAGTTACTGATTCTTCTATAAACACTGCCGAAACAATCAACGCCGAAACAATCAAAGATATTTGACGACAGACTTATATAGGTAGCCAGATTTAAATTAGAATGTCAATTTTTGTGTGTATTCGGGGACTGTACCTACGGCACCGATTCCCGATGCTCCGTTTATCTCACGTTTGTCTCCCAAAATTATTTCGTTGTTATAACTTACATCATCCAATAAGGCCCATATCTCCCCAAAGGCTGTGTCGGCATTCCCACGCAGGGTCTAACATTTTATATTAATATACCCCGCAGTCACCGAGTCCTCCCGACAAAGCCAAATGTTTATCTTGTTCTCGTTTTTGAGGCTTTATTCTGTAACAAGACCTTTGGGAAAGAAACCCTGTCTCATCATGCTGAGTATATTTACTGAGACGGAAAATGTATTATAAATGTACCTATAGTACGCGACACCCCGGAATGCGGGTTTCTAGTACCGGTGCCCGTACTGGAAACCCGCATTCCGGAGTGTCGCGAACTATACGTGTTGTACTTACATTATACTAGGTATTTAAATTCGTCGTATTCCTCAGGATGAGGCTCGTGATCATTGTATGAAATTAATATAAGAATTTTTAGGTTACGACTCGTGGTCCCACTAATTTGACCCACTAGTGGTACATTACCTCGATACAATGGGCTCGTGGTCCCACTGTCTGGTGGGATCATCAGTCAGCCGTAATGCAGTTGCTCTTGGTCCCACTAATTTTGCCATAAACAATATCACAATGTTTTAGGAACTCAACACTAATTGGGAAATAGAAAAGCCAAAATAAAAATAGAGTGGGACCACGAGCCGTAATCTACAACTATTACTGGTAGTCCCACTAAGCAGTGGGACCACGAACCTACATTTTCAGGCTAGTGTGACTACGAGTAATAGTGGGACCACGAGTCACACACCGAATTTTTCCTATAATAAAAATGACGTATTACGAGTATGTGTCTAGCGGATCTGGAGTTCAGGCAAGAGTTATGAAGCAACATAGCTCAAAGGCTAGGATACGAGGCACAAGCGTCGCCGGATCGAATCCACTTCTGGACCACTGTTGTGGACCAGACCCCTCCAAAGGCACAGGCGTATATGGAGACATACAGCATAGTTGGAGAGGTAATTCATAAAAATTTTGTTACTTTTGCTTTACATGTTTGTACCTTTTGCTGTGGAGACTACAGGCTGCTGGAGTGCGGAAGCAAAATCATTTGTGGGTGAGATTGGCCGTCGCCTTCGGGAGAGTGGTCGTGACCCTCTCTCCGGGTCGTTCCTGGTTAACGCCGCAAGCGTTATGGGCACCTTTGCATCGGGAGCGGCAAGGGGGAGGTTTATTTATAATTATTTAGTTATTAATTAATTGACATTATTAATCTGATTTATTATTATGTAAAATATTGTTAAATTGATAATGTGTAAAACATTACGAATGTTTTTGAAAACAAACCACAGAACGACTTTCTTGGCAGATTTTAATGGGGCGGTGACTAGTAGTGTCCGACCGAAACTAGTTTTTACAGCGGAAACCGAAACAAAATTTCGGCTTTCGGGAAACCGAATGTGTGATTGGGATAACTGCGTTTGGACTTTGGAGTAGTTTTGGGCTCAGCTGTAAACTTTTACATTACTCACTTAGGTATCCCTTTTATTGCTTGAATAAAACGTACCTAAATATTGGTCCTAGATAGTTTTAGAATTATGAGAGCAACAATAAGCACTTCTTTATAGTGTTACAACACATACCATAACCGCTTCCCATCGCAATGACGATCCGCATAATAGACAGACACTCACTCTGTTTTTCTATCCTTTTTCTCTCCAGTTTCAATTGTTATTTATTTCATCTTTAGGTATTTTTTTATTTATTTATTTGTGCTTTTAATATATTTTTGGTTCGGTCCCTGACCTGCTGTTTCGCCCGCGATGCCTTCGCCCTGGCACAGCTGAAAACCAGCGCTGTGGTTCTGCCGCACCGGTCGGCAGCACATGCTGAGCATGTGTCCTTTTAATGTTGTGTTGTTTTTAATTTCAAATATTTATAGTTTAATTAATAATTATATATGCATAATGCAATGTTAAATAAATGTTTTTCTTTCTTGTTAAATTTAAGACCAGGCTCTTGTTGGTGTAGTAAACGCCATTGTGCCTCCTGTCCAACCCTTGTCTTTAACCTCATACGACGCAACGCCAGCGTTTTCCTTAATTTGATCGAAATAACATATCATCGGTCTGCCTCGTCCACGCTTGCCTTCCTTTCCTTCTATTAGGTTCCTGATATAACCATGATATCGTCATGTCGTATAAGATGGCCCACCATATTTCCTCTTCTATTTTCAATTTATTAATATTATTATTTTATTTTATTTAAATTTACATAAGTAGGTACAGGTGAGATACGAGTAGTTATTTCAAGATGTAACCTGACTCAGGGCTCAAAATATATGCACTCACTCACCCTTATTTAATGTCTGGCTATCTGACTCCCAACTAGGTTTCCCTGTGTGCGGGATATCAGAAATACATTCATGTGTCTCGGTATGTTTTAATTTTCACTTAAGCACTGTACTTTTGTTTATTTTCACTTAAGCACTGTACTTTTGTTTATTTTCACTTAAGCACTGTACTTTTGTTTATTTTCACTTAAGCACTGTACTTTTGTTTATTTTTTTACTTTAAAATTAGTTGTAATTTTCACCACCACCGGAAAATGTAGGTATAAGATATTTTTAATTTTATTTTGGTTTTTAACGTAGTAATATTCACTTTAGATAAATAATTATGTTATTATATTATTAACAGATACTGAGTTTAAAATTGTATTTAAAATGTTTCTGTTCTCTTTCACTGTTTCCAATACCTCTTCATTTGTCACTCTCTCTTTGTCCAGGTATTCCTTTCCGTTCTTCTCCAGCACCACATCTCAAAAGCCTCCAAATATTCTCTATCCCGCTGAGTCATGTTCCAAGTCTCGTCTCGTCTCAAATAAAGGAAGGATTGATCGCTTGCAGAACTATTTACTACTCTATTCAATTCTACTGAGAGAAGTAAGACTTTTACTTCTGGAAGAAATCGGCTTAGTTCGACTTGTGTTTGTATAAAAATAAATACAAATAGTTTAAAATTCACACACACACACACACATCACCTCACACAACTTCATACACCCTCTCCCCTGTACACCCACAGTATCATATCCCGCTGGCTATCTTAGTGTGGACTGGCATGCTGCAAGACAGCCGTTGGCTAGTGCAGGTGCCAGTATTTGTTTTTGTAAATAGATACCTACCTACTTGTTTCAATTTATATTCCATTGTATTGTATTGTAGTATTATGTATTGTATAAGCTTTTTGAATAAAAAAAAAATTAGAAATAATTCTAATTTTAAACGAGGTAGTTTTTTTCTACTACTTAGAAGTAAATATTTAATTTTTGCTACACTTGTTAAAGTAAATATTTAATTTTTGCTACACTTGTAAAAGTAATTATAAAAGTTCTTTGTCAATACTATTATATTACTAATTTGAAAAAAATCTCATATACGATATCTGGATTAATTCTCGAACGACTTTTTTTCAGTCACAATTTTCTTTCTTCTTCTTTGACAATTGTCAAAGTAAATAAATAAACATTAACTATAATTAACATTACTCACGTACCGCACGTTCCAACTCCACTAATACTATAGGCCATGGTAAAAGCTTAGTTTACTTAAAGCTTAAAAGCTTTATCTAATCTTATCAGTGTAATTCGATGTAGTATCGATGCACGATACACGTAGATAAACAAACTTCACGATATCTAATATATATCAACATAGCTATTCATGTAATGAGCATAAATATTAATCGTTAGTACGAAGAAGGAAACAGATGTTCAAGTTTGTTTACATTCCTCACGTCTCCCAAAATATTATTATCCTGTTAGAATTTCGCATTCCAAAAGCGAGGTTATCCCTCCCGGTTCGTTCACTCCCTCGAAACCCAGGAAATTATCCCTTCAATAAAGCGAGTAACTTTTAAATGCAAAGCGCTGTAACTTACCGTGCCGCCTCCACATTTAACCTCCTCTGCCATGGGGAGTCCGGCGCACCTGTCACTACCATACCATAGCACTTCCACGGAGTTATCTATCGAAACACTGTCACGGGTTGAGTTATACGCTTGTTCGACAAGACTCACGGAAACAGTCCCATTTCCGAATGTTTATTTTCGCGAGGGAGCGCGGCGCGACGTGTCCGCTCCAAAGTTTGGGAACGACTGGGTGCGCGCGCCTCCGGGTCGTCATGGTGACGGAGTGGAGGTTTACATTATGTAGGTGTCGGGAAATGGACACGCGGTACGGGGCTAGTGAGGAAAGAGAGAGGTTAGAAACCTATTACCTTAGAGGAGGATGAGGTGGTACATCCAGCTTTTTTTATTTACGACTTAACCTCTTTTCTTCCTGGTGGTGACGATGAGGCCGAAGATGGCGCACACGGGTCTATTAACTACCGGGTCCTCTAACACTGTCGTAAGACATCAGCGCCGAAGCGATTCGCATTTGATGATGATAGAAGGGTGATTGCTAGCCAGGCTTCCACCAGCAAGTTACTCGGGTCAGTCCCCTCGTACGACACGGTTATCCAGTGGTGGTAGGAATATTCTAAATCCGTCCCGTACACGGGTAAAATCTCATTCAAGTTCATAAATAAATCCGACCAATTTTATAATCTGATCACTTTGTATGTCTAGATCTTTGTTACTCAGTAACACGCTAGACTGCGAAGTCTGGAACATCGGCGCAAGGTTGCCTGTCTATCAGTATTTTATAGGATACATTTCGGAGAGTGCGCATCGGAATTGCACGACCTAATTCCAGCATCTCCATTCCGCCTTCGGACGCGGGGAGGGGTTCCATCCTTATGTTGTTGATATCCCATCTGCTCGTACGAAGCGATTTGCTTCTTCGTTCATTATGCGAACGGCTAAGGAGTGGAACAGTTTGTCGGCGTCTGTATTTCCCGAAACCTCCAACCTTGGGATCTTCAAGGCCAGAGTGAAAAGGTATTTACTGGACCCGCGTGCTCCATCGTCGACCTCATCGTCGCTTACCATCAGGCGAGATCGAGGTCAAATGCGGGTTTAGTAGTAAATTAAAAAAAAAACCTTAAACTTACTTTAAAATATTTCCTAGGTCCGAATAACTGTCCGTGTTTACCAAATTGAGTTCCGGAACTATGAACTAAGTAGCAAAGTATTGAGTGAACTAGAGAACTATCGACACAACTTGTAATGAGTCATAACTCGTAGGTAATGTAACAAATAACTAAGTATATTTAATGGAACTAGGACACTCGATCGGTGATGGGAAAAGTTTCTCTATGTAGGAACTGTTATTCGTGTAGAGAAAGATAAAAAAGAGTATAACTAAATTATTGGTTCATGATTCATGAAGGAGAACTTGATATCTTAACATTATGTTTATTTAACCTATACATAAATAAATTATAAATAAAATATCTTTATTTTCATGATCACATTAAACTAAGCTAAACGTTGGACTCCGCACTAGGCAACAGCCTGTATCGCGAAGGCTGGTTCAATTTTCTTATCTAATAATTTACATCAATTTATAAAAGGAATTTATGAGATAAATAATTATTTTTTTTATTTATTTTATTATTTATTTATATTTATATTATACATTTATTAAAATAAACAGATATAAAATGAAAATTTATTCATGCAAACAGTGTCTTTTACAATTTTTTTCAGATGTCCCCGGTTCCCACATGTTTAAGCCTGTAAAGATTTTCTGGATAGACTGCAATTTATGATAGCACTCCCGAATGTATGTGTAATTGTTATGTATATAGGCAATAAATATATTTCTATTTCTAATTGACGGTATATCCAAATGCATCGCATGTGTAACCGAACGCAAGTTTATTACTTCACTACAATTTGTTCGCTGTGAAGTGACCGCAGGACGAAATGTCACTGTCAAGCTGTCAAAATACTAACTCGCGAATCACCGACGCGCGCGGCTGACAACGCCGCTTTATATTGCCGCTTGGGAGTCACCCAAGGAGTCCAGCTCCAATGTCCGGAAGAATTTCGCCAAGTTAAGGATTACCTCTCTTCAAAGAACACAGAATTCTGGTGAGTAGCTTTTTCATCCATTGTTGTGTATCTGGGGAACTTTGCAGGCTATAAACACCGCTATCAGGGAAAATAACTGAAAACGTGTACATCAGATCCTTTGGGAAAAATAGTCCACTCTCCAAACCCACCACCACACTAGGAAACCCTGTGTCGTGGAATTCTGCGCTCTAACGCTGATCAGAAATATTATATCGTCAAAAATTCATTACAATACTGATTCAGGCAGGATTGCGAATAGATGGATAGATAGATTAATACTTTAGTGCACACAAGAAATTTACATAGGAAAGGAAACAGAATAAGTCGTAACCAACGGCTTTATAGCTCAGAGAGATCTCTTTCAGGCAACCTAGGCGATAGAAGAATGATTAATAGGTTACCGGCAGTATAGTTCAGAAGAGTGAAATATGACAAATTTATTAGATTATATACTTTTAATACATAAGTAAAGCTGCGAATAATACCTATTCCAACAGTAGCTTTGATTCAACGTACTCTAACTTTGTGGATAAACCAGCGTAGCATAATTTCCCGCTTTGATTCTTGCAACGTAAATAAACCGAAATACGAAATAAGCATGCTCAGATAAATGAGATCTAATGGGCTTATTACACTTGACTAAATTCAGCCAAGTGTAAATGCATTTAGTGCGGTTAGTCTGCGATTTACTGCATATAAACAGAAATCTGGCTAGTTAGTAGACTAAATCGTTGACTGAATTCAGTATAGTGTATAAGTTCATAATCAAATCATAAAATGTCAACACTAAGACGATAGAAACGATCTTATGAGACACCTTCTCCAGTTAAGGCTCGGGCTACACGAGGACGGTTCCAGCGACGGTTCGGTTCAGGTACCGTAACCGGCCGTGTAGTCGACTGCATTCAAACTCATGCGTTGCGCTGAAGCCCCGCCCCGCACAGGAACCGAGCAGGCTGGTTCAAGTGGAACCGCTGTACGTGTAGTAGACAGCGCATTTTTGTTTTAGTTTATATGAAGCACCGGTTCCATGGAACCGACCGATACTGGAACCGGCCTAGGAACCGTCGTCGTGTAGTCCGGGCCTAAATATCATTGCACTTATAATATGACCATCCTCATACAATGTCGACTTAACCGACCGGGATACCTCATCCTCTTATGACCATATTAACTCCTGGGTCACGCGTATCCAGAAAGTCTCAGGGGAGGCAAAAAGATAGATAGCGAACGTAATATGGTAAGCTGACCCAAATCCTTCAATATTGTAACTAACGACCCCATTGTGAAAGTATGGTTATATTCATGGAGACCCTGACAACGCAGCCATTTCATACATTACCTGTGTTATCCGATGTATTTCCGGGACAAAAAACAGGTTAGGTATATTAATTTTCTTGACGGTACGGTAAATTCTACTTTCACCTAAATCTGTTGAGCCGTTTGAACATTTTTGATAATGTTTCCTATGGGAATGTGGTATTTTCCTGAGGAAAAGTGGCTTATAAGTGCTAAAGAAATGCTATGTTAACTTTCATGCCATTTGAGTGTTTTTTTTACTTTTTTTTATTGACTACTGAACCCACATTTGACCTCGATTTCGCCTGATGGTAAGTGACAATGAGGTCGACGATGGAGCATGCCGGTTCAGTAAATGCCTATTCACTCTGGCCTTGAAGATCCCAAGGTTGTATGTTTCGGGAAATACAGATTCCTTAGCCGTTCGCACAATGAACGAAGAAGCAAATCGCTTCGTACGAGCAGATGGGATATCAACAACATAAGGATGGAACCCCTCCCCTGATACTGATAGACAGGCAACATTGCGCCGATGTTCCAGACTTTGCAGTCTAGCTTCCACCGCGGCGATTCGTCACCTATATGGCGCTTAGCGCGTTTATCCACTGAGTCAAGGGCAGCCAGTTGGTACTTAGCTGAGCCGTCCCACAAGTGGCAGCAGTACTCCATGCACGACCGGAGTTGAGCTTGGTAAAGTTTTAAAAGCTGTCTCGGCGTCAAGTACCCGCCTAACTTTACTAAGTTGTACATAGTACAGTCTGTTACCTGAGTTATGTGACCACTAAAGACATGTCGGTACCTTAGGGCATCTTCGGGTGTCTTATCTTATCTTTGGATGGGGGCCGGGAATCCCAGCGACACTTCGACCCATTGGGATATTTTGTGTTCAACCCCTTGTACCTATCCCTTGACCACTTCACCGAATATGTCAAGTATGAGTAAGACTATGCGTCTTAGTGGGAGGGATTTGAATTTCCTTGGATCTGGAGACGCAGAGCCTAGCAGACCCATCCTTTTTGCCGCGAAAGCGTCTCACAGGAGATGTGAAACGGTTTCCAGTTGTTCACCACAGGCTCTGCAAGATGTGTTGGCAGCCAGCTTCATCTTGTGTAGATGGGACTGTGTAGATTAAATCTTGGGGTAAAGATAGAACGGCTTACCCTTGAGGGTATTATACATAAAAAGGCACAGTCAACTCGCTGCTCAAACATTTTATTATTGAAATAAAACAGCTATTTGATATTGTTGTAACTTTCAAGTTAGAAGCAAGGTTTACAGCATTTATTATTGTTTCAAAAATAATTGTAAAACTTACAAAAGTTACAATAAATACTAAAGTTTTATTTCAATAACAAAAAGTGTCTGAAGTCGGTATCCTATGACAGCTCATGCTTTCCGAGGCACGGAAGGGCTGAGATAATGTGATTCTGACCGCGCCTGCACGATCACTTTCGGATCATGCTCGCAACTACACGAGCCCCTCGAAGAAGAAGATACTGAACCCTAACAAAAAATGATCCAGTTTTATTTCGTATTTTTTATAAACTCTAGGTAGTTGCGAGCACGGTCCGAAAGTGACCGTGCAGGTTAAGCAACGTTGGGCGCGGTCGGTACACGGATGGGTGACCGCTAGTGGCATTTTTCAACGTTAAACAGTCGGTCCCGGTTGTGGTCGTTCGACAGCAGTCATTAAGACATGTCAGTGGCATACGGGCGGCCTGAACAACTCTGCCAATAGGCAGATAAGCAAGCAAGCAACCTAGAGTTGATATAAAGTTGCAATTAAAACGACTCACAGGACATTATTACTCGGTACTGATCAGCAACAGTGTCCGGGACCAACAAACCACAACTATGTACACTTTTTTTTTATTTTCTTCTTAATATTTATTACTCACATATCCCCAGTACTCACGACTGACTCACAAAAGCTTATAAAAACTCTGTAGAAGGTTATACTGTTACATTTCCTACATGAACTCCAGATAGGACACCCACATTACCGACTTCATTCTACCAGTGGCGAAACTGAGTACTAAATCCAAAAGCTTACACTTTCAATTCAAACTTACTCTAAATATTCGCCAAGAGCGCCACCTTGAAGTATAAAGCGAACTTGGTTTCAGTGAAAAAGTGAAATCGTTTAATTTATTTGTGTTTCGATAAAAAGGCCCGCATTTTTTGCTGAAATTCTTTTCAGACACGATTTAAGTCAGTCCAAATTAGTGTCTGGTGGAGAACTGTGTGGTTTTTAGTGTAAAGTATGGGGATTAAGTTGCTTGTCACTGTTGTCTTGGTAAGTTCTATTCTTATCTTATCTTATGACAGGGGGCCAGGAATAACCCCAGCGGTACTTCGACCCTTGAGGATCTTTTGTGGCTACCCCATTTTACACACTGGTCATCTCAGAGTGCAGGTTTCCTCACGATGTTTTCCTTCACCGTTAGAACAGTCGGTAATTTTTTTATTTTTTTTATTTTTTTTAATTTACTTCTAAACCCGCATTTGACCTCGATCTCGCCTGTAAATGTACGTAAGTCTTCGAAAAATACGGAAAACTCATTGGTACATGGCTCTGCACGGTTTTGAACCCGGACCTCCCGCATGGGAGTCCGGTGTCCTAGCCACTAGGCCACCGACACTCTAAGTTCTATTACTATTCACAACGATTTATAATTTCCATTTATTTTCATGCTTAAGCATATCTTCGATGGGTGCTCTCCAGCACTCCTTTTTATTTCTTAATTCGTATTGCTATAAATAAATATTTTTCTGTAGTAGATTATTTCCTGACCAATTGATATCACCAAACTATTTAAAGCCATCCGTGAATAATTTGTTTTAATTATTTTTATTATCTATACTAGGGATGTTACGGAGCTTCGACTCCGACTCCGAAAGGTCGGAACTTCCGATTGATTTAACACCTCCGACTCCGACTCCTATAATTTTAAATCGGAGGTTATACCGAAGATTTCTGAGCAAACATATTCAAATATCAATATTTTATTAAATAGTGTACATTTATGTATTCCTACACTACTCTCTATAGGAGCATGTTTTATTTCCGCAAACGTCATCATAAAAAAACATGGCCAGTTCGGCTATAAAAATTAAAAAAAACGGTTTAAAATTTGAACTTCTTCTGAACATGTCTCTTTTACCTCCGTCTCCGGTTCCGACTCCGATAAATCAAATTTAAAACCTTCGGTTTCGACTCCGGTTCCGGTAAAACCACCTCCGTAACATCCCTAATCTACAGTACAATTTTTCCATTAACTTAGGTAACAGTTTACAAAATGTTGGTACCTACATTTATTTAGAATATCGATTAGTGTCAATAGATTGATGGATGAATATCCGATCACGTGTTTTTTTAAAATTATTTTTATTGACTACTAAACCCGCATTTGACCTCGATCTCGCCTGATGGTAAGCGACGATGAGGTCGACGATGGAGCATACAGGTCCAGTAAATGCCTATTCACTCTGGCCTTGAAGATCCCAAGGTTGTAGGTTTCGGGAAACACAGACGCCGGCAGACTGTTCCATTCCTTAGCCGTTCGCATAATGAACGAAGAAGCAAATCGCTTCGTACGAGCAGATGGTATATCAACAACGTCTCTGGGTGACGGTGACTACTTACCATCAAGTGGCCCGCCTGCCTGTTTGTCGTAGCCATAAATATATATTTTTAAAAATTGCTACTTTGAAATTACACTGACTGTCTAAGAAACAGAATAGATCTTGTTCATCTAGTAATTAGAATAGATACCAAAGAAGGCATCCGAGTACTTTTCAAAAGTCAAAAAAATCCGCTGTTACTTTATTCGCGAAACATTGGAGAATCTAAATCTACAATTATAAAACTAAAATGTTAAATTTTCAGGTTCTATTCTGCAGTCTCGCATCATCATTCAAAAATTACGATGAGTTCTTCAAACACATACATTCTGAAGAATATTACGATACCACTGCAAGTGATGAAGAAGTCAAGACTACAAAGAAACCTTTGTCAACATATGAAGTTACCGAAAATGTTGTAGATATACCTAACAAAGGAACTGTAAGACCAATTGTTACTAATTTCACCTTAACTAGGCCTTTGAATTTAGTAGTGAATTTGAATACTACTAAGATTATAGACCAAGATGTTGAAAAGAAAGAAGAAACCAATAAACCTAAAAAGAATTATATCAACATTCTTCACGTAAAAGCAGAATATGACGGAAATGTTGCTGAAAATGTAAATGTACACGAACACCAATACTTCCCTGGTACAGAGGCCTTTATCCATGGTGTTAGAAAGGGCATGACCCATGGTATTAACAACGTGGTGAACAAAGGGATCAATGGTGAAGTCAACAAAGGGGTTCGAGTACCGAATATAGTATCGCATCCGATTCTGTTCCTGAACAGATTACACAAGAAAAGTTCAGAGGTAGCTAACCGATTACATAAGGCTGTGTTTGGGCACGATTTTGATGTCTACTGAATTTGTTTAAACATAAAGACTGTATTGATATTATTTTGTGAATTATTATAGAGTTATACTACACAGTTACACTTCTATTGTCCCTTGCAGTGCAGGGAAATTTAGTACCTATCGATAATGTTTACATACATTACATAAACTCTCACGTACATAATCCCCGAGGGGGTAAACATAGGAATTACCTTCAGATCATTTTTACATTGAATTGTAATTTCAAACTGTATTTGAATTGTAATGTCAAACTGTATTTGAATTGTAATTTGAAACTGTATTTGATTTGTAATTTGAAACTGTATTTGAATTATAACTTGAAACAGTTTATAGCTGTAGATTTTCCAAATAAATAAAATGAAAATACAAAAAGTTATCGACAGAAGCTTATAACACACTGTATGAAATATCATGTGTGAAATATGATGAAATATGATGTGCTGCTGAAAGTTTCTTGCGCCGCTTCTTTCCTCTCAGCTACAGCACCTTACGAAGCGGTGGTAGAGTTAAAAAGAATGACGTTGTAAAAATGTACTATAAGGCACTTACTTACAATAAAAAACATTTGGTGTATTGATCGCTTCCAGAGTGATTTAGTAAAAATTCTGAATGTTCAGTGTCGGAACTTGGTAAATATACCTTTTACCAAGTTCGTGACCATGATAGATGCAACTCTGTCGAAACGACGAAAAATGGTTGCAGACCATTTTAACAAAATCAATACGACGAAGCGATTAACCCTTCGTTGATTTAAGAAAAAATACTAAGGTACTTTTCCGAAAAAAATCCCATTTGTTTAAAACTATTTTTTCCATGATTGTTCCTCCACACCTCGGAGAGCACGTTTCAAACTAAAACTCAAACTTTTTATTGCTTTATGTGGTAATATCTATAGATGTTAGGTACAATATTTTTAGAATCGCACATGAACCCTGCAAGGGTTACATACCTATCTACTTAGTTATTATAATTATAACTGCTTTTACCTAATTAAAGTAAATTACAAATTTCAAAAGCAGTCGGTCCCGGTTGTTGTCGTTCGACAGCAGCCGTTAAGCCATGTCAGAGGCCTACCGGCGGCCTGAACAACTCTGAAAATAAGTTGGCCACTAATCATACGACAAGATAAGCTAATTAGTTTTGATTTTGATTTATTTTCATTTTCAAAAATGCAACATAACAGAAAATATTCCAATGCGTTACATTTGTCAGATGGAAATAAAAAATAGAATTAAGTAACATGTCAACCTAAACTCCTCCTCCTCGCGTCGTAATCCTCAATGCTTAGGGTCGTGACCACCTTTAGGTATCACCTTCTGGCGGATGATCTTCCTCCATTTATTTCTGTCCCCGGCGCGGCGGTGTGGAGAGCATCGTGAACTGTAGAGTCAAGGGTGGTCGCATCGGACTACGTCCTCGAGGCCTCTTCCCTTCCATTTTTCTGGTCACAATAAGTTTTTCGAGGTTGGTTTTTTTTCACTGTCTTTCTTGGCAATGTGACCGAAGTACTCGAGAATTCTACGAAGGCACTCGGAGGACAGTCGTGAGGTGATTTTGAGTTCACGTAGAATGGATACGTTGGTACGATGTGCTGCCCACGGAATTCGGAGCATTTTCAAATTAAACTACAAACCTACAAGTTAATTAACTTTATTTACCTATATTTTTATAAATACTATCATCATCATCATCATCAGCCCATGTCGTCCCACTGCAGGGTATAAGCCTCCTCTCTTTTGTGCCACCCTATACGATCCTGTGCAAGCCGCATCCAGGTCTTCGATGCATACTATAGTAAGAATAAAATAGGTATAATCATCATCCAACCTAGATTTTTTTTTCAATTTTAGTAAAACTAAAATAACACTAAAATAAATGCTTAAGCTAAAATTACAAAATACCTAACTATTTTACAAATAAAATACCTGGCCCAGGTCGCTCCCTGCAGGGAGTGTCCCGAGGAGGCTGGCGGCGGCGTTGCCCCGCTGTATGGCGAGGCTTATACGCCGAGCGAAGTAGAGGCCAGCCTTTTGGACTGTACTATAGTAAGTAATTACTAATAGGTCCTTAAGATAAACTAATGCCAGTCTAAAGAATCGAGATTTCAATAAACACACAAATTGTTTTAACCATTAGTCTTAATGTCCAAAAACTGCGGAATGTTTTATGATTCACATTTATACTAAACTAGGGTGCGTAGAACATTATACTTCAATGGAACTATACCTTACTCATTTTCGGACGATCCTTCGAGGGATATAGGAATGTCTATTCGGTGCTCGAATCGCTAAGTCGAATCGTTACCGATCCGATTCTTTAAAAGATCGATTAACAAATACGATTAGATAGATAGATAGATTAATATTGCACGCAATATATTTACATAGGAAAGGAAACAGAATAAGTGTACAAAAACGGCCTTATCGCTCAGAGAGATCTCTTCCAGGCAACCTATAGGTGATAGAAGAATGATTAATAGGTTACCGGTAGTATAGTTCAGAAGAGTGAAATATGAAATATTTATTAGTTTATATACTTTTAATACATAACATAAGTAAAGCTCGGTACGAATACCAAAATACCGTGGTCCTAGCCATAAAACAATACATATAATATAATTACAAAATTAATTAATATCCAATCCATTTTGTAAAAAAATTGGCCAAGTGCGACTCGGACTCGCGCACCGAGGACTCCATTCTCAAAAGATATTTATTTTGGATTTGAATAAATACCATTTTAATCTTTTTTTCAAAATCACAAATGTTTAAACGTCGTTGTATTTTCCCGGAATACACTTATTAATACTAAATATTTCAGATTTTTTGTCGTGAAATTCTTGAGTGTTACTTTTCATCATTACAATTTCAAGGAAAAATTATCGATTGGAGATTTTTTTACAATAATTGTCGATTTAATTGAGTCAATCTCTAGACGATTTGACGGTAGTATGTCACTGCGCAGTTATTTAAAAAAATATAGCAACAATCCTATTTCAAACAATATAAATGAAATAATCTTTAAATAGCATTTTTATGTATAAGAAATATTACTAGGTAGGTACACTAGGTACCTCTAGTGTACAATCCGTACCGCGCTTACCTAGTTCATAAGTTTTGTTTACATTAGCGACAGTTATTGTGGGTAGTTTTAACATTCGTTTTTTGTTTCGTTCTGTCGAATATGAATGTCCAGTGAGGGTAGTTTTTATCGTTGATTGCCACTCGCTGACACAGTCTCGGAAACACAGCCCTTGAGACAGCATCGTTTCGCGCGCGCGTCACCGAATCTCTTCATCGCGTGTGATCTATCACCTCCATGGACTCCTCGCAGTGCCGATACAGTTGGTGCTTCGGTGACTCTAAAAACTGCCAGAAATTTTTACATTGTCGGCGCCGACGGGTGATCTCGGGCTGAGACGCTGGTGAGTTGGTTTTTCATTGGTATTTATTGCCTGCCCTGAACATTCACTCGTTCCCCTTCGTTTATTTATCCCTCGAAAGATCCCTGTCATCGCTGGGGATCGCACAACTAGTCTATTCTCTGGAGTTATCTGGCTCCTTAGCTGATGTACCAGTATCAAGAGGGGTCAGACAATTCAGGGAATAGAGTCGTATAGAGTGTACCACCCCAGACTAACTTATATTATCTTATATTATGATAGGGGCCGGGAATAACCCAGCGGCACTTCGACCCTTGAGGATCTTTTGTGCCTACCCCATTTATACACTGGTCATCTCAGTGTGCAGGTTTGCTCACGATGTTTTCCTTCACCGTCAGAGAAGTCGGTAAATGTACTCGTAAGTATGTCTTTCGAAAAAACCGAAAAACTTCGACATGACATTGCATGGTTTCGAAGTCGGTCCTCCCGCGTGGGAGTCCGACGTCCTAGCTACGACGCCACAGACGCTCAAGAATACAGTGCTTCACATATAAATGAGCATATTATTTAAAAACTGCGCAAGGTGGCTGGCAGCGACTGGATGAGAAGAGCCGAAGATCGGGCTCAATGGCGCGCCCTGGGAGAGGCCTGTGTCCAGCAGTGTACTAGAGTAGGCTGCTGATGATGATATAACCGCTGTAACCGCTATCTATAATGTATAATTATCTATGAAGGCCGATTCCTATCTGCCTATCTGGCGATTGGCAATACAATATATCACAGCACCAATCGATAATAGGCGAGGCGGGTGATTCCTGGAACGCTCCACATGCAACAATTGTAGCTGCATATGTCTGGTGACAGTTCACACACAAATATTTTCGTGTGTATGTTAGCGAACGAGATAGGACCGGGTTCGACATTTTATTAAAAGAAATACAAATATACTTTATAAAGAGAGGTACAATACAATGTGCAGAAGGCGGCCTTAACGCTTTAAGCGATATCTTCCAGGCAACCTTCAGGTGATGGACAAATCAAATGGATGCATAATGTACGGGTGCAAATGACGAATGAAATAGATATTACCCTCAAATAAATAAATGCTTGCTTGCTTGCTTATCGTATGGTTAGTGGCCAACCTATTTGTCAGAGTTGTACAGGCCGCCGGTAGGCCTCTGACATGGCTTAACTACTGCTGTCGAACGACAACAACCGGGACCGACTGCTTAACGTGCTTTCCGAGACACGGGCGAGCTCAGATTAAATATGCCACTAGCGGTCACCCATCCAGGTACCGACCGCGCCAACATCGCTTAACCTGCACGATCACTTTCGGACCGTGCTCGCAACAAGTCTACGAGCTCCTCTTATAAATAAATAATAAAAATAAAGAATGCAAACCTGTGCAAGCTGCAATTCAGTAGTAATAATAGTAATCAAAGAAAGAAAGAAGAGCGCACACATGCAAACAATTAGGCACAGAAGATAAAAATGATCATAATTTCAAACAAATTTAAGACAAAAATAAGTAAACAGAAGTAACTAATTAAGTGTAAAGTTTTTTATTTTGTATTGTATTTAAGTTGGACTTTAAGTTGTATTTAAGAAGGACACCGGAAAAAGGCGACTGCCTCAGCCTGTTGCCGTAGCGCTTTTAGCACTGCGGCGCTGATTTTCAGGCAATTTTTTTTATGTCGAATTATATCAGAATAGCCCTTCCGAGATAGATGATAACGTATTAACATCCATGACACAGCAATACCAAGCTCTACAGTGTTTTCGTTCCCTCTCTTTCTAACTGAAGGTTGAGTATCGACAAGGTCATACTTGGGAGGGTAACAATATTTTTATACATATAATCTATACATGAAGGAACGAACGCCGGCCCTCTACTACTTTTTACGTTTTCCATAAACCTTGCACGCCTGCTACCTCTTTGAAATTAAAAGTTTCCGAAGGCGTGTGAAATCCACCGCACAGCACTGGGCACGCTCGGTGGATCATGGCCCGACCCGCCTTGTGCAAGGGGAGGCCTGTTCCCCAACAGTGGGGACATAAATATGCTGATGATGATGAATTTTCATTGTTTTAAATTCACCCGGAAGCTTGTTATAAATGTTGACGCACATTATGAACGAGATTTTGGATATTAATGTTAAGTTACATGCAGGTTTATATAATTTTTGACGATATTGTGAGCGTAGGTTTCTTGAACTAAGTAGTAAGAGGTTCTTCTGTAAACACTCCTGAAACACCCTTCTATGTAAAGTCTGTATATCTGTAATAAAGTAAAGTAAAATACACTTTATTGCACAAATAGAAAACAACAAACAAAAGATAGAAAAGGAAATAGTGAAGTACAATTTAGGCGGCCTTATCGCTAAGAGCTCTCTTCCCGGCAACCTTCGGGCAGAGGAAATGATTTCGAGAAAGAGGTAGTAGGTGTGTACACAGCAAGAAAATACTTATAAATACAAAGGTAATTTATAACTGGGCTGGACTCAAAAGCGAGCGAGAGAGATGTATTGGATTTTTCCAAAATTCTCTAATTATCAAAGGAACCAACGGACCGCAAACTCGACTCGCCGGCACGCGGCCGGGTACAGTCGATTCGAATTTATTTACCTGTATGCTAATACCTATTGCAGTGTCGATGAACGTACCTTAATGTTTGTCCTGTTTCGGGAAGTCTATAGAGCTGTTAAACTGCCCGCGACTAGTGTTTTTATAAGTGGAGTTTTATTCCCTATAATGGATGGGTCTTTTAATTACTCTTTTAAAAAATTGTTTTTTGAAAGTGAGACAAACAAATCGTGTATTTCTTCTAATGAGTATGATCCTGAAAAGGGATCTTTTTATATAAGTACTAGCTGCGCCCTTCTTCGCTCGTGTGCACTTTTCTGACTAACAAATATTCCTGGACGTGCGCACAACAACTTACCAAAGTTTCATCGTAATCGGATGTATGGTTTAGGAACGCATAGAGCACAAACAAACAAATATTCATATTTTCATCGGGTGATACATTAATAGCGTAAGATGTGCATAAAGAGATTGTTAAAGTAGATAATGAAGGGCAGAAGAAAATCGATGAAAGAAACAATCACATAAATATATGTACACACTTTATTAGAGAGAGGGGGGAGCAGTTCCAAAAATAGCAATAGGACCTTACGAGGCGCTGCTGGTAGCTTAAAAATGACTACTTATATAAAAATGTACTTTAACTAAATAGGTATTGTCAAAATATACAAGCAGTAAATAAAAATTACATGTCAATTTTTTTTAAAGCTGAAATATTGTCACTACATGAGAAGAGCTTAGTCAAAAAGGCCCCCTTTTAGCGCGCCCCGCCCAAGTGTTCCCATTATGCATGCTGCATTTCCTCGCTGAATAGCGAGAGAAATGTGCTGGGTCAGGAAGTATCCCGATCGGGGTTCACAAGCCCTCTCCCTCGACCGCCTCCCCAACTCCCGGATGTTACAAAATGTACGTTTATGTAAATGTATGTTTTTTAAATGTACTTTTATAAAAAAGTACATTTAAAAAACATAAAAATTAAAATTAAAAGTTGCAACTATAAACTTACAAAACATTTTATTTTTATTTTCTCCGTGTATGTGACGTATTAGAACATCCCTCTAGCGCCACTGGGCAATCGTGTCGTACGAGGCGATTAACCCGAGTAACTTGCTGGTGGTAGGACCCCATCAGGGTCCGCCTGGCTATGTGTCTGTTGCCAAATATCTTCGGTTCAGGGTTGCTGTGTTTCAGCCGTGTTTATAGAAGAATCAATACATACTAAACCCGTGTGCTCGATTTCGGCCTCATCGTCACTTACCACGAAGTGATACTGAGGTCAAACGCGAGTTTAGTCGTTAAAAATAAGTTGATCCTGCCGCTTGTTGTTACTACCACTATTTGATCGGCCCTGTTGACCCTCGATGACCGCCACCGAAACAGGTTTGTGCGGGCGTATTGACAGCTCTGTAGAGTTGCCGCAGGAGCCGGGGTCAGTATCCTCGAGGGATGCTGCGCACGCGGCAGTGCCGCGGCGCCCGCGCAGCCGACGCACGTGTTGACAGTGGCGCGCTCTGCCGGACACCAGTGGAACTTATTGTGCTTAATGGTGATTTTGCGGGTGAGTATTCAGATAGATATTTTTTTATTGCACACATTAAAATTACCTAAGAAAGAAAGGATAGAATAAGTGTACACAAGAAATTTTTCTAAGAAAGGAAAGATAGAATGTGTTTGCCTTATCGCTCAGAGCAATCTCTTACAAACTAACTGATAGTGCGGAAAAGATTCGGATTCGTATGTCTTGCGCCAAATTCATCTCTTGGGAAATTTAATGGGATGGTTTGCTATTACCCTCAATTAACACACGTTTATGTCAATGTACAGGTTTCTTCACGATGTTAGAGTAGCCGGTAAAGTTACGTAAGTAAATTTTCGAAAACACAAAAAGTCATTAATTCTTTATACATTGCACGGTTTCGAACCCGGACCTCCTGCATGGGAATCCGTCCTAGCCATAGCCACTATGCCATTCCAACGACGCTCTTACCTACAAAGATAAATCAAATAATCCAGATTAGTAGAAGAAATAACTAGCTAGAAAAACAACCTTAACAAAAATAAAAAAATAAAATAAAATTACAAATCGACTCTTAATAGATCGACGAACTCTGATCAGTGATCACTACTGATCACTATAGCTATAAGCCATAACATTGGTATTTCTCAAAGGAGGTATTCTAAAAGGCTTAGACATCCACCCGTGAAGTAAATAACTGGAACCGTTATTCGAAACGTAGTAGTTTCGAAGCAAATACAAGCATAAGAAATGTATAATAAATATTTAGAATACTGAATGCTGAGGAACTAGTTTGTTTTATTTTCCTGTTCTAAATCATGGTTTACGTTGTTTGGGAGCCTGCAGGGCTTACTATCTATTTCTGCCGCAAAGCACCAATAGTTGCATTGCGGCAGTTCAGTTTGAAGGGCAGGGTTACGTCAGAGAGCCAAGGGAGGGGTCGGGGAGAAGCGGCCTGGAATACGCCGATAGCGCGTGTAAGCGCCAGAAGCGGGTCGCGGTATGTAGGTGCTGTGTGTGAACTACTATCGGGTGGGAGAGTGACTTCCGCGATGGAGATCGTGATGGCGTCGTCGGGGTCGTCTAGGACGTGTCTAGGCCGACGTCGTCGACGGGATGTGGGTAAACCGTTAGTGGAATAAGCGGCGGCGCTTACTACTAGAGGGTTTGGGTGGTGGGGAGGCACATGAGGCATTCGTTCGTCTAAGACGTCTGTTACCGGCTGTGCCAACTTTGTATTATATTCTGGTTTTTTTTATAACTTCATTGTCTCTCTTTTCATATTTTGCTTATGTCTTTTTTCTCATGCCTTTTGTCACAGTCCTCTTGTAAACATCTATCATTTAAAAATATTACTATTTCCACGAAGTCTACCAGCCTTTTAATCAGTTCATTGTCTCCCTCGTCTATAACCTCAATTTCAGTAGTTCTGAAACCCTCCAATAACATTATAGTGAGGAGGTGAGCTATGTGCGATGGTGACCACTTGCCATCAGGTGGCCTGTTTCTCTCTCTCTCTCTCTCTCTCCTCTCTCAGCTCTCCTTATACAAAAAAAAATTAGGTATCTCGAACCTCAATCCCCTAGAATTACAATTAAGGGTTTGAAGTTGGACTTCTATTTTACAATGGTATGGCGTATATTTTTTTAATTTATTTTTTATAATATTATACAATAGCGTCTTAATTGTATACCGCCAAACTGCTTAGCAGTTTATCGGCGGACATGTTGCTCCCTTATTTTATTATAAATAATCATTATATTTTTATACTTTTTGCGCCTTTTTATACTCACTTACACACTTAATAGATGGTCACATAACCTACATCACAAATAAAAACACCTTAATACCTACCGTCAAAGTAACTGCGTTTTTTCAATTCATTTATAAAGCGTTTATACAAATCTGTCGAGCAATAAACTAAAAATTTGGAAGGTTTTATTTGTGGGCACTTTCGTGTTTTATAATAACCTATACCTTTTTGTACAGTGATATACAACAATAATAAAACGAATATCGGATTGGGCTTGGGGCATTGACTCTACATGCTTTTGAATGCCGAGTTGTTTTTGTTATAGAGTGGAGTGTATTGGCTTTTAACTTCGGTCCGCTTTCGTTTCAAGTGTGCAGACCTCCAAATTTTCAAGAAATATCCTTAAAATTCTGGCTACCTTAAATACAGTGACATCTCTTTTAAAGATAGGAAGGTAGGTATGTTTAGAGTTTTAAGGAGGTATAGAATTCTTAGAATATATCTTGCAACTCACGGTATATATAATATTGTTCCTAACCATTTAAGAGAAACGATATCTGAATGAGACAGTACAACCATTTACAATCCCGGGCTACATTTTACCATGGAATCGATGGCCGTAACATAGCCAGAAATGGTGGAAACTTTGGTGTCGTAGAGGGTAGGAGAGATTTTGAAGCTTTCAGGTTTCGGGGAAGGGGGATCAATCGATTTCAGGCCCCCCTTCTCTGAAATAGGTTGAGACTTAAGCAGTTTTATTTTATTTTATTTACCACATTTGACCTCAATCTGGCCTGATGGTAAGAGAACTAGAAGTAGACTATGGAATGCGGGTTTAGTAAAACCTATTCACTCTGCCCTTGAAGGTCCCAAGGCTATAGGTTTCGGGAACAGTCCCCTCAACCACTATAATAAAGTATAACATAGCACAGAGCACTAACCATAGTGGTACTAAAGCGTCGGTGGCGTAGTGCGCCGTGGCACAGAATAAATAGTAGTACCCAGGGTTAGCATATAAGACGGACCTTATGTAAAAAAGGTTATTATAAAATAAATGACTACTTAAATGATTTGGCTTGGTCCTTAATCCAGCTCCAGCTCTGCACATTGTGTATATGATTGTATTCATAATTATTGTAAGATATATTTATTTCAAAAGATGTGCTGCTGAAAGTTTCTTGCGCCGCTTCTTTCCTTTCAGCTACTGCACCTTAGGAAGAGGTGGTAGAGTAAAAAAAATTACGTTGTATAAAATAATGTACTATAAGGTACTTACTTACAATAAAAACATTTTGATTTGATTTGATTTAGAAACCATACAACGTTATGCACAAATAAGTTTTACGGGTTTTTCGAAAGATTTACGTACTTTTACCGACTGCTGTAACGGTGAAGGAAATATAATGAGGAAACCTGCACACTGAGATAACCATGTGTGTGAAATGGGCAAGACAATGGCAATCCAACCCATTAAATCTGCCAAGAGAGCCGTTCTATGTGGTTATTTTCCTGACCACGTCCCTCAGCAATGAGGAATACGACTGATTGTAAGAAGAAGCAGAAATAGTCTATTAAGCATCCATGCAGGAGATCATTGTAGGCATTTGTCTCATCCTGTATATCTCATTAGGCCCTATACCGGTTCCTGACGAGTCCTTTATGACGTCTATAAAGTTAATGGCGGTCGTGAGTGCTCGCTGTTTATGGAGTTTATGGAGCAGGAAATTCGGATGATGTCTGACTTGTTCTGAACTTGTTATGTATTTTATTTTATTAAATGAGGAAAGCAAACGAGCAATCGGCCCACCTGATGGTACGTAGTCACCGTCGCCATAGAACCTCACCTCACTGTATTATTATTAGAGGGTTTTCGATGCGCTGATAAATCTTGAGGCCTTATGAGTCTCACGTGCCGGTAATAAAGCTGACTTTCTTAGTTCTCATACCCTTCAAACCGAAACAGCAATGAAGGCATTGTTGCTTTGCGGCAGAAATAGGTACAATACAACCCCAGGCGACCACCTTCCAGATAGTTTGCCCAGGTCCATAGATATTTCCGACAAGTACTTACAATACATTAATGCATTGTATTCCTTTTTCAGAAATCAACAATGATTCGTCACGTGGTACTGTCAGCAATGTGCCTGCAAGCGACGATGCTGGCACTGGTAAGGATCCTCTGTCTTCTTTACCTGATTTATCATCACAAACCGATGGTTATAATTTCAAATATCGTCTTCTGTTTATACGACGTATTGACATTTAGTCGTATGTCCCTTTGAAATTATAACCGTCAAAACACATTTCATCTGACTGTACTCATTACTTATTGAATACTGTGTGGACCTAAAGAATAGCACCACCCCAACTCTTCCTGTGAGTGTCGTACGAGGCGACTAAGGATCTTAGTATGAGCGTCGGTGGTACAGTGGCTAGGACACCGGACTCCCGTGCATGAGGTCCGGGTTCGTAACCGTGCAGTGCCATGTACCAATGAGTTTTTCGTATTTTTCTAAGACTTGCGTACATTTACCGACTGCTCTAACGGTAAAGGAAAACATCGTGAGGAAACCTGCACACTGAGATGACCAGTGCGTAAAATTGGCTGGGTTATTATCATATGATAAGATAAGATAAGGATCATAGTGGATACTATTCTACACCTAGTAGACGGTAGACTCGCCACGTTCGTCCACAATCTTACGGCGTAAAGTGGGAACTACCTGTCATTAAAGGTGGTTCCTCTGTCTCATTCTCGTGTCACATCTTTATCTACCGCTATGGCGTACAAATGGATAGCATTGGGAAACTCCTAATTTTTTTCTGGCTTCATGCAACTTGCCAAAAACAAACCGTTAGTTTCACGAAACGTCCTTAAAGTTATTTAAGTCTTTATTAAGATAATTACATGATATCCCTTTCTACGCCGTAACTTTTTTTTATTTTTTTTTATTTACTTCTAAACCCGCATTTGACCTCGATCTCGCCTGATGGTAAGCGACGATGAGGTCGACGATGGAGCATGCGCGTCCAGTAAATGCCTATTCACTCTGGCCTTGAAGATCCCAAGGTTATAGGTTTCGGGAAATACAGATGCCGGCAGGCTGTTCCATTCCTTAGCCGTTCGCATAATGAACGAAGAAGCAAATCGCTTCGTACGAGCAGATGGGATATCAACAAAATAAGGATGGAACCCCTCCCCGCGCCTGGTAGTCCGAAGGCGGAATGGAGATGCTCTATACAGAGACGACACGTGTCTTAACTAAGGACCCATAGAACTCCTACAACAAGGCCACAGCGAAGCTGATTAATATTCAGAAGGAACACTTTCATCTCGAACAAAGCGGCGGCACTTGAAATAACAAATTTCACTCTCAGAGTCCCATTGTGTCTGCTAGGGTCTGCTCACACTGCCGGCAACGGTTTTCCCGTTATTAATGGTATAAGTAGTTGCCCAACGGAAACTGGTCTCTAATAAAAATCCAAGTAATTTCAAAACAAACAAAAAAAACCTATGGAACATAGTATGTTTTGCATTTCTTTAGAAATAATGATAATGTTTCAAACAGCCCGCAAGTTAAACTAAGTTAAATTATCAATAAAAGTTGTGTGTAGGTATTAAATAAGAAGCGTGAATTACTTTTATATGACTAATACCTATTCATAAAGAATAATAAATTTAAAAAAAACACGAATATATTATAATTTATCAGAGTCGAAATGAGTTTTCTCCCGCGCTTTTGTCGCGTCCACACCAGCTTTTTTTTCATTGTTTTGCAAATTGTTTTACAGTAGTGCTTTTCAAGTAAGAATGGTGTTTTTTATTCGAAGAACGTCTACTAAATGTGATTAATGTGTGGGACAGTGAAGTAAAGTCAAATAAGACGCTGCAGCCCGATCCGTACTTGGCTGGATTTTGAAGAGCCATACTGCGTCCGGGACGCCTTCTTCTTTGGTTCGGATGGTGCAGAAGCGTGGAAGATTCTCCCAGATAGCATTGAAATGTGTCACACCAGCATTTTAATGAAGACTTGCAAGAGTTGTTTACATCAGACATGGCTGTATGGGCTCAGTTCCCTTTGCCTTAAAAAAAACAGAGTCGAAATACGTGACCCAGAAAACATGGCACAGAATAAATAGTAGTAATACGAAGCAATGGCTCGACTATATTGACGATGTTCAGTGCTCCAGGAGGACGATTCTCCCAGCGTTCGACATGCAAAAATCGAATTCGACATTCCACTGCGAGAATTGTCCCCCAGGAGTATATGGCAACATTAATTCTCAGCGACAGATAAACTGTTATTTAGTTTTCGTTCTCGGAACTAAAAATTCGCGCTCTATGAAAGGGCCACTTTTTATGTCTAAAAGGCTGGTAGCCAGTGCCGTAATACTGACAACGTTTAGTGTTGCAGTTTGTTTATCGAAGTTCCACGAGAGCCTCTATATGTGTGAGCGAGATCGCGCTGTAGCAAATTATGTTTTATCTCTTTTTATCTACCCATTTATTTCATTTTAGATGCAATTTGAACGCGTGATGCGTGAATTGTTATTGACTGACAGTGACAGATCGCCCCTACGTGCGAGAGCCATCTGTGAGAACAAAAACGAACTCAAAAAAACTCCCATTACGAGGATTGTTACTTCGTGAAACCCTACAATGGAGCGCGTCGCCGCATGTAGTCCGAGCCAAAAGTTAATTATCATTATATTTGATTAGAGACTAATGGAACAAGTTATTAGGGCCACCCGACGCTTTGTAACGTTCTAATAGCGAACCGGCGGAAAAATACTCCCTTTTATTTATGGTGACATATTTTATCCACATATACGTGTGTTATTATGATGAATATTTTTATAATGCCCAAAATTACATAAGTAATCCAATTCTAAATTAATTTATATCTACGCCTACCTAATAGCAGATAATTCTTAATAATACTCCGTACTATTATAATCCATTCGTTATTAGTTGACCGATAAACGATGCATGTTAATGTATCAGTTAGTTCGATAATCGAGTCTCACTAGAGTATCGTGGTACCGGGCGACCTTTTTTCTCAGCGATAAGAAGGGTATCGTAAACGTTTTCACACTTTTTATTTTTATTGAACTTTGCTAATTAATATCGAAAGGACTTTAGTAAGAAGTTCAATTTTTTTTGTATTAACGGGGAAAGTTGTTGTTTGGAATAGATATTATTTGATTCAATTCGCGTAAAGTACCTAATTGTCAGCAGCCGTGCCATTTGCCGTGTTGGGCCGAGCGAAAGTAGGTCAACGCGGGCAGGCGGGGGTGAAGAGCAGGGTCGACAGGTAGCCGGCCGGTGTCTCGCCCGTTTGCTATTAGTGTATTTTGGCGCCGGTTTTGGCTAGGTTGTTGTTGCTTGCGCGAACGCAGACAATTCGCATAATTGTTTTGAATGATAATCGGCCATTAATTTTGCTTCCGATATTATTATTTTCGCGTACGGATAGATCCGTTTTTTGGCTGTTTTGTTTTGTTTGCTCGTTTGTTGGACGCGAATTAAGTTTATTGGTTGTGCGCCGGAACCGATTTTTGGTGATAATAACTTGTTATCTCGATTGTGCCGTGTAGACTATACATACGTAACAAGTAGTTGGTTGGGTCGTGCGCCGAATGTCAAGACGTCGAGCCACATGTTCCTGTACGTACGTACGGGCCTCCGAAGACCGCGCACGACAATTTAACTTTGTATTTGGAACAATAAGGTTAGTTGGTTAGGTTGATTATTGCCCTGTGTATCGCAGGCTAACTTGACGGTACCGATCCATGCAATAACTCTTCTTATTTGACACGCTTCCACTGTGCTTTTGCGTTGCATGGGTTGGTATCGAACAAGCGCTTGGTAGCAGAGCGTGGTTGAGTGATACACTTTTTGGTTGTGTCGCTGGGCACCTCGCGACCACTGTTAGGGCCGGAGTTAGGCAGGTAATTGATCCTACAGTGCATTTTTAATTTGGATTTGTTTTTTGGTTGTTTGATTTTTGTTGTGTTTATTGAATTATCGTAAACTATGTCTTATTCACACGCGGCAAGACAGATACAATCTCAGTTGCGATGGTTGTCCACGGCTGTAGCTTTGATAGACAGGCCAGACCGTGAAGAGGCGCTTTTAGTGAGATACGCCGATTTGACAGAGCGTACCTCTGACGTACACACGTACTATACTTCGTTTTTGGAGCTGGCACCTGATGATTTGGATCCGCAACGGAAAGACCAGGTGGAGAATGACATCCAGCAGTATTATGAAATGGTTGATCAGTTGGTGCAGGCGGCCTGCATTATTGAGAAGCGACGCCAACGAGGTTTGAGTGCTTCGAGTAGGGGCCCCACGGCGTCTGCCACGCCGGCGGGATTGTTGTCACGCCTCCCTACCTTGACCATCCCCACCTTTCAGGGTGATTTGAAGGGATGGGCCGCATTTTGGGATATGTTCCAGAACCTGGTCGATAAACGCCAGGATTTGTCCCCGGCTGAGAAGCTCGCGTATTTGATGTCCTCCTTAGACGGAGAGGCCCGCGGTCAGGTTCAGCATCTGACCATGACGGATGAGAACTACGCGGTTGCGAAGGACCTATTGACACGTCGGTACCAAAATAACCGACGCTTGGCAGACGCGCACGTGGCGACTATATTGGGACTGCCAAGGGTTCAGGGGGTTGCGCACTTGCGCACGCAGTTGTTGAATCCATTGTTGGTGGCCACTAATTCTTTGAAGAATTTTGATCTCCCGGTGGACGAGTGGTCATTTTTGCTTTTCCACCTTGTCATGACCAAGCTCCCGGGGGACATGAGGGCTCGCTTTGAGGAAAAACACGGATTTGAGAGTCGTGAGGAGAAACACGACGTCACTAAGCTGCACCTTCCTAAGTACTCGGAACTTGTGGAATTTTTGGAGGAAGAGTGCCGTCGGGCCGATGTTTCGGGACAGGCCGCTCCAGCAGTGGTTGGGGTAATTCCTGTGCCCAAGCGGCAGGACACACGCCGACACCCTGCGACATTCACGAAGAAGTACGCAGCGGCAGTCGTTGGAGATTCGTGCGTGTATTGTAAGAAACCGGGCCACCGAGTTGTTGCATGCCCGGAGTTCATGGCCATTCACGTGAAAGGCAGGCGACGTGTCGCTTTGGAACGCCGTTGGTGTTTTGGTTGTTTAGGCGGGCACTTCCAACGCGAGTGCCAGAGTTCCACCCCTTGCGCTAGTTGCGGAGGCAACCACCACCGGGTTTTGTGCGCCAATATGAACGGGGAAAGGAACCATGATTGGTCCCCTCCTGTAGCAAGGCCAGTGGTTGGCCACGGCCAGCAGCGGGCTCGTGGAGGGACTGCCTCTCCGCCGTCTGGCAGCCGGCGGATGGACAGGCAGGATTATTTGTCGCCTCAACGTCTCAATGATGAGACCCGCGCTCAGGAACGACGTGGGGAACAGCGCCCTACGGGCGGGTGCCCCCCCTCCCCACGCCAAGATTGGGAGCGCCCTGCGGAGTACAATTTCCTTGCAAGACCCTCGAGACAGTTTTCGCCGCCATTGTCTGTCAATGCGAGACTGCAGAGGGCTCCGCAGAAGTTGGACCGAGGTGGAGCTCACAGCCCCCCTCCGAGGACCTGGGTGAACTCGAGACGCAGACAGGCGTCATTTGAGCAGTATGAGTCCCCGAGGTACACCGATTGGGGTCAGCGCTCCGAGGAGCGCACCGAATAGGTATTTGCTCCCCACTCTCAGCCCAATGCTGCTCGTGCTCGGTCGGAAACCGTTTTGTTGCCGACAGCATTGGTGAGAGTCTGGGGCCCGCATGGCAACCATGTTGACGTAAGGGCCATGTTGGATTCGGGCTCCCAGGGTTGCATACTCTCTACGCGATTAGTGGGGAAATTAAAATTGGGTTTGGAGCCTTACGAGGACTATGTGAGGGGTATTGGCCATACTAAAATTTGTAGTGTTGTGGGTCAAGTGCGGTTTGATTTCTCCCCTGTCTCCCCTACGGTCCCGAGGCTAACTACTTCAGCGATTGTTTTTGAAAATGTCCTGGGGGACATGCCTCAGGTAAAATTGCCATCCTCGGTGATGGATTTGACGTCGGGCTTTGTCCTGGCTGATCCTGCGTTCCACACACCCGGACCTATTGATGTCCTTCTAGGTGCCGATGTTTTGGGGGTATTGATGTGTGGAAGCCTCACGATCTTGCAGCCAGGAGGCTTGGTGGCCCAGCCGACGATATTTGGGCAAGTTTTGTTTGGGCCTATCTCGGCTGGATCTTTGGATGTGCCTGTCCACGTTGCTGGGTTGTCTCTATCTGACGCTCTTCAGCGTTTTTGGGAAATTGAAGAGCCCCCTACCAAGGCACTTGTGAATCCGGAGCATAAGGAGTGCGAGATGTTTTACCAGAATAACACTGGTCGTCTCCGCTCTGGGAAGTTTGTTACGCGGTTGCCTTTCCTCGCTTCGCGTCCTCCTCTCGGTCACTCACGTGTATTAGCGGAAAAAAGGTTAATATCGATGGAGCGCCGAATGAGGCGAGATCCTGACTTCCGTGCGAAGTACATTGACTTCATGCGTGAATATGAGGACTTGGGGCACATGTCCGTATCCCATGTTGATTGGCGCTCCGTGGAACATTATTTCTTGCCCCACCATGCCGTTTTGAAGGCCCCGAGTGGTAAGTTGAGGACGGTGTTTGATGGCTCGGCGCCCACGTCCAATGGTGTTTCCTTGAACCAATGTCTACACTCGGGTCCCAAATTGCATAAGGATATTTGTGATGTTCTTACGAACTTCCGTCGCCATGCTGTCGTATTTGTGGCCGACATCCGTATGATGTTCCGGCAGACTGTAATACACCCGGACGATCGTCGGTACCAGCTTATATTGTGGCGAGAAGATCCTGACGCACCTATCAAGGTGTATGAATTGAATACCAACACTTATGGCTTGCGATCGAGTCCCTTCGTGGCAATTCGATCTTTGTTGGAGTTGGCCAATCGAGAGCGACACCACTTTCCTCGCGGCGCCGCCATATTGGAGCAGGACCTGTACGTGGATGATGTCTGTACTGGAGCTGCTAGCGAGGCGGACGCTCTCTTGTTGAGAGATGAGTTGATCGAAATCTTGCGTGCTGGAGGCTATGAGTTGAGAAAATGGATGTCTAACTCACCAAGTCTACTGGAAGGGCTTCCCAGTGAGTACCAGCAGGATCCTCATCTGTTTGAAAATGCGGATAACCCGAACGTTTTAGCTGTACTTGGAGTCCAGTACAATCCTGTTGCCGACGCTTTTACGTATAACGTTGACTTGCCGTCCCCACCGGTGTGGACAAAGCGTCTTGTACTGTCGACTGTGGCGAGAACGTTCGATCCAAATGGTTGGATTGGCCCCGTCATCTTTCAAGCCAAGTGCTTCCTTCAGAAGTTGTGGTTGGCGAAGCTGGCTTGGGATGAACCCTTGTCCGGCAGCTTGTACCAAGAGTGGGTATCTTTTGTCAGCACCCTCGATGAGGTGAACGCTGTAACGATTCCTAGGTCGTTTTCACTCTCGGGCCGGAAGACCGTGTCTCTACACGGGTTTTGTGACGCATCGGAGAAAGGGTATGCTGCCGTGGTCTATTTGCGCGTTGTGGATGGCTCTGGACAGGTGTCCGTGCATTTGGTAGCCTCCAAGACCAAGGTCGCCCCCCTTCGGACTAGATTGACCATTCCGAAGATGGAGTTGAGTGGGGCCGCCCTCCTCGTGCGTCTGTTGAATCATGTCGCCGCCGTTCTGCGGCCGAATGTTGCTGTCCGTGATGTGTTCGCGTGGACTGACAGCCAAATTGTGTTGGCCTGGCTGAAGACGCCAGCTCACACCTTAGAGGTGTTTGTTGCGAACCGTGTCTCGCAGATACAAAATACTGCGACTCCTTTGATTTGGAGACACACCCCGGGTGAGCTGAACCCTGCCGATTGTGCGTCACGTGGTTGCAGCTCCCCAGAACTCGTTCGACATCCGTTGTGGTGGGGTCCAGATTGGTTGGCTCGTCCTGAAGGGACCTGGCCCCCCACAGGCATTTGTATGGTGGATCCGCTGCCTGGACTGAAAGTCCACGCCATGGAGCAGCGTCCCAAGGAGGACACTACTTCCCTGCTCGATCGGTACAGCTCGTTAGACAAGCTGATAGCAGTGACCGGTTGGATTAAGAGGTTTGCTTGGAACTGCAGACATCGAGCAGAACAGCGACATTTGAGAACGAGTTCTCCTGTCCTCAGTCCGGACGAGCGTAAGAGCGCTCTGATGCATTGGGTCCGAGTTGTGCAGGCTGAGCACTTCCATGTTGAGTTGGATACCCTGCGAAAGGGAAAGTCGCAGCTGAAGGGCGCGATTGCACGCTTGACTCCCTTCATTGATGAAACAGGATTGCTGCGCGTCGGGGGCAGATTGAAGAATGCGAGGCTGCCTTATGGCGCCCGCCACCCCTTGTTGCTTCCTAAGAGCGGACATTTTGTGGAATTGTTGGTGACTGATCGCCACGTGAAATCGTCCCACGCTGGCCTAAATGCCTTGCTGGCCAACTTGCAGCGTGATTTTTGGATCTTGACGGCGAGACGAGCCATTAGATCTGTGATCTTTCGGTGCATACCTTGTTACCGCCTTAAGGCGGCCACGATGCAGCCTCTCATGGGAGATTTGCCGGCTGATCGTGTGAATCCAGCTCGTCCATTTTTGGGAGTTGGGACAGACTTTGCAGGACCCTTTCAGGTCAAAGCGTCACGCCTTCGCAATGCGAAGAGAGAGAAGGTCTACTTGTGCGTGTTTGTGTGTTTGTCAACTAAAGCCGTCGATCTTGAGGTTGTATCTGCTCTTAGCACCGAAGCGTTTGTTGCGGCCCTTTCTCGTTTTGTGTCCCGTCGCGGATTGCCCGCGTTGATTCGTTCGGACTGCGGGACAAATTTTAAGGGCACCGATAATTATTTGAATGACGTACATGCTTTCCTCCAGGGTAACCATGGTCAAATTGAAAATGCACTGTCCCGACGTGGGGTAACTTGGCGATTTAATCCTCCAAATTGCCCACATTGGGGAGGGATCTTTGAAAGCGTTGTTAAAGTCGCCAAAACTCACCTCCGTCGCGTTATTGGGGATACGGTACTCACATATGAGGAACTTGTTACCGTTTTTTGTAAAATTGAAGCCGTGTTAAACTCACGGCCATTGTGTCCGCTCTCGTCGGATCCCAATGACCTGGAAGTTTTGACCCCAGGTCATTTCTTGATTGGGCAGCCACTTACCGCTCTGCCTGAATATCCGTTGAAGGATACTAACCCGAACCGATTGTCGCGTTTTGAGGCACTCCAACAAATGACCCAGACTTTTTGGCATCGATGGTCGTTGGAGTACCTACATTTGTTACAGCAGCGCGTTAAGTGGACTGACCGAGAGAACCCACCAAAAATTGGAGACCTTGTCCTGGTTAAGGACTCTAACCTGCCGCCGTTATTGTGGCGAAGGGGGCGAATTCTCAACCTCTTTCTTGGGGCAGATGGCACCCCACGTCTTGCAGAGGTCTTGGTGGGCGACTCCATATTGAAGAGAGCTGTCGCAACACTCTCTCGACTCCCGATTAATTGATATTCGGACCGATGTCGTCGGTCCGGGGCGGGGGAATGTTTGGAATAGATATTATTTGATTCAATTCGCGTAAAGTACCTAATTGTCAGCAGCCGTGCCATTTGCCGTGTTGGGCCGAGCGAAAGTAGGTCAACGCGGGCAGGCGGGGGTGAAGAGCAGGGTCGACAGGTAGCCGGCCGGTGTCTCGCCCGTTTGCTATTAGTGTATTTTGGCGCCGGTTTTGGCTAGGTTGTTGTTGCTTGCGCGAACGCAGACAATTCGCATAATTGTTTTGAATGATAATCGGCCATTAATTTTGCTTCCGATATTATTATTTTCGCGTACGGATAGATCCGTTTTTTGGCTGTTTTGTTTTGTTTGCTCGTTTGTTGGACGCGAATTAAGTTTATTGGTTGTGCGCCGGAACCGATTTTTGGTGATAATAACTTGTTATCTCGATTGTGCCGTGTAGACTATACATACGTAACAAGTAGTTGGTTGGGTCGTGCGCCGAATGTCAAGACGTCGAGCCACATGTTCCTGTACGTACGTACGGGCCTCCGAAGACCGCGCACGACAATTTAACTTTGTATTTGGAACAATAAGGTTAGTTGGTTAGGTTGATTATTGCCCTGTGTATCGCAGGCTAACTTGACGGTACCGATCCATGCAATAACTCTTCTTATTTGACACGCTTCCACTGTGCTTTTGCGTTGCATGGGTTGGTATCGAACAAGCGCTTGTTCCACTGCGCAGTGGAAGCGTGCTGGGCCCATAACCCAGAGGTCCGTGGACAAGCGCTTGTTCGATACCAACCCATGCAACGCAAAAGCACAGTGGAAGCGTGTCAAATAAGAAGAGTTATTGCATGGATCGGTACCGTCAAGTTAGCCTGCGATACACAGGGCAATAATCAACCTAACCAACTAACCTTATTGTTCCAAATACAAAGTTAAATTGTCGTGCGCGGTCTTCGGAGGCCCGTACGTACGTACAGGAACATGTGGCTCGACGTCTTGACATTCGGCGCACGACCCAACCAACTACTTGTTACGTATGTATAGTCTACACGGCACAATCGAGATAACAAGTTATTATCACCAAAAATCGGTTCCGGCGCACAACCAATAAACTTAATTCGCGTCCAACAAACGAGCAAACAAAACAAAACAGCCAAAAAACGGATCTATCCGTACGCGAAAATAATAATATCGGAAGCAAAATTAATGGCCGATTATCATTCAAAACAATTATGCGAATTGTCTGCGTTCGCGCAAGCAACAACAACCTAGCCAAAACCGGCGCCAAAATACACTAATAGCAAACGGGCGAGACACCGGCCGGCTACCTGTCGACCCTGCTCTTCACCCCCGCCTGCCCGCGTTGACCTACTTTCGCTCGGCCCAACACGGCAAATGGCACGGCTGCTGACAATTAGGTACTTTACGCGAATTGAATCAAATAATATCTATTCCAAACAGTTGTTCATTTACTTAGTTATTATTTAACATGTAGTAAACATTTTGTTCATTTGCTGTTCATTTGCTGTTCATTTACTTTCATTTACTGTTCATTTACTACAGTATTTAACATGTAGTAAATGAACAACTTAAAAGTAAACTGTAAAGTTTTTCTCTCCGACCCCTCCGTCCCCAGCGACGTCCTAAGCCGAGGTCCGTACCCACCTGGGTGCCCTTAGGCAGTCGCTTCTTATAGTAGTTTTAAGTCCTCCTCTAGGCTGGAGCGCATTTAGCGCTCGCCCCAAAAAAAACCCGGTGAAGCTGTAAAGGTCATTAGGACCAACAGCAATTTTCAGTACGAAAAAAAAAAAAAAAAACTGTAAAGTTGTTCATATACTTGATAGGTATTTTCCCCGTTAAGAAAACATATTTTCCCCATATAATACCTACAAGTAAATTAGGTTTTCTTTGTCAGAAAATCGTTTTCCATCTCAAACGTGTTTATTTCACTCTCGTTTTAAATCTACCTTCACAAATTGAATCATACGTGTCGTCGGGTTAGGGCGCAAAGAAAAAAGGACAAAGCTATATTTGTTTGGGATTCACACGTACCCGTATCGAATCCGGGCTATCTCTCTCCATTAGGGTATAACAAACCAGTCGCGATGTGAGACAATTCCCTTTCCCCAGGGCCCCGAGGGGTAAATAAACATTCAGTACAAAGGAAGAACAAATCCTATACAAAAAGAGAGACATTAAAATTTTGAAATAATTTTAAGGTGCTTTTAATCCTATAGCACGAGCGTCGGTAGCACAATGGCTAGGACCCCGGAGTCCCATGCTGCAGGTCCGGGTTTGAAACCATACAGTGCCATGCACCAATGAGTTTTTCGTATTTTTCAAAGACTTATGTACATTTACCGACTGCTCTAACGGTGAAGGAAACCTGCACACTGAGATGACCAATGTGTAAATGGGGTAGGCACAAAAGATCCTCAAAGGTCGAAGTGCCGCTGGGGTTATTCCCGGCTCCCTGTCAGATAAGATAATCCTATAGCATAATGCAGAGATTTTGAGACGGAATCGGATCATACCCATATAACGTTTTCTTGGTATTCTAGATTTCAATGGATTCGATCCGATTCCGTTTTATTTTATAAGCTACTGTGTATGAAATTCATTCGTCATGAGTATGATTTAGGAAAGATAGCGAGTACTTTTTATTGAACTAAAATGGTAATAAACCGCCGAAAATTTTGAATTTTTTTCTAAAGGTAGAAGAGATAAATAGTGAATGAATGAATTATTTATTCGCCAGAAATATGATACATTGGATGACAAATCCTAAATATTGGTATCACATATTTCGCCAGCTTTGGCATGCAAATATTGAGTTAACTTCATGAAATTCAAGTAAGTATTTGCAATAGAATAAGAATAAGTTTATTTGTGCGGTAAGATTACAAAGGATTCATATTCCATACACCAGTAGGAACTTAAGCATACCAATCTGGGTGAGTGAGACATACATATTTGAGCCGTTTGGGGTTGAAATATTGGGACCCTGGGGCCCGGGAGCGCACCGCGTCTTCAAGGACCTCGCAAAGCGCCTGGTCGACGCGTCAAAAGACCCAAGAGCTGGCTCCTATTTGGCCCAGCGGATCAGCTTAGCTATCCAACGGGGCAACGCAGCCAGTCTCTTGGGTACACTGCCGAATGTGGGGGACTTAACCCAATTTTTTTATCTTTAGCTTTCTTAGCCTTAGTTTAGTTTTAGCTTTAGTATTATTTTAGTGTTATATTATATTATATTTTCTACTTAAGCATATGTTATATTAAACTAAATAAAATTAGTGAGCAACAAGTTAGTTTACAATAAACGCTGACCTCCGAACTAGGTAGTTCCTGTATCTCGGAGGACAGATCTCTTCTGTGACCGGTGGAAATGAACATGTAACAGAACATGGGAAAATATAAAACTTATATAATTTGAAAGAAAAAAAAAAGGACGAAGGTTATCAATCAATAATTAAGGTTAATAATCATTATATAACACATAAATTACCTATATAAATTAGCATACATTTCATAAATTAATAATCATATTATAATGTATGTCAATTCCAGTACATACGTCGATGTTTTTGTATTCAACGATGACAAGGTGTGAAGTGCATATTCTCTAAGGTGAAAGTAGTAACATATACCAAATAAAAAGTTTACAAAAACCTCATACTTTCTAAAAAACTGACATCTCTTCGTCACCTCGTCGGTGGTCTTTGTATAAAATCATTTGCATAATACGATCCTTCTATGCATATGAAAAAATATAGAAAACCGAAACTTTTTACTATCTTTCCATTTAAATAAATATATATTTTATTTATGAAAACCATAATGTACAATCAAATTAGAACTTTCCGGCTACAAAACTAGCTTACGCTGTTTTTTTTCTATCGGCAAGTCCTTTATTGTAAAGTTAATAAAACGAACAAGCAATGTTTGATAATGTTTTTGTAAAGTAATCTTAGTAGCCTTATTAATCTTAGTAGCCTTATTAATCTTAGTAGCCTTATTAATCTTAGTAGCCTTATTAATCTTAGTAGCCTTATTAATCTTAGTAGCCTTATTAATCTTAGTAGCCTTATTAATTTTATAAACATTACAAAAACTTTATCAAACTTTGCTTATTAGCACTGATCAGTGTAGGTAGGGCTGTTTGTGGTCAAAGACCTCAAAAGCTAGATTAGTGCTAGGTTAGTATGGACATCTGTAGACGTCAGAGTGAAGCGAATTTATAATTCAATAGAATTTCGTCGTCTATTTCATTTCTTTCAAGTATGTCTAAATCCGGGTTCTTTAGTAGTCTTCTAGTCTTCTTTTAAATTCCGAAAATCTCGGGATTTTTTAATATGTATGATATATAGTGTGATGATCGCAGGTTGGAATTACCAGAAGTAGCTCACTCTACAGCGATTTTTTCAATTCCGGAAATCCCGGGATTATCCAAATATGGTTTATAAGAAAGCCGTATCCATATCATGACATGACAGCTTGCAAGTACCAAAAACAGCCCTACCTACTCCGATCGCTACTTATTAGTTTTATTAACTTTACAATAAAGGACTTGCCGATAGATTTTTTTTAAACTAGTCGGGCAGCGGATTTGTGCAGTTGTTAAACAATTTTGTATGGGACTGTTAACGTGTTAAATAGTACAAATATACATACAACCATTTATTGCACACAAATTATAGGTACCTACATATCTTGACCCTATATACACTGTACATAAACTATTTGTGGCAAAAGGGATTGTGTTATGCTATGGACGGAATCCAGAGCACAGTTTTGAATTGATTTTAATATGTTATTGTAATCTTCCTGATAAAAAGAATTTTCCAAAAAAAACTTTGCCTATGAATGAATGAATTGAATTCGTATGAATGTGTAAAATACAAAGTACTTGCTAAAAGGTTATCAAATCAAACTTTTGTATTGTAAGTAAGTACCTTATAGTACATTTTTACAACGTCATGTTTCACTCTACCACCGCTTCGTAAGGTATATGTAGCTGACAGGAAAGAAGCGGCGCAAGAAACTTTCAGCAGCACATCTTTTGAAATAAATATATCTTACAATAATTATGAATACAATCATATACACAATGTGCAGAGCTGGAGCTGGATTAGGACCAAGCCTCTTTATCATTTAAGTAGTCATTTATTTTATAATAACCCTTTTTACATAAGGTCCGTCTTATATGGGTCTTAAATATTTTCTCTGTCATATTTATTACAGTATCAGGTATCTTATTATAAAATCGTACACAGTGACCCATAAATGACGTGTTTATTTTACTAAGTCTAAAGCGTGGGACTGCAAGTTTGTTTTTGTTTCTGGTGTTGAAATAATGATTATCGCAGTTATAGTCTGATGTATAGACATCTCATACATTTTCCAGGTTGAGTCCGCGAAGCAGCAGGTCCAGCTCTCCGACTCCTACCTCCCGGTGGCGATGCAGGTCATCGCCCACCTCACCGACCAGATGGCCTTCGAAGTACGAGACGAGCCCGTCAACCGGCCCAAACCTACCACTAAACCCACCACCAAACCTACCACGAAACCTGCCACCAGCGGGACGAAACCTATCAGCACCACTACGAAACCTACTAACAGTTGGACAACCCCGAAACCTGTGACACCGAGGCCGTACGTGTATTCGGATTTCGTTGGTGGCTTCCAGTCCTCCGGACACGGGTGGTCGATGAGCTATGGTCTGCTTCCGCGAAGGTTCTTCAGCTTTTTACTAACCTGACCTACTTATTTAACTTCTTTCCTTCCACTAAAAGCCTGTATCTACTGACCCTGACCAGGAATATAAATGCCTTGTAAGAGGGCGCCCATTGGTCGTCTTATGTTCTGGAGTTCGCCATGTAAAGAATCATCATCATCATCAGCCTATTGGGGCACAGGCTTCCCCTTGCACAAGGGGGGGTACGGGCCATGATCCACCGAGCGGGCCCAGTGCTGTGCGGCGGATTTCACACGCCTTCGAAAACTTTTTAATTTCCGCACGATGTTTTGTTTTCACGTTTTCGATAAATGTACGTAAGTCTTCGAAAAAATCGGAACAACTTATTGGTACATGGCATTGCACGGTTTCGAACCCGGACCTCCCGCACGGGAGTCCGGCGTCCTAACCACTAGGCCACCGACGCTCCACCAACCGATGTAAAGAATAGATTATTAGATTAATAGAATTAATTTAAAATTAGATAAAATTTAAAATAAGTATTTAAAATTCAAAAAAATAATAGATTAATAGAATTAATTCCGCAATAAGATGAGGGTTTTTATTTTCCTTGTCAAGGTACAACTTGACCAGGAATATAAAATGAATTTTGAATCAGGAATATAAATTTAATGTATTTTTTGCTGTAATGGCATAAATACCTATAAAGATGTCAAGACAGCCCGTCCGCATTTTTCGACGAATAATTGGTAACATTCGACTTTGTAGGTACCACTGTACTGTGCAACCTGGACCACAGGTCCATGAATCCTATTCTTGCTGTTATTTTTGCCCGAATCCGATAACGTTACAGACATTCTGACATGAGTTCGGTACGGTGACGTGTGCATATGCTGTGCTGCAGCCCGGTTCGGAGACAATTTCGATCTCTTTCTGCGTCAAAATTACTCCGCAAAGTGTTGCAGCACAGTCTTTGGGTGTCTGTACTGGAGACGACTTTGGAATGACGTCCTCGGGGCCTTTATAGACAAGGATCCTTTGACTTGACTTGGATTCTTCATAAAACTCGATTTTCTCTTATCTCTTATCTCTTTAAAACATTTCGTAATGCTTTTGCCTGTCATTATATAAGGAATAGACAAATTTTAAACACAAAATCTATCTAGTTTAATTACGTATTCAAAATTCAACAACAATCTTGAAAAGCTTTGCTTCAAAAGACTCATAAATCTAGACCAAAACTAATTTATATGTAAATCTACTTTTTGTTTACAATCTTTTGCAAATATAATTACTTACCTACTAACATTAAATCATTTTCATAATACCTACATAATATATCTTTGTTCAAATTTTATAATCCACAGATCACTCCTGACTACGCCATTCCACGGACCAGGCCTCTTCGCTCCAGTTGCTCCGCCAAAACCCTCCGACCGCGACATAATCATTCCAAAATCCGGCTTCATCCTTCTACCATTCGACCACAACACCCAATACACTGTAATTGAACCTGAAGTCAGCAAGACTGATGAACCACTACTATCCATTCACGAGGAAGAAGTTAAGCCTCTGATAGAACCTGCTAAAGACCCAGGTAAACCACAGTTAGAGAATCACTGGCCTCTTCTTTTCTTTTGTCTAAGGCAAAGGTTTTTACCTAGTTTACAGAACAGGCTGTAACAATTAAGCACTTTGTACAACCATCGGGTACCTATATGGATTTTATTTATATATTTTAGGTCTCCTACCACCACATTTCGAAGTAGAGAAGGTCAGTCGAGTTGAATCTGAAGAAGAGATCCCAGAGGATAATCTTCAGTACTTGTCACAGAATGTGAAAGAGCTGATAAAGATGGCGCAGGACCCTGATGATGAGAGGGTGGTGGACGTGTGGGAGGGAGTGAGAGCGAACAATCGTGAGGATTTGACGCCGAAAGGGAAGCTGTCGTCGTCGAACCTGAGGTTGCTGCTGCTGTATGACCTGCTGAGTCGGGAGGCGAAGAGGTTGCGGCTGTCTGATTACAGTGTAAGTATATTTGTTTCTTTATTTATAACATAAACACGTTTTTTAACAAATTGGTATGGATATTAATTAATCGAAATAGTTAATCGATCTTTTAAGGGGAGGCACTAAGCCAATCCCTGGAAACGAGGTTCGGGGTTTTAACGATTTCGTCAATTGTGACAAGTTTACCAATAACAAAAAAATATATTTAGCTTCTACACAGTTATGACTACAACACTATGAACGTATTTTTTTATAAAACAGTGCCAAATGGCGGTAAAAAAATTGTCAACTTCATCAAAAACTTAAAAAAGGCATGTTTCTGTTTTAAATCTTGATGATAAACCAAAGAAAATATCAAAAATATATTACATTGAGCCTAGACACAAAAGTATGAAGAATGTAACAAAGGCATAACATAATTTTAATATACATCCACAAAATAAATATAAACCTTCAAACTTTCTCCATTTTTGCCGTGCCGATCTTCATACAGTTTTCTATGGGGCGGACACTGTTTGAAATAGAGTATTTGTTGAACAAATTAAATCAGTCGGCCGGCAGCGTCCAAGGAGAGAGCACGCCGGTTTGAGCTTTCCAAACAAAATACGAAAAATAGTGTCTGTACACGTCGTACAGTTGTTGAGTAAAAGGTTGCAGGTGAGTTTTATTCAAAATATTGTTTCAATTCAACAGCTGATGATTTAATTTTTCTCATTGTATTTCTAATATTTTCTGTCTGTTTTTAGAAATGGGAAAGAGAAAAGAAAAATATAGATCCAAAAAAAAAACTGCATTAAAAATCTCTTTTTTTGTTACTGGACCGATCGACTTCAAAATCGACATCTGAGGGTCCGGGTGGACTCCGAACACGAATCTTTAAGAAAAATTGACCGCCATTTTGAACTTTTTTGTTACTGGAGCGATCGACTTCAAAATCGATATCTGAGGGTCCGGGTGGACTCCGAACACGAATTTATAAAAAAAGTGGGGAAAAGTGGGCGCCATTTTGAACTTTTTTGTTACTGGACCGATCGACTTCAAAATCGATATCTGAGGGTCCGGGTGGACTCCGAACACGAATCTTTAAAAAAAAGTGGGCGCCATTTTGAACATTTTGGTTACTGGACCAATCGACTTCAAAATCGACATCTGAGGGTCCGGGTGGACTCCGAATACGAAACTTTAAAAAAAAGTGGCCGCCATTTTGAACTTTTTTGTTAGTGGACCGATAGACTTCAAAATCGATATCTGAGGGTCCGGGTGGACTCCGAACACGAATCTGTAAAAAAAAGTGGGAAAAAGTGGCCGCCATTTTGAACTTTTTTGTTAGTGGACCGATGACTTCAAAATCGATATCTGAGGGTCCGGGTGGACTCCGAACACGAATCTGTAAAAAAAAAGTCGCCATTTTGAACTTTTTTGTTACTAGACCAATCGACTTCAAATCGGACCGGACCAATCGACGAAAATTTCATCTTTTTGTTAAAAAATATTCAAACTTTTAACGCTATTATTATAACAAGTTAAGTACATCAAACATCAATCAGTTATCAGTTGTGATTTTAAAAATAAAATCCGTTTACAGTGTTAATTGCCTTTTTATTCTATTTTATTCGTATTGACATCAAACTATTATAAATTTTATTTTTATTTATTTATTAAGAAAATTACAAAAGACCTTAAGATAATCGGTTCACAACACGTAAGTAATAACACACAAAACAAGTTTACATCTCTGTACGGGTACGAATTCTCAAAGATGTAGGTGCAAGTTTCGTTAATGATTCGAGCACCGTAAGACATCCCTATATGATACGTCAAACAAACTAAAAAGGATCATCCCAAATTGTATAAGGTATAGTAGCGCCCACAGAAATCGGATTAGTATAGCGCCCTTCAAAAATCTTTGTTCAAAACTAATTAAACTGAAGTGAAGTCTACCCAAATTTCAAACTATCAAGACTGAGAGAGATTCTACCCCAAACTTAAAGAGAAATTTTAGAATCCAAGAATTATAGTGACAGGCCACTTACACTAAAGAAGCAGTGCCCAAAGGCTGTAAACATAATCCGACCGAAGCTTAATTTAGTGTCGGCACTAAACTTGGCGAAATGTAACCCTGATAACTAAAAGTGCTAAAGAAGACGTGAATGTCGACGTCACTAACACGTCTCTCCATTATGTCCGGTGCTCACGATACGCAGTACTTGCACAAGTACTAATCGGTTTTGCATGATATACTGAGATAAATGTTTCGATAAATGTACCTTCTCTTATGATGGGGGGCCGGGAATAACCCAGCGACACTACTTTTATTTATCCCTCGAAAGATCGCTGGAATCGCGGGGATCGCATATCTAGTCTATTCTCTGAATTATCTGACTCCTTAGCTGGTGTACCAGTATCAAGAGGGGTCAGAAAATTCAGAAAATTCCCTATATATGACTATATAGAGTGTACCACCCCAGACTAACTTATTTTATCTTATCTTATGATAGGGGGCCGTGAATAACCAAGCGGCACTTCGGCCCTTGATGATCTTTTGTGCCTATCCCTTTTACACACTGGTCATCTCAGTGTGCAGGTTTCCTCACGATGTTTTCTTTCACCGTTAGAGCAGTCGGTAATAGTACATTATGATATAAGTGCGGTAAGTTGAAAATTACAGCCGAGGCGATATTGCTAGCCCGAGCCGTAGGCGAGGGCTATAAGGAAGCAGAGGCTGTAATTTTCAAAGCGCACGTATGTCATACGACGTTTTATAACATATTTACGAGGAAATAAATAAAACTTTGACTTTCTTAAACGAATAAATCTTTAATTACTTGTTAAAGCAGTTATAGAAATTTGAACAATTTTTAAAAGTGATTGTTACGTTGCCAGTTGCTTTTTAGCATTGAATAGTAGCACCACAATGAGCTTGACTTATATTTTTGAGAAAGTTCCATGAAATATGCTAAAAACACATTTTCTGAAAATGAATTTGCATCTTTGCTTGTTTTCCATATGATGAAATTTTGATACGCTTGTAAGTATCTATCGGTCGATTTTTCAGGCAAGAGGCTTAGAGTAGCCTTTTTCGCTGCGTTTAAGACTTGTGGCGGTGTCAAATTAATAAATTCATCACTACTTGACGACATTTTCAAATAAAAACAATACAGCGAAAAGAAAAAGCGCGCGGAATAATTTTACTTGTCCACAAATTAGCGATGCGCGCGCATCAACTTTTTTTAGGTAAAGGTACAAAAACAGCCAGTATTACTAATAAAGTAAATTAATATTTTTGTGTTTTTGTTACAGATAAATGGTTGTAATTTATTGTCAAAATTAATTAAATTAAAGAATTAAATCTTTATTTATTATATTTTATCTCCCAAAGTTAATTTTATTCATAAAATATTGACCACTTTTTTAACATAAAAACTCTTTGCTAAGATTTTAAAAAGTATCGTTCATTTTTAGACGGAGCATCTTAAAAAACCGTACATGTTACTTTATTTAAAAAAACTCGTGCGTTTCACATTACTATAACGCACAAGTGCGTAATGAGATACATTACGATATTGAAATTGGTGTAATTACAGCCACTTTACGAGCAAATATGTTATAAATGTACATTAGTCTTCGAAAAATACGAAAAACTCATTGGTACATGGCACTGCACGGTTTCGAACCCGGACCGGTCCGGTGCCCTAACCACGATATATGTAACCAAAGCTTTGTCTATCTGTAACGTGAAAACAGTGACCACAAAACTATTGGTAACATGTCACCAATGTCACATTTTATTTAAAACCACTTTTGCTAACGTCAAATTTCGATTATTTCAGAAATTTTTGTTATTTCTGAAATAATCGAATTAGTTTGGTTATCCCTTTCTGTTAGTATATCGCGTTTAACTTACTACTCTTTGTGTAAACGTATTCCCGAAATCTTAATTTTGATTTTATCAGCGAATCTTCATGTTATTATGGATGGTTAAAATGTCAATTGACGTATTCCACCATTGGTTTGCCCCTTATGTACATCAATTAATGTTTTAACCATCGTTATGTTCTCAGCCATCTATCAAGGCACCTGCTTTCATCTCTATTCTAAGCAGGCGTAGTTTAGCTTATATTTTGTTAACGCTGGCACAATTACTAATCATTAGTACTTGTGCAAGTACTATGTATCGTGTGTAACGGGCATTATTCCGTAAGAGTGGAGACAATTATCATAGCGATTAAACCAGTAAAAGTTGTAAAACATTTGCAGGAACGAGACTTGGTTTTAGATTAGAGCGGAGTTGTTATGCTGGAAAATGAAGGTCAGGGGAAATGTTAGAAGGACGTAAAATGGAAGTTACTTATTCAGATTTTGACATAATTGAGTTAAAGATATGAAAGATATTGTACCTAACGTAATTCCAGTTTTGACAATGGTGACTCGCCTCTATGTCCATAATTGAATCCGATACGTAGCATGCAACTGGAAAAAAAGACAGCTTGCGTACTTCTTAAAAAAAAACATTGGTACATGACATTGCATGGTTTCGAAGCCAAACCACCAGCATGGGAGTCCAGGCGTCCTAGCCACAACGCCACCGACGCCAGTCTGTTTACATTTTCACAAGGACGAAGTAGCAATAACAAGCTACTACCGTCTACTACTACAGTAGAATGAAACGCAAGAATCTAATCTTAGAATCGCGTGTCCCCCTACCATTACCTCCCCCCGACTGGCGTAATCTTGGATACGCCATCCGAGGGCGAGTGATAAAGTTTTTACAACGAACACATAAACCAGCTTATCCTCCCCGCGGTACCGACACTGAATACAGATGGGTTAGCCTTGAATTATACATGATGTGCTAACTGGGTTTTGTAGTCTGTGTCCTTCCCATCACTCTTAATGACCTACGTACAGTCGACCACAGGTCAACTTGCACATAAGGCTGAGATTTAATAGATGGAATTTGACAGAAGGTTACTTTAGCTAGTAATAGACTGTACACAGGCAGACCTAGGACTACGCTAGGCGATCTTTAATGCCTTTTCGATTTGAGCTTAGAAATGCTTGACTCGCTTGAGTCGAGATGTTGTAATCAGATTATAGATTACATTACGGATTACAGATTACATACATTACATTACAGATACAGATTACATAAATATTATTTTGTGCAATAAAGAGTATTCATTCATTCATTCATACATTACATTACAGATTTTTAAACAGACGTAGCTCTTGCTTTAGTAAACAGTCTTTGTAATGACAAGTCTAAACTGGCAACATTAATATCAATCTCTTGCCTTGGAATTACAAGGATTGTTGCTTCGTGAAACAGGACCCTGGGTAACCTACTGTCGTGCAAAAGCGTCCCCCTATATTTCCACTCTACTGCCATCCCTTTTGGTAATATTAATTACGAGTAAGTACCCGTGCTTTAATTATTAGGTGGTTATTCACGTGAAGCCAGTTTACATGTAGGGCCACACGATAGAAAGGCATACAAACACCATCAAAGTTTATGTGTCGGTAAATCGGAGATGGGACATAACTTGACATAAGTTATGACATATCCATGCACGCAATGCCTCGTAACTCTTAACTTGACATAACTTGGTACGCCTCAGTAAACACGCGAAGATTCTTACAACCCTTTGCATTTATGAGCTTGGCATGAAAATAATATTACGCACGATGTTATGAGGAAGATATGGGATTCTTATGGCTTATTTTAATACTTGCCTTTTTATGGGATGATCTATAAATGAATACCATATGGGTCCTCTTTATGATTGTGACCATACAGTTTAGGAAAAAACTCGGGGAACCTATACGCTTCTGGACGAGCAGACGGACCACTTGATGGTAAGTGATCACCATCGTTATCACATAGTAGAGTGCCTCATATGCCGGGAATTACGCTGGCGTTTTTACCTTTCAAACCGGACACAGCATGCAAGCATTCCTGCTTTGCAGCAGAATTTGATAAAAGGGTGGTACTCTCTGTGTTCTGATTATATGACCCCTTTTGATACTACGTACGTCAGCTAGACGGGGTTCAGATAACGCAAGGAATAGACTGTACCTATTCAATGGCTGACTCCGGTCATACCACTTGACTCTTACACTTTTCATTTCCAGGGCTTTTCCCCCGACGTGATGAAGACGTTAGTGGAGTCCTCCAGCGGCGGTGCGCGCGCGCAGCTGAGCATGGCTCTCTCGCGCATGGTGGCGCGCCGCGACTGCGAGCACGAATACGCCAACAACCGTGCCAAGGAGATGGTAGCAGAGCTGGCCAAGGACGAGTCCAAGCTGTCTTCCGAGCTGAGGTACCTGCAGCCGCTTGTGTACAAGTTTTAGAGAAATGACAAGTCAAACAAGTAACAAACTATCCAAACAAGCAACAAGCTTTCCAACCAATAATAAACAAACTAATCAAAGATCCAACAGACCGACGCACTAACAAAAGTCTCGACCGACCAACCAATGAGTCAATCCATCTATGAAGAATAACTGAAATTGGGAGAAAGACACAAAGTCTTTGGTAAATTCAGAGGGAAATGATGCAGATAGAAGACAGAAATCAGGTGAGAATAACGCATTGATCATTTCCTTATCGGTCAACTCCTTCAAAGCAAATGTCATGGCGAACGTTATTGGTGAAACTGGAATCGCGGAGCTGTCTAGAAACGTGTTCCAAACTGTCTTACGAGTTGAAATACTTGCAGACGCCGGTCTACAAGTTTTAATGTTCTAGCTAGCGAACTAACCAGTCCCCCAGCAATAGAACTTAACAAATCAAAGAGCCAATTTAACCGAAAGACCAACCGATTAATCAACAAAAGAGGCACCAAGGACGGTGAAGTCAATGGAGGATGGAGATCAAGGAGAAAACGTGCTGTCATTGGTAAATTATCTCGATGCAAATGCTATGGTGATCATCATTGGTGTAAATCGAATTTGGAATAAGATCAACCACACTAAACTGACGGAGGACTAGTCTAGACTTTGTTTTGCGCTGAGATATCTATCTGGAGCCTAAAAGATACCCTTATAATTATAAGGCGTGGTTATCTATATAGGAGCAATCAGAGTCCGAAGATATATATTTAAAAGAAAAAATTATTGACTTTTAAACTCGCATTTGGCCTTGATCTCTCCTGATGGTAAGCGACGATGAGGTCGACGATGGAGCATGCGGGTCCAGTAAATGCCTATTGACTCTGGCCTTGAAGATCCCAAGGTTGTAAGTTTCGGGAAATACAGACGCCGGCAGGCTGTTCCGTTCCTTAGCCGCTCGCATAATGAACGAAGAAGCAAATCGCTTCGTACGAACAAATGGGATATCAACAACATAAGGATGGAGCCCCTCCCCGCGCCTGGTAGTCCGAAGGCGGAATGGAGATGCTGGAATTAGGTCGTGCAATTCCGATGCGTACTTTCCGAAATGTATCCTATAAATTACCGATAGACAGGCAACCTTGCGCCGATGTTCCAGACTTTGCAGTCTAGCTTCCACCAGCGATTCGTCACCTATAAGGCGCTAAGTTTCTCCACTGAGTCAAGGGCTTGGTAATTTGCTGAGCCGTCCCACAGGTGGCAGCAGTACTCCGTGCACGACCGGACTTGAGCTTGGCAAAGTTTTAAAAGCTGTCCCGGCGTGAAGAATCAATAAACTAATAGAAGAACAAACCGATCGACCACCCAATGAAATAAGAAGTAATTCCATTGCTAAGTAAAGCGGTAATACCAAGTAGAATAAGTCAATTAAAGAACGAGCTTTTTATAAACAATCTTCTTGAGATAAGAGATCTTCAAATGAGTAAGAGTTTGCCACTGCAAAGCAAAAACATATCTTCTCTGCTCTCTTTCTCTCTATGTTATATATTGCTGAAGTAAAAAGTGCCATTCCATTAGCTATAAGACCTTTAAATAGGTAGATGCACCCGTTCATGTATATCACTGATTGACAAATCAAATCAATCAAATCAAAATGTTTTTTATTGTAAGTACCTTATAGTACATTACAACGTCATTCTTTTTTACTCTACCACCGCTTCGTAAGGTGCTGTGGCTGAAAGGAAAGAAGCGGCGCAAGAAACTTTCAGCAGCACATCTTTTGAAATAAATATATCTTACAGTTTCTTTATAGGATTGATTTAGAATATTTAGACTTAAGATATTAAGAAGAAAAAATAATTGTACTTAAGTAGTAGATTTAAGAAGTGATAAAAAACTATAAATTATAAGTAAATTTATAAAATGAACTGAGTATTTATTAGAAAACCTAAAATCTGATCCACCAGGCGTGTTTTCAGTACCATCACAAATAAATGCTTGGCTACTTATTTCTTTTCAGTAATATTTCTTGATTTGAAGTTGAAAACACAAGACAAGACAATACCTAAAAAGACATGTTATCTTATCTTATGATGGGGGCCGGGAATAACCCCAGCGGCACTTCGAACCTTGAGGATCTTTGTGCCTACCCCATTTTACACACTGGTCATCTCAGTGTGCAGGTTTCCTCACGATGTTTTCCTTCACCGTTAGAGCAGTCGGTAAATGTACGTAAGTCTTTAGAAAAATACGCTAAACTAATTGGTATTTCGGTGCCCTAGCCACTGTGCCACCGACGCTCTTAAAAAGACATGTTACATTATGTTACATTTAAACACAAGATCGTGTTAAAATGTAACATGTAACGTAACTATAAGTAAAGTAGTTTCCAAATAGTACCTACTATATAGTCAGACGAACAGAACTACTAACTAAGAAGCCACATAAGCTCAATAAACTTGTCGTAACCGACCTCGTCTCGAGTCGTCTGCGAACTTTTTACAAGGGATTCCACTTTCAGGCCGGCCTCAGTAACTGTGTCTTGTCATATCGGGCAGACCTTTGGTGATATAACTCATATATCGTGGGACGACTTAATGACTTACGGAGCCGAAACGTGGACACTGACGGTGCGACTGGTTCACAAATTGAAAGTCGCTCAGCGTGTTATGGAAAGAGCTATGCTCGGAGTATCTCTGCTGGATCGAATCAGAAATGAGGAGATCCGGCATAGAATAAAAGTTATCGACGTAGCTCATAAGATTAGCAAGCTGAAGTGGCAGTGGGCGGGTCACGTCTGTCGCAGAACAGACAACCGTTGGGGTAGCCGGGTTCTGGAGCGGAGAGCGCATTTGGGCAAACGTAGTGTGGGACGGGCGTCCCTGGATGGACCGACGATCTGCGCAAGGTGGCTGGCAGCGACTGGATGAGAAGAGCCGAAGATCGGACTCAATGGCGCGCCCTGGGAGAGGCCTATGTCCAGCAGTGGACTAGAGTAGGCAGCTGATGATCATGGGATCACAACTAGATTTCGTCCAATTCGAAGCAAGTGATTACGCAGATGAGTCTTAGGAATTTCTGTCGTAGAAAAATCTGGACAGAAAAATTCGTCAAACAGCAGAGAAATCTGTGCAGGGTAGTCCGTTATTTGTGGGGGTGGCTCTATTTGTAATAACATATTGTTCCAACGTTACACCGAATACAGTAGATTATTTTATCAAAAGAAGAGGTAGAATTCTCGCTACTTAGAAGATCTCACCTCTCTGTGTACAGGGCTGTCCATTAGTGCGACATCAGACAGGTAATGCTGGGAACAGACGACAGACGCTCTGAGCGATGTGCTGCGGGTGGCTCTATTTGTCACAACCCTACTAGTCTGAACGTCACACCGAAGTATGCAGTAGCTTAAAAATATCCATATTCGGATGAATAAGTCATCATCATCAGTCTATTAATGTCCCTACAGTTAAAGCACAGGCCTCCCCTTGCACAAGGGGGTACGGGCCATGATCCACCGAGCGGGCCCAGTGCTGTGCGGTGGATTTCACACGCCATCGGAAGCTTTTAATTTGCTCAGACATGCAGCTTTCCTCACGATGTTTTCCTTAACCGTTAAATATATGTTCCTTAGTCAGTCAGTCAGATGCCGGTTTAGGCGATTAGTATCATTATATTTGGGGTAAGTACTATTTTGGCAAAAAATCAGTTGTTTTTAAAATTTTGTTTATTGAACAATTTGCGTTTTGAACCTAATCTGTCAAAAAAAAAGTTGAAATTAAATAATGGCAACATTTAACTAAAATTGTATTGAAATGACATTAGAATTTGACATTGGTCTTAGAAGGCTGCCATTATTTAATAAAACGTTCGAGTGATTTTCAGAATTCTAATACGGTCATTGGCCAAATTGCCGAGTGTAATTCATTAAAGAAAAAAAAATTGCGATGCGACGAATTAAACATAGACCGGAATTTATGTATGTATGTATGTATTCAGTATCTACCACCTAAATTGAAATCTTAACCAGAAAGCTCTACATTCCCAGCACAATCACCTCGGTGTAATGAACACCCGCGTAATAGTACTTCACCGTGAAATAGATGTGCCAAGCACGAAACGTTGTTGGTACAATCGGATTTATGTCTGCCTATCCCATGGGTACCTACTCGTACCGACAGGGTTGTTTATTGTGCGCTGTGGGCAAGGGTCGCGACCTTTGGGGAAAGAACTGTACTTGGCAACAGCAAAATGGATCAAGTTGTATTGAAGATCAAAATCTTATGACGCAGCTAGGTCCAAAGCTTGATTATGATAAGAATGTAATTTTTTTAAATAACCTATAAACTATCCAACAACAACAACAACAGGCCGAGGCAGTCCTCTTTTTCCGGTGCTGCACACCACCTTCATCAAACTTAATTATTTTTGTTTATTTATTTTTATAATATATTTGTTTGAAATTATTTGTATCTTCTGTACCTAATCTGTTTATTCAAAATAAAATAAAACTAATATAATACTAAAATAAATGCTTAAGCTAAAATTACAAAATACCTAACTATTTTACAAATAAAATACCTGACCTAGGTCGCTCCCTGCAGGGAGTGTCCCGAGGAGGCTGGCGGCGTTGCCCCGCTGTATAGCGAGGATTATACGCTGAGCGAAGTAGAGGCCAGCCTTCTGGTCACGGGATGTCTCTACGAGGCGCTTGGCTATTTCCCCGTAGAGGCAGTGGGCTCCAGGCCCCCACGGCCCTAAGGTCTCCACCCCGAACGGCGCAAATATGCAATCACCACCCAGGCCCGCATATTTACGCCGCTTGAGGTTCTCCGCAGATGCTGCTGCTGACCCGGCCTTCACCGCCGTGGCTGGAAGGTGGGACGGGGCAAGGGTGTCGACGCATGTACCTAATTGTTAGTGTGTGTGTATTAAAAATAAATTCTTTCTTTCTTTATGTCCCACTGCTGGGCAAAGGCCTCCCCTCCTCCTTTCCATTTTTCTCTATCCTCGGCGTCCTTATACCATCATTTTTGGAAGTGGTCGATGTTGTTCTTCCACCTACGCCTGGGCCTGCATCCTTGCATTTCACAAACAAAAATGAAAGAAACACTACAATTCTAAATTACAAATCATTCAGCGAATTAAAATACTCAATTACAATTATTTGGAACATAACCTACAACCTTGGGATCTTCAAGGCCAGAGTGAATAGGCATTTACTGGACCCGCATGCTCCATCGTCGACCTCATCGTCGCTTACCATCAGGCGAGATCGAGGTCAAATGCGGGTTTAGAAGTAAATAATTTTTTTTTTTTAAATGACTTGTAATTTAGTAAATTTTCATAAAATTTATTTCATTTTCGAACAAAAAAAATGTGAAAATTACATAAGAATGTGCGATGTGACGAATTAGGAGACATTCATTATAGGAGGCTTTCCTGAAACTTTTATGTACAGCGAGCAAAAAAGTTTAAAGACCCCTGGGCTAAGCTGCAAGAATCACCCGGCGAAGTTTCTTTGTAACTTAAAGCACAGAATACTAAATAGTACTCCATCTTAAAGTCTAGCACCTAGCTTAGGGCCTATGTATACTCGATAGAAGTTAACTAGAGTTGTCAAGTTATGTAGTAGTATACCAAGAGGCATCGGCGTGCTTGAACATGGCCAATTCATTTCGTTTATTAGACGAGTTTAGAACTTTAACATTTTTCCCTTCCTATAACTTACAATTAACTTCATAACTTATAAATTTTTGATCCCGAACGTTGGGCTCGGTTACCGCTAGTAAAGTTTAGTAATTTTCATCTGAACCCCTCCGTGATTCGGAGAGCACAAACTGTCGGTACCGGCTGCAGTCGTCTGATCAGTAGGCCATGTCAGAGATATACGGGACGGCGGCCTGAACAAATCTGACAATAAGTTAATTACTAGCCACACGACAAGAAGATGCATATATTTCCTAGAATATTCACGCATGCGGGGCAAACTATGCGTTCGAATTAAAGACAATATCTGATCTTCAAAGATACCTATATGACAACAAATAAGCTCTGGACATCGCAATCTCGGAGCTATACTGTAGTAGCAATAACAGCGATGTAAATCCAGCAGAAAGACAGCGGTATTACTCTGCGATTGCGACCGGTATCACGCTCAGACATCTGCATTTTATTGCTGTCTACATGCAGTGGAAACCAGTCGTGATTCACAATTTTACAAATACGCTATGTACATGGAGCAATCACCATTCATTCGTCAGCATTTTCTACCTTCGATGAATCGTATATATTTGGCTCAATCATATCATTTGGACTATGAAAATGTCGATCAACGTGAAATGATAGACGTTGTTTTACAGAATATGAAATTATGAAGAATATTTTTTGCGATAAATACGAGTATATTATACGACTTTTATTGAATCATTTTTTTACCACCAATTAAGCAATCGTTTAATGTTAGCCAAAAACAATAAAATAAATATATATTCAATACGGGTTGCATAATGTATATGTCAGCGCAAACAACAAGTGACGTCATAATGCACGTGCAATGCCCACCTGCGCTTGCGACGAAGCAAACACGCAGCAACAGCCGATACCACGTCATGCCGCCCCCCACTACCTGGCCTCTATAAAAGCGGGCGCCCGACCCGAGGTGGTATCATTCACTTGCGACTCGTGGACGAGGCAGTCGGACTTGTTATTTTAGAATATTGCATTATTTTATTTTTTTATTTATTTATTACAAAATCTACAGCACTTAAATTTAAAAACACAAAAGTCCATTAAAAAAAACATACTGCCCATTAAAGATTTCCTATTTTAAAACAACGCCTATAGGGAGAAATAAGTTTTGGTGTGTGTGTGTGTGTGTGTGTATGGATGTGTTGTGTGTGTGCATTTCCGAATAATTAACCGTAACTGGTTGCTATCAAAGGGGGGACTCTCGTGTGGCCGGTTACTATTGAATGTCTAACCGGTGACTAGTGGTTGCTGTTGAGACGGTTGACCCGTGGCTAGTTAGTGTCGAGTAACTAGGCAGTAACTAATTCGCTGGTAAATAACTCTAAAATAAGTTGATTGAGTCATTATAGTTATTAAATTATATTTCGCTGGTTTTTTAAAATCAAAAATAGAACTACAGGGTGAGGACAACCCGGAGAATGATAGCGGGCCATCTATGCCCTTACCCCCAGATCTGACATATATAACCTAATATATTTTTTCATAATTTCATATTCTGTTGCAAAATACTAAAACTTACTGATTATTTGTTATTAAAAATCAGAGACTCATTTATGGCTCAACACTTATTAGATTTTAATGTAGTATAAAAATATAATTATGTACATATATATTTTTATATTTTAATACAATACATTTTAAAATGGATATAAGATTATAGAATAATACAGTTTAATGACTCATTTGTACAATATGACTATTTTATATGTTCATGGCACCTGCATACAGCAATTCTTAATATTTATCATTTTAAAATTTCCAAGTTACAGGAGGTCAAAAATGGGCTATAATATCGAAACTCGATAAATATCCCGTTTCACATATCGACTATAAATAACACGTAAAATATCGACTGATACGAACCACTCGTTGCATGTCGATCGCTAGCACTCGATAAATATCGAATGTGATAATGCGAGAATAGCAAAAAATCCCATCATTCGATATCCGCCATATTTTTTTTCGATATTTATATCACTCCGTGAGAATTGGACTCCAGGAGGTTAATTCTAAAAACGGGATATAATATCGACACTCGATTAATATCCTACCTCGCATATCACGTAAAATATTGACTGCTTAGGACTCGATAAATATCGAAGTTGATAAACCGAGAATAACAAAAAGTCCCGTTCTTCTATATCCGCCAATTTTTTTTCGATATTTATCTACTGTGATATTTATACCACTCCGTGAGAATTGAGCTCCTGGCCTTATACAACTGAATCTTGCAAATTTTTGCCAAAAGAATTATTTCTGACTCAACATGTCGTATGGTAACCGTGATGAGTAATACCTACAATTTTACTTTTCTTGTCCTATCAAACTCTTTAATCTAATTTCGAAATTCTAGACTTCCAGAACACTTCTAGCCCTTAGAAGTCTAGGATTGCAATCGCGGGAAGGGTTATAGAGAACTCTTCCAAAAACAATCTTAATTTTTCCCAAACTTAATAAGACTTAATAGTGCTAGCTTTTTTTCCAACTGACATTCTTAATACTGGTTTCAGATTTTCGGAGAAATATTTTTAAACCTTTCTTCCTTTCTCTTTCAAGATAATTTACTTACGAGTACATACTTTGTTATACAAATCTTCCCTAACCTAATTATCAGTACCACTGTTACTATTATTATTTGCTGTGGAAGGCTTGAATATGGCATCGAAGGCTCCCCATGCAAGCTGCACTAAGCTACCTAACCATTCTAAAATAAATACGAACGGTCCATCCCTGGACTGCGGCTGTATGTCATCGAATCCGAAAGGTTCATCGTCGTCATCAATATCAACATTATCTATATCGTTAATCGTATCGTTCTTCTTTAACTTCCCACTTGTGGGCAAGTAACTTGAATACAAAGTTAGCTTTTCTGGTTTCATGTCGATCTTCTTCAAGGCTTCCACTGATAGTTCTTCGATAGACCTATCGTCGCTGATATCGTTGTTGACTGGTTTGGCAGATTTGGTGACCTCTTCTGGTTCATCGAGGAGCTCGATTTTCCCCCAAGGTCTTTTGGTGAGTGGATTGTCTTCGGTATTATTCTTGCTGATGCCGAGGAACCTGGAAAAGGTTATGGATGGGTGGTCAATCTATTGTATTGTAAAGAATGTTGTCAGTAGGTAGGTATAACCATCCAAAGATTTTGAAATTCACCCGGGCTACTAGACCGACTTCTGTGATACCAGCCCTTTATTTGGGGGTTTCCTCGTGTGCACATTTGATGCTCAAATCTCAGGTTTCTAAGATTTTAAGGCAGAGCCGTAACTAGTCTAGAATTATTTCATAATTCTCAAATACCTACATAAGTAGGTGAGGTGCTCCTCTCAAAGCTGTTGGTGATGATCTACTGTTAAACATCAAACCCACTTGTGCCAGTAGTGGTCACCAACACTTCTGGAGATCACCTGCAGCACTGAACATACCTGTAGATGGGCGAGGTGATTCTCTCAGCAATGTTGGTGGCGATCTGCTGGTAGACGTCGAGCCCGCTGGTGCCAGCAGTGGTTGGCTGCGTGGTGTATACGCTCACCACCGATACGGCCTCCGGAACTGATCTGCTGGAACATCTGCATACCTGGAAATTGGATACAGCTGCTGTAAGACTAATGACACCCTCTTATCAGCCTATTAATGTCCCCACTATTGGGGCACAGGTCTTATTAGGAGTATGTGCCATAATCCATCGAGCAGGCCCAGTACTGATTAGTGCATTTTACACCCGTTCAGAAACTTTTTTCCTCATTTCCTCGGGATATTTTCCCTCACCGTTAGAGCCGTCGGTAAATGTACGTAAGTTTTTGAAAAATCCTGGTGGTAAATGGTCACCGTCGCCTCATCTCATCTCACTATAATGTTATTAGACGATGCGCTGCTAACCTTGAGAACTTAGATGGAGTGCCTCGTGTGCCGGTAATTACGGTGGCTCTCTTATTCTTCAAACAGGAACACAGAAATGCAAGAAATTGACTAAGGTGGGCAAAAATGTCCACATGGATCCAACCACGGGCTCCATATGGACATAGCGAGAAATGTACACAAAATCCTTATTGTCACACTAGTATGTCCCCAATAAGTGGTTAGTTATTTGGAAGCTCCAATAAGCGGACCTAATAAATCTCTTTTATTTGTAAGCAGTTGTTTCCCGCGTGGAAACAACAAATGATTTCCCGATAGCTGACCGGGACAGGGCAGGAAATAGGTCATCTTTCGTAGTCCCGGAACTATGGTGAAACGAGTTCTGATTGATTGCTATCTGCGTATGACGAGGGTCCAACAGACGTGGTCCTTGCCATCGGCGTTCAGGGCCGAAGCTGGGAAAACCCAGTTATATTACTGTTAGTCTAATGGAGGAATGATGACGGATCGGATGGTCTTCGAAGCAATATAAAACGTTATGGGAGCATTTGATGATCATGGTCAAATCATGAGGCCCTTGTTTATGAGCACTATTATTGTAGAGGTACCTTGCTTTCAAGATTGGAGGAGGCCAGGACTCAACCAATACAATATTCTTCTGTGCAATGGTTTATAGTATTCTGAACCAAATATTTGCTAGGGTCAAGATTGAGGTCGAAACGTCGTCAGATCTTCAATCGACCCCATTTCTTGCACTCTCTTACTATTTATTGCTTTTCATGTGTTACAATTGGTCTATAAAAACTATATTATATGTTCATACATGAAACCCTGAGTAGGACACAAGAAATTATAATAGTAATAAATGGTAACGCGATAAACTAAATTAAATGTCATTATAAGTTATAATTGGAAGACCCAGGGCTACATGGAAACGTCTTCAAAAGGCCTGGATGCGGCTAAAGTATCCTGGGAAACCATAGAGTCTGCGGCATCGGACAGAGCGCGGTGGAAAAATATTGTCTCAGCCCTATGCTCCACTAGGTGCTCTAGGACCTGAATAAGAAGAAGATAAGTTATAATTGATATAAAGTTAGGTATTGTTTTTATCATCGTAAAACTCCTGCAGTGAATAGAAACATTTGTTAAGAAGATATAACTTTAATCTTTTATTGAATATTGAGTCTTTTAATTCAATGTCGATGATATCTGAAATTTTATTATATATTTCAGAACTGTGTAGACTTAATTTTGATCAGTACAATGTGAAGGATTACTAGACCCGTGTTGTCTGTCTTCACGTACCACCAGGTGAGACTGAGGTCAAACAAAGGCTGTGGAGCCCCTATCTGAAGCCTAGCTGCATCCCTGGCGATGTCAATATATATACCGCGCACGTTTTCCGTGTCTCTTGCCTTACGTAGTATTGTTTAACATGGTGGTCAGATTGTATTCAGTACAGGCAGGTACAGGAAGGATGTGGTGATGTATTAGTCACACCGGGTGAAGACGAAAGTAAGTGCTGGACTACACGCGTCCGGTTCCAGTCCCGGTTCAAATTGAAACTCAAATTTTTATTCGCTGTAATCAATCACATGCGTTCCGCACTCCCCCACTTGAAATCAGCGTTTCGTGATTGGATGGAGCGATCCGAACCGTCGCTGGAGCCGGACCATGTAGTTCTAGGTTTTGATAGCTGTGAATTACCACTAATTCAAAAGAGCCCTGACTCTATTCGGATACCAAAATGTTTATTTAGTTTTTGGGTTTGGGTCTTTTGAGTGTGTGATTGGACCTCGTAAAAGCTCCAAAGCTCGTCAATTGACGGGTATCTATTCGATAATGGGTATGAAAGAAAACAATCGCTAAAGTTATCATATCAGTCCCTTTCATGATATCACTATCAAAAAATATAAAAAATCCTAATTAGTCATTATTTAAGCTAACTCAGCGTCGTATGATGCTATTGCTGAAATAAAGCGTCGCAAAACAGCACATCTTTAGAAATAAATAAAACAGTTCTCCTGAGTCGTCCTTCAAGAAATAACAAATATTTTTTGATCCTACACAGTGCTGCTTATAGTTTCTGAACGAGTCTCGTCCCAACGAGATGCTATCACGCCCAAATAACCTAGGACGTGCGCGCACGAAACATCTAGATCCTTGGCGCCAATGCCAGCCAATAACAGACCAGGACAAGGTGCGACTTAGCCACTCCGAGCACGTAGTCTTGATGCTTAATATTACGCTGCGACACCAAAAGCAGCGATTGACAATGACACACTAAATCTTTATTTTATTATTGTTTTAGATTAGGGTGAACGGGCAAGCTTTATCGAAGTTGTCAATAATCGCAGTCCCAGAGGATTTTAGGAAACTGAAGTGTATTAAGCTAGGTACTTACACTTTAGTTTCCTAGGAGCGTCGGTGGCCTTGTGGCTAGGACACAGGACTCCCGTGCGGGAAGTCTAGGTTCGAAACGTGCAGTGCCATGTACCAATGTGTTTTTCGTATTTTTCGAAGGCTTACGTACATTTACCGACTGCTCTACCGGTGAAGGAAAATATCGTGAGGAAACTTGCACACTGAGATGACCAGTGTGCAAAATGGGGTAGGCACAAAAGATCGTCAAGGGTTGAAGTGAGGGGCCAGCTGAAAATCAACGCTGTGGCTTGTCTCAGCATTATGCTGAGCTGGTGTATCCTTTTTGGCACTGTACTGCACCAGATCTTTTGTGCTGAATGTATTATATCTTTTATCTTCTTTCTTCTAAGTGCCGCTGGGGTTATTCCCGGTCCCCTGTCATAAGATTAGATAAGATAAGCTAATAGACCAGACCTAATAGCGGTCACCCATTTTGGATTGTGCGATTCTTCTCGTACTTAGGCTACGAGCCCTTCATGCTTGCATAAAACTACATGGAAACATTTTACTGACTGGTCTGAAAGTTAAGGTGAGGAAACCTTGAATTTGTGAAAAAAGTATCTGAATGTAATGTGAAATCCAGCAGTCAGTACTAGGGCAGTAGGGTACGCTGGATTGTAACCCTCATCGTGTGGTAAAAGAGGAGGTCTGTGTACCAACTAAGGATGCTGATTTTACTAGTTAGTATGCTACAATCTGCCCTCTAGGTGCCGGCTAGCAGGGTTCTAGGACAGTGTGCAGATGAAGTAATAGAAGAACTTGGTAATAGTAGATATTATATGTATGAGGAACTGAACAACACAATAGTAGAAAATAGGTAGTAGTAGGAGACAATTTTATAAAACGGAGAAACGTCCGTTCAGGATAAAATACAGAGAGAAAGTGAAAACATTAAAGTTAATGGAATTTAGAAATGGAATGGGGATATGATTTGAATTTTGAAAATATAGATGAAGAAATGAAGATGCCAACACGAAAAGGAGGTTGATATGGACGATGAAGTCGACATCGTTACAACTAAGTTACATTCAATACTTACTTTTCATACAACACTTGTTGCTATTAGGAAACCACGCAGCAACAACATGTACATAAAGTTATTGGATGCGGTGCCGATGGCTCTGTGACACCAAAAGATAGCTAATGATGCATTGTCGCGGCACACGTGACCAGAATATGTGTCTTACTCTTTGTTTACCAGTGGCGTATCGTACGTATAAAGGGAATCGAAGAAAACCTTTGGTAAGTAAACATAATCCCTGACCTGACCATGTATCTATGTAATCGGTTTAAAAAGAAGTGGTGTAGCCAACGTCCTCATAGGTGTCGACCGTGGAATCCGTTAGTTGAATGAATGTGAACTGTATGCTGGTAAGTACTTATTTAATGATGATGAAATTCTTGAGGAATGAATAAACCTTATACAAAAATATTGTTGTCTTTTGAGAAAACGTTGCACACATTTTCCGTGTCCGTTGAGAGGTGGCCCTTCGCGGGACGTTCGTTTCAGGAACAAGTGGAGATTCTCAATTCGAGCCGTAGGTGAGGCATAATTTCATAACGACTAAACCTTTTTGATTTTTGATTGCCAGAAAATATTTTCCTATGATCGGACCAGGGAGCGTAATTACAGGCACACGAGGCGCACTTCATCTAAGTCCTCAAGTCTTCAAGTAAGATCAGCAGCGCATCGAACATCCTTTATAACAATATACTGCGGTGAGATGTCTATGTCCGTTGGTGACCACTTACCATCAGTTGGATCGTTTCCCCGTCTGCTCTCCTTATACAATAAAAAAAGATAGTTTCACCAAACTCCGTTTATAGTACTTAATTGATGATTTATTCTCGTAATCATGTTGCTTTCTCATTCTTAATGAAACGCACGCGCAGCGGGTCGTCCTGACCTGACCTCCATAGTATCTGGTCGAACCACTGTTCAATAACTCAAAAAAATAATGGGTATGTTGTGTTATTTTTATAAGTATTTACCTCTTAATGCTATTTACAGCACAATTTGTTAATAAGAAGTCCAATTAATTTGCGGGTACTAAAAAGTAGTAAGAAACAACATTGGACCGAAGACCGTACAGTCGACCACAAGTTATAGTATGCCATTTGTCAAAAACCTTCGATTAAATTTCAAATTTTTTTTAAAATCTCAGTTTAGAGGCATTGGTACACGACAAGGTGACCATGTCAGCCTCGTTAGGGTCACTAAGAAAAGGGAAAGGGAAGCTCAAGTATTATTAGAGTCAGCCCTCACTTTGAGAGCGAACTTAGCAAACAACAGTAAGTGTTTCATATTATCAGATAAGGGCTGACTCAAAATAATCTCAATCTTATGTCTGCGCTTTTGATACATTTCAGATTCTCAAATTTTTACGTTTTGGATAGGTTGACTGTACTTATGTGTTGAAAATCAGCGCTGTGGATTCCGTGCGAGCATAAGCTGAACACGCTCCGTGTTGCCACAAATTAGTTTTTGTACAACAGTGTAAGGGAAAGATATGTAATATATATTTGTGTGCAATAAATGATTTTGTATTGTATTGTATATAAGGGGAATTGACAAAAAAGTTGTTTACAAACAATACACCAAGACCTTATTAGTTTGATGGACAGCAAAGACATGGCATTCATGATTTGTTACACTTTTTTGGTCGGCACAGCTGTCACAGTCTACGCATTGGACTTCAATTGCAATCTAATTTTTATTCGATTCTTTTTCGAACGAATTTTGGGCTAAAAAATTATGGACTGGCATAATAATATCCTGTTGTTTAAATGGACTATAGGTCTTAGTTTAGGCGAAGTAAGAGCGTCGGTGGCCCAGTGGCTAGGACACAGGACTCCCATGCGGGAGGTCCGCGTTCGAAACCGTGCAGTGCCATGTACTAATGAGTTTTTCGTATTTTTTTAAGACTTACGTACATTTACCGACTGCTCTAACGGTGAAGGAAAACATCGTGAGGAAACCTGCACACTAAGATGACCAGTGTGTAAAATGAGGTTGGCAAAGTTCCTCAAGGAAGAAGAAGAAACACTTTATTGCCAGAAATAAATACATATTTAGTTCACTGGATAATACTATATCAATAATAGACACCTGGCTCAGCTAATGCTTGAGTGAAAACACTTGCGTGTAAACACACAGCGCTGATTTTCAGCCAGTCCAGGGTCGAAGTACCGCTGGGGTTATTCCCGGCTTTCCCGGTTATTATATCATAAGATAAGATTTTTTGGGCGAAGTAAACTAGATCCTAAACAAGCAGCTACAATGGTGGTGATGCTGTCACGCCGGCTAATCACTGACGTGCTTCATTAAAACGGTATTTATGCCATTGACCGACATAGTCAGCGACTGAGACTTAAGAGCTATTTTACTTAAATCAGTTGGATCATGAGCAGATTATCACTGATAATGAAGATCCGGGTGTCGGCTGATTAATTATTATATTAAAAGTAAAGAAATTTTGCTTTACATATTATTTTGAAAATTGAGAAGGATCTGCGTGAGCTCCAGGCGCCTGTCTGGCTCGAGACTGTGCAGGAGAGAGAGCGATGGCGCTCTTTGGCCAAGATCCACTTCGGGTCGCTGAGCCAGCGCAATGAGTAAGTATTATTTTGACAAAGTTTTGACTCCCAATGTAATTGTTTCTGTCACTGTGAGTTTCAAGAAACGCTCTTAATGTGAAGGCTGCCGTAAGTTAAATCATCAGTCTCATCTCTAGTTAAATGTACAGGGTAAAAAGCCATAGCATTGCATGTATTTTATTGAAGATATAACTTTAAGATTAAGGATGTTGTGTGAAACGTAAGTAAGAAAAGCAGACGAGTAAAAGAACCACCTGATGGTAAATGGACACCGTCGTCGTCAATAAACATGTTGTAGTTCACTTCACTATATGTATAATTACTAGAGGGTTTTCGATCACAAATCTCGAACGACCATTTAGTATTAACCGCGATAGCTCGGTTAAATTGGCTTAGTCGCGGATTCAAATCCTGAAAAAAATATCTAATTGTTTTCACTCACCAACATCAAAGCAACGACCAGAAAACTTCGCACGTTGGCTTCCATCCTTCTGTCTTCAAATCCTGAACTCGCTAGTGCTCCTGTCTCCTTAGTACGGCGATCTTCGGAACCTGTTCAGTGGAACAACCTCCTAAGGATATAGATCTTGTTGCTCCTTAACAGAGACTTTCCTCAGGCTCTTTGCCCCTGAGGATACAGATCTTGATCTTGTTGATTCTTAACGGAACCGCTCCTGAGGATCTTAGGATCCTCTAAATGTTCTTCAGAGGAACAGTTTCCTCAAGAAATGGATCTTCTTCTTGTTCCTGCGCCGGAATCTCCAGAGCCGGTAGAGACGAGCGGCGCGCACGCACATCCGGAGACTAGTGACGAGCTGATGGGTCGTGGGCGAGTGTAGGGTGGATATGTCGGCTGGTGGTAGGATGTGGTGACGGCGGGTTGGTGGTTTTCGCGGAAACAACTTTAAAAAAAAACAGTGACTTCTTCGGCTACAAAGCCATACTAATTTATCAGGGGAGTGTAAATGGGGGCGAGCTTTTAAAAACACATACTAGCTTTTTTTTTAAATACTTACTTAAATACAGGCACAGATATCCGACTTATTAGCTCTAAATTAATCTAAATATCTATTTTTATACAGATTTTGAGAATTTCTAAGAGAAATATATGGAATTTTTCAAAATTCGTTTTTCTGCGGGATTTTTCAATAGGTAGGTTTTTCAAATAGCCTTCGTACTTGAGTATACGAACATACAAGACCTTTTTTTATTACAGCTACAATTTTTTTTGGATACCTACCTATATAGATAATTTATATAAATAATTGTTAGTTAGTCGTAGTGGTAGATCCTAAAGTGAAGGGTCGCCTGGGGTGGTACCACCCTCTTATCTATTTCTGCCGTGAAGCAGAAATGCTTGCATTTCTGTGTTTCGGTTTGAAGGGTAAGAGAGCCAGCGTAATTTCCGGCACATGAGGCACTCCATCTTAGTCCTCAAGGTTAGCAACGCATCAAAAACCCTCTAATATTAATACAGTGAGGTGAGATGTCTATGGGCGACGGTGACCACTTACCATCAGGTGGCCCGTTGGCTCGTCTGCTCTCCTTATTTAATAAAAAAAAGTCTATTTACGTCTACAATGTATAAGAGTCGAAGACCTATGATCTATGGTTCACCAGTGCTTTCTCAATCCCAATCAATCTATTTCCCATCTAAGGTTTCGTGTAACATTGATAAGAGAAGTTTACCCTGGATTAACTCGCGAATTGTCTATGGATTTCATACAAAATTGACATCTGTTTAGAGTTAAGCCGAGAGAAAACGGTTCGTGCAAGACGGGAGAGTATCCGAATAATTTAAAAAAAGTTGTTGAATATTTCTCGCTGCAAGAAATATTGAACCGCGACAGAATAAGTCGCGGTAGCTCAGTTGGTTAGAGTAGAGTACTACAATAGGTTCAAAACCATCGTCGTAGGTTCAAATCCTGCTCGTGGAAAATTATTCAACCACTTTTTCTAATCTATTTAAGTATGCATTTGAGGAGTGAAGGCAATGGTCGTGTTATATTCAAAATAAGATAATAAATTACCGAATGGATATAATTATAATGGTGATACATAGATACTAGAATAATTACAAATATCCGAATATCCGATGACATATCGAACTGATGGTGACCGTAGGAGGACGCGGCGCGGCCTCTGCGCAGGCGCACGCTCCGTGAGTGGAACAGCGATTAGTCGCAGTACAGTCGCGTGGAAAAGTTACTGATCTCTTCACGGAAAACATTTGAATCACGTGATTTTTTATCGTATACGGAGAGCAGGCGTGCAAACGGGTCACCATCGTGCCATCGTCCGGAGTGTGACGTGATCACGTGATGGCAGGTGAATGTCTGAGGTACTGTCAGATGATGGATGATACGAGAATAATCTTTGTATCTTTTATTTATTTATTTATTTGTAATTCATTATTTTCACAGTTGTTATATACTGCAATGGTGTGAAAATATTTGTAAATAAAATAAAATGATGTTGTTAGAACTAAGATGGTACCTCATGTGCCGGTAATTACGCTGGCTATCTTATCCTTCAAACCAAAACAGCAATACAAGCGAATTTTGCGGCAGAAATAGGTAAAAGGCTGCCTCTGCATAAAGTCTTTTTTTCTTTCCCACCTCAAAATGCATAATGTAACATTTCTTGCCCCCCTCCCCCTCGAAATTATTTTCTGACAGCTACAGCTGCCTCGTACAGGTCCTCAAACAAATCCTATTTCCCCCCGTCTCCACAGATTTTCTATGCCAATTAAGCTATCGACTTTTCAATCTACTCGTATATCAAAAGAAACGACTCATTCGCTTACTGCGCGCATTGGCTCCCTAGTGGTGTCAGGGTGGCAGGTAATATTGTTGGCGATTGTACCTTCAGGTGCAAACAAACATAAGTCCATTCATTAATGTTGCGGTCAATTGTTATGAATCATAACAATTGACCGCAACATTAAGGAATGAATAACTTATTATAATAATAATTATTATAACTGGGAAATTCTATTAGAATTATTTCACTATAATGTTATAATAACCTAGAACACCTGCGACTATCATAATAGCATAGCATAGCCCATAGCAATAAATATTATATAATAGTTCAGCTAGAAGTAGTTTTCTTTTCTCATGATTACCTGTTATATAATATATATAACATTATGCATAATTCAGATACTTTTTAGTTCCAAACAGTTAACACCAAAATACTACAATACCTTATCACTCTCCTTGAGTGATGACGATGTTCGGTGACACGCGCACAAATCGCTGCTGTCTCAAGGGCTGTGTTTCCGAGACTGTGTCAGCGAGTGGCAATTAACGATAAAAACTACCCTCACTGGACATTAATATTCGACACAGCGAAACAAAAACGAAAGTTAAAACTACCTACAATAACTGTCGCTAATGTAAACAAAACTTATGACCTAGGTATGCGTGGTACGGATTGTACAGCAGGCGTACGTTCTTTTCTTCATGCCTGACTAGGTACAGAAAACGGAAAACACATAAGTGGTTGTTTATTTATTAAACTGTTTACCTATATTTACGTTACAAATTCAAATTCCTCCATACAAAATGCCGTTATGCCCCATACAAAATACTAAGTTTAGGGTTTAGCTATAGTTTTTGAAGAATCTAATATAACTAGTATGTTTCTGGTAGGTGGGCGGGCGAGTAGATATGGTAGTCTATAATTCGAATTGTACCTACAAAAACTTTTTACATATTAATGAGTCGGCGAATTTTCACTCATTATAGTGTACTGTGTTATTGCTACTCGACGCCAGAGGGCGCTGTGACAAAATTCTATAAAGTATTTACTACAATAATCACAACGTTACCATGACAACGGTTTGTTTTAATTGTTTTGTCATGTATTTAGTTCAGTTCGAATTGAGATATTTCCAAAAATGTCGACTAAACCTAGTAACTCGGCTTCCAAAACTTCTTGTGAACGATTCCTCAAACATTCCAACAATTGCTGTTCGATTAAAAGCGAAAAAACTCCTTGTAAACCGATTAGTGTGAAAAAGATCGTAATCCCGAAGAAAAATACTTCAAATTCTCCCAAATTGGGCAAGAGCTGCTGCTCAGGGATTTCTGGGAACTATATGCAGCAGCTGATAGTTAAGCCGAAGAAAACTGCGAAATCAGAAGCGTGTTTCAACAGGAAAGTGGTTTTAAGAACTTCCATGGACTTTTGTAAGAAATGCGGTGATGTCATACATCCTTCTAGAGATAGCACTCGCTCCAGTGAAGTCAGATTAGATAGAGTCTCCAGCACATCCAGGACCGATTGTGACTCCACAAAACTTAACAAAGAAATATTACACCTGAATAGCAAAGTGCAGCAGCATTATAAAAACGAGAACTTCAAATTTGATTCTGCACATGAAATTGACAACGTTACTAGAAAAATATCATCCTTAGACACTATTAAGGAAGTAGCCACAGAAGAAATTTCAGACGATTCTATCTTCCAAATATACTCAGATTCTGAAGCAGAAGATGTCATTCTTGATCCAGATAATGAGGAAATTATTAAACGTGTAAAAGAATTCCGAAACCAAAACTATTTCGAGTGTCACTCGGCTAAATCGAGAATCAAGAACAAAGCAAGTGCTACTACATTGAAAGATCATAAATGCGCATACAGATTCTATTTAAACGACCGCCTATTCCCAGTGCCTTTGAACTCTGATCACCGTAAGAACATCAGATGCGTGGAATGTCACTTACCTTTGGAATTTGACGAGGACTCCAAACAAGACAGTTCAAAAAACGTCAATGGAACTATTCAGGCTAAAGTGAAGATAGGTTCTGGTGAAAAGGAACAAGATATCCTCCTAATGCTGCCCGTAAAAGAGCCGTTGATAATAAAAGAGAAGAGAAATGATAGAAAATATGACACTGATACTGAAGTGGTGTATTTTGGAGTTATTAAACTCAGTTCGACTGGCAACTCTGTCTTTAACCAGAATTTCACGTCGGATTCCTTAGCCCTGAAGTATCAGAAAGGTTATAAAGAATACGAAGAATCAGGTGACTACAGGTTCGAGAAGGCAGATGAAGGTGATGTCATTATTATTTGAATAAATCTCGGACATCGATGTTTATCGATGCGAATGTAATTTTTTTTTCAAATGAAATACGAGTAAATAAGTTTTTAAATATCAAATGTGTTTTGTTTTATTGCAATCATCTTGACCTCGGAATCTAACTGCAATGCGATATTGCATCACCTGCATTCGAATTCGGTATATTATATACACAGTTATACGCTATTACGAGGTTGCATCTAAATCGGGTACAACTGGTTGTACACTCGGAACTTTGACGCTCCAGGCAACTTTGTAGCTTACTTTGGATAAATGTTTCTCCATAGATGACGTTTATTATAGTAGCAGTCTAAAGACAACAAAATGCGCCATCTCGGGTGAAATATTTTATCTACTATTTCTACTTAGAATACTGTAACAATGCTTTAATTCGTCACTCCGGTATTGCGGATTGAAATCCCAGTGATACTAAGTTTTTTGAATATTGTTTTTAGATTTTATTAATAACTGGATTTACCTTCTGCTTTGCACATGTGAAGTTTAGTAGTTTCGCGGGATCAAAGTTATATCTAAGCCGTTCTAGGCGGAAAGGATCAAAGACCAGTTAAATGATTTTAAATTTATTACACCTCTTTATTTGTGAACAATTTATTTATTATCCTAAGATACTTTATACAAATAAGCATCATATACCATTTATGGATTCTAACTGTACCACGGGGAAACCTTTGTGACGAGATGGGAATTTATCTTAGGTATAAATTCATGGGTAAATAGATGGGAAGGTGACGAGATGGCACTAAGGCTTTTTTTTTGGTTGTGCCGTAATGCCACTTAAGTCAAACCCCCACTAGGTCATATCAGCCATTCGAAGTGGATCTTACCCTCTACCACGAAAAACACTTCCTTCTACCAATTGCTGGAAGAAGCGGTGGATCAAGACGTTGCACATATCGCTGAAAAGATGCGAGGGAAAGGGAAGTGATTGCAGAGGCTGCATGAGCGACACTAGCGCCGCCAATCGACAAAAATCATGTCAATTAATTAAGGTATATTTTTTTAAATGGTTTACAGGATTATTCCATGGATGAAGAGGATCTTTTTAGTAATATTTTAGTACCCTCGTAGTGAAAAATAAGAAACAAAACTCGAATCTGTCAAAAGTGGCCCTTTTTGACAGATTCGCTTTTTTGTTTCTTTTTGTTTCATTTCGATACAAAACTATTTTTTTTAATTTCTTCTTCATTCGTGGAATAATCCTGTAAACCATTTTTTTAATGACTTAATTAATTGATATGATTTTTTTCGATTGGCGGTGCTAGCTTTGCACAGGTAGCCAACAGTCTTATTTAGGTAACCATGCTGTGTTTACACGTTAAAGGTTACGACCTAGCTCATAACTTTATATTGATTTTTCTGTAATTTCTATGGTTGTAATCTGTTGTGTTTACCTAATAAATAAATAAATGAAACCCCATTCCAGATGCTAGCGTCTGTCTGTATATTTATCACTAAGTCGTTAAAAAGCGTCAGTTTTAACCTCTCAGGTTGCTCTTCAATTACTTACGAGTACAATGTCTTCGGACTCTTTACAACTATTTCTTAAACGGTTAATTTTAACTAGCAATTTGTGACACCATCTCGATGTCAGTATTGCAATCGCCTCTCGAAAGTAAATAAATATGACGGCGGAGCGCGCGCGCACGCCAGTCCTACAGCCCCTCTGCGCGTACGCACGTTGTGATCTAATGTGAGAAATAACAACAATGTTTGAAGTTTTCGTAGTGCCTAAAATGTTCAAAGTTCTGATCTTGTTGTGTGCTACCAGTACTGTTTTTGGAGACCATGTTTTACGTAAGTTTTACGTGTAATTTTGAATCTCTTCACTATTTTTACCAGTCTACAGAGAGGGTAATGTTTTATAAGCTGCAGTCGAGTTTTTAAATGTATAAAGTTTAGAAGATAAACTATTCGAAAGAATGTTAAACCATTGACAGCAATGTTATGAATATTAATAAGTATAATTATATTCTATGGTTATGATTAGGTATAGGAACAAAACCATAAAGGTATTCAAAACTATTGTAATATTTGTTTGAAACGGTGAAGGAAAAAATAGTGCTGAGATAACGAGTGTGTGAAATCGGGACGGCAATGGAAAACCACCCCATTAGATCTGCCAAAAAAGTGAAAAATACGACTACAAAATAAACATTACCAATATTCTTCCACAACGGTTCAAAGTTGAAGCCTATTCGGCGAAGCTTTCGCCGTATTCCCGTGTCTTTATTGTAGGTTTTTTACCAAATACTTATCCAACCATACATTTTTCGAGACTGGATTTTTTGTCAGGAACCTACAACCTCACACTAAGGTCTCCAGGACATTCGCCTCGTAGCATTGACCTTTCGTAATTTCACCAAACCTATAAATACCACAGGGTTACAAAACAGCCGTCCAACTTCGTGTAGAACATTCGGGGACTCGCGCAACTCTCGGACAAGTGTAGTAACATGTCCTTCGTTCAAGAACACCATTTCTTAAAATAACTACATAAATAATGTGGTTACTCAATCTCTTAGTGGAACTGAAGATCATCGATCGAATCCGAAATGAGGAGATCCGGCATAGAACAAAAGTTATCGACATAGCTCATAAGATTAGCAAGCTGAAGTGGCAGTGAGCCGGTCACGTCTGTCGCAGAACCGACAACCGCTGGGGGAGAAGAGTTCTGGAGTGGAGACCGAGTTTGGGCAAGCGTAGTGTGACGCCCCCGACGATCTGCGCAAGGTGGCTGGCAGCGACTGGATGAGAAGAGCCGAAGATCGGGATCAATGGCGCGCCCTGGGAGAGGCCTATGTCCAGCAGTGGACTAGAGTGCGCTGCTGCTGATGATGATGAAGATCATTCTCCCACAAGCCTTAGGAGAAATTATTATGCCTCGAAGTAAATTCTTAAGTTACTTAGAAGTTTTTTTAAGGTGATATGGTTCTGTGCAGAGTCACCCTGGGGTGGTATCACCCTTTTACCTATTTCTTCCGTAAAGCAGCAGTGCTTACATTGCGGTGTTCCGGTTTGAAGGGTCAGCGTAATTACCGGTACATAAGGCATTCCATATCATCCTCAAGGTTAGGGCAACTAAAACCTTCCAATAACTTCATAGGGAGATGAGATGTTTATGGACTGACAGACGGGTCACTTGAGGGTGAATGGTCACCGTCAGATCGACGGTGACCATTCAGTCTCTAATAAACAACTCACCTCTTATCTTATCTTATAATAGGGGGCCGGGAATAACCCCAGCGGCACTACGACCCTTGAGGATCTTTAGTGCCTACTCCATTTACACACTGGTCATCTCAGTCTGCAGGTTTCCTCACGATGTTTTCCTTCACCATTAGAGCAGTCGGTAAATGTACGCAAGTCTTCGAAAAATACGAAAAACTCATTGGTACATAGCACTGCACGGTTGTGAACCCGGACCTCCCGCACGGGAGTCCGGTGTCCTAGCCACTGTGCCACCGACGCTCTAACACCTCACCTCACTATAATGTTACTAAAATATTGTGTGTTTGTATAATAAAAGGCCTTTGAAATTTAATCGAAGAAATGAGCCATTTGTTTCAAATTGAGGATAGTGTGGAGATTTTTGCAGACGAGCCAGAGGTCAGATGACTGACCGTGGCCAAAGCAATAACCCACGAAGGTCAAACGGCCATGGAAGATGCGCAGGAGTTGAATTCAAACACTGTATTAAGTGGACAATGCACGCATTTACATGCGTCGATGAACAGACATTCAAAGGCCGATTTGGATGTAATTTTTATTGAATGTTTGCAGATATGGTCACTTTAAGTATCTCTTACTACAAAATCTCTACGTACAAAATATTCCTATCGTTAATTTATTTACAGTCAAAGATGCAACCAATTATTTTCTCTTTTTATTATTAGAGAGCAGAGGAGAAAACGGGCTATCTGATGGTAAGTCGTCACCGTCGCCCATTGACATCTCACTTCACTATAATGTTATTTGAGGACTTACACGGAAAGCAAGCTCTCTTATCCTTCAAACCGAAACATAGCAAAGCATGGGTTGCCGCTTTGCAGCTAAAATGATTAAAAAGGTGGTATCATCCCAGATTGACTGCACAGAGTCATTATCACCTTTAAACCTAACCAAACTATAAACAATATCTTATCTTATCTTATGATAGGGGGGCGGGAATAACTCCAGCAGCACTTCGACCCTTGAGGATCTTTTGTGCCTACCCCATTTTACACGCTGGTCATCTCAGTGTGCAGGTTTCCTCACGATGGATTCCTTCACCGTTAGAGCAGTCGGTAAGTGTACGCAAGTCTTCGAAAAATACAAAAAACTCATAGGTACATGGCACTGCACGGTTGTGAACCCCGGACCTCCGAGTATGGGAGTCCGGTGTCCTAGTCACTGTGCCACCGATGCTCACAACTATAAACAAAGAAATATATATTTTTTAATTATACATGTTATACATTATACATGACCATCATACATGATTTAGATATGTTTACCTTTGACTACATAATTATTTTATTATAATTATAACTGTTTCGGTCATTGATGTGTGTGAAATAAACGTATTACTTACTTACTTACTTACTTACTTACTTACTTATTATAGAGTCCATCTGGGAACAAAGATAACTCTAAAATCTTGGAAACCCGTGATAATTTATTTAGATAGGTGTTTTGTAATTTTAGCTTAGGTAATGTAGTGTTAGTTATTTTAAACAAATTATTTACAATTACAACTAAAATCAATATTCTGAAAATGCAGGTATTGTACCTGTACATTCGCAGGTCATTAGATTTATCTCTCGAGCAAGCGGATTACACAACCGCCTTTCGATTACGCGAGCGAGCGGAGCGCCTTTCTTCGACGTAACGTTGTGCTAGGTCGTGGTCGCCGGCGCCTGCGCGTGCGCTTCTAACAGCGTAAGTTAAGTCAGTTACTAACTTACGAGGTCTTATCTAATCTGATGTAATTCCAGCTTCCGCAGTTTACGTGGTCGATCACGCGGAATAGTGTTTTGTAATGCATATTTTGTATGAACAAAATGTGCATTAAAACTAACCCTTCGCTAAACTAATCGAGTATCGAAATTGTTTTAGTCCGTGAAGGAAGGAAAGCCCGCGCTCAGGGGAGACTGTTTTTTTCATCCATGTTTTAGTCAGACTATATCTGTGTGTTGCTACTTTAGAAAAATATTGTCAGAGTTCAATGCCTCGTCTACAGTTCTCTTTCCGCACAGACTACTTTATTACAAAACTGGAAACATATTAGAGTTGTCAAGTGCCATTTACGCCTTTAGCACACTGCAGCGATTCTGAAACGGAAGCGACCGAAGGACTGAAACCATGGAAATTTCCAGTTCACAATTCCCCACGTATGTTCTCCTTTCGCACAGACTATATTTCTATTCCTGCGCGGTGTCGCAGCTCCATCGCAACAACACGCAACAATGTTTTAACATCGCAGCACGTAGACCAGCCCTTCGGTCGCGATCAGGTCATCAGGCCATGCAGCTACGCCATAAGGTCAACACAATCATATTGAGCAACTTGTAGCGGGGTTAGATACGAGTACACACACATATACTACTTATAGCCATTTTTGACGGCAAAATGTCGCTAAACCAACGCAAATCCGTTAGATTTAGCGACAAAGAATCAACTGATACAGACATACATAATAAACTAATAAAGATACAGTAATACTAAAATAACACTAAAATACATACTTAAGCTAAAATTACAAAATACCTAACTATGTTACAAGTAAAAGACCTGGCCTAGGTCGCTCCCTGCAGGGAGTGTCCCGAGGAGGCTGGCGGCGTTGCCCCGTTGTATAATACGTATAGAAAAGAAATTGTATAGTCTACATCCTTAAGCCTTATACATTCTCCAATTCGCTCAGACCTTCAGCGTCTAGAAGTTTCCGGCTTTGGAGTCTTACCGAAGACAAAATTCGCAAAATCCTGCAGATATAATCTTCATACATGCTGTGAGGAGCTTTATAGCTAAACAACTATGATTGAACAAAACTTGTTCAAACATAGACCTTGATAGAGGTTTGAAGTACGTATGTGCTAAATATTAACTTATAGGATCCCATAACGGGTTGATCAAGCTGTGGTCGTCGCTAGAGCTTGACAAAAAACTTTCAATTGGCGACTGTAGGCCCCTTAACATTAATCAAAATGGCACACTGTTGAGAAGAGGGACTTGATGTTCTAAATCCTGAAGGAATACATCACCACCGATGATCAAATTAACTACAGACGCCACAGAAGGGTCGCTAGAGGCTTAAAATACTTTTATATTCCTACGGAATTCGTCAAATATCCTCGTTTCAGCTTCCGTCAGTGTTTATAGAAGAGCCAGTACTTACTAAACCCGTGTGCTCCATCTTCGGCCTCATGGTCACTTACCACCAGGTGAGATTGAGGTCGTAAATAAAAAAATACTTTATAAAATTCAACATTTCCATAGAAAAGACATCAACGAGGCACGTAACAAAGCACGTTTATAGGCTGGTACTCACTTAATGATCGTTAGTAATTACAATTAAGCGATAATTAGGGTAATTCACAAAAAAATACTTTCTATTGAAATTGAAATCGTTTATTTAGCGCTGTAAACACCAGAATACAGAATACAGAAGTATACAAAGTTTAATACATGCAGCACAGAACATCTGGTGTGGTACAGTGCCAAAAAGGGTACACCAGATCAGCATAATGCTGAGGCGTAAACTCGCTCGATCGACTCCCCAAAACAACTATATTTGGCTTCTACACAATTAACAGCATGGATCAACTAAGCATTTTGCATGTGACGAAAGTTTGAATTATCGTTAACATTGAATCGCCATGTAAGCGATCAGAGTGATGGTAACTAGTGGTATTTTAATGACGTTTAATTTAGCTAGTGATATCCCAGAATCGGTGCAATTTTCTTCTTTTTCTTCTTCTACTAAGGGGCAGGTCCCTGTCGCTGCAGCAGTCTCCATACGATTCTGTCCCCGCCTTCTCTTTAAACTCCTGGTACGACGAATCGCTCCAATCCTTTTCTTAGCAAAATTTAAAATCTTTTAGGTCTAATTATTTAAACTTACTTACTCCGCTGGCGCAGCGCCCGAAGTGGATCTTGACCTCCGATACTAAAGAGCAATATTAATATTAATAGTCTATGATTATACCCTGGTCAGGAAAATAAAACCTTGTCACAAGGGCGCCATTGGTACTTTTATAATCTCTGTTATGGAGATCTCATGATAAATTAGTTTAATTTAATTTCGCAATATGGCAAGAATTTTGATATTTCTTGTCAAGCTTATATTAGTGCCATTATAAATATGTGTTTCCTCATTTCAGCGGAGGACTTCATGCGGTGTCGACAGAAGGATGCGAAGCTGAACGACTGCCTCAAGGCGGCGGTGCCAGACGCGCTGCGCAGGATGAAGAAAGGTACCTTCAATACACCATCATCCATCACTGCATAACCTTAATGCTGAGACAGCTGGGTGGATTCCACCTCCGAGTTCCTACATTACAATAGCCCATTTGTCAGGGTCGCGGGTGGATAAATTGGGAGCTTTGATCCAGGCTAGCGATCCTAAAGAAGGCATCAGCGTGCCATAGCCGTACTCTACCAAAAACAAACGCGTCAAACTTATAAAATCCCTTATAATTTAAATTTGATGCGTATACCTGTGTCATCATAACTCAACAACCGATCACTCAACATAAATGCAGATTATTTTATTTTTGTCCAGAGTGTTCTTAGCCATGTCTGGTAAAAACTGGAATTCCAAGATCTTAGAGTATATTTGATGTCATATGGGATCTCTGGAACGGTTAGAAAGTTCAAGTTTGAGCTCAAATGTTTTGGATCATAGTGTCCTTTTCACATCTGGAATCTTGGGAACCTGATAATGACCAGGAAAAGGTAAGGGAAACACCACAATGTTTTGCATTTGAATTGTGATGTCGTTCACTTTAAATTAGAAAGAAAGATAACACCAAAAGGGTTAAAACTCATCTACCAAATGATTTCAATTTCACAAAGTCAGAAGTTCATTTCGCAGGGACACCGTGATAAATAGAGGTCCCACCCGTTCAACGACCCCTAATGGGTACATACCTACCCCACGATTCGGGACAAGTGAAGTATTTTCCTTTCGATTACCGGGGACGAGTGAAATATCCCCACAATTCCGATAGAAAACTATTTGGATTCAAATGCGGTTCCCAGCCATAGTTGGGATTGAATCGTTTTGAAACTTCTGTAAGTGGATTTCAGAGTTCAGTGAGTTTTGCTTTAATAAAACAGTCATTTTGCTATCTCGTCAACGAAATGAAATATTTGAAAGAAGCCTCTTTTCAAATGGAAACTGAACATTATAAAATGTAAAGCAAGTATATTTATCTACAGATTTTTAACCAGCTTCCATCCGAGATACTGTATTGTTTTTTTCTGTATTGACATAAGGTTGTTTTAGCTACTCTACAAGAAAACTACTGCATTTTATTTTAGGGGAGGCTCAAATATCTACTGAAGGTTTCTAGATATATTATTTATTATTGTTGTGTACATACAAAGTTACAGTATTTATAAACCTTCGCGCCCTGAAACCAAAAGCTGGTTTGTCTGGGCGCTGCACATTCCACTCTGTTAAAACACAAACTAAAAATAAAACAGCTTAACAAATATGTACTTAGGCATTATAAGACGATATAAACCAAAACATGACCGTAGCTATAAATTGTTATAATAACGGCATGTAGGATCCATCACTGGATGGATTTACTTCAGTAATTTCCTCTCCTTCCATCCAAATTTCCAGAGCAACTTGAAACCGTATTATAATGGCACTACGAATCATGCACACTGATCTTTTATGTTGAACGGGACATGTTGTACAGTCGGCCTTCGACTCGACTCGAGATTGTGGTCAAACGCGGGTCTAGTCTTAATAAAAGTCTATGGCAAATGCATTAAGGCATTGCAGAAATTTGACAGATGGTAGGTAAGTATACTTTAGCTGAAGCACCATACTATTGCTACAATCTGCCCTCTAGGTGCCGGCTAGCAGGGTTCTAAGACAGTGTGCAGGTGAAGTAATAGAAAAAACTTGGTAATAGTAGATATTATATTTATCAGGAACAGAACAACATAAAAGTAGAAAATAGTAAAGTAAAGTAAAATACACTTTATTGCACAAATAGAAAACAACAAACATGAGATAGAAAAGGAAATAGTGAAATACAATTTAGACGGCCTTATCGCTGAGAGCGATCTCTTCCAGGCAACCTTCGGGCAGAGGAAATGATTTCGAGAAAGAGGTAGTAGGTGTGCAAGGTTTATGGAAAACGTTATATAAGAGAATTATAAATAGGTAATAGTAGGAGAAAATTTTATAAAACGGTTTGTTCGTTCAGGACATAAATACAGAGAGAAAAGTGAAAACAATGAAATTAATGGAATAATGGAATTTAGAAATGGAATGGGAATATGATTTGAATTTTAAAAATATAGATGAAGAAATGAAGATGCCAACACGAAATGAGGTAAGATAAACGCTAACAATGAGGTTGAAATTGTTGGCAAGGAGGTTGATATGGACGATGAAGTCGACATCGTTACACTATGGCCTGAAAAGTTGCCTGGACGTGCCTGTCCTCCTCTTCCAGGCATTCCGTCGCTGTCGGTGCCGCCCCTGGAGCCGCTGCTCGTGTCGGCGATTAACATCGAGTCCGGCGCAGGTCCAGTCGTCATCGCGCAGAACTACCGGAACATCAAGCTGCATGGGCTCACAGACTCGATCCTCACCACTTACAAGTGAGTCGCTTCTTTATTTACAATCTAGGTTTTGATTAGATTGATAACTCTATAACTTAAGAGCGTCGGTGGCACAGTGGCTAGGACACCGGACTCCCCTGCGAGAGGTCCCGGGTTCAACACCGTGCAGTGCCATGTACCAATGAGTTTTTCGTATTTTTCGAAGACTTACGAGTACGTACATTTACCGACTCCTCTATCGGTGAAGGAAAACATCGTGAGGAAACCTGCACACTGAGATGACCAGTGTGTAAAATGGGGTAGGCCCAAAAGATCCTCAAGGGTCGAAATGCCGCTGGGGTTATTCCCGGCCCCCTATTATAAGATAAGATAAGATCTATAACTTTGTATAATGTCATTAGTGATGAAAAAGTTTAACCACGAGGACAAATTTCTCTATAATTTACTTACTAAACCTGTGTGCTCCATCTTTGACCTCATTGTCATTTACCACCAAGTGCGATTGAGGTCAAACGTGGGTTTAAGTAGTCGTAGATATAAAACAAGCATTGTTATCGCATTTTTTTCACCTGAGATCGATCTTGGACCTTTCAAATGTCTGCCATCTTAGCCCACCATGGTTCTACCCAAAGATTTTAAAATTTGTGTTTTGCTGTGGTTCTACCTCTACCTTGTAGAGTCATTTGTTTCGTTTATAATTATCGAGTCATGTGGGTACTTCGTAACAAAAACTTATTATGCCAAGGTTCCACAGAGCTATAGCTATACTGTACACCTAGGCTCACCTGACAATACGAGTGTCTCCAACTTCCAGGGCTGACCTGAAGCACTATCGCCTACGCACGGACTCGCACACGCCCAAGATGGAGTTCATCGGCGACTACGTGATGAAGGGCAGGGTGCTCGTGCTGCCCATACAGGGGAAAGGGATCGCCAACATCACCATGGGTAAGTGAGGTGCTAACAGGTGGTAGATCCTGTCCTAATCCGTCAAGGATCTGGGATTTCTGTGTTTCAATTTGAAGGGTAAGAGAGCTAGCGTAATTTCCGGCACACGAGGCAATCCATCTTAGTCACACTGGATGACCAGTGTGTAAATAGGGTAGGCACAAAAGATCCTCAAGGGTCGAAGTGTTGAGGTTATTCCCGGTCCCCTATCATAAGATAAGATTGATAGTGCCAAGAGGTATTTACTCCAACTTCAGTTTAAATCCTTCAGCACACAAAGGCATCAGCAATGTATTATTTTTTCATGTTTTTCATGACATGTTGCTACTCTTATAAACATGTCGAATATTTCTTCTTCTTCTACAGTGAACCTGGTAGTAAAACACGACCTGATAGGTGAGCCGGTGGTCCGGGACGGACAGACTTACATGCACATCCGCGACTACCGCGTCAGGTTCGTGCCCAAGCGCGTCCTGCTGCACTTCTCCAACCTCTTCAACGGAGATAAGCGGCTCGGAGACCAGATGAACTTGTGAGTCTTGGGATTAATGAATATTCCTTATAATAGGTATATTTTTTTTAATTGTCGAGCAATCGCTGACGGTAAGTGGTCACAAACATTAATATTATTAGAGAGTTTCGATGCGCTGCCTTCCTTGGGGATGCAGCAACCATTGCTGCTTTGCGACAGCAATAGGTGGTACCACCCCAGAGTGACTCTGCACAGAGTCGAATCACCTTCAAAACTACCACACTAAAGCCCGATCACGGTGTTAATATAGAGTCCAAAACGGTCCAGAGGAGGATTCGATCCGGCGACCTTTGCGCCGCACAGTCTCGCCCAAGCCCAAACCATTGTCGCTTCAATACAATGCGAGTTGTTTTAATAAATAATGCGCTTATAGTAAAGATGCTAAGAGTAAATGCATTCAGTAGGTACATAAATAGAAGTCTGTCTAGTTAGTCGCCTAAATCTTTTGCTTACCTAATCTCAAAATTGACAAGTTTTTCAGTCAAGTGTATGAATTCGTATTCATATTCATTTATTTCAATAATGATCATACATTGTCAAAAAATCAATAATAAAATGTTAGCATGTCATGATCAGGATCAAGGATTGCAGAATATAAATCTACAGTAATTCAAACATCATTCGTCAAGGAACTCATTGACAGAGTAATAGGCCTTTTGGATCAACCATTTTTTTAATTTAATAACGAAACAATTGTACGTTTTAGTATGCGCTTATCTAACAACAATAAACATGTCCCTGCCAGGTTCCTGAACGAGAACTCGGAGCTGGTGTTCAACGAGCTGAAGGACTCGTATGAGCAGAGCCTGAGCTCCGTGTTCCAGGACGTCACCAACCGGATCTTCGACAAGGTGCCCATGCGCATCATCTTCCCGGACGACTGACTGCTCTCGCGCCGCCGCACAATATAACATAACATAAACTCTCACGACTATAATCCCCGAGGGGGTAAACAGAGGAACCACCTTCAATCACAGGCGGTTCCCACCAGGGATGCTTGCGGATGCGAACATTTTAATATTTTAATGGTAATTTAAAAAAATCTTTACTTATAATTGATGCCTAGTAGCTAGTGCTTGACATCTGTCTCCGCATCCCCATCCACGGATGAGTTTTCGCATCCGCATCCGCAATAAATCTGCATACGCAACATACCCTGATTCCCACTTTCCGTCGTAAGATTTGGTGAACAAACCTGAAAGGTGGCGGGGCGGAACTACCACCGTCTACTTGTAATTTAGTCATCTCGTACGATACCCACGGACAAAGTTGGGGTGGTGCTATTCTTTAGGGCACCACACAGTACTACACAGGAAAATGAAAACCCTGCCAAAAGGGCACCATTGGTACTTTTATAGTCTGATACGGAGTTCGATAAGACATTTTTTTTCCATTTAATTCCGCAATATGGCGAGAGTTTTTATACTCCTGGTCAGGCTATACTAGGTATGTCGTTCCAAAATCTTTATATGGAGTTCCAGAGCAATGCACATTTATCAAATTCGTAACGTCAACGCGTCGCAAATATACTCGTATTTTGGTTAGTGCCGTGTGCTGAGCTACCGAATCACACTCGCTGTTCGAACCATAAAAATCCATTTAAAAAAATCACACTAGAGGCTAGCAAGGCATACAGGCGTTCTTTTACTCCTTGTATTCTGTGACTGTAATTTGATCATTGGTTTTATACAATTTTGTGGTAGAATGGTTAAGTTCATGAAATGATACAATAGGAATTATAGGTTACAAATTGTGTATTTATTAAAATCGCTTTAACTAGACATTGGGTGTACATAAATAATTTAGTATAAGTAAATAATTTTATGCATTTAACATTGGTTTGTTTCTATTTGAAATTATTAATATTCCCTATCATTTTTGAAGCGGCAAAGTTCAAGTTGAAAATAAAAGGTAAGTAGGTAGTTTGTATCGAGAAAATTAACAAGGCTTTGTGAAGATAGTATGTATGGGTATTAAATAAGCCAGCAGGTGATACATATTCTAAAATGAGGAATCAATATTGAATATAGAACTCAATTTGAAGAAATTACTAAGAACATAGGAACGTACCTTGCAAAATTCATCGGTTATCATTTAATGTGAATCCTCTTGGAGGTTGCAATACCTAAATTAGTATATTTCTGTATAAAAAAAGATGCTTCAAAGTGCTTCAAGCTATTTTAGTAAACAATTCGATATCGAAAAAATAGTACAGAAAGTGATTTTGAATACTGCGCCCTCTATCGGCGAGTAGTCAAATCACTTGCATATCGTAAGCGTGGTTGGTATTGTAATTCGAATCGTCGCCGCCGCGCCGGTGTTGGCGCTCGCTCCTGCGGTGCTTGGAGGGATCCCTCTCGTTCAGCTCGACATCTGGAGGTTCTGACTCGTATTGGAACCGTTGGGCGTTCTTCATGCAGTACGATTTGCAGAACGCTTCGTTCACGATAACCACTGTAACCATTGCTTTGTTTTAGTTTAGCTATTCGACGCTAGATGGCGTGGTAATGAAAAGTATACGACTACAAAGTTATGTTCAAATTGTTTACTTTGTTTGTATTGTACCAAGTTTGTAATAATCAAATCCAGAAACTTTTAACAGCAGTTTTAGAAATTGACAACATCTCATTCTCATTTTCTCAAGAATAACTAAGTTACTCATATGTCTAGTGAGGTTCTGCACAATTAAAAAAGGATAGCAAATACTAACGTAGCCCGATGAGAAGAACATACAGTATCAGTCCCAGCAGTATGCCATCCCAATCCATTACGAATGCTCAAATACCTACAATAGAAAAAAACAAATTAGAAAATCTATTTATTGTAAAGTAAAGTCGGATTCAATAGAACTTGTTCAAAATGTAAACATATTGGTGATGAAGATGGTTTGATTTATTACCCGGGTAAGGCCGTTGAAAATTATACGTGTATATGTAACACACAATAACACACTGAAAATATGTAACACACTGGAAGAAAAGTTTACACTGGACAATTTATTGAAAACAAAATGTAAAATTACAATTACCGTTAGAGAATTATTTGTAGGTTTTACTTTTTGATACATGCCAAAAGTCGTCTTGTCTGTAGCATTTAGATTGGCTTCTATTTATTAAAAATAGATTTATTATTCCCGTGTGTATCATAAGCGGGGTGCGGCAGGGGGGGTTGACGTCGCCCAAGCTATTCAGCCTGTACGTGAACGACCTGATCGTTGAGCTCAGCAGTAAATATATCGGATGCTATGTGGATAATGTCTGTGTCAACAACATCAGCTACGCGGATGATATGGTGCTGCTGAGCCCAACGGTTGCCGCACTGAGAAGACTGCTAAAAACATGTGAGACGTATGCAGCTAATCACGGATTGCTGTATAATGTTAAAAAAAGTGAATACTTGGTATTTAAGGCCAACGGTAAATGTCCAAAGTCCGTGCCCCCCATAAAGTTAAATGGTACAGAACTAAAGAGGGTTCACGTTTTTAAGTATTTAGGACATTATGTTGCCGATGACCTTAAAGATCAAGTTGACATTGAAAGGGAACGCAGGGCATTGGCGGTAAGGTGTAATATGCTGGCCCGCAGGTTTGCTCGTTGTAGTGACCAAGTTAAAATCACGCTTTTTAAAGCCTACTGCCAGACTTTCTACACGAGCAGCTTGTGGAGCAATTACACCAAAAAATCGATCAATGCCCTGCGTATACAGTATAATAATGGCTTCAGGATGTTGATGGGGTTGCCTCGTTTCTGCAGTGCCTCCGGTATGTTTGCGCACGCACATACCGATGGGTTTAAAGCCATTATGCGCAAAAGAACTGCGTCTCTGCTTTGCAGGCTTCGGAGCAGCTCCAACAGCATCCTGAACATGATAGCGGAAAAGTATGATTCCCCTTAAACAATATATTTCCCCTTATCCTTAAACACTTCGTTCGTGTGCTGATCGAATGATGTTATTTTTGATCAGCATCTGATTGAAGTGTAAAAACTCAAACAATTTTTTGCTGAATATATTTACTAACATAGTTTTTAAGTACACTAACAGTATGGATCTAGTATCTGAAAAATAAATATATTGAATTGAATTGAATAACACACCGTAACACACATAACACATTGGGATAAACACACGGGAGAATTTTAACTTCAATCGTGAATATCGGAACTATTTTTGTGATATCCTTTACATCGCTTCTTTCTCCGATATTTATTAGAAATTAAAAATATTTGCAAGATGACGTCTAGTCGACCAGACCAGACATCGAGCTTGGATGCGCTTGCGCAAAAAGAAAATCTATTAGGTACCAAATATTATTATTAATTAATAAGGGTAGGTAAGCTCTAAGCCACTGCGACCTAAAATACCTTGTTAGATACAACTCATCCCCAAGGCCGAGGTTTTTTAAGAACCGATGTTCTTAAGGAATTGACTTGTAATATCCTCAGGAGTCAGAATGAGAGCAAGGCTTTCAGTCTGTAAAATTAATCTAGAGACTTACCTAGCACCTAACAGTCCTAGTGGCTCTCAGAAGACTCCTGATGGACAGGTAGGCAGCGAATATGATGAGGATGAAGAATGCTGTTTCCCAGAAATGAGCGACCAGGATCCTGGAGGACATCCTCCACTGAGCCGCGGGCGCCTAGCGTGCGAGTTTCATCAGAATCGGTCTACTGCTGCATTTTGTGCTGAACTTGGCGGTGACATTGATTGGTGTATTTCTTTTTCTGTTTGATGGTTACATGTCGACTTCTTTGGAATTGTTTTTTCAGAATGTAAACTTTTTTATTCTATTCTGTATTTTCACCGGAGTTTTTCCCGCGCTTTTGTCGCGTCCACACCAGCTTTTTTTTCATTGTTTTGCAAATTGGTTTACAGTAGTGCTTTTCAAGTAAGAATGGTGTTTTTTATTCGAAGAACGTCTACTAAATGTGATTAATGTGTGGGACAGTGAAGTAAAGTCAAATAAGACGCTGCAGCCCGATCCGTACTTGGCTGGATTTTGAAGAGCCATACTGCGTCCGGGACGCCTTCTTCTTTGGTTCGGATGGTGCAGAAGCGTGGAAGATTCTCCCAGATAGCATTGAAATGTGTCACACCAGCATTTTAATGAAGACTTGCAAGAGTTGTTTACATCAGACATGGCTGTATGGGCTCAGTTCCCTTTGCCTTAAAAAAAACAACTGTATTTTCACCGTCTTGGTTGTCACAGGTGACTTTTTAACCCTCAACCAAAAGGAAGGGGTGTTATAAGTTTGATGCGCATGTCTGTCGGTTTGTGTGCCTCTGTGGCACCATAAATGATGAATGATGATCCGATTAAGACTTAGATTTTCTTATCAACAGAGAATTAAGTCGAGAATGTTCTTAGCCATGTCTGATAAAAATTGGATCAGTGGTTTCCCAGACCTCGGAGTAGGTATCTCTGATGTCAAATGGGATCTCTGTTAGGTTCGAGTTTGAACTCAAATGTTAGGGCTATGATGCCCACATATGAAATCTTAAGAGCCTGATGAGGCCCAGGAAAAATTAAGGTGGGTCTCCGCAGTGGAAGGTAAGTCAGGGGATTCTATTCATGTACCTAATTTTAGAATAAGTTGCAACTAGTTCAACTTATGTCTGTTGCTTGTACAGTCCGTGAGCACTTACAGAAACACATTCGGCTCATAAAGGAACTTCGGTCATATTCGGTTTATGACGGCGATACGCAATGTAGGTTTGACAGAGACAGACCCAATACTGGTTTCCTAAGAGCTCACAGACTGACTTCTTGATAATGATAACAGATATTCAGTAGGTAATTAAATTAGGAATAAAACATTGGGTCTAATGTCTTATGGTTTATTCAGAGAAATAACAATTTCTATGGCATAGTCACTGGTAACGTTATGTCGAAGAAAAAAGTAACTTAGGCAACTAAGTTCCACTTAGCCTCTAGCTTATTGTTCCACCTAAGTTACACTAGAACTTTAATTCATTATGGTTTGTAGTGTAACTGTAGTGTAACAAAGGTATTTAGAATAGAAAAGGGATAGCTAATTATTTATGACCAATATCTATCAAAAGGTAACATCAAATATATTTTTTAAAACGGTAACCAAAATGTAATTCCAATATTTAGAAATGGATATATTTAGGTTACCGTTACCTCTAAATTTAGGGATTTACATAAAAAAATTTGATCGAAATCGATTTTTTCGAAATCTTTGTATAAGTGCCGAAACATTTCATTAGATTTCGATTTAGCCAGATTCTAGACTTCGATAAAAATACAGAACATTCTGGAAGTCCGTAGGTACCTTCAATAATAGATAAGGATCATAAAAAGTTAGCTTAAAATTATCACCTGTTTACAAAAAGATTTTTTTATATCGACACGTTGGTGCAATGGTGGTTATTATCGAATCACTCGTGAAAGCGGGTGACTATTATCTAGTGTTCGACATTTTGTAGACAGGTAACTTATAGGGCAGAGCATTATAACTCATAGCGTAGGTTTTATATAATTTAGACACATACGTAATTAATTATAGATAATTAGAAGAGCAATATGCGAAATTATGACTTAATTATGCTTCAAACATTAATTTAATTCAATCATTAAATTATTAATTACAATGAACGAAGCAAATCGTAGTCACTAATTTTTTATCGCAAATTGGACGGTTACAATAATATGGCAATGGTTACAATTTTCTAACTATTATGTATGATACAAAATGCAATTGAAAAAATATTTTTTTCTTTGTATGGTATACTAGAAGAGGTAGGACACTGGATGTATACTGTTTCGAATTTTGACATGGAATCTATTTAATGTCTTACACGCTCGCTTTGTATGTGAGGGGACTTGTGTCGAGTTACCGTCACGAAAATGTGTACTTTCAACTACCACCAGCTCTTGAACTATTTAACCTATCAAAATGGAATTTATACCATTGGATAGAGTCATTCGGCCCCGTTCTAACGATACCTAACAATTACTGAAAAATTATTTCCCCGCTTCGCTACAGCTTGCCGAAGTGAGTCCCTTTTTTGGCCGAAAAAAATTACTGACTTATATTAAATTCTCTATAACTTTGGAACTATTATACATATCGAAACACTTGAAACTAAGTTGTGATGATCTTGAACTCTACTGCTTAAAACTCATCTCACTTCGCATCTGGTTTCAACAGTTGAAAATAATTGACAAGTTTCATCAGTTGTGACCTCATGCCTCGCATAACATGCCGTGATATAAAAAGGAAGCGCAGCCGACAAACAAACACCCATGTCTAACGCAGAGCGACACCGCATCTTTCGGAGAAACTGGCGGCTCTTCGCGTGTTGGTCCAATGTTGGTGTTGCAGAATAGATTCCATGTTTTGGCAGATCCCTTCTGCCTGGCAGGTTTTGGTATTGCCATATTACCTTTATTTTTTAATGTCTGCTTGATTATATTATTTTTAAAACACTACTGTATTATAAGCTCTACACCCCTCACAACCACCTTTCCCTCGAAAAAAAATATGAGATTGCTGTGCGAACAAAAATACATTGCCATATCTCCCGGCTTGGATTACACATAATGTATGGAATGATGAACATTTGGTTAAATGCAATATCCAAATGCTTAATTTCGATTAATTTTGAATTAGTTATTAATGTTAATTAAATTCCCCGGGAATAGCAAGTTACCCTTAACAATACAATAAAAGTTACAATAAAAAAAACTGTAACCTAAATTAAACCTAAAATATAATTGTCATATGGGACATAAGTAAAACTCTAAACCCTGATTTAAAAAACTCAGTTTAATTTAAACCAGGGTTTAAAACTGGATTTTTATTTAAATCAAAGTATAAAAATGTTGTATTATACGAAATAATCTTTCACGCTTCTTGTCTTAGAAGTTTAAAATTAAACATAATAAACGTAATAATAATAATAATATAAGCTAACTCTTGATTTAGCACCATCTTTTCGCCAACTTTCCTCACCTCAGTTCGATTTTCAACCTTAAAGACCCTTAAAGACCTTAAACCCTTTTTCCATCTTCTTCAAAATGCCTTCGATTTTAAAACGATTGAATTTAACGGTAATCGTGGATTCGCTTCACGATTCCAATCGCCAATGCAACGTAAGGTGCCTTAATGTCTGCCTTTTCAATCAACTCAGCCAATGGATAAAAGGTTGTCATAGATATACTATTTAATAGTGTTAATGTTAGTACAAATTATCTATTCTAACGTAGTAATTAGTACTACACGTTACGTTAGACAAACTAACACTACAAAATGAAAAATTTGAAAAATTATCTACCACATTATATTAAAAAACATTTTAAATGGTATCTTGTCTTTAAAGATTAAAATGCCAAAGATTGCTACGATATCTACTTTCACAAAGATATGTGATATATATCTTACTGATAAATACATAATTTTGTTCATTATACTGACAATTGAATGCCTTTTAACATTTTGCTTATTTTTATATACCTGTACTCTGTGTAATAATTCCAAGCTTCTCTATCTTTCTAGCTTCCTCGCAAAACCCCAGAGTAAAATTTCTCAACTGATGCATACAATTTTCAAACTCCAAAACCTTCAAAAAACGTCTTCCAAACAACCTAATTATTGCCAACTACATATACGGAACATTTTCTATCACTTGTCTCACTTCAAAATAGTCTTTTGTGACATCACCACAGCCGATTGCGAATCAGACTTCAACTTCACTATTCGTGTCACTTGTCACTGGAATCCTCACTGTCCTGGGAATCCCCTCGTCATTGGAACTGTGACGTTGATGTGGATCGACGGCAGCCAATGGTCACTGGCGCCGGTATCCTAGACGCTCCATTCCTAGGATCCTTCCTAGGAGCAGCCAATTGCCTAGTACTCGTCGACCTCTCCAGTTTCCCATCAGACATCACCCAGGCTGACGTAAAATCAGCATAATCTGAATCTTTAGAACTGGTTCTAGATAAGGAATCGTCTCCTTTTGAATATGTCCTGATAATTTCCTTCATTTTCTCTAAAACTGTCGCGTCATCTTTTGCAGTTTCCGTCGACCTCAAGATCTGTTCCAAGAGAGGACTTAGCGGCTTGTGATTGGGTGGTGATCTTAGAGTTGCACAGCTGGCTCGTAGCGGAGAGTTCCTTTTGAAGGCTTCCGTTTGTGGAACAACCTTAGGTCTGGCTTTAGGCGATTTATTTGGATTGTCAAAGGTGTCAGCTCCGATCGATGGCCGTGCCTTAGTTTTGGTTTGATTTGGGGCAGTTCGTCCGCCCCATGTATTTCGTGCTGCTGGAGGTAGTTTGGGGGTTAATTTCGGTGATGTCTGAGTTGGGGTGGCGGTGTGTTTGGGGCTGGGTGTGTTGCCTCGGCTCGGGGTTCGAACTCTGACCGGGGAATGTGGGATACGACTGGCTTGTCGGCTCCGTATCGTCTTTGTCGGAGACTCCGTCGGTTCTCGTGAAGATCTGAGGCTTTTGCTGGGGGAGTTGTTGCTTTCGTTGCTGACGCGCTCTGGGCTGCCTCGGGTGGACTTGTCTTCCAGGGAGGTCTTCCTGCCGCCGTAGAAGGTCTCCGAGAAGTCGGTCTTGCGGAGGCCGGTGTTGAGGCTTACGAAGTCGTCCGTACGCGACACGAGTCTGTCCATGTGGCAGCCGTCGTCATGGTCGAGACGCTCTGGAATATGCAAAAAGTGTGGTTAGTGCTAGATATCTTCAAGATCTATAGGGCTTCTATCGCTATAGTTTGTTTGTTTATCGTATGGTCCATCTATTATCAGAGTTGTTTAGGCCACATGTAGGTCTCTGACATGGCGTATAACGGCTGCTGTCGAGCGACAACTGCCGACTGTTTAACGTGCTCTCCGAGGCTCAGAGGAGTTCAGATGAAATATGCCACCACTAGCGACCGCTAGTGGTCTTGCAAGTTAAGCCAGATGGGTGGTCACCCATCTTGATTCTGACCTCGCCCAAAGTGGCTTAACTTACAAGACCACTTTATGAACATGCTCGCAGCTAGGCTATAAGACCCTCAAATTAAGTAGGTAACTGTTTCTAACCTTAGAGGAATTACTACTGTGCTCTATGCTATGCTTCTACCTATTGTTAATAAAACATCTGACCGGTAAAGCCATGTCACTTTACCGCACCTAACGTAGGCGTCGACAAATATTGTATAACTGGTGCGATCTGGAAGCACCATATATGTCACAAGAATGCGGCTCGGGCCTCGAAGCAACTAAAAAGGCAGCAGGATCTATCGGAGCTGATGTCGATGTGAACTCGATATGGACAGGTCATGATAATGTAATATTTTACGCCTAGATCTTGATGCTTGATGTTTGTTTATGGGGCAGTTTTATAGTATTAAGTCTGCAATAAAATCTAGGATTGTTTTTTGCCTAAAGGGCTGTGTGACCTTTACGATAGCCGCAGGATGTAGATAGAGACTAGTTTCAGGTCAAGGTTTTTTCAAGATCATCGATATTATTATCATCCTAAGATAGTCTATGGTGTAGGATGGTCATATTCATAATATCTACATATAGCATTTACTTTTTTTTACGTTTAAGGAAAAACGAACAGACGGATCTCCTGGTGGTAAGACTGGTAAGAGGTCTAGTCACTATCGCCCATCTCATCTCACTAAATATTGCAAGAGGGTTTTCAATGCGCTGTTAATCCTGAGGACTAAGGTGGAGTGTCTCAAGGACAGGTAATTACGCCGCCTCTCTTACCCGTCAAACCGGAACACAGCAATACAAGCATTACAGCAGAAATCGATAAAGGGTGGTACCACCCCAGACTGACTCTACAGAGTCACACCACCTTCAAAACTTCTAACTAAAGCCTCATGGGTCTACCATTTTCAAACTGGAGATAGTCATTAGTAAATGTTATGAAAATTACGAGTAAAACAAACTAAAATTAGCATCATCTTTGAAAGAAGTGTCTGTGGCACAGTGGCTAGGACACCAGACTCCCGTGTGGGAGGTCCGGGTCCGAAACCGTGCAGTGCCATGTACCAATGAGTTTCGTATTTTTCGAAGACTTACATTTACCGACTGCTCTGACGGTGAATGAAAACATCGTGAGGAAACCTGCACACTGAGATGACCAGTGTGTAAAATGGGGTAGGCACAAAAGATCTTCAAGGGTCGAAGTGCCGCTGGGGTTATTTCCGGTCCCCTATCTTAAGATAAGATAAGATCATCTTTGGATCTCTAGCATTCTACAAACCCACTGTTTCCCCCATAACTCAAATGTCTTTGACAAGCTGTCAACGGTTGCATCAAGCGCGGAAAAGGAAGCAAACGAATAATATAACCATCGCGAATCGCGCCAAATACGGCAATAAATGATAGACCAGTCATATAAGGCGGCGCGGGCGCACCAGGAAAGAGGCTTTTAATACTACTCGAATAATCAAGCCATTACGCCCGAACCTAAAATAGAAGCTTGTTATTTAATTACTTTTGTTTTGGTATGGTTATAGGTTATTAGACACAGTTTATTCAAATTTAATTGGTTTTTTAAGTAACAATAATCGACTAAAAATAACTAAATCATATGAAACCTACTAGCATATCCATTAAATTACTATGTACTAGTACCTACCTACATGTAATATCTAATTGGAAGTTAAACTAACATAATAATATTCTAAGCATAGTAAAGGAACATAATTATTTACAAGTAAAATATAGGTCCATGTTCAATGTTGTTTTATTCTAGAGGACGATTGAGAATAATTTATTTTACGAAAGGTGGCGCACCAAGTTGAACTCACACTTGACCTTTTTAACAAAATCGCAGTAAATGTTATGACTGCGAACGTTGTGCAACAATAACTTAACGTACAAGTAAAGAATAACATTACGAACGAAATGCAGCACAAAGGCACGCCTGAGTGCAAAAATAATACTTCAAAACGTGTACCCCGTTGCATCGAACAATGATGGGAAGCTTGCACCATTTTCAAATGCACTTTGACGATGCAAACTTAACATAGCAGTGACTAACCACACATCAACCCTAAAACCATCACCTAAAGGTCGAAATAAAAAATAATAACCGCAAAATAGTTGCTCCATTCAACCAGAATTTCATGACCTGTAATTACGAATAATTTCCCCCCGCGGGGCTCCAAAAAACCTTCGAATGAGGGAGGAGATAAAGCACCAGATGCTGCATATGTGTTGATTCGAGACCACCACGTGAGAGCATTTCAAAATAGAGGGTGAGTCAACTTCCTTTTGAGGAATATAGTGGAGAGCCAAATATAGAATGTACTATTTGTACGGAGCTGCATTTTTGCTCGACTAAGATCAAGGCTACGCTGTATAAGGCAACTAGGCAAGCAAGACTTGGAAGCTGAAAAAATAGATCACATTCTATGCACTTATTTGTTATTTGTGTTGTTGTAAAAGGCATGCGATCAATAGAGATAAGAGATACATAAGAGATATTTATTTATTAGAAGATGATGTTGAAGCAAATGATTGCGCAGGTCAGTGTGATTTGATCGTTGTTCATCATTAGATATCCAACATATAGGGAGATGATAAGTAATAAGCAAAGAAGTCGAAAGTGATAGCAAATATAATAATTACAGATAACATTGGGCCTACCTGCAAATTTTTGAAAGATTTAAAACATAGTTTTAAGTTGAAGGACTTGATATGAAATGAACCAAACATTCTGCTTCAAAATCGACTACTAACAACGGACATAAATAATATGAAGTGTGAAAAAAAAGATTGTTTAGATGTTATCAATGTATATTTAGCGTATAATTAGTATATATTCGGGTATTTCCTCTATACAATGAATTCTTCTAGATATGGTGGCGAATTACTTAGCGACAAGTTTGGACGAGTGAGAAAGGCGCCATTGTGATCCATGTGTGCAAATATTGGCCACGCGATGGCTGTAACTTAAAAGCCGTGGCCTCAATACGAACTCAAATTTTATTTGAGCTAAGTTGAAGACTGCAGCAACACTGCGAATTCACGACTTGAACAGTTTACTTGAACGATTATTAAATTATTAAAGATATCCAAAAGAAATGGAAGGTACCTATAAAAATACCTAGCTCTATATGAAACTTTTGTATTGATCTTATCAAGAATCAAAACAAAGACGAGGATAATAGAAATGATAAATAAACTTATGAAATTGTGTAGACTTACCCCCCAAGAATTAATTACCATAGGTATGTATACTCATATTCTGATTAACAACATGATCACAGGTATACTCAAGCAAGTGATTATGAAGTCCAATAGAAAGAAGGGAGAGATGTAGAATTAGTAATTGAAAATCTTAGACAGCAGGCAACAATGATGGCTATTCTCAAAAGACATAAAACAAAATACGCAGAGCAAAACAAGAGACATCAAATTTCAATATAAAACAAACTATTCTGCAGCGGGTTGCGCTTCTGTATTTACAACCTAGGAGTCTACTACTTGTCATAAATCCAAGTATAGCATATGCAAATATCATTTCTATAGTCACGTCACTTGATTACGTAAGTATTATAAACATCGCAAGTTGATTACTGCTTGCCAAAACGGGAAGTGCATACAGCGACGGGACACGGAGGAATGTCAAAACATTTATCTAGGGTATGAAGGTAAACATGCACGTGAGAATTTAGGATGATGTTAGTGATGATAACGATTGAAATTTTCAGAAACTACGGACAAACTCTATTACGATGAGGCGAGCACTTCAGAAGCTCTAGTAGATCATTCAGAAGGGTGTAACTGTCGCTCCAATGTCGGACTCTTTAGCCAAGATCGTAAATGCTGCTGCATGTGCGCTGCTGAAATTAACTTGATGAAGACCTATGAAGAATACGCCTAAGACTATCAAAAATGACATGTTATGTATGGCAACATAAATCAGACGGCCACACTGACTCTGGTCTATGGTTTTAAATTTATCTTGTCTGTGGATATGTCACCGAATAAACGAACTACAAAATTACAAATTATTTTAATTACACATTTACAGGCGCAGCTCCCAAAGGGAATCTGATTTCGTACACGGAAGGTTGAGCTTATATTACTGCTGGAGGAACCCAGAGTTAGGCTAGAAAGAATCAGCCAGGAACGTGCCAATAATAGCGTGTCTAACTGAACTCGTATGGGAAGTGAACAACGTTACGTTAGGTTATGTTATTACGATGTTACGTGTCGCACAAAAACCTGCGCAGAAGCGTATCGAAACAATGGGTAATGTAAACACGCGCATGCGCATCCAGGCGAAGAGATAGCGCCAATTACACGGAACACTGCGCGGCTGTCGATCGGTCAATACTATATTTAGTAGAGAAAATCTGTTCATGAGCTAAGTCCCAAAAGAACAGAGAGATAGATTTTGTGAATTAAAAAGTATATAATCGCCAATTCTAGAAAAAAAACACGATTTGTAAACAAATATCAAACTAGTAACAGAACTAGGCAAATTCAAAGAAAATGATAGGCCTAGTCTAATTATTGAAAAACAATGTACCTAATGACTACAGAAGAAATATCACAGATGTAATCACAAAAACGTTTCAACCTTTTCCCGAGCTTCACTAAATGTCAAAGAAATAACCTATAATGAAACTATGTATTCAAACGGGACATACGAGTAAGTACTATTAGAATTAAATCTACGAATTCTATGATACTATGTATATCGGGAACTCAAAACAAACCCAAAACATGCTAAGAATTCTATGATACTATGTATATCGGGAACTCAAAACAAACCCAAAACATGCTAAGAATTCTATGATACTATGTATATCGGGAACTCAAAACAAACCCAAAACATGCTAAGAATTCTATGATACTATGTATATCGGGAACTCAAAACAAACCCAAAACATGCTAAGAATATCTAACACTGATCGAACATATGAACACAATATATGTAATTTATCTTTAGTTTTCTTAGCCTTAGTTTAGTTTTAGCTTTAGTTTTATTTTCGTGTTATATTATATTGTTAAAAAGTAAATAAAAATATAAATAAAACATATGTAATAATATATAAATCTGAACCGCTATCATCTTATCACTTGCTACAACTGCAGTGTTGACAAAACCACAATTGCCGCATTGCAGCAGCTATTCAATTAGGACTCATTTCACTCAGTTGCCACAAAGCTATTGCTGAAATACACTACACTACCGGTGTTGCCATATGTGGCGGTTTGCTGATGTGTTTGCCTATGGCGAAACAGCAGAGGAAATTACTTGTGCAATATTAATATTAATTTACTGCAGAGGAAATAATTCGCATACTTGGTATCAACATAAATGTTGTAAAGTAAATATTGATGGGTTTCTGCAAAACTAATATTAGTGTTCGCTAAAACAAACCGTTTGGGTGCAGAATGTCCATTTAAATAATTGGTAATATACCTTCTGACTGAGGTTTTAGAGGTAGAACTTAAGTGTCTATACCTTGAGGCAACAGCTACATATGGCCGATTGTACATATGAATAATTGATATTTTAAACCTTCCAAAAAATTCTTGAGAAAAAATTTGAGAAGAAATAGACAGAATCTGAATTTGAATTCATGGAGATTCCATGTAATTAACAAAATAAATAAGGAGGAACTCACCACTATATTCTGCGTCTTCAATCGAATTCTGACTATGCAGCGAGTATCGGTTCGTAGTCTTCGTCGAGGGTGACCCTTGTGTAGACCCAGCCACCACGCCCAGGCTCCTGTACCCTTCATCAGATACCTCCGACCCATTATCGGAAGCACTTTCAGCCGCCGGCGCCGGCGATCCTGGCCTCGGACTCTTATTCCTCACAGCGTGAGGTGAGGGTACTAAATGGTTCGAAGCCACAACTTTGGCTCTTCGATCGGGAGACGAGGACTTCCTAGTCGGACTACTTGATCGAGGAACGAGACTCTTTCTGCTCGGAGAAGGAGCTCTATCTAAATCTCCCAAATATGGCAGACTGGCTGGAGCTTCGCTCAATCTGTGGCTTGACTGATAATTTGACTGGAAATGCAGAGTTCTCGGGTCATCATTGTAGATTCTTGACGAGTACTGCAGAGACATGGGTTCATAATTCTTTTCCTTGCAAGCATCGTAGTGGCGGTCAGGTTTGGGGTAGTCCGTCTTGAAGGGCAGGGATGTGGGGCCGTCGGTCTTGTAGCCAGGGTCTGGTCGCTCGTAGGTGACGGTGGCGCCGGCGAGGTCGTGTTTGGGGCGCGCCAGACGGGCCGACAGCGAGGACCGGTGTTGTGCGCGACAGCGGCATGGGTCGTGTTTGTCCAGGTAGTGCGCCAGGGTGTCCCAGCCGCCGCCCACGCGCACCATCACGTGGGAGCGCAGGATCTGTGGAAAAGGAATTTGTTAGTTTATTTAAAAAGAAACATTGAGTAATGATTACACATGGGACTTTCTCACAGACTAATTAGAGATAATAATCTTTCTGTATTATAATATTCTTCATTGATAACTCCAACGCAGGCTTAAATGCCTGTGGTGCTCTGAGTGGTTCAAAAGTGGAACGATTCGATCCACGACGCTTGCGTTGCAGTCTCGTGCCCTTTAAGACATCCACGGTGCCTTCGAATGCATCAGACCATGGATTCAGAAATGATATATCAAATAACCTTCAAATTAGGAAATTGTCTAAACCTATTTTAAATACAAGCACTTTTTTGTCCAGGAATTGAATCCAGAATCCCTCGCATACAAAAGGGACTAGGTATGCCAGTAGGCAGTGTTGTAAGAAAAAAATCCCCCTTCCCCTTCTGGCCAAATTGCGACACCTTTTATTTGCGAATTTAATTATTGTTCAAGCCTTTTAATTGATCGCTGTTTATATTTGTTTACCTAGTTTCTCTCGTAATCAATAAAGCTAAAAATACTACACACATTAACCATTAAAGGTCGCGGCACACCAGTCTAATTCCATTAAAGTGTGCGCATGATTCATTCGCGTTCGACTCCTTGTTTGGGCAAATCGAATGCTCGCCGATATTGTGGAGATAAAGTTAGGAACTCGACCTCAGTGTGGCTAATGAATACTGTACAAATGTACAGTGGAAGACACGTATCAAGCTATACTCTATGGAAGCCTGTCGCTATAAGATGTGTTGTCCATTGTACGTACACTGGTTGAGTTATCAAGTTTATCTCACCGCCTGTTTGTGGTACAATCTACGAGTACATTTGGTAACAAAAAAAAACCTAGAAATAAGAATCTGTTAGGCTCAATATACATTGCCGCGGAATGGAAGCGAATTTTCGCAACGTAATTGTATATAGCATAATGAACTTTATGTCAATTGTGTAACATACAAACTAAATACGCTTTACCGCTAGGGGAATTCTCGAGAATGCGCGAGGATTCCCCGGAAGACGCGCGACCTCTTTTTTGGCTCGTATTTAGTTTGTATGTTACACAATTGACATAAAGTTCATTATGCTATGTAAAATTACGTTGCGAAAATTCGCTTCCATTCCATTCCGCGGCAATGTAAATTGAGCCTTAATGTCTAGAAAGAGTATTACTTTAGTGTTTTTTATGGTTTTGTACCTTAGATTAAGCTCTAAGGTTCTCTACTATGTTTGTTTTTATTGATTTTAATAAAGAACTTTAAACCAAAAAACTAAATTTTAGTGTTGCTTACTGTGATTTTTATTTTGCTTTACAAAAATGGGGTGCCATAACTCATTTGATGGACTATATCATAGTCACTGTGTCGCTGTTAGACTGTAAGGGTCAGATTAGACTGGGCGGAGACTTCGTCGTGTCAATCGCTCCATATGTAGGGTGGCAAGGCTGGCCCCTAACCTGACCTAAACGAAGGCAGTCGAGGTCGCTGGTCTCGGTCTACAGGGTAGATCAAATTTATGAGTTCCATATTCTCAATCTTCAGAATAATCTGAGAACGCTTGGGAACTTCCGCATGAAAGTTCCGTATTTTTGGAATCGAAAGGTTTGCACAAAATGGCGGCCGATCAAAAGATGGTGGACCGAGTGGAAATTTTAAGCGTCATTCAAAAGTCGTCTTCTAAGCGTCGTATCATGGAGGCCGACTCCGACGCTGGTGATGAGCGTCTCGACCACCATGGCCCATCGATGCACATTGTTTCCATGTCTGACGGCAGGTACCTTCTGCCAGATGCTTCTGATGTTTTTTCAGCAGCCTGGTATCAATTTCATTTTGACGCTTCGGCCCGCGGGACCATTCCAGCCTCATATCTCCATTAAATATTGAACTATACTAATACTGTAATACCGCAATTACTACATGAGGCACTCTATCTAAATTCTCAAGGGTAGCAGCGCATCGAGAACTCTCTAATTACATTATAGTGGGGTGAGATGTCTAAGGGTGACAGTGACCACTCACCAAACATTACCAGCAGGTGGCCCGTAAGCTCGAGTTCTCTCATATAATAATAAAAATTATGCAAGCCTTAGGTGCCAACAGTCAAAATAAGTATTTTGTTGCACCTTGAACGAATCGATATTGAATGAGATCAGTCAAGGCGTTCCTTATAGACTTTCCCACGATATCGATTCTCGATTTGGATATCTATCCTCGTTAAAATACCTTCATTTATGAAAAGAAAATTTGAGCTCTATGCCATGATATATTTACTTTTAATTAATTGCTTAGTTTTCATCACAACTTTGGCCGTAGATATACGAAAGGGGGCTTAATAGTCGATGGTGCAATATGTGCTCTAGAGTTCCAGGTTCAATTGCTGATGGGATGGGTTTGTCCTAAAGTGCAAACTTTTTTTATTCCTTTTACGAGCTAAACGGCTATGACAGATGAACGAAGGGAAGACAATAATAGGGTTTCTTTTATCTTGGTTGGAGTACTATCCCGAAAATAACCTTGAATCGTCGGCTCATAATTAGCTTTGTTGATATTGAGCAGCCCCAGAAAGACAAGTCACGGGTTCAAATCCCAATTCTCAAAGTAATCTATACCCTGACCCAGAGACTAAAATACCCTCGCCATATTGCGGAATTACATTATACAATTTTTTTCATAGCGAACTTACACAGATTATAAAAGTAAAATGTAAAATACACTTTATTTCACAAATAGAAAACAACAAACAAAAGATAGAAAAGGAATTAGTGAGGTACATTTTAGGCGGCCTTATCGCTAAGACCAATCTCTGCCGGGCAACCTTCAACCTTAAAACTACCAATGGCGCCCTCTTGACAGGGTTTTTTAGTTTCTGGTCAGGAAATTATTCCAATTTTCTCACTACCAAAATGTCTAGCGCAGGTTTATCAATAATAATCTACAACACTAATCGAATGCGCATACGCATGACTGTCGTAGAGGTGAACAGGAAGCTGCGCTTGCGCGGCTTTTATACAGTTTTACATATCTCGGCGGATTAGCGCGAGTTACAACATATAGTTGACACCTCGTTAGCATAATTGTTGTGTGATACAAGTGTGGGAATAAATAAGATATAAAATGTGCTAAGAGTAACAAATTAGCAACTTTTTATTAGGCCTTTGGTGTGGGACACCGCCTGCGTCGACACCCTTGCCCCGTCTCATCCAGCCATTATAAAGCCGGTTCTGCGGCCGCTGCTGCAGAAACCCTCAAACGGCGCAAATATACTAACCTGGATGAAACATACATATTTGAGCCGTTTGGGTTTTAAACATCGGGACTTCGGGGCCCGGGAGCGCACCGCGTCTTCAAGGACCTCGCAAAGCGCCTGGTCGACGCGTCAAGAGACCCAAGAGCTGGCTCCTATTTGGCCCAGCGGATCAGCTTATCTATCCAACGAGGCAACGCAGCCAGTCTCTTGGGTACACTGCCGGATGTGGGGCACTAAGCCCATTTTTTTTATCTTTAGTTAAAATTTTCTTCTTAGTCTGAGTTTAGTTTTAGTATTATTATAGATAATAAATAAAGTAATACTGACTTTTTTTTAAACAATCAAATAAATTAATGATTTCAGATAGGAATGGGAATTAGTGGCAAACCTTTATCTCCGCCTGTTCTGCTAAAAGTGTGTGATATGTAAAAATTTAGCATAGGTATCTTTCCATTTTTGTCCGTTTCTGTTTTACTAGCAACATTAGACCACCAATAAAAATACGAATCTTTCTGTCTTCTCTCCAATATCCCTTAATTCTCATAATTAATCTCACAATTAAAAGAAAAAAAGTGCAGTACTCACCCTCACAAAGATCAGCAGCCTGGTATCTCCGATCCTGTACTTCCCCTCAGAGACCCTCACCATCGGGAACTGTGTGGGGCACGAGCACCTCTCCACCAGGTCCCTGACTCTCTCGTCCAGACTCCTCAAATCATTCGTGACCAGCTGCGGCTGGGGACCGTGAGGAACCAGCCCTAACGCCGAGTCGTCAGGGCGCAACTCCTCTCCGGCCAATTCCCTTTCTATCTGCTTCTCCATTTGGACCAGGAGTGGAGCCGGCATGCCGAGTACAGCTCCTTTACGAGCCACTTCCAAAAGGCACAGGACAACATGCTTTTCGTTCTTTCTGAGGCAAAGGTCATCAGTTTCGAAGAGAAGGCACTCCAGTATACCCAAGGCTCGTCGGCACCATTCGATGAAGTTGGAAAGGTTGTCCCTGGCGAAGAAGGTGCCTGCTTTGGCTGCCGGCAGCATGTTCACTGGAGGCCGGGAGCGAAGGGCTTTGGCCAGCGTCAGGGCGTCTTCGGATTCTGGCGCTGGTGAGTCCAGGATCAGACGCGCGGAGTTCCGGACGGCGTTCGCGTGCTGTAACAATGAGAGCGATTGGTTAAGTGACGTTAAAACTTGGTTACTAGTGGATGAATATCGCCAAAACATCAAAAGAGTCCGAAAAGATTTAGGTGTGTCCTATCTTAGTCAAGACAGACCTTTTTGGAAGTATGCAGCTTTCGGATCTAAGGTGTTTAGGGTTGCAGGAAAGAATATTACAGTAAACTTAATCACAAAGTTCTTTAATCCGAGATCTTTGCTATTCCCTAATCACTAAGATCTATTGAATATACGTATAATATATACTCGTAGATCTGTGAATGCTTCAAATATAGATACTCGTATTAAAATTTGAGGAAACTAAGAATCATTTTTCCAGATGGTAAGTGAGGTTAATTGGTAGTTTAATACATAATGTTATAAAAAAATCTACGTCGAGATAAAGGTGATTACAGCGTTTAGTAGCCAACAACCACTCGTTATGTAAATACAAGTGCAGATAGGGTACTAGCCAGCAATTATGGTCATTACCTCATTACTGACTCGTTATAGATTCCACACATAGGAAGCTCACATGTGATCTCTGAGTGTTAAGTTAAACATTGTAATTATCTGCTTTTTTACTGGTTTGACTACCAGAGGTTTTTTTAACTACTCGTAGTTAATATTAAATTATGCTAAAGCTTAGATTTACCCACTCTAGATAAGAATGTTGCCTTTTATTAGTATTTATCGATGTAAAGCCTCGTACAGAAATATACCTATATTTATTATTTCATCAGAGATACAAGGGGGTATATGGGGTCTATTGTTTGTTCTACCAATAGAACAAGTTCAGTAGAAGAAGAATCCATTTGAAAAGTAACTTGAATTTAATATACAATCAACAAAAAATATAGTTACCCACAAATTGCATTTAAATACGGTATTAACCTTATTTTTTTATTGCATCAATCAACTTACATGGACTTACTAAAGAAGGATCTAAAATTAGTTTTTCGATATCTCAACTAACATCAGAGATATTAATGGTTAAAGTTAGTACTGGACAGATGCTCTATCCCTTTCTAGCAAAACAGTCCTTTATATGCAGCCAGGACCTGCTTGTATGGCGCTAGAGAACAGTTACATCATAAAACTTATTGCCGTTTCTTTCTATCGTCTGATTTTTGATTGCCTGTAGCTATTTTATTTTTCAACGAATTTTAATTCTGTTTTCACATTTGACCATCAATTTATGTCTATTTCTTAATTTTTCAGAAATGCATTTAATATGTTTTTGATACTTGGAAACTTTTATTACAGCGTATTTTAAAACGGACTTCAATAAAGCCTTCGCATATCTAAATTACAAGCCACGACCGTGTATCGCCAAATAAGTAATAAATAATCGTAAATCTAAGTGCGCGTGCGATCCCCCGGGCGCTACACTAATGTCTGCTAAATGGAGTGATAAATCTGCCACCAGCTGATGGATCAAGGTCTGCTAATGATCGGTCACCGATCGATAACTATCGATTGATCTAGCTTGATTTATTATTGCTAAACGCTATCAAATTAAATTGTGAAGACAGTTTGTTGGTAGCAGTGAAATTATAGGCGTCAGAGCATAGATTGAGCTGACTAGCCCCGGGCTAGTAACACATGGGCTAGTGCTTTTGTGTCTAAAGCTGGTTGTTTTCAACCCTCGACAAAAAAAGGGAAGTTACAAGTTTGATGCGTATGTCTCTTTATCTATAGGTATGTTTATCTATGGCATCATAACTCAATAATCGATTATCTGATTTGGATGCGGATTATTGTATATATCATTAGGCACAATCGCTAGCGATCCTATACTATCATCATCAGCAGCCTAATAATGCCTCACTGTTGGGGCACAGGCCTCCCCTTGCACAAGGGGGTACGGGCCATGATCCACCGAGCGGGCCCAATGTTGATTGGTGGATTTCACATACCTTCGGAAACTTTTCATTTCCTCAGACATGCAGGTAAACCTGCATATACCATAATGCCTTCAGTAGGTAGTTATCTTATTTTAACTTATGTTAGGGGCACTTCGACCCTGGAGGATTTTTGGTACACACTGGTCATCTCAGTGTGCAGGTTCCCTCAAGATGTTTTCCTTCACAGTTAGAGCAGTCGGTAAATGTACGTAAGTCTTCGAAAAATACGTAAAACTCTTTGGTACATGGCACTGCGTGGTTTCGAACCCGGACCTCCCGCATGGGAGTCCGGTGCCCTACCCCCTGTGACACCGACGCTCTATCTTTAATATTAGATTATCAGCAAGTCAGCATTAAATGATTTTGCATTCCAAATCATAAAATAAATGCAGTTCTTTCCTCTAGTACCTAGGAAGGTGCATCGCTAACGTCTAAAAAAATTCGAAAAATTTATTGGTACATGGCATTCAGCATTGCATGGTTTCGAAACCGGACCTCCCGCATGGGAGCCCGGCGTCCTAGCCACTAGGCCACCGACGATCCTATACTAACGATGAATACATTATTGATAGTTAATAACAATCATTAGTGGTATATGAAACAAGACCTTCAAGATCTCTGTCCATACAAAGATCGATTACTTTAAATCACTGTGCAACATACAATTCTGTCCCCGTCTGTCCGTGGATTTAACAACATAATACCTGTGATAAAACTGATATTTCAACTTGCTCCGTCATTAATTCGTCATTAATTACAAACCCAATCATCGCCGAGCATTAATATTAATGACATACAAGTTATAATGATAAGGTGGTCATGATTTGTAATGATAACATGTGCCGAATTCGTGTCGTTCGTTTTTTTATTGTTTTAATTTCGCGGTTCTGTCGGAAATGACGTTTTAACCAAATGAGAGAATTAATATGGTTGTTCTACTTGTATCCAGGTGATACATCATTTATGATATGACCTTGGAATTAAATTAGAAATAAGAAATTAAACGAAACAAGAAAAACAGTCGACCATAGGTCAACCTACCCAAAACGTCAAAATTTGAGAATCTGAAATGTATGGTTAAGATTTAATCGAAGGTTTTTGACAGAAGTTATATGTCAGCGCAAACAACAAGTGACGTCATAGTGCACGTGTAATGCTCACCTGCGCTTGCGACGAAGCAAACACGCAGCAACAGCCGATACCACGTGATGCCGCCCCCCACTACCTGACCTCTATAAAAGCGGGCGCCCGACCCGAGGTGGCATCATTCTCTTGCGACTCATCGACGAAGCAGTCGGACTTGATATTTTATTAGAGAATATTGCATTTCCGAATAAGTAACCGTAACTGGTTGCTATCAGGGGACTCTCGTATGGCCGGTTACTATTGAATGTCTAACCGGTGACTAGTGGTTGCTGTTGAGACGGCGGACCCGTGGCTAGTTAGTATCGAGTAACTAGGCAGTAACTAATTTGCTGTTAAATAACTCAAAAATAAATTTCGCTGGTATTTTAAAAAAGCAAAAATAGAACAACAGGGTGAGGACAACCCGGAGAATGATAGCGGGCCATCTATGCCCTTACCCTCTGATCTGACATATACTATAGCTTGTGGTCGACTGTACAAGAAATACTATAAATTAACTACACTACTTACTTAACTACAGCAGAGACTTGTTGTAAATTGAGAATAGAATGTATCTTTTTTTTTAACAAAATCAGTCCGCCTGTTCCAATTATAAGTTTACCCCAGGGGTGGAAGAGTAACATTTTCTTAATATAACGCCTGAGCTACGATTGTGTTTACTAGTATTCGATTTGTTCTTTATTCAATTAACTATGCAAAACGCCAAAACAACTTATCACTAGTGATAATAGTTGTCAGATTACTAAATTAATAACCAGATACCGCTGGCGGGATGAAGTGGTGAAGGATCTGTGTGAGCTCCGGGCGCCTGACTGGCTCGAGACTGCAGGGGAGAGAGCGATGGCGCTCTTTGGTATCGGAGGACATGATCCATTTTGGGTCGCTGCGCCAGCGGAGTAAGTAAGTAAGTAAATTAATAACTCTAAGTGCTTAGTGCCTACTTTATGTAATCTAGATAACGCGGACGATGATGTGATTTTCTTTTAGGTAATATTTGTTTTATTTTAATTTTTTTCCTATAAATAATTTATTTGTTTGTAAATTAAATAAATTTTGTTCGTATTTTGTTTGAATTCAAAAAGTTTATTAGTATTTAAATTTCACTTCTAATTTAACCAAAAGCAATTTAAAGAAGTAGTAATTTCCCTCGACCTGAAACCAACTCACGTAAACACGTGTCAATGAGCAACAACAACCAGCTCGTTCAACCAACGCCAGCAACGAGCTTTCCCTTTTATGGTCGTCTAAAACTTTTCATTTTCATTAATTAACTGCTCAAGGTGATAACACAGCGAGCGCTCATGGAATTGAGGACACCATTAATCTATTTAACATGCCACCATACACCTGTTTCCTCAACTGCTGTTAAATTAGACTAACTCTCCCTTTTAAGATGCCGCTCTGAATCTTATATTATAAGAGACACACCTAAATCCTTATCGAGAAATTTTGAAAAATTCTGATGCCACGATGGTTTTTTTTAAATGGCAATGGTTCTGAACATTTCTGCCAGTATCAAGTCGATTTAACGATGTTATTTTTTAACGTGAAGAGTGTTTTATAGGGCCATAGAGAAAATGGCGTCACGAGCTGTGTTGCCAGCATTATTAGTACTAGCAGATTCGGCAGTAATTTGATTTAAATCATGCACACATCTTCCTAACACTTACATAACAGGTACATATCCTGACCATCTTTTGATGACTACTAGTACAGCAATTCACTGCACGGAGGACCGGCGCGTTTGGAAGAAGACTGTATAGTTTGTCGGGGTCACGATCCTCAACACCCAGGGATCGACTGAGGAAGAGGGGCCGTTCAAGTATTACGTAAGCATCAAAGGGTGGGTAGGGGGTTAAAATAGCTACAATTCTGCTTACGTAATACTTGAACGGCCCCCAGAGGACTACAGGTACAAAGTGGAACACATCACTGGTTCGTGTAATGAAGCAGTAAACCAAGGTCCAGAGCCAGGAGACAGACTCGTTAAGGCAACATTAACATTAAGGGACATTCCATACAGCCTTTAATGGTGATTGCCAGTAGAAATAACGACTGGGGCGAGCGGCCACGAACGTGACCAAATTCATGTCTCTGATATGTTTATCGTTAAAAAAATTACATCGATTCCATTTTTAACCGAATTTTGAATAAGTGGTTGTAATGTTTGCTTATGTGTTTTCTTTAATGGTAATGTTATTAAAGTTTCGATTCAATACGTTGTACGGTTCGTCAACAGAACTCGCGGTTTTACGTTATTTTGCTGCTGAAAGTTTCTCGCGCCGCTTCTTTCCTTTCAGCTACAGCACCTTACGAAGCGGTGGTAGAGTAAAACATGACGTTGTAAAAATGTACTATAAGGTACAATATTCATATTCAGTAATGATCATACATTGTCAAAAAGATAGATAAATATTAAAATATTAGCATGTCATGATCATTATAACTATTAAAATACATTAATATTAATAAAATTTCATACTTATTTTATTTTATTTTTTATTTTATTTTTTTACTTAAAGTTAGTATAATGTCAAAAAGTATTGCAGAATATACCTACAGAGTAATATGCCTTTTGGACCAACCATTTTTTTAATTTAAAACTGTTGTACGTTTCGTTTTAATAAATAAGTTTGATTTGATTTTTTATTAATAGTGCTTACTGCAAGTTCACATTAGAGGTTAGGTGAAGCATCTACCTGATGGTGGTAGAGATCAGGTTAGCCTATAGACTAAACTTACTAGGGTATTGCCAAAGCTACTATATTATGTATATTAATTAAAGAAAGAAAGATTATTTCCAATAGCGCACACATACTAACAATTAGGTACAGAAGATAAAAATAATATTAAACAAATATATTATAAATGTTGTAATTCTCCCTTCAGGATGGTAACGTAATGAAATACAGCCTTCTCATATGATTTCTATTATATTTCCCTTTTTCCTTGCACACAACTTCTCTGCACCACGCCTCTGTCCCGAGTGACATTTGTTTTCTTTGTTTCTCTAGATACCGCCAAGTCCGTTCTTTCTTTTTTATTTTTGGCCTTGCTTATCGATATTTAGAGTTGTTATTAAACATACATATTGAAATTCATACGCAATTTAAATCAAACCCAACATAAAAATAAATAAACAAAAGTAATTAAGTTATTTAGTTAGTTATTTTGAAGAAAACGGACTCTTCCAAAAAATGTCGAAATACTTCGCCACCGAAACAAGATATTTTGCGACAGATTCCATTCTATAGACCTCCCTTATCCTGGGATGAGAAACCTAGTACAAAGTCTGGTGATATAACTCTAAGTGCAATGTGGGTAAGTTGTTTAAATATGTGTTTCCGATTAAAAGGAAAACGGAGACACGAGGCACTTTACCCAACTCCTCAAGTTTAGCCAGCGCATCAAGAACTCTATGGTAATGATAAGATCTCTACAATAATGGAAACTCCAGTAGGCCTAGCACGCAGGCACCGGTGCGTTCCCCTGGAAATCCCGGAGCGTGCATATCGGCACGCTGATCAATTCTGTTATTAATTTGTGAACATATGTCCGCCAACGAGGGGGTTTTAGTGGGTAAAAATCTCACCCATGAGGTCCCCCCCCAAGTAAAAAGGCCTAGTACGCAGGCCCACTACGCAGCCCACGCCTGGGCGCCATCCTCCAGCCGTCGTTATCACACTACCCACAGCTCGAATGAAGCCATTAATAACTGCTCAGGTTGCTCATCTCTTCGCATATGATTCACTGGATGCGCACGCGGTTATGAATTAAGTACTACGGGTTTTCGATTGAAGGTAACTGTGGAAACGATCAATCTGCAAGTCGGCAACTGATCGCGCAGTAGCATCTTTTGGTAGAGACCAAGATCTAGTCAGGCTCAATAAGCTGGTGGAGTGAGTAATAAAAGCTGCATGCGACCAAATTATTTCGAACGTATGTCACTTATTGTCTTCTTCCTTCATTATGCGAACGGCTAAGGAATGGAACAGCCTGCGTGGAACAGTCTGTATTCCGAAACCTACAACCTTGGGATCTTCAAGGCCAGAGTGAATAGGCATATACTGGACCCGCATGCTCCATCGTCGACCTCATCGTCGCTTACCATCAGGCGAGATCGAGGTCAAATGCGGGTTTAATAGTCTTTTTTTAAAAAAAACTTTTCTTTTGTTCTTTTGAAATTACTGGGACCCTAGGGAAGCCCTGGCTCGAAATAATTATTAATTTTCGGGATGGATTTTTAAAGCATGACGGGGAGGGGCGAGAAGGGTAGTTTAAGGGATTCAGTCATTCTTGAGGACGAGTGTTGGAACCCCCAGAATCCGCGGTCAACAGAGGTGGAGGCTTAGTATTTATTTACCTTAATGCACACAATGCACAGCCCTAACTATAAACGCATCATTAGGGTAACTGCACATTAATTTAGTTAGGAAGATCATTAATCACTTCACGGAATCGACTTCGCAACTTCGTATTGATTCGTAGTAGTGGCAATAATCGTTCGGTGTGAGTTTGCTGGTTGCGGTTGCGACATGCGCCGGCGCCGACGACGCGCCGATGTATAGAGTGTGCAGACAAATAGATAATTAATTAAATAAAATATAAATAGGTAGATTTTTAGACATTTTTGATTTAAAACACATTTGACAACATAGCTGAGCCGGAGCCACGCACGAGATCAATATATTTTGCGTTTTTCTTGAATCAAAATTGCCTTAATTATCACCGATTCCCGATAGGACCAAGCCATGATAGAAACATTTCAACTCCCATCCACAGCTACAGTTAAAAATAAAAATAAAGCTGGTTAATCCCCCCATCCACCTGCCCATTGCAGTCTATACTTCGTGTAGGTTCTATATGTTTGACCAAATACTGAAGCCTATGTCGCCTTGTACCGGAAGGCATCTTTTTGTTACACTCTGTATCCAGTTACTGAATCGATGGCAGTTCCGAATTGTATTAATTAGACCAAGGACTTTTCTGATGACGCCCACCTCACTGTATTGTGAAGGTATACCCATAGCTACAATATGATCGTACTTATTGGTTATAAATTATTGGGGGAAGAAGGACCCGTCACTCACCCTCGGATTCGCCCTCCCCAACGATAACCAATTTTTTTTTATTGCTGAGAAACCTTACAGGTATACAATTCCTGAATTGTTGTTCTTTTTTTTTACAATCGTGCAAGCCAAAAAACAGGTCTCCTTATTTATACAATGAAAAAATAGTAACATCTGAAAGTTAATAAAAATGGAGGTGGGAAAGTTGGATAGGGAGTGGGGAGAACAAAGAAAAGGGTATGTGTGTTGTGTTTGTATAGTGTGTTATAGGATGTAATATGTGTTGAGAGGGTGTGTGAGGGTGTGTGTGAGACAGAGGAAGATTTGTGTTATGTTCTGTGTGTGTAAACTGCACGCTAATCAAGTAATCGGACCTGCGCTTCTCGACCCAATGTCAGCCATTACCTGCTTCTTGTACGCACAATTGCAAAGGGTGACATAATTATCCGACCTCCTAAAGATGCCATAATGATTGAGGGAGAGTGAAATAATGAATTTCCGCAAAGTAACGCCTAATTCCATCAATTATGTCTTTGGTTAATGACATAGTCTTGATGAAAGCCTTAAGACGCTCCTGAAAGTTTTAGGAGTAAGTAAATACGAAATTAAGAATTAATTAATGAAAGAACAATGGCGATGTTCCATATATTTTGAGGCCCAGTGTTTTTGACAACGTTCAGAAGGGAGATACGTTCGTGCCCAATAGAGGCAAGTATAAATTCATTAAAGAGATCTCATACTCGTATTACTAAGTGATTAAGAATTTTAATTGATTTCTACGCGCAAATGTAAACAACTTTGCAGAGAAAAAAGCAACAAAAGTAAAGATGCTTATGAACATGAACACGTTTCACCAACAGCCAATAAAATGTTTATTCGATTCACTACGAATGAAAAAAAAAAACGATTAAAAGAAGACTATGAAGTAATGATACTACCGACATATTAAAATATTACAAATTATACATCGATAATAATTATATTATTATGTTAGTATATAGTATTCATTTATTTATTTGTATATTTATGTATTATATTATATTTATGTACGTATTTTCTATTTTGTATTATTATTTAGCATATAGGTGTACGCTTCGCCTGCCTTGATATGAATCAAATTATCATTTTATGGGGTTTGCTGGAAGAGATCTCTCTTAGAGATAAGTCACGCTCTTTGTGTTTCACATATTTTTGTATAAGTTTGTATTATAATGTTTGTGTACAATAAAGAGTTAATTAATTGATGTGTCAATGACGGACGTTTATGAAAGTAGAAATATATCATTCCAGATTTCAGATTAATTTTCGTAAAAAGTAACTCACTCAGCTCTTTGGAGGACTTCTTGCTCCACGGGATTCAGTGACGCTTTTCGGGCGCATGTTTCAAATAAATATGTATGAATCCTCCCCTGTTTCTTGGTAGCGGTGGCCAAGATCCACTTCGGGTCGGGTCTTCGGGTCGGTAAGTCTGTACTCATCTTTACACGATACAATATTTACTTGCAGCGGAATTATTTCGATTTTTGGTGTAAAATAAAAACGGAGCAAAACACTGGAATATTTAATTTGGAACTAAATTCTTCCAATATAGCGTCAGGGTTAAAACATAGCTTTTATGAGTACTTAAGTTAGTTAGGGCCATGTCAGAGACCTAGAGGGGCGGCCTGAACAGCCTTGGCTCTAAGCACACGATAAAAAGAAAAAGACTTAACTAGTAACTTTTACGCTCGGACTATCTGATTAAATACCATCAATAATAGACCAAAATGAAGACAACGTGATCAAATACCAATTAATCCAAACAGCATTAGAGAAAAAGAAGCCCTAATAGCTACATAATATTTCTTGCATTTAAAAACCAGAATTCCCAAACATCCCCGACCTTGTCAACGTTCTTATTCCATAACCAGTACTTACTAAAGAAAGTGGTGTGTAAGTAAGATACAAGGAAGATACCTTAGGGAGTCGACAGCGAATTAGCGCTCGCCCTCAAAACCCCGGTGAAGCTGTAAAGGTCAATAGGACCACCAGAATTAGTCGGTCAGAAAAAAAACTTCGGCGAATTGTCGCAGAAACACTTCGACCGCAGTGTGGCGCGCGCGCACTTGACTCGCTTGCAGTTCGATAACCGTTTCTCGTAAGCGAGAAGAACTGGGGACGTACTGAGGAGCAGGTAGACACAGCGGGGGCCTCATTATTTACCCTTGTTATTATCTATATATCTTATATTATCTCCCCGCGCCTGGTAGTCCGAAAGCGGAATGGAGATGCTGGAATTAGGTCGTGCAATCCGATGCGCACTCTCCGAAATGTATCCTATAAATTACCGATAGACAGGCAACCTTGCGCCGATGTTCCAGACTTTGCAGTCTAGCTTCCACCAGCGATTCGTCACCTCGTAGTTGTAGGCCATTTAAAGGTCGCTTGGAGGCTCAATAAAACTCAAAATTATGGTATTCAAAGTTCCCTATGCCACTCAAGTAAAATACCATCTCGAGTTAAATATACTTGCCTTTCAGTCAATGTGCCCCTTAGAATATTGTGCCCCATTAGGCTGGGGCCCCAAGCGACTCCGTCCCCGAACCAACCTCAAAAACCGGAAAGATCCCAAGTCCATCCAGCAGTTCAAGGTCGCGTGCCTTCACCATTCGCGATTAATTTCGATTTCCGATGCTGTCTTTATCGAATCGACATTCGACAGTAATAAAGGTGTAAAAATGTCACTTATGACAAGGGTTAAAAGGTGAATTGGTGATTAAGCTGGGTAAGGTCATCAGATGGGGTCATTATCGGACAACTGCAGAATTGAAATCGAAAATCATTTCGATTAACTTGTCAATACTTTATTTTCATTTCTTTAGAATTTCGCATTCTTTTACCGTTATCGTGGTATCAAGTTCTGACAAAACAGGAGTAGCAGTGGGAGAGATGAGATGACCGGGTTTCGTCCAATTTATTACATACAATATACAATTGAGTAGATTTTTATAAAAAAATATAATATAACACTAAAATAATACTAAAGCTAAAACTAAACTAAGGCTAAGAAAGCTAAAGATAAAAAATTTGGGTTAAGTCCCCCACATCCGGCAGTGTACCCAAGACACTGGCTGCGTTACCCCGTTGGATAGCTAAGCTAATCCGCTGGGCCAAATAGGAGCCAGATCTGAGCCAGCTATGGTACAGCGAATTACCCTTCACCGATAGAACGTTTCGGCGAAAACACTCTTAATCGAAGGTTACTTTTACGAAGAAATCATTCATCGATGGATGCTTGCGTCTTTTGACGCGTCGACTTATTTTTATAGATTATTGGAAAAATTATGAATAATTCTGATACCAGTGGCATTACTATAGTAAAGTCAATTTACATTTTCAGATTTTCACTTTCATATTTCTGTATTTATTTCTTACAGAACCCGTGTATCTAGGAATTATACTTGGGATAAGTCCGACTCAAGCTAACAGTGCTTATACTTATCATGTAGTAAGTATTAGGGAGCCATTAATTTAAGAGACCAGTAATAAATTTTGAAAGTTTTTGCCTAAGATATGGCAGTGATGTGATGTGACGTCAGCTATAGCGATGTGTTAAGCAAACAACTTTTTACTGCCTATCTTTCATAAAAACAGGTGACTGAATCTGACCTTGACTTGAAATTAAACTTAGAATCCGAAGACCAAAATAGAAAAGACACAACACTGAATACAAATTGTAATCACTTCCTCAAATTAAGATATTTCCTAGTGCAATACCCCGATTAGAACAAACCGACTAAGTTACATCACGATAGGATGGAATCTCTCTTTCCAATGTCTAGAACTAGACAAAGAGATCCGATTACGTCATGTATGTAATAGCCGGGTGGGTGAAGTTAGTGTATTTGTCTGAATGTCAACTAACAAAGTAATCAAGAATCAGCCGCACGATAAATCATAATAACTCTAGATCACTGATAAACACGTCTCAGGTACTATTGTTTATTATTATGTGCTTAATTTGATGGATAGACTGGAGGTTGGTAATTGTTATTATGAAACATGGCAATTGTATGTGAGGATTGACAAATAAGGTTGTAACAAATCATTGCCTAATTCGTTACAACCACTTTATTAGTTGTTTTATTGCCTATGTGTCTTTTCAGAACATTACTAGATATAATATCATTTATTAATTCTATAACCAAACCCACGTTTGACCTCAATACAGCTGATGGTAGGCAACTGAGGACGATGATGCGAATCTAATACCTCACCTTCAAGATCCGAAGATGTTGATAGTTGTTCTTGATCTTGATTCCAGGTTATAAGACCCAATTAGAGCTGGAGTTAGAGTTAGAGTATGTAAAGTTTGAATTATAGTACGAGTTTAAGAAGGATCATTAAGAGGTGGAAATCCAATGAACACTAACATCAAGCCTACCCGAGGTCGGTCATTACAAACCAGCTAACCGCCAGGAAGCAGCAAGTCATAACCAATCAAACCCAATCAATGGGTATAAATGAATCACCTAATACGGCAACACTGATCACAATAATCTGCTCCAAGGCAACTGATCCGAGATGATCATACATGGCGATAACTCGGCCAGTTCCTGTCATGGCAAGGTCCTGCACAATGATCTGCGCAATGTCATGGCTTCGGCCAAGTATGGTGTGGTCGAGAATTTCGTGACCGCTTCATGTTTTGAATGTGTAATTTGTGTTATCTTCTCGCTCAATGATGACCTCTGAGTCGGTAGTGCACCTGTCTTCTGTGTAAGGGATTCCGGGTTCGGTTTCTGGGTCATCTAGGCTATTGTCATTGTCTCTGACTAGACCCAATCGATGTTTTTCTTTAGCTTCACGAGATCATTGCATTTCATCTTACTGATCTTCTGGCACATCTAGTGTGTTCGATCTTTAGTTAAAAAAAACCATATCTAACCCAACACTTATATCATCAAAGCAAAACATATCGGATTCAATTTCCATGAAGATCAAAACCCTACACTTAAATTCAGACATTTCCCACGTCCATGTCTACAAAGTCAGCGTACATTGCCGGCTTTTCAATAATTGACTTCATTAGCTAAAGAACACCCTTCACAATCCATTCCATCCATCAGCATTAAACCAGACCCCTCTACTTGTCACATTAAGCCTTTCTTCCGCGTTTAACCCTTGTACGGTTATCGCGGTCGTAAATCTCACAGATAGTGTGAATTTTTGCGTGAGTCAGTCACCCCGGCCTGCTGGCGAGGTGCAGCGAGGAAGTGCGCGGCCTTGCGTGTCGCGATCTCGGCCTCCACAGGTGTTGCCATAGTAGAAAACTGGGTTTATTACCATTTGCAAAAAAAATACTAAACTGAAAGAAGTGAAAATTAGAATAGCTGAAGGGGTGGCGATCACTGTACCTTCCTTTCACTTCAAAAAAGGGTTTGAGACAACCATTTTGAGATTCAGAATCAGTAATGAGAATGAGGTCTTATAATTATATGAAGCTTCAACAAGATCGTACACAAAGAAAGTGAAGTGTGAGATTCTCTCCACATGGTTAATTTAAGAAGATTACTGGCGATGGGTGAATGAGAAAAACGATAGACCAAATGAAATAAGAAAGACCTATATCCAGTGGACGAATATGGATTATTGGAGATAGATAATATCCAGTTTAGGTCTTTACCTTCGAGAATTCTCACCTTTGAATCCTAAGAATCAGTACAAATAGGGAGGACATGACACACATGGCAACCCCGGCCTCGACGGCGCGCCCCGCCCCATATAAGGCACATCTCGCGCCTGCGCGGCGCTTCCACGTCACGTGGCCCTTAATTGCATCTAAATTTCTCGCATTTATTGAAGGAGGAAATTGTTTACGTGCTTTTCTGTAGCCTTGTGGGCATTTCTGAGGAATTAACCAGAATCTCTCGCGAATGACCCATCAGGGTCATATCAGGACAATAAATATTCAGAAATGTTTGTTTGGAAAGGAGTTAACAGGCGTTTCAGGATTCAGACCGTATTCCGTGCAGCAGCCAGAAAAAAATTGTTGTGGGGTCTGAGTAAATTATAAGCAGAGGACTCTAAATCTTTGTGTGATCTTCTGGGATTTCAGGGAGCCCCGGGGCTCCAGTCTTTCTCTCTGACTACGACCCTGTTAATTTTAATAATTTTCTTTTGAATTGGGTTGGTAACAAATAAATATAATGGTGAGAATTTAGTTATCGATACTATCGAGTAAAGGTAAAGGTAGTTAGATATAACCACTGATAATCATCATCTGATCAAAGAGTTTGTCTTTTACCTTTCTGTAAAATTCTCGATTCATCCCCAAAAGTTTTCATTTCTATATTAGCCAGTATCTAGTTATTTGCTTTAACAAAACCTTGGCAAAGTCAGAATATCTACAATTTTCTCAACGTATTGCGGTCACCAGGTAGTTAAGTTAGATGTTTATAATTTCTGAATTAGCCCATGCATGAATAGATCGTATTAGTGCAGTCGGAAATGTCTCAAGGTGTCAACACGAGGGCGGCCTGAACAGAGACGGATTAGGGCTCCAGGGGCCCTGGGTTGCAATCCCATGGGAATATTTTCATCAAAATGTTTATTATGAGTTAGAGGAGTATGTCACCCCAGAAAGACGCGGTGGAGAGTGACCTGTGTGAGCTACACTCCGAAATTTAGAGATGGCTGGAAAAAGGAGCAGTGGCGTCTCTTGGTTCCGGAAGCCAAGATATAATTCTGGTCGCCAAGTTAAGAACGACCGACGATTAGCGGACGTAACTATACTTTAAGAGAGCAGTTGCCAAATTAAAACAGGCAATGAATAAAAAATGCTGTCCGATTATTTAATTGATTTTAAATCCACGAGGAACCAGGCTTCCTCGTGGTTATATTAGTGGGACAAATTAGTAGGAACACCAGGAAATGGTTTTGGGCCCATGCTTCTGTTCCTTAATCCGCCCCAGGTCGATCGCGGCCAGCATGCGGTCTGCGCCGGCGCAGTGATTGACGCACAAATTCACAGTTAATTAATTTACCAGCGGTGGGTGACTGCTGACTGCTGGGCGACTCAAGGAGACTGTCCAAAGCCCCTATATTTTATTTATTGTTAATTCATGCTGGGAATCTATCAGAAAAAAATCATGGCACAATTTGGTAACCAAATTTTAATAGAAAATTATAAACAAAGCGACCGAAATTTTATTTTACGACAACAACCTAACATCATAATTATTGCGTGAGAAATAATAAGGCTTCTAAAAACCCCAACTTATTATTACGAATAAACCATTAAGTATAGACCAACAATTATTTTGATTTAGCGTTTCGATTAATAAATTAACCTCTAAATTACTAGTTTACCGACTGCTTGTCAGCGATGGATTTATAAAAAACTAAAAAAAAAACTACTTGCACATACTTGCCTGCAAGGTCATGTCGGAGCGAAACCGACACGGATGGGTTAGGTTGAAGCAAGCTGCGCTCGCTACGCCTATTTGCCGCCCCAGCCTTCGTTAGGTTAGTTTTTATAACAACCCATAAAAAACTGTTTGTATATGCTTGCATGAGAGGTAAGGGAGGAAAGGTCACTAACCTTGGGGAGGTCAATAACTCGCATCGAAAATTCAGAGGCTATAATGGAAATTACGATGCTGAGGTTATATTAAATCTTTCTTGTTTTGACAATATTTAGTCGCTAAAATAGTATTTTTAGAGGCTCATTGTTGGTCGGTAAACTAGTAATTTAGAGGAAAATTTAGTATTACAATAGACAAAAATGCTATTTAGTAGAAGACTCGTTAGTTACCACCAAATTTTAATTATAATACATATAGTTATTATAAGTAAAAATATCTAATACTTTATTAGTAGTACCGTCAGTAATATATCCCGACTATAAAAAATACATAATTTGAACGGTGAAATTTTAAGTACCAGACAAAAACGAATTTTTTTTCTTTTTTTTAACTTAGTTGTAATATATACCCATATGACCCATAATAAGTCAACTTCGTGTTGTTATTACTTCAACTAAAAATATTATAAACAAAAGTATTTTGGTTTGATTAGTGTCACAGTATCGTATTGCCAATGCCACTGAAACAGGTTTTAAAAAAATCTAAGTCAGTTAAAAATCATAATCTAAATAATTATCAATAAAAAAGGTTGAAACATGAATTAAAATAATTAAAAACAAAACAAAAATTAAAAATGCAAAAGAATCTGCGATGGCCGGGAATCGAACCCGGATCAACTGCTTGGAAGGCAACTATGCTGACCATTACACCACCATCGCAGCTGACGAGAGAGGCGAAATTGCGCTACTCTTCAGACGAATACAAAGTCACGTTCTAAGATCAATGAACTCTGATTACGCGTCAGTACAACTTTCATTGAGGCGATTGTGCTTGAATGATCTATAGCCAAAGTACCCACACTGATACACTTTCCTTACGTGATATTACTACGTGAGATAATAAGTGATGTTTTGAGTTTATATCATTATCGTCAGAATGGTGACTTTTAGGATATCATCCATATATCACTTAGTGACAGTCAAGTGCTGAGAACTTTTTGTAGCACTGATTACAAAACACCATTAAAGTGAAGTTTTCATTAAAAAGCATGCTATCCCTATGCCATAGCTCTAGACGAAATTGACATGAGACTTAAGGAAGCCTTAATATTAAGGACGTTTCTCGCAACTCGGAGCTTCGGAGTGCTGAGCCAGCTGAATAAGTAGAGAAGTAGGAAAACATTTTAAGAAAATAAATTAAAAACTTTAGGATAGGTTAGGTTTGGTGACTTAGTAACTTTGTATAACCTGGGACAGGTGCAGGAGTTACCCACATTTATTTAGTTTAAAGAAACACAAAAACAATGGTTTAGATTAGTGCAAGAGACTGCGGCGCAAGCGTCGCCAGTTCGAATTCCTATCACCATGCATTTTAGTTAAGGAGGCGAGCGCGCGAAAAGCGACGAATATCTGTAGAGGAAGCAAGATACGCGTGCCAAGACAGACATTCGATCGAAGCGCTCCGTTCTCTCTGCCTCTCAATGTAAAATATTACCAAGGTATTTCTTTTAAAACACCAATTATTATTCACTTATCAATTTACAAGAACAACCACAACATTTACATTTTATCTCCGCTCAGTAATCAAAAGCTTGTAATCTCATTTGTAAACACGGCAAACCACAAAACACTTACAAGTACTACAAACAAACTACGTAACAAACAAGGTGCATCTCAATTAATTAGCGGTTCAAGCCATAGGTGAGAGCGAGACAGAGCATGCGCTCGCGCAGCCGCAATTACTTTGTCGATCGCCGCCGGTGGATCGTGATCACAGAGATTTCATTGCGACTTGCGAGTATAGGACGGTATGGGTTTGTTGGTCGTTTGGACTATTTTACTTTAGTAGGATCCATAGATCATTGTCGCATAAATGCTTATTTGTTTTTTACACTGATGATGTATTCTGTTCGTGACCTTTCGTGAACTTCGACTCTCGTTTAAAAAGAAAAATACTTGAGTTTCACACACAATTTTTGGATGTAACAAGGATGAACAGAATCAGACTGTTCTAGCACCCTCATATACCCCGATACTATAAGGACGAAACTGATCTCTGACCTGATCATGACGACGATAAGGATATAGATGGAGCACTTGAAGTGACTGTGGCAGTATCTTTTAAACATTTTAATTAGATAGGGATTATTTTACCATAATTTGGAAAGAATTTATAAGAAATTTCCTCCGTGTAGGGACGGAGCAGAATACAATGTCCCTACCGCTACTGGGTGAGCGTGTCGTAAGAGGCGACAAAAGATCCCTTCCCGCTTGGTGGTAGGACCCCTTGGGGTCCGCCTGACTAGCTACCACCCTTCTATGGAGTCTGTCGCCAAATATCCCCGCTTTGACGGTGATGTGTTTCGACAGTGTTTAGAAGAGCCAGTCCTCCCTTCCATTTCCTTCTCCTCCTAGAATGTTACAGTGTGCGATGACACTTGAGGTCTAAGGGTATCGAGAGGAAAAGTAATTTCTTGCTTGAGGGCGTGACGTGTTGGTTTGAGGGCCAGGGAGACCCGGTGAAACGGCTGACCGCTGGCCGCCCGCTTGTTGTGGGGGACCCGAACCCAGGTATCACTATCAAACTCTGGCCTGGGAGGCTGTCCCGCCAACCAGTGTAAAGTCCCGTGGGGTGGTTGTCATGCCGGAGTAAGAGACCGGAGTGGAACCAGGCAGCTACCCTCGGGGGGGACCGGGGGCCCTTCCGTCCCTCATGCCAGCACATCACACAACCTTCACCCGAATTGCTTATCAAATATCGTACTGTTTTTACCCGAGGTTATCGAGACTGTAACTTTCTCTTTTTCCCATTAAAAACGTAAAAACATGGCTGTTAAAAAATATAAGAAAAGAGTATCTCCAGCGGCTCCCCTTTCCACACTTCGAGTAGACATGTGTAATATCAGGGGATTGCACTCCAACCTTAACGCCGTCCATCGCCACCTTGAGACGGCAAAGCCTGCCATACTCTTTTTAACGGAGACACAAATATCCTCCCCGGCCGATACATCTTACCTCCACTACCCCGGTTACAAACTTGAGCATGTATTCGTGCGGCGTGCCGGGGTATGCATGTTCGTTCGGGAGGATATTTGTTGTCGACGGCTTAACAGCCTTGAAGCAGCTGACCTGTCAATTTTATGGACCCGCATTGACTACGGTGGTCAAACTCGTATCTATGCGGTCCTATACAGGTCTCATAGCGGTGACGCCGAAACGGACAGGCTCTTTGAGTGCATCCGGGGGGCGACCGACAGAATTCTCGAGCAGTACCCCTCCGCTGAAGTCGTCATTCTTGGCGACTTTAATGCCCATCATGCTGAGTGGCTGAAATCCCGCAGCACCGACCATGCGGGCCGTACTGCTCATAACTTTGCTCTGGCCTATGGCTTCTCTCAGCTGGTTTCCACTCCAACGAGGGTACCAGATATTGAGGACCATACTGCATCCATTTTAGACCTCCTGCTGACTACAGACCCAGACAACTACCAAATCTCTGTTGATGCCCCGTTGGGATCTTCTGATCATTGTCTGGTAAGTTCTGTGGTGCCACTAACGCGTCCCGAATATGCTCGACCTGTCGGGAATCGTCGTGTGTGGCACTATAAGTCAGCAGATTGGGATGGGCTACGGGAATTCTTTGCGGCCTACCCATGGGGGCGGCTTTGCTTCAATTCGGCAGATCCTGATGCCTGTGCAAACTCCGTAGCCGATGTGGTGCTGCAGGGTATGGACTGTTTCATTCCAAACTCTGTGGTACCCATAGGTGGGCGGAATCAACCCTGGTTCGATAGTGCTAGTGCTGAATCCTCTGGGCTCAAGCAAACGGCCTATCGGGCTTGGACAAAAGCGCGGGCGTCTAAAGATCCAAACACCTCCGAATGGAAGAAAAAATATAATGCTGCCTCCAGGTCCTCCAAGAAGCTAATTGCCAGAGCGAAGTTTAATTTTATCGGCAGAATTGGGGAGCGACTAGCGAGCTATCCTTCCGGGAGTAGAGCTTTTTGGTCGCTCGCCAAAGCTGTTCAGGGCAACTTCTGTCGGTCGTCTTTTCCGGCCTTGCGCAGGGCGGATGATTCGTTGGCCCATACTGCAAATGAGAAAGCCGAACTTCTGGCTAATCTCTTTGCGTCGAACTCGACTCTTGATGACAGAGGGGCCACACCGCCTACCATCCCACGATGTGACAACTCCATGTCGGAAGTCTGCTTCAGTCATAAAGCGGTCCGACGAGCTCTACTGTCCCTCGATGTCAGGAAGTCGAGTGGGCCCGACGGTATCCCTGCCATAGTGCTTAGAACATGCGCTCCCGAGCTATCTCCTGTCCTGGCAAGGCTTTTCTCACTATCCTACTCCACTGGTAAAGTCCCGTCTTCCTGGAAGGTAGCCCTCGTCCACCCGATACCCAAAAAGGGTGACCGCACTGACCCGACCAACTATAGGCCGATAGCGATTACCTCCCTGCTCTCTAAGGTGATGGAGCGAGTCATAAATACCAAGCTCCTGGGGTATCTGGAGGATCATCTGCTGATTAGTGACCGACAATACGGCTTCCGTCATGGTCGGTCAGCGGGTGATCTTCTAGTATATCTTACTCACCGCTGGGCCGAAGCTATAGAGAGCAAGGGAGAGGCTTTGGCTGTCAGCCTAGATATCGCGAAGGCCTTCGATCGGGTCTGGCACAGGGCACTTCTGGAGAAGTTACCATCCTACGGGCTACCCGAGGGTTTGTGTGACTGGGTAACCAGTTTTCTGTCCGGGCGAAGCATTAAGGTCGCTGTCGACGGTTGCTGCTCGGACACTAAGCCCATTAATGCTGGTGTACCACAAGGTTCCGTGCTATCGCCCACGCTGTTCCTCCTGCATATCAATGATATGCTGCAAATTGACGGCATTCATTGCTATGCGGACGACAGCACGGGTGATGCTTACTACAAGGGCCATACCACATTCCCTCGGTCACTTGTGGAGGAGGGTAGAACCAGACTTGTGTCCGAAATCGAGAACTCTTTAGAGCAGATCTCTGATTGGGGTAGACTAAATCTAGTCCAATTCAACCCCACAAAGACACAAGTCTGCGCCTTCACTGCGAAGAAAACCCCATTTGTCATGGCGCCTCAATTTCAGGGCACTCCCTTGACTATCTCCAATAGCATAGGAATCCTCGGTGTCGACATTTCGAGTGACGTGCAGTTCCGGAGTCACTTGGAAAGCAAGGCTAAATTGGCCTCCAAAAAGCTCGGTGTGCTGAATAAAGCAAAGCGGTACCTCACGCCCGGCCAGAGGCTAACGCTTTATAAAGCGCAAGTAAGGCCGCACATGGAGTACTGCTCCCATCTCTGGGCCGGTGCAGCCGAATACCAGCTTCATCCACTTGACTCCGTGCAAGGGCGCGCTACTCGAATTGTCGACGATTCCGTGCTCACGAGCGATTTAGAGCCTCTCAGTTTAAGGAGAGACATTGGCTCTCTCTGCGTCTTCTATCGCGTCTATAATGGGGAGTGCTCTTCAGAACTATTCGACTTGGTGCCGTCGTCTACTTTCTTGAATCGCACCACTCGTCGGCGGCTCAATTTTCACCCGCACTTTCTAAAGCCTTGGGTGTCTACCACGACCCGTTTTACACGAACGTTTCTGCCACGCACCTGCAAAATGTGGAACTCTCTTCCACCCGACGTTTTTCCACAGCGCTATGACATGGGATGCTTCAAAAAGAACGTTAAAAAAGTCCTCTCCCTCCACGGCCGGCAACACACAAGCAATACCCCTGGTACTGCACGTGTCTCTAGGCGACGGTGACTACTTACCATCAGGTAGCCCGTCTGCCTGTTTGTCGTTGCTAATTTATAAAAAAAAAAAAAAAAAAAAAAAAAAGAAACCACGAAAGCATAAAAAGGTACAACACTACCAGAACCCCTTTACGCCGCGCCATAGCGAAGATATTTGGCTGCAGACTCTACCCTGCCATCAAGCAAGGTTCCTCAAGATAGTCGCTTCAGAATAGCGGTAACCATGCCTTCCAGATGGAAGATAGAATGGCACTACTTCGAAAGACTAAACTTCGATAGGACTTTATATCGACCGACTTCGATGGATTACAACAAGAACTGTCCCACATCCTACTCCCAACATGGACCCCTGAGCCTAAGACCCGGCGGCGGCTTTTGTCGCGCATGCGCGATAAACTCGTGACCCTCGTAATTGGCTCCACACCGGGCCACGACTCGAGCCCTCTCGTTCTCACGTAGCTGGACCTTTGTTGGGCAACAACTGTGACTTATCCGCCGTGACCTCCGACAATGGGCCCATGTTTGTCGGTGCGGAGATGCCAATAGTGAAGGCTACTGGAATATTATTGAGAGAAATGGGATAGAGATTGTTTATATTGCAAAAAAAGAAAGAACTACTCACGCGAGGGCAACGTTTCGTTTAGCGATGATTGGTCTGTTAAAAGCAAACTGTTCTATCTGTGTCGACTGGTAGAACAGGCTAGATGAAATACTTCCAATCTGTTCTACTGATCTATTAATTAAGACTAGAACTACTATCAATACAAGAATAGACATAAACACAAGAATGGGCCAGTGAAAAAGAACACTGTACAAACAGACATAGGTAATAAAAGATAATAATTTCAAAGTGAAACTAGGTATAAAATGTACTGTGCAAATTAGATTCTCATCAGAAAACAACACAATTTCGAAACGTTAGTTAGCGTTTGGAACTGGATCAGGTAGGTGTTGTTCAAATAAACCAGACATAAATACGACTTATGACCGACCAGGCAGCCATTGCTCCGACAAATGACAAATATTCAATCCTGCGCAGATTTACCGCCGCGCCTGGAATTTGTCAGATTTCTGTGATATACTGGAGCTTCAATGGCGAAATATTTCGTGACGAAACGTTTATTAATGCACTCCTTGATATTGCAACAGAAAACGTATATAGGCCTGTAGATATTTTGCAGAATACAATATTTCCAGATATAGGTGTGGTAGTGGCGAAATTTTTGACAAAACCCGTATTAACCATGACAATTTTCATACTAAACAAATAGTAGGGAATATTATCATAGCAGGTAAGATTAGAAACAATTATAACTTATAAGGATTTTGGTTCATCTTTTGGGATGGAATTCTACTTGAATTTCAATCTAAATACTACATATTATCTGTATTCAGTCGTAATTCCTTCTCTGTTTTGAATTTTCTCAGAGATATCTCGGCTTTCGAATAGACAACACTGCTTTCGTAACTTGCTAGATTTCCAGTCCGATTTCCAAGTTTGATTATGACCATATTTCCTCCATTCAGACCTGTCAATCCAGACAATCCTCAATCTAATGCATCTAGACATCATTGCGAGCTGCAGTCTATTGTGCAAGTGATATGCAACAAATAGCCGCATCTACGTCGCTGCACCATTAGTCAAGATGCCATAGCACTGGGGTATTTGTACCCGTCGATCCGCCACGGGGTCCCATAATTCAATAAAGTGGGCAACATTAATAATGGGATGTTTTGCAATAGATGGAATGCTGGGAGGCTTGCCGCGCTTCGAGCGTCAGGTGGGACTATAAAATCCATCAAATGTGAACGGATTGGTCAATTGGGGTATCTATATGGAATTTCCTACAGCTAAATGAGGTTGTAGCATGCTATCAAACATGACCTTTCGGTTTTCAAAGTCCTTTGTTTGTTTCAAATTCTCGTTCAGAAAAAACTCTGGTGAAATTGCATGGACCATGTGTGAAATTAATTTCACTCCGGGTACAATACTGATCTCCCCTCATTAGTTTCGTCTCCTGAAATTCGTCTAATCCGCTTTTATAATTTTACCTTTCATTCAACATATCGACTTAGACTAACCAGTCTTTAAAAGTATCGACCTCTTTATCCTAATGTACATGAAATAACATTTTACTACCACTTAAGTAATGAGGTGTCAGATACAACAAAACTTATATGGACATAGCGCACCTGCGAAAATATTTAATGGTCTATATCCTTATTCCATGAATGAATAACTGGTGTCATTAAACCATAAAGTCTAAATATCATTTGCGCCATTCAAGAAAGGTGCTTAAGGACTGCGCGTAGGCTAATTACCAGGACAAATCCAGTTCGAACCTGTCCCAGGTGTCGCCCACACCAAGGAAACTATTTAGTCAGTATTACAGTAGTTTTGCGTAATTTGTCTTGCAAAGGCCGTGGTTACAAACTGGATGCATTATCTATTGGAGGAAAAACCAGTACATAAATAAGGTAAATTACAGTGTTGGATTTTGTTTAGTGAAGTGGGTGAATTTAGTCATGGTAGGTTTGTTGCGTAATGCTTATCAAATTGAAAACAAAAGGCGTCTAAATCGTTAGGTCGCAGTAAGACATAAAAGCGGAGCGATACAACTGTTTGTTTTCAACATAAAAAATCTTTCCATAATTAACTAGCAATAAGTTTGCATTCTGATCGATCTGCGCAAGGTGGCTGGCAGCGACTGGATGAGAAGAACCGAAGATCGGGCTCAATGGCGCGCCCTGGGAGAGGCCTATGTCCAGCAGTGGACTAGAGTAGGCTGCTGATGAAAGTTTGCATTCCTCCTCGGTGTTCTATCAACATGGAACAGTCCTACTCTACGTCCTACCGCAATATATATCCGAGATTGTCAGTTTTCTGCATTCTAACGAATATTGGTTATCATCAAAAATTTTGAAATTGTGTAGAGGGCGCTACTCTACTAGTGCCATATCTGTGGTTATCATGAAGCAACTGGAGCCTTCAAGATAGCACGCCCTGAATTATGTACTTCTGCCTTTCAAAAAGACAACCTTTTCATTACCTTTGTCTTCACTCTTAACCTTGTCAATTGACACAGCTAACTCAGCTTTTTCCAAATTCTCAGAACCTATATATTCTTAACCCGGAAACCTCAAAACGACTCTCCCCAAAACCCTTTCCTCAACTCTGAAAAGGCAATTCTATTTTTTCTGTCACTTAAACCACAACCAAACTAATGGAATCCTTGACCGGTCGCAGCCCGTTACCGCTGCGCCGGCGCCGAAACAAACGGAGGAAGTCCTCCGATTGTCGGCTGTCACCGCGCATTGCGACAGCGCAGTCTCGGTAGCTACAACAAATGCAGCACGAGGTATACGCGTTTCGTCATTGGACTACATACCTTTATATGTTTTGTTTACAAGATGTGTAGCAAATTATGCTTGTTCAATTGTGTAATTTTCATGCTAATTATCATTGGTATCATTTTCAACTTTGAAATCGATGATAACTGAATTATGATTAGTATTAATAGTATATTTAGCCTCAAGATCAAGTGTCATCCATCATTTATTTAAGGCAATTCTTAAATCTGGTTCTCGTCCACAACGTGTGACCACCTTTGTCTCCTTATATTTTGCCGTATTATTATCCTACTCAAACTATGTCTATTGTTTCATTAATTCAGTTATCACTAGTTGTATTATCGCTATCATATTATCATCACTAATTCTTTTATCATTATTTCTATTACTTACTTCACCACTTAAGGCTCTCTCATTTACTTCACCACTTAAGGCTCTCTCATTTACTTCACCACTTAAGGCTCTCTCATTTACTTCACCACTTAAGGCTCTCTCATTTTATACAAAATGGCAGTTTCCCTAATTTACTAACTGTTGCTTATTAATCAACTCTTACTTTTAACTGCTCTATCGATATGTGAAATCTAAACGTGTCTATAATTTGTGGAAAAACGGAAATTGATTTCAAACACCGTTTAGCCCGTGGGCTCAGCAACCGGTTGCACTGCATGCCGGGACACGGTTACCTACTGATTTTATGTAAACTACTACAAAACGAGATTCCAGCAGAGGGTCATAGACAGTAAAACTCTTGTTTTGTATAGATTTTCCATTGTATAAATGGATAGGAATTTTACCGAAGAATTATTCGTATTCTAAGCGGCACAATGGCGCAATGGCATCGATGGATCGAGACACATCTGCTCTAATGTTTATTATCTTATCTTATGATGGAGGTCGGAAATAACCCAGCGGCACTTCGACCCTCGATGATCTTTTGTGCCTACCCCATTTACACACTGGTCATCTCAGTGTACAGGTTTCCTTCACCGTCAGAGCAGTCGGTAAATGTACGTAAGTCTCCGATAAATCGTAAAAACTCATTGGTACATGGCACTGCACGATTTCGAATCCGGACCTCCCGCACGGGAGTCCGGCGTCCTAGCCGACGCACGCTCTTGCTTAAACAGTGTCTTCCATCCTTGAAGACGATACAATTGTACAACATCAAAATGCTAAACAAAACACAATTGAAGACAGACAACAGATAAACTTGGATCAACATACGACACAATACTAGCAGCAAAGAATACGCAAATTCTCTACGTGTTTCCATTCAAAGACATGTTGCACTGAGTTTCTCCCGCGCTTTTGTGGCGTCCACGTCAGCTTTGTTTCGTTTTGTCTTGCAAATTGTTTTACAGTAGTGTTTTTCTAGTAAGAATGGTGTTTCTTGCTCGAAGAACTTCGACAAGATGTGAATAATGTGTGGGACAGTGAAGTAAAGTCAAATAAGACGCTGCAGCCCGATCCGTACTTGGCTGGATTTTGAAGAGCCATACTGTCCGCGTCCGGGACGCCTTCTTCTTTGGTTCGGATAATGCAGAAGCGTGGAAGATTCTCCCAGAAAGCATTGAAATGTGTCACACCAGCATTTTAATGAAGACTTGAAAGAGTTGTTTACATCAGACATGGCTGTATGGGCTCAGTTCCCTTTGCCTTAAAAAAAACATGTTGCACTCTGACCTCGGTAAGATAACTTTGATGACTCACTCCTCCACTTCAAATATAGAAATGTCAAATCAAAGAGCAGAACACACAATCATGCTATTCACCTCCAAATCTCGCCTCTATTGTGCCAGCTAAGAATTTCACACGATTAGTGAAATAGCTGTCAGTTTGTGGGTGCGATCTGTGTGATGCAAAAATGTGTCGAGTAAGTATTCCATTGGAACACTAACCGTCATTTACAAGAAAGAATGAAAGAAATATTATTTCCAATAGAGCACACATACAAAAAATTAGGTACAGAAGATAAAAAAAATATTATAAAAATAAATAAACAAAAGTAATTAAGTTTGAAGAAATGTTTGAGAGTTCAATCTCTATTAAAACTTAGAAGTTCCTTTCTAACGGCCGGTTGGAAAAGAAACGTCTTTATATAGACTTACTTAAATAATTTTTAAGAAACGTAAGTAAGTAATACGTTTATTAACGTCATGTTATCTTCAGTAAGAAGTCAGTCATTTGTTGATATTATTAATCATGGCCAATGTTTATTGTATCATTTTCACATTGTTTTATTGTTAAATCATTTACTTGTACATAGGTCTTTTGTGCGGTCAGATTAAAACAATTATGACTTATGACTAATTTTCATTTGTACCATCGGGAGGAATACCTACTACTTATATCTACCAAATCGCAATTTCTTGATCTGGTTTCTAATACTCAATATCAGTCAAAAACACAATAGGACAAATACACAATGAAAGTGTACCCATTTTCAGTTCAATCATCATTATCAGCCTTTTAGTGTCCCCACTGTTGGGGCACAGGCCTCCCCTTGAACAAGGGGGTACGGGCCATGATCCACCGAGCGGGCCCAGTGCTGTGCGGTGGATTTCACACGCCTTCGAAAAAACTTAAATTTCCTCAGATATGCAGGTTTCCTCACGATGTTTTCCTTCACCGTTAGAGCAGTCGGTAAATGCACGTAAGTCTTTGTGAACCCGGATATCCCCCATGGGAGTCCGGTGTCCTAGCCAGTGTGCCACCGCCGCTCTCGGGTTAACTCAAATGAAATGAAATGCAAAGGGCGCAGATATCTAAGAGAGCTTCTAAATCTCTGGAAGAGATCGCTTCTAGCGATAAGACAGAGTAGAGCAGTCGGTTCAATTCAATAATCTTACCAAAAGAAAAACTAACATCAGCGCTCATCTCGCTCGCCATCTTGGGTCAAAAGATGCCAAGTTTTTCTCAAACGTGTTCTTCGACAACGACGGATCTACACAGTAATATAATAGCAAGTAGTTGCAATGGGAGAGGGATTGTAGGCCGGTAGGGCCGCGTGGGCGACATATACAGTTAGCTTCAGCTGCCACTCGTCCGTCCGTGGTGCGGAGCCAAAGACATCAGACGCCAAATATAGCGGTGAAGAGCGACAAAGCTGGCCCCGCTTTGTTCTACTTGTAAGTGGCTGTGTCACATCTATGAACTGGTATGTTGGATTGGCTTAGTTTTTAGTCAGCCACACCTATGATGGCGCGTGGCGAAGAGAATGAATGAAAGAATACACTTTATTGCACAAATAGAAAACAATAGATAACAACAAATAGAGAACAAACAGATCACAAAGCAGATAACATTTTCAATACTGCAAAAAAACGATAAAGCATCTCCAAGGCAACAAAGAAAACTTCCGTATATCTCACAATTATCTACAACTAGTATAGTAGTAGTTCTAAATTCGTGTGACACAGTGCGTACGAAACGATTAATACAATCTAGGCGGTCTTATCGCTGAAAGCGATCTTTTCCAGAGATTTAGAAGCTCTCATAGATGTCTGCGCCCTTTGCATTTCATATAAGATTGATTAGATTGGAGTTAACCGCAGAGTGTCGGTGGCACAGTGGCTAGGACACCGGACTCCCATGCGCAGTCCGAGTTCGAAACCGTGCAGTGCCATGTACCAATGAGTTTTTCGAAGTACATTTACCGACTGCTCTGACCGTGAAGGAAAACATCGCGAGGAAACCTGCACACTGAGATGACCGGTGTGTAAAATGTGGTAGGCAAAAGATCTTCAAGGGTCGAAGTGCCGCTGGGTTATTCCCGGCCCCCTATCGTAAACGGTTCGCGCAATATGGCCTAAGAATAGTAAAGCCTGTATTAATCAACCTAGAGTTTCATCATCATATTTTACTCGTACCACTGAGGGTGCGACTGGTTCACAAATTGAAAGTCGTTCAGCGTGCTATGGAAAGAGCTATGCTCGGAGTATCTCAGCTGGATCGAATCCGAAATGAGGAGATCCGGCATAGAACAAAAGTTACCGACATAGTTCATAAGATTAGCAAGCTGAAGTGGCAGTGGGCCGGTCACATCTGTCGCAGAACCGACAACCGCTGGGGTAGACGAGTTCTGGAGTGGAGACCGCGTTTGGGCAAACGTAGTGTGGGACGAGCGTCCCTGCTAGATGAAGCGACTGGATGAGAAGAGCCAAAGATCGGGCTCAATGGCGCGCTCTGGGAGAGGCCTGCGTCCAGCAGTGGACTACAGTGGGCTACTGATGATGATCATACTCGTATACTTCTGACCACTCTTTCTTCTAAAACTAATTTCCACCAACAACGGCCATTGTCGGCGGAAATGAGCACCGTAACTACAAGTTCAGGAATTTTAATGCTAGCCTACAAATACTAAAAAAAATACTAATTCTGTCTAAGATTTTTTTTTTTTTTCGATTTTTGTTTAGTTTTAATTAGTATTTTTTTACTAAAAGAATACAAATCCTGTCTGAGCTTTTAATTAAATAAAACATTATCAAATATTTTTTCGATTTCGAATTAGTTTTACTATAATATAAACATTGTTTTACTCAGAAATAATGTTTTGACATGGTTTTTAGACATGTTTTAGAAAAAACCCGCCGAGTATGTTGGGCACGCACATGATAGGGTTCCGTACAACAGCCCTGTAGTCTCGGGCGAAGAATAGAGCCACGGTAACTCCTGCCTGTCGTAAAAGGCGACTAAAAGGAGGGATCAGGGTCGCGGGCGGTCAAAGTGGGGGCTTTGACCGTTCATTGGCGGGCGACCCTGGGGAAGGCAGCAACGTGCTATGGCCGCACGCTGCTGTAACGGGAGGAACCGGGAGGTGGAATGTACACCTCCCAGGAGGAGCCCAAGGCAAATGCTAGGAGGGCACCGGTGCGTTCCACTGGAGATCCCGGAGCCCTCCGATTAGCACGAGGCCGGCCATCGAGGGGGTTTTAGTGAGTGGAAATCTCACATAACCCAGTCTCTCCCCCTGGAGGCTGGGTATCTTTCGAAGATGTGGCCGATTTCATAGAATTTGTTCCAAAAACTGTAACTTTGTCCAGTTCTATTGCACAGCATAACTTTTTCATCTCTCTAAGTCGTATTCCTCATTGCTGAGTCGTGATCATTCTAAGGAATTAATCACATAGAACGACTCTCGTGGCAGATTTAATGGGGTGCTTTGACATTGCCTTCCCCATTTTACACACTGGTCATCCCAGTGTGCAGGTTTCCTCACGATGTTTTCCTTCACCGTCAGAGCAGTCGGTAAATGTACGTAAGTCCTTCGAAAAAACCGAAAACTATTGGTACATGACATTGCATGGTTTCGAACTCGGACCTCCCGCACGGGAGTCCGACGTCCTAGCCACGACGCCACCGACGCTCACAAAGTTAACTACCAGATATCATTTAGAAATTTTTCAAACTTTTAAGTATATTTCAGAACTTACGGGGGACGCCCTCTGTGAGACATACAGACAGACGAACATGACGAAACTATAAGGGTTCCTTAGTTTAGCTACGGGACTCTAAAAATGGATCGTGTATGGGAAGCCAGCAATTATTTGTGTCAGGAAACGTCAAGGTATGACGTTCGAGGGACAAGTGAATCCATGACCTGAAAAAAATTTACCAGATTGCCAGCCTTGCTTGGCAATTATGTCTAAATTCATAATATTTTATAACGACGGGATACTATTAGATACAGTACCTTAGATACGGAGATTACAGAGATATTTAAACCCCCTATAGTGTCGGAGCGTCGGTGGCGCCGTGGCTAGGACGTCGGACTCCCATGCGGGAGGTCAGAGTTAGAAACCATGCAATGTCGTGTACCAATGAGTTTTTCGGTTTTATCGAAAGATTTACGTACATTTACCGACTGCTCTGACGGTGAAGGAAAACATCGTGAGGAAACCTGCACACTTGCTTGCTTGGTTAGTGGCCAACCTATTTGTCAGAGTTGTAGAGGCCGCCCGTAGGCCTCTGACATGGCTTAACGACTGCTGTCGAACGACAACAACCGGGACCGACTGCTTAACGTGCTGTCCGATGCACGGAGGAGCTCAGATGAAATATGCCACTGGCGGTCACCCATCCATGTACCGACCGCGCCAACGTCGCTTAACCTGCACGATCACTTTCGGACCGTGTTTGCAACTAGGCTACACTGAGATCACCAGTGTGTGAAATGGGGAAGGCAATGTCAAACCACCCCATTAAATCTGCCACGAGAGTCGTTCTATGTGATTAATCCTTAGAATGATCACGACCCTCAGCAGTGAGGAACACGACTTAGAAGAAGCTAGTGTCCTACCGCACATTTCGTCTATGGTTCTCGCTATGGTGAACATGTAAAGGACGTTGATGGAACTTGGAAGCCAGCAGTCAGGGGCGGATCTAGAAAAATATACGGGGGTGGGGGATCAATTACCTACCGAAAACCTGGAGTCCAATTCTACTTACAATTATGTAGCGATTACATTTTGGTATCGATCCAACTTCAACTACAAAGTCGTATCTCGTAACACTACGCTAACACATAACGAGCGGATCGATCTATCGTTGGCTTGACCGAAACGTAAGGTTAATCAATCGGTTCGATGAGCAGTAAGAAAAACGTCAAGTCGCTACTTTCAGTCATGATAGCAGAAGTAGTAAATTGGGTATTGAAATATGTTACCGATGAAAAGAAAAACTACCGGACACAAATTTTGGACCCTTCCTTTCTGTCTGGTTCCAGCGCCGGTTCGGATCGCTGCAGCCAATCTGCATCGAACCGAGCCGGCGCTAGAACTGGCACATATAGTCCAGGCGTTATACCTGAGATTACCATAATAAAATGAGACCAATTTACGGAAGGGATCTTGGGCGTATAGACATCTTGCATATGCATTTGATTTACTTTTAAACGCGGAACAGTTTTAAAACGTAGTAAGTAGGCAGTCATTTTGCGCGATATGAAAAAGGAATGAAAACGAAAACTGGTAAACACTTTCAGGCCGCCCCTGTACATGCGTTTTTTTTAGTAGAATCTGGCCCCAGTCATTACGCTACGTATCGATGCGTAAGGCCGCCGCACGATTATTCGATTAATTATGTCCAAATACAACGTGTTTACTCCACGCTGCGGCGCCGGCGCAGCCGCTGCCGAGGCCGCGGTGACTCATGTGTGGAGATGCCTTTATTGAGTTCATCTCGTTATGTTGTAGAGGCTGGGACGATGGAAATACTTCTTGGATTGACGATAAGTACTGTCGCCCATAAACTATAGTATAACCATCTGTCAAAAACATTCGATTAAATCTATACCTTATGCCTGCGCAATACAGGCAGATTACTGTTCAGATTCACAATTTATGACGTTTTGGTTAGGTTTTTTTTTTCTTCAAAAACTATAAATATGTAGATCTTTTTCCCAGAATACATACGAGTGTAACAGTGATCAGTACTAATTATTTCTGATTTTTTTTCGTAAATAAATAGTAATAAATAAGTATAATTTTTTTATTTTTTTTAATCTGTAATCTTTTGAAACTTCGTTTTAGTTTCCCTGTAATCTATAAGTCTGAATTATTTCAGATTTTTTTACTTACAAACTACAGAGATATGAGGAAACGGTCTATTTCTGCACATTTAAAAAAACTAAAGGATATAAAATTTAGTTTTGTAAAAATATTAATTTAATCATGTATAGTTATTATAATTATAAATAAATAAATTATAAGTTATTATTCATAAAATTAATGTTTTGTAATTTTTCTAATTAAAAAAATAAAGTTTTGTAATGTGCATTTATGATACCCCACTTGCCTCAGATTCACCACTTTCAGATTTCAACCCCCATTTTCAGTAAAATGATTTCCTAATTTAATTTAATTAGAATATATCATACAATTCTGACAAATTATTTAATACGCCGTCATCGCTGAGAAAAACAGCTGTAAATACAAACGGACGAACGGATGCGCCCGAATTCTCACCATAAGCTTTACTTCTAGTGGTGACCAGATGTCCTGGTCCAACTATGGATGATTGGAACTCGTATATATGCGAAGTCCCGGAAAAATTTCGATAGCGCGTTCTACACCGATAACGTTATGTATATATTACCTGTCAACTACGAATGGGATACTTCAAAACAGTTCAGAAAATGGAAATTCATATACACTTCCTTTATCTACACCTGTGTGTTGAAAGTTGGTTGAAAAAGAGCTTTTTGTATGAACTAAATGGGTATATTTATATCACGGTGCCCCAAATCGAGGCAAATTACACTGATTTGTTGCGACCTTGTGTAATTAGGCACAGAGTCAATACTTGCGTGCGCCGGCGACCTAGACCCCGGATATTTGACTTGGCTTACCTGAAACAAAAATAAATAATATTAATTAAAAAAATAATGGAAAACTTGTAATTGTAAATAAATAGGACTTGTGACCTTTTCTACTCAGATTATACAAAATACGATAATGAACTAACTACACACAGTGGCCTAGTAGCTAGGACACCGGACTCCCATGCGGCGAAACCGGGCAGTGCAAGTACTAATGAGTTTTTCGTATTTTTCGAAGACAGTACATTTACCGACTGCTCTGACGGTGAAGGAAAACATCGTGAGGAAACCTGCACACTGAGATGACCAGTGTGTGAAATTGGTTAGCACAAACGATCCTCAAGGGTCGAAATGCCGTTGGGGTTATTCCCGGCCCCATATCATAAGACATAATCAAATACAACTGCAAGCATTGCTGCTTTGCGGCAGAATTATGTGAAAGACTGATTATTATCCTGGGCTGACTCTGAACAGAGTCATATCACCTTCAGAAAATAGTTCTTCATAAATTAGTTGTCCCTTTTGTTCGTATAAATTATATGAAGGAAGGAACGCCAGCTCCTAGGGGGAGACTTTTTTTTCATCAATGATTTTTGTGGTTTTTTTTGTTTTGTTTGTTTCTACCTAACAAACTGTTTTTTACAAAATAAAATATTAAAAAAAATGATAAATTATATTTCTAACTCCAAACCGCTTCTATTATCCACCTTCAACAACCAACTACATAGGTACTCGTAGGTGGGTACAAAAACAAATGACCCTAAATTATCCAAACCACTATAATCTAGTTTGTAATCAATAATCATTAAAAACAATAGTCTGTTAGTCACGGACCGCGTAATACTTCAGCGATCGATATCTCGATCATTATCACGAACGATCCCGATCGACGAGGTCGGAACGGTTAGTCACTATGCGCAAGCGCTGCGGATACTAAGACTAGGGCTACACGTGTCCTTTTTTTTGGAAATCTTCGAAAGATACCCAGCCTCCTGGGGGAGAGACTGGGTTATGTGAGATTTTTACTCACTAAAACCCCCTCCATGGCCGGCCTCGTGCGTACCGGAGGGCTCCGGGATCTCCAGTGGAACGCACCGGTGCCCTCCTAGCATTTGCCTTGGGCTCTTCCTGGGAGGTGTACATTCCACCTCCCGGTTCCTCCCGTCACAGCAGCGTGCGGCCTCTGACAGGCAGGAGTTACTGTGGCTCTATTCTTCGCCCGAGACTACAGTGCTGACGGACCAGGACGTGAGTCACCGGCGCTCCGGCGTCTCCCGTCTCCGTCTCCGTCTCCGAGCGGGGTCGGCTCTGGCCTCTCCCGATCCCGCTCGGCGGTCTCCTTCCGAACCATAACGGTTTCACAGAAGACCACCGCCTTCCAGGCTTTGTCATCCGCCAGCATAGAGGGCTATACGGGTTCTATTCTAACCCCGGTTCGGTTCGCTGCACCCAATCACGAAGCGCTGAACTCTGTGAGGCGAGCAGAACGCACGTGATTCGTTGCACCGGGGCTGGAACCGGACCAGTGAAGTTAGGCCTGTATCTTCATTGAGATTAATGTGTGTTTGTCTGTCTGTCCTTCGTGTAGGACGGTGGGACGCGGAAACTGGGCGGCTATTCATTAATTAGCGTTTGATCAGACCGCTTACGCTTGAAATATGTAGGTATAGCTACTTACATCTTCAAGTAGTAATAGATAATAAAGTCGCGACATTATCGCTGTCATGATCAGCCATTATCACTTTTACACTTACGGTGTAGAACGCGCTACGTGAGGACATGGATGACGTAACCTCAGTTATATGAAAGGGAAAAGGGAAGGTCTTCCACCAGGCGGGGTGTTGTGCCTGGTGACCAGATGTTCTGGTCCAACTATGGATGTTTGGAACTCGTATATATACGTAGTCCCAGGTAAATTTCGATAGCGCGTTCTAATAATAATGGCTAATCAAGAAAAAAAATATTTTTAAAAAAGTTTACCAATCCAAGTTTCGCGCAACTTCGCACTATTTTTGTAAAGTTTTTATAATTATTCTATTTTTTATAATAAACGTGTGTATATTTAAAAGTAAAGTTTTAAAAAAATTCTTCAACAACTTTTTTTTTATTTACTTCTAAACCCGCATTTGACCTCGATCTCGCCTGATGGTAAGCGACGATGAGGTCGACGATGGAGCATGCGAGTCCAGTAAATGCCTATTCACTCTGGCCTTGAAGATCCCAAGGTTATAGGTTTCGGGAAATACAGACGCCGGCAGGCTGTTCCATTCCTTAGCCGTTCGCATAATGAACGAAGAAGCAAATCGCTTCATACGAGCAGATGGGATATCAACAACATAAGGATGGAACCCTTCCCCGCGCCTGGTAGTCCGAAGGCGGAATGGAGATGCTGGAATTAGGTCGTGCAATTCCGATGCGCACTCTCCGAAATGTATCCTATAAAATACCGATAGACAGGCAACCTTGCGCCGATGTTCCAGACTTTGCAGTCTAGCTTCCACCAGCGATTCGTCACCTATAAGGCGCTTAGCGCGTGAAACTACGTAAAATCGTAACTAACGTGACAGTAGTAAAGAAAAAGTTTTGTCTGATCTTTTGGTTTTACATCAAACTACTACCTATAAAAATAAAAACCATTGGTACTTTTATAATCTGTGTTATGGAGTTCTCAATGAAGTAAATAAATCCATACTATGGCTAATAAATACACCGCAGCTAGTAATCATAAAACTCCAAAAACTCGGAATCTGAACGAACCAAAATCTTATTCCCAACACAAACTGAAGGTCGCAGTATAAAGGCGACTGCTTCTAATGTCGGATCAAAAGCTCAGTACGACGGCAGCCTGCGCTGAAGGTCGGCCAGGCTGTGGGCGGCTGGTCAGCGACAGCGTGGGTGCATTGTGGTAACTCTGATCTGATCTGATACACTTCCACTGCCTGTTAGACAGGTAATTAGCAATGCAAGATGCTGCCTTGCAGCAGAAATAGGTGAAATGGTGGATCCACCTCAGGCTGACTATCCTTCTTGGGTCACTGTGTATGATTTTATAATAAGATACCTGATACTGTAATAAATATGACAGAGAAAATATTAAGACCCACATAAGACGGACCTTATGTAAAAAGGGTTATTATAAAATAAACGACTACTTAAATGATAAAGAGGCTTGGTCCTAAATTCAGCTCCAGCTCTGCACATTGTGTACATATATGATTGTATTCATAATTATTGTAAGATATATTTATTTCAAAAGATGTGCTGCTGAAAGTTTCTTGCGCCGCTTCTTTCCTTTCAGCTCTAGCACCTTACGAAGCGGTGGTAGAGTAAAAAAAACGTTATAAAAATGTACTATAAGGTACTTACAATAAAAACATTTATATATGATTCTTTTTGTCACAGACATGCAATGTTCATCACTCATACATGAAACATGTTTCAGGGTTCAGATCCTAAAGAAATATACCGGTAAAACATCGTTAATCGTTAATTAACAACCAATTGATAAATGACGTATATCTCACTGTACAACTACTTGTAACTTGTAATAACAAGGTAATAAAGATGGAAGAGTACAAGTTAATTCCACAAATACTTGTAAGTCGTAATAAATTACCATATAAAGCCAAATAATGCTGAGGTAAACGTCCCAATAAACGTCCGATGAGTTGAAAGTTAATTGCCTCGTGCAAATGTACTAAAACCTCGTAATTTCGTAGATCTTGTGCAATCCGCTTGTAACTACCACGTTGTGAAATATTTTTAAACCCAACAACATAAGTAAATAGAAGTATACTTATCAATTATAAATCATTGATTACTTAACGCTCCCGACAGTAGAACATAATTTTTTTTTGTAGCAACGACTGCAATCTTCATCTTTTAAGATTTTTAGATAATTATTTAATTGTACGTTTGGTATGAAACTTTGAATCTTAAGATTTCATTGTAAATTTCTTAGCGTAGATTAATCTATTTGCAAAATCGAAATGGGAATTATGAATAGAATACAATAGAATAGAATTTAATAAGTTTTTTAATAGATTTGAACGTGCAAAGGCGCGCTACTCGAATTGTCGCCGATTCCGTGCTCACGAGCGATTTAGAGCCTCTCAGTTTAAGAAGAGACATCGGCTCTCTCTGCGTCTTCTATCGCGTATATAATGGGGAGTGCTGTTCGGAACTATTTGACTTGGTGCCGTCGTCTACTTTCTTGAATCGCACCACTCGTCAGCGGCTCAATTTTCACCCGCACTTTCTAAAGCCTTGGGTGTCTACCACGACCCGTTTTACACGAACGTTTCTACCACGCACCTGTAAAATATGGAACTCTCTTCCACCCGACGATTTCCCGCAGCGCTACGACATGGGATGCTTCAAAAAGAACGTTAAAAAAGTCCTCTCCCTCCACGGCCGGCAACACACGTGCACACGTGCAATACCTGTGGTATTGCACGTGTCTCTAGGCGACGGTGACTACTTACCATCAGGTGGCCCGTCTGCCTGTTTGTCGTAGCTAATTTATAAAAATTAAAAATTTGAACATCCAACTGTTCACCAAAAGTACTCGTATATCATCTGTCAAAATTAATTTACTATAAAATGTAAAAAAAATTCTTTTTAAATACTTAAACCCCCTTTTAAATCTTTTAAATCATTTTCTATGCTCGAAGGTTTCCTGGAAGACGCTCTTAGCGATAAGGCCGCCTAAATTGCACTTCACTATTTCCTTTTCTATCTTTTTTTTCTATTTTTTTTAATTTTTTTTATTGACTACTAAACCTGCATTTGACCTCGATCTCGCCTGATGGTAAGCGACGATGAGGTCGACGATGGAGCATGCGGGTCCAGTAAATGCCTATGCCTATTTGTACAATAAAGTGTATTTTACTACACTTTACTTTATTTGGTCGACTGTACAAGCTTTCATCGTGTCGCGATCTGTCGCGGTAGGGTAGAGGTCACAGTGGTGGCCCCGCGCCGCATTGTCTAACGCTAATCGCTAATGTAAGGGCACGCTCTTACTTCCAGCTTGTTACGTAAGTAAAGTTAGGTTAGGAGCTTAGTCAATTTGTCACTGGCAAGTGTCTATGGTGAATATGTAATTTAGTCATACTACGTCAGAATTTTTTTTAGTACAATATTGGTAATTATTTTTTTTTGTCAGATTCGTAGGTCAGATTTATTTGACAAATCAGTCGAATATAATAACAACGGTATTGTATCGATCTCATACTGAAATAAAGAGATTTTTACGACCAATGAGGCACATGAAAAGCAAATAAAGAATTACACGTGCCACTGACGATATAAAAAACGGTACTTTACCTACCTCATATAGATAAATTGTTAATGTTCCGACTAGGGATGCTACGGAGCTTCGACTCCGACTCCGAAAGGTCGGAACTTCCGATTGATTTTACACCTCCGACTCCGGCTGCGATAATTTTGAATCGGAGGCTACCGAAGATTTGTGAGCAAACGTATTCAAATTTCAATATTTTATTAAATAGGTGTAGGACTACATAAAGGAATGTTTTATTGCCGCAAACGTCATCATAAAAAATATTGGCCAGTTCAGCTATGAAAATAAAAAACGATTTAAAATTTGAACTTCTTCTGAACATTTCTCTTCTACCTCCGACTCCGCTTCCGAATCCGGTTCCAAATCAAATTTAAACCTTCGGTTTCGACTCCGGTTCCGGTAAAACCACCTCCGTAACATCCCTAGTTCCGACTATCTAGAAACCTTGAACAAAAATCAATGATATTGACGATGAACTTTATTCTGTGAATTTGATGCCAGTTGAGTACTCTGCCGTCCTGCTAGATGAAGCGACGATCTGCGCAAGGTGGCTGGCAACGACTGGATGAGAAGAGCCGAAGATCGGGCTCAATAGCGCGCCCTGGGAGAGGCATGTGTCCAGCAGTGGACTGGAGTGGGCTGCTGATACTCTTAAGTATTTATAATTTGGCTAAGACAGGCATGGAAAAAGGAAAAAAGATCATGTTTTTTTGTTCAGTGAAGACAGAATGTTATAGAAACTGGCTACCTGTCACAGACACCAGCATCACAGATGAGCAATCGGCAATCTCTTTTAAAGAACATCGAAAGTCAATCTGACTCAGCATTAATGTTGTGACAAATATAAGTTCTGAACTTCGAGCTTCTTATCAAACTAGCCACGTGCTTTCTCCATACTAAAACATTCACAAACACAATGGCAATAAATTCTCCATAACCACAACCTGTCAGGCGAAAGTGTCGACATTCGATGATAATTGTAAAGCGATGAATCGATTCTAACGCATCGATTCGCCTCGCCGTGTAATAATCGATTATCAGACGATCTTATCGATAAACAAGCGGGCGGCCGTGAGAGGCGAGTGCAGGCGAGCCCGGAGGCGAGGACCAAATTTGTGATTTTGAATGTAAATTATTCAAAACACTCGCGTGTGAAATCGAAATTGAATGACTTTAAATTTAAATGGGAATGGATCGCTCGCCCCGGGGACGGCGGCGACATTGGTAAGAATGTGAATGTTTTTTCCGGAGTTACAAGTTACAACTGGAGATACAGTTTTTTTGTGTCTGATATCTTCACAAAAAACTTTATCTATCAATAAGACTCGTACAATGACATGGAAATAGAAGGCTGGGTGAAGGACGAGAGCTCTAATTTTGCGTAAATTAATAGTGGAGTAGGTACTGAAATAAGTAAGTAATAGTAACCTTTCTTTGTTCACACTAAACTGACGCTAACCTCTTTAATGTCCAATTAACTTCAGAGGTTGCCAGGAAGAGATCTCTTTAAGCGATAAGACCGCCTTTGTACATATCGTGTTATTATTCCTGAAGTTTTTACTTTTCCTGATTTTGTGTACAATAAAGTGTTTCTATCTATCTATCTAGGACGCCGGACTCCCATGCGGGAGGTCCGGGTTCGAAACCATGCCCTGTACCAATTTGTTTTTCGGAATTTTTCGAAGATTTACGTACATTTACAGACTGCTCTAAAGGTGAAGGAAAACATCGTGAGGAAACCTGCATGTCTGAGCAAATAAAAATATTCCAAAGGCGTGTGAAATCCACCATTCAGTATTGGGCCCGCTCGGTGGATCATGGCCCGTACCACCTTTTGCAGGGGAACGCCTGTGCCCCAACAGTGGGGACATTAATAGGCTGCTGCTGCTGCTGAATAGTGGACAGCAATCTCAATGAAAGATTATAGACAAACAAAACCAATAAAAAATTCAATATTGTTTATGCTGAATACCTGCCTGTAATGGCCTGCACTACACCAGTTCGGTTCGCTGTAACCAATCACGTGTTCCGCCCTCCCTACTCTTGAAGACAGTGCTTCGTGGTTGGATGAAGCGAACCGAACCGGACACGTGTAGTCCAGGCCTATTACGGGCAAAATAAAAAAGTTTCTATACGTTTATGGTTTTTGAGAAAAAAGTACTGGTGGCTATAGGACGACATTCGGATATAACTCTTCGCCGTCGCTATTGCCGAGTCCGACACGCACTTGGCCGTTTTTTTTTGGTCATTGTGCGTAGGTCATTCTACGTTTGGTCTTTTTAAAGTCAATCTGCGAGTAACCCGTTACAAGAACGCCAGTATCTACGTATGTACTCGTAGATAATGAATTGCATAATTGTCGATCATAAATTCATATTTAAACATAAAACTAAACATTCGAAATATTTTCTTTCATTCCAACCAATAACGATAAATATTAAATACATCGACACATACCAAGAAAGCACACTTCTAACAATGTGGTTGCTGCTACTACTCGGTGTCGCGGGCTTCGCAGTAGCGGTGGACCAAGAATTTGATCCAGAGCTACAGAAGAAGTACGAAACCATACCCCGCCACGAGTTCATAGAATACTTCAACAGCCAAAACTACTCCTGGAAGATGGCCCACTACGACCACCTTGAAGGTAAACGCCACTCCTGTGCAGAAATTGGTGGCATCGACGATTTCCCCGTCAAAACCCACGACCCTGCAACATTTGACGATTTGCCTATAAATTTCGACGCTAGAACGGCCTGGCCTCACTGTGAAACAATTCGGAAGATATTATACCAAGATGTCTGCGGGAACTGCTGGGCTTTTGGCTCCACCACCATGCTGCAAGACAGGACTTGCATCCACACCGACATCACCGTGTATCTTTCCGTGGCCGACTTGCAATGCTGCCACTACTGTTACGGTAAAAACGTCTGCGCCGGGGGTAACGGAAATTCCGCCATCAAATTTTGGGTTAGGACAGGGTTGGTGACTGAGCAATGCAAACCTTTCAACGAAAAAGAGTTGATGCGCACGGGCACTACATGCAATCGCACGTGTCACGATCCGAGCATTGATTACGAGCGGGACAAGCACCGCGGCAAAGAATATTACGTGGTGTCAAAGAAACATATCGAAAACGAAATTAAAGCTGAGCTTGTTAAAAATGGTCCAGTACACACTACTTTCTTGGTTTGCGATGATTTCGGGCATTATAAAAGCGGAATTTACGTTCATACACATGGAAAATGTCAAGACTGGCACGATGTACGTGTGATCGGGTATGGCAAAGAAAATGGAGTGTCGTATTGGCTAGCGGCTAACAGTTGGGGAACGGATTGGGGAGATAAAGGATTCTTCAAAATTAAGTCGTATCAACGCCTGTTTTTCGAAAAAAATATGAGGGCTGGCAAGCCCTAGATTAATTTTTCTTTATTAAAAATGTAATTAATTGTAAGTTTCAATTTATGTTTGTTCTAAAAAACATTATCTTATTCTTATTTATACGGTGTATCGACGTGTACATGATCTATTCTAAATATAATGACATCATCATTATAATCATCAACTACCCTCACAAATCCCTCCCAATATTCCTCTAACTTTCCTCCTAACATAATCCGCAATATTTACAGTATTCTGTGCTTGGAGGATCTCCATCACTTTCATTAGATACTCGTACAGCTTTGGTATTCTTACTATTCTCCTATATTCTCATACGAGTTTTCATTGGCGCAAGGTTGCCTGTCTATCGGTATTTTATAGGATACATTTCGGAGAGTGCGCATCGGAATTGCACGACCTAATTCCAGCATCTCCATTCCGCCTTCGGACTACCAGGCGCGGGGAGGGGCTCCATCCTTATGTTGTTGATATCCCATCTGCTCGTTCGAAGCGATTTGCTTCTTCGTTCATTATGCGAACGGCTAAGGAATGGAACAGCCTGCCGGCGTCTGTATTTCCCGAAACCTACAACCTTGGGATCTTCAAGGCCAGAGTGAATAGGCATTTACTGGACCGGCATGCTCCATTGTCGACCTCATCGTCGCTTACCATCAGGCGAGATCGAGGTCAAATGCGGGTTTAGTAGTCAATAAAAATAAATAAAAAAATCAACATGTTTTATTAATTTTGTTATCGTGTTTTTACAATATAAGCCATTCAATACAAATTAGCTCATCAGCTCAGCAGACGTTCTTTGAACTTGCCGATTTCCTGTGATTAATTTCGCCAACAGATTGATGAATCGATCGACAGGTTGAATAGTTTCTGTCAGTTGGCTGATGTAATAATCTCATGTCAAGTTCTGGTGATTAATTATATTGTTTTTTTTTCTTCAGTGTATCATTTTATAAGTATGTTGTTGAGTATTTAGGTTATCCAGGAAGTGAGAAGAAATTTTTGGATATTAGTTTGGCCGTGATGGGATCCGACATATTATTATCTGATGTTTCTATTTCTTAGACGATGGTGTTCACTTTATCATCAGCCTTTTCAGACCGTTGCAAGGCACAAGCTTCCTCTTTTCTGTGCCACTCTTCCCCGTCTTGAGCAAGTCCCATCCAGGATTTCCACCACTACTTCTTCTTCTTGACCATTTACCATATCATAGAAAATAAACCATGCCAAAATGAATATCCACTTTGATTATATTTTGAATGTTTAGAACTTTCCATGAATACAAAATCGATTTCCAGGTTTTTGTTATTCCTTTCCCCCGTTTTCCCCCCATTGTTTTATAATTCCGCACCATGCCATCACCCTCCCACACACTCAGTACCTCACATACACACTAATATCCTCATTCATACAAACAAACACATTCATACAACACAACACGCACACACTGTTGCTTTCTTCGTCCGTGCAGTCACTGAGGGGCCAGCTGAAAATCAGCGCTGTGGCTGCTTCAGCATTATGCTGAGCTGGTGTACCCTTTATTACCCTTTATGTATTAAACTTTGTATACTTCTGTATTCTGGTGTTTACAGCGCTAAATAAACGATTTCAATTTCAATTTATTCTCTAGCTTATTTTTAGCACAGAGTACTAAATATACGACGGTTTTAGTTCTTTGCTTACTGTTTATTAATTTATAAGTTCTTAATTTTGACCTCGATTTGGTTGTTATTTCATAATACGGTTAATTATTGCTACCTCATTACCTATTTTTGCGGTTTTATACAATGGTCTTTTAACCACGACCTTGCAGCCAAGCATGGACAATCAATTTCAACTGAAATTTGGACCAACTCGAAGAATTTGAAACAAGGTCGGTGGACGCTACAATTTTATTATTAAAGAAGTAATGCCGGCTTCAACCTTGTCGACTGCATCCGTCCAAGTTTTGGTAATTATCACTCGTTAATGTTAAATAAAATTCCAAATATGTTACACATCCTACGCGCCACGCTCCTTTCATTTTAATGGTTGCTTATCGTATGGTTAGTGGCCAACCTATTTGTCAGAGTTGTTCAGGCCGTCCGTTAAGGCATCTGACATGGCTTAACGACTGCTGTCGAACGACAACAACCGGGACCGACTGCTTAACGTGCTCTCCCAGGGCACGGAGGAGCTCAGATGAAATATGCCACTAGCAGTCACCCATCCATGTACCGACCGCGCCAACGTCGCTTAACCTGCACGATCACTATCGAACCGTGCTCGCAGCTAGGCTCCGCATTTTAATGGGAAACAATTAAATTGAAATTTAAGTTCACATAAATACTCAATTAATTTTATGTCAATCCTTAATTGGTAGGGTAAATGTGGGGTGAATGCACCAATTAGTGGATGGTTATCCTCGAGGACGACGCAGCGTGAAAGTGCGTTCGAAATTCGGATCACATGCAATGCGCGCAGTGAAATGCGCATGCGATGCGCTCTGGGAGCACGAGTGATGGTCGTAATATGCGTCGTCGAATCCATGATAACAAGCTATTTCACCCTTTTAGACTAATAATAACCTAGATTAAGTTACTAATTTTACCTATAACTTAATACGCATACTTCATAAAAGTAAATTAGGTGTTTTTACCGATAAATAGATAGTAGTAGTAGTAGTAATACCGAGGATAAGCTACTTCGATCAAATCAAAGAGAAGGCTGGCGTTGCGTCGTATAAGGAGGTCAAGGAAAGGGCCCTAGACAGGACACAGTGGTGTTTACTACACCGACAAGAGCATAGCTCTTAAATTGAAGAAGAGAAGAAGTAGTAGTAATACGTTTATTTCACACACAGCAATGACCGAAACAGTTATAATTATGTAGTCAAAGGTAAACATATCTAAATCATGTCTGATGGTCTGCTGTTGTTGTGAAAAGGGCCTCAACTCAGCGTAGTAGTTTCCACCCTTTAGTAATTATATCAGAAGAAGTTGAGCACATTAATGAACACGATAATTTCCACACATACTGTTGTAAGTATTTAAAAACACGGAATCAAATCCAATTAATTTATATCTAGGAACCGTCTGACTGAACACAAAGTTCTGTTAAAAGTCAGTACAAGAAAAATTGTGAGAAACCATCGCGAGACAATGGGGCAACTCATCCGAGGCTTGCAATTAATAAAATCACTCAAACGCCGCCAGGAACATCCATTAGTCAGAAACTACAAAAAGATTTGATCTTTGAGAAAATTGCTTTAAATGAATTCTCTCGGAACGCTCATAAAGAATGCTTCAGTAAACTCGTTGCTGTACTAATTGACTGCCAGCGGAATTGCCGTCATAACTCAGTTGGGAATTAGATTGTCTGTTACTAATAATAAGTCATAACACAAGTCATAAAAGTAGTAAGGTTGTAGAGTTCATACAAGCAGCAATTATCTGAAGACTGTTGTATTACACGTACAGGAGCGGAGCATAATATTAGTGTGGCAAAAACGCAGAGGTGCGCAAGCTGGCTGCTAGCGACTGGATGAGAAGAGCCGAAGATCGGGCTCAATGGCGCGCCCTGGGAGATGCCTATGTCCAGCAGTGGACTAGAGTAGGCTGCTGATGATGATGATGTATGGAAGTTTTATCGCCTCGTCATCGCTCACCATCAGATGAGATTATTAAAAGCGATAAAAATCCATTAGAAAATTATTAAGTAAAAGCTTACAATATTTAACCAGACACAAACATATTAATTGTCAGAAACTCTGTGACTTTCAAATCCTAAAGTGAAATAAAGAAAGTGTTTATCGCTAACTCTTCGATATGGCATTGCCTAAGGCGCACTCTTTACAGCGCATGCGCCTTCTACAGTTCATATTATAGCGTATTGTCTCAACGGACAATGACATTACATGACGGGCCCGGTATTGCGACAGCTACCCTACTTTCGTGCGAACTGTCGCTTAGATTCAGAATCTGCATATCAAATACACGAGATAATGCAATTTACGGAAATTCTTGCAGCATGTTATAATTTTAATAAAATTATGTAAAGTGATGTTTATTTTGAGGTCACTTCTGACTTACTTTACTTTGTAACAATGTCGACTTCATTGTCCATATCAACCTCCTCGCCATCAATTTCAACCTCATCGTTAGCGTTTATCTCACCTCATATCGTGTTGGCATCTTCATTTCTTCATCTATATTTCCAAAATTCAAATCATATCCCCATTCCATTTCTTAACTCCATTAATTTCATTGTTTTTACTTATTCCCTCTGTATTTTGTCCTGAACGTACTCGTATGTCCGTTTTATAAAATTGTCTCCTACTACCTATTTTCTATATTTACTATTTCTGTGTCGTTCTGTTCCTGATAAATATAATATCTACTATTACCAAGTTCTTCTATTACTACATCTGCTTATTCAAAAGGATATTCTCCTTTTGGTAAGATTATCAGTATTTTCTACGACTTGCGATAATTTAACTATATAGAATGTAACAATTTATAAATCTCTTTAGTTTGTTTACTTTTAAACTGCTTGGAATGGCATTGAAAAGTAAATTACAAAAGTTTTTTACCTGATTATTTCTGTAAGCTCCAAAATCAAGAGAGAAAACCTTTCACCGTGTAAATATAAATATCTCTTTATTTTATCTCTATATTTACTCCCTTTTAACTTCTATCGACTCCACATACCTCTGTACGATTAAAATCAGTTAAGTGACGAAGTAGAGTAGAAATCAGTCAAGTAATACGGGTTTCTTGCGAGAACAATAATTATAAAACTATTTGAGTGAAAATCTTACGTTCCAAAGAAATCTATCCAGTAGAGTCTAGATTAGGGATATTACGGAGGTGGTTTTACCAGAACCGGAGTCGAAACCGAAGATTTTAAATTTGATTTATCGGAATCGGAACCGGAGTCGGAGGCGGATGTACAAGACAGATGTTCAGAAGTTCAAATTTTAAACCGTTTTTTAATTTTTATAGCTGAACTGGCCAATATTTTTATGATGACGTTTGCGTCAATAAAACATATTCCTTTATGTAGTCCTACACTGTTTAATTAAATAGTGATATTTGAATATGTTTGCTCACAAATCTTCGGTATAGCCACCGATTCAAAACTATTGGACCCGAAGTCGGTGTCGGAAGTGTAAAATCAATCGGAGTCGGATTCGAAGCTCTGTAACATCCCTAGTCTAGATGACTGAGACCAAAACTACAAGCTGGAATTCATATCATATCAATAAATCAGCAGATTCTACTGATCCAAATTAGCACTAGGTCAGATTTGGGTCATATACAATTTTTTTACTATTACAAAAATGAAAGAAAAATACAAATCTTATATCAAGCTATAACTTTCTAAGTCTTCTTTTCTTCTGTTTTTATTTTTAGTAGTTATTGATAAATGATGAGATGAAAATTCCATAAAAATTAACATAAATAGATAAGTTAACGCGGTTTGGGGTGATTTTGAGCTCCCAAATTTCTGCATAGTTGCATGCATTCTAAAATAAAAGTACTAAGTAAGTATTCAATTTCTTTGTCTTGACATGTTACTGTGTATAGAGGCTGCGAGGTCTCTTTGCTTTGGACAAGTGCAGCCGCCAAGAAGTTGGTTGCTCGTCTAGCACCACCCGGGGAGACACGTGCAGGGATACAAAAGGTAATCTTCCTGCGGACGCGAGCAACCGATTGTTCCCCCCTGGGGTAAGAAACCTGGATATTTGGTTGTGCCATGACACATTACTGTTATTGTGTATGTATAATTCCAACTGCCATACGAATAAATAAATTTCTTTGTCGTCCCCAAAATTTCGGTTTTGTACGAAAGTAACCGAAACCGAAACTCTGGACTCTGGAAAAACCGAGACTCTATCTCAGGTAAACATTCAAGTGTTAACTTTTAAGGTAAACGGGATAATGAGGCGACATGTTTTCGAATTACCGGCCGATTTGCGTCGTCGTCATGTCACTCCGTTTCCTGCTCGAGCTTTATTTGAAACAGGTCCTGGTCCTCACGCTGACGGGTTCCTGATCAATGTACGTACTGTAATTGAAGAATTTTCTAGTTTTCGCTTTTAAGAAATTTGTAACAGTTCCCTTTCACCACTGTCCATTGCCACTGCGGCTTCTGTTCAGCCAAGATTGACAAACAACGTGTTTACGGTGGAAGACGTATCCAGCCACACTTGACATTCGGTATGGATGTGTCAGTCAAAAAATTTGAAGCGACAAAGGACCAAAAGTTAAAACCTGATATTATTGGTCTGCCAACCTTGAGAAGAAGAATTGGCTTAGCTCCTATAAGCCCTATTGGAGATGACCAGGCGAAGATAGATAATTTTCAATGTCTTATTATATTATTTAATTAAAATTCAATGTATCCACACCACAGTAGAACAAAAGAGACGTCAAACCTGTATAACGATTCACCACAAACGTCATTGCATAATGTTGGCTATTCATTAACCAGCCCTAAAAGACGCCGTGAGCGTGACGTATGGCGTATGAAGGCACCTTATTAAGTCATGGGAATCAGACATATGCCACTGGATATCCAGAGACAGTAGACCAACTTCCGCCGTTAGATACGTCTACAAGTGTATTAGCAAAGTCGTAGAAGAGATTTTTAAAAGTGTAAATTAGTCTATATTATTTTATCAACTTTACTCTAACTTCTTTTTGTCGATGGCGAAAGACATTGCGTCCTTCGAACTTCCATCTTCTCGAAGTTGTGCCTGTCGAAATACAGTCCTGTCGAAGTTAGATCTGTCGAAGTCAGTCCTGCCGAAGTTCAGTCATGTCGAAGGTCAGTCGATGAATATAAAGTCTTGTCGTAGTTCAGTCTTTGGAAGCAGTATCATTCGAACTTCCGTATGACGGTGTCAAATTACATAGTTTTTTGTTGTTGTTAATCTCGCCTGATGGTAAGCGACGATGAGGTCGACGATGGAGCATGCGGGTCCAGTAAATGCCTATTCACTCTGGCCTTGAAGATCCCAAGGTTTTAGGTTTCGGGAAATACAGACGCCGGCAGGCTGTTCCATTCCTTAGCCGTTATATTAAAAACAATACTATATCTCGGATATCGTACGTATTTATCGTTCCCATAACCTACTTGATCCCATTCATGATTATAATATAATCTATACTTAAACGTTTATAGTTTATGTTCTGATTCTGACCCTCCTCATCATTCACAACGCATCGTGTCGCCGGCGCACATCCTGTTTGCGCATGCGCCGTCCTACCGGCTGACGTTGGCACCACCGTCATAACTTGATCCCTTATCTCTATGCTTTACTATAATATCCCTGGTCTATGTACACTGGATGACTGTAAAAGGGATCTAAATGTGACAGATAGTATGCCAACGAAACTTGACCTGTGATCTAAACATAGTAATTTAAAATTAGAGCTCTAAATAAACTGGGCAACACTAATATAAGGAGCTAATGTGACGGATATAGAGAGTAGTTTTAAAGTATTAGAAGCTTTATCACTTTGGATTAAAGATCAATATGAGACAGTAGATGGATTATTCAGATTTGCAAAGTTTACAGTATTCGTTATGCTAAACGGTTTAACTTTGGATAGTTAAAATCAAGATACCGTAGTAGATTTGGTTCGTTTTTTGCCAACACATATTGTATGCAAAGTTAAGTTATCTAATGCGGTATATCGATGACCCATTAGTAGACAAAAGAATAGATATATAGTGATTGGCAAAATATGACGAAATATAGATGAAAACAATACAAATATACTTTACTGCACACCCGGGACAAAAACAAAACATACAACATACAGAGAGGTACAATACAATGTGCAGAAGGCGGCCTAATCGCTTTAAGCGATATCTTTGTGCATGCGTGTATGCCTTTAATTGGCACATATATCAGTAAAAGTACAATTTTATTAATATTATTTGAAATGTGAAATATATGTGCTATTGGCATACCTAAATAAATAAAATAAAAAATAAAAATCTTCCAAACAACCTTCAGGTGATGGAAAAATCACATAATGTACTGGCGTATGAAATAGATACTACCCCCAAATAAATAAATAACAATAATAAAGAATGCTATTATTTAATTAAGGCGACTGGGCAGGCCACGTGTGCCGCATGCATCCGGAGAGATGGGCAAGGATCGCCATGCACTGGGTGTTTGGGCGCCACAAGACGGACAGCGGCGCCGAGGCAGGCCCAGGCGTAGGTGGAAGGACGATATCGGACGCCGTGGGTAGGGAAAAATGGAAAGGAGAAGAGGAGGCCTTTGCCCAACAGTGGGACAGTCTATAGGCTATAAAAAATATTTAATTAAATTAAAGATAACCTTTCGGACAAAGAAATTGGACTAGTGCTGTGCCCTCTCCTTTAGGTATATGTCCCCACTGTTGGGGCACAGACCTCCTCTTGTACAAGGAGGTACGGGCCATGATCCACCGAGCGGGCCCAGTGCTGATTAGTGGATTTCACACGCCTTCGGAAACTTTTAATTTCCTCAGACATGCAGGTTTCCTCACGATGTTTTCCTTCACCGTTAGAGCAGTCTGTAAATGTACGTAAGTCTTCGAAAAAATTGGAAAATCTCATTGGTACATGGCACTGCATGGTTTCGAACCCGGACCTCCCGCATGGGAGTCCGGCGTCCAGCCACTAGACCACCGACGCTTAAAGAAATGAATACCGGTCCATAATCACGCATGATAGGTATTTACACTACTTACTTAGAGCATGTGTATAAAACGATCACTTGTCACGATATGAATTCCGAAACAGAGTGCGGAAAAAACTCTACCCACAACTGAAATAACCTGCATACAAAAATAACTTACGAGTTACGTAGAAGAAGAAAATATTGTATGGCGAGTCCTGAGTCTACCAACGAAAGAAATCCCATGTGGGACATGGGATTTCAGTTCCATACACGCAATGTAGCAACTTTACTTGAAAAACTTACATTGCACTCCCCGTCAACATGTTTTCGCTCAGTCGTATAAAAATAACCATCCGGTTAATTCTGACATTCATTCACCGTTCATAATTGGAAGATTGGAAACAATTAACTATCTTCGCACTTTCCTGTTGACCGCACATCGATTAACTGGACGACGGTTAACCTGCGCCGGCGGCGGTGGCTGTCAAAGTGACATCTTGTCAGAAGTTCACGGCCTCGAACTCGGAATATCGCTTTTTGCCATTAATAACGTCAAAACCGGTACAAAACTAAGTGGTAATGACTCTATTGCCAGATAAAGAAACCGCACCTACTCTATTGTTGCATGCAATTCTTAAGGCTTGCTTAAGTGTCGTGTCATTTCTATCTAGCTAGAGCTATCAAGTAGAAGAAGAAAACACTTTATTACCACAAAAAATAAAGTAGAAAGGGATAGCGTGTATTTTAATGGATACTTAACTTTAGGAACAATATAATCAAGAAAAAGATTGTCCCATCTAGATGAAGCTAAATTCAGATCCTTTTCAAACCCAGTCAGATTACAAATATGTATATCGTCTTTATCTCAGTAGATATGTTATATATTCGTATGTTTGTCAGTACAAACAATAGGGGTTGAATTTAGCATTCAACCCCTATTGTTTGTACTGATAAAAACGTTTCAGGTAAAAACGAGTTGTCCATGAATATTTCACATAATTTCATAGAGCTAGAATTTTCTTTTGGGGCAACTCGTTTTTACCAGAAACGAAGCCAAAAACTAGGTTATTTCTCTTGTGTAATCTGATGCTGCTCCGAGTTCTACCTTTATGCTCCAACCCCTCGTTGCTGAAAAACTCCTAAACCTTAACTTTAAATATTTAAAAAAATGTATTCATGCAGACAATATCTTTTACATTTTCTCAGATTTCCCTGGCTCCCACACTAGGATACCCTGTGTTATAGGATACCCTTTCAGATTTTCGAAAGGATAACTTTAAACAGGACCCCTAAATATTAAAAGATCACCATGTCATTTATCTTCACACTACCCTCACAGAGCCAATTACCTCCCCCTGCTCCCTCCACGACAGTTATTAAACGCCTATCAGCCTGACATCTGCCTCTATCTTAATGACACCTTGTCAAAAGTGCGCTGACCTTGGCTGGCACTACGACGTCACCGGGTTCATGGTTCAACCGGGTTTACTCGATTTACAGTGAGTATGATAAACTGATAAACAGAGGGTATATCGAATAATTTTGCATATTTATCAATAAATGCTTTCTTAAGTTCCTTCTTGAATTAGCTATCAAAAAAACCTAGGTATTATGTCAAAAGCAAACGAAAAGAAATAGGGTGGTATCTACCCTATCCTAGGCTGTGGACATCAAGATCTAGAACCTTCTAATTTTATAAACCTACCTAGTAGCATAGCATAAAGAAAAGATGAATAGACGAAAAAAAAGAGGAAACGGGAATAACGCGAAGTCAGAAAATAGGAAGGAGTGGGAAAAATCGGGGGAGGCCTTTGCCCAAAAAAGGGCATGCGAAAGTTAAATAATATAATTAAATGATATATTGGAAAAATAAATATATAATTTAATAATTTAAAATCGCAAAATAAAGGTTATTTTGATTTCATTTATTTTAGTAGAATAAACGAATCCATTATTTCAAGCGCCGCGCCGCTTTGTTGGTACAGCCAGTCACGGTACAAGAAGAAAGGCACTCGATATCTAGGCATGGTGAAGAATGAGCAGTCTTCTTGTGCCAAGGGCGCAGCAAGAAAATCTGAGGTTTGAATTACATATCATATTTTAGATTATAATTTATCAAAGCCTTATTAGATAGCAGTCACTACGGTGAGAGAATAGCAAGCTAGTAAGTACTATTAGAATTTAGTATTCCGCAACCCGCAAGGCCGACGCAACTTCAATTCTGAATGCTTAAAGGCCATAAAGGCGCAAAAGTGTTGTTTTGAAAGAACCCACCAACCTTGTCAGCTGTTATGACGAATGCTCTCCCGATATTAAAAATATTTATGACATTCGTACAACTTTTTGCGGCGCAATTATGATACAATTAAAACTGTCATAACGCAATTAAACTGATACCTTATAGTGGTAACGATGAATAAAAGCTGGCATTGTAAATCAAAAAAATATATATTTATACAACCTTAATAACTTTTGTATGACATGAGCAATGAGCTCATAATGTATGGAACGATAACAAAAAAATCGCGTCAAAACGTAGTGCAGGCATAAGGCAGAGTTACAAGCACATATGCCATGGGTGCGAAAAGTGAAGGTCATCGTAGGTTTACCAACCACGCGGTGGTGCACTGCTCGTAGCCAATCAGCGGCTGTGACGTTTCAGAGATTTAACATGTAAAAAGTAAAGACTATACAATAGCTTACATATTCATAAGATAATGTAAAATTAGTACCTACTGAACTTTGACACATCTCAAGATGTAATGAGCAATTATTAATCAGGTAAATTACTTTAGAACGTGTCTATTTAGCCTGTATAAGTAACAACATCACATGTTATTGTATACCTTAAGTTAGTTATGCAATTGTTTATATAAGGTTGATTAATAAAGAATTTATAAAAACAAATAAAAAAAATAAAAAACCAAAGGTTGCCTGGAAGAAATAGCTTAACGCTATATGGCCGCCAATTGTATTTGTATTTTGTATACTTTCATCTGTTCTGTATTTTTGTCCTATGTGCAATAAAGAATATTTGTATTGTATTGTATAGATTTTATTTGAATTTTTATTCGACAGATTTGTTTCTGTCATGATAACGAACAGACTGAAGTGTCGTGTGGGGACATTTGTTGTTTGTTTCTTGTATGACGTTACGTATCCTTACCATTAGGAACTCGTTGGACATGAGTCAGTTTAAATAAAGCATCTTGTTAAGAGAGATGTGTTGTCCATCCATATAGAAGTAATATTGATAATTAGGGGTTAATAAAAATTTCAAGGCACAATTATGTCCGTAAAGCGGCGTCATTAGGGTTCGTAATTGTAATGGCGGCGGTGTAGAGAAAAACCTTTTCAGGGACACGAGGTCTCCATGCTTGTCTCTGGCTAGTGATGAGCAGAGGCGCCATAGTCGGTCTTTGGTTTTGGTCCTAGGGTGATCGATGCCCTTGGTCTTTAATACTACATCGGTTTTCTTACATACGATTTATTGTAAAGGGAAAAGGTGATGTTTAGATTTTTAACGGTGCCCTTATAGGGTCCAACTGTCCACACGCGAATGATGTTATCTATTAACACCTTAGAAATCATTCATTTGTAAATATGGGTAATGCAGATGTTACATTGTGTTTCAGATACTGAAACACAAAGTAACATCTGCATTACCATACCATATTCTGTCCGAACGCGTACACATTTTGGTTCAATTAATAAATCATAATAAATTAGCAAAATAATATTAAATAACAAAAAAAATCAAAATTTTTACTGTAATGACTCAATTTAAAAAATTACATAACAATTGCTACAATAAAGATAGGTTTGTAATTAATTATAATATAAAAGTCAACGTTAATTAAATTTTGAAGATGTCACAGCTTATCATTAAGGAAGTAATCTACCATAATAAATGCAAATAAAGATTTAAATTGAATTAAAAGTGAATAGCCTAGGGAGGAGCGTCGGTGGCGTCGGACTCCCATGCGGGAGGTCCGGGTTCGAAACCATGCAATGTCATGTACCAATGACTTTTACGGTTTGTTCGAAAGACTTACGTACATTTACCGACTGCTCTGACGGTGAAGGAAAACATCGTGAGGAAACCTGCACACTGAGATAACCAGTGTGTGAAATGGGGAAGGCAATGGCAAACCACCCCATTAAATCTGCCACGAGAGTCGTTCTAATGTGATTAATTCCTTAGAATGATCACGACCCTCAGCAATAAGGAAAAAGACTTAGAAGAAGCCTAGGGAGGAAGCTTTGCAAAGCAAGCAAACCAGATCGCCTGAACCTACTATATTCGCACACCGTTCTTTGCAACATTTTTTATTATTATTATTGTGTACATACAAAGTTACAGTATTTATAAATCTTCTGATCCCTGAAACCAAACAGCTGGCTTGTCTAGGCGCTGATGACTTATTATGATAACCTAATGCGATATATACTTGTATCCAGCCTCGTTTAATCTTTTATTTTTGTAAAATTAAATTAACCTAACCTAACCTAGTACTTGTAATGTACCTAAAGGTTGAATTTTGAGTATTTGCACGCATTTGTACATCCGTGTCCACCAAAACGGTAAGCGATTCAAATGCTATCAAAATGATATTATTTCGGTTTTATCCTCATTAAAAGATTTTTATGAGCTATGGAGAGGGCTATGCTCGGTATCTCTTTGATGGATAGAGTAGAAATTAAGTCATCCGTCACAAAACGCGAGTTACCGACATAGCTCATATGATTAGCAAGTTGAAGTGGCAGTGGGCTGGCCATGTCTGTCGCAGAACCGACAACCGTTGGGATAGACGAGTTCTAGAGTGGAGACCGCGTACAAGAAAGCGGAGAGTGGGACGCCCCCCTGCCCGGTGGACCGACGACCTGAAGAAGGTTGCCGGCGATGGTTGGATGAGGAAGGCGGAGGACCGAGTGATGTGGCGCGCCCTGGGAGAGGCCTATGTCCAGCAGTGGACAGACACGGGCTGATAGATAGATAGAAAAGATTTTTATACACATTGATCGTGGTCTTGGTTTTCCGCAATAAATATAGTTTGGTCTTGGTTTTGCACGTCACTACGACTTAACCTGATGAATGGAGCTTCAATTGTATTGTGGATGGAAAGTGTTTTTATTCTCGGCTCGGATGCCGTTAATATATGGTCATGCGCATACGCAGGTATAAATAAGTTGAGAGATGTTGTCTTGGCGCCTGAACTGCTGCTGTTTTGGCACTTTATTTACCATTATCATATTCTCTTAATAAGAAAATATATTTAATTCCATATGCTACGACACAAAAAGAACCTTTAAAACTCTATTTTAAAAAGGATTTAATTTTACAGAATCCTACAGCATCCGGCTCGAGAGATCATTCGTGTAAAATCAACAAAAGGACCCGTCCTTCGGTCCTGACCTAAATAAGTAACAACAGATTTCCTTATGTCCTATTTTCGTTACTATCAAATCACGAAAATCTAGATTTACATCTTCTTTTTCTTTAAAAACAACATTGGTAACATAACCAATATTCAAAACAACATTGGTAACATAACCAATATTATTCTTTAACCCTCCAACCGCCGTCTCGTGCCACCTTTGATTCATTGTCGATTATTTGCATTGAGTGGTGAATGCCGCACCAAGATCATCAAGATTCTTCTATCGCCTCGGTTGCCTGGAAGAGATCGCTCTGAGCGATAAAGTCGCCTTTGTACACCTATGTTTCCTTTCCTATGTAAATTTCTTGTGTGCAATAAAGTATTAATCCATCTATCTATCTATCAGTTGTATCGAACGATTTATGACATTACCAGCTGAAATGATCAACAGATGGAGCCACTGTACTCCGCAGAATCTCAATAATGACAGCCCCCGATCTGTCACGTCCTCCGAGGTGGCGGCGACTTCTGACGAGGTGTCAATATGACACGTCATTAACACTAGTGATATACCGCCAGGTGACACTTAACGTCGAAAGCAATTTGTTTGTCAATGTGACAGTTGCATTGTCGTAAGGGACAACGGGTCGTCGTCGTCGTTGGCCTTTAACATCTTGAAAGATGATTTAAACAGCGTTCTGTCGGCATCTACGGGACAACGGGTACTGTTGTGCTTATACCCCTAAATGTAGAAAATTTGATAGCAAATTACTGTTTCAGTTTGAAGGGTAGGTCAGCATAATTACCGGCACATGAGGCACCACATATAAGTCTCCAAGTGCTCTCGAGCGGTGGCACAGTGGCTAGGATACCGGCCTCCCATGCGGGAGGTCCGGGTTCGAAACCGTGCAGTGCCATGTACCATTGAGTTTTTCGTATTTTTCGAAGACTTACGTACATTTACCGACTGCTCTAACGGTGAAGGAAAACATCGCGAGGAAGCCTGCACACTGAGAAGACCAGTGTGTAAAATGGGAGAGGCACAAAAGATCCTCAAGGGTCGAAGTGCCGCTGGGGTTATTCCCGGCCCCCATCATAAGATAAGAAGTCTCTAAAGTTAGCAACGCGTCGAAAAATCCTCCAATAACCAATGACCACTTATCATCAGGTGGCCCGTTTGCTGGTACTAGGTACATTAAAATATATCCCAGAGTCTAAACAATCCTAGCGAACTACAGGTGATCAATATGATTCAGAGGAATGAAGTCACTATACCTTCTTCTTCTACTTCTAAGTCGTTTTTCCTCATTGCTGAGGGTCGTGATCATTCTAAGGAATTAATCCATGGGTGGTTTGCCATTGCCTTCCCCATTGCACATACTGGTTATCTCAGTGTGCAGGTTTCTTCACAAAGTTTTCCTTCACCGTCAGAGCAGTCGGTAAATGTACGCAAGTCCTTCGAAAAAACCGAAAAACTCATTGGTACATGACATTGCCTAGTTTCGAACTCGGACCTCATGGGAGTCCGACGTCCTAGCCACGACACCACCGACGCTCTTAATTACTATACCTACATAAACACTTTCCATTCGACTCACAATGGGCGTACGAAAACGTAAAGTTCAAAGCTATGCGGTAAATGCCACCGACGTCGGGCTTATGCCGACTTATGCCGACTTATGCGGAATTATGCTGATTATGCCATTACTCTCGGCTGACATTGGTTGTCATTAGTGTAAACACGGGGCCAGGTGTCGCGTTTTGAAGTTTTTTGGAGGTTTTTGTAAATTGAAATGTCAATTTATTTATTGATAATTTAATTTCTCGTAAGCGTCATTAGTACCCGATCATTTTAATAAAAAACTGATTGAGTAAACGTGATAGTGATTAATGTTATTTACATCATTATATGTTTAAAATGGGGAAGATAGTGGCTAACTACCCCATTACATCTGCTAAGAGAGTCGTTCTATGTGATTAATTCCTAAGAATGATCACTACCCTCAGTCCCTCAGCAATGAGGAATTCGACAAATAAAAAGAAAAAAAAATGTTTAAAATACTTTTAAAAGTGTCACGAATTAGGAATGTTGTCAATTTTAGCACAGAATTTTATTTAATAAATAAAATATATATAATAATTGTTGTATTCCGTGGCCAAAAGCAAGAAAGCAATTTTAGTATTCTAGATATTTTGTTCATTTGTGATAAATCCATAATCTATCGATGCTAAAAACGCTGGGTTAAATCGACAGATTTAAAATAACTTATTAGTATTAAAAAAATAGTAAACTGAGATAATGTAAGTAGATACTTAAAACAAAAAACTAATTTGATAATGGATAAAAAAGTGTTGGAAGAAATTAATAAGAGTGTTCGTTGATGTCTTTTATATGAAACACATATCGAGCTCAAAACAAACTTTAATAAAATCGGATTAATTATTTATTTATTTAACACTTTAATGCACAAAAACTTCAAAAGATGTGCTGCTGAAAGTTTCTTGCGCCGCTTCTTTCCTTTCAGCTACAGCACCTTACGAAGCGGTGGTAGAGTAAAAAACATGACGTTGTAAAAATGTACTTTAAGGTACTTACTTACAACAAAAACATTTTTTATTTTTATTTTGACTGTATTAAACTTTATTCGCCAACATTAAAAATCTACCTGGATATCTATAACTGTTTGATGCTGCTTTCGGTGAAAAGCCCCTTCACTGCCTCGGCAAAGCTCACATTCACAATGGAACACAAAAGGCATTATAAATACAATCCACGTTATAAAAGCGAAGGCACGTACCGTACCGTACCTATCCTTACATAGTAATATCGACAGAATTCCGAAATGCGGGAATCGTAAATAATACTTTAGAACCAACTCTCTTGATAGAATATTGATGAGTAGGTATGATGAAGTAAACATTTGTTTTTTGCTGGCCATCGCCCCTGAACCTTATCGCGAGGAAGATTTTAGCCTGTGTCTTAAAAAAATTAAGATAAAAGACTGCCTCACGCGCTAGTCAGATCAGTGGCTAAGACGGTGTGGATTCACAAAGATATTATTTGTTTTAACATCTGCCAAAAAATCCCATATTCGTTTTCAAAATTATCTCTTTAGTCACCTATATTTGAAAGGAAAAAGTTTGTATTTATTTTTCTAGGAATTAATTAAGTTTATTCCCTTTAGTTCACTTTCTAATATCAAATTGTAATTCCCCCGGATCCATAAGACAGGACAGTAGGTATAAAATACATACACTTAATATTCATATTTAATATTATGAAGAATTCGTAACTCGAGGCACTAAACCGTTTCGAGAGAAACATTTGACGTGACTTTGTATGATGGGCGAGAAACGTCACGTCAGTCCATCAAATTTAAAATCAATTTTTCGAATTTCTAGAACGCCTAACCCAAAATCTAGATGCAAATATAACCATTCCCGGCACGTCAACACCTGGGTCCTGGCACTAGCAGACCATTGCAGCCCGCGCTCAGAATATCGCATCAGTTCGCCGAAGCGAAGTCGCACGCGCATGTGAACTGCGCATTCCTGGGAAGCTTTCTACGCGTTGCAGTTTGAGGCATGCGCCGCATGCATGCAAATTCTAGTGTTGAAAGTGAAATAAGCAGTATCATATAGTTAGAAAACCATCAAGCAAGGAACCAAACCAAGGAACAACCCCAAAACTGCCAAGAAAGTCGTTCCATGTTGTTAATTACATAGAATAATCACGACCGTCATGAAAGAGGAATATAACTACGAAGATTACACGAAACTACAAGACTTTTTACACATTCTATAAAGTGTTATATATAGGCAAAGGATAAGTTGGAATTTTTCTAACACCTTCTAAACAGTTAATCCCACGCAATAATTTCGTGGGCGATAACTTGTATAGTTACAAACTTGATCGGAAAATGGATATACAACGAAATCATCGAGAGATAACAACTAAGATCTAAAAGACAAGAAAAAAGGAGTGTTTGACTTTGAATGCAAAAATATTAGTTTTATTGTAATCAGAAACGGTACTCGAATCAGTACATGCTTTGCAAGTCTCACGACACGATAGCATCTCGTTCCCACGTTGGTGGTACGACGGTACGAATACGGAGTGGTGACCGTTAGTGGTCAATGTCTGCGCTCAGTCACTCGCGGATATAGGTCGAATTAGATTTTTCGATTGCATTCAACAATCCTAAGGTCACGTTTGTTTAACTGGATTGAATGTTTTTAACAAAGAATATTAGTCTGTTTTGTTAACAGTATCACAATCTAATCACCTTGCAATTTTGAAAAGGAATATAATATGATACAGTTCTCCAGGACATGCAGAAAAGACGGGAGTGCCACAAGGGCGTATATTGGGTCGGTTTCTTTTCTACATAGATTATGCAAGTAGATTTGGATCCCAGCATCGGTGGCGTCGTGGCTAGGGCGTCGGAGTCCCATCCGGGATATCCGAGTTCGAAACCAGGCAATGCCATGTAGTACCAATGAGTTTTTCGGTTTTTCGAAAGACTTACGTACATTTACCGACTGCTCTGACGGTGAAGGAAATCATCGTGAGGAAACCTGCGCGCTGAGATAACCAGTGTGTGAAATGGGGAAGGCAATGGCAAACCACCCCATTAAATCTACCACGAGAGTAGGACGACTTAGAAGAAGAAGAAACTCGAGCGGAATAAAACAGATGTAAATTATGAGATTTTAAACTTACACGGTTAAAATAAGATTAAGTTTTCATAATTAAAGAAGTAAATTATATCCCACATAGGTCTGTGAACATTATTACGTCTGATCTTAGTTCTGTTCAAAAATTAAAGTAGAAATTAATAACTCCTGTGATGGAGTAAACAAAACTGCGTATCGCAAATTGTAATCGTAATAAATTATCAATGCGACCTCGACGCGTCTGGTGGATGCCGATCGATCGAGAGCCGGCAATTATCGGCGCAAGTGCGGAGGCGCAGGCGCCGCCGTCGGCGTACGCGCAGATGGTGGGTTCTAGTGGCGACGCGGCGACGGGAATCTACTTGCAGGTGTATGGTGTATGCAAGATGTTAAAAAGTGATAAATAACTTTCTAGGTTATTCCTGAAAAACACAATATTTGGGGACACAAAATAAACCTTTAAAAAGGTTTCTAAAGGTTTAGAAATGGGAGTAAATATCGTGGAAAAAATGTCTACAGTCACTAATGTTACACATGTTTCTGAAAAACAATACACCGATAAAAACTAAAGACTTAATCGGGGAAATGTATGCAAACTGGAGTAATCCCGCAAATATTATATTTGCATTTACATACGAGTATAATACTTACACAGACTTATACTTCCTTATTTATAGCCGCCTCTATAAAAAAAATATTTTTAGCTTTTCTCAGCACATTTTCTTGCACATTGTCTGACATTCTTCATTCATTTAAAATGTTACATAGCTGGGAATCGATCACAGTACAATGTCGCATATATAACACATTTTATACCTCACGGGAAATCGCATATTATTGTTAGACATCTTCATCTGTTGAAAGTTTTACATCACTGTCTTCACCCTCTTTAATATAAACTTTGGTATTTCCAATTGATGAGCGTTTGTCTCGAGCTTACAAAGCCCATAAAGTTTCATTATGAACACATGTGCATACGCAACCACCACTTACTGTTATGATAATATTTTCTTCTACTATATGTAATGAACTTAAGAATTTATTACTTCTAAGTAAGATGTGACGAGAAAATAAGTATTTTATGGTTGGTAAAGTTAAGCAAGTCGTCGAAAGTGAAACTTAGAGACTTGACGAAAGTTGGGAAACATTTCTCAGTAACTTAACATGAACATGCGTTTACAGAAATACACACGACCCATTCGTTATTAGTGACAATGTAAGATCATTCAGTGATTAAGAAATCAAAGGTATACAAATATACTTGGTAGGTACTAGGTATATCGATAATTACTGTGTGGTGAGCTATGTCTTATAATGTTTTTGTAATAAATGAAGCAAATGTAATTGCAAAGTCAAATATATAACTCAATGAGAGCGCTGAAGTAAAAGGCAAGGAAAGAAAGGACTTGCGAAGGATGAAGACATCCGTTACTTAGGATATGATTTTTCGTAGTTTTCAATGACTTACGTACATTTACCGACTGCTATAACGGTGATGGAAAACATCGTGAAGAAACCTGCACACTGAGGTGACCAGTGTGTAAAATGGGTTGGTACAAAAGATCCTCAAGAGTCGAAGTGTCACTGGGGGTTTTCCCGGCCCCCTATCATAAGATTAGGATATGACACGCGAAGATGAAGAAAACCAGTACACTGATGAAGATGTTGATGACATTATATTACATTTATTTGCCCTATTTATTAAATCTCAATTTCACAGAACAGATCCAAAACAACGACGTTAAAAAAGTCTCATTCAGTTATGACAGCAAGCCTGTAGTTAAAAGTTCATCAGAACAGGCCCGTTCCTTCTCGGAACTCGCCATACACTCCCTCACTATTACCGGATCACAGTATTAGCAGAGTCTTCGACCACCATTATATTCTGAACGTCAATCATCACATTTCGTAGACGTATAATTTTACTTTTATGTTTATTTTCAAGAGAATTTGGGCTAATCTAGATTCTAGAGCATTTTAAAATATTAGTTTTATTTTATAATGTGTTTGATATAAAAAAAATGATATGTTTTAGACAGAATTCATTAGGTTTTTCGACATTAATTTTCATAACGCTATCCATAAAGCAGATTATAAAAAATACCAGTGGTCTTCTTTTGACAACTCTATTATCAATCTATTATAGGACGCCGGACTCCCATGTTCCCGAGGTCCGGGTTCGAAACCGTGCAATGCCATGTATCAATGAGTTTTTCCGATTTTTTCGAAGACACGTACATTTACCGACTGCTCTAACGGTGAAGGAAAACATCGTGAGTAAACCTGCATGTCTGAGGAAATTAAAAGCTTCCGAAGGCGTGTGAAATCCACCGCGCAGCACTGGGCCCGCTCGGTGGGTCATGGCCCGTGCCCCCTTGTGCAAGCGGACGCCTGTGCCCTAACAGTGGGGCATTAAGAGGCTGATGATGACTCGTACAGTCGATCATAAGTTGTGGTATACCATCTGTCAAAAACCTTCGATTAAATCTTAACGTTATGCCTGCGCAATATGATACATTTCAGATTCTCAAATTTTGGCGTTTTGGGTAGGTTAACCTGAGGTCGACTGTACATAGAGACATTATATTACTGGACATACATTCACAAAATAGGTTGCTACAGTCTGTCCTCTAGGTGCCGGCTAGCAGGGTTCTAGGACAGTGTGCAGTGAGAAAGTGCAACATACAAAGAAAACAATGAAATTAATGGAATAATGGAATTTAGAAATGGAATGGGAATATGATTTGAATTTTGAAAATATAGATGAAGAAATGAAGATGCCAACACGAAATGAGGTGAGATAAATGCTAACGATGAGGTTGAAATTGATGGCGAGGAGGTTGATATGGACGATGAAGTCGACATCGTTACAATGTACTCAACTTTAACCAAAAATAACCGATCATTACTCATTGTAATGTAACATTCCATCAGAGATACCAGCTTCAATTAGTCAAAAGATCATAATTATGACAACGACCGACGATTTGCCTGTAATTTCGATCGTACAGACCATAGACTACAAAACCGAGCAAATATCAACTCTATTACAAAGTAATAACGTATTTATAAGGCAGTAGACTCGTGCGCATGGGCGGTGTATAATTATGTACGATTTATTGATATTTTCGTGTATTTAATACTAAATTGATTCTGAGTTGAGTTTAGACCGAGTGCGGTGAAGCAAGAAGTCTCAATCTGTCTTTGGTCGTATCAAGGATGTTTTTGTATATAATGAGAAACATTATAGACAACACTGCTAGATAAGGATGGGTTATATGTTGAGTCAGATAATTGACCCAATCCTGAACTGTCTACCTACCAATTTGTCTCCCATTACAAATTTTCTTTCTGTTTTTTTTGAGTTCATTTTTGTGCTCATAGATGGCTCTCGCACGTAGGGGCGATCTGTCACTGTCAGTCAATAACAAAACACGCGACACGCGTTCAAATTGTATCTAAAATGAAATAAATGCGAAGTTTAAAAGGGATAAAACATAATTTGCTGTAGCGCGATCTCGCTCATACATCTAAAGGCTCTAGTGGAACTTCGTAAAACAAACTGCAACACTAAACGTTGGGAGTTTTGGCGCGAAAGTCGATGAAGAAGGTTCTACGGTGTTTATTTTATTGCTCAAAAATTGTTTTCTGGGGATTTTGATAGCTAAAATCGCTGTAGTTTTGTCTAGCAAACTTCAGTAACAGTGACAATGTGTTGAACTCTTAAAACAAACTTCTCGTTAGTGGTTCGTTGTGTAGTTTCACTCTGTGATTCTGCGGCGGGACATGAGAATTCGCCAGACACTAGACCGGTTGAAATTTCCGTCATAACTCCTAGGAGTGTTAAAATGTGACTACACCACAACATTTTGATGCAGAAAAACTAAAAACTGTTTTAAATCGCTTAATGCTTAGGCTGATGGCCTGTGTTGCCAATGGCTTGTTAAATTTTAAAAAACTAAACGTTGGCAATTTTACGGCTCTGGCTACCAGCGTTTTTGACATTAATAAAATGACCCCTTCATAGAGTGCCATCCAGCGAGCGAACCAGTCGGAAAACCTCTCATTTAACTAAAGAAATATCAGAAAGATCCCGGTTTAATTTCCCTTAATCATATTAGCTATACTTCGGGGCTCAGCGTTTATTGTAAACTAACTGGTTGCTCACTAATTTTATTCAGTTTAATATAACCTATGCTTAAGTTCCTACTGGTGTATGGACTATGAATACTTTGTCATCTTACCGCACAAATAAACTTATTCTTATTCTATAAAGGTGTTTCTGATTGGTGGGTGGGCCAGTGGATGACGATCTTTTTTTTTAATTTTAAAGGGCTATCTGCCATAGCTTTCTATAGTCTTCATCTCGTCAAATATAACACACAAAAAATGGGACGCCACATTGGATTTAACAAGAATGATAAGAATTTTCAACGTTTCAAACCCGGATTTGTAGCAAGAAAGCCCACGTTTTTACCGGCCAAGTCACTGGTTACTCTAAGAAAAGGTGTGTTACTTCCCGGCTAGATAAAAATATTCGACAGCACATAGTCTAATAAAACAACAGGCAGTGAGTCAGCGCTCTGCTGAAGAATGACTGAAGTCGCGTAAATATGTGAATCATTGCGACTAGACCGTCTGTTGTTTTACTGCCGATAAGGCGTTTTCCATTATCTAGATTTCAAGTACTATAAGACTATACCTAAATAGCTGTAAAGATGGCCTTCCCTACCTCCATGCATATAAACGTGGCCTACGGAATGCGAGGCAAAAAAAAAACTTGCAAATTTAAACAATTTGTTTTCACATTGAAGGTTACTAAACCCGTGTGTTACGAGGTAAAACGGGAGTTAAGTTGTAAATTAAAAAAAGGTTTACCATCCTCTGACTTCCTGGGTATCACATCGGATAAAGTAAAAGTAAAATACACTTTATAGCACAAATAGAAAACAACAAACAAATGATAGAAAAGGAAATGGTGAAGTACAATTTAGGCGGCGGCTGATCGCTAAGAGCGATCTCTTCCAGGCAACCTTATAACTATAGTCAATACAAATCTGCAAGATATTATATTATGTCTGCAAAATTATGATAGACAACACTTGTCTTATCAGTATCAAGAAAATGTCAGTGGATTGTTGGTTCCAGTCAACGGACTCATATTCATAGAAAGATAACTGTATTTTAAAAATCACACCCATCTACTGCATTAGAAGGGCTGAAATATAGTTTATTTAAACTTTTTTTAAATTTTTTATTAGGTAAACACAACAGATTACAACCAGAGATATTACAGAAAAAGTTTAAAGTTATGAGCTAGGTCGTAACCCTTAACGTGTAAACACAGCATGGTTGGGAAGTGGGAAATTTGTTGTTGTACAAAATTGAGTTGGGAAAGCAAAAAATACTAGTGAATGTAATGATAAAAAATAACAGTAATATGTACCTATTGAAAAATAAAACTAATAAAGTAGGTGCGTGGATGGCTTACTTGAAGACATCCTTAACCCGTCTTTTAAAAACGTACGTATAATAAGTAAAAGCCTGCGTTAATTGACCAAAAACGACATGACACGAAACGAAACGACTCGAGGCGTATCGCAGTCCTCAATTTTGTCTCCTATTTCTGCCGAAAAGCAGCACAGCTTCCATTGCCGTGTTTCGGTTTGAGAGCTACCGTATTATCGGCACATGAGGCACACCTAAGTCCTCAAATGGGGTCGTTTACCGTTTACTTCTTGTACGGCGATACGCCTCCTTAATTTTGAAAACTCGTTGGTTACAGTATAGGTTATCAGCAGTATGTAAATGAGCTAGACTCCGCGCGGCCTTGCGCTTGCGTCGCGTGTCGACACTAACTATTAGCGAGTGCCCATACTGTGCGCGTGCGCAATGTGGCCACAATGTAGAGCATTCAGTGAGCCGACGCCTTTTATGTTCGCGGAATGAAAATACAGTAGGGAAAAAAATTAATGTGGCTCGAAACTGTGGCATGAATGTCGCTGAATTGATCACTTTCAGTGGTGGACCACTAGTAGTGGTGTATTGTTAAATAAAGAAGAATATTTTTGCGCGAAACATTACTAATATTCTTACAAAGAGAGAGAGAGAGAGAGAGAGTGATATACTTACCTATTGTTTTATGTTGTATTTGACTTGTTATATTTATATCTAATTTACATTGAATTTATTTTGTGAGGATCATTCTACAAAGGTGACTTATAATGTTAAAAAAAGAAACATTATGTATATTTCTAATATTGTAGAATGAAATAAATTATTCTAACTCAATCTAAATATACTACCAAAGTACCTACACTACAGCAAACCGCAGAGCCAACTGTCTCAGCTACATTATCAGACATAACGAATCAATTACATCAAAAATTGAGGGGAAAAACAAGGGAAAAAGACAAGAGTTGTCGAACAAGGGTTATGATACATGGAAAAATTGATGGAATGGAGCGGAAGTACCAGAAGTGCAATGAGTAGGCGGGGGGACAGGAATGTTTGGAAGCTGGGGCCCGCCCCTAATAGTTTAAAAAGAAGAAAAAGAGATAGATAGATAGAAACACATTATTGTACACAAAATCAGGAAAAGTAAAAACGTAAGTAAAGAGCTACCAAAGTTCTCTTTAGATTCCATAATGTTAGAGGTGCATCTTCCATGTGAGAAGTTTTCGTTGATCGACTGCTAAGACATTAGTAATAACTTAGACTGTGAGGCGGCCCTCGGCACGCCTCGTTACTATTGAAATGTGTGGACGTTTCGCAAAACAGACGGAAAAATTCTAATTTTTTTTTGGCCTAAAATGTGCATTGTTGGTTTCAGGTCTGCTTGAAATGAAATTTATTTGCCAGAACATAGTGAAAATTACAGGTGATTTAAAAAGCATAAGTATCATATGTTCCACCGACAATGGCATGCAAATCTTTTCTGCTATTTGTTAGTGTCGTTGAGATACTCTTTTATGGAGTAATAACATTTGTCTAGGAGCCACTTGGAAATGTTAGTTTTAAATTGGCTAGCAGGACCATTTTTAAGGCGACTAGGCAGATTATTATACACTAAAATTGCCATACAGAAGGAATTCTTTTTATATAACTCTACTCTGGAACTTGGAGAAATAGGATGAAGTTAGGTATACTCGTATATAGTACACACGTTTGGCAATATCTGTTAGTGTTGTTATGAAATATATAAATAAACAAAAAACAAGGATCGGGCAAGGTATTTGAATTTGTGACAAGGTGGGGCTGATGATGATGTGGTTATTTGTCCAGGTATGACGCGAATTTGATCATGTTGTCCTAGGTAGGTACTAGAGGAAAGAACTGCATTTATTTTATGATTTGGAATGCAAAATCATCTACTTACATCATTTATTGCTGACTTGCTGATAAAGTAACATTAAAGATTATCGATAGAGCGTCGGTGGCACAGTGGCTAGGGCACCGGACTCCCAAGCGGGAGGTCCGGGTTCGAAACCGCGCAGTGCTCTGTACCAATGAGTTTTTCGTATTTTTCGAAGACTTACGTACATTTACCGACTGCTCTAACGGTGAAGGAAAACATCGTGAGGAAACCTGCACACTGAGATGACCAGTGTGTAGAAGGATCACACAAAAGATCCTCAAGGGTCGAAGTTCCGCTGGATTATTCCCGGCCCCCTATTATAAGATAAGATAAAGATAAGCCTATTCTATTCATCCGGGAATAGTACACAGAAATCGCCCGTACCTATTTGTCAGAGTTGTTCAGGCCGCCCGTAGGCGTCTGACATGGCTTAACGACGGCTGTCGAACGACAAACAACCGGGACCGACTGCTTAACGTGCTCTCCGAGGCACGGAGGAGCTCAGATGAAATATGCCATTAGCGGTCACCCAGGTACCGACCGCGCCTACGTCGCTTAACCTGCACGATCACTTTCGGACCGTGCTCGCAACTAGGCTACGAGCTCCTCAAGGGTCGAAGTGCCACTGGGTTATTCCCGGCCCCCTACCATAAGATAAGATAAGAAATCATTCGGAAACTAAAATTCCGGCGATTTTTTGGCACGAGTCAGGAATAAATAATTTTTTATTCCATAAGGAGAACAGACGAACACACGCACGGGCCACCGATTGTCAGTAGTCACCATCGCCCATAGACATCTCACCTTACTACCTTACTAACGTAATTTTATTTATTTATTGGAACCCGGACCTCCCGCATGGGAGTCCGGCGTCCTAGCCACTGTGCCACCGAAGCTCTTTTTTATTAAGTATTAATTCTATATCATGAATAAAATTGTTGATGAAATGTTATTCCAACCACTGAAGGTCGCGTTACAAAATATCTAAGATTATTGTGAAATTAGTCTATTCAAAGACGTACTTGACTCTAATCAGTAATAATTAACCTGTCCGTATGTAAGTATATCAAGTTATTACAAGATCACCACTTAGATTAAGCTTAGATTAGTTTAAATTAGTTTGTTTGTTTGTGTTCTGTTTTTTGTACTAACATAAAAATCACAGAAAATAAAAAACATTAAAATATTGTACAAATGCTTATCCCATAGGGATCTCTTCCAGCCAAGCTTTGATTTAGGAGAGTTTAGACTACTTTTATGGTGGGTAAAGGTATGGAGTACAATAAATCAGTATAAATAAATTACAATGATTATATGGGCGGATGACATCACCAAAGTCGCATCGAAGACCTGGATGCGGCTTGCACAGGATCGTATAGGGTGGCACAAAAGAGAGGAGGCTTATACCCTGCAGTGGGACGACATGGGCTGATGATGATGATGATGATATAGTAGATAAATAAAATACTACTCAACAATTATAATGATATATACAATTTGTTATATATACGAATACATATACTAATAGTTTTATTTTTAGTTGTATGCTGACTGCACCATAATTGCAGAATTGCTTGAGCACAGTGCCCAAGATTTTAATCAACCGACAGTGTTTATTTTCAATAACAAAAAACTACAAATAATAAACGTAAAGTTGTGATTCCATAACTAAAGTGGAATGTCGTTGATGAGAAAAAATATAAACCGCTCCCAAACAGTGTTTATCAAAAATCTCCTCTAGGGCGGGTGAGTTCCTTCCTTCATGTGTTTAGAGTTAGGTACTATACTGGTCAAAAGTACAGAGGAGGAGAACAACCTTACAACAAAGAGACAAACACATTTATTAAATCCTCAAGTAAATAGACAGAAAGATTTGTGGAAAATTTGAAGTGAATCAAAGCCTTATCCTGTTTGTATGTTTATCTCGAGCACTCGAGTACTGTCATTCGTCTTTACAGACAAAATAATGATAAACAAAACGACGGAAAAGGCACTGGAAGGAAGCCATGGAAGTCTGATGGCTCGAGAAGGCCAGGCCCAAGACACAGCTGGAAACGTTCTGTATTCTGGAGGCCCGGATGATACACGAAAAGAAAAATCTTGTAATTGTAACGAGAAATCGGGATATAGTAAGTAAGTTCTAATGGATACCATCCGGACACTTCCACGCCCAACACATCTCCATCGCAATCCAGCGGTGCAATGCGGCAAGCATTATGGGGACTGTTGGGAGGGACACGGTGAGAGGGGCCTTGTTTGATTGAACTGTCGATTGAAAAAATAGAAAAAAAAAATTCCTTTACCACATATTAATTAACATTTCACATTAAACTATAACCTCCACACCAGGCGTTGCCCGTGTCGTGGAGGTTACATGGATACACACATTGACCACTTTACAATGTTATGTGTCAATTTAACATTACATTCCAGAATTAAAAGAAAAAATACAATTTAAATTTAAAAGATCATATGTATATGTATTATTTAAAAGATTATTAATTATTAAGACTATTATAAATTTATAAAATATATTAATATATACATTTATATAACTAGGTATATTTATTTAATATATATTTATAATATTAAAGCTAGTTATGTACGTATATGCAATAATAAAAATAAATAAGATGATATACTTATACTTAGATGGTTATACTTATTTACTGACACTGAAATATTATATTTTTAGATTTTTATTTTTATTTTTCTAACATTTGAGATGTATGACGAATATTATTGATGTACCTATTTATTAAAATATAAATAAAATAATTTAATAACATGGATATTAATATTTTATCTCATCCATTTCAAAAAAATCACGTACGTACTATTAACGAGAAATATTGTAATGGATAAATTGTACCCGCTGCAAAAGATTTCTTGTTACTATTGCGAGATTTTTCTTTCCGTGCAGGAAAGACCTGGGACTAAATTCGCGACCTGGCGCCAGACAGAAAAGCATGGAGACATCTTTTACTAGCCCCAAATTCCTCGGCTAGATGGAGCGACGATCTGTGCAAGGTGGCTGGCAACGACTGGATGAGAAGAGCCGAAGATCGGGCTCAATGGCGCGCCCTGGGAGAGGCCTATGTCCAGCAGTGGACTAGAGTGCGCTGCTGATGATGAAATTCCTCGGCAGAGTAACGGGAAGAAGAGAGAGAGAGATAATAAAAGTGGCCACCTTCGCCCATAGACATCTCACCTCTATAATGTTATCAGAGAATATTAAATACACTGCTAACTTCAGAGTGCCTCATCTGCCAGTAATTACGCTGGCTCTCTTACCCTTGAAATGCAAGCACTGCTCCTTTGCGGTAGAAATAGGTAAATATGTGGTACCACTGTGACTGAATCTGCAAAGAGCCTTCACCACCTTCCTTTCACCTTCAACCACCTTCAGATATGGTAATTTGAAACTTTCACACGAATAATATTTAAAAGTAGCAGTAGCGAACTTTTGACAGACGTAATGATATTTATTTTTTATGCACCTGACTCGTCAACTCGTCAACTGACTAATCTGACAATCTGACAGCCGTTTTGTGAACTGTCGTCCTAACGCCAGGCACTTTCAAAACTACCGGCACCGGGCATAATTGAAAATTAAATATGCACATACAAATATTCAATTATCAAATACTGGTCGCTCTCCTCGACTACGACTCGATTACGACTGTTTAGAAGTTACGAATTCTATGGTCCCATGATTGATGGTAATCCAAGAGTCCACCTAACAACACTTCTCACTCCAAACCAAGGTGGGATATGAGCGTCGGTCGCACAGTGGCTAGGACACCGGACTCCCATGCGGGATGTCCGGGTTAGAAACCATGCAGTGCCATGTACCAATGAGACTTACGTACATTTACCGACTGCTCTAACGGTGAAGGAAAACATCGCGAGGAAACCTGCACACTGAGATGACCAGTGTGTAAATGGCATAAAAGGTATATGTGTGTGTGGGTAGGCACAAAAGAATTTCAAGGGTCGAAGTGCCGCTGGGATTATGCCCGGCCCCCTATCATATATAGGATATATGATAAGATAAGGTGGGAAACTTTTGGCAGGGACAGCATAGGAACTGAACAACGGAGATATCCTGAGGTTCTGCGAAGACACTGGAATATGGGGTGGAGGAGACCAGCCGGAACATCAGTAACCGATGCTCTGCAGAGGGATCTAGGTGAGATAACTCTACACAGAACTGATCACCAAAAGTCATAATCAACTACACTTCTCACTAATTTTAAAGATTATTCGTTAGTAGTGATTGCTTGCACACAGATACAACTGTCACATAATGAGAGCCATTTTAACACGAGTGATTGTTTGTGAAATGAGGCACAGCCGAGCAATGCATAACACGAGTACGAATGGCTATTTCGTGCAGTTAAGTGTCCAAAGTTGCGAAAAAAAGTAAAATGGTATCGGAAACTTCTAAGAATGTTTCATACTTTAGGAATATTCTCGTAATTTGTAAGTACAACACAGTACCCACATCAACAACATATAACAGCGCAAATTCTCGTACGGAAGGCTTTATCAATCAAAACAAGCGTTATCTCCGATATCGAATGGCAGGTACCAGTTCTCACGGTTGTTTATGTGACACCGGGCTGTGGCGACGTCTGCGTGGTGGACGGTGGGTGAAGCAAGTGACCACTGTCAAAGTTGACGGTTATGCTGTACCAGTAGTGAAAGCCGAAATACCTGAAGTTCCGGCGCCGTAGCGTAAAAAAACAGTAGGGTAATTTCTTGTAGGATATTACAATTGTTTTAATAATAAAACCTCACGTCCATAATTCCTAAATTCCCTACCAGTCATCCCCCATGGAGGGGAATACTTGAAGGATACTCCGCTCATCCCGGCGGCCAGGGGTGATAGGTGGGAAAAAAAACCACTCTTCCGCCCCGGGGGGGATACCTGGTAGGGACTAGTGACTAGTGGATCAGGTAGAATTTATAATAGAAAATCGCCATATTACGGAATTTTCTGTGAACGAGAAGAGCAGACGAGCAAACAGGCCACCTGATGGTAAGTGGTCACCGTCGCCCATAGGCATCTCACCTCACTGTATTAATATTAGAGGGTTTTGATGCGCTGCTAACCTTGAGGACTAAGATGGAATGCCTCATGTGCCGGTAGCTGGTATAAAAGTGGCTCCCTCTTGACAACTCTATTATATAGGGTCCTATTTTAGGCAAATATTTCTAGGGTGTCTTCCTTCTATAGGTTATAACAATAAAGACAAACAAACTACAAAATTGTTTGTTTGAAAATTCTACAAATGAATGAATTATTGCAATTCTAACACTGAAATAAGAAGTATGACGTACGACATGGATGAGTTTATGCCACCAAGGCGCAAAATAATGGGGTTTATTTTACTTTAGTATGGAAAATGTTCATACAAGTAACGGGTTTATTCTTTCGTGTAAAGTTAATAAAATAAACTGATATTTTGGAAAAATTGCTGGGAGAAATAAACCAAAGTATTTAATCAGTGGAAAGCGGGTATTGAGCGTAGCGAGCAATGAACGATACATGGATGGATGACAGGAGACGTCAAGTAATAAAAAAAACAAAATCAGTGTTGCTTGGTATTTACAAAAGTGGTACAAATGACCAGCACATATCCACCTCCAAATATATGCTACTAATAAAAAAAGGACCTTATCTTCCTGGTAGGATTGAGTTATATACAACTTTCATCGTTCAGTGTTAGATTTATCAGTTTATCGTGTGAAAAGGGGCCAATAAAATTTTATCGACGATTAAACGTTCATCAAAGTACCAAGATACGGATTACTTCGTACAAAATATTGTTTTCGTACATCGAATTGAAAATATGAACTTACAATCATTCAGCGTGATCAGACTGATCAGCCTACATTAAATGGGGGAAAATACGTGTAGTTTTTATTATGGTGTACTCGTTAGGTAAATAAATTTTGATATGTAGTCATACCACTTATATGCTTGCTTATCGTATGGTTAGTGGCCAACCTATTTGTCAGAGTTGTTCAGGCCGCCCGTAGGCCGTAGACAACAACCGGGACCGACTGCTTAACGTGCTTTCCGAGGCACGGAGGAGTTCAGATGGTATATGCCACTTATATGACAAAAGTTAAGTAATTTAGACTTTGGTTTCAGTTCCTGGATTTATTACTTTTCTAAATTAGTTTTTTTTTAATTAATGGCCTTTGGTGTTGTGTTGTAAGTGACAATAATTCCGCCAATTCACGTTGTACGGAGAGAGAGACAGCTAAATTATTTTTTCTTTTTAGGCAAAGGGAACTGAGCCCATACAGCCATATTTGATGTAAACAACTCTTTAAGCAACTATCTCACTTCACTATAATGTTATTAGAGGTTTTCGATGCGTTGCTAACCTTGAGAACATAGATGTAGTGCCTCATGTGCCGGATCGTCCATAGATATTATGTTTAGATGAGAGCTCATATCATAAGAAACCATAACACACTTCCATCACATAACCTTATCTACACATAAGATTCGGTTACGTTTATTTATACGGTTATGTGCATGTTAGTTATGGTTTTTTATGACATGAGCTCTTCGAATTTGGACTTATACAAGCAGAATTGGAGGAAAAAAAATGTTCCTTCATTCATGCAGAGCCCAAAGTCGACATTCTAAAAAGATTGGGTTTTTTTAATATTGTTTGTGATAGTGTAAATATTTGTTGATTTATTTGTAATTGTTTAACTATGTACATTCGTAAATTGTTAGTCAACGGCTTGTTATAGACCTCATTGTTTTACTTTTATTACCCCTTGGAGGCAAATTTTATTACAAATTCATTAGTCAAATTCTATAGGTTATAACTGACGGTGCGACTGGTTCACAAATTGAAAGTCGCTCAGCGTGCTATGGAAAGAGCTATGCTCGGAGTATCTCTGCTGGATCGAATCCGAAATGAGGAGATCCGGCATAGAACAAAAGTTATCAACATAGCTCATAAGATTAGCAAGCTGAAGTGGCAGTGGGCCGGTCACGTCTGTCGCAGAACCGACAACCGCTGGGGGAGACGAGGTCTGGAGTGGAGACCGCGTTTGGGCAAACGTAGTGTGGGACGGCGTCCCTGCTAGATGGAGCGACGATCTGCGCAAGGTGGCTGGCAGCGACTGGATGAGAAGAGCCGAAGATCGGGCACAATGGCGCGCCCTGGGAGAGGCCTATGTCCAGCAGTGGACTAGAATAGGCTGCTGCTGATGATGATGATGATGATAGGTTATAAGTTTATAACAATAAAGAGAAAAACATAATAATTAAATTTTCGAGAAAAACGACAAAACTGTTTGTTTGAAAATTCTACAAATGAATGAATTATTGCTATTCTAATACTGAAATAAGAAGTGTGACGTACGATATGGATGAGTTTATGTCACCGAGGCTCAAAATAATGAGGTTTATTTTTCTTTAGTATGGAAAATTTTCATACAAGTAACAGAGTTATTCTTTCGTGTAAAGTTAATAAAATAAACTGATATTTTATTTTATTAACTTTACACTTACTTGCGTGCGAACTTTAGTTATTTTTTAATTAATTGTTAAAAAATACATGTCTGTCACTTTTTATTCGCAACGATGGAGGTACCGCGGGAAGCATTTCTTTTATTTACTATTTGACTAAAAAATAATGGATCGCCCATAATTGGCACAATTAATTTTATTTATTTATTAGGTAAACACAACAGATTACAACCATAGAAATTACAGAAAAATCAATATAAAGTTATGAGCTAGGTCGTAACCCTTAACGTGTAAACACAGCATGGTTAGGAAGTAGACAATTGATTGTTGAAATTGATTAATTTTAGTTAAAAAAAGGTAATTAGCGTTATTTCTAAAGAGATTCATATCACTCCAACTTCTCCGGCAACAAATTCTAAGAATATACCGTTTCATCATCATCAGCAGCAGAAAGATAGATAGATAGAAACACTTTATTGTACAAAAAATCAGGAAAAGTAAAAACTACAGGATTAATAACACGATATGTACAAAGGCGGCCTTAGCAGCCTACTCTAGTCCACTGCTGGACATAGGCCTCTCCCAGGGCGCGCCATTGAGCCCGATCTTCGGCTCTTCTCATCCAGTCGCTGCCAGCCGCAACAAACCGTTTGTTGCCCATAAATTTCACCATCGCGTTGTAGAGCGCTCCGAACGAACATTCACCCTCATTTTCGCTCATCATCAGATTGACGTCAAACGTGAATCTAGTTTAATAAACTACTGCAGTACTTACCCTGCACAAAGCGACGCCAGTGTCCAGCCGATCGAGGAAGTTGTCAGCGTTGATCCTGAGCTCGGGGTAGAGGACGGTCAGCCACTCGGCCAGGTCCTCCTTCATGGCGTAAAGGTACTCCTCCGAGGACTTGAAGGGCCGGAAGGGCCGCGCCTCCAGCAGCACTGCGCCTGCGTTCGCCATCATGTGGTCAAGTGGACATTACTGGCTCTGCAACAAGGATTGGTTTGTACGTGAAATTATCGTAACGAATGATACAGAACTTTCAATGGCATTCATCATCAGCCTATTACTGTCACCACTGTTGGGACACAGGCCTCCCCTTGCACAAGGGGGTATGGGTCATGATCCACCGAGCGGGCCTAGTGCTGATTGGATTTCACACGCTTTTGGATTTTTTTATGCCGGTTTCCTCACCATGTTTTCCTTCGCCGTTAGAACAGTCGGTAAATGTATAAGTTTTCGAAAAAATCCGAAAAACTCATTGGTACATGGCATGGTTTCGAACCCGGACCTAGCATGGGAGTTCGGTGTCCTAGCCACTGTGCCACCGACGCTCTAGTCTATATGTAAATACAAATCCATATTTGTAAGGAAGGAATTCCTCCCCTCAAAAGGTAAGTCCAATAATGAATGAACAGAGATGCACGAATCAGATGATGCAGGAATCAAAACAATTAAACCAGTAGCAAGAACTACCTACAAGACAATAGCTTAAGGAATGCAAAACATGTCATAAAACAAATCAATTCATCCTTGGCTGCAATCTGATGCAAGCATCATTGCCAAGTGAGACAAACGAGATATGTCTTCAGAGGTGAACTCCTTCATTCCAACTATCATTCATAACCAACATAATTAACCAAATTGAGACTTTGTCGTCTAGACGATGCAAAAACTGACAAGGTCTGATTTATAGAAGATTTAATATGTAAACATTATAGAACGTCATGTCTATTATAATTGTAATGAGGAAGGTTTGAAATCACAATCTTGTGCGAGAAATCAGTATGTGCGGCTGTTTAACAGGTTGCCCGTTGAATATAGGACAGACATGAGCCTCCATACATTTAGGTTTTTTTTATTTACTTCTAAACCCGCATTTGACCTCGATCTCGCCGATGGTAAGCGACGATGAGGTCGACGAAGGTGCATGCGGGTCCAGTAAATGCCTATTCACTCTGGCCTTGAAGATCCCAAGGTTGTAGGTTTCGGGAAATACAGACGCCGAAATAAACACATAAATACATTTAGGGTCAAAATAAAAGCGCTTCTTTTGGAAAAGAGTTTGTATTCTGTTGAAGAAATATAATGTAAGTGGGTACCTGTGATGGAAATATGACTATTTAGCAGATGGTTTATTGTATTGTATTTGTTTTGACAATAACTCTGAGGCTTATTGCCGCGGAATGGAATGGAAGCGAATTTTCGCAACGTAATTGTACATAGCATAATGAACTTTATGTCAATTGTGTAACATACAAACTAAATATGAGCCAAAAAAGAGGTCGCGCGTCTTCTGAGGCATCCTAGCGCATTCTCGAGAATTCCCCTAGCGGTAAAGCGTATTTAGTTTGTATGTTACACAATTGACATAAAGTTCATTATGCTATGTACAATTACGTTGCGAAAATTCGCTTCCATTCCATTCATGTAAATTGAGCCTTAGATTCAGTTTTTTTAAGACATGGATTTAAATATTATTTTTTTGTAATTTAAATTTCTTCTTTATAACGTGCCTATAACTTAGCTAAGGTTGACACTGAAAGAGTTCAATTATTATTTTTGACATGTAAATATTCAAACACCATTTATGATTGTTTATGAATAAATGATATGGTGTTACTTAAATACAAAAATACAGATGAAGAAGATAATACATGCAGATTAAGATAGGGATTTGGATTATGTTATGTTGATTATAAAAATTGTAATCAATGATGGGAACATGATGGTTTGGTTACACAAAAGAAATTACACATACAAGTGTAGTAGTGAATATGCATATATATTATTGTAGCTAGCTACATATCTCACGCATCATTTACGATAGTATGATTCCATGACAAACGAATAGCATCTATCAGTAATTAGTAAGCAATACAGAACATAATTAGCAAACTTACTAACGCATTGTAAAGTGAAAAGAGAACAAAACTGACCAGTAACACGGAATGAGAAAATATTATACAGGGAACAGTATTATGTATAGGGAACAAGATAAATTCCAAAGCTATAGAAAAAACGGCATCGAAATTGATACAGCCGTTTCGGAGCTAGATGGGAACAGACACATGCACACACAAACATACTACATCACTTTTAGGTCAAACGCATACCTTCTCCGTTCCGTCGTAGGTAAAAAGAGAATAGGTAAGAAACGAAAGATTTGGTCGAAATGCATAATAAAATACGATTCAATAATTTAACATGGAGAATCTGAGAGAGATGAAGCTTAAGAAAAAATGGAATCAAATTTAAATTATTTGATAAATTCAGATAAAATATGTCACCCATGTGTCACCAATCCTAGTTCTGACCGCGCCCAACGTGGCTTAATTTGCACGTTTTTTTAAAATTTATTTTTTATTTATTTATTACAAAATCCACAGCACTTACATTTAAAAACAAAAAAGTCCATTAAAAAAAACATACTGCCAATTAAAGATTTCCTATTTTAAAACGTTTACTTTTTGACCGTGCTCGCAGCTAGGCTATGAACCCCTCATATCTTGATATCATTCATAGGCAGGTACCAAAGCACCTGCAAGGAAACGGAAGAGACTTGCAAATTATGAAAGCGTTGACAAACAAGCGCGGGTTCGTGCCATTAGCATCGTCACGGTTGTTTGAAGCTTGCGGTGTGGACGCGCCCGACCGGCGAGGGTGACGACCTGGTTCAATACCATGAGTTTTATGGTGTAGTGATGTTAGTGTGGGGTGCCCCTGATAAGGAGTCAAGGAGATTTTGTGTGAAAGGTTCATTCTAAACGAGCCCTAATTATTTTAATGTATGGACTCGATCCGCGTTTGACCAACTTCTCATCTGATGGTAAGTGACGATTAGGCTGAAGGTGGAGCGAGCACGCGGACCTATAGTAAATACCTATTGACTCTCGCCTTGAAGTTCCCAAGATTGTATGTTTCGGGAAACACAGACGCCGGCGGTAATCCATTTAGATCTACTATTAGTTCTACAATAGAACAAAATGGACAAAAAATATCCGGACAGTTCTACTGCTTTGACTACGGCAGGTTGTTCCATAACCTTAGCCGTTCGCATTTTTCGCATTAATTTTCTCTATGACCTTTCGATTTAATCAACTGATTTAAGATGAACTTTAGATTCATTCCATTCAAGTCAAAGTTTAAAATAAAGTAGGTATCTCTCTTCTAATTCGTATTCCTAATTCCTGAGGGTCGTGATCATTCTAAGGATATATACATAGAACGACTCTCGTGGCAGATTTAATGGGGTGGATTGCCATTGCCTTCCCCATTTCACACATTGGTTATCTCAGTGTGCAGGTTTCCTCACGATGTTTTCTTTCACCGTCAGAGCAGTCGGTAAATGTACGTAAGTCTTTCGAAAAAAACCGTATAACTTATTGGTACATAGCAATGCCTGGTTTCGAACTCGGACCTCCCGCACAGGAGTCCGACGTCCTAGCCACGACGCCACCGACGCTCTAGTAGGTATACAAGGTGAGTATACAACATTCCATATTTCACACCTTGAAATGATTCGCTGACACAGTCACGAGTAAACAATTCAGATTAAGTCAACGGTAGATCAAACAGAGCTCGGGTAAGCCAAGATAGGAAGCAGGTAACAAAGTGACAGGTGTATTCTAGGCACAGGCAAATAATTCTGGATAAGAGGCCATCGACCCGAAACTAGCACACAAAACTTCAAAATGAAAATTACATAGCACGGGAATGGGAAATGCGATTGCATGACACGTGAGAAGTGACAAATGATATTGTAAAGTGATAAGTGGCATTGTGTGATTAACTACGGATTGTTCAGTAGAAATTTATATACAGACAAATAACTACGGATTACTCCTTGATAAAAGTTAAATAGAAATATAATTTATTTGTAAATATGTGTAATGCAGATGTAACATTGTGTTTCAGTATCACCATATTCTGCCCGAAAGCTTACACATTTTTGTTCAATTATTAAATCAATCATAAATCATTATCAATAAATTAGCAAAATAATAATAAAGGTAACAAACGAAAAACATCATTTTTTTACTGAAATGTGAATTACATAACAAATTATAACAAAATGACAACTTTAATTAAATTTTGATGATGAAGTGGGAACTCCTTCGTAGTCACATAATTTTAAGTCTCACTATAGTTTCAATTCAAGATGAAAGCTGGCCATCCTGTACACACCTGGAGACGGACTGTGGACAATGAATTGAAGGCCTGACCTGGAGCGAAGCACAGAAGGTGGCGCAAGACAGGGCGGCGTGCTGAAATCTTCTGGAGTACTATGAACTCCAACAACAATGTTTCAATTCTAAAATGGCATATGACATGTGACAAGTGAGAAGTGATAAGTGACCTGTGATAAATGACAACGACCTTTCACGTTTATCTTATACGTGAAATGTTACTAACAAATGAGATGAGTTGTAACAAGCGACTAGAGTATACGTTTAAGGTAAATTCAGATACAAACAAGGCTGCCTAAAAGCTGATGTAACCTCGTAGTGACCTAATGAATGAGTTCCAGTAGGTACTATGAGTGTGACTGAAGGCACGCAGGTTGTGACAGAAAACGGCAGAATAAGGTTATCTGTGCCTAACGCGGTGGGATGACGCACTACGACGGGGATTGCGATGAAGTGCCTAAGCAGATTTATTATAAGGATGATGAAAGAATTCCTTTATGAAATTCCAACTATGCCGTCTTGCATTACAGTACGTCAGCTGTATGATATGATACACTTCAGAGTCACAAACAAAGGAGAACGCAAAACTTAGGTACCCCGATAGCTGAGAACCAGAATGTAAGTTATATATCAGATGTAATAGATTATAAGTTTACACTTGGAGGTATGTACTCGTATCTAAAACCAAAATTATAAGTTTACACTTGGAGGTATGTACTCGTATCTAAAACCAAAATTATAAGTGTACACTTGGAGGTATGTACTCAAATCTAAATCCAAAACATAACTGTATAAACATTCTTGTTCTGAGCTATACCCAAGTTCGGTCCTTTCTGTAAAAATATTGGAGGAATATGCTTAATAGAAAATGAAAAGATGAAGAAAAGTGAAATGCAATTTGAGTCGTTTCTGACGACAAAAATCCAGAAAATAAACACGAGATCACACAAGCACAGCGAAACGTGTATTATAAGCCGTTTTTAGGTCAAGGGTTAAAGAGATTTCAAGTGGTTGTGAAGCCCTTGCGGCAACCACGATATCAAGACATGCTAAATATCTGGTGATTTGCAGAACACATTACCCTACTGCCAGATGAAATGTCACATATTATCCAACTACCCAACATGACATTTGTGAATCAGGCATTTTATATCAGGATCTCGGAATCTGAATCTGGATTCAGACATTTGGTTTATTAGATAGTGATCGATTGTGGAAATAATATTTTTTATTAAATAAGGAGAGCAGACGAGCAAACGGGGCACCTGATGGTAAGTGGTCACCGTCGCCCATAGACATCTCATCTCATTTTATTAATATTAGAGGGTTTTTGATGCACTGCTAACCCTGAGGACTAAGATGGAATGCCTCATGTGCCGGAAATTACGCTGGCTCTCTTACCCTTCAAACCGAAACACATAAATGCAAGCATTTCTGCTTCACGGCAGAAATAGATAAGAACCACCCCAGGCGATCCTTCACATTAGGATCTACCACTACCTAATAATAACACGTATTATTATCAGTCGGTCAAGTCTTGCCAGCAGTACTGAATGAACTGTTGAGTAAACTCTACGTATAGCATCAAATATCCAAAAATTGAATACTGTTTCAAACCCCTTTGTAAGACCATGTTATATATCACGTATTCTTGCATTGATTGATTGCAACATTGATTGATTGATCACTATGTCTAAAAAAAAAAAAAAAAACTGAAAAAGATACAACCGTGAATATCAAGTAAAGAGTAACTGACACCAAAATAAATTGCTGGATCATATTCTTTATTGTCCAAAATATATACAGGATTAAGAGGAATTTATTTAAAATGAAAAACAATTTACAAACGAATGACCTAGCAATTGAAAATTGAAAAATAAAATTCCTTTACCACATATTAATTAACATTTCACATTAAACTATAACCTCCACACTAGGCGTTGCATGTGCCGTGGAGATTACATAGGTACACACAATGACCACTTTACAATGTTATGATATTCAGATAATCAAATTCTGGACATATACCAAAAGAAAGATATCGATGTGTCTTCGTGTCTTCCCATCTATAAAGCGTTACTGAGCGTTGAAAACAATCTTCTCCAATTACAAGTTAAGGTTGGAGATGAGGAATTGAGAGCAATTGGTGCGATTTCTCAATTGGTAAATACTGAACATTATAACCACATCCTATCTTCTTATCTTATGATAGGGGGCCGGGAATAACCCAGCGGCACTTCGACCCTTGAGGATCTTTTGTGCCTACCCCATTTTACACACTGGTCATCTCAGTGTGCAGGTTTCCTTCACCGTTAGAGCAGTCGGTAAACGTACGTAAGTCTTCGAAAAATACGAAAAACTCATTGGTGCATGGCACTGCACGGTTTCGAACCCGGACCTCCCGCACGGGAGTCCGGTGTCCTAACCACTGTGCCAGCGACGCTCTTTTATAACCACATAATGTTCAGGGTGATGTGTTTTCACTTCCTCTCAATTGGAATGTTCAGATAGGTCGTGCCCACCTCAAGGCGTACATAAACGAACCGGACATATTTGTTGACTCGTGTTGTGTAAAATAGATTAACCCACAAACTATCAGGCATGAAATATCAAGCCCCCAGGCTGAGAACCATATTTGACATAATTTACACGACCAAAGTTAGATAAATGACGTTCACATATGGTTGTACCATCAATTTACAATTTAGCCATATGTAGGCTAGGACGTCGGACTCCCATGCTGGAGGTCCGGGTTCGAAACCATGCAATGTCATGTACCAATTAGTTTTCGGTTTTTCGAAAGACGTACATTTACCGACTGCAAATTGCTACTGACCTGTGGTAGGTCCATTACGTGCCAGCCCTGTAGTCTCGGGGGAAGAATAGAGCCACGGTAACTCCTGCCTGTCGTAAAATGCGACTAAAAGGAGGGATCAGGGTCGCGGGCGGTCAAAGTGGGGGTTTTGGGCGTCCACTGGCGGGCGACCCTGGGGAAGGCAGCGACGTGCTATGGCCGCACGCTGCTGTGACGGGAGGAACCGGGAGGTGGAATGTGCACCTCCCAGGAGGAGCCCAAGGCAAATGCTAGGAGGGCACCGGTGCGTTCCACTGGAGATCCCGGAGCCCTCCGATAAGCACGAGGCCGGCCATCGAGGGGGTTTTAGTGAGTAAAAAAGTATCAATCTCACATAACCCAGTCTCTCCCCCAGGAGGCTGGGTATCTTTCGAAGATTTCCCCCCCGTTACCAAAAAAAGGTCCATTACGTGCAGCACTGGAGACTACGGTTACTGATATACCTTTGAATCACTCTCCATTTCTTTCGTCACTTTCAGATTAACTTATTGTGTTCTCTAATTTATTAATTTATAGTGTTATATTATAATCAACAGTGATCGGAGTAGGTAGAGCTCTTTCGGGTCTATATCCTCAAAGGTTATATTAATATGGATATGATTTCGGGATCCCGTTTTAAGTTATCGAGCAAATGTTGTAAATTACTTTTATAAACCTCGCCCTTACTCGGCGGATTACGATTTTTTTTTAAATTGTGAACTAACGAAGAAGTTAAAACACTACCATAGGTACACTAGCGCCATGAATCTTAAAAAAAAATATTTCGCCACCAATCTTAAATGTGTATCAAAACAAATATAACGTTAAAAATCTTCCGGGATTATTGGGCATACTTATCCATATTATGACCGTATGTGGCAAGTACCAAAAACAGCCCTACCTACTCCGATCATAGATCATCAATATTAAGAGCGTCGGTGTCGTCATCATAATCAGGCAACTTATACGCCACCGTATGCAGCCTAAATATACGTTAATGTTTTGACTGGTCCCCCCTTGTGTGTGGTCTGACGGATGATACATGGTACAAGATACGCATTATGCTCGACTCCTCGGTGCAGAGTATAAACACCGGTAGGGTCGGCACGACAAGACAATGGCGCACGGATCCGCCGCGGTTACGCAACGGCACGCTTCGGTCACTTCCGTTGTCGCCCGACCACTAAAACGTACCGACAGCAGAATCGTTTGGGTGTAGAATGTCCATTTCCCAAAATGACTAGTATCCAAAATGACTAGTACCCAAAACGACTAGTACCCAAAATGACTAGTATCCAATATGACTAGTACCCAAAATGACTAGTTCCCAAAATGACTAGTACCCACAGTGACTAGTATCCAAAATGACTGGCAGTGAACTGATAAGGGGGCGTCCATTAATTACGTGAGGCATTTTTTAGGATTTTGTAACCCCCCCTCCCCCCCTGGTGAGATTTTGTGAGATTTTCCTTAACTCCCTCCCCCCCTCTCGTAATCTCACGTGAGATTTTTTAAAATTTGTGTTTTGATTATGAACGCGTTGGATTATAAAAAAAATATAAAAACAAGAACACAATTTATTCTATTATCTTTATTTAAGACTAGCAAAGACTAGTAGTTGAGATTATTACCGTTACTTACATTCACTGTGATAAAATTAAATAATAAATACTTTAACAAAAATGAATAAAAGATTTATTCTAATTCAGTCCATGGAAAAATTACGTGATATTTTCGAAATGTTGGCCTTGTTAAAGTTCATTTTCATTTTTTTATAGTTCAGAACTTATTCTGCTGTCGCTATGCCATTTGTAGGCTAATCTGTTTACAGCGCATCACCCGCGTCGCTGCGCGTCGCAGGAGTATATTTTAAGCGCAAGCGCACGCGGTTCGGTTTAACTCCATCCAACACTAACTTACTGTGCTTGTTGCCTACTTGTTTTGTTGAAGCAAATATTAGCTCCACTTTTATTATGACTTACTTTACGAGATTTACTTAAGTAATACTGTTAAGTTACTGTTACTGCCAATTGCTTGGGAGGACAGTGCCTTAAACAAGTCAGAATGACGCGACCTGAAGAAAACCAGAAGAAAGCTGCAAAATCTTTCGAGACGGGGAGGGTGGAAGCTGAAGCAGAGAAAATACGTAAGAGGAAGGAGAAAGAGGCAAACCCGGCCTTGAGAGACAGGCTGCCAACGGTGACAAAATGCAGCATATGGGGTCGCGAGTGCAACTCCAGGATCGGGTTGTTGAGCCACTCCAAGACGCACCAGAGACAACAACAATATACCTAGGATTAGCAGAAGTCATCCTCGCAACAAGGGACTGCCACGACGACGACGATTGCCAATTGCTTGACACCTTCTAAAAATTCTGGCTCCTTAGGTCTAGTGTCATTTCTTTCTAGATCTATGAAACCGATAAGGACAGAGTTAGTTTTATTTAATGGAAGATGCTTCGTGCTTCGTGCAGGGTAACTTGTAATTTATCTTATGTATGACATAAAATATTATTATAATTGAATGTGTTAGTGTGTCATCCATCAGGCATCTTTGTCGTTAGTACTACAACAATTCGCATTTATATCTTCCTTGAACCATTAAAGTTAATGTTTAATTTTATTGCTTTTTAAATTATGTTACTTGAAGTATACTAAGACTAGAGGATAATAGATGGACGAAAAAAGTCACGGAGTGGTACCCAAAAGAAGAGAAAAAGAAAAGAGAAAGACCTTATAAACGATGGGACTTTATCTTTGCAGAGAAAATGGGAGCACCCTGGACGAGAATGAGAGACAGGGAACACTGGAGGAAATTGGAGGACACCTAAGCCAGAGATGACAACTACTGAAATAAATAATAAATATTGACCAGACCTGCAATGTTCAACTGGTTGTACCAAGAGGAATTTTTTTTTACTGCATCAATCAACTTACATGGACATACTAAAGAAGGATCTAAAATTAGTTTTTCGATATCTCAACTGACATCAGAGATATTAATGGTTAAAGTTAGTATGTCCAATACTCTGTCCCTTTCTAGCAAAACAGTCCTTTATATGCAGCCAGGACCTGCTTATATGGCGCTAGAGAACAGTTACGTCATAAAACTTATTGCCGTTTCTTTCTACCGTTCTGATTTTTGATTGCCTGTAGTTATTTTATTTATCAACGAATTTTAATTATGTTTTTACATTTGACCATCAATTTAAGACTATTTCTTAATTTTTAAGATATGCATTTAATATTTGATACTTGGAAACCACCCTATTGAAGATAGGCATGTACAGGTCAATTGGTACATTTCATGATTTATCTGATACTATTACAGTAGTAATAATCAATCTCATGAATGACAAGTACAATTGACGGAATACATTTGTTTATAAGCATGTTTATGTATAAACGTTAACGAACTCTTTAGCGTAAGTACACGCATGCGCGCTGACGACCTTGCCGTCCGGAAGTGGAGCGGCAACCTCGCTACAGGTGACATTTGAGATAAATTGACGAATATCACCAGACATGTAGCGAGGGTAGAGCAACCAGGTACCCATGTAGGTGTCGGTGATATTTGTGATATACTGAAGAATATTGGTAGAGAAGTAGACAGGGAGAGATAACCAGACGGCAATATGGGTGCAGATGGTTGCGCAGAGGGCGCCTATATCAAAAAGAACAGAAAGCCATGAACTTTCGAAGAGTACAATTTATTAAAAATCCTTAAAAACACTATATCAAACCGAGGTCACCAAACAATGCCGCCAGGTATAAACGTATAGCGACACCTGTCGGCAAATTGACCTAAAGTAGGGCATTAGACAGCAGGTATTTGAGATAAATTACCGAATATTACCAGAGATGTTGCTGGAAGTAGAGCAACTAGGGGGCCATTTAAAAAAAATCTTTTGATAGCAAAGTTACGCTTAGATACGTCATGGAACAATTATTATCCGTTATATTACAACATTCAAATTAATACTTACATGCTACAAGCTGCATTAAAAGGGCATTGTCAAAAGAAAAAGAAAAATATGGCTGCTGCAAAAGGCATTGTCAAATAGGAATGTACATTATGTTATAATAGGTTTGTACACAATTTCAAATTTAAATTTACTTAACGCTACTAGCTGCTGTAAAGGGGTTTAGGTGCCTGTGATATTTATGATATACTGCAGAATATTGGCAGAGATATAGACAGGGATAACCAGGGGGTAATGTAGGTACAGATGTTTATGAGATAAATTACCGAATATTACCAGAGATTCAGCCAGGACAAGACAACCAGCTGGACTGGACCACGTACAGATTTGATATAAATTGACGATCACAACGGCAACTAAGGGTATATGTTACAGAGGTGACAACTGAGATAAAAGAGACGTAGAAAACTAGAAATAGAGGCATAACTTGCAACCAAATCCTGCTCAGGTTTATTCATAGCAGTGGTCGAATGTTTCCGACAATGTTATGTTATATATATTATGTTAATGAGAACCAAATATCATACAAAATGAACAAGAATTTGAAATGTGTATCCACACACAACCACTCAGTCTGCTTATCAATATTGAAGATAGAAGCATTGAACAAGAGCTTGGGCACCTAATCCGTTTCAACAACACCTATTGTTGATAAATTACAAAGCACCAAAACTGAGGGTAGGAATAGTAGTTTATGCTACGGCCACGCGATTTTAACATTTATGAAACTAAGCGAAGCTGTGTTTCATAATAGATCGTTCGAGTGTTAAAATCGCCATTACGTGCGTTGCATACAATACTTTTTCTACGACCATGAAACATATAAACAGAAAATACAAACCATGACGGAGACTTCAACAAACGTCATAACAGCATGACATGTTATTGGTAACTATGGAAACCGTAAACATGTTTGATGTTTTGTCGACAACGCGCAGGCGCAGGTGTCGAGTTTTTTATGGCTATAATACCAAGTAGTACATTTAATACGAAAGAGTTCTTGTATGCAGTGCCATATAACAAAGAAAAAATTACATAATACAATCGAAAACTGTTATTTAATATTTCATTAAAACACTATTTTCACACGACCATGACGAATGAACCACTTTATGTTATTAATAGTGGTTTCTTATTGAACAAATTACGAAATGGGAGTAGAAAAAGAAATATAGCTATCGAATAGGCAGGATTAACCCTTGCTAAAAAGTAAACCGCACATGTACCCCGATGCTATTCTTGTCTTATTTCGACACAGACACAATCGAACCAGAAGGTGTAGGTACTTGTGTGGTCGACTATAATGTAATGATGACAATAGAAGTGCAACTGTCAACACACTGACAATACAACTGGATCCAGCTGGTCAGAAGAATAACAACAAATGTTGAAATATATACATTCCTCAATGTCGGTACTGTTCAAGTACAATACAATAAATGAATCGAATGAGATGAGACGAGTGAACGTGGAAGAGAACTCAGTAGGCTTAATGATAATTGTAAGTGTTTCCTATTCGTCTTTGCACCAAATTAGAAACTTTCGCGATTCAAAACAGATAGCTCTGGACAATTCTCAGCGCGACACCAAGCAGCGCACCTAGCGGAAAAAAATCCGCAACTTAAAAAAGATCGAGAGAAGAGCATGGCGCCGTCGCGCGGTCCGCCGTAAATAAACTTCTCCAAAATCAACAAAAAACACTCCAGCGCCGATCTGGACAAGATTCAAAAAGAAACCAGCTCTTGGAAGACCATCAGAGGGCCCTCAAGTGGTGGTGAGTCTAAAAGTTCTCCTCTATCTGATCTATCGACCCTATTTCACAACAGGAGGTGACCTAAAACAGTTGAAAGAACCTCTGAGAACTCTAATTTAGAAACCGCTGAATAGCTTGTGATTGCCGCTTATCTAAGAAAGCAATCCAAGTTAATAAAACTACTTTACATATAGGTAAGTAATCTCAAAGAAAACACGCAGAAGTAGCTGGCAATAAAACAATAATGGAATTTGCGATAAACAGTGCCGCTTCCACCGTGTCGGCATATAAACCGCTTTAATTGGATAAGGTGGACTGGAGTTATCGGCTCTCAACGCCATGCTGGGTGATAACACGTTCCTGATATCGACATATAAGATGGAAATTCACAAACACTCTTAAAATAAACATTTTGACTTATAAGGATTCTTAAAAGACATGAGAATGGCATGTTTGATGGTTTTTGACACCTAAAAGAGCAAATAATCCCGTTAGATGTTACTTAGATTTATGGTTTAAAGATACAAACATTCTAATATAATGTATTCATCTAAAAATTTTACAAATTAACTAAAAATATATAAAAAGTAAATATTGCCAAGATTATTCTAAATTATTTTAATGTAACATATGCTTAAGTTCCTACTGGTGTATGGCCTGTGAATCCTTTGTAATCTAACCGCATTATTGTAAGTTATTCCCAGTACAAAATAAGACTAAATTAGCCATATTAAAAGAACAATATAAAGTTATTGAATTAGAACAAAAAAAAGAAAGATTGCTGAGATTCTTTGATTGAAGCTGAGAAAGATTGTCAAGGTCACTTTAAATTACCTAAATATGACAATATATATGGTGCAAGAAACTATACATATATATTACCCAAAATAATAAATAGTTTGACAGATGATGTGAGAGACGTTTACCTAAATATGACAATTTATATGGTGCGAGAAACTATACATATATATTATATATTACCCAAAATAATAAATAGTTTGACAGATGATGTGAGAGACGTTTACCTAAATATGACAATTTATATGGTGCGAGAAACTATACATATATATTATATATTACCCAAAATAATAAATAGTTTGACAGATGATGTGAGAGACGTTTACCTAAATATGACAATTTATATGGTGCGAGAAACTATACATATATATTATATATTACCCAAAATAATAAATAGTTTGACAGATGATGTGAGAGACGTTTACCTAAATATGACAATTTATATGGTGCGAGAAACTATACATATATATTACCCAAAATAATAAATAGTTTGCCAGATGATGTGAGAGACATTTAACTAAATCGAATTAACTTTAAGAAAACATTAAAAGCATATCATATAGAAAATGATACTAGCTTCATATTATAGATTTACCTTAGTTATATTGTGATATGTAATAGTTTAACTACTATAATGGTGAACTCGCTATCGGCGTACAAACCTTTCAAGGTTTTGCCTAATGGGACACAGTATGTACCTACCATGTTACTTTGTAATAAACAATAAATGAAAGAAAAAAAAAGTAGAATAAGGTGATCGTAATTAGTAAGTTTAAAACTTGTGATAATTATTATTGCATCAAAGTAGCTATAGATTTATTATGAAGACTTCTAGCTTCATAATTATTTAAACGCTTTGCTCAAGCTCTGTAGATAGATAGAAACACTTTATTGTACACAAAATCAGGAAAAGTAAAAACTACAGGAATAATAGCACGAAATGTACAAAGGCGGCCTTATCCCTTAAAGCGATCACTTCCAGGCAACCTCTGAAGTTAATTGGACATTAAAGAGATTAGCGACAGTGTAGTGTGAAGATATGAAAAAGGTTACTATTACTTAATATACAATGATTATGTATAATAATCAATATGAATTGAAATGTCTGCATGAAAATCCTTTCTATAGTGTGAAGGAGTATAATGGACATTCACATTAGCATTAAAATTGACATTATTTTAATTTATATTCTATGTAGGTACCCGACATTTTGTACGCCTTTTAACAGGTTGAAAACTTTGACTTTAATATATTTTATATTCTATGTAGGTACTTGACATTTTGTACGCCTTTTAACAGGCTGAATACTTTGACTTTAATATATTTTATATTCTATGTAGGTACTTGACATTTTGTACGCCTTTTAACAGGCTGAATACTTTGACTTTAATATATTTTATATTCTATGTAGGTACCCGACATTTTGTACGCCTTTTAACAGGCTGAATACTTTGACTTTAATATATTTTTAAGATCTTTTACATTCTATACAGTATTCTGACAAATAAAGTATTTTGATTTGATTTGAATTATGAATCTCTGTATCAGTGATTATGAATTTTTGGTTCATCTAAATTGAATATTGTTATGGCAATAATACTTTTAGTTTATAGACATACATCCAGTTTTAGTTTCATAGTCTCACAGCTGTTAATCATGACTCAATTTACTTCCTTCTCTTCCTCGTATGTATGAATCAAGTACTTAGACATGATTGTACCTACATACAATCATTATTACTAGTGACCGTATTATTAATTAACTTAAAATATTCATCTTAACCAATTATAATATGATTTACCATCCAATAACTTATCACCATTGCGTGACATGCCAATGTTATCTTACAACATAACGACTTTATACATCTCAATAATAATAAAGCTGTAATAATCTATGTTTCTTCAAAAATGCCGTGGTTTTCTTTCTGTTGGTATTCTCAAAATAGCCGCTGTAATTTCTTAATACTTCCTTTGGGATTCCGGGTTAATTTTAACCGTTCGGACGTTTGCCTTTGGGCTTTTAGCTACAAATATGTCGTGTATTAAAATTTTGTGAAATCGTATTCAGTAGTGATATCAAATATATTAACGTTATCGACTTTCTTTCTATCGTCATCAGCCTTTATCGTCATTACATCTTAATTCCTAAAGTTGCCTGTGCTGTGTCCCTTCCTACAAAGAATCTCGTAAAATCGTCATCACCATTTTTCGTTAGTTAGGCCAATTTTGCTTTAGTTTCAGTTCTCTGTCTCGCTTTTTCGACACATTCCACAACATTATCAGCATTATAGAAGCTGTTCAGAGCGTCGGTGGCGTCGTGGCTAGGACGTCGGACTCCCGTGCGGGAGATCCGAGTTCGAAACCAGGCAGTGCCTTGAGTTTTTCGGTTTTTTCGAAAGCCTTACGTACAAGTTGTATCGATTTAGTTTGTGTTTAGTTTATTGGTTTGGCAATCATTTTTATTTTATATATTTTTATTTTGCACTGGTCTCAGAAGAGATCTGTCCTCCGAGATACAGAAACTTCCTAGTTCGGAGGTCAGAGTTTATTGTAAACTAACTTGTTGCTCACTAATTTTATTTAGTTTAATATAACCTATGCTTAAGTTCCTACTTGTGTATGGACTGTGAATACTTTGTCATCTTACCGCACAAATAAACTTATTCTTATTTAATTTTATATCCCAGGTACGTTTCTAATGCTACGTGCTAATATCATACATTGATTTTTCATTCATGACTGTACCCGATGGTGTAATAATTCAATCAAGTTGTAAAGTAATTCCATGTATTTAACTTAAGTTCCGGTTAATAAAGCCTTATCTTACGCAAATAAAATAAAACTGCCCACCGTAGGATTATCGAGATTACCTGTATGACGTCACTTATCATTATCATTTCATTGTTGGTAATTGAAAGTACCGATTGTTCACTGAAACCATCATTATAATCTAGCTAAAGAACTATTGATATGCATATTTTATTGGCAAAGTTGATTTATTTAATTTTTTCTTTCTTTTTTTAGGTGCTTAGATCTTTTTCAACTTCTGTAGTATTTATTGATCCAAGATGCAATAACTTAATTAACATATCTACCATTTAAACTATTATTTTTACGATTATCTATTATTAAAAATTAACAAACATATACCTTCAAAAATAAAAGAAACCCGCCTCTCCAAAAACCGTTACACTGTCAATATCACAACACTGTTTAAATGTTTATCGTAATCGCGTGGCGTCTATCTCTCGGGATAGATAGCGAGACGTGTGTTCGCGGCGGCGGTCGCGGGCGGACTGGCGCGGCTAGCTGGAGTGACTAGCGTCGCACGCGCGGTTCACGCCTGCGCCGGCGCACCCGTGCAGGTAGCCTTGCCGGGATGCAATTTCGAGATTGTATCATTGTTTTGTTTAATTTTCTTTGGAGGTTCTTAGATACCTGTTTCGGGGTCCTTGAAATTTTAAGAGGTTTATAAAAAATCCAAATCAAATCTGACGCTTTAGAACTTGGAAAGTCTTATTGTATGATATCGACGAGATTTAAAATTGTTCTTCAAAGATTAAATTAGAAAAAGTAGGTAGGTCTCAAATAAGGGTCCTTTCACAATGTTACAAAAAAAACACAATGGATTATCGTATATCGTCATTAAAAAACATCTAGTCCCCCCCCCCCACACACACACACACATACACGCACTCTTAATTATTTAATTCATTGCATAACCTTATGTCATCCTTATTATGTATATAATTTAGATATATCGGACTGAGAGACCGGCCCCACAACACAGGGTAAAGATACTGTCTGCATGAATGAATTTTTATTTTATTTTATTTATTTATTAAAGATTAACCCTCTTTGCAATACTAAGTACCACCCTCTTATCTATTTCTGCCGTGAAGCATGAATGCTTGAATTTCTGTGTTTCGGTTTGAAGGGTAAGAGAGCCAGCGTAATTTCCGGCTCACGAGGCAATCCATCTTAGTCCTCAAGGTTAGCGGCGCATCATAAACCCTCTAATATCAATACAGTGAGGCGAGATGTCTGGGCGACGGTGACCACTTACCATCAGGTGGCCCGTTTGCTCACCTTAAAAAAAAACCAACTTCGTGCGAAAAGCTATCATTATTATCATTACTTACATTAGCTATATGATATGATTTCATCACTCATGTAATCCGAACCATTAAGTTTTACGAGCTCTGAAGGAAAAACGTGTAATTAACGATTACCTTTTCTCGACGATTTTCCCCATAAAAAAGATACAAGACATAGACAATGATACATAACTATCCATTGTACTAATTATTTATAGCTCATGAATGGATATGCTCCATGAGTGGTTCAAAAACGTGTCATCTTCAGTATTCCATTGGAACATAGAGACATTTAGTACCCCAAAGGCGTAGTAGAATGCAGTTTTTCATTACGGTTGTGATTTCTCTTTTGATCCTGTTGTTTTTATCCAACCTTACAGGTACTTTCATATGACATTCTATTCTATAATAGATTATTGGACAAAATAATTTCTACAAATAGGTAATGAAATTGAAATACACTGTAAACACTCTGTAAACACCAGAATACAGCAAGTTCACAATACAAGGATATAATACATGCAGCACAAAACATCCGGTGCGGTACAGTGCCAAAAAGGGTACACCAGCTCCGCATAATGCTGAGGCAAGCCCCAGCGCTGATTGTCAGCTGCCCCTCAGTGACTGCACGGACGAAGAAAGCAACAGTATGTGCGTGTTGTGTTGTGTCTGAATCTGTTATGTTAAAAAATACTTGATCCACCGTTGGAAACTTCATGGGTTTATATGAGGATGGATAGGTAGATCTAACGATGCTCGTTTTTATTGAATGGCTTATTAGACAAGGTTAGATCCATACATTGATGCAGATTCCCATGATCATGAGAACCATGGGATGACTACAGATGACAGCACATTACATCGCATTGTTGCGAACTCTTCTAACCCATTGTCATTGATTGGAAAACTGCGGCGCTGGAAAGCAGCAAATGTTGAAAACAGCACAAAAATGTAGATGGTAAGTGGTCACCGTCGCCCATAGACATCTCACCATACTTACATTCTATTAGAGAGTTTTCGATGCGCTGCTAACCTTGGGGATGATAGAGTGCCTCATGTGCCGGTAATATCAAACATACTTTAAGTACCTATGTTGTCCCTGTATACTTTTTTCCGCATGTAACTGTTCTAATAAAACGTTTAGTTTATACTGAATCGCAGTTGAACGGTAACAAAACGCTACAACTGTCAAATATAACGATCGAACACAAGTTCCTCCCGAGGTACTTTTGCCCGTACGATAGTAAATCGAAAGGTGGCAGTGGTAGAGTTATGCGTCAGCAGAATGCGATTTGGTGTCCAAATAGAATTAATTTTATATAAACAAAAACAAACCTTCTTTCTACCTATATCCTTAATAAGTACTAACTAGTACATAGTAAAACGTTCAAAACAGTTACGATTCCATTAGTTACTCGTAACACACGATTTCTCATAAACACGCAGTGGAGTAGGTCGTATTCGGAAAATAGATAAACACCCGCACCTTATCAACTTACAACTGATAGTAAAACGACATTTGTTATCAAGTACGATCAATACCTATCTTTTTATTTATAGAACTGTGTTTACGACAGCTTAATAAACAGTTACAGGAAGCGAAAAGGTCTGTCTATGCGCAGTAGATCTACTAATATCTAACAACAGATCTATTATTTAGCCAGTGCTACCTTAGAGTTATTTAATAAAAGACATACCTTCACAGTCTTTAACCCGTGCGTCCTACCAGTAATAAACTACGGAGCCGAAACGTGGACCCTGACGGTGCGACTGGTTCACAAATTGAAAGTCGCTCAGCGTGCTATGGAGAGAGCTATGCTCGGAGTATCTCTGCTGGTTCGAATCAGAAATGAGGAGATCCGGCATAGAACAAAAGTTATCGACATATCTCATAAGATTAGCAAGCTGAAGTGGCAGTGGGCCGGTCACATCTGTCGCAGAACCGACAACCGCTGGGGGAGACGAGTTCTGGAGTGGAGACCGCGTTTGGGCAAACGTAGTGTGGGACGCCCCCTTGCTAGATGGAGCGACGATCTGCGCAAGGTGGCTGGCAGCGACTGGATGAGAAGAGCCGAAGTTCGGGCTCAATGGCGCGCCCTGGGAGAGGCCTGTGTACACATTGGACTAGAGTACGTTGCTGATACTACAATTAATTAACTATTTATTAACTACAAATTTTATATCAAATTTCATGTAACTAGTAAAAAAATTACTCTGATGTCGTAATGAATATTACGACACCGCGACGTTAATTGCGTAACGAGCCTTAGGAATGAAGTAGTTTGTGTTGCTGGTTGTGGTTCCCAAATGAACAAATTACCAAATGGGAGTAGAAAAAGTCATAAACTTTAACCATAACTCCGTTGTCAACATTGCAATTGCATGTTCAAGTTTCAGTAGCTCCACGGGAGTTGATGCACGAAACGGCTACAACTCACAAGTCGTGTGACTAATGGCTTGGGCGGCCGGGGCGACCGGGGCGGTCGGGGCGGTCGGGGCGGCCGGGGCGGCAGGTCGGGCGGGGCGGCAGGCGCCCAGACTCACGGAAGTGTGCATGTTTCAGGCGCCACCTCACTCATTTCTATTATGTTGCCAACTTGCCACTACTACGAGTGTTACAGAAAAAATTGTTTTAGGAATTCTGGAAATTTCGATATAAAGTAAGTAAGTAAGTAATATGTTTATTTCACACACAGCATACTCGTATATAGCCATTGGCTTTTCTTATAATAAAGTTAATATGTAAAAAATGTTTTATTTCTGTTTTAGTTTAGTTTAAAAAAATACTTAAAATTTTAAATTACTCTAAATCTGTTTTATTTTTGAACACAATACTCAATATATTTATTGCGTTCGATAATATATAGTACTCGTATGTGGACTTATAAGATAATATACAGATCATTATGGACCCTGCCGGGCACAGCGACATTAGGAGAGAGGAGAATGGTTTTATATATATTTTTTAAATATTATATAGAGAGTTAGTTTTGTGTTATTATTATATTATTATTATTCATATTTTTATTATATTAATATGTACAATCATAATTTATATTATTTATTTTATAATCTTCAATATTCATTAACTGTGTTAATTTTGTTATAAACTTATTATCATTAGTTTCTTTTTTTACTGAAGCTGGTAGGTTATTATAAATGTCAGCGCAAACAACAAGTGACGTCATAGTGCACGTGCAATGCCCACCTGCGCTTGCACGCAGCAACAGCCGATACCACGTCATGCCGCCCCCCACTACCTGGCCTCTATAAAAGCGGGCGCCCGACCCGAGGTGGCATCATTCACTTGCGACTCGTCGACGAGAGAGACGGTATTGATATTTTATTCGATAATATTGCATTTCCGAATAATTAACCGTAACTGGTTGCTATCAGGGGACTCTCGTATGGCCGGTTACTATTGAATGTCTAACCGGTGACTAGTGGTTGCTATTGCCGTCAGCTGTCTGAGCAGTAACTGGTCGAAGTTAAGGTTACTCCGGAAGCTATTGGTTGCGGTAACGGTGAAGGAAAACATCGTGCAAAGGTTTGCATATTTTAATGTTTTATTATTATTGTTATTTATTTATTAGAGGGTAGTATATATTTCATACGCCCGCGCCGGAAGCTATTGGTTGCGGTTAAAATGATTAATTCGTGACCGGTTACCGTTGAGGGATAGGACGGTCGCCTGGGTTTATGAACGTGAGAGATATGTATGTAGGTATTTATGAGCTACAGGGTGGACCAAAAGTCCGTTAACATTTAAAATGGTTATAAAAAATACAAATGCTACTTTAGTGAAAAACTGTTTATTTAATAATAAAGTAGACAAATTAGGATTTCACTTTTTAAAAATAACATCATTCAAATGTGACCCTTGTTCATCCTGGCACACCTGTAACCGGGAACGGAAATTTTGCATGACCGCCCAACAAGTGGTTGGTGAAATGTTCTGCATTTCCTCGCGTATATTTTCTTTTAATTCCTCAATAGACACTGGGTTGCTGATGTAAACTTTACTTTTGAGATATCCCCAAAGGTAAAAGTCCATTGGAGTTAAATCCGGGCTGCGGGGTGGCCAGTGAATGTCACCTCTTTTGGATATGACTTTTTGGCCAAAAATTTCACGAAGTGCTGCTATAGAGTCATTGGAGGTGTGACATGTTGCCCCATCTTGTTGGAACCAAGAGCTTCGATTAAAGCCTGAGAAGTCCTGTAATGCTGGAGCAAAAAAATTCTGTAGCATCACAATGTATCGCTCTGTATTAACGGTGACGGCGCGGTTTCTCTGATCTTCATAAAAATATGGACCAATGATTCCGCTGGCTGACAATGCGGCCCATACAGTAACCTTGGGCGAGTGTAAAGGTTTTTGGTGCTTCAAGTCCGGGTTAGTGTCACTCCAGTATCTGCAATTTTGTCGATTGACATGTCCATTTAGGTGGAAGTGTGCCTCGTCTGAGAAAAAGATGTTATTGAAGCTCGTAAACCTCTCAAGCACTTCGTTAGCAAACTGCAGTCTCTGAGCAGGGTCATTTGGCTTTAAAGCCTGTACAATTTGAATTTTGTAAGGATGTAAATGTAAATCTTTGTGTAGAATGCGATTTAGAGATGTTCTGGGCACATCTAAAGCACTAGACCGCTTTCGAGTAGAGAGACCAGGTTGTTCTCGAACAGACGCTCGTACACGCTCTATGTTTACTGGATCGCGCGATGTCCTAGGTCGGCCGGATCGTGGTTGACTTAAAGTTGAACCTGTTGTTTCGAACTTCTGTACCCATTTTTTAATCGTTTGAATTGTTGGTGCTTGATTTCTGTTCCGTATATTGTAATGATTACAAAATTTCCGTTTAGCTTCGGTCGTAGAATCGTTGTTTCGATAGTACTCGCGTACGCAAAATGCGCGTTGCGCTCCGCTGAATGACGCCATGGTACTAAATCCCTATTAGTTGCTCTCGCTTGTAGTAACACCCCCCGCGCCAATACCCCGCCCGCGCCGACGCAGCGACCTATTCAAATGTTAACGGACTTTTGGTCCACCCTGTATTATAATCATCTCGTTTCCTTACCAATTTTATTGATAGCTAGGATTGTATAATAAATAATACATCCAGCTTATACCAGCCAGTTAGATATGCTGGCTTCACTGTTTCCTACGTACCGGTCTGTGTGACCAGTGTAGGGAATCAGAGCACTAATATGATTAATTGCCTAGTTTGCAGCAGCTTAAACGTTAAGAAAGTCTATTTTTATATAAATATATTTATAATTTTGTATTGTATTGTAGCAAAAATAAATAATATTTTCATTGAATTATTTCATTTCAGGTTTAAATAGTGTTATTTACACTAACTGGAAAAAAGTATGAAAAACATGAGTAGTGGACGGTAGCGGTGTGGTGAGCGTAATTACGTGACGGTGACGACGACGTAATAAATTATTAAATAAAATGTTTGTAACATTTGTGAGTTGTGGTGTTTTGCTTGCGTGCCGGAGCCGGCTCACTGAGTCAGCTTTTCAGCGAATTTCCCGTTACGTATTAAAAAAAATTGAAACTAAAATATGGCATGAGTCATGATAAGGGTAGTATTAGTTACTTTGTTATTTAGACGTGGTCAGAACCAGGACCGGCGACCGCTAGTGATACTTTTCATCTGTGCCCCTCCGTGCCTAGGAGAGCAAACTAAAATGTCGGTTCTGGCTCTTATCAACCAATAGATGTCAGTGCCTGTCAGAGGCCTACGGACGGCCTGAACAATGTCCACTAACCACACGACAAAGAAAGAAAGTCTTGATGACCATAATCTGTGTCCACTTCTACTTTAACAGAAGTTCTTTCCATACTTTTTCGGTACCAAAACCCCTTACCTCTAAATCTTATAAAATGTCACAACAGCAGGTCGTTGACCCTTACATTGGTGCATGGGGATTGCTGCATACCGCATGCTGGCGTGCCGCCAACACGCAACACGCCTTTATAATTAGGGCCGACTGAGTGCTGCGCAACATTGTCGCTTGCTGGCCGCATGCTGCCCTGGCCGTAGCCAGCCTACGTCGTAGCTTGACCGTAGCAATTTTTTACACGTTCGTTTTGCTGAAATATGTCTACGCTTAGTTATTTTTTTAATTACACATTGCATTGCGCATTGATCAATTGATTAATTGAAGAGCCGAAGATCGGGCTCAATGGCGAGCCCAGGGAGAGGCCTGTGTCCAGCAGTGGACTAGTGTAGGCTGCTGCTGATGATGATGATGATGACTTTGTAATTAGCTATTCTTCACCAACCACTCAAAACTAGGCTAAAATACGTGTGCTACATGAGTGGTCCACAACTACGGTCCAAAGGCGGATACGATCCGGCGACCCTTGCGCCGCAATCTCGTGCCTTAACCTTTGAGCCATTATCGCTACAAAAATTCAAAATAATTCAAGAGTTATCTTTCATATTACTCTAAGTCTATACAGTAGCGCGTCGGTGGCCTAGTGGCTAGGACACCGGACTCCCAGATCCGGGTTCACGACCGTGCAGTGCCATGTACCAATGAGTTTTTCCGATTTACCGACTGCTCTAACGGTGAAGGAAAACATCGTGCAAAGGTTTGCATTTTTTATTATTAATGTTATTTATTTATTAGAGGGTAGTATCTATTTCATACGCCTTTTGCACCCGTATATTATGTATTTTATGATTTTTTCATCACCAGAAAGTTGCCTGGAAGATATCGCTTAAAGCGACCGCGGCCGCCTTCTACACATTGCATTGTACCACTCTTTACGTTGTATGTTTTGTTTTTGTCCCGGGTGTGCAATAAAGTATATTTGTATTTGTATCGTGTGCAAACCTGAACACTGAGATGACCAGTGTGTAAAATGGGGTAGGTACAAAAGATCCTCAAGGGTCGAAGTGCCGCTGGAGTTATTCCCAGCCCCCTATCATAAGTCTATACTGTGACCATCGACGATCAATGCCCCGTGTCTTGGACCTTGGACTTTCCAAATAAAACTAATTATGGTAATGAGCGAGAATGTTAACTTTGCACAGAACACAATAACATCATACTTAGAATCGAAACGAGCCATCGTGCTGTGAATAACAAATAATTATAGAAGGGAAACTCTGTACTAGTGTTCACGGCGATAGATACAAGTACCCACAGAAATAGATAATTAGTTGTGTATTTTTTTAAACATTTATTTGTCAGTTACACAGCATATAACATTAAATCTATATATGCCAATTACGAAACCAAACTTAATTAAAATTAATTGAGCAAGTATTTTTTTTTTCTAATTGCTTACAAAATGTTTCTATTATATAAATTTGCACACCACAATGTGGCAGGATATGGTGGAACTACCTGTGTAACTTTAAGATCCTTCATAAATTCATTTCATAGAAATATCATTTATTTGTAAATATGTATAATGCAGATGTTACATTGTGTTTCAGTATCACCATATTCTGTCCGAACGCGTACACATTTTTGTTCAATTAATAAATCATCATCAATAAATTAGCAAAATAATAATAAAGGTAACTGAACAAAAACATCAGAGTACTCACAGAATCCCCCACAGCGCTCGAGATCACCTGAAATAGAAAGGAAGCTGTATTATCTTTCTTCTTTCCGATTGTCAGCATGGAGAAAACTCGAATATGAGTTAACTATACCTTTTATATATGTTATTTGTAATAAAGTTTAGTCGTCGGTGGCACGGGTGCGGGTGATCCGGGTTCGAAACCATGCAATGCCATGTACCAATGAGTTTTTCGTATTTTTCGAAGACTTACGTACATCGCGAGGAAACCTGCAAACTGAGATGACCAGTGTATAAATGGGGTAGGCACAAAAGATCCTCAAGGGTCGAAGTGCCGCTGGGTTATTCTCGGTCCTCTATCATAAGATAACATGGCTGGACATGGCTGGAATAGCCGGTGAAAGATAATATGTAAAATTGAAATTGAAAACGTAACTTATAAGATATCTCATCTCTCTGTGGACAGCCCTGTACACAGAGAGGTGAGATATCTTATAAGTAGCGAGAATTCTACCTCTTCTTTTGATAAAATAATCTACTGTATTCGGTGTAACGTTGGAACAATATGTTATTACAAATAGAGCCACCCCCATAAATAACGGACTACCCTGCACAGATTTCTCTGCTGTTTGACGAATTTTTCTGTCTAGATTTTTCTACGACAGAGAAAATTCTCATAGACAGTTTCGTCGACAATATTCCTACTATAAGAAAGTATAAAAAACTAAGACACATCTGCGTAATCACTTCATTATTACTTCGAATTGGACGAAATCTAGTTGTGATGCCATGATATATTGAAATTGAAAACGTTTATTTAGCGCTGTAAACACCAGAATACAGAACACAATACAGAAGTATACGAAGATTAAAACATGCAGCACAAAACATATGGTGTGGTACAGTGCCAAAAAGGGTACACCGGCTCAGCATAATGCTGAGGCAAGCCACAGCGCTGATTGTCAGCTGCCCCTCAGTGACTGCACAGACGAAGAAAGCAACAGTGTGTGCGTGTTGTGTTGTATGAATGTGTTTGTAGGTAAGTACCTTGCCTTTCTGGCTCGCCGTATTTACCTTCGCTTCTGTACTAATTTATTTAACGGTCGTACGGTGCAAAATGGCACTGCTAACTATTAATCAAAACTAAAACAAACACACGTACATTTACTGTCAATAAAACCCATCTTAAACCTTAATACCCAAGAAATACGTTGTTTCTACATGATAATAGAGTTAGGAGAAATGGTAATATGGATAAAGTCCCACAGATTAAGACAAAGAAATAGAAAGCGTTCTGTGATATATGGGAACCGGTAAACACGACTGTCTCTAAATAATGTTTGAATTATTGGAATGTCTAAATGAGCATAAGCGCGTCGGTGGCGTCGTGGCTAGGACGTCGGACTCCCGTGCGGGAGGTCCGAGTTCGAAACCAAGCAATACCATATACCAATGAGTTTTTCAGTTTTTTCGAAAGACTTACGTACATTTACCCTGGTGTACCCTTTTTGGCACTGTACCACACCAGATGTTCTGTGCTGCATGTATTAAACTTTGTATACTTCTCGTATTCTGTATTCTGGTGTTTACAGCGCTAAATAAACGATTTCAATTTCAATTTACCGACTGCTCTGGCAGTGAAGGAAAAAGTCGTGAGGAAACCTGCATACTGAGATAACCAGTGTGTGAAACGGGGAAGGCAATGGCAAAGCACTCCATTAAATCAGCCATGAGAGTCGTTCTATGTGATTAATTCCTTGGAATGATCACCACCCTCAGTAATGAGGAATACGACTTAGATGAGAAATGAGCATTCTCTTGATATGAATATGTACAAAGGCGGCCTTATCGCTTAAAGTGATCTCTTCCAGGCAACTTTCCTTCGAGTACCAATATTTAAATATTGCTCTCAGTAATATAAATAATTAACATTGCATGCTCGGTGTCGTAGTCTCATGCAGGAGGTCCGGGTTCGAGAGCATGCAATGTCAAGTACCAATTAATTTACGGGTTTTTCGAAAGACGTACCTTTACAGACTGCTCTAACGGTAAAGGAAAACATCATGAGGAAACCTGCACACCGAGATAACCAGTGTGTAAGATGGGGAAGGCGCCTATGAGGCACTCGAAGGGTAAGGGAGCCAGCGTAATTAGCTGCCCATGAGGCACGCGAAGGGTAAGGGAGGCAGCGTAATTAGCGGCCCATGAGGCACTCGAAGGGTAAGAGAGCCAGCCTAATTAGCGGCCCATGAGGCACTCGAAGGGTAAGAGAGCCAGCGTAATTAGCGGCCCATGAGGCACTCGAAGTCCTCAAGGTTAGCAGTTCCATGTACGAATGAATTTTTCGTATTTTTCGAAGACTTACGTACATTTACCGATTGCTCTAACGGTGAAGGAAACCTGCACACTGAGATGACCAGTGTGTAAAATGGGGTAGGCACAAAAGATCCTCAAGGGTCAAAGTGCCGCTGGGTTATTCCCGGCCCCCTATCATAAGATAAGATAAGAAAAAGAAAAACCTACATGCCTTATTTTTTTGACAGCAGATTATAAAATATTCCGGTCTAATTAGCAAGAATCTCTATGTAGACACGTAACACCACACACGTCTTAACTCATAAAGACGCGTATTGATCAGGGAGCCATACCGTGAACGAAAGCGGGTATTAAGTAAGCCCCGTCACTCTGTTGCTCACACCGACACTTGAACTTAACTGTCTAATTCAAGTGATTGATTCACTTACGATATTCGCTAAGGTATTTAACAGACGTCAAAACGCATACTTTTTCTAAGTTACATACATTGCATACAAAACTTGTGTGTGTGTGTGTTATGAAGCGTCCATCACACACAGCTTGTTAAAACTCTGGTTGTATTTGAAGCTTATAGTTAGTGTACCAACGCGTATGCATTGCATATGCTCTTGAATCTTGAACTAGCGTTCTATTCGTGGAGGACTCTATCGCCTCTCTATTCTTAGTTCCGTTCCGTGCTGTCTTATTGGATTCCACTCACTGCATAAGGCGCAAAACAGATACGGGAGCGCATCGGATGCACCCGATGCGCGCAATAGTTGTGCCCGATGCGCAACCGATGCGCGTCTCACGGCGGGTGGACCGTTTGCACGTACACCGCAGTCTGAGCGTCAGTGGCACAGTGGCTAGGACACCGGCCTCCCATTCGGGAGGTCCGGGTTCGATACCATTCAGTGCCATGTACCAATGAGTTTTTCGTATTTATGGAAGACTTACGTACATTTACCGACTGCTCTAACGGTGAAGGAAAACATCGTGAGGAAACCTGCACACTGAGATGACCAGTGTGTAAAATGTGGTAGGCACAAAACATCCTCAAGGATCGAAGTGTCGGTGGGGTTATTCCCGGTCCGTAAGATAAGATAAGATTTGTCCAGTCTGTCACGCGTTAAGTTTTTTTCACTCAATACTTACAAATCCGTGTTACGCGTGGAATAAGTTGATATGTAACTCGACTTGCATATATGATCAAAACTATTAATAACTATTATATTTAACTATTATTTTATTATTATTAACTATTTCCTTTTCTATCTCATGTTTGTTGTTTTATATTTGTGCAATAAAGTGTATTTTACTTTACTTTACTTTATGTACTTAATTTGAAGATCTTGGGTGCATTATCTATGACTAAAAAATACTAACCTGGAAAGCTCAAATATTTTTGGAGTTAGAATTTTTTAAGTCTTAGATAATATAATAGATAATACATCCAAGTGCGCCAAATTTATTCGCTTTGATTGTCAGTATAATATTTCATACATCGATTTCTCGCTAAAGGTAAGGTAGGTCAAAATAAATATTTTAGAAAAAAATAATGGCAAATAGCATTATTAGTGTAGTAGCTAGGTGAGATTACCTACCTACTACACTAATCCTACTTGCCAGTTTTTTCTGCTGGACTTAAAAACTTCCAGTTCCCTTTATTTTCGGTATCAGCCGAAATAGAGGACAACAGCGGATTTTTACTTTTAAGAAATTAAATTTAACAATGATTAATTTATTTTAATTAACACAATATTATATTTGACATTTTAATTAATTACAGTAATACATAATCATCATCATCAGCAGCCTACTCTAGTCCACTGCTGGACATAGGCCTCTCCCAGGGCGCGCCATTGAGCCCGATCTTCGGCTCTTCTCATCCAGTCGTTGCCAGCCATCTAGCAGGGACGCCCGTCCCACACTACGTTTGCCCAAACGCGGTCTCCACTCCAGACCTCGTCTCCCCCAGCGGTTGTCGGTTGTGCGACAGATGTGACCGGCCCACTGCCACTTCAGCTTGCTAATCTTATGAGCTATGTCGATAACTTTTGTTCTATGCCGGATCTCCTCATTTCTGATTCGATCCAGCTGAGATACTCCGAGCATAGCTCTTTCCATAGCACGCTGAGCGACTTTCAATTTGTGAACCAGTCGCACCGTCAGTGTCCACGTTTCGGCTCCGTAGGTCATTACTGGTAGGACGCACTACAATACTGGTAATACATAATATTATGTACTTATTGTTAATGGTTATTATGACTTTGTTAAATATTGAATAATTGTTCAGTAGTTCCTCCGAGAGTTAGTGTACGTGTATTTGTTATTTATCTACGTATATACCTTAGTATATGCTGCATATTACATTAGTATATAATACCTGAGTGTACTTTGACGTGTAATGAACATTGTCAATAAATATATCTAATTCTATTTCTTTGGTTTATTTTACACACTAAACTCATTACGTTCTTCAGATTATTAACACTTAACTTCCCACACTCACACACCCACTCACCCTACAGTACAGATGCACACTTACATCATTACACACTCCCACACAACCTAACACCCCCCCACCCATACTCACTCTTACCATTATCTTTACTAAATTCCTTTATGATTAAATTTTCCAAATTCCTTTTAGGTTAAGAATATAATTTGTAATTTGCTTGCACAGAAAGTGCGACGGAATCCCGACTTACAAGATACAGGTTTTTGACCTAGTTTGTAAGTCGGAGGTCCTTTTTTTGTGTGCCCTGTAATAAGTAAAAAAACTTAACTTTTACGAGTACGTCTTCGTATCGTTTGTGTCTTCTTTGTAGCGTTTTGTACGCATTGTATCATACTAATTTTGTGCAATAAAGAGTATTCATTCATTCATTCATTCATTCTTCTTCTTCTGTATAATCTGAGTATAACCTGAGAATAAAGACATTCTATTTAATTTATTTATTTCCCCTAAATTCCAAATTACCACAAGGAAATAACGCGATGTTTGTCTGATTCATTAAGACAAGTGTTGTGTAAACTTGAGTATACGAGTACTTACTCTTAGTGATGGTAGAACGAGGCATACTAACGGGCTCCAAGATGTGAGAATTGAGAGCCATTAGCGATTGTACGCACTTCGAGTGTGTCAACTGTAAACCGTTAATCCTTCGGGTCTGCATACCGATCGTACAATAACAATATTACTAACTGGACAGGGCTCATTGCTAGGCGAGGTGATGGCAAGTCGGTGCCGAATCTGGTGGGCTAGGGGTGATACCTGCTTTGGCCGTTCATTGGCGGGCGATACTGGGGAAGGCAGCAACGTGCTATAGCCGCACGCTGCTGTGACGGGAGGAACCAGGAGGTGGAATGTACACCTCCCAGGAAGAGCACAAGGCGAATGCTAGGCACCGGTGCGTTCCACTGGAGATCCCGGAGCCCTCCGATAAGCACGAGGCCGGCCATCGAAGGGGTTTTAGTGAGTAAAAATCTCACATAACCCAGTCTCTCCCCCAGGAGGCTGGGTATCTTTCGAAGATTTCCACCCCGTTACCAAAAAAAGGGGTGATCCCTGCCTCAAAACCAGTAGAATAGAGCGCGAGGCTCGAATGGAAAAGGTACATTTTTTTTAGTACTATTTTCCGATTTCACTCACAGCACATGGCCCAGCTGATGCGGTTACCATCGACGTCGATCGATTTCGATTAAGATCGTCGATGGCGACCTCGACTGATCTTAGCAGGATATCGTCTTGTTGCTAGACCTTATCTTATGACAGGGGGCCAGGGATAACCCCAGCGGCACTTCGACCCTCAGGGATCTTTTGTGCTCACCCCTTACCTTAGTCTCCTTCCTGTTCCTGAAAGATGCCTATAGTCCTCTGGTTTCGGGTAGGCTACCCCCAGAAGACTCATACAGACTCATACTTAAATCAGCGCTGTGGCTTGCTTCAGCATTATGCTGAGCTGGTGTACCCTTTTTGGCACTGTACCACACCAGATATTCTGTGCTGCATGTATTAAACGTTGTATACTTCTGTATTCTGGTGTTTACAGCGCTAAATAAACGATTTCAATTTCAATTTTCAATTTCATACGCTTTCTAGCTAACGAGTCACATTCGCACAGCAAGTGGTTGCTAGACCTTACCTTGGGAACAAACTATAATGGCTCTATAAAGTGTATGGGACCTGAGAATGGCCTATATAGCGTAGAAATATCTCCTCCTCCTTAAGATGTTAGCGGTGAAAGATTTCGTCATGAGTCTTCGTGTAATGAGCAGGCCTCGGAAAGGCTAGAGAACAAACTTTCGCCCTAACGTATTTCGGTTGTTTGAAATGCGATGTAACGAACGCGCAGTCAGTCGTGAGTTCGAATCCCGGTCACGCAAGATTTTTCACACTTTTCTAAATTTTTATAACATACACGTCTGTCCGTAACGTCCGTAATCCCCGAGGGGATAGACAGAGGAACCACCTTCATTATAGATAGTTCCCATTTTTCGCAATTAGATTTGGTGGACAAACGTGATAGATGGCGAGCCTATCGCCGTCTACTTTTCTAGACTTGTATTTTTTACAAAAATTGATGATCATCTGAGCTTCACTATAACCTACAGAATAAAAACAAATATTGTCAGCAACCCTAAAATAAACCCTGATATCACTTCCAATATAATTTCACAACAGTTGCCCGATGACGTAGTGTTCTAAGGAAATTACTGGACAACCTATAATAAAAGCATGAATCGGCGACCTAGACCCGATTCCCGCTTATCGCGTAATAAACAAAAGCCCACGCGTGGGCCGCCTGAACTCGACCCGTATGCGCCGGCGCTTACCGTGCTCACCTGATGACGTGGCAGCTTCGCCGCGAGCTTTTTACTTACAAGAATATTATTGTACCCAAAGAAAGATTTCGAAATTCACCCTATGCAGGTTGCTCGCAGCGAGGGTGTTTACTACAACCCCCCGACCAACATCGATGGACGTGAATCGATTGATTGATTGGTAGCTTTGGCTGATCAACGGATACCGGTCGATAAAAGAAACGATCGACCACCCGAGAGCCATTACTGATATGGATCAGTCAGTACGGGCCATGATCCACGGACAGTGCTGATTGGTGGATTTCACACGGCTTCGGAAACTTTTAATTTCCTCAGACATGCAGCTTTCCTCGTGACAGTCGGCCAAATAATTGGTTTACCACCCAAGGTTGAATGTAATTTGCACGTCAAAGAACAATAGACTAGTTTCGTTTGCATGTCTTTGATGTCCTACCAAGTATGAACCACAATGATAATTTCATTGGATTGAAGATTTGACCAAAATTGGTAAACGACTTTCGTAAGTCTTCGAAAAAATTCGAAAAACTCATTAGTACATGGGTTTGCATGGTTTCGAACCCGGACCTCCTGGTATTAATAAAGAATTTTTTTTTAAATTTTTTTTTATGTATAATTAAACCCGCATTTGACCTCGATCTCGCCTGATGGTAAGCGACGATGAGGTCGACGATGGAGCACGCGGGTCCAGTAAATGCCTATTCACTCTGGCCTTGAAGATCCCAAGGTTGTAGGTTTCGGGAAATACAGACGCCGGCAGGCTGTTGCATAATGAATGAAGAAGCAAATCGCTTCGTACGAGCAGATGGGATATCAACAACATAAGGATGGAACCCCTCCCCGCGCCACACAAAAACACAAAAATAGTACACAAAAATTTTGAAATCAAATCAAATCAATTTTTTTTTATTGTAAGTGTATTTTACTTTACTTTACCTTTAAGTACATTTTTACAACGTCATGTTTCACTCTACCACCGCTTCGTAAGGTGCTGTAGCTGAAAGGAAAGAAGCGGCGCAAGAAACTTTCAGCAGCACATCTTATGATTTAAATATATCTTACAATAATTATGAATACAATCATATACGAGTATGAACGCAATGTGCAAAAAAACGGTTTACCAGTACAAAACTGACGGTTTTTGCCAAAAAAGTGGCATTTAACTTTTGACCTCTGTCAAACTCTTCGATCGATCAAGCTTATGTTGTTGGCAAAAACTCCATCCGATGTTGATGTACCCTGCAGCCCTTGACCTTTGGTTAAACGTGGGCGCTTCCTCGAGATTATGGGCCTTAAATTATTACAGTCTTAAACGGAATATGTACGCATTTGTCACAGCAGTAGCTTAATTCAAGCTTGTAACTCACTATATTTTTGCTATGAACCACTCTAGCCGCATGAAGTGCTTATGAAGTTAATATCCCCCATTAAAGTGCATGCTGTCCCTGAGGCTGTGGTTTTCGATATTCTGCTAACCTTGAGGATCTAGATCACCTAGATGGAGTACCTACTGCAACTACGTTGGCTCTCTTACCCTTACAACCGAAACATAACATTGCAAGCGTTGCTGCTTTGCAGCAGAAATAAGTAAAAGATCAGACGGTAAGGGTACCACAAGCTGACTTTGAACAGAATCATACCATCTTCACATCTTCAGACTCCAATACTAATAATTAATAGGACATTTATCACTTCTTCTTCTAAATCGTGTTCCTCATTGCTGAGGGTCGTGATCATTTTTAGGAATTAATCACATAGAAAGTGGTTTGCCATTGCCTTCCCCATCTCACACACTGGTTATCTCAGTGTGCAGGTTTCCTCGCGATGTTTTCCTTCACCGTCAGAGCAGTCGGTAAATGTACGTAAGTCCTCCGAAAAAACCGAAAAACTCATTGGTACACGACATTGCCTGGTTTCGAACTCGGACCTCCCGACGGAGTCCGACGTCCTAGCCACGACGCCACCGACGCTCTACACATTACATTTATCACTAAGCGCGTGTATTATTTTATAAATTCTAATGAATTTCTCAAAATAAACTGGAGTCACTGGAGACAGATCGGTACAAGTTGTGATAATATTCTCACGGTGTACAGCTGGGTGACATCATTATATTTTTTTCACGTTAGTCTGCTTTATAGCATGACTTAATTTATGACTCCCACTTGTATATTATATTGTGATGTTTGTAGAATCAGGTGTTACTTTTGATCTTTATGCGATTGTAATTTGCTTATCGATTTATATGGAGGGGGCCACAATTTTTTTACTAAGTTTTAAAACTGTTTTGGTTCTTGGACTGCGTCATCGGTGCCTAGTCGGAGTCGGAGGAGCTTTGACTCCGACTCCGAAAAGTCGGAACTTCCGATTGATTTTACACCTCCGACTCCGACTTCGGCTCCGATAATTTTGAATCGGAGGTTATACCGAAGATAGTGAACAAACATATTCAAATATCAATAAATTTTTTTTAAATAGTTACATACGTTACATATATACATTTGAATACATTTATGTATTCCTACACTACTCTCTAAAGGAACATATTTTACAGCCGCTAACGTCATCATAAAAAAAAATTGGCCAGTTCAGCCATAAAAATTAAAAAACGGTTTAAAATTTGAACTTCTTCTGAACATCTCTCTTCTACCTCCGCTTCCGACTCCGGTTCCGAAATAATCATATAAATCAAATTTAAAATCTTCGGTTTCTACTCCGGTTCAGGTAAAACCACCTCCATAACATCCCTAGTGTCTAGGACTTCGGGCCGGAAAGAGGGCCGGGTTTAAAACCTGAAGGTAGCCATAAATGTATGTAAGGCTCCGAAAAAATTACCAGTAGGTACATCCTACTGGTAATTTTTTCGGAGCTTTACATACATTTACTAACTGCTCTAATAGTGAAGGAAAACATCGTGAGGAAACCTGCACAGTAAGATAACCATTACTAGCAGTGTGTGAAATGAGGAAGGCAATGGCAAACATATCCCATCTGTTCGTACGAAGCGATTTGCTTCTTCGTTCATTATGCGAACGGCTAAGGAATGGAACAGCCTGCCGGCGACGTCTGTATTTCCCGAAACCTACAACCTTGGAATCTTCAAGGCCAGAGTGAATAGGCATTTACTGGACCCGCATGCTCCATCGTCGACCTCATCGTCGCTTACCATCAGGCGAGATCGAGGTCAAATGCGGGTTTAGTAGTAAATAAAAAATTAAAATTAAAAAAAACTATTCCATTAAACCTGCCAAGAAAGGCGTTCTAATTTATTGACGAGATATGGAACTGTGACCTCACGGACATAGTGGGCTTAAGCTAGTACTTATTCAGCGACAAACAGACATACAAACCATGACAGTATAATGTGTATGGTGGTTTATTTGACAATCGCGGTACACGTGCGATGATGTGATGGGATTACGTAATTCACGAAAAAACTCTATCAATAGATGATCAAAGCAAAGTTAAAAGTTCAAATTATCCGATATTAATCAAGCATATCAGAAAAAAAATGTTTGGTTCTGTTCCTGGAGGACATTAGTGAATTAAAGATGGGCTTCGTGCCCAAGCGTTAATTTATCAACATATCGTAGAACTGTCGGTAATTTATCGTTAACTTAGAATATAGAAGTTTATCGTTAACTTAGAATATAGAAGTTTATCAATGATTTCCAATTTCAGACTGCACAGAAATCCAGGTGGTGCAACGTGTTAAACATAATAAAATTTATCTTATATATTATGTTTTCCATCTGTAATTACTAATTACAATATAAATAATATGATAAAATTATATTTTTTAAGAAGCCGTAACTATCTTTATAATAAAATCTAGATGTACATGTACAGTCGGCCAAAAAAATAACAAATTAGCTTACCATTACCACCTAAGATTCAATGTCATTTGTACGTTACAAAGTGACGAGTAAACCACTTTTTTGGTTTATCGTACTTAACCAGTAGACCCATCAGGCCACAGAAATTGGACTACTACCACCCTCTACTCTACTAGAACAATGACGTGAGCACTGACAGCGAACAAAGGAATTGACTCATTGACATTTCAGTACCAAACTAATGTATGGGAAGACGCGGTTTCCTTATAAAACTTTTCTAGCGGGAAATCTACAGAGGGGTGAATTTCAAAATCTTTCCATCAGACCATGACACAGTAGACCTGTAAATGAGTCTTCTGGGGGTAGCCTACCCGAAACCAGAGGACTATAGGCTCCTTCCTGTAAGCTGTACAGCGTCCTTGATGCACAGTATCTTTAGGGAACAGGAAGGAGACTAAGGTAAGTGGTGAGCACAAAAGATCCCTGAGGGTCAAAGTGTCGCTGGGATTATCCCCGTCATAAGATAAGATAAAAAGAAAGACGTGTCCCAAATATCTGTACAGAGCTGCTGAATACCCCGTTTGATCGCATATCCGTTTTCATTCAAATCTAACTGTAAAGGCAACCCGACACCGCGTCTGGTGTTCAGTCAGACTCAAGTGGCTGAATGGAAGTGGGTCACACAACATGTGTGTTATCTAATCAACGGGGGGTCAATGGCCTCGTATACTGTATACGGAGTAAATTGGGTTACAATATATTTGAATTTATTGTAATTATATTGGCCTCTAACCTCCGCACAAACTTCGGACGAGACTCTTCTTCTAAGTCGTATTCCTCATTGCTGAGGGTCGTGATCATTCTAAGGAATTAATCACATAGAACGACTCTCGTGGCAGATTTAATGGGGTGGTTTGCCATTGCCTTCCCCACCGGACGAGACAGAAGAGATCATATATCAAAGTGATTTAGAAAGGGTTTTGTCTAGTCTGTACTCTGCAGGCTAGCCAGGAATGGCTATTTGCGTAGAGTTCTGCCTATCCTGCAGACTAGACCTAGAATATCTATGAATGTAGAGCCAAGATATTTGAAGCAAAGCCCAAGACATATGGGACACTTTTGGATTTTGAAATTGGTGCCTGGAACAGGATTTACGCATTTTAGATAGATAGTTAGAAACACTTTATTGTACTCAAATACAGGAAAAGTAAAAACTATAGCAATAGTAAGCACGATATGTACAAAGGCGGCCTTATCGCTTAAAGCGATCTCTTCCAGGCAACCTCTGAAGTTAATTGGACATTAAAGAGATTAGCGACAGTGTAGTGTGAAGATATGAAAAAGGTTACTATTACTTAATACACAGTAAATTTAGTAAAATAAAAGTAATATGATATACATAGTAGAAATAAATATATAATAAATAAACACATATAATAGATAGTAAACAATAAATAGGTAAATATACATAATAATGAAAATAAAATGTACAACTACAACGACTAATAATGATGAGTGAGACCCGTTTTAAACGAAGCCAGGGAAGCCAGGAAGCCAGGGCGCTTTTGTGTATGTTTAAATCAAGTCTTCAGGAATCTTCGAACCCCCTTTTTTGGCCAAGCATTAACCAAAAATTCTGAGGAACAACTCGTTGCGCAAAGAAGTCAATACTTATTTAAAAAATAGAGTGCACCCGATTCAATTCATAGCATCAAAAGTTTATTGCCCCGCCATAAATATAAGCTCTTTTTCCCCAAGGAAATTAGTTTCAATGTCGCATTGTGTCTCGAACCCCCTAACCAATTGGCGACACGACGCAGCCGGCGGGCACTAACATTAGTGACAAACAAACGGATGGGAGGGGAGAACATATGCGCGTGCGCACGTGGGATACGGCTTTGTGTTAGCTTTGCTTAGATTTAGTTATGATTATGGGGCCGTTATTACCATATTGAGAATGGAAAGAGAAGTTTAATGTCAAAACTAGATTAACTGCTTTTCCTTAAAATGTTGGCTAGATTGTCTAACATTTTTAACGGGACTGACCTTCGAACGTTGAAAATTCGTAAAATTATTTAATTAAAAAAAAATGATAATCACAACAATCCAAGTTGATTACTGATTACCAATATAACCGTGATGATGAGAAGAATCTATGATTTAGACGTCCTTCTGCTGCCATCTGTGCTGAAGATTGTAAAGTTCGATTGTCTTGTTATTAAAATGCTTATAAGAAAACCCGAAAAGATGGATGACGCGAGGTCACCGGGCATCCAGCCATGACTGACCAGATAAACCAGACCCTGAATTTATCCGAAACAGACCTCGACAAAAGACAGATGGCCCGTGGTGGTGCTGCGTGCTTTTAGACGCCATATATGACCACGACTGCTCTATCAAGTATTCGACTTAGGAGAACTTGATTATATATTTTTTTGGTCCTCGTAAAAATAACGTATCATACCTATAAGTTACTTTTAAGTAAGTAAGTAAGTAATATGTTTATTTCACACACAGCAATGACCGAAACAGTTATAATTATAATAAAATAATTATGTAGTCAAAGGTAAACATATTGAAATCATGTCTGATGGTCTGCTGTTATTGTGAAAAGGGCCTGAACTCAGCTTATTGCTGCAGACAATAATGCCTACACCGCTGGTATTCTGTTGGAACATGACCGATGGCTGACCACAACCTGTCCAAGAAGACAAAGATACTCACAACACACTATCCTCCCATGAGTTGAAGTTGATGTTGCACTTTTTCAGATAGTGATTAAGGGTGTCTTTGTAGCGCTTCCTTTGGTCGCCCTGTGGTAAAACAGTCAAAATGGCGCGCCTTACGAAGCTGCAAAATCTTTCGAAACGGGGAGGATGGAAGTTGAAGCAGAGAAAATACGTAAGAGGAAGGAGAAAGAGGCAAACCCTTGAGAGACAGGCTGCCAACGGTGACAAAATGCAGCATTTGCGGTCGCGAGTGCAACTCCAGGATCGGGTTGTTGAGCCACTCCAAGACGCACCAGAGACAACAACAATATAACTAAGATTAGCAGAAGTCATCCTCGCAACGAGGAACTGCCACGACGACTCACAACACACCTACGTCCTACAAATCACCTCCAACTGTCCCCTCTATCAATCGCCACAATTAGCTATTGATGGCTACAAATTCCATCCCGCGTGCATCAGCGGAGTGTCAATCGGATCCACTATCGGCAGGAAGTCAACGATAGGCGCATTGACATTCCCGTCTGTTCATTAATATTTACCTCTGTGTCCCATTCATCAGTCGACAGTGACGTGCGAGCTTAATGGCGCCGATCGAAGCAAGCGCATACAATGTCTGATACAGACTAAAGTGGTACGATGAATGATGGAGGATTAAGTACCGTTGAAGAATGTTTTAGGTCAATTTGATGGGCTTAACTCCTCATCACAGTCGACGTCATCGACTATGTAACGATTGATATTTGCATAGATTCTGTCCCCCTATCCTGTACAAACAAGTTTAGAATCTTACTCTACATATATTAAGTTAGTGATCCAATATGAGTAACGGTAATGCAACGGGAGACCTCCAAGGACACTACTGGTAGCGCTACGAAACAAAAACATTTTTTTTACTGAAATTATATTTTAAAATATTACTGATGGGATAAACATAAAAATCCAACTATTTGTTTAGAAAAGGCAAGGATTATTTCTTCATAAATTAGTTTTATCCACATTTAGACCTTCAAACCGAAACACAGCAATGCAAGCATTGCTGTTTTGAAGCAAACATAGGCCTTTGTTCTCACAATACCAGATTAGGTAAAAGGGAGTACCACCCCAAGTTGACTCTGCACGAAGTCATACCACCTTTAACTACTCGTAAGAACTTACAGAAGACACTTAAGTATGCACAAAGTCACAAAGTCAAGAACATCGGCGCAAGGTTGCCTGTCTATCGGTATTTTATAGGATACAGTTCGGAGAGTGCGCATCGGAATTGCACGACCTAATTCCAGCATCTCCATTCCGCCTTCGGACTACCAGGCGCGGGGAGGGGTTCCATCCTTATGTTGTTGATATCCCGTCTGCTCGTACGAAGCGATTTGCTTCTTCGTTCATTATGCGAACGGCTAAGGAATGGAATAGCCTGCCGGCGTCTGTATTTCCCGAAACCTACAACCTTGGGATCTTCAAGGCCAGAGTGAATAGGCATTTACTGGACCCGCATGCTCCAACGTCGACCTCATCATCGCTTACCATCAGGCGAGATCTAGGTCAAATGTGGGTTTAGTAGTCAATAAAAATTAATCTAAAAAAAACATGAAGTTATGAAGTTGTATAAACAACTTCATTTACTCTAGGTCACTTTTAATGCCTATATCTAGGTATAAACTCAGGATGCCTAGTCAGTCTCCAGGTCAAGGCGCGCGCGACCTCACTGCTGTCCATGTCGTGGAGCTGAGTGCGTCCACTCATGCGCACTCGGCGAGCTGCGCATGCGTCGCGAACTGCGATAATATTCAATGAGCAGCGAGCAGTGCTGGACATAATCATAGAGAAATCGCTGTCAGTGCTAGTAGGTAATGAGTATGACTAATGAATGATATATTCTGTTTCTCATTGCTCCCAATTGCTAACAATACTACAATACACACACATTGTAACAAAATGTCGCAAAAAAACAAACAAGACCCGCATTTCGCCGCAAAACAAGTAGAACTAGAAACAACTGAGCCGCCGACACGAGATAGCCTGGCTGATGTCTGATCCCGATTCCACCAGGTCGGCTGATGCATTACTGATAACTGTTTTGGGCTACGCACGTACTAACTAGGAATGTTACGGAGCTTCGACTCCGACTCCGGAAAGTCGGAACTTGCGATTGATTTCCGACTTAATAGAAAATAGAAAATAGAAATACATTTATTGCCAAATCATATATATTTAAAATTTAAAATTATAGTACAAAGCATTATATGTAATGTATATTTGGCAAAAGGGGGGAAAGTCAGCAAGTCACCTCCAACTCCGTCTTCGGCTCCGATAATTTTGAATCGGTGGCTATAACGAAGATTTGTGGGCAAACATATTCAAATTTCAATATTTTATTAAATAGTGTAGGACTACATAAAGGAACGTTTTATTGCCGGAAACGTCATCTTAAAAAAAGATTGGCCAGTTCGGCTATAAAAATTAAAAAACAGTTTAAAATTTGAACTTCTTCTGAACATTTCTCTTCTACCTCCGCCCCCGACTCCGGTTCCGACTCCGATAAATCAAATTTAAAACCTTCGGTTTCGACTCCGGTTTCGGTAAAACCACCTCCATAACATCCCTAGTACTAACCACGGAGCTGGGAAAATAGAGGAACTGACATAAAAGTTAGGAATCTAGTGTTAACAAAAACATTGGTTGTTTAGAGCCTCGGTGGCACAGTGGCTAGGACACCACACTACCAAGCGGGAGGTCCGGGTTCAAAACCGTGCAGTGCCATGTACCAATGAGTTTTTCGTATTTTTCGAAGACTTACGTACATTTATTGACCGTTCTGACGGTGAAGGAAAACATTGTGAGCAAACCTGCACACTGAGATGACCAGTGTGTAAAATGGGGTAGGCACAAAAGATCCTCAAGGGTCGAAGTGCCGCTGGGTTATTCCCGGTTATCATAAGATAAGATAAGAACCTTATTATGTCATAATAATTAGAGAAATCGGAAGAGACTGGCCCCCACAACACAGGGTATCCTAGTATATCTGAGAAAATGTAAAAGATACTGTCTGCATGAATAATTTTTTTTATTAATTCTGAGAAAATGAATGAATTAAAATTTTTCTGCACACTTATACATAACACGATAAAATTACACGATTACATTTCATTAGGTACTTAAAAGAGTTACTTTTTTACAATTTCTAGAGTAAATTTACAATTGTGAACTATGTAAAAGATACTGTCTGAATAAATGTATTTTTTTGTCTGATGAATATATTTTTTTATTAATTATCAGACACTGCATCGCCTGAAACGCATTTAAGGAAAACATGTTCCAACGGAAGAATAATTACATTATGCCCACTCCACTACCTTTTTCTATTCTCGTCACAAACGTACACACGCCACGCCCACGCTAAAAGTTTTTCTTCGGCGGCATATTTGGGAATCATTGCTTGCAGAAAGAAACATTGTCAACTACATGAGTCACACTTTACCGTACTATTGTACTACACGAGTTGGTAGGAAGTTTTCGCCTTAAACATAGAGTCATAGCCGTAAAGTCGACCCTAAGAGTTCATATGGAAACTTAAATGGGTAGCACTTTCTTTGAGAAAGTGATTTTATTTTAAAACCTCCATAATAGAAACCTTCATTACACTATTGTCGGGTTACCGTACAAGTTCAAATTAGATGAATAAGTTAAACTCTTATACTTAAGCACGAATCCCGATGGTGGGTGTTATAATAGTTGCCATTAATGCTTTTTGCATCTGTATAGGAGATTTTGGCCATTAAAAGGTGGTATGACTCTATGCACAGTCAGCCTATGACGACACCAGGGTCACGGGCGGTCAAAATGGGGGCTTTGGCCGTCCACTGGCGGGCGACCCTGGGAAAGGCAGCGACGTGCTAAGGCCGCACGCTGCTGTGACGGGAGGAACCGGGAGGTGGAATGTGCACCTCCCAGGAAGAGCCCAAGGCGAATGCTAGGAGGGCACCGGTGCGTTCCACTGGAGATCCCGGAGCCCTCCGATACGCACGAGGCCGGCCATCGAGGGGGTTTTAGTGAGTAAAACTCTCACATAACCCAGTCTCTCCCCCAGGAGGCTGGGTATCTTTCGAAGATTTCCACCCCGTTACCAAAAAAAAAAGATGGTACCTCCCTTTTACCTATTTCTGCCGCAAAACAGCACTGCAGTGCTTGCATTACTGTTTCGGTTCGAAGGGTAAGAAAGCCAGCGTAATTACTGGCACATGAGTGAGGAACTCCATCTAAGTTCTCAAGGTTAGCAGTACATCGAAAACCCTTAATAACACTAAGTGATGTGAAATGGGGACGGTGACCATTTCCTCAGGTACCCCATTTCCTCGTCTGCTCTACATAAACACAAAAAAATGTTATTACAAAACAGCCCATCTTTTATTAACAACGAATTTAAACAATCACATGATCACATAATAAATCTTAGCAAGGCCAGTCACCATCAAAATCAAAATGTTTTTATTGTAAGTACCTTATAGTACATTCTTACAACGTCATTTCACTCTACCACCGCATCGTAAGGTGCTGTAGCTGAAAGGAAAGAAGCGGCGCAAGAAACTTTACATATATAAGCTGAGTTGAGGAACCCTTTTCACAACAACAGCAGACCATCAGACATGATTTCAATATGTTCACCTTTGACAACATAATTATCTTATCATAATTATAACTGTTTCGGTCATTGCTGTGTGTGAAATAAACGTATTACTTACTGGCTTTCTTACTATATCTAACTACGTCTAAATATATGTACTTGACAGCTTTTACAAACAAATCTTCCCCATCACCACGTAATGGACTTGAATGTGTTTATCACTTGAAGTAGATAAGTACAAGAGTTTCTGTCGTCAAATCTTTACTTAACCTTGACGAGATTTCCGCTCGAACCAAATCTGGTGAAGGGCCCCAGGCTTCAAACGATCATATGATCTCGGGCAAATGTGTTCCTCTTTTGCTTGTAGAGTAGATCCAATAACTATTCTATTTAAGGAGACCGTAAAATCGTGGTCAGTCTGTCATCAGCCTATTTATTTATTTGTACTTTTAATATAGTTTTGGTTCGGTCCCTGACCTGCTGTTTCGCCCGCGATGCCTTCTCCCTGGCACAGCTGGAAACCAGCGCTGTGGTGCTGCCGTACCGGTCGGACCGCAGCACATGCTGAGATGTCTTTTAAACGTTGAGTTGTTGTTTTTTTAATTTCAAGTCTTTTTAAGTTTAATCATGTATGCATAATGCAATGTTGAATAAATGTCCCTACTATCGGGGACACAGTGTGCAAACCCAGTGCTGATTGGTGGATTTCAGAAACTTTTACATATTCTCAGCAGCAGCGTAAGTAGCGGCCCATGAGGCACTCGAAGGGTAAGGGAGCCAGCGTAAGTAGCGGCCCATGAGGCACTCGAAGGGTAAGGGAGCCAGCGTAAGTAGCGGCCCATGAGGCACTCGAAGGGTAAGGGATCCAGCGTAAGTAGCGGCCCATGAGGCACTCGAAGGGTAAGGGAGCCAGCGTAAGTAGCGGCCCATGAGGCACTCGAAGGGTAAGGGAGCCAGCGTAAGTAGCGGCACATGAGGCACTCGAAGGGTGAGGGAGCCAGCGTAAGTAGCGGCCCATGAGGCACTCCATCTATATCCTCAAGGTTACCAGCGCATGGAAACCTCTCTAATAACATTATGGTGAGGTGAGATGCCTAGGGTGACGCTGAACACTTTACGTTTCACCGTTTGCTCGTCTGCTCTTCTAATACCTACAGTAAAAAAATCGTCGTCAGCCTATCATCAGCCTATTAACGTCCCCATCACTATTGAGGGAGACAGCGTGCGCAGACGCAGGTTATGTCACCAATAACTTGACGTAATCATTGGTGGTAAGCACAATTGTGGCGGAGGAAGGTGACAATGAGATATATGTACGTACTGAAAATGTAGTACTTATAATCCAAGGTTCATCATGTCATCGCATCAGACAGAATAAACAAACACTACTAAAGTTAAACACTATATCCAAGGTGGTGGAAGAGACTCTTCATATTCAAGGCATTCTTGATGACAGTATATAAAACGTATTAAATCAACCTTCCTTCCCAACCACTCCAGTTCTTCTCGAAATTTAATTCAGCTTTAATTTTCTATAGAAAGAAATACACTTTACTGTACTGAACTTTTTTATATTCTTCATTGACCACTCGTGGACACAGACGGTATGACTGGTTCACAAATTGAAAGTCGCTCAGCGTGCTATGGAAAGAGCTGTGCTCGGAGTATCTCTGCTGGATCGAATCAGAAATGAGGAGATCCGGCACAGAACAAAAGTTATCGACATAGCTCGTAAGATTAGCAAGCTGCAGTGGCAGTGGGCCGGTCACATCTGTCGCAGAACAGACAACCGCTGGGGTAGACGAGTTCTGGAGTGGACGCCCCCCTGCTAGATGGAGCGACGATCTGCGCAAGGTGGCTGCCAGCCACTGGATGAGAAGATCCGAAGATCGGGCTCAATGGCGCGCCCTGGGAGAGGCCTGTGTCCAGCAGTGGACTAGAGTGGGCTGCTGATGATGATGAATTAACCACTCCAACTAGGCTAAAATATTGGTCCATCACAATGGTCCAAAGGTGGATTCGATCCGGCAACGCTTGTATCGTAGTCTCGTGCCTTTGCGCCATTGTCGCTCAACTATAAATAATATTGTGTATTGATCTATAGATCACTGTTAGAGGTAAGTATATATTCCTGGCCACCTTTGGGTGGAGACTTTGTTGGAATTGAAGCTGCTGTAGTAAGAGGCATGTAAAAAACATACAAATACAAAAACATACAAATGTACACACCCCTTTCACCTTTTCACTGTCTTCTACACAAACACGCTCACACACATTTCCAATAAACACATCCATATACACACACACCAAAACTTATTTCTGCCTATAGACATTATTTTAAAATAGGAAATCTTTAATTGGCAGTATGTTTTTAATGGACTTTTTGTTTTTAAATTTAAGTGCTGTGGATTTTGTAATAAATAAAAAAAATATGAAAATAAACCCCTAAATTTAACATGTATTTCGCAAGTTTACTTATAACTAACTTGACCATAAAGCCTTAACAGTGACTGCCAATCAGAGAGCGTCAAGTAGAACAATGCTCGGTACTAACTTATATAACTTAACAACGACGTATATCTGCACTAAATATGGGAGCAATAACCACCCACACTCGGAGACTGTTTATATACGAGTACGTCGCAAAAAATCGCATAAATGCGACGAAGTCATACATAAATGACGATGTGTTGAATGTATGATAAACAATGTTGTATGAAGTCCCATTATAACAGAAGACATGACATTTTATACTTCTTCATAGACGAGAAAGCTACGAGAACTTGACTCAGTGGAGAAACGCGCTAAGCGCCTTATAGGTGACGAATCGCTGGTGGAAGCTAGACTGCAAAGTCTGGAACATCGGCGCAAGGTTGCCTGTCTATCGGTATTTTATAGGATACATTTCGGAGAGTGCGCATCGGAATTGCACGACCCAATTCCAGCATCTACATTCCGCCTTCGGACTACCAGGCGCGGGGAGGGGGTTCCATCCTTATGTTGTTGATATCCCATCTGCTCGTACGAAGCGATTTGCTTCTTCGTTCATTATGCGAACGGCTGAGGAATGGAACAGCCTGCCAGCGTCTTTATTTCCCGAAACCTACAACCTTGGGATCTTCAAGGCCAGAGTGACTAGGCATATAGGCATGAATAGGCATTTACTGGACCCGCATGCTCCATCGTCGACCTCATCGTCGCTTACCATCAGGCGAGATCGAGGTCAAATGCGGGTTTAGTAGTACATAAAAAAAACCACATATCTACACACTGCCGACACTGTTGGCATGTTTCTAAATAAAGTTTGTTTGTAGTCTCTTTATAGTACACGAAAAAATACACAGAAAATAAAAAAAACACTAAAATATATACAAAGGCTTATCCCATAGGGATCTATTCCAGCCAACCTTGCCTAAAGCTTATTTGGAACTATGTCAGCTGTACTTGTTTTAGGCATTGTTATAATTTCAATTGATTTTAATTATTTTTTTAATCTGTATTATTGTTTCATTTTTTGTATGACTTTAATTTAATTTAATTATTTTTTGATTTATATAATTTAATATTTAACACAATAATTCCAATGGATCCGTGCTGTATGAAATTTATACTACATATACTCAATATAATTTATATACATATACAGTTATATATTCGTGGATTTCACACGCTTTCGAAAACTTTTAATTTACTCAGACATGCAGGTTTCCTCACGATATTTTCCTTCACCGTTAGTGCAGTCGGTAAATGGACGTAAGTCTTCGAAAAAAACCGGAAAAACATCATTGCACTGCACGGTTTCGAACCCGGACCTCCCGCATGGGAGTCCGGTGTCCTAGCCACTGTGCCAACGATACTCTATGCTCCACCTTAAACCTCACTGTCGCTTACCATCAGTTGTAAGATTAAGCTCAAATATAAACTGGAGTATTTAAAAATGTAAATGTATGTAAAATGTAATGGACTGGAGATTTAAAGTATAAAACTGTCGTAAAAAAAAATTAAAAATTGTCAGTCGAATCACAAGTAGACATCAGATCCCACGATCGCACAACTCTAAATATTCACATCACAGTGATTACCTTCTCTCTGATTCACATCAAGTTCGCAGAAGCGAATCTGAGCGATCTAATAGCGTTACCGTAAGCTGTGAATGCCCTCTTGTTATGGAACTTTTGCACTTTTACTCACAAATTTTATGATCGTCAGATTACCTTGACATCACCAGATGAATCGGTTTTAATAGATTCTGCAGACCACTATAAAATCTGACAAGGGGATTAAATAAATATTATTATATTTATTTAATCCCTTGAACTTTATTGAAAACACCACAATAGGTACTTGTAAATCGAACAATACCCTGACTCCCAAACCAGGCGAACCTGTATCTTGGGAGCCAGTGCTTTCACAAAAAGAAGGTATTCAATAAAGGGCAGTATTTATCTCATAAATAAATTTGAATTACATAAAGATTTATCGCGCACTCTTGCGCAACCATCTTCGTCATCATTTTCAGTCGATTTTTGACCACTGTAGGGTCGGTATAGGCCTCCTCTTTCATGCACCATATTAAATGGTCCTGTGCTTGTCTCATCCACAGTCTACCCACCGTTTTTAGGAAGTCACCACAGATGTCAACCGACCACTGGGCTGGTAGTCTGCCGACTTCGCTGTAGTAGCCTCTCGTAGAGTCCAGAACAGCGCTCAAACGCAAAAGTGCATGGCTCCTAATATTTACAATAAATTGCCAAAAAGCATCGTAGAATTAGGTCTGCCTGAATTTAAAAATAAACTATAATATAGATTGCTCTTGGAAAAATGTTATTACAAATTAAGTGACTTCCTTAGTGATAGGCTGTGACATCATAAAAATTCAATTAAAGTTGACATATTATAATTCATTAAAAACCAATATATATTGTTAATTCTTATGTAATTTTTTACATGTCAGTAAAAAAATTGATGTTTTTGTTTTGTTACCTTTATCATTATTTTGCTAATTTATATTGATTGATTATTTTATTGATGATAATTTATGATTGATTTATTAATTGAACAAAAATGTGTATGCTTTCGGGCAGAATATGGTGATACTGAAACACAATGTTACATTATTATTTTGCTAATTTATTATGATTGATTATTTTATTGATGATAATTTATGATTGATTTATTAATTGAGCAAAAATGTGTACGCCTTCGGGCAGAATATGGTGATACTGAAACACAATGTAACATCTGCATTACACATATTTACAAATAAATGATATTTCTATTTCTGTTCCAGCGCTGCCAATGGAAAGAAATTAATATTTATTATAATAACTTTTATTTAAAAAAAAACTCATCAAGTTGTACTCCGACAGGATAAAGCAGTACTTTTAAACAAGCTATAATAATAAGTTAATAACTATGTTTAAATTCCTGAAGTTACTGTACGCATTTCTGCCAAAAACGGCCATTTTTAAAATGACATGATATGAGATGTCGTAGTTTCATGAAAACATTCATTCCTTCAGGAAAAGTTACACGCTACAGACACATTTTTGTAAGAAAGCGTGATTCCTAGATGTACGTAATTATATGAGTTTCGCGCACCCCATGTATACAAAAAATATTGTAGGGATCGACCGGTTGGTGATACAGGAATGCATAATAAGCGGAACGTTGTAGCCTGGCTGTCGATGAAGGACTATGCTGAAACGGAAGAGCTATTAGATGTATTACGTTAAGTGGTATTTTATCGTGGCTATTGTTAACCTCTCACATCACACACACAAACACAAACACATCACCTCACACAACTTCATACACCCTCTCCCCTGTACACCCACAGTATCATATCCCGCTGGCTATCTTAGTGTGGACTGGCATGCTGCAAGACAGCCGTTGGCTAGTGCAGGTGCCAGGATTTGTTTTTGTAAATAGATACCTACCTACTTGTTTCAATTTATATTCCATTGTATTGTATTGTAGTATTATGTATTATATAAGCTTTTTGAATAAAAAATTTGAATTTGAATTTGAATTTTTGAATATACAATAAAGTATTTCAATCTATACCTATATACAGGGTGTAACATTAAGAACGGTCAGTATGGGAAAGTCTGAAACTATAAGACATACCAAGATCTGTTCTTAGGAACCATGTCATCAATTTTAGTAACAAGAAACACTGTATTCATACATTTTTAAAAAAACCTGTACTCAGCCTGGGAATCGAACCCGGTTGTTTTGAAAAAAAATCCAACACCATTTCTATTTAGATATCGATTACGTTAAGGATGAAGCGTACAAAACAAGCTACGACACAATTGAAGACCTAAAAGCAGCCATATAGACAATTTTAACGCAAATTCACCACCTGAAGATACAACATTCAATAGTAAGATCGTTACCTAAACGAGTTGAATGTTGTATTTTACAAAATGGTAGTCATTTCGAACACCTACTAAAATAAATTAAAAGATATGGAAACAATGCGTTTTATTAATTTTAAACATCACGTTTCATACTAACATTTATTCCTTAAGACCTACACAATCGATATCTAAATAGAAATAGTGTTGGATTTTTTTTCAAAACTACCGGGTTCGATTCCCAGGCGGAGTACAGGTTTTTTTAAAAATGTATGAATACAGTGTTTCTTGTTACTAAAATTGATGACATGGTTCCTAAGAACAGATCTTCGTATGTCTTATAGTTTCAGACTTTCCCATACTGACCGTTCTTAATGTTACACTCTGTATATCTGGCTAGATGCTTTTGGTAGATTACGCAAAATTCCTTAGATTGGCAAACAAGTTCCGAGCACCGTTGTCAAAATCAGCAAGAATTTGTGAGTTAGTAAGCCTCCGCTAATTGTTCCTGTCCGTTCGCGCCAATTTATGTCCACATTTATCATTTATGTCCACATTTATCACCAGTTTTGTGTTGTGAACTGTAAATGTGTACGTAGCCTTTATACGTTTACTAGCTTTTTTTGCAAACAGTAGTTTTGCCCGTTTGCCGTTATACAAATCGAAATATTAGCATCAATATATTACATTTTTAGTTTATTGTAATTTGTTTACTTATCCACAAAAAGTGAATTCTGCCTGACCTAGATCGTGTAGCTTATAATACAGAGTGTAACAAAAACTCCTGTTTCAGCATTTTTTATTACAACCTGTATCTTCTTCTTTTTCAGGTCCTAGAACGTCAAATGGTGCATAGGGCTGAGACAATATTCTTCCACCGCGCTCTGTCCGATGCCGCAGACTCTATGGTTTTCCAGGATACTTTAGCCGCATCCAGGTCTTTTTGAAGACACCCTGTATACTAAGTTAAAAAATGGTTTTCATTTTAGATCTTGCTTTCTCTACCGAGTTCTGCAACGTGTTATCACTCAAACTCTCTTGAGCAAATTATCGCCTTAACAAGTACTTACCTACATAAATCCCAGCGATTATGATAAGATAAGATTTATTGTGTAAGTTTAGGTAAGAATTACAAATATTGCAGATATAGTTGCATAAACATGTCACACTAAACTTTACCTTTACTGGCATATACACCGAATACACAAGTTAATAATGTTTATACAGATTATGAGAAGAAAACAGAAAAAAAGAGAATGTCATTAAAATTTATACAATGTCAATAATATTAAATTTACAAAATGTCCACTAATTAATGCTGTGTAAACAATATTAATACAATAATTTATTTAATAATAATTCAATAAAAATATAAATATACATGAATTATCATTAATCGTCCAAAAATTCCTTGACGCTATAAAAACATCTTTCCACAAGCCATGTTTTCAGAGTAAATTTCAGTTTATTAATTTTCATTGTATTAAATTCATCCGGAAGGTTGTTATAGATTTTGACGCACATTATGAATGAGATTTTGGATAATAATATTAAGTTACTTCGTCTTCTGAGGAGCTCGTAGCCTAGTTGCGAGCAGGGTCTGAAAGTGATCGTGCAGGTTAAGCGACGTTGGCGCGGTCTGTACCTGGATGGGTGACCGCTAGTGGCATATTTCATCTGAGCTCCTCCGTGCCTCGGAAAGCACGTTAAGCAGTCGGTCCCGGTTGTTGTCGTTCGACAGCAGTCGTCAAGCCATGTCAGAGGCCTACGGGCGGCCTGAACAACTCTGACAAATAGGTTGGCCACTAACCATACGATAAGCAAGCACTTCGTCTTCTAACCGTATTCTTCATTGCTGAGGGTCGTGATCATTCTAAGAAATTAATCACACAGAACGTCTTTCTTGGTAGATTTAATGAGGTGGTTTGTGATTGCCTTCCTCATTTCACACACTGGTTATCTCACCGTCAGAGCAGTCGGTAAATGTACGTAAGTCCTTCGAAAAAAACGAAAAACTCATTGGTACATGGCGATCGAAGTGCCTGGTTTCGAACTCGGACCTCCCGCACGGGAGCCCGACGTCCTAGCCACGACGCCACCGACGCTCTAAATATTAATATATTGTGAGCCTAGGTTTCTAGAACTTACTTCATTAATTCAAGTTATGCTGAAAAAGGTTCTAATGCTTATGGACGAAAACACAGATGTCGAAAACATAGCGTCAATAACCGATTATTATTTTTAAAAAGGTCCTACATGATACATCATCAGCAGGCCACTCTAGTCCACTGCTGGACACAGGCCTCTCCCAGGGCGCGCCATTGGGCCCGATCTTCGGCTCTTCTCATCCAGTCGCTGGCAGCCACCCTTGCGCAGATCGTCGCTCCAAAATGCAAAAAGATCCCAAAAATTAGACAACAACATAAACATACCTCGTAACCGCCCAATGGGGTCACGCTTGTAAACAGAACCATCGCGAACAGCCGTTTTGCCATATTAACAGCGACTGTTTGCCGCAAAACCACCATTACTCCCACACTGGGGCCAGGGTTATGTCCAGCCGAGTGCGTAGCGGGCACAGTGGGCGATGACATTCTTAAACGTTAATCTGCGATGTAATAAAATTGCGAGTGATGCCGAAATTGGTGACAAGTGGATGATATAGCTAGGAAACGGTAGGTGCTTTTTTTCTTCTTTACCCATGCCAGTTACCTAAACACTGATGAAAAAGCTCATTGTACTATTAAGGATTATCTTATCTTATGATAGGGGGCCGGGAATAACCAGCGGCACTTCGACCCTTGAGGATCTTTTGTGCCTACCCCATTGTACACACTGGTCATCTCAGTGTGCAGGTTTCCTCACGATGTTTTCCTTCACCGTTAGAGCAGTCGGTAAATGTATGTAAGTCTTCGAAAAATACAACTACTATTAAGGATTTCATGAATGACAAAAAAACATGGTGTGTGTAACCAATAGTCGTTTTTTTTTTGTATTATGTAATTTTATTTCGTCATCATCATCATTATCCTGTACAGCACATGCGTAATAGAAACGGAACCCTCGGTGAGCAAATCCGACTCGCACTTGACCGGTTTTTTTTTCGATTGTCGGCACAGTAATTAAGTGCGACCCCTAATTTAAGAGGGATGCTATAATATAAACTCTAAAAAGTAAATGCTATTATAATATAACATAATACTTTCGGAAATAATGTGACATTTCTATGTGTTTTTGTTTGTAAGTCATTTATTATCTTTTTCCATCACCTGAAGGTTGCCTGGAAGTTATCGCTTAATGCGATTATGCCGCCTTCTGCACATTGTATTGTACCTCTCTTTACGTTGTATGTTTTGTTTTTGTCCCGGGTGTGCAATACAGTATATTGGTATTGTATTTTGTATTTGTATTAATTTAAACAATAATTTAACGATTCTTAAGTTGTAACTTAGCTTTGTATATTGCAATATAAGTACTTAATATTGCTACTCAATGTTTGCACGCCAGCTATGGGCAGAATATGATAGGAACTAAATCTATGATAATGTATGTAAACTCCTCCTTTACGCAAAAAAATGAGCATACCGTGCTTTAAATTAAAATATAGAGCGATGTTAATGGAGAGACAAAGACAAACAGAAAATTTGAGGCATCCTTATAGATATACCGTACGGCTGGTTTCTATGCTGAAGGACTCCAATAATTAGTTATTTTATTCGTTACAATTACACTTTATCACGCACACAAACTGACACACCCTCCCTGACATCCACAACACACACACACACATACGTAAACACACACACAAACACACACACACACAATATGTATCACAGGTCATTAGTGCAATTTATTTATTTTTTTCTTTTTGGCAAATTCTTACCTTTATTTGATGTTTAGTTTTTAATTTTAATTATTATTATTTTTAACCCACGATCACTATCGCTCCCACTAACATCTTGGGATAAGGGGGGAAATGAAAAACAGCGCTGCATATTTGGTATCCGAGTATGTCAGCATTTGCTGACTTTCCCCCCTTTTGCCAAATATACATTACATATTCAATATATATCATATTATAATTATTTGTACTATAATTTTAAATTGTTATGTATATTGGCAATAAATATATTTCTATTCTATTCTATTCTATTCTATTCTATGTACCACGTCAAATGTACTCATATTCTTACAAACTAATAAATATTTGTATTTGTATGAAAAAGGTTTAAAACTACTCAAGTATTTAAACCTACGATCTCACCATTCAGTTGCTCTAAAGTAATGTAAACCAACCGAATTACTAGTCCTTGGATTATCAGTAAAGTAATCAAACAATTACCTGTGCTGCTATTTTAGGAATATTTAATTTATGAGATCAATAAATGACGCTAGATCACTCTAGGTGCGTCTCACAAAAAGCGCATAATCACCGCGCGTGTGGGCGCGCGCCACAACGTGCGCGTGGGCCACACGCGCGTGCGCTCTGGACTTTGTCTGCGGACGACGCTATGCGATCGAATCAAAGAACTTTTATAATATCTGCAGGATCGATTAATATGTGTCGGAGAAGGATCTCAATGTTTCTAAAGTCAGTCTGTTAATTTTTTATAAAGATTTTTGATTTGATATTGATATTAATATTTTATCTAGATATATAACATAACATAACACACAAGTTATATAACAACCTTGGTAAAGACTATCCCTTATTTTAGTAATCTTACCCCCTAACGTAATTGTCTTATAGCAACCGCCTGCAACTATTGAATTATTTGTAAAGGGTTTATGTGACTGACAATAATCAAATAAAGCTGGTACTAAACTAAATTCAATAAATGGGAACCCCTAAGGCTCGGTCTACACGACGATGGTTCCAGCGACGGTTCGTGTAGTCGACTTTTTTAATTTTTATTTACTACTAAACCCGCATTTGACCTCGATCTCGCCTGATGGTAAGCGACGATGAGGTCGACGATGGAGCATGCGGCTCCAGTAAATGCCTATTCACTCTGGCCTTGAAGATCCCAAGGTTGTAGGTTTCGGGAAATACAGGCGCCGGCAGGCTGTTCCATTCCTTAGCCGTTCGCATAATGAACGAAGAAGCAAATCGCTTCGTACGAGCAGATGGGATATCAACAACATAAGGATGGAACCCCTCCCCGCGCCTGGTAGTCCGAAGGCGGAATGGAGATGCTGGAATTAGGTCGTGCAATTCCAATGCGCACTCTCCGAAATGTATCCTATAATACCGATAGACAGGCAACCTTGCGCCGATGTTCCAGACTTTGCAGTCTAGCTTCCTCCAGCGATTCGCCACCTATAAGGCGCTTAGCGCGTTTCTCCACTGAGTCAAGGGAAGCCAGTTGGTATTTTGCTGAGCCGTCCCACAGGTGGACTTCTTTCAAACTCATGCGTTGCGCTCAAACCCCGCCCACTCGGTTCAGGAACCGAGCAGACCAGATCCAAGTGGAACCGCTGTACGTGTAGTCAACAGCGCATTTTTGTTCGAGTTTATATGAAGCACCGGTTCCATGGAATCGCCCGATACTGGAATCGGCCTAGGAACCGTCGTCGGCACGCGTTTGTCGGCATATTACAAAGGCGCGCGATCACTGAGTACCTACACTTTATAGATAGATCATCTTTTAAAATATTTACATTAAATTCTTGTCTCCATAACGCATACCCTCATCAAAGTAGGTAATCAATTTGCTATGCTCACTGCGCATGATCATCATCGGTGCGAATCATCACAACAGGTACCTACAATGTAAATATAACCACACGCAATGTTGACACTTCCTTAATTAAACCAATGCCTATACGACAAAGTGCGAAAGTCGGCTCCGAAATTGTTAAATCGTTGAGCGTCGCTGTAGTGGCTAGGACGCCGCATTCCTATGCGGGGGGTCCGGGTTCGATACTATGCAATGTCATGTACCAATGGAATAGAATAGAATCACATTTATTGCCAAATACATTATAACAAAGTTTCAAAAAAAAACATTAAAATTTAATGTAGATGCAGATACTTAACTACGTAAGTCTTGTATCTATGCATATTATTATTATTATAGCATGCAATGGTTATTTTTTCGAAAGACTTACGTACCGTCACCAACTGCTGTAACGGTGTAGGAAAACATCGTTAGGACACTACCCACCCCCCAAGAGGAGGCCTATGCCTCAACAGTGAGGACGTTAACAAGCTGATGATCTGATGATGATGAAGGTAGAGTGTTGGGCGCTGATAAGGCATAGAAAACAAAGATATACGCGGGGAGGGGTTCCTTCCTCACGAAGGGTTATGCTTCATCCTTCATAATGCGAACGGCTGAGACTGGGCCCTGGGCCTGGAGACGCAAATTTAATACAAATGTATGCCTTGCCACACACACGGCTGTTTTCCCTACTCTTTAAAAAGGTTTAGGACGGTACTTGCGTACACGCAATATTTACAGCCCATTCCCCCTCCAACCACCATCCGGAACTACTGACAACCAATAAACACCAAAATCCCTAGAGTATTCGGCTATTTCACTGAATTCGGATATTTCCCTGTATTTCGTATTCGTCTTTGCACCATTTTAGAAAGTGTTTCAAAATTGAACTTTTGCGATTCAAAACAGGTAGCTCTGGACAATTCTGAGCGCGCCACCTAGCTAAAAAATCCGCAACTTAAAAAAGATTGAGAGAAGAGCATGGCGCCGTCGGTCCGCCGATCAAATAAAATTATTCATTAAAAACCCAAAATCTCGTGCCACACGTAAATAAACTTTTCCAAAATCAACAACAAAACATTCCAGCGCCAATCTGGATAAAATTCACATAGAAGCCAGCTCTTGGAAGACCATGAGAGGGCCCTCAAGGAAGCTGCGTCTGCGCTGGTGAGTCTAAAAGTTCTCCGCTATCTGATCTATCGACCGTATTTCATAACACCCTGCGACAGATACTAGTTAGTATATGTAGCTGACTGTAGTACTGTGATTAAAGCTTCACGTGTTTATATTGCCTGATTAATGAATATTACTACACATTAACTGCCAAGGTTGAATTTAACTTGAATAATTACGTTGTTGTTTTACTCGTGTCTGCCTTTGAACTTTAAAGCGGTTTGTTGAAAATGGCAATGTTGTTTCAAGTGTCTCTACAAGAGCAGGCTAATTGTGATGTCGTCTAGAAGTTACTACGATTGCTTAGGTAACGGGTAACCTCAGCCCTGTAGTCTCGGACGAAGAATAGAGCCACGGTAACTCCTGTCTGTCGTAAAAGGCAACTAAAAGGAGGGATCAGGGTCGCGGGCGGTCAAAGTGGGGGCTTTGGCCGTACATTGGCGGGCGACCCTGGGGAAGGCAGCGACGTGCTATGGCCGCACGCTGCTGTGACGGCAGGAACCGGGAGGTGGAATGTACACCTCCCAGGAGGAGCCCAAGGCGAATGCTAGGAGGGCACCGGTGCGTTCCTCTGGAGATCCCGGAGCCCTTCGATAAGCACGAGGTCGGCCATCGAGGGGCTTTTAGTGAATAAAAATCTCACATAACCCAGTCTCTCCCCCAGGAGGCTGGGTATCTTTCGCAGATTTCCCCCCGTTACAACAAAAAAAATGGTAACGGGTATCCTAGTGTGGGGGCTACGGCTCATAGGTTTTACTGACTGTTTTTTTGTTGATTTTGGCACACAATAAAGGCAGGCTTCCTCACGATGTTTTCCTTCACCGTTGAGCAGTCGGTAAATGTACGTAAGTCTTCGAAAAATACGAAAAACTCATTGGTACATGACATTGCATGTTGTTAAACCCGGACCATGGGAGGGATTAGAGCGTTGGTGGCACAATGGCTAGGACACCGGACTCTCATGCGGGAGCTCTGGGTTCACAACCGTACAGTGCCATGTACCAATGACTTTTTCGAATTTTTGAAGACTTACGAACATTTACCGACTGCTCAACGATGAAGGAAAACATCGTGAGGACACCTGCACACTGAGATGACCAGTGTGTAAATAGGGTAGGCACAAAAGATCCTCAAGGGTCCAAGTGCCGCTGGGTTATTCCCGGCCCCCTATCATAAGATAAGATAAGATGGGAGTGGTTCCGGCCACTCCGCCACCGTTGTCCTGTATCTACTCTTATTATCCCGTATTTACTTTGACCCCAATGTGCATTTCCTTGCCATAAAGTATAGGTATAGTTAGTAAATTTGCTACACCTATGTAATGGCCAATTTCTCCCTGATACGAGTAAGCCCTATAATAAGTAGGGCAGCTAGCATATACCTCTACCTAGCGCATAGTTTATTTTTATGCTTAACACACTTTAATAAATGTGGGGCGAGTGCATTATGGCGATAGCTTATCACCAGTAATAGTGGCTTTATTGATTTTGTTTCCAATACCTATGTACTGAATGCAACGAAGACTACATTAATGTGTCCTATAGTTTCCTATTTGAATACCTATCTTGTTACATCAATTTCAATTAATTTTATTAAAATTTACATTTACACAAGTAGGTACAGGTAAGAGATAGGTATATGAAGATGTAACCAGACTCAGGGTTCAAAAGATGCACTCACTCACTCTTATTTAATGTCTGGCTATCTGACTTAGTTTCCCTGTGTGTGGGATATCAGGAATCCATCCAGCCTGCATCAGACAGATAGATTCTATCGTCATATTTTTTGCACCAAAACTATGACCATGCAATGCCATGTACCAATGAGTTTTTCGATTTTTTTTCGAAGACTAACCTACATTTACCGTCTGCTCTAACGATGAAGGAAAACATCGTGAGGAAACCAGCATGTCTGAGGAAATTAAAAGTTTCCGAAGGCGTGTGAAATCCACTGCACAGCACTGGGCCCGCTCGGTGGATCATGGCCCGTACCTCCTTGTGCAAGGTGATGCCTGTGCTCCAACAGTGGGGATATTAATAGGGTGATCCCTTGAAGGCAAATTACCACACACATATACCTACCTACGTACATTAGAATTATAAACAGTTTTCCTCTCACTGTAGTTTATTAATTAATTTAATGAGCACATGGACAGTACTTAGATTGTCGCTTAAGTTTGTTAACTGGGTAAAAATGTAAGGACTGGCTGAAAGTCAGCGCTGTGTGTGTACACGCAAAAAATAAAGTGTCTTTTTTTCATTCTTTCAAGTTTAATTAATGGATCCGCCTCTCGTACACATCCCATCTTTCTAAAACACCGGTTATAATATCGCCAAAACAAGTGCATTTATATTCCATTAATTACAGTTTGTGTTTCTATCAGTACTTCCACGTCCAGTCATTAATGACTCTGATAAGGCAATCGGCGACTTATGTAAATATCATCCGCACATACCTGCCTAACCGAGCTGCATTACAAATACCTGCCATTATAATATTACGCATGTCATTTGCATAATTTATTACAATTATTACAATCTGCAATGCAGCTTATTCTTAATGCACCTGCGGGTTTTATCAATGTATGATCATCATGTAGACATGTATGTAGATTTCTTTAAAACTATTCCTTGTTTAAAATAAATATAGTCTCAGTCTCTACCATGAAGGAATGAACGCCCGCCCTAGAGAGGGAGACTCTTGTTTCTTTATCCAAAGTCTCTACATACGAACTGGACAAAAATATTTTTCATCTTCGACCAAAAAAAAGGTGTGTACGGTATGAGTATATGTGTTACGCCTACGCGTATATGTTTGTCTGTATGTCTATTTGTCTGTCATAACTCAACAACCGATAATCCAAAAAAAATCATCGGCAAAGTATTTTATGGAGAGTTTTCTCAGCCATCTGTGATAAAAAATTAATCAGGGGTTTCCAAGACCTCATCTATGATGTCAGATGGGTCTGAAACGGTAACAGTAGGTTGTTCCAATTTGTGCTCAAATGTTTATGGCCATTGATCACGTCCCACATCAGGAACTTTGAAAAAGTAAGGGATCTCCACAATAGTAAGTCGGGGGTTTCTTAAATTTTAATTCAGAGTGATGTGGTATTACGTACAAATATTATCTAACTAGATGGTTCCAAGAGATATAAAACCTATTTATCTCTTCTTTTATTCTTATTTATTTCCGACTTAACCCGCGTTTGTCCTCGATCTTTCCTGGTGGTAAGTGACGATGAGGTCGAAGATGGAGCACAAGGGCTTAGTAAGTACTGGCTCTTCTATAGACACTGTCGGAACACAACGCCGAAGCAATGATATTTGACGACAGACTTTATATAGAAGGGTGGTCGCGATCTCCTCATCATCAGCCTATTAGTGTCCCCACTGTTGGACTACAGGCCTCCCCTTACACAAGGGGGTACGGGCCATGATCCACCGAGCACCAGTGCTGATTGGTCGATTTCACACGCCTTCGGCAACTTTTAATTTACTCAGACATGCAGGTTTCCTCACCGTTAGAGCAGTCGGTAAATGTACGTAAGACTTCAGAAAAAAATCCGTAAAACTCATTGGTACATGGCATTGCATGGTTTCGAACCCAGACCTTCCGCATGGGAGTCCGGCGTCCCAGCCACCAGGCCACCGACGCTCTTTTATCGTGGGAACACGACTGCCGTCACCCACAACATGTCCGTGTCTTAACGCGTGTCAGCACTAAATCGATTCTGTCGCCCTGACAGTGGGACACTGGCGGAAGGATCCGCCCTTTCTTTGTATCGTGGTGTCCCCGCCCAGCTGTCTGCAGCAATTACTGCATGACTAGCAGTGTTGTTCAGAGAAGTGCGTCATTAAAGTTGAAGAGTATAGTGTCGTTCGAGCTGTGCAGAACAAACTACGTATAATATAACTCTAGTATGTTCCGGTAGTGTATCATTAGGGAGTGATCCCTGCCACACAGGTGATGCCTGAATATCAGCGCCGCAGTGCTAAAAGGGCTCCGGCAATAAGCTGAGGCAGTCCCCTTTTTCCGGTGCTGCACACCACCTTCATCAAACTTAATTATTATTGCTTATCTATTTTTGTAATATATTTGTTTAATATTATTTTTGTCTTCTGTACCTAATTGTTTCTATGTGTATCGGAAATAAATAATCTTTCTTTCTTTAAATTAAGAATTTAACACATTCACAGTCCAGTGCTCCACGATGGGGACCCCAATTGCCTATCCAAGGAGTCCATGGTTACTTTAATGGGTCACATAATAATACATACTTATATTTAAATTAGTTGGACGTGTGAAGTTAAAATTATTAACTATGAAAACGGAGCTCAAACGCGTCGGTATTTATTTTTTGGTAAACTGAACTATATTGAGATATATGGAGCAGTAAAAGGATTGGAGCGGTTGTTCGTCGTATCAGGAGTTTAAGGAGAAGGTGGACAAAATCGGATGGAGAGTGCTGCAGCATGGGATCACAGGGACCTGCCCCTTTAATAGAAGAAGAAGAAACTAAGATATGGTGCCCTTCCTACACTGGAAATTTGAAAAAGTAAGAGGATGGACGTTCACAGTCCCCATAACAAAATTGTTTGACAACTTCACACGATTTGTATTCATTATTAACTATGAAAACGGGTTTAAACGCATCGGTATTTAATTTTTGGTAAACTATAGGTACTGTAGTTACCTGTGCGCGCATGGGAGTCTGATATCTTATCCACTGTGCCACCGACGCTCTCAAACACAAGCATAACTCAGACGATCGATTTGGACTCCAATCTAGAGTGTTCTAAAAATTTTATCAAGGGTTTCCATATTTGATGATCTCAGGAACGATAACAATAAGCTGGTACGTTTATAGGTATTGAGCCCTTCCCACAATTCTGAAACCTTGAAGCCTTGATGATGACAAGGAAAAATCAAGGAGATCTCCACAATGTTAAGTCGTGGGGATTTGAAATTGAAATCGTTTATTTAGCGCTGTAAACACCAGAATACAGAATACAGAACTATACAAAGTTTAATACATGCAGCACAGAACATCTGGTGTGGTACAGTGCCAAAAAGGGTACACCAGCTCAGCATAATGCTGAGGCAAGCCACAGCGCTGATGTTCAGCTGGCCCCTCAGTGACTGCACGGACGAAGGAAGCAACAGTGTGTGCGTGTTGTGATTTCTTTTTTAATTATACTAGTTATTTATACTAGGCAGTAAATATGGTATGCCTCCAACAGTGCATACGATGCATCTAATGCACTATGAAACAAAAATACACACGCGCCATCTGCCCGCCTTAACACGCGGTTGCGTAATGTGATATTGTAGCAGGGATGCTGCCTGCATCCTGGAGATTTGACAAATTAATGTTGATGGTTGATAGCGGTGACTTCTTTACGTACTGTATACATAGTACATGCATAAATAATTTTATTTTTATTTTATTGCAGGTTATTGTACAGCAAAACAATTATAACAATACTTATTCTAAAAAGTTACATCGCCAATAACACAGTAACTCAAAATGAATTTCAATAAAATTGGACTGTATAACAAAACTATTAAATTAATGCGAAATACTATCATGATGGTTAATATTGGATTATAGATTGTTTGATTTTATATGAAGCACCAGTTCCATAGAACCGATACTGGACCCGACCTAGGAACCGTCGTCGTGTAGTCCGGGCCTAACAGAGTTTTCGATGCACTGCTAACTTTGAAGACTTAGATAGAGTGCCTCATGTACCGATAATTACGCTGACTATCTTACCCTTAAAACCAAAACACAGCTATACTAGCAACTGCTTTTCGGCAAAGATAGATAAAAAGGTACCACCGGGCTGACTCCACATAGAGACAGACCACCTATCAAATCTCAAACTCTTTTTTTTTAAATTGCAAGTGCCTTATTATTATTTTTACAGTCATTTTTTAAACCACCACCGCGGTGGTGCACCGCTTCGTTAACTGAAAGAAATGAAGCGGCGCAATAACTCTTTCTTTCTGCCATTTCCCTCATCTAGATTCTAGTTCACTCTATGATTCAACTTAGCCTCCATATTTCAAAACCTAAATTGGCGGATTGAATACAAACAGAATCAATACAGAATCAATCAGCCTGCCGGCGTCCGTATTTCCCGAAACCTACAACCTAGGGATCTTCAAGGACAGAGTGAATAGGCATTTACTGGACCCGCATGCTCCATCGTCGACCTCATCGTCGCTTACCATCAGGCGAGATCGAGGTCAAATGCGGGTTTAGTAGTAAATAAAAAAATATAAAAAAAAGAATACGTCCTATTTTAATGTTAATATTAATGTTTCTTGAAGCGACAGCCCTACAGCCGCGCCCGCATCTGAAATATGTCTGAAGGGCGCGTCCAAAAAGAGTGCAGGCGAGATGCGCACACGCAGCTGCTTAACTGCCGCGCCCTGCGCTGCGCCCGCGTTTATGTGCCAGTTTACGGTCCACATGCAATAACCCATAACATAGCCCATTGCCATAACACTGCATCCTGTGTGAGCGCCATGATTTGTTATCCCATGAACTGTCGTAAAAATGGGATGAAATCTAAATCAACTAGTTTAGTTTGGATGCAAGTATTGTGAAAGTGTTTTACTCGATTCTTACCCGGCGACTACACGCTAAGGCATACGGCTGACTGATGATCCCACCAAACAGTGGGACAACGAGCCCATTATATCGAGATACTGTCCCATTAGTGGGTCAAATTAGTGGGACCACGAGTCACAAGTCGTTTTGTTTGCCAACTTATTTTATTACACGTATACCTAGGTTTCGCCGCCCGTCCGAGGCCTTACTGAACTCAAATCAAATCAAAATGTTTTTATTGTAAGTAAGTACCTTATAGTACATTTTTACAACGTCATTTTTTTTACTCTACCACCGCTTCGTAAGGTGCTGTAGCTGAGAGGAAAGAAGCGGCGCAAGAAACTTTCAGCAGCACATTTTTTGAAATAAATATATCTTACAATAATTATGAATACAATCATATACACAATGTGCAGAGCTGGAGCTGAATTTAGGACCAAGCCTCTTTATCATTCAAGTAGTCATTTATTTTATAATAACCTTTTTTACATAAGGTCCGTCTTATGTGGGTCTTAAATGTTGTCTCTGTCATATTTATTACAGTATCAGGTATCTTATTATAAAATCGTACACAGTGACCCATAAATGATGTGTTTACTTTACTAAGTCTAAAGCGTGGGACTGCAAGTTCGTTTTTGTTACTTACTTTTGTACCTACTTTTCCTGTAATTGTGTTTCTATCTACGTATCTACATATTTATCTTACTGGAACATTAAAAAAAATAGATTTTTAGATTAACTATAACATTCCATATGTTTTGTTCTTTCTAAATCACTATCGGAATAATTCAAATACAGAGTGAATACAGAGCCAATGTAAAACCGCTATTACCATGAAGGAACGAACACGCGCCTGCTGAAGACTATTTTTTCCTTCATCCAAAGTTGTGTGTATCTTCTCACATTCTTGTTCTCAGCTATACCCAAGTTTTCAGTCTCCTTTTAAATTTGGAGACGTTCCAGTGATGCTGCTGCTTCATAGTTGAACATCAAAGTAACACCCAACTATAGATTTGTCGTATTTGCTATAACCAGGCATGTTTACATATTTACGCGTTCAAAACTTTACTGCGACACTCAAACCGTTTAGTTTACACATTTCCTTTCTTATGCGACCGTTAAACCGTATTTAAACCCCGATTAGCTGTCGTAAAGTGACCAGAGTTAAACAGACATCCGCGTTTGGGCTTAAAACAAAGTTTAAAGTCAAATCAGTCTTAAGGAGTACTAGTTAGGTTGGTTTTAGGTTGGTGTGTTGTGGATTTTTTGGTTTATTTTTACAGTAGTTCAGAATAACATTGTACATGTCCGCAGCTTGTTGCGACGCGTCTGGTTCTTGTAACGGGGGGCCCCAAGTATGGTGGATTTGAAAAATTCTATTAAAAAAAGCAAAAAAAAAAAAAAATGTGTGCGTGGGAGGTGGGGATGAGTAGCTCAATTCTCGGAAATTTAGTCGCCATAGAGCGTTTCTATTTAAAAAAAAAATATTCCCAGATTTTTATTTTAATATAATATATTAAAATAAAAATATTTGATAAATTATTATAGCCAGATATTTGATGTTGAAAGTTGCATTATTTTTTTAGTAACATTCCTGGGTCAAATGTCTGGGTTCAGAGATACTTTAGGAGTATTTGTCAAGAGATGTTTTATGTTTCTATAGATGTCCTCTATCGAATTATTAAGCTAGGATCGATCGCCAAGAAATCGTTTTTTTTTCCAAATGGCGGAAAGTAGGTGTGCCAATAAGGTTCCATGGCCTTTGACATGCTTTGACATGCAAATTCAAATTATAATATACTACCAACAACGCAACTACTACTACCAACTTTGGAACTATTTGACCTGGTGCCATCTTCTACTTTCTTGAATCGCACCACTCGTCGGCGGCTCAATTTTCACCCGCACTTTCTAAAGCCTTGGGTGTCTACCACGACCCGTTTTACACGAACGTTTCTACCACGCACCTGTAAAATGTGGAACTCTCTCCCACCCGACGTTTTCCCGCAGCGCTATGACATGGGATGCTTCAAAAAGCAGTTTAATAAAGTCCTCATCCTCCACGGACGGCAACACACAAGCAATACCACTGGTATTGCACGTGTCTCTAGGCGACGGTGACTACTTACCATCAGGTGGCCCGACTGCCTGTTTGTCGTAGCTAATTTATAAAAAAAACCAAAAAAAAAACGCCGTTTAGAGATAGACTACAAACGACCCAGAAATAAACGCTTCACCACCCCCGATCAAGTAAACAAATGAAAGCTAAATCACAAACAGACAATTCACAAAGACAACACCCTCTGTTCAAACGGCGGCGTCGGGTAGAGACGGGACGAGGCAATAAAGTGCATACAGGGTGATTCATTAAATAAAGAATGATGCGCCGCGGCGACGCCCGCATCCCCAGTGCAAACACAGTGTAGTGATGGAAATTGTCGATAAAATATATCGATGAATTGAATCTTATTTGTCCTCACTATGTCCCGCCATTCTCTACGATTGTACACACCTCTACAGTAGGTCCAATGAATGCACACCCAGCCCTGTAGTCTCGGGCGAAGAATAGAGCCACGGTAACTCCTGCCTGTCGTAAAAGGCGACTAAAAGGGATCAGGGTCGCGGGCGGTCAAAGTGGGGGCTTTGGCCGTCCCGGCGGGCGACCCTGGGGAAGGCAGCTATGGCCGCACGCTGCTGTGACGGGAGGAACCGTGAGGTGAAATGTGCACCTCCCAGGAACAGCCCAAGGCGAATGCTAGGAGGGCACCGGTGCGTTCCACTGGAGATCCCGGAGCCCTCCGATAAGCACGAGGCCGGTCATCGAAGGGGTTTTAGTGAGTAAAAATCTCACATAACCCAGTCTCTCCCCCGGGAGGCTGGGTATCTTTCGAAGATTTCCCACCGTTACCAAAAAAAAAAGGTCCAATGAATGAATTAAATTTTATTTGCACACATATACATAACACATTAGTTACATTTCATAACTTAAAAGTTACTTTTTTTACTTAGAATAAGTGCACAATTTCACATGCATATGTGTCAAGAGGGTCCCTGACTCAGCATTAGGCTGTGACGATATGGCTAGATGCTAGCCACCGCCGCAGCGCTGGTTGTCAGTCAGGGCCGGTCACACGACGACACGGTACGTGACGGTGAGACAGCTGTCAGCATCGCACAACTATGTAAACATATCTCAATAGTTTTTATTTTTTTCTTCTTCTTAGCCTTAGTTTAGTTTTAACTTTAGTATTATTATAGATTTATCATTGTAGAAACCTAGATATAAAAATGTATATATTAAAAAATATATATTTTTTAAACCGACATTAATAAACATCTCAATACATAATAAGTTTAAAACAACTACTTCCATTCTAATATTACATTGTGTTCATGTGTTCATGTCCTGAATTAAATCTGGTTAGAATTTCTCTATATTTTCATATATATATATATATGTATATAGTAGTGCATAGGTTAATAATTAGTTATAGTTATTATTATAGTTAAGTGATTTGTACCTTATGGTGGGCAATAAAGTTTTATTTCTCTATCAAAGAATGAATTAAAAGTTCCGAATTCTAAAAATTTAGTTCAGACTTACTCCAATTTAGTTCAGACTTACTCCAATTTAGTTCAGACTTACTCCAATTTAGTTCAGACTTACTCCAATTTAGTTCAGACTTACTCCAATTTAGTTCAGACTTACTCCAATTTAGTTCAGACTTACTCCAATTTAGTTCAGACTTACTCCAATTTAGTTCAGACTTACTCCAATTTTCATAAATTTGGTTTTGACCATTACGAACCCGAGTGATGATTCATAGATTGATGAGGCAAAGAAATCATGGAAGTAATTATTAGGTAAACACAACAGATTACAATCAGAGAAATTACAGAAAAATCAATATAAAGTTATGAGCTAGGTCGTAACCCTTAACGTGTAAACACAGCATGGTTAGGAAGTGGGAAATTGGTTGTTGTACAAAATTACGTTGCGAAAGCAAAAAATTCTAGTGAATGTAATGATTAAAAAATACCTATTGAAAAATAAAAATAATAAAGTAATAATTATAAAATAGGTGCGTGGATAGCTCACTTGAGGACATCCTTAACCCGTCTTTTAAAAACTAATGGCTAAACTAATAGGTGTTTATATACAGCAAATACACTATTAATAATTATTATTATTTATTTATTTTATCCCAAGAAAGTACGGTGCCATATTTTAAAATTTCGTAGTATAATATATTCAGCAAAGAGCGTCGGTGGCATCGTGGCGAGTACGTCGGACTCCCATGCGGGAGATCCGAGTTCGAAACCAGACAATGCCATGTACCAATGAGTCTTTCGGTTTTTTCGAAAGACTTACGTACATTTACCGACAGCTCTGACGGTGAAGGAAAACATCGTGAGGAAACCTGCACACTGAGATAACCAGTGTGTGAAATGGGTAAGGCAATGGCAAACCACCCCATTAAATCTGCCACGAGAGTCGTTCTATGTGATTAATTTTATATGCACCTATCTAAATATTTCTGCATAACCCCATAGATAGCTGGTAGAAAATGCCGCAAGGCTTTAAGCTCGCCTCATGTATACCTTTTTTGTGCATTAAAGTGAAAAAAAATATCCTGGGAATGATCACAACCCTCAGCAATGAGGAAAACGACTTAGAAGAAGAATATTCAGCAGAGAAATTAATGGACACCATAATATGTCATAATATTGAACATTATCTAACAAATGAATGAATGGCAAGTTAGTTAGTTAGTTTTTGGCCTCTAAATCGTTATCTCGATCGTTCTTACATTTCAATTGCAGGAGATTAACCTCCAAACTACACCCGATGATCATCTAACTGTACCCCGGTAATTGATAGGTTCGCATCCCGCCTTCCACACCTACACGAGATAACAGTATCGGCTGGTACATCTCATTCATTCATTACTGACCGACTGCTCTAGATTCTTTGTCAGCTGATACACAGAGAGACAAACTTATCTTTACTGTTGGAGAATTTGACATATTGGTCTCATCATGAACAGAGAAGGAATTGAAAAGTTCGAATTTAATCAAAGAAGATAAGAAAGATACTGAAGCAACGGATTTTTCATCTATAGACATATCTATTTCAATTTCCTTAGATGTTGTATGGATTAGTAAATTGTAATACAGTGCATACTTATTTGCATAGTAATATCAAACATAATATCATAAAGTTGTCAATTTCTGTAATCTCTAAGACACGGCAACGCCTGGTGTGGAGATTATAGATGTATAAAAAATAATCCTTCTTATTTCAGTGTGAACAAAACGTAGAATACGCTAGAAATGTCTGATGCTCTGATGCACTGCAGATCTGAACAACAGAACCCTATCGGACGGAACACATAATCTCCGATAAGCTAAACGGACCCTGAGGAAGCTCTACCACTTAGGTTGTTCAGACCTTTCGTGCCTCTAGTACCTCTATTTTTTTTATAACACCACCGCTCCCTATCGGTAGGTACCTAAGTTAAGTATAAATGGTACTCCAAAGACCAGTTCGTCAAGTAACCAGTTAATTTTGTCACCTGTCACCAAACCGTATTTCGAGATGGTGTTTCATCATAATCCGCCGATAGGGGGCGTCAATCCATCAGCAGCTCTCGAAGGGCTGTCAATGGTAATTTTAATTCTATTGCGTATGCGCTCGTTACCGAGGGATTGTCTTATTCGTGATGAATGGAGTTCGGTCTTGGATACAAGGTCAAAGGCAGCTGTCAGATTAGTGAAATAAATAAAGGTGGTTGTTGAGATTAATGTAGGATTTGTTCTTATACCTACACAGTTTTTATCAGAATGCAGAATACCCTTTACAAAAGAACTGAGAAAGACGAAAGAAAAAAAAGGAAGACAGAAAAGACGACAGACAAAATGCAGAATACTTTACCAACGAATTGAGAACCGGACAAACCGCGAACTAGATACATATTATTTTATAGTACCTAATACATTTGAGAAGTACAAAGGAAGTCTAATCCTAACCTTCAAATCTAACCCACTAAATAAGTTAAGAAATATTATAGGCGGTATCAAATCAATACTGAAAGCGCTTTCTTTAAGTCAAAGGGTTGACTCGAAATTAGTCCATTAGTTAATTAGTGAATCCGTGGCATAATAAAATAAACATACCACAGTGGAAGAAGAAGAAAAAGTAATCTAATATATAACAAGAGTAGTCTAAAATAGACTATTTCATATTTGGAAGAGACACACATGAGCTATTAGCACATAGACTGACGACAGAACATATTATTAATAACATCTGGATGAAGAAAGTGAAGAATCGAGTGTTGTGACGAGCCTTGGAAAGGTCCTCATTCCACAGCACTAATATGGACTGGACAAATAGAAAATGATAGCCTTTGTACACATTTGTACATTCAAACAACTACGCCCACTGTACAGTAGGCTGTCAAAATATCACTCGACATCTTTGGCAGTTGCGACATACATTGTAGCAATAGCTATGTACGAGAAACATACAAAGATACTATCTCCGCAATGAATCGCTATATGGGCGTACTCAGGGAAGTGGTCTGGGGCCAACTGTTTATATGGGGGGTATTTCTTATAAATTGGCTAAGACGGAAAGGCAGGTGGGTCACCTGATAGTATGTAGTCATAGTGGCATAGTAACACGTACAAAACCAAAGTCTTGCGCGCTGCCGGCCTTGAAGGACCCTTGAATTCGGAAGCATCCCATATTTATTATCATAGCGACGGGAAAAATCCAAATTCATTTAATTTCACTCTTTCAAATTTCACATTTCACGTAATCCCAGATAGATTCGGTCACACCTAAAGTAGGTAAAACGACAATGTTGTTTCTTTAAAATTCCTAGAAAATATAGGAGCTTGATGAGCTTGATTGTTTTTCTTTATAGATCCCAGAAAATATGGGAGCTGTTTGACGTCTGAAGTGACGTTGGCTTAATGGCTAGGGCTCTAGGTATACAAACAATTATAGCTATACGGTATTAGATATATATTAGGTAAAAAATAGTTCAAATTAATTCAATTATTTGTTCTTCTAATAAGAATCGATTAATATACTTATTGAAAAATAAATTAATTATTAAATAACCAACTAAAATAGTAATTATAATTAAAATAATTAAGGTATGATCATGAAAAAAGATGATTTGTTCTATTAAAGGTGAAGCACCATTTTGAAGATTAAAATTAGATCATGTTGCCATTTCTAAAAAAAAGGATTTAATCCTTTATAAATGGGGTTTAAATCTATTACATATAATCTGCCATATTAGAATTTTTTTTAAATAGGAAGTTCATTATATGAATGTTCAGCGGGAGGAAGATCAGAAGTTAAAAAGAAACGACCTTTTGAGAATCGATAAACTAATTTCGTGTGAATTTAATGATGCAATAAATAATCTATTGTGGACCACCAAGACCAGAGGAGGCCTTTCTTTGCCCGCAGAGGGGTTCTCATCTCAGAAGGAAAAAAAACTTAATAATTTTAATTAATGCTACTGACCTAAGTGTTGCATGTAATATCATCATCATCAGCAGCAGCAGCAGCCTATTCTAGTCCACTGCTGGACATAGGCCTCTCCCAGGGCGCGCCATTGAGCCCGATCTTCGGCTCTTCTCATCCAGTCGCTGCCAGCCACCTTGCGCAGATCGTCGCTCCATCTAGCAGGGACGCCCGTCCCACACTACGTTTGCCCAAACGCGGTCTCCACTCCAGAACTCGTCTCCCCCAGCGGTTGTCGGTTCTGCGACAGATGTGACCGGCCCACTGCCACTTCAGCTTGCTAATCTTCACTTAGTAAAGTACAAACCGTAATTATTGCTTGTCTTGGTTCTGACCCACTCCCCCTCAAATAGTCCGGCCCTTGCACTTAACAAGCAAACACAGTTGACTGAACATCTCATCCCACTCACTTGCGTGACGCTGTAACAGCTATCAGAATGTGACCACACCCCGGGCACTGCACAGGCTTTATCAAGGCATTGCTCAGTAATGCTAATGTTATGATATGATCGCTAGGTTTAAAGTGAAATTAAGTGATGGGGCCGGGAAAGATCTAGACTAATAATAATTTTTGTAGATTAAATCTGAGGTAGATACAATTTATTTATTTATTTAAATGAAAATATGTTAATTACGACTAAATTCATGGAGTTATATTAACCATTAACATTACATGCAGGATGCAATGCACGCGAGCATGATCTGAGTTATAAATATATCAAATCAAATCAATCAAAATTAAATCAAAATGTTTTTATTGTAAGTAAGTACCTTATAGTACATTATTACGTCATTTTTTCACTCTACCACCACTTCGTAAGGTGCTGTAGCTGAAAGGAAAGAAGCGGCGCAAGAAACTTTCAGCAGCACATCTTTTGAAATAAATATATCTTACAATAATTATGAATACAATCACATACACAATGTGCAGAGCTGGAGCTGGATTAAGGACCAAGCCTCTTTATCATTTAAGTAGTCATTTATTTTATAATAACCCTTTTTACATAAGGTCCGTCTTATGTGGGTCTTAAATGTTTTGTCTGTCATATTTATTACAGTATCAGGTATCTTATTATAAAATCGTACACAGTGGCCCATAAATGATGTGTTTACTTTACTAAGTCTAAAGCGTGGGACTGCAAGTTTGTTTTTGTTTCTGGTGTTGAAATTATGATTATTTTAGTTTTTCGGAAACAACTATAAGTTTTTGCGTCAGTACATTTATATTCCATAGAGAAACAAGTATTAAAGGGTATGGTTACTAAAATTGCCCACGCGAAAAAAAACTGCCTCATGTGTTCCTGAATCTGAAAGAGCAACAGCTGTAACTTATGAGCAAGACTGCGTACACTCTTTTCATTTATCTAAAGATTTGGTGGTAACCCGGGTTGAATGAAAGTTTCGACCCACGACCCGTTTTAAACCCAGGGAATTGAAATTAGTTTCAATTCACCGGCCATCAAAGGAACCGTTTAGAATATAACCTTAACATGATAATGATATGTTATAGGTACCTATTTTATTTGAAGGTCGTATTACTGCAGGGTTGGCCTGGGGTGGTACCTTTCATTGACCACGAACGAACGGGGGCCGGGAACTGGCGGCACTTCGACCCATGAGGATCTTTTGTGCCAAGCATTACGTAGCCATACGCACTGGTCATCTCGCGCAGGTTTCCTCACGATGGTTAGTCGGGGGGTTAGTCCTTGAAGGGAAACCAGTTGCCAAGCTGGTCTGAGTTGGTAATTCATTCAGATTTTCCCCTGATGGCTGTCAATGCGGCATGTCTCAGGGGTTAATACTCACCGAACAATGTCAAGTCAAACCGATGTTTTCCTTCACGGTTAGAGCAGTCGGTAAATGTAAGTCTTCCATAAATACGTAAAACTCATTGGTACATGGCACTGCACGGTTGTGAACCCGGACCTCCCGCATGGGAGTCCGGTGCTCTAGCCACTGTGCCACCGAAGCTCTTGTTGACCAACAGGTGACCTGTGGCACGTTTTTCTCGTCTGCTCTCCTTCCTTGTACAATAACAACAGACTCAAATAAACAGTTCCAATTTACATGACAACAGTGATCAATCAATGCAACTGGATCACCGCGTGTCTCTGCGCACATTGTCAGTCAAGCATTGAACACAATTATGATAATTACACCGAGTTATTTGTCCCTTTCTTCCGGTATACTAGCCGTTTCCGGCACCGGATGTTAATCAAATATGACATTAATTAATTGCTGATATTTCAGTTTTCTTTTAAGCAGGTTTTACTTGGAGGAAATTACGGGGCAAGAACCAAGAATCAAGATTCAAAAGGTGATACTGAAATGTCAGAAGTTTTTTACTAGATACAATTATAGCATAATGTAACCTTTTTAAAGAACAACGAGATATTTTGGAGCGTCGGTGGTGCAGTAAGAATAAGATCGTCTCGAAGCAAGAGTTCAGGGTTCGAAACCAAAGTCATGACGAAGAGTAAGATAAAGTAGGTGCGCAGAGATCGTACCTACTGATGGAAGAAAGCATCCCAATTAATGATCAGCAGAAATAATAGTTACGTTGATTATATTTCGTTTGGAAAGCAGAGAATAAAACAAAGCAAGATTTTGTTGAATAGGTACTTCGTATACTCTACAATCAATCCAAATGAATAAACACACATATACTAGTCATGCAGTCACACACCCGCACACTCTCACACACCCTAACACGCACCCTCACTCTCACCCTCAACAAACACACACCCTCACCTTTCCACACCCCCACACCAATACGCACACATACACACACACCACAGGGTATCCTATAGTGCGGGATTTAGAGCATCAACCACTCTTGTATTAATGTAAGTTGCAAAATAAATGTATTTATTATTATTATTAATTGATGCCCCTGCCTCCCGTGATACTCATCCGGGTTAAATTCCCGGTGTTTGTACCTAAAATACTAGATATTCTTATGAGTCTATTCACTATTTATTCGTCTTTATGTTTTATCTGGACCAATGACACATTTTCCCTATATATTCCATTGAAACAATATCATATCATTTCAATTAATTAAAATTACAAAAAAAAATATTTAAATCCATGTCACAAAAATATTAATAAATGAATCCAAGGGTTATTGTCAAAACAAATACAATACAATATATTATAATCTGCTAAATAGTCATATTTCCGACACAGATACCTACTTACATTATAATTCTTCTACAGAATACAGAATAAACCCAGACACATAAAAAAATACTTGCAACTTGGTTGAGCAACATTATCGACACAGCAACAATCGAAATCGGCCCACACTAGCTACAATAAAGCGGCGGTAATGAACTTGGCGGTGGAAATAGATCGCTGCGCCCGCGCCGCTGCGCGATGCCGCCCGCAGCGCCGCGCACATGGTGCGGTAATGTTACGACAGTCTAATGTGTGCATTGTTACACGAGTGTTAGTGCAGACCTCCCAGGAACGATCTTGAGGGTGTGTCTTGTACCTCGATCACGATCTTGTGATCATAATTTTAAAAAAACTACTGATCACACGTAAATATGTATAACGACAGAGCTGGGCCCCAATCCGCCTAAATTACAACGTTTGTAGTTCTATTTCTTTTCAATTCAGTTTTCGTTGCAATTCTATTTGGACACCAAATCGCATTCTGCTGACGCATAACTCTACCACTGACACCTTTCGATTTACTATCGTACGGGCAAAAGTACCTCGGGAGGATCTCATGTTCGATCGTTATATTTGACAGTTGAAGCGTTTTGTTACCGTTCAACTGCGATTCAGTATAAACTAAACGTTTTATTAGAATACACAAATACTTTACTGTTCGATCGATCGTTTACTCGATCGGAACTTATCTGTAATTGGATCGTTAGTGGATAGTATCACACGAAACACGTCATAACGATGCAGTTTAGATTCTATTTAGTTACGTTGTATTTAGTGGAATCGATCTCCTGGTGCGATGGTTAGTCTGCCCCCAAAATGTGTCATTTGAATGACCTTGACCTTGCGAATAATTTGCGCTAACTCACATTCCGCGATTGCTTGCTATTGCCAATTTTCCTGATATTATGTCATCTTATTATGCGAAATGGATTTTTTTTTAAATTTATTTTTATTGATACTAAACCCGCATTTGACCTCGATCTCGCCTGATGGTAAGCGACGATGAGCAATATACGTAGGTCATTTTTTCTCGCACCGCTTCTTATCTTTCAGCTATAGCTTACGAAGTGGTGGTAGAGTAAAAAAAATGACTTTGTAGAAATGTACTTTAAGGTACTAACATCAAAGAACTTTTGATTTGATTTGATTCAGATATACTTGATTTCCCTAATAATGCAGTTTCGTGTCGAACTCGGAACTTCATAAATCTACCTATTGCACAAACGCAGGTTTCCAGGAATCCGATTGGGCAAGATAACGCGAACAGTTCCAGCTTGTTTGTCTTGATGTCGCATTCATTACGGGTGAGGTGACTTAATTGGACCACTGGTATAGGCAGTCGCTGTAGTATTGCCTTCACATCAGCCTATCGGGGTGCCTTTCCACCAAAGCTGTTCGAGGAAGCGAGGAAAAAATGCACCAATAGGATCGCGTCATTATCACGTCATATCACGTGACGATTATAATGGAGCGATCCTATTGGCGGATTTTTTCCTTGCTCGCCGCCTCGGTTCCTCGCACAGCTTTGGTGGAAAGTCATCCTCAATGTCCCCACTGTTGGGGCACAGGCCTCCCCTTGCACACGGGAGTAAGGCACATGTTCCACCGAGCGAGCGCAGTGCTGATTGGTGGATTATTATTAGTAATATTGCCTTCACCGGGTTCAAACCTTGAGAGTAAACCTTGAACTTTACGAGTTTGGTTCCATCCACGTTTCGGTTCACTAGCATTTGGTGTAGAGACTCTCGGTCCTTGGGGCCCTTTAGTTTTTGTGTTACACAATTGACATAAAGTTCATTATGCTATGTACAGTTACGTTGCGAAAATTCGCTACCATTCCATTCCGCGGCAATGTAAATTGAGCCTTAGGTGTGTTTTGCAAGCAAGCAGTACATTATAATACTAGAAACAACACGGGATAAGCGGCGTGTCAGGCGCAACATGACAGTAATTAAATCACAGTAATGTAAAATGAATGACCATTAAAACAAATAACTATAGATCGTAAATACGTCGCCTGAAGCGATATGATCAGGCTATTTATTCACGCTATCGATGGATTATAGTAAGATAATCACTAATCAATACCGTGGAATGTTGATCCTGAAAATGTATGTTGAGGCGGAGTTACCAGTAGGAGGCCATTCATACATTACGTCACACGTTAAGGGGGAGGGGGGTCAACAAAGTGTGACATCGTGTGACAAGGGACGACGACGAGTCATAAGCACACACACACGCACGTAAACACACACACACACACACACACACACACACACACACACACACACACACACACAATATGTATCACAGGTCATTAGTGCAATTTATTTATTTATTTTTGGCAAATTCTTACCTAAATTCTTCACATAAGTATTTAATCTATTTGATGTTTAGTTTTTAATTTTAATTATTATTATTTTTTTACCCACTATCACTATCGCTCCCACTAACATCTTGGGATAAGGGGGGAAATGAAAAACAGCGCTGCATATTTGATACCCGAGTATGTCCGCATTTGCTGACTTTCCCCCCTTTTGCCAAATATACATTACATATTATATATTATAATTATAGTATAATTCTTTGTACTATAATTTTAAATTGTATTCTAATTTGGCAATAAATATATTTCTATTTCTATAAGCTTCGTGACGTCACATGCGTAAATCTAAAAGTAGTCGTAAATAATATAAAGGAATGGGTTCAAAGTCCATGGACACGAGATGGTTAAAGTCTCGTTCATTTGATTTGATGTTTGGTAAATTTTCTAAAATGTTTGATTTATTGTTGATTATGAAAAAAAGATTTTAAATAGAAATAAATAAATATTTTTTGAAGTGCTGTTTTATTTGAATAATTTCTAAATTTGAAAAAAAGTGACCACCTGTGACAAGGACGGGGGAGCGGGTCCAAAAATCATGAAATTCGTGTAACGTAATTTATGGTCGGCCCCTAGCGCCGCTTTCGAAAAAAAAATCATTATCTAAGGTAGGTATTTAGGGTGGACATAAAAAAATTCGCGCTTTCTAGATTTGAAATTTCGCTTCGCATGAGCTATACTTATGCTAAACACAAAGGTAGTAGATTTCATTATGTTTTCGTAGCCTAATAATAAAAATTATTAAAAATTCACCAATATCTTGTTTCAGAGTTAATATGGTAGGTTATTGCGTTCATGCTGTAATGGAGTGTTCGTCCTGTTCTATTGTTTAAAAACGGTTTACAGTGGTTATTTTTTCGTGCAATTTTTCGCACTTGGAATGCAAGACACTAGGCATTCCTAGTGCTTACGACTAACCCTTAATCTCGACGTTGGTAAAATGTTTTTTTTTTTTCAAAACTGACGCCAAAACGTTCGAGTTATTTTCAAGATTCTAACACGGTCATTAGCCAAATTACAGTGTAATTCACTAGGAGGGGCCATTCATTAAAGGAACAAAAAGTTAATATGCTCCGGGACTCCTTCCTGAATCTGCGTGCTTCTTTCTTCATTTTTTTTTATTTAATAAGGAGAGCAGACGAGCAAACGGCTCACCTGATGGTAAGTGGTCACCGTCGCCCATAGACATCTCACCTCACTGTATTAATATTAGAGGGTTTTTGATGCGCCGCTAACCTTGAGGACTAAGATGGATTGCCTCATGTGCAGGAAATTACGCTGTCTCTCTTACCCTTCTAACCGAAACACAGAAACGCAAGCATTTCTGCTTCACGGCAGAAATAGATAAGAGGGTGGTACCACCCCAGGGGATCCTTCACATTAGTATCTACCACTATTACATACCACATTAGGATTAAGTATAAATATCGCCTGATGTCTTACGCAATCCCGAAAGTCTAGGCAAAAAATACTATTGTTGTAATTTTTACTCGAAACTATTATCTATCGATAATTGAACATCGAATCAACAAGGTAAGGCGTAAAATTCGCGATTACGTGTTATCGGTTATGTTTGGTTATTGACTACGTGCTTGGCGTCACATCGGTCGGCTACATTCATCATGACAACCATGACTTGGAGAAAGGGCTTGATGGAGTCATAATAGAGTCTCATAGAGAGACTTCATCGTCCATATCAACCTCTTTGCCATCAATTTCAACCTCATCGTTAGCGTTTATCTCACCTCATATCGTGTCGGCATCTCTTGGCAACTTCCCACACTCACACACCCACTCACCCTACACTACAGATGCACACTTACATTATTACACACTCCCACACAACCTAACACACCCCCACCCTCACACACTCTTAAACATTATCTTTACTAAATTCCTTTTGATTAACTTTTCCAAATTCCTTTTAGGTTTAGAATATAATTTGTAATTTGCTTGCAGAGAAAGTGCGACGGAATCCCGACTTCCAAGATACAGGTTTTCGACCTAGTTTCTAAGTCGGAGGTCCTTTTTTTGTGCCCTGTATAAGTTAATAAACTTTTACATTGCGGGTTCAGTACATGCCTATTCACTCTGGCCTTGAAGATCCCAAGGTTGTAGGTTTCGGGAAATACAGACGCCGCCGGCAGGCTGTTCCGTTCCTTAGCCGCTCGCATAATGAACGAAGAGGCAAATCGCTTCGTACGAACAGATGAGATATCAACAACATAAGGATGGGACCCCTCCCCGCGCCTGGTAGTCCAAATGGAGATGAATGATGATGAATCCATTTTTGCTGCGAAACAGTAATGCTTTCATTGCTGTGTTCCGGTTTGAAGGGTAAAAGAGTCAGCATAATTACCAGCTCATGAGACAATCCATCTAAGTCATCATGATAAGTTGATAGAGGGGTTGATAGACTGGGATTCAAAAGCACTTTATGATTACCCTACAAACTGAACCAATACCTACCCTTAGTATTGAACAAAACAATAATGAAGTAACGACCTATTTCGCCGATACTTGACGACAATAACAAACTAATATTTAACCATTGGCTGTAGTTCAATAACTGACCCGAAGTGCCCAATGAAGTGGATTAAAAGCTTCCGATAGAGATGTTCATGTATCGATAGTTTAATTATTGTTGTCGATGTTTCATTCTATAAATAAGAGGATGGATTTTGCAATTGCTGATTGGAAAATGGCTGGATATGTAATTTCTTCAATACGAGTACAAAAAAGTTATTCTAAAGTATTTTTTGCTTCAGGAAAACCATAGAGTCTTTAAGGTAAATATTATTTTACTGTAATTACTATTTTACTTTGAATTCTTTCAATCCTATAGATAGAATATAAATAAATTCAGATGTTTAGACTTAAATAATATACTGTTTCACAGGTTTTTACTGTATTTTATTAATTACGACCGGTTTCGTTTACACATCATCATGTACTACAAGTTTCACCAAGTACCAATAACCGCAAGTATTAACCAAATTCAGATGTATTTTGTAGAACTCTTCCAAGAAAAAAAAACGGAAATGTCGCTAATCTAGAAGTTGCGGGGTTTTCACGTCTGACACACAATGAAGCAATTTCCGCCGTATCTCTTATCGACTCGCACTTCTTACGATAAACAAGGACAGCTCACCGACAAGTTTCATTGTCAAGGCCTCACACACGTGCGTCGCAATCTATCGATAAGGTTTATCGATGAGATCACGTCACTATTGCGCGTAGGGAGCGGAAATGCATGTGAATGCATTAAATTATTTAACGAGCTGCATTAGATTGACCGGAAGAGGACAATCAATGTGCTTTATTGGCTCCAAGCTTCCAAGATGTCTGGTTTGGTAGTTATCTTATCTTATGATAGGGGGCCGGGAATAACCCAGCGGCACTACGACCCTTGAGGATCTTCTGTGCCTACCCCATTTACACACTGGTCATCTCAGTGTGCAAGTTTCCTCACGATGTTGTCCTTCACCGTTAGAGCAGTCGGTAAATGAACGTAAGTCTTCGAAAAATACGAAAAAGTCATTGGTACATGGCACTGCACGGTTTCGAACCCGGACCTTCCGCATGGGAGTTCGGTGTCCTAGCCACTATGCTGCCGACGCTCCTGTTCTGGTTTGGTAGTTACTGAGTTATGATTAGATTGCCTAATAGGAACTTCGTATTGCCAAATAGTAAGTATTTATTTTGCCTCGCTGGTCTTTTTTTGTTCTTGTTCTTTTACCTATTTCTGCAAAGCAGCGACGCTTGCCTTGCTGCATGTAATGGGTAAGAGGAGCCAGCGTAATTACCGGCACTGGTGACACTACATCAGAGCGTCTTACGTACATTTACCGAGTGCTCTAACGGTGACAGAAACGTGAGGAAACCTGCACACTGAGATATCCAGTGTGTGAAATGGGGAAGGCAACGGCAAACTACTCCATTAAATCTGCCAAGGAAGTCATTCTATGTGGATAATGACCACGACCCACATTAATGCGGAATACGACTAAAAAGAAGAGAAGCCATGTCCTCGACCATTAGGTGTTCCGAATACAATAAAAACTAGAAAAAAGGTAAACTTTAATATCCTGAAACGTAACTAACCAGTTTTTAACTCTAATTCACTTCAGTCTAAGCATGACATCGCACTTTCCATTTCCCTGTAAAGTCGAGTCAATACAATACAACACTGTAAAACATTTGTAACAGGCCCAGACGGTCGCGTGACGCCAACCCCCCCATTTCACCACTCCCCTTTCCCCCCTGTCTGGCGCCACCCCTAGTCCTAGGTTATCGAAAAGCCCTGGGAATGTTTCAGCTGTTTAGCTCTACTGTCTAGAAAAATCTATAAGGGAGTTAGTAACGCTTTTTAAAGCTTATTGCCAATAATTCTACACGAGCATCCTTTGGGTCGACTATACCAAAAAAACGGTGAATGCCCTACGTGTCCAATATAACAATGCCTTCAGGATGCTGTTGGGGCTGCCTCGCTTCTGCAGCGCGTCTGGCATGTTCGCGTCATCATGCGCAAAAAGTGCGCCTCCCTACTGAGCAGACTGCGGCGGGCGCAAGTCAGACAAGTCAGATTGTCAGATTATGAGACGCTGTGTACAGGTGGCAATTGGTGCGTAGTTGTCTCCTGTACACAGTGTCCTATCCACAAATTCTGTTATATCTACTAACATAGTTTTTAAGTTGTTTTTGTACTAACACTTTTATAGACCTTGTTGTACGATAAATAAATGAATTTAATTTTATTAAGAAAAAACGTAACAACAACTCGTATGTACCGAACACGATGTATGTAACAGACACGTGACGTATTTAGTACAGGATGCCTAAATTACCTTTAGTGGAAGGAGAAGCCGGGGTCGACCTAGACTGACCTTTAAAGATCAGATTGACAGTGTCCTTAGGCTGGGACTACACGACGACGGTTCCAGCGACTGTTCGGTTCAGGTACCGGTACCGGCCGTGTAGTCGACTGCATTAAAACTCATGCGTTGCGCTCAAGTACCGCTCACTCAGGTCAGGAACCGAGCAGGCCGGTTGCAAGTGGAACCGTTGTACGTGTCGTCGACAGCGCAGTTTTGTTTGAGTTATATGAAGCACCGGTTCCATGGAACCTACCGATACCGGAACCGTCGTAGGCACTGTCGTCGTGTAGTCCGAGCCTTTGATTTTATAGACAGAGCAGGCGAGCATGCGTGAAGCGACGAATTGTAGAGGAAGCAATAGTGTGCCAGGACAGAGATTCGATTCGATTTAACCCCGCAAGGGACATAGCGTGAAGTGAAGGTAGAATGACTAATACTTAGGATAAATACTAAACTTTATGAACATCAATGTTATTTTGTGCAGGTTCTACTTTCTTCTACGAAGCGGTGGTAGAGTAAAAAAGAATGACGATGTAAAAATGTACCATAAGGTACTTACAATAAAAAACATTTTGATTTTTGATTTTGACTTTAGTTTTCCCATCATCCCAAGTCAGAGTTAACAGTCAGTTGCACGAAATATCCTTATAGTTATGTCTTTAATCGTAGGTTCGTTATTAGAAAATATTTATTTAATTTTTACTGTACCTTTCCGTTGTATTATTGCATACAGTGTTATTGTTAAATAAATTTATTTATTATTAATAATATAATAGTGCTAATAGTGTTATCTCTTTCTACGACATAGCTCTAGATAAAAATGACAATAGTCTAGTCTAGTCTTCTTACGACTCTCGGTACACTACACTTTTCTCTATCCTTGGTTAAAGAACCTACATACCTACCAGTTATAATTCATCAAAAGTATATTATGTCATTTAATTAAGTTTTAATTCAATTAGCAACAAGACTATAGATCTAAAGATAAACTCTAACAATCATTTAAATACTTACCTACCTAAAAAAGTCGAAAATAGAATCGATTATACCGAGAAGTTTACGAGAAAGGGGCTAGTAAATTAGAAAGTTGTCGTCACGGGCCCTGTGGCGCAACGGATAACGCGTCTGACTACGGATCAGAAGATTCCAGGTTCGAATCCTGGCAGGGTCGCATTCTACTTTTTTATTTTTTTTATTAGTATTGTAGTATTTTTGTTTTACGAACTGTTCGTGAGAATTCTAAAAAAAAATCTGTGAAAATATCTATTTTCTTGAGCTTTCGAATCGAATGGTGTGGAATAACTCTCGATGCACCAAAGACCTTTTAAATCATGCACAATCAATAAAAAATATCGATTTGAATTGATTCGCTTCAACGAATTGTTTTATGGTGAAATATGTATGAACTGCCATATTCTGTTATGGCTGGTTTTCACGTTTTAAGCAGTTAAGTATTTACCTAAATTTTAAGTTGTAAATAGTGCGTTTAGTGACAAGTTCCATTTTAACGATTAAGTGGTTTAGTCGATGGATTTAGTGGCAAATAGAATAGGATCGAGTCAATTTTTTTTGGTCTAGTAACCCTCCTCTAGTACCGCGTGTATTAAATACAAATATTCTTTATTGCACACAAAGGTCAGCTGGCAGAGAATGCCGCAAGGCATTAAGCTCACCTGTACACAAAGGTGTAAAAGAATAAATAAAAAATTTAAAAAAATACAGAACAGAAGAAAAGATACAAAATACAAATACAATTAGCGGTCTTATAGCTTTAAGCTATTTCTTCCAGGCAGTAAGTACGTAAGCGTACGCGCTACTTAACGCGTCAGAACGATACAATTTAGTAAAGTTGTTATGTTCTCTGTGGTTTTTACTAAATTATGTGTAGTAATTAGTACTAAAATTTAATTAACATTTACTTGACAACCTCACTACTAAACGCGTGAAAACCAACCTTTTTAAAACCATGCGATCTTAGATGAAACAAAAATTGGCTCCCTTAGTTTTGGGGAGTTTGTTCCTCCATGGATGCGATACACACACTCCCCATCAGAGAGCTACTTACCTCATACCATACTTAAGCCATGCATTACGGAATTACGTACCCTAAATCAGGGAACTAACTGAATTTCCCCAAATTATCCCCTTCGCGGGCGGATTTACCCGGATTTAAAGGGATTTCGGCGAATGCTGACTTGTTTATTCGTAACAATTTATTATTATTATTTATTTATATTACTGTTTTTCTCCCATTATTGGGGTGAGTTTACCATACTGTCGCTATATTATTATTATTATTGGATTAGCAGGCAGGCAGCTAATGCTGGTTAGCCTGTTTCTTCATATTTCGTAATTGGCTGTCTAATCTGTTTTTAAACTGGTTTATAGTTTCAGCATTCGCAACTTGCTCAGGTAGGCCGTTCCACGGGATGACTACCCGGTTGAATAGGAGATGATATTATGTGCATGTTTTAGACAAAATACGAAGATTTTGGTTCATGATTATTTATTGGCGAATATGCGTGTTGGCCATCAGAGTAAAAAAAATACAACCAAAGAATATAGTGCTATAATGTAAGGTAGGTAAGAATTAACACATATATTAGGTAAGTAAAGTAAAAGTAAAATACACTTAACAAATACGATACACAAATAGAATACAACAAACAAAAGATAGAAAATAGTGAAGTACAATTTAGGCGGCCTTATCGCTAAGAGCGGTCTCTAGGTATGTATGTAGATAGATAGATTAATACTTTAATGCACACAAGAAATTTACATAGAAAAGGAAACCGAATAAGTAGAGTAGAGTATGTTACGAAAGATCTTCCACCTTATATGTATCGTATCGTATATTATGGTCCTTAGTAATTACTAATTTTATGGTATTTGTTTTTTTTTACTTATAAACGGTACAGGGCGCCTTCAAACCCATTGTGTCGAACAAAGGCACGATAAAGGTTAAAAATCCGCGTCTGGCAGACTCAAAACATCGCCATCAGGAACCTATACCTACCTGCTTCACTATAGGAAAACAGTGATCTCTGTTTTAAATCTAGGGTTCTGATGATTCTTGGTGCTATTGCAAAACAGCCATTACAGCAGGGGATCCTGTCGTATCACGGGTCCAACAGTCCCCTCAAAAACCTGAGCCACGTGATTATTTTAGGGAAAAAATCAAAATAGGTTAGAACCAAGGAAGTTTAGTGGTATAGTTTTCGTGGTACAAGGTTATATCGGATCTGTCAAAATCTTGGTTCTATCATATTCTGATACTCGTCGCGTAATACGACCACCGCTTTCTTTGGCCCACTTCAACCCCGAAAAGGTCCCTCCCCTTCGTTTTTTTAATACGACCGTGATATTCAAACTTTGTGTGTAATGACAAATCGGTATAAACGCCGAGCAAAACATCAATGTAACCAAATGGACGGGTAAACAAAACAGAAAGCTAATCTGCCTATACATTATGTTCTCATAAGACATAACCTATAGTTTCTACTTCCGAACTGGCTTATAGCAAAGACTATATTAGTTTTATCTGTGGCATATGTAGGAGTTTGTAAGATTGCTCTGGCAACACTGTCTAAGATGACGCTATACTATGTTCTGTAATAGCTAATTTTCTCAATAAATAATTAATAAAATATCAAGTGTTGTATTTTGGCAATAAATATATTTCTATTCTATTCTATCCATTTCTGTGTCTTAATCTAGAACAGCATATACTCGTATACGTCGACTACCTACTCACATAGCCTATATACAGTTTCTACATAGACTTATGGGGTCGGGCGGCAGATAGGGACCGTCCGTTCATAATTCAGAAACGAGTAGTTCGAAGAATAGCGCGTGTCCCCGAGGATACACCTGCTCGTGATCTATTCATCGATTTTCAAATCCTCACTGTACCATCGCTCTACATACTTGAGATAGGTAAATATGTCAGAAAAAATCTAAGAGAGTATCCTACTAAGAAATGGGTTGGCAAGAGACTGACAAAAGTGAGGCAGCAGGATCTCGAACTGATTGACAGTAGACTGCTGAAGACCCAGCTGTCCACGCACGTCGCTGGTCCGCGAATTTACAACAAAATACCAGCTCCTATCCGAGATACTAAAACGTACAACAGTTTCGTTATTGAATTTAAAAAATGGTTGATCCAAAAGGCCTATTACTCTGTCAACGAGTTCCTTGACGAACGAGGTTTGAAACTGTAGATTTATATTCTGCAATACTTTTTTTTATTTTATTTTAGTTTTTAAACTTGTTGACATTATACTTACTTTAAGTAAGAAATTTTACTATTATTGATCATGACATGCTAACATTTTATTATTTATTTTTTGACAATGTATGATCATTACTGAAATAAATGAATATGAATATGAATACTTCAGAATCCGAACTTGTTTATATAGCAGTGATTATTATAGTGGAATTTGTGGCATACATCCATGGCCTACGGATCCCTAAATCCCCGTAACCTTTGTTCAGGTGGGAGCGTGCCATCCCCGCGGTAGGGCGACTTAAAAAAACTCACAAAAAATCAAATAGCGCTTTGAGAAACCTGATCCTGCGCATAAACCAGCCACTTTTAAACAAGGGTGGAATCTCGATATTATAATGAGGTATAGGTATGTCGAAAATAGAGCAATCCCTGTGGCTTTATACTAGAAGTTTAAATAGAGAGTTCCTACTACAACTAAAATAAATAAAAAAATATTGTCGGTGATTGATCGGCACAACCGTAGGATCGACCGCAGAAAGTCAGTGCAAGACGATTACCTATAAAGGCGAACTACGTGTTAAATACGACAAAACAATGGAAAGCCGGGCATGACGCCTTCAATACTTCATCATAGACCTTACCTAAAGAAATACAGCATATAGACTAATCAATCTATCCTTATGCCTACCAAAATACATATTACAAAAAACTATTTTTCGAAGGTCACAATAGTAGATAAGAAAAGGTAATGGTAGGTAATATTAGACTTGTTACTGACCTCTATCACAGCCTTTCAGCAGTCGAAGACCACGACATTCTTGCTATTTCTACATCACAGAAAACGCCTACATCTAGATTCTAGATATAAATCACTTCAACGCCACCAAACCAGATGAACTTGCAATAAATTAGATTTGCATAAAAGAATCACAGTCACTACTTTTGCCCTTAAATTCACTTGACCTTTCAACAGACAAACACTTAATCAACACTTAACACTAATTTCACTTCACTTAGCTTATAAAACGGTCTAAAAATAACCTTAAAATGCTGATGGTTGATGAAAGGCAAACCCGGGGTAACGTCGAACCACCCCGGGGGTTTGACAGCTGACTGCCGAATGCCGAATCGTGCGGAGAATTCGCGCATGCGTATCGAGTGCGGAATTCACGCGGGCACGCGCAAAGGAGCAAATAAATAGGGGACAACTTGGGGTAAAAGATAGTTTTGCAGTTTTAGAAGATTGTCAAACAAATATGTCTTTACTGATCCAAATAATAGTAGATACGTAGGTACGGAAGGATGGCCCAATAATGGACACTGGACAGACTCAAAAAGTTACCTACAAAGTTTGAGTAGAAAACCGAGAACCGAAACAACATTTTTTTACATTTAGGTACCACTAAACCCACATTTGACCTCAAACTCGGTAAGTAAGAGCGTCGGTGGCACAGTGGCTAAGACACCGGACTCCCAAGCGGGAGGACCGGGTTCGAAACCGTGCAGTGCCATGTACCAATGAGTATTTCGTATTTTTCGAAGAGACGTACATTTACCGACTGCTCTGACGGTGAAGGAAAAATCGTGAGGAAACCTGCACACTGAGATGACCAGTGTGTAAAATGGGGTAGGCACAAAAGATCCTCAAGGGTCGAAGTGCTTCTGGGTTATTCCCAGCTATCTTATCAAAAGTTAAGGTGAGGTCGACGATGGAGCATGCGGGTTTAGAAAATGCTCTGGTCTTGAAGATAACAAGGTTTGGAAAAAAAGACACCGCGCCGACAGTCTGTTCCACACCACATATATCTAAAATAGAAAGGGGTACAAAACGATAAATAGCACAGAATTTTAGAAAATTCTCAAAAAATCCCTGTTCTCTTGTAGGGAAAGCAAATCTCAGCGATCTTCTGCACTACCCGACCAAAACAAAAGCACCCTCGTCTTCACAAACATCCTTTTCCAACGATAACACTTATAGCCGACCACATTACCTTGTTCTGCGGAGGGATGAAGTGAAGTGGAATAGATTAGGTGTCGGCGCGACCTTTGGTGCGGCGGGGCGGGCGATATTTCTCGGCGGCATTGAGCTTGTTATATACAATTGGTTATACTATAACACAAAAAGTTGAGGGGTAGCAGTGAATATTAATTAACATTGTTTCATGGTTTAAACATGAAGTCACATGACGTCTTTTATCTTCAAATATGTGGTCAACACATCAAGGAATTCCGTCGCCCATAGTATGAGATTTTCGATGGGCACGCTGGCGCCCTTAATAGTAGGCTACATGACCATACCATGGCCATATGACCAAATGATTATGGTGTTCTATGGATATAAATAATATTTATACCGGTTACCAACTGTACCACCTGCTATGCATGAACTTTCTTACGCCTTTCAAACTGAAACATACCTACCTACCTTGGCATTGTTAAATGCAGCTATGAAGCAGAAATAAGTAAAAGAGTGGAACCTCCTCAGACTGATTCAAAAAATCCCACTAGTTCCATCATGGAACTAGGCAAGGAACTACTGGGCCCGGGCGGATTCTGCAGTCATATCACCATGTGCACGGTGCACCTGCAGGCGCGGTCCCAGGGGGACCGGGAAGAGTGGAGAGGAATGATCCCCTAAAACTTGCCTTTATCCTAATCCATCATCTGTCGGATCTGCTCTGAAATTTCGAGCTCGCTTCCCTCTTTCACGCCCGCTCTAGCTTTCTAACCTAATTCATTATGTGGGGTTCTACTATATTCACCAATCAACATGTTTTTTAACAAAGGCTCTACCTTTATTATTAGATATTTTAAATTCTGTAAGCACGTGAACGTAACTATGAAAATATTGGGTTGCGACCGCACCTGCCGGCCTGTCTCTCCCCCCTACTCCTCCTGGCTATACGCCCTTGCATACCACCAGTTAACATTTTTAAACCGTCCCTCTGTCCCATATTAAAAGCACTCAATATGCAAAGCTCGTAGCCACACGAGCTTCCGACGTCCGACGTGACATGTGGTGACGTCACGATGCACCACGTCCACGCGCCAACACAATAAGCTGCGGAGAAGGTTTTGTTGTCGACTTGTCGTGTTTGTATTCGTAGCTGACGTGACACGCTATTGTCTGCTTGGCTTTGTTTTGTACTAAGTAGGTTACCTGGAGGGAAAGTACGTAAAGTAACGTAAGTAAAAATAAGTAAAACTGCATTCACTGCTTCTGAAAAAATGGTAGTCAACGAGAAAAACGGCAATTCTCACGTTTTCTTTTTATGATGCCAATGGATCCTGTTTCTTACATGGATCAAAGCTCTATGGACCAATTGAGGTTTTTTTAGTTTATCCCCAGTGTTATTTCCGCCCTATGGGGTGTATTAATTATCAAGTACAATTGTTTTGCTAACGGTATACGTCCGACAATTATATAATGTTTAACGATTATAAAATAATGAGTAACTAAGGGATGGAACGTGATTACAGTTATAACTAATTACACAACAAATAAAATAACAAGACAAGAAAGGTATAAATTAAAGTTAAAAGGAGTACTAGAAAATAAAGGAATGTTTCCTTTGAGTAAAAGCGATCTTCAATATTTAGTAATTTTCCTTCAGGTAAGGTTCGTTTATTCCAGCCTATGTAATACTTATACAGGTATGTAGAAGCAGGGTAGAAGTCTTTATACCGTGCTTACACATAATGCCTAGCCTACTTACAGAGGTCAAGGAATTTTTATTAGTTTACTAAATATTTCAATCTAGCCTAATCTATAACTAATAAGTAATTTAAATTTAACATAAACTTCTAATAAGAATAGGACATAAAACGCAAAGCGTTGCGTTGATGGAGCCACGTAGTGATTTCTTGTCGTATGGTTAGCGGCCAACCCATTGTTGATCAGGCCGCCCGTAGACCTCTGACATGGCCTAGCGACTGGACGACAGTCGGGACAGACAGTTTAACGTGTTGTCCTAGGCACGGAAGAGCTCAAATGAGAATTACCCATCACCCATCTTGATTCTGACCGTGTCCAGCACATTCGGATCTCGCTCGCAGATAGGCTACGAGCATCTCCACTTTGAAGACCTACAGCGTTCATAAAACATCCTTCGTAGTGTCATTGATGATCATGACTCGCTATGAAATCGATCAGCGATCATTAATCACAAAAATGGGGTAATTTGGTGTTTCCTCGTTGTCATACTGGTCTCTGATCTCTGATCGACTTCGTAACGACGGGGTATTCCTCGTGTCATGATCATCATCAATGACACTACGAATTTACCTTCGTTATTAAAGAGCGTCGGTGGCACAGCGGCTAGGACACCGGACTCCCATGCGGGAGGTCCGGGTCCGAAACGTGCAGTGCCATGTACCAATGGGTTTTTCGAAGACTCGTACATTTACCGACTGCTCTAACGGTGAAGGAAAACATCGTGAGGAAACCTGCACACTGAGATGACCAGTGTGTAAAATGGGGGGTAGGTACAAAAGATCCTCAAGGGTCGCGGCACGTTATCGGTTTTTTATCTTATATTGTGATACACAAGATAAGATAAAAATACCGTCCCTATTCACGCTCGCTTAATCTCAGTGTGCAGATTTCCTTGCGATTTTTTTCTCTTCCCTGGAGCAAACGGTAAATATACTACAAGCCTTCGAAATACACGAAAAAAAAATTGGTATACGGTTTGCCTGGGGTACCTAAGCATGGGAGCCTAAAACTTGCTACTCTACCAATAAAATGCTGACCTAATTCGGTTTCCCATTCACCAATGAAGTAAACAATGATTATTCATAATAAAGTGTATTTACAATAATTAGAATAAGAAATAATACTGTTATAAAAGTAGGTCTTAGTAAGTACGTAAACTATTAAATTCAAAATCTAAACCCTGAAACTCGGAATAACGTATCCGGATCACACAACGCCTGACGATAACTTATAGGCAAAATGTGTCGACGTGGTTTATTCTATAAATAAATTCGTCGAATGAACGACGATGCCATTAAGAATAATGTAAGTACTTGTTACGAATATTCTAAAATCTAAAACCATTATTTGACCATTAAGAAAAACAAACAAGTGCGTAAAACACCATCATCCACCACCGATTATAAAACGTCAGGCGTTTTCCCACAAACAACACTAGCCTAACGGTTATTTATTACGATACGAATACAGTATGTAAACTAACCAATGGAAGATATTTTATAGGATGAAAATGGCCATATTAATTAGCAACTTTCACGAAAAAAAATCAAATTTGATTTTTTAAAAGTTCGACTCCATTTTTCCCCATACATTGGTAGATCACGTGACAGACTGATTTGTATGAAGTCCCAATTATTTTTGCAAATTACGATTTTTTTCCCGTGAAAGTTGCTCATATTCATGGGTACTATCATCCCATTCAATATTGTAGGAACGCGCTATGTGAGGACATGGAGGGGGAGTATGTGGTGACGTACGACGCGCTACTACGATTAGTACCTGCTCACATCGGTGTAGAACGCGCTATCGAAATTTTTTTTTTTTTTTTTTTTTATTAAATAAGGAGAGCAGACGAGCAAACGGGCCACCTGATGGTAAGTGGTCACCGTCGCCCATAGACATCTCACCTCACTGTATTAATATTAGAGGGTTTTTGATGCGCTGCTAACCTTGAGGACTAAGATGGATTGCCTCATGTGCCGGAAATTACGCTGGCTCTCTGACCCTTCAAACTTCAAATTTTCCTGGAACTTCGCAAATATACGACTTCCAAACATCCATAGTCGGACCAGGACATCTGATCACCAGGCACAACACCCCGCCTGGTGGAATATCTTCCCTTTTCCCTTTCATACAACTGACATTACGTCATACATGTCCTCACATTAGCGCGTTCCTACAATATCTTCCATTAGTTAGTTTACATAACGTATATTCAAGCACTTTCACACGAACATACCACCACCGGACGCGCCCAGTCGCTATTACAAAACATCAGGCACTTACAGGCTCTGATTCATGAGGCCGGTTCAGTTCCGGTTCGGGTCGCTGCAACCAATCACACGCGCTCAGCTCTCCCCCAACTTAAAATCAGCGCTTTGTGATTGGATGCAGTGAACCTGAAGGGAACGGCCTTGTGAAGTCCCAGCCATACACAACACAACACAAACATTGTCTACTTTTTATATGAGTGTATTGATTGCTATCACAAAAAGGCAGGCGCTTTCGCAGCTGGTTCAACTGCATCACAATTTTATTACACTGTGCCACTGATATAGAGATCTTGCAACATATTTTCCTTGAGCTTTGTGTAGACCCCCTAAGAATATGCTTTACAGCAGTAAGAGTTGGTAGTCTTTGGTATTACAGTAGATAATGCTAAAACTTATGGAAGTTTCTTTTTGGTATGTACAATTGTCAAGGCGTGCTGTTCTTTGCCCTGAAATGGAACCCAATCTAGCTGTTATATCTAACAGTATTAAATATTTTTGTATTTTTTTTGTGACTTATTAACCCAGGGTTCTGAAAGTTCCTTCAGGTTAAATAAATGAGTAATGATGAGTAATATTACAAAACGTCAGGCACTTTCATGTCTTATAAACCGCTTGCTCCTCGAACATTACAAAGTTACATTACCAGCAACACATCCACCATGTATTGCTAAAATTAAACATAAGGCGTCTTGCAAATATTCACCACGTTTTGCTATCACGAAATGTCAGGCGCAAAAACATTTATCAGGTGCATTGCTTTTACGAAATGTCAGGCGCTTAAACAGCTGATCCACTACGTGTCAATGATGGATATATCTTGAAGAATGTTCTCCTCGAGCTCGGTGGCGAAGTTCGGGCGTCGCTCGAAGTGGCTGCGATGCCGGTCCGTGCGCAGCATGCTCCTGGGAAGGGAGGGGATGGGTCAGGAACACAGAAATCGGACTACTAGCGGAATTGTTCCAGAATAATGAGAGCCAAGGGTTTCAGAAAATGCGCGTATAATTTTGACAAGTTTCACAACATTTGACATTTCAATGACCGATTGAATACCTAAGCTCACATCGCATGCGCCAACTAACTGACGCGGTTTCCATATAACAATCTAAATAGGGTGAATTTCAATCTTTGCTTAATACCAAATAAGTATATCAGAAAAACGAAAATATTTCTTAAATTCAATAACAATTAAACAGCCTCAAAGAATAGGTACCCAGACTTAAAAAATATAGTTACATTATTGCTATTGTAGGTCTATTTTTGGGTACTCATTTACCAGGAATCGAACTCAGGTCTTATAGCACAGAAAGGCACGCAATTTCGTCGTCACAAATCAATGCAACATTTCCATTTCTCAAGAGAACAATTTTGATGTTAGTAGCATAACTCGTCGAAAATATCTGTGGACCTGAGGTAGTAATTACGACTATGACAACATTTAAAAATCGAAACGATATTTAAATCCAATTAATTCACTCACACAGACATAGGTATGATTCATCACTGAGAATCCGTATTTTATTTAGATTTTTATAAAATTTCGACGTGCCTTCCTATGTGAAAAAGATTATAGAACGTCCTGTTCTGGAATGCGATTCTCGCAGCGTTCGACATACAAAAGATTATAGAACGTCCTGTTCTGGAATGCGATTCTCGCAGCGTTCGACATACAAAAGATTATAGAACGTCCTGTTCTGGAATGCGATTCTCGCAGCGTTCGACATACAAAAGATTATAGAACGTCCTGTTCTGGAATGCGATTCTCGCAGCGTTCGACATACAAAAGATTATAGAACGTCCTGTTCTGGAATGCGATTCTCGCAGCGTTCGACATACAAAAGATTATAGAACGTCCTGTTCAGGAATGCGATTCTCGCAGCGTTCGACATACAAAAGATTATAGAACGTCCTGTTCTGGAATGCGATTCTCGCAGCGTTCGACATACAAAAGATTATAGAACGTCCTGTTCTGGAATGCGATTCTCGCAGCGTTCGACATACAAAAGATTATAGAACGTCCTGTTCTGGAATGCGATTCTCGCAGCATTCGACATACAAAAGTCGAGCGCTACGAACGTGTTGTCACGCTCACACATGTAATGTGAGCGAATGAGATAGGACTAATATCGAATTCGACATTCCACTACGAGAATCGCTGTCCTGGTCCACAGATATTTCCGACCTCGCCATTAAATGTAAATTAAAAATAATTTGTTTCAAAAATTACGAACAAAACTATTTATTAACTAAATACAAAATAATGTAACAGATTCAAAATCTACAATATATGAGGTATAGTTACTAAGCTACAACAATATTTTAATGCAGAATTAATATCACAAACTTTATATACGTATTTATAAATAAACATTTGATCACTTATTTACTATTACATAATAAATATTTAATAATGTAAATACATTGTTACATGAAATAATTATAACAAGTAATAAATAAGTATGTAATAAGTATGTATTTTTATTAACAAACTACATACAAAGGCAAGTTATAATTCCTCTTGTCGAGTGGTTAGAGTCAACCTAATGTCAGAGATGTTCAGGCCACCCGTAGGCCTCTGATAACCGAACCTAACCCGACCCGATAGTTTAACGTGCTCTCCGAGGCATGGATCATCATAGGCCTGTTACGTCTATTGCAGACGATTTAAGTAGCGTCGCGAAGGCATCTCTTTTCGTGGCTAAATAAACCTACTCGGGAACGGCATACACGCCCGCACGCGCGGCAAGCGAGTGGTGCACCGGGTAGATGAGTGAACTCTCGGTGTCTGTTTGCTCTCCTGGCCGCCAGTATCTCGAACCACTTTGCATCGTGTTCCCGACATCCCTCCCGAAGACGCTTCCTCCATGCATCTCTGTCATACGCGAGCTGCTGCCAATCATCGTGACTGATTGCGAATGCAGTCATGTCACGCTTAGCGCAGTCTTTGAAACGCAGCAGCGGTCTACCGACATTACGCTTTGCATGCGCCACTGCACCGAGCAAGACGCCGCGCGGCAAACGAGAGTGGTCCATGCGATGCACATGCCCCAGCCACCGCAAGCGTCTCTGTTTCAACAAAGCAGTAAAACTGGGCAGCTGTGCAATCTCAAGAACCCTCTCGCTGGTTACTTTGTCCTCCCAGGAGATGCCCAAGATGTTACGCAGACAGCGCATATGGAATGTGTTTAGTCGGCGCTCTTGCTTTGCATACGATGTCCAGGTTTCAGCTCCGTACAAAAGAATGCTTAAGATACACGTCTGGTAGACGATCACTTTGGTCTTCGTGGTGAGATGTTTGTTTTCCCAGACCCTTGTACGAAGCTTCCCGAACATGGTCGCCGCTTTGCCGATGCGGACATCGATCTCTCCGTCAAGAGAGAGTTTGCTCGACACGGTAGACCCTAGGTAGCAAAACTTGTCGACTACTTCCAGTGGTGATCCATCCACCAGGATAGTTGGTTTAGTAGCACATCCTTGCGCCAACACTACCGTCTTTTTGGCGTTTATGGACATGGAGAACAGACTGCAAGCGCGAGCGAACTTGTCTAGCTGATTTTGGAGCTCGCGACTGGAACTTGCGATAAAGGCTGCGTCGTCAGCAAACAGAAGACTGTCCACAAGTAGGTCTTGACGGTTACGCTTGGACCTTAGAAGAGAGATATCATATAAGTTCCCGTCAGCCCTCGTGTGAAGATGGATACCCTGCTGGTCGTCGCCGAAGGCTACTTTTAGGAGCAGCGAGAAGAAAACACCAAACAGGGTAGGAGCCAAGACGCAGCCTTGTCTAACGCCTCTGCGCATATCGAATGGCTCAGATGTATTGCCATCAAAGATAACGGCACCTTTCATGTCTGCATGAAAGGATTTGACAATGGTTAACAGTTTTGGTGGGCATCCTATCTTCTCGAGTGCTATGTAGAGACCCTCCCGGCTTACCGTGTCGAAGGCCTTGTTGAGGTCGACGAACGCGATAAATAGGGGTGTATTCTGCTCTCGGCACTTCTCCTGAATTTGTCGAAGTGTGAAGATCATATCCACTGTAGAACGTTGGGAGCGAAAACCACACTGAGCCTCGGGGTAGACACGGTCTGCAAGCTTTTGAAGCCTTCGTAAAACAATTCGGCCAAACAGCTTACCTACAATACTTAAAAGGGATATTCCGCGGTAGGAGTTGCAGTCGCCGCGGTCACCTTTCCCTTTGTACAGGGTGACAATATTAGCGTCACGCATATCTTGTGGAACGTAACCGTCTACCCAACATTTAGCCAGTAGATTGTGCAGAATAGGTAGAATGCACTTGATTTTAATAATTTCGGCATAAGTGCCATCGCTGCCAGCACTTTTCCCACATTTAAGATGTTGGACAGCTTTGTGGAACTCCTCTACGGTAGGAATGTCATCAAGCTCGAGCCAAGTTGCCAGTTCGGGGATGCGATCCACAGCTTCTGGCATAATGTCGACTGGCTGCGAGTAGAGACCGGTGTAATGCTCTACCCATCGACTGAGTTGGCGGTGACTGTCAGTGATGACTGTTCCGTCAATTTCTTTGAGAGGGGCTGTCTTTTTAGGAATTGGACCAAGCGCGCGTTTGATGCCTGAATAGACACCGCTAAAATTGCCAGTGTCTGCACATGCTTGGATACCTCGACACAGCTCGGTCCAGTATGCGTTCGCGTAATGACGCGCGCTGCGCTGGAGGGCTGACTTGGCCAGACAAAGATCTTCGCGTGTCTTTGGACAAGGATTCATACGGTGATTCGACGCCGCTTGACGTTTAGAGTCCAGCAAAGGTTGCAAGTGCACCAAATTTTCAGCGAACCAATCCTGTGATTTAGCCTTCTGGTAACCGAAAGCTTCACCAGCTGTCTCTGTCAAGAGATTTTTGATTTTATCCCACTCCTCTTGGATAGTCGCATTCACGTCCCAGTTTGCGATCTCTTTCTGTACAATTTCCGCAAAGGATGCGACAGTGTCGGGGCTCCTGGTCTTTCGAAGGTCAATTCTCTTCTTACCGGGCACCCTAGACGAGTGAATCCTTTTGTGGACAATAGAAATGTGTGAGACCACTAGGGAGTGATCGGTTTCGCAATCTGCACTTTGGAAGGAGCGTGTGTGAAGGGTCTCGCGGAGATGAGTTCGTCGGGTTAGAACATGGTCCAGCTGGTGCCAGTGCCCAGATCGTGGATGTCTCCAGGACACCTTTCGGCATAACCGGCCTTTGAAATAGGTATTTGTAACACACAACAGGTATTTGGCACAAAACTCTAGCAAACGCTGACCGTTCTCATTGAGCTTTCCAATGCCGTGGTTACCAATACAGTCCGGCCATGCTGAAGTATCCCGACCGACCCTAGCGTTAAAGTCGCCCAGTATGTATAAACGGTCGCTAGGACGCACCTTTTGCACTGTCTCAGCGAGCTGGTTGTAAAATTGATCTTTGGCTTCGGGAGTTGAAGTGAGTGTTGGAGCATATGCGGATAAAAAAGTGACAAAGCCGCAGCTGCTATGTAATCGCAGCGTCATAATGCGCTCCGAAACTCCACGAGGTGTTTCAATAGCAGGCAGGAGATCGTTACGCACTGCAAAGCCCACGCCATGCTCGCGAGTATCGGCTGTCGCCTTGCCCTTCCAGAAAAAGGTGTAATTTGCTTCACGGATGGAACCTTCATCGGGAAGCCTTGTTTCCTGAAGGGCCGCCACGGCGATATTAAGCCTGAGTAACTCAGAGTCTACAATGGCAGTTTTACGCAGATTTTGTGCGCAGCCAGAGCCACCGCAGGTGTCCGGGAGGCCTGTCCTCATAGTACGGACATTCCATGTTGCAATACGCATGGATAAGCGATTGTTTGTTTTTTTGTTTCTATTTATTTCCTTATTCGCAGGTGTGATGAGTGACGACGTCGATCGTCTAGTTTTAGCTAGTGCTCCCTACACCCTAAAGGAACAAACCGACACCGAGACGGACCAGTACCTTACTGGCCGGGGGCTGCCCGGCTTAAAGCGGGCGATAACTGATCAGTGGGCCTACGATGGACCCTCCCACTGTCGAGAGCGACCCCTAGCGCCCGCAGTTACGCCTATCTGTGCAGACTTATAACTGGTAACTGCCACTCCCCGTGTTGTTTTCCACGCAGCTGGATCTTAAAGCTGACGTAGGTGAAGTGTCCTCTCCACAGACGCTGCATCGCCTGGGACGCAATTAAGGAAAACGCGGGCTTGCCCAGTACCCGCGCCACCCTCTCGACCTCACCGACTTAATCCGCAGGAACGACAAGTCGATACGTGCGGAGCCGGATCGGCTGCAGGCTAATGCCACTTTCTGGTTGAGGCTCAGGACTCCAAACGGAGGCAACGGTGTTCGGTACTGCCCCGGCTTCCCTTAGTCGCCTTTTACGACACCCACGGGGAGAGATGGGGTGGCCTATTTGAGAACCGGGAACCACACGGACAATATGCTGGTACATCCAGAGTGTTTAGAAAGGGGTACAAAAGTATTTAAACAATCATACAATTTGTGATAAAAAAAAAAAAAAAAAAAAAAAATGTCAGTTGCGGAATCAACGTCAATGGCATCGAACATGTCCGACCAGTCTATCTCGGCTAACGCTGTATAAAGCGCTGAAAAGTCCGCTTTACGAAAATTCCAAACTGGTGGCGCGTGGGGTCGCGCGCTCGGAGGCGGCGGCGCCGGCCGCCGCGCGGCGCCGCACTGCAGCGCCACGCGCACGCACAGCGGCGGGTGGTACGCGTCGGCCGGCACCAGCGCTTCCGCGCCCGCGCGCCCACACACAGACACGCACTCGCGCGACAGCACTCGTTTAATACATTATTGTACTGTGTCAAATTGGTAAACAATTAAATTGCGATTTTATGCTAACACTACAAGAATTCAAATTAAAATCGCCTAATATTAATATGTCAATGTCAGAAAATGTACAAATACAATTTTCGATACATGTCAAAACATTTAGATACTGCTCGTCGTTGTAACTAGGCGGTAGGTAGACTACACAACACAAAAATTTTACGTTTTTGCAACTGACCACAGCAAATAATAGTTCTTTGTCCGGTGTGAGTCCGTCGATGTCCGTGAGAGTGGTCAGAGTGTACGGGTGCCTGGCGGCCAGCAGCACGCCGCCCCAACCCACGTCGCCGACACCGTCCACCCGGCCGGGAACAGTTCGCCGTCACACACAGAACTCGTCAGAAAAGTCTCAGTCAGTGCTATAATATCACAGTTACATGACGTGACGTTATTGCTAAACAGTGAAGTTTTCGACCGCAGTCCGCGCACGTTTTGATACAAAACATTTATATTTTTACGACGACTCGGATTTACGGTAGGCACGAAAGTTCTGCCGCCAGGGCTTAACACAAATATCTTCCGCCCAATTCGATGCAGTTGAGACTTGGTCATCCAATTTAGCAGGCACTCCTAGCTTAAATGAGGCATAGTTCCCTCTCGCGTTTAACGCTTCCACGGTGCAGACGTCGCCGCCGCAGATGTTGTTTAGGTGCGCGCGCACCTCGTCGACAGTGGTGCCCACCTGCACGTAGTACAGGTGAAGGTGCCGCACTCGTTCCGCGGCGCGCAGCAGCGTGGTGCCCGGCGCAGCAGACCCGCGCAGCACTCCGCGCGCGTCCTCCTGCTGGTCGCGAGAGGGCCGGCCGCCGCGTCGTTTGCCCCTCACCTCGGTCCATTCTCCAGCAGCGGTGTCAGAGTTCGCAGCGGTTACTTCATCATTAGTAGGCGTAGGAGTAGGTGGCGATGGTGACAGCTGTGCGCCCTCTGGTGTTAAAGGGTTACTCGGCACGGCTCCGCAGCTATCTTCTTCAGCTAATTTTTGCACTTTGGCCTTTAATTTTGGCCTCATATCGCCTTTCACATTCCTAGAAGCTGAGTCGGAAGTAAGAGATGATTCGATAGACTTAGTGATTTTCACGTGTTGGAGTTCACTAATCGACTTTTTGAGTCTATCGATTTCAGAGTCTTTATCAGCCAAGTTATTTTCATACTCCATGGTTTTATGTGATAAGGTTTCGGAGAGATTGGACAACTTAGTGTTCATGTCACTAACTGTCACACTCAACTGCCGAATTTCCGTCAAAAGAGTGGTCAATGTGGGCTCGTCATCAGTTGGAGGTAAGTTCTTCTTACCGCGGTTGCCTCGAACTGTGTTAACATTATCACTGGAGAGCGTACTATCGCTGTTGTTGTTCCTCGTAAAAGTGTTATTAAGGCTACGAATTGGTGTAGCAGAATCGCCTAGTTTTGGCTGAGAACACTTGCATACTGGACACATCCATGTCGATTTGTACTCCTCGGTAATTTTGGCAAATACATCTTTAGTGATATTTATGCACTCAATGTCATACGTCTCGTTGCATATCGAGCACTCCATATAGTTAAGACTCTTGATTCCCTTACCGCAAGCGCAACAGGTGGTAGCCATAGTGTCGATACCGGGGCGAAATCCAACAGCGATAGTGTAGGCAGCGGGCGGCGAGGCGCGGGCGGGGGCGCGGGCGCGGGCGCGGGCGCAGTGCTGAGCGCGCGTGTTGACTCACCGCAGCGGTGGCACTTCGGGTTGTCGTAGGTCAGGGTTCACCGTCGTTAAATTAAATTTTGAATTTGTTTTGCTTATATCTTTACACTCAGTTGAGATAATTGAATTTGGTTTTCACCGTTTGTCAGGGTCAGCAACTAGCTTCAGTAATTGTATAAGCAAAACGAACAACAAACACTTTTTTCACTAATTTCAAATTAAATTCGCGGAGCGAACAAAAACAGATCTGCTAGCTTAGGCGTATCTTAGGCGAATCTCCCGAGGCATGGATACCATAACAATAAAGGTATCAAGCCCGTAGGTCATAGCCTTTTGGGCGTTATGACTTGTGGATACATAATACTATTATGTTACATATCAGTAAAGAGCGGATTTGTAGTAGGTTTTATATAGATATAAGAATAAGTTTATTTGTGCGGTAAGATGACAAAGTATTCATAGTCCAAACACCAGTAGGAACTTAAGCATAGATTATATTAAACTAAATAAAATTAGAAAAAAAAAAAAAAAACTGCCCGATCCTCCCCCATCCTAGTGATGTGTCCGAGCCATCGGAGTCGAGCCGCTTTCGTCTCTACGAGCGTATGTGGGACGCCCTAACGGACGACGTCCGGTCGGACGTCCCAGATACCGCTGGCGCGATGAAGTGGAGAAGGATCTGCGGGAGCTCCGGGCGCCTGACTGGCTCGAGACTGCGCAGGAGAGAGAGCGATGGCGCTCTTTGGTATCGGAGGCCAAGATCCACTTCGGGTCGCTGCGCCAGCGGAGTAAGTAAGTAAGTAAATAAAATTAGACCTGGTCATATTAAATTTACTGCAGCGTGTCGAGCATGTTCGCCGACGCCAAGGTCCCTGATTACTTCGCGGTGCTGAGGAACAGGGTGGCAACGTTCTGGGACAGAGTGCGTGACTCTAAAAATGAGTTAGTGTCTGTCTTCAATGACAACTTATTTTAAAATGTATCTTTTAAGAGTTGGTTGCGCATGCACCGGAGTCCGAACAAAAAATAACGTAATATAGCGCAAACAACAAGTGACGTCATAGTGCACGTGCAATGCCCACCTGCGCTTCGCTGGTTTTTTAAAAAGCAAAAATAGAACCACAGGGTGAGGACAACCCGGAGAATGATAGCAGGCCATCTATGCCCTTATCCTCAGATCAGACAAGTATAATTTAGTAGGTACGTTCATTTTACATTTGTATTAAATAATTTGTATGGCTTGCATTTTGCCTGAATTAAACGATTAGCAGACGTCCACTGCTGATCTCCATTTTTCTTTTTTTATTTCAATTTGTTATTGTTTGTTACTTGGATAACAAATTGCACTGGTCATATAACGTTTTCCATAAACCTTGCACACCTACTACCTCTTTCTCGATATCATTTCCTCTGCCCGAAGGTTGCCTGGAAGAGATCGCTCTTAGCGATAAGGCACTATTACACTTGTATTTCACTATTTCCTTTTCTATCTCATGTTTGTTATTTTATATTTGTACAATATAGTATATTTTACTTTTACTTTACTTTATATCCATTTAAATCCAATAATAGCTCCTTTAAATCCGCTCTTTAGTTATCTATCAGTCAATTTTCATCAACATTTAAATACATACATATAATATACTACACAGTACATATAGGTAGCAATTGAAAATTCATCAAACATTCGACGAACACACTCACCACTTATTATCAACTCTTTGGTTACACAGATAACAATAAATTAAAACCCCCAGACTTATCAAAATCCCCTGACTTTTTCGTAGTCATCATCAGATCCTCGAGATTCCAGACGTCGGAAAACAACAAATGAACCGAAACTTGAACCTCCTAAGATTCCATCTGACATCAAAGATAAGAGGTACTCCAAAGGTCTTAGAGACCACTGGTACAATTCTGACGTGTCTAAGAGGGTTGTACAGATGACAACTCATCGGGCTATATCCCTTTAGTATTTTGTCTCTTCAACTCATGTCACATCCATACGAATGTCAAGGAATCCTACCAAAAAAAAATTAACTACAATTTATTAGGGAGTTTTGAGGGTTCAAATCCGGTCCCGAAATCCATAGTTTTAAACCTCAGGGGTAAAACTAAGAGGAGGACTAGTAACCCAGCAGGCCCCACTTCCCGCTCGCCCTCTGTCGTCTCGTCCCGCGCAGGCGATACGCCAGTTGTGCGGTTTACCTACAGCTACTGCTGCTACTAGAGTCTACTGTCTACGCGAGATACCTCTCGAAGAAATGCAGCAGCTCGAAGCACACTTCAGCCAGGCTATGACCATCCATTCCAGGCGCACGTTGTGCCTCCCCACCCCATGGACTAGCCCAGCAGTGGACTAGTTAGTCTAGACTTGGCAGTGACGGATCCAGGTAGAGGGGGGTCATGATCCCCCACCCTTCAAGATCTCTATAAGGCGGCCTCGACCCGCCATTGACGATTTTCAGTACTTTTTCCTATTTCAGCAACGTGTACCTCTTCCCATAAAAAAATTTCTGGATCAGAATTTTTAGACTTCAAATCCATAGTTTTAATCCTTCCCCTCCCTCCAGTAACTCTAACCCCACCGCCTCCTCAAAACCTGTCAGGTGCCTATGGGATCAGAGGTTCCCTAGCGTGTCTACGCGAGATACCTCTCGAAGAAATGCAGCAGCTCGAAGCACACTTCAGCCAGAATGAGGGCTATGACCATCCACTCTAGACGCACGTGATGCCGGTCGGCCGCCCACGACGACAGCAGTTCGAGGAGCTCCACGCAGTGGGATAGGCGCTCGTTTAGCACCTGGAGATGATATAGGTTACTAAATATGTGATTAGATTAATACGGATTACTTCGATGAAACTCAGTGGTGATTCAGTAGTGGTAGATCCTAAAGTGAAGGATCGCCTGGGGTGGTACCACCCTCTTATCTATTTCTGCCGTGAAACAGACATGCTTGCATTTGTGTGTTTCGGTTTGAAGGGTAAGAGAGCCAGCGTAATTTGCGGCACATGAGGCAATCCATCTATATCCTCAAGGTTACAGCGCATCAAAAACCCTCCAACATTAATACAGTGAGGTGCGATGTCTATGGGCGACGGTGACCACTTACCATCAGGTGGCCCGTTTGCTCGTCTGCTCTCCTTATTTAATAAAAAAAACTCTGAAGTCCTCCGACTAGTTTCAGCGTGTTTCGAACGCCTGTGGAAAGTGTGATCACCTGAAGGTTGCCTGGAAGATATCGCTTAAAGCGATAAGGCCGCCTTCTGCACATTATATTGTACCTCTCTTTTTTTTGTATGTTTTGTTTTTATCCCGGGTGTGCAATAAAGTATATTTGTATTTGTGAGGCATCTGTCGACACGGCGGCGGCGGCACGCCTCGCACTCTCACGGCCGTCATAAGCTCTTTCACCAAAGGATGTCGCCACCGAGCTTGATATCAGATTTTAGTGTTTTAGACAAATACCTGGATATCGATTCCACTAAATACAACGTAACTATATATAATCTAAACTGCATCGTTATGACGTGTTTCGTATGCTACTATGCACTAACGATCACATTTCAGTTAAGTTCCGATCGATCGAACAGTATTCGTATTTGTGCATTCTAATAAAACGTTTAGTTTATACTGAATCGCAGTTGAACGGTAACAAAACGCTTCAACTGTCAAATATAACGATCGAACATAAGTTCCTCCCGAGGTACTTTTGCCCGTACGATAGTAAATCGAAAGGTGGCAGTGGTAGAGTTATGCGTCAGCAGAATGCGATTTGGTGTCCAAATACGAACGAAAATTAAATTGAAATTGGATAGAAATAGAACTACAAACGTTGTAATTTAGGCGAATTGGGTCCCTGAAGTCCTCTAATATATTATAATATCATTCATTCTATACATATACGAGAGATAGGACGTTACAATGAATTGATATAAGTAATATGTTAAAATTCAGCGATTACAGAGAAAGAGATTACTATGTACTATTTAAAATATTACAAAAGTTTAGTCTCACCCTGGTCCGCCTAGGGATGGTGAAATACGCCACGGTGTTGGAATAGAGGCGCTCCAGTCGCTCCTCCTCCCAGTAGAAGTCGGGCGTGTCCAGGAGATCAGACTCCACATTCAGGCGGTGGCGAAGGGAGAACAACTCACCCAGCTTGCGAACTACCTGCAAGGAACGTTAATTTTTTATTGTATAAGGAGTTTTCCGTGTATGATGTCCGTGTATGTTGTTCATAATAAAATGTATAAATCGTAAATCAGACGGATTTACGATTTTTACATTTTATTATGAACAACACAACTTCCACTTAATTATCATGACTTTACTTCTCACATTTAAAATAAAATATTAAAAATATGGGTTAGGGAAGTCGACTGTTCACTTCCGAGGCTAATAATTGAATGCCTGTCCCCTGTCAGTGCCCACCAAGCATTGCTCCTTTTCATACCCCTAGAGTGGCATAAAGCTTGCTCCTTTTCATACCACTAGAGCGCCAGACGCGGCCAGCGCCCCCAGCCGCGCCTCCCACGCGCCCAGCCGCGCCGACTGCATCGCGAGGCTCACACAACCCTCACGGTAATAGACAAGAGAGACGAACCTCCTTCTTGTCGACGTAGGCGGCGCCCTCGCGCTCCATGGAGCCGGTGTGCGCGCGAACAGACGCGGCCAGCGCCTCCAGCCGCGCCTCCCACGCGCCCAGCCGCGCGGACTGCGCCATCGCGTGGCTGCAACACACGCGGAGCTCAGAACCTGATGGTAAGCGTCGATGAGGTCATAATCCCTTGAGCCCCTGTACACAAAAAGCCATGATGGCCCATGCCCATGGCCATGTGCCACTATTGGACATCACGGAGACGTGGTTCACGTAATGGTCATTTACTGCATGGCGATCGATGGCAGACAGACGTCGAGATTACGGTCACTGCGAATTATATATTACTATTATACACATACACACATACAACGGTTCCAATTGGAACCAGCCTGCTTGGTTCCTGCTCCGAGCGGGCGGGGCTTGAGCGCAACGCATGAGTTTGAATGCAGTCGACTACACGGGCGGACCGGTGGTACCCGAACCAAACCGTCGCTGGAACCGTCCTCGAGTAGTCCGAGCCTAAATGACTCAAACAGTCATTAGTGTCAAACTTCAGGCCTTCCTTGGTCGTTCAGGGATTAAAAATGACTTTAAAACGCATACCTGAACGTGTACCTCTCCAGAGAATTGTCCCTCTCCGGCATCAACACGAAGCTGGACTCTTGCAGCGAGCATTTCTTACTGAAATAATTAGATAACATTAATAATACGAACAGTTCACTCAATGTTGAAGTTTATAGACGTCGAATCAAATCAAAATGTACCTTTAAGTACATTTTTACCTCTTTTTTTACTCTACCGCCGCTTCGTACGGTGCTATGGCAGAAAGGAAAGAAGAGGCGCAAGATTCATTAGTAATACGCAGCTTGTTTTAGATGATATACATTTACAATATTTATTACAACCGAATGGCAACTTAAAACAAAACAATAATTAATTTTCCTATACAAGTTCATACCTAAGTTAAGTGTGGCCAGGCGATTATTCCGTAAATATAAGAGATATCAAAAAACTTTAAACTGACATCGAAAGTTCATTACCTAATGAGTAAAATGACATTGTAGGGACGATCCAATCCAATTAAATGTTCGTAGTAGGGGTCACCAATTGTCTTCCACCTTATGCAGGTCCTCTCGGGACACGGTTGTTTCGGGAGGTACCTGTGCAGGATTGCGGGTCGGGAACCGACGATGGCGTGCCATCGGTGTGGCTGTCCGGAGGACACGGCGCTGCACACGGTAGCGGAGTGTCCTGCATGGGCGGAGCCCCGGGCAGATCTAGCCGCGGCAGTAGGGTCCAACCTGTCGCTGCCGAACATAGTCAAGGCTATGGTCGGCAGCGAGAGGGCGTGGGACGTAATGGTGGCCTTCTGCGAGCATGTAATGGCGCAGAAGGAAGGCCAGGAGCGGATCAGGGAGGACGACCCTTCGTCCGACTTGATCCGCCGTAGGAGAACCGGGCGAAGGCGGCTGGCTCACGCTCGCCACCTTCCCCCTTAAAGAGGACCTCCGGGCAATGGACACGGGGAGTCCATTGCCTGATAACAGGTCCTCGAGTTGGTCTGGCGTGCCCGTGTTCCGGCACGCCACCACAAGCCGAATGGGGACGTGAGTCCCCAGAGTTGGGTCCGCAATGCGGACACCCGCTGGCGAAATCGCGGAAGTTATGCGCAAGCGTTCCCGTGGCTTCGCAGTGGTGCGCAGGAACACCGGGGGGTTTTTGGCCGGTAAAAGTCCGGCATAACCTCTTCGTCTCCCCCATGCGGCGAAGAGGTAAGCATGAGCGTTTACCCGCGGAAAAAAAAGGGGGGTCACCAATTGTAGGAACGTGTTGTATCACGTCGGGGTCACCAATTGTAGGGACGATCCCATCCAATTAAGTGTTCGTAGTAGGGGTCACCAATTGTAGGAACGTGTTGTATCACGTCGGGGTCACCAGTTAGTGAGGACACTCAACCAGGCGCCCTCCTACAACATCAATAACTTTTTTAAATAAAACGAGAAATATCCCTAATTTTGATTTTAAACACTGCCATACATTTACTATGGCATTCGTACAGAGGCTATCGAAGTTTATAATACAGCGTACTGGCTGGAAAAATCTACATGCAACTAAAAAATAAAAACAATATGTTTAACGTTCAAATGGATTGAAAATGATATGTTTTTTACGTTAATGTCCCACGAGACATCTGTTTCCTTCAAACTGAAACAGAGTAATGCAACTTGCATAAAGACGAGTACTTTCGGTACTATTTTAAAGTTTTTTTGATATCTCTTATATTTACCGAATAATCGCCTGGCCACACTTAACGTTACATCCTGTATGTTCCCTAGTTTTACTTACGCACTAGCCTGGTAGACATACGACATTATCTCCCTTTCCTTTGCAATGACTTCTCGTGGATAACTCTCCACTTCATATCTGGAATATATGACACAAAGATTTACTCGGGGTAAATATGTATGAAATATTCATGTTATTCTAAAGTGCGGTTAACTTTCTTCTGTAGGTATACAAGTCAATTATAAACGAGGAAAACTGTAATTGGCCTTCTTTAAGTTTAATACATATGTAATTTCATAATTGTTAATAGCTGTAGATTTCCCTTATAAATAAATATATAAAAATTCTTAAGGCGTACAATGAATATGAAATCTTTGTTCAATTATTTGAGTCAGTATTCGACAAAACACGCTGGCTACCGCGCAGTAAATCGCTGTGCTAACGTCATCTCAAGGTGCTCAGATAACTGGTCAGATATCTCTAGTAGATCCGGGTTTGAAACCATGCAATGTCATGTACTAATGAGTTTTTGGTTTTTCCGAAAGACTTACATACATTTACCAACTGCTCTGATGGTGAAAGAAAACATTGTGAGGAAACCTGCACACTGAGTTAACCAGCGCCTCAGTGCTAAAAGCGCTACGGCAACAGGCTGAGGCAGTCTCCTTTTTCCGGTGCTGCACACCACCTTCATCAAACTTAATTACTTTTGTTTATTTATTTTTGTAATATATTTGTTTAATATTATATTTTGTGTTCTGTACCTAATTGTTTGAATAATTTTTCTATCTTTCTTTCTTTCAGTGCGTGAAATGGGGAATACAATGGCAACCCCATTAAATCTGCCAAGAAAGTCCATTCTATGTGATTAATTCCTTACAATGATCACGATCACGATCACGTGATCACGATCACGAATAAGGAATACGACTTATAAAAGAAATAACCTAGAATACTCACGGTCTCACAAAATCAAGCACATTGCTGGCTTCCATCTCGGTGCAGTTCCAGAACACGACGGCTCCCTCTCTGAAGAAGATGATCTCCCTGGGCTCGGCGCCCACACTGTACACCGCATTGGCTACCACCACGTCGCCTACCTCATGGGTTTTAAGTCTGGAATTAATATTGTACACCGGTGACTATGGATGCTTATTAAACTCGATTGAATTCAGTTGACGATTTAGTAGACTAATTAGAGACAGGCTTCTGTTTAGGCTTTTGACAGAGTTCAATTAAACTGAATTCAGTCTGACAAGTGGATTTAGATTCCAAACCTATAAGATCCCTAGGGCACAAGACTTGACTTGTGCTTGATGATTTTTTAGTACTATTATCTGATTTTTAGCAAACAAGGGTCATCAAAATTATTTTCAGGGTACCCCTGGTCATGTCTTTGAGTGCATAAGTTTCTTGTAACTACACTGTTACAATAAGTATTGTTTTTTAGATAGCTGCTATTTGTTTTACACCGATAGGCTCCCCACACCCACTATCACGTTTGTCCAGCAAATCTTACGGCGAAAAGTGGGAACTACCTATGATGATGGTGGTTTCACTGTCTACCCCCTTGGGTTATGCAATGCTATTTACATTTTGCGACATGACGCTTCAAAAGCCGCTATTGTTGAAGCAAAGATAAACTGTTATCAGCATGTCTGTCTTAATTTATCTGTATGTGGCAAAAGTAAATGAAAAACATGTTTACAACCATTTTTACGCGTAATTTCTCAAGACAAAAACAATCCTTACTTTCCGGGTTCATACAGCTTCTGCTCCACAAGAGCTTCTTTCAAACTCTTCAGATCGTATGAATTAGCCGTTGCGTACGCGAGGGTGAGGTAATGTCCCTCTTTGTTAGTTAATTCTTCGGGAGCAGGCTTCTTATAAACCGCCTTCTTTATCAATGGAACAGCGGACTTATCCTGCGCTACACTGGTCTGGACAGCATCAGTGGCACAACACCTCACAGCTAACTGGCGAGCAACAGCAAATAAGTCGTTTTTCTGTGTTAAAAACTGATTTTTCGGCGGCAAAGTTTCCGAAAACAAACTCATGGAAAAACGTTTAGAAGATGCGCCGCGAAGCGAAGTAACCGCAATTCTCGATAAAAACACCGTCATATTTAATTTTAATCACAATTTGATTTTAATTTTAGTCACGTCGTAAAAATTGCAGCTCTCAAATAAATTTTCGTGAACTGAACCTACCTACATAAATTCGATCGAGGATTTCCAGGTTATGTTTTTGTTCAGTCCTTAGAAAATCTCTAGAGAAATTTTTTTTATTGAATTTCTTCCCATGTTATTCAATATTATGAGGTTTGCCAGAGAAAAATTTCTACATCGTACGATTCGTACATAATTTCATTTATGGCAGTATATTAAAAAAACCATTTACGATATTTAGTATTTTTTAAATATAAAATATAAGTAAATTAGCTGCAATTCCATATTTAAACACGCAAAACGAAAATAGTCGGAATTAGGTACAATACTGATAGTACCTACGTGTGGCAACACCACAAGACATTTCTGCGAATTAATTTCGCACCAATTTTGCGCTTTTGTTTTGTCTCATTTTTCGGAATTTAGAATAGAATCACATTTATTGCCATACAGTATAACAAACAAAAATTTAGATGCAGATACTTATCTACTACGTAAGTATATATGCAAATTGGGCAATTTATTCAATTTTATGCAAGAAACCTGTGTTACTTCATAAATTCATTGTGATTTTCTTGTCCCCCAACGTTGAGTTATTTGAGCCTATGCTTCTCCTTTTTCCTAACAAGAACTTAATTCATAGCTTGTTGTGGTTATGTACTTTTTTCCTACAATTTCCTGTATTTGGAGACAATTGACTCTATTTATTTAATCCCGTGGTGTGTAAATTGTCTGTATGTATTACATCAGGAAACTCCATATTTCACAGCAAAATGAACACCGGTACCCATAGAACTTGTATTTGTTTTGATGCTAAATTGTAATAAATAACAACAGGAAATTATAAAAAAAGGACTCAAACAATAACTTTTGTTTTATTTATTTCCGAATTATTGCCTCGAGGAAATCTGGCGACCAGAGATCCTAATCGTCGTTATATTTATCGATAACTCGGCATCACTAAACATCGATATACGGTCTTCACTATTTGACATCTGTAATTATTATTATTCTCAGGCAGTCGAAAGATGGGAAGAAATTCTATAGAAATACATGAAAAAATACTAGCAAATTCCGCTTCTTAAAACGTAGTGATTGTATGTGCAGCGTTCTTGTTGACATCTTTTTTTTTTTCATGACCATGGAAACAAGTCCTTCAATCGAAATCTTAAATAATGGTTATCGTCAATTCTTCATTAAAATGCTGGTGTGACACATTTTAAATCTATCTAGCGTGTCAATCTTTATTCCTTATCTGAAGTTAGGCACGAGTCGCATTCCAGCAAGTTTTTTAGGTATTAACGGGGTGTAGAAGAGCGAGGGAGCGGGACATGTCCTCCTCCATACCGCGCGGCAGCCCGTACTTATCCCTCGCTCTTGTACACCCCGATAACACCTAAAAACATGTACCGAAATGCGACTCGTGTCTATATTCAGATACGCGGTACAAGCTCTATAAGTTACGGTTTAAGACATTTATTCGCCTGTTCCACATATCCCTACTGATCTATCCCTACTGGTAGTTCACTAAAAAAAGGATACAATCCACTTTGCTTAGGGAAATACAGGATAAACTTATTGTAATTAACAGTGTGTACGGTAGACATAAGGCTTATAAATTAAATTACTAGTGTATAATATGATCTAATTGAAGAGCTGTAGTTTTTCTGAGCTGCGGGTAACCAGAAGACGAATAACACACAAAATAGGTATGATTAGGATTCAATTAAGTATCGACTTGCAGATGCCATTTGGTTTGGTGATAGATATTGCAATTACTATCAATTATTTAAACTCTGTAAATTGGCTCAAAAGGTGGTGCTTTAATTTAGTTTTGAATGAGTTAAGGCTTGTAATTACAACGATTGTTGCTTCGTAATGTAAAGAAAAAAAAAGACAATTCCGCTCGAATATTTGTAACAATTTAATCAGTCCAGCACAGTATCCCCGTCCTCAGCGGTGAACAGCACCTGCAGCTTCCTAGCGAACTCTAACCCGATGCGGCGAGCGCGCACGTCGGGGCCGCCTGCGCGCGCGACGCCCATATTCGCTATCCGGTTCACTTCACCTGGCTGCTGCAGCGCCTGAACGAGTAAATGTGGATTTAGAGTCTACGGTGTCACGCATGCGCTAGCTATGAGAACATGGAATGACGTAATGTCAGTTGTATGAAAGGGAAAAGGGAAGACCTTCCACCAGGCGGGGTGTTGTGCCTCGTGACCAGATGTCCTGGTCCAAATCTCTAACCACCTGGCTTACAACCTTGGACTATGACAGCACTGAGAAAGTGTTGGAAATTGTAGAATGAGTAAACACACAAATACTAGTCATGCATGGGTGTCCTAGTGCGGGATTTAGAGCATCAACCACCTCTTGTATTAATTTAAATTACAAAATACATTTATTTGTATTTGTATAACTATGGATGTTTGGAACTCGTATATATGCGAAGTCCCAGGAAAATTTTGATAGCGCGTTCTACACCGATGTGAGAAGGTACTAATCATAGCGGCCGCGTCGTGCGTCGCCACAAACCTTAAGGCCACGTTCTTCCACGTTCTTTTAAAATTAACCTATTTTTGATTCAACGGTAGGTAAACAATCAAATATATATTTTTTATCGGTTTAAAAATATATGTTGTAGTTTCATAAGAGTTCTTGATTATTTTATGGTTCAAAAACACGATACATCAGCTTCCCACAATCAAAAAAAATACGAAGACAGGTAAATTTTTGAATATTTTTTGGGCGTACTTAGGGTTCGTCAGTGGCCTAGTAGCTAGGACGCCGGATTCCCATGCTAGGTCCGAGTTCGAAACCATGCAATGTCATGTACCAATGAGTTTTACTAATTTTTTCGAAGACTTACGTACATTTACCGACCGCATATCTGAGGATATAAAAAACGAAGGCATGTGAAATCCACCAATCAGCACTGGGCCCGCTCGGTGGATCATGGCCCGTACCCTCTTGTTCAAGGGGAGGTCTGTGCCCCAACAGTGGGGACATTAATAGACTGATGATGACTTAGGGTTCAAATGACGCGCCTATATCAAGCGACTCGGGAGGCGGCAAGCGATGCGAATGACGGAATCCCAGACTAGCCCGTATTTTAATGACTTTAAGGTTTAGTATAAATTATTATCAAAGATAGTCGCTGCACCTCCACTTTTCTAATGAACCCTGGGTAACAAAATTAATGCTTTTTCATCACGGGTGAAATTGGTGCGAGATGGTCCGTAATTCCCAAACCTGCACAGGAGATCGATTCCACTAAATACAACGTAACTAAATAGAATCTAAACTGCATCGTTATGACGTGTTTCGTATGCTACTATCCACTAATGATCCAATTTCAGTTAAGTTCCGATCGAGTTAACGATCGATCGAACAATAACGTATTTGTGCATTCTACTAAAACGTTTAGTTTACACTGAATCGCAGTTGAACGGTAACAAAACGCTTCAACTGTCAAATATAACGATCGAACACGTGTTCCTCCCGAGGTACTTTTGCCCGATCGATAGTAAATCGAAAGGTGTCAGTGGTGGAGTTATGCGTCAGCAGAATGCGATTTGCTGTCCAAATAGAATTGGAACGAAAACTAAATTGAAATTGGATAGAAATAGAACTACAAACGTTGTAATTTAGGCGAATTGGGCCCAAGAATCCGTCCCGCTCTTTCAATAACTAGCGCTATTAAATTTACTATTATTAAATTTCACGTTATAATAGCAACACTAAATATTTTTTTCTGAACACGGCAAAGGAAACCGCCCTATACAGCCAATAAAGAAATACCTCGTACAAAGCCCTTGGGGTCTTGTATTGTGCACACAGAGTCCTCGCGGTCTCCAAACTGGACATGGGCAAAACGGCGACCATTTGTTGCCACAGCCTGGACAGGCCTCCTGAAACAGATATTACAGGGTGAATTAAATAAAAGTTAATAACACGGTGTAATAAATTACAAAAATTGATCGCTTGCTGGCTGATTTTTGTAATTTGACATCGATGTATGGAAACGATTTACGTGCACTCTAGGGCTAACAGAGAACAGGTGCGGCGTAAATGACGTGATGATACGCACTTTCAAGAGCTGAATGAGGATCGTAGCTGTGAAGAGTAGGACGTGTTCCTCATATATGTAACAATAGTGTCAGATTCGAAACTACTAGTTACATGGTTATGTGCCAAATAGTACACTTTTGAACTCTTTCAACAATAATAAGATCGAAAAAGTGGATGGTCATTCGATTTTATAAGTATACTTAGAGGGTGAGTTTTTTCTTCAGGAGCCACGCGGGGCAACTTCTTTAATGCAGCAGTTAAGAGTAATGATCAAATAAGAGCGTCGGTAGCCTAGTGGCTAGGACACCGGACTCCCATGTGGGAAGTCCGTGTTCGAAACCATGCCATGTACCAATGAGTTTATCGGATTTTTTCGAAGACTTTCATACATTTACCGACTGCTCTAACGATGAAGGAAAATAGCGTGAGGAAATCATGTTGAAAGGAAAGCATTACTCCACCAAAAGGTTGTCTGGAAGAGATCGCTCTTAGCGATAAGACCGCCTAGATTGTATTAATCGTTTCGTACGCAGTTTCATACTAATTTTGTGCAACAAAGTGTATTCATTCATTCATTCTCCAGCGCTGTGGTTCCGCCGTACCGGTCGGACCGCAGCACATGCTGAGCATGTGTCTTTTTAACGTTGTTTTTATTAAAAAAAATTCAAGTCTTTTTAAGTTTAATCATGTATGCATAATGCAATGTTGAAAAAATGTGTTTTTCTTAATAACATTCATTCTGTCTGAGGAAATGAAAGTTTTAGAAGGTGTGTGAAATCCACCGCACAGCACTGGGCCCGCTCGGTGGATCATGACCCGTACCCACTTGTGCAAGGGGAGGCCTGTGACCCAACAGCTGATGATGATAGTTTATGTACAACATTGTAAGGTCAAGATATATACGTGTAATATGAATTTGTGTGCAATAAATAGTTTTGTGTTTGTATGATGTATGGAATGTTGCCATTATTTAAATTCTACTAATTAAAATCATAATAAAATAAACCTAAAAGTGCAGTGTCGGACTGTCGGTAAGTACATACCATTTTTATCAATGGCAATGCAGTTCTTGTTGTCACCTCTCATGTAGAAATCAACTGCCTCGTCTTGTGCGTGTTTCGCCTTCCTGTCAATCATTATATCGTCAGTGGAAAGGAAAAAATGCTATAGCGCCATAATGGAGATTTTGGGAAATTGGATTTAAAGTATTTAGATAAAGTAAAGGGTATAGTCGGCCATTTTAACGTATCAGGTCAGGAGGCCAATTCTCACGTAGTGATATAAATATTACAGTAGATAAATATCGAGAAAAAATGCGGATATCGAAAGGCAAGACTTTTTCTATTGTCGCATTATCACCTTCGATATTTATCGAGTTTCGATTTTATATCCCGTTTGAGAGGAATTCCTTGAGAATTGACCTTCAGAATACGGTATTAAACTAAATTTTATTTTTTATTTACTTCTAAACCCGCATTTGACCTCGATCTCGCCTGATGGTAAGCGACGATGAGGTCGACGATGAAGTCCATCGTCGCTTACCATCAGGCGAGATCGAGGTCAAATGCGGGTTTAGTAGTCAATAAAAAAATAAAAAAAACAATACAGAAAAAAATAATATACAACTTACTTGTGAGGCGCCTCGGCGATAGCCTTCGTGAACTGAACGATGACTCGCGCCAGCTCGCTCGATGTGTTCAGTAGAACCGTGTCACACTCCGCGCTCACCAGTAGATCTGGAACCATACATGGTAGGTTTAAACCTTAATACGGAGTTAGAGCTGACCAGAAATAGTATCTTTTAACTTGTCAAATGTGAGCCGTTACCCCCGGGGATTCGGGAACTCTTTTGACACCTTTCATTCATCGCATCGACGATTGACTGGTATAAGCTTACTTACTTTGCTTACTTGCTATTGGACTAAAAAACTTAATATCGCTAGAAAGAAGAATTTAGTTTTTCTCAAAGATATTCGGAAATATGCTCAATACATTCGGATTTTGAGCCAAGGAAGAGTAGGTACATACTTCCTGTCTCGAAACCAAATATTTTTATTAAAAAAAATTGGCGACAGTAATGGACTTTCATACATCTCTCATAAAATATAATAAGAATGTTACCTGTTCGAGCCATTTCTAAATCGATTTGCGTCATTGGATTCTGATTGCTATTCTGCGTCTTTCGTCCTGCCCTGGTAAACACATTTTAAGTTTCAAAATACTACTTGGACCCCAAGTTACGAAGCAACGACCCTTGTTATTGGCAACATTTAAAATGGCAACATTAATAGAATTCCAATACAAAACAGCATCAATGTTGGCATCTTGCTTCGTGAATTTTGGCCCTGTCCTTTTTTAAGTGACGTAATACTGACGATAAATGGACTTATGTTTTTCAAAACATTAAAAAAAAATGGTGAAGGAAAACATCTGTGAAGAAAAATGTCTGGGGAGATATTATTAATTTATTTGTGTCGTATCTTTGTACTCTTGGACAGGTTTTGACCAGCCATCGGTCATGGTCCAACAGAACACTAGCGCTGTAGACATTCTTGTCTGCAGCAATAAGTTGAGCTGAGACCCTTTTCACAACAACAGCAGACCATCAGACATGATTTAGATATGTTTACCGTAGACTACATAATTATTTTATTATAATTATAACTGTTTCGGTCATTGCTGTGTGGGAAATAAACGTATTACTTAATTAACTACGTTTTCATAATAATGTGCAATCCAGTAAACCCACATATGTTTAACATACTCCCATAATGATCATCATAAATGACACCTCAGGCAGTACCTGGATGGGTGACCGCTAATGGCATATTTCATCTGAGCTCCTCCGTGCCTCTGGAGAGCATGTTAAGCAGTCGGTCCCGGTTGATGTCGTTCGACAGCAGTCGTTAAGCCATGTCAGGAGCGTCGGTGGTACAGTGGCTAGAACCAGACTCCCATGCGGGAGGTCCGGGTTCGAAACCGTGCAGTGCCATGTACCAATAAGTTTTTCGTATTTTTCGAATACTTACATACATTTACCGACTGCTCTAACGGTGAAGGAAACATCGTGAGGAAACCTGCACACTGCGATGACCAGTGTGTAAAAAATGGGGTAGGCACAAAAGATCCTCAAGGATGGAAGTGCCGCTGGGTTATTCCCCGCCCCCTATCATAAGATAAGCCATGTCAGAGGCCTACGGGCGGCCTGAACAACTCTGACAAATAGGTTGGCCACTAACCATAAGATATTGCAAGCAAGCAATATTTAAAATAAACAAACATAAGCAGAGTTCCTCACTTGAAATGGTTATTAACCCCGAATATAACGACAGTCAAGGTCTTGCCGACTATTTCCTTAATCCGGCTGATGTGTTGAGCCAATGTCCTGGTGTGGACGTGCTCGGCTACATCCTCGGCCATCATGACGTACAGTGCTACGTCACAGGGTTCTTTGGAGGTCAATTGGACCTGTAATCGGGACCAGTAATTTTTTGGCAAGGGCAGAACCAGAAATATTTTGATGGGGCATCGGTTACTGAAATTGGAAAGTAGGACTAATAAATGAATTCTGGTAGCACACTACACCTTTCAGCAGGTAAAAGATAATTATATCACACATGAGTTGCTGGATAAATTCTCCCAGTCACTCACAGTCTCCGAAATCCCAGAAGTGTGCATCATTTTATTCAGTAATTATTTTAGTTTATAACCACACAGTTTTCTCACCAGTTCATTATTTTTAGCCAGTGCAGGAGGTATGTTCCTACTCCACAAGACGAGTGCAGGGTCAAAGATGTCGCTGGAGGTGACCACACGAGCTCCGGTCGCTGTCACCTCTGTATTAACGTCAGCGCAGTACCAGGAGGCATGCAGAGCCGGGTGCATCTCTACATTCATGTACTGCAAATAAAGTTTTGTTTCAGTTTATAAATTAATTAAAAAATAGGTTTAACCGGCATTGTCCTGGTTTCAGACATTGGTTCCGGCGGGTTTGGTATTTTGTGTCAATTAACGGTTGTATAAACTTAAAACAATAGACGTGTGCATGCGACAAGCTGTGTAGTGTGTGGGTAACCCTCGGCGCGTAATTGGAATTACATGCAACGACTTTTATAACAAAATTAAAAAGAATGATAGTGTTGAAAATAGTTCACTCCAAGGAGAAGTACGGATGGTACAAAAAATATTAAAATAATTTAATTTTCTGCTTCAATAGACTTTCATTACTTTCGTGACCTTATCAATCTGCTTTATTTAAAATAAAACATTTTTTGGTAGTAGCGTAACGTGTTTGTCTTCGGCCTATCCTGTCCCAGTTTAGAGCTTCATAATTATGGTAAGCCTATAAATACCATAAGTATGTGTTAAGTTCTATCACAAAAATATATTAAGAACGACTATTACCTTCATGCACTCTCCAGGTCTGTAAATGTTATCCATCCTGGTGTAAAGTAAATCCTTTCTCATAGACTCGTTAGGTACCTCTCCTTTCTTCAGCAGCTATGTAAAAAACTGCTTCTAAGCTGGATACTAACTCTGAAACATTATCTAAGTATCAAATCTGTTGTGTTCTGTTGCTTGAATTTATTGAATGTTAATGTAAAAATGTAGGTAACTAAAAACAGAAAAATATCCCCATTTATTTTTAAATATTATTTTGTTATTTCTGTTCAAATGTTTTGTTGTTTATTTTCTCCGAATTGTAAGGCAAAGGGATCTATTTTAAACCTATACAGTCATATCGCATAAGGTTGAAAATTGAACGACATATCTATCCTCTTGAGTTTGGAGAGCAGTCGATGTTAGGAAACAGAGGATTTTTATTAATTATGACATTTTTATGGGTCTCTAAGCACTGAATAGTAAAAAAATTCTCACGATTTTCCCCAAAGTTTTTCACTATGTCTTTACATGAGGACATCATGTTTCTGTCTCTGTGTGAGGACGTTATTTACACATAATTATGTGCACGTAATCACATAACTTTGGCTTTAATTATTTATCTAACTTGACATGTAACACACGTTTGGAAATAACCGTTAGTGTTGTTATGAAATATGTAAATAAACAAACAAATAAATAAACAAATACCCTTTAAATCTTTCCAATAAAATTGGCGTAAGGGTTCATACGTGAAGCAATAAAATCGACTGATTTGACAACCCGACAAAGCCAGACAAAGGCGCCGCTATTGATTTCACATAAAACGCTCGTATAAATCATCCTGTGCGAACCGAACCGCCAAGCGCTTTCCGCAAGCTTCTAATTTTATACGGACGGGAAACGATGCGATGTATGTAATTGCTTGCTTTTTGTTTGGCCGTTTATTAAAGCGCCATTTATTAAACAAGCCACGCGAGAGATTTTGCTTTTTCTAAAAACTGTTTGATAATTGAGACATAGACCAAAAAAATTTAAACAACAATATTATGTAGGGTAGATGGGCAACAGTGAACCACTAAAAAGTTAGATGGTCATATTTCTGCCGTATGTAGACGCAAGAAGGTGATTTTTAGATTAATCAGTAGCTCTGTTATCTGTCTTTTCTGAGCATTGAAATTTCACCTCTAAATTAAACGATACAGGATTTATTTGTCGTTTTCCAAAAAATGGTAAATTACTCACTGACACAAGACAAGACAAGACGCAACTTTCACTATGGGGCCAATATAACCAAAATATGAAATAGCAAAAAATAAATCACCCCCTTTCAGGTCTTTGTTACGCCTAGTGGCGTAGTGTACGTTAGTGGCGTAGCGTGGTCTAACCTAGACGTGAGCAAAGTCGCATCAGCGAAGCCCTTTTCTTTCAGTATCTATTCCCAAGATCAATGCAAAAAGAGAATATTTACGATGAAACTAGTGAAGTCATGATGGATCTGCAAATTTCATCATTATGAGGTGTTTAAATGATAAAACAATGTTTTTGTAACCTCTTCGGTACTAAAAATAAGGCTAATAGAGCACACCCGGCGGGGTGTAAAATTAATTATTGTATGTATGGTCAAACCTCGGTAAAGCTTATTCTTAGTAGGGTCTTTTAGGGTACGGTCTTGAGTCACCAACAAGGGGGCCTCGCACGAGGCTTCTTTAAGTGCGAAGCAGTGGGCGAGGGGCCGCTTCGCCCACGCCCAGCTACGCTACAGCACCTGCATATTGATATTTACCCAATATTTGAGGAGCTCGTAGCCTAGTTGCGAGCACGGTCCGAAAGAGATCGTGCAGGTTAAGCATCGTTGGCGCGGTCGGTACCTGGATAGGTGACCGCTTGTGGCATATTTCATCTGAGCTCCACCGTGCCTCGGAGAGCACGTTAAGCAGTCGGTTCTGGTTGTTGTCGTTCGACAGCAGTTGTCAGAGGCCTACGGGCGGCCTGAACAACTCTGACAAATAGGTTGGCCACTAACCATACAATAAGCAAGTACCCATTATAATTGTTAAAGATTATGTCATAGTAGATTAAAAGTATTCATCTGAATTTCCTGAATACACCACCTATTCACACCAAACCGATATTTTGTAGCTGCAAATAGCGGTGCGTCGAGGTAAAAAAGGTGCAAAACTTTTTGCCCTTACATTGCCCTCTCGTTGTTTCCAACGGCGAGCTGAATTAATTCAAGCCTTTCGCAATCCGAGTGCTCTCCGTGAGATATGAACACCGAGGCATAGATTATTACCACAACAATTTATACCTACAAAGGACGAGCCTCTGAGAGGAATTGTCTGACTTTATTATATAATTTATTGATATGAAGAATGTAATCCATTTCAAGTTCTTATTGTTGATTTAGCTGATACTTTATTGTTAATTATTATTTTACTATGATTGACTAATGTACACAAGAAAAAATGTAACTTATAAATTTTCTTAAATTAGGCCGCCCGGTGCACTTATCCCTACCAAGCTATCCCTACCAGTAGGGATAAGTGGAATTTTTTCCACCTATTTCTACCGGTAGTGATAGGTGCACCCTCAAATTCCACATAGTGCTACTGAGACACATGTACACTTGAATTGAAAATAAAAATAAAAAAAATATATATAAATGATAAGGATGCTTTAGTGGTCCGGGTTCGAAACCGTGCAGTGCCATGTATCAATGAGTTTTTCGGATTTTTCGAAGACTTACGTACCTACATTTACCGACTGCTCTAACGGTGAAGGAAAACATCATGAGGAAACCTGCACACTGAGATGACCAGTGTGTAAAATGGGGTAGGCACAAAAGATCCTCAAGGGTCGAAGTGCCGCTGGGTTATTCCCGGCCCTAATTATTATAATGTTTCGTTTCGAACACAATTTATATTCTTAACGAATAAATAAATTGAAATTGAAATTCAATCAAAAAAATACCTATTTGGTTTTTAAACCTCATTCCTCAGCATATCGGTGGTCATCTATCAGATAAAACTATTGATAAATAAGTAAAATTGCTTGACTGATAGTGGTCTATTTATGTAGGTACACCTAAAGTAGAAATCGTTAAAGAAACAGACACAAACAAAAGAACCACAATACATAGGTATTTTACGAGTATAATAACACCCAAAAATAAAGAAATTAGACTACTAAAAATAACAGAAATAATAGTCATCATCACATGAACACTAAATCATCTTATTTTGTGAAATTGCTAGTATTATAGCCTATATTTTTATGTGAGTGCTGTTCACGTCTGTAATTGGATTGTATATTAGAACCTTACCATATAAATAAGCTCGAATAATCCTAAATGGATAAACTAAAGATGTGCCAAATAAATAAAATAATAAAAAAAGACAATAAATGATGCATAATAAACTATAAATGCATACTACACATAGGTAAAATACACCTATTGTAAATTAAATTTCATTCTCGGCGTTTTTCTGTTTGTTCGTACGTTATGTTTACTCTATGCCTGAGGGGGCTCATATTCCCTCCGTCCTCCACTCCAGTCTGTCTTTGTTTACGAGGGAGCGCGGCTGCACCGCGTTGGTTCTCCGCCGCGCACGCATGACGAATCAAAAATAAAACTTATTTACTAACCATATCCTGCTACGATGACCGTACGTATAGCATAACGAGTTATTTTTAACGATGATTCATTGGCAAAAAAACTTTTATAACCAGTCTGCCTTAAATTCCTTTGCGTGCGGAATTATGTAAAAAAAAGTTTTCAGATAGATGTGTTGCTGCTAACTGCGCCGAAAAGTAAAGAAGAATAAATTGAAAAGTGATGAATAAATTGAAATAATTAATCTGCGCTTAAATCGCGCATAAATATCGTGAATAACAGTAATAAAACATATTTAAATTTAATTTAGTTACGCATTGATTGATCGGCTTTACAAGTGACATTTGCCTTTCAAAACCATCATAAAAACAAAAACAACAAACAAAATGGATTGGCGCGAAAAACTTTTCGGGAAAGTGCTTGTGAAATGTGATTCACCAGGAACGAAGAACGGCCAGTTCGAAAACGTATCGACATTAGAAGCGTTGGCCGACTGTGTGGAGGACGGTGATGGGGGAATTTGTGGTATTTATTTCTCGTTCGCGAACATCAGCGATTCGAGTGACGATTTCGGAGTGCGACTGGAGGAGGTGTATAAAAGAGTGCAGCCTCGCTTGAGGGTTGTCCAGGTGGTTTTGTGGGCGCACGTGGGAACGCCAGAGGGCCCAGTGGAAAGGGAGGCCGGTTTTCGGCGGAGTTTGACCGGGAAGCCGTGGTTTGCTGTGCCGTTCCATGATGTTGATACGAAGGTGAGACTTTACATACTTAGATAACTTCATATTATTTCCCTTACTGGGTAGGCATAGAAAAGGGAGCGCCATGATTATCTTTCTATTTTGGCACGCCTCTCTTGCTTCCTCTATAGTCATTCGTCGTTTTAGGCATCTTCGCCGAAGGTGAGATTTGGATAGAAATATATCAACAAAATACAAACCTTTCAATCTTTTACCTGACAGATCAATTTCTCATATCACAGCACACAACATTGGCTTTTAATACCGCTGCAGGTCCTTTTCGGATTTATAGTATACTGAGCCAAAGTTGCGTGCCATGATAGGCATTTCCCTCGTGGACAGAGTGCCGAATATCGAGATCCGGAAAAAGACGAGGGTGCCGGATATAGCCAGTATAGTGTCCAGGTCTAAGTGGAGATGGGCAGGGCACGTGTGTAGAATGCAGGACGATAGGTGGCCCCGAAGACTGCTCGAGTGGCGACCCCGAGTGGGGCGCAGAAGTGTTGGTAGGCAGCCCGCGAGGTGGACCGATGACATTGTGAAGACGGCGGGGAGGATGTGGATGCGAACGGCTAGAGATCGAGGAGAATGGCGTGCACATGGAGAGGCCTATACCCAACGATGGGTTACGTTAGGCTGAAAAGAAAGAAGAAGAAAGAAGAGCCAAAGTTCCGTCATGATCCACAGCCATACATACCTCCTTCTTTTACGTACTGTTAAACGGATAATAACAACTTTTAATTTCAATTTCCAACTCCACTCCGGATCGCATATAAATCGTACATTTTAAATCACACTCTAATTATAACACCGGTTGGTCACTACCGCACGTTAAGCAAGCATTATATAATATATAAAACCAAAATTTAATAACTCGTAATTCAAAATTCCATCGCAAAATAATTCTACTCGAAAACTCCTTAAGATTTGCGCCGTAAAGTTACCGTTGCAAAGGTTTTAGACCTATTCAGACGTATTCAAAGGGAGGACAGCCCTCCATCCCTCCCGTAATTACGGGAGCGCCGGGGTTGCCGCCTCGACTCTATACCGTGTATCACCCTAAATTACTTTCCGTCCCTCACAAGGGGGCTTTTTACGTGCACTCTAGGGCTAACAGAGAACAGGTGCGGCGTAAATGACGTGATGATACGCACTTTCAAGAGCTGAATGAGGATCGTAGCTGTGAAGAGTAGGACGTTTTCCTCATATATGTAACAATAGTGTCAGATTCGAAACTACTAGTTATATGGTTATGTGTCAAATAGTAAACTTTTGAACTCTTTCAACAATAATAAGATCGAAAAAGTGGATGATCATTCGATTTTAAAAGTATACTTAGAGGGTGAGTTTTTTCTTTAGGAGACACGCAGGGCAACTTCTTTACTGCAGCAGTTAAGAGTAATGTTCAAATGAGAGCGTCGGTAACCTCTAGGACACCGGACTCCCATGTTGGAGGTCCGAGTTCAAAACCGTGCAGTGCCATGACTTACGCACATTTACCGACTGCTCCGACGGTGAAGGAAAACATCGTGAGAAAACCTGCACACTGAGATAACCAGTGTGTAAAATGGGGTAGGCACAAAAGATCCTCAAGGGGATTTGACGGGATCCATAAAGGAACTGACGCGCACTGGCCTCTAAAGAGACTAATAATTTCTGTTTCATCCAAGATGATATTTATTTTCTAAAATGTATAACGTGATAACGTCCCCTTGGGGAACTTGCCTACATGCTACATGGTAACAGAAATTCGATACAAACAGACAGACAGACGGTCAGCAAAACGACCAAGAGCGCTGACCTCGATACAAACCCGCAGTCACGTGTGAGCCCGCCAAGTCATATCATAACGAATAACGATTAAACTTTAATGCGGAGCGCGAAAAGGGAGCTTTTGCGGCGTTGGAGACATGTGGCATTAAAAGCTTTGAGGCGGTAAACACGGCGAATGCATAATCACAACATTAGAGGAACAAGACCTCAGAACTTTGCCACTTTGTATAATTAAAAATTAGTACAGTAATAGAAAATAATAATCGATCTTGACATCACAACCGTCTAGTGGACTTATCCACTTCATAGATATTATTTGGATATTATGCCCACTGATTATGCTTCGTTTAGAGGCGAGCGAGACACGCGTCGAATTTGAATTTAAATCCGCGCTTTCTGCAGAATACATTTAGGGCCCATTCTTTTCACACTCCCTGTATTCTTAGGAGGTCGGTTTTGTCATCCTTTGCGTTTATAAATCTGGGTTTTGTAATTCTTAGGAGAGCAAATCCGAAGGTAAATAGCGGGTCCATTCCCCACCCATTATTTTGTACAAAAATCTTAAGTCAGTCAATATAGACAGCCGTAGGTAAAGCAAACATGGTGAGGTGATACTTCATATAAATGCGGCCCCTGAGATCGAAGCGTTGAATTCTTCAAAAGTTGCTCCAACACGCGCGTCACTGTGTGTTTACGGTTTAAATTTAATATGCATAATGTCAGTATGTAATTACCTACATAATGTTGATAAAGTGTGCTTGGTATGCGCGGTGGAACCTCGGGTTTATGAGAGGTTTCGCGTATGTAAATGTAAATGGGATATTGACCCTCATTGCAATTAAAATAAGGCATAAAGCTAAATGTGTACCTTCGTTACTTATAGTTAAAAACATTACATGCAGTACCATGAATAGATTATCAGCAGTTCTCGAATCTCGTGTATTCATCAGGGACTGCTCTATTACACAAAAGTCTGGTGTGTCTAGCGCCTAAAATATACAACAACTTACCTGAAAATATCTTTATTGTAACATGTAAAAAGTAAACACTATACAATAGCTTACATATTCATAATATAATGTAAAATTAGTACCTACTGAACTTTGACACATCTCAAGATGTAATGAGCAATTATTAATCTGGTAAATTACTTAAGAAGGTATTTAGCCTGTATAAGTAACAACATCACATGTAATTTGTATACCTTAAGTTTAGTTATGCAATTGTTTATATAAGGTTGATTAATAAAGAATTTATAAAACAACAACAACCTGAAAATATCAAAATGCTTGACTTGAACAGGTTCAGGAATTAGTTGCTCACATTTTTGGTGAATAAAACTTACTATACTTTATATATTTTTAAGATTGCATTATTACATTATTATTATATATTTTTAAGATTGCATTAAATACTTGTGTTGATATTAATTTCACTAAATAGATACTTATTATTATACATTATACATTTGCTTCTTATAATAATTTGCACGCCTAGCAAGGTTTATGGAAAACGTTATATAAGATAATTTTATTTACCACAATAACATATAAATACCAAGGTAATTAATTACCATACTATACTTACTAAGTACATAAAGTAAATAGGCAGATATATATGTATACTTCAATAAATAATGATAAACATACATAAAATAATAAATAGACTACATCAACTAAAATATATAATGAGTACATAACATACAGGAAAAACAGAAAAGGAATTATTAATAATACATAACATACAGAAAAAGCAGAAAAGGAATTATAAAGAATTATTAATTACCTAGTACAGCAGTACGTACTTACTAAATTCATGGCAAGGATGTTTCAACTACTCTTTACTCTACAACTAACTAACTCTTTCTCGAAATCATTTCTTCTGCCCGAACGTTGCCTGGAAGAAATCGCTCGAAAGCGATAAGGCCTTATCTTGTTTGTTGTTTTCTATTTGTGCAATAAAGTGTATTTTAATTTACTTTACTTCCTTGTCGAGGACTTACCCCCTTTCCTTTCCTTTCCCTTCAACTAGCTCCTCTCTCCCCCGAAACCTTAGAACCCCCTAACAGCCCTGCTACAGTAGAATGTAGGATCGAGTTGCGCCGACAAGAACAATGACCATAGAACAATGGTAGCACCATACCACACATATGGTATGTCGTAGGTATACTCGTATGTGCACAGAGCAAATATTTTGACTGCCGGCGAGTGGCGGAACGGGAATGCGCTGGGTTAGGTAGATATGAGTAGAGCCACGTGATAAAGAAATTGAAGCGACACTGGCTTAAAGGCTAGGACACGACACTGCGGTGCAAACATCGCCAGATCAAATGTTATTGGACTGATCGGATTTTGAAAAGTCTTTATTTTAGTAATGAACAATATACATGTTAATTTTAACTAATTAACAATATCATATATATCACTAAAGTCGCGCTATCCTTTCGGCCGCTATGCGCATGGGCTTGTTACTGAGGGTAAAACTGTCGAGGAGAAATGGATGGAAAGATGGAACATCTCGGCGGTCCCTAATCGACACTTGATCCAGAACCCAAACAGCATAGTGAACGGTTTTCACCTGCCCAGATCACTGTGGTCGAAACTGAACCGCCTGAGGGTCGGACAGGGACGATGTGGTGAACTCATGCACAAATGGGGCTTTAGAGCTGACCCTGCGTGCTCCTGCGGGGGGGCCGTGCAAACAATGAGCCACCTAACGGAGGACTGCGAAATATGGGCCATACCAGGAGGAATCGACAGATTACACTTGCTGGACGACGTAGCCATAGCATGGCTGAAGAATATTTTGCCTTTGTAAAATAATAGTGTGATGCTGACGACCGAACGATAATGAAAAAAATAAAATCATATTTGCATTTTTGTCTGCAGCAATCCTCAACTCAGCTTGAGTTGAGACCCCTTTTCACAACAACGGCAGACTACCAGACATGATTTAGATATGTTTACCTTTGACTACATAATTATTTTATCATAATTATAACTGTTTCGGTCATTGCTGTGTGTGAAATAAACATATTACTTACCTACTTACTCATATTAAATAATTATTTTTTATGGTTAAGTAAATATTATTACCATGATGAACAAGGATTTAAAATTGAATGAAAATATCTAAGTATGTGAGACTCGCATCCTACATAATTATTAAACAAAAGAGAATACAATAATAAGATTACAATGCATCGAGCTTAGATAACTTTTTTAATAGCCTATAGACTGTCCCACTGCTGGGCAAAGGCCTCCCCTCCTTAGATTACTTATGTGAATCAAAACGAAGTGGTTGCACTAAACACAAGTACAATCTACTCCTAGGGTTTCATACAAATGCAATACACACATAGCTTGGTATATTGCCGACGTCATACGCATTGCTATTGCACTGGCATGGTCCTATAATGGGCCGAAGCTTCAGAAAACAAACAATAACTTAAAATAAATTTAGATCTAGTATCCAACAATATCAGTGGGAAGGCTGGGTAGACCGGAGGGGGGGGGGGGGGGGGGTTTAGACCCGACCCGTGCGCACCAGACGTGAACAGTGAACCGGTGACGGACAGCTGAATGGGACTCGCGCTCCTGCATTTTTGAACCAAGGGTTATTGTATGGCGTGACGGTACCGGACGAAATCTGCTGCGGCCATTGTTGAATATCTGGTTTTAAAATAATATTGCTAGTATCAGTTCCTGGTCAGGGTATATGTAGCTACCTACCTAGGCGGCCGAAGGGACCTAGATATATAATCAAATGACTTTTATACCTACTTCTTCTTCTAAGTCGTGTTCCTATTCCTGAGGGTCGTGATCATTCTAAGGAATTATTTACATAGAAAGACTCTCGTGGCAGATTTAAAGGGGTGGTTTGCCATTGCCTTCCCCATTTCACACACTGGTTATCTCAGTGTGCCGGTTTCCTCCCGATGTTTTCCTTCACCGTCAGAGCAGTCGGAAAATGTACGTAAGTCTTTCGGAAAAACAGAAACACTCATTGGTACATGGCACTGCACGGTTTCGAACTCGGACCTCCCGCATGGGAGGCCGACGTCCTAGCCACGACGTTACCGACGCTCTAAATGTGTTTTGATAAAAATGTGTTTGAATATTTACGTGTCAAAAATAATAATTGAACTCTTTCAGTGTAAACCTTAGCTAAATTATAAGCACGTTATAAAAAAGAAATTAATATTACATTTTTATATTAAAAAAATGTCATGTCTTTTCTCTGCTTAACATATTTTGTTTCCCATGTGTGTGACTCAGTTTTTTTCTACGGACTTCTAGTGCCCTTCACTAGTTCGACCCCGGGTTCATAAAACCAAAAGTGCTGACTCGTCGACCGCCATCGCGTGGTGTCGACCATTACCTACGTCCAAAAGTTCTAATGTCTCAATCTTTATGTGCAGCGCTCACGTCACCATAGTTCACTGAACTGAACTAGAGGTTACTTCAAAGACGTTCCCAGTATTGGTGAAAATCAATAATGTAAGATGGAATGTAAGTAAGTAAGTAATATGTGTATTTCACACACAGCAATGACCGAAACAGTTATAATTATAATTAAATAATTATGTTGTCAAAGGTTGCTTGCTTGCTTATCGTATGCATAGTGGCCAACCTATTTGTCAGAGTTGTTCAGGCCGCCCGTGGGCATCTGACATGGCTTAACGACTGCTGTCGAACGACCACAACCGGGACCGACTGCTTAACGTGCTTTCCGAGGCACGGAGGAGCTCAGATGAAATATGCCACTAGCGGTCACCCATCCTGGTACCGACTGCGCCAACGTCGCTTAACCTGTACGATCACTTTTAGACCGTGCTCGCAACTAGACTACGAGCTCGTCTATGTCTGATGGTCTGCTGTTGTTGTGAAAAGGGCCTCAACTCAGCTTATTGCTGCAGACAAGAATGCCTACAGCGCTTGTATTATGTTGGACCATGTCTGTAATAATCTAATAACATTATAGTTAGATGAGATCGCCGGGGCCTAGTGGCTAGGACGCCGGACTCCCATGCGGGAGGTCCGGGTTCGTAACCATGCAATGCCATGTACCCAATGAGTTTATCAAATTTTTTTGAAGACTTACGTACATTTACCGACTGCTCTAACGGTGAAGGAAAGCATCGTGAGGAAACCTACATGTCTGAGGAATTGAAAAGTTTCCGAATTCGTGTGAAATCCACCGCTCAGCACTGGGCCCGCTCGGTGGATCATGACCCCGTACCCCTTCATGCAAGGAGAGGCAGGTCTGGCCCAGCTCATGATAAGATGAGAAGCTTATATGCGTGACGGTGGCCAGCTAGAGCATTCTTGGGTTTATGTATGATATTAGGTGAGGCGTGTGACAGCGACGTAATTTTATTAATAATAAATACGACGTAATAACCCTTATATTATTATGAAAATATTTTAATTATTTTAGTTAGATATTTGGTATATCTACCCACATATATAGCTGCTACGTCAAAATGGCTTCAATTCCACATCCAAAGCTAAACCTAAATGAAACTCTATCACGCTCATTCAAATACTAAACTGTGCACGATGAACGGGACTTTTCGTTTAGGTATATCTTTAGCTCTGGCGGCCACCCCGGAATCGACGCCACTGTATGCCTATTCATTCTATTATTTCGTAAGTCCGTCCTCCATTGTAAAGTACTAGGTACGAACAATACGCCAAAGGATGGAAGAGAATGTCGACACAATAGGCCATAATTCCGCGCCACTCCATGTTTTTCTTATATAAATTCCCTTTATTTCTTCTTTGTTAAATCGTACGTCTTATCCAGAAGCTATATTTCCTTTTTAAGAAGCGAAGATTAAGTAGATATCTATAGAACGACAGGAAATTGAACTGAATGATTTAATTCAGGCTTCGCCAATGATGCGATTTTTTTATTGTACATCCTTATCCTTTTGCTCTCCTGAGCAGACGAGCAAACGGCCCATCTAGTAAGTGGTCACCGTCGCCCATAGACATCTCACCTCACTATAACGTTATTAGTGGATTTTCGATGCGCTGCTAACCTTGTGGGCTTAGATGGTGTGATTCATGTGCCAGTAATTACACTGGCTCTCTTTCCTTCAAACCGAAACAGCAATGCATTGTCAGTTCCCTCAACGGTGTGTTAGGACTGGTCTGCCCAACAATCTAGCCAAAAAATAAAGATCTAATAAACTATCGGATTTCATATGATTCTGGTAGTACCTAACTCAAAGGAAATTATTTAGGTAAAAAATTATAAATGAACAGCGGAACCAGTACCGGTTTTAGCACCACCGGCGCCCTAGACGCGATTTCTACGGCTAAATCAGGCCTTCGACGCCCCTTCATGTCTGGCGCCCTGGGGCCCAATTCGCCTAAATTACAACGTTTGTAGTTCTATTTCTATCCAATTTCAATTTAGTTTTTGTTCCAATTCTAATTGGACACCAAATCTCAATCTACTGACGCATAACTCTACCACTGCCACATTTCGATTTACTATCGATCGGGCAAAAGTACCTCGGGAGGAACTTATGTTCGATCGTTATATTTGACAGTTGAAGCGTTTTGTTACCGTTCAACTGCGATTCAGTATGAACTAAACGTTTTAGTATAATGTACAAATACGTTACTGTTCGATCGATCGTTTGACTCGATTGTAATTTAACTAAAATTTTATCGTTAGTGGATACGAAACACGTCATAACGATGAGGTTTTGATTCTATTTAGTTACTTTTTATTTAGTGGAATCGATCTCCTGGGCGGTGCCAAACCGCGCCCTGCCCTAACGCCGCTACTGAGCGGAACTCTAACAAACGAACTTTGAGTTGAAAAGAAGTGGTAGTGGTATACATAGCTACTACTTGCTCTAAAAACTGGGTAATCATGAATTCAGCGCGCGTAACGAATTTATTCTGAATTCATCTCGCAGTTTTTAAAGCGAGCTTTAACATTTGCAGAAATGTTTTTAAATTTCTTTTCTTTTTCATGCTAAAATGTTGGAAATTCTTTTTGTAAGACGCAGGCCGAGAGGGACACGTTAGAGTATTGTACAGGAGGGAACATTAAAAATGCCAGCCAATGATTGTAGAAATGTATTCGGAAGAAACAAGCAAAACGGGATAGAGAACCGATAATGGTTCGAAAGCTAGAGCATGAGATTGCGGCACAAACATCGCCGTGTCGAATCCACCTTTGGACGATTGTGTTGGAACCACTCCTAACTCGAATAAAGAACACAAGTAATAGCATAAAGTGTATAAACTTTTTTTTAAAATGAATTGAATTTCTGGAATGACTTCTACGTCGTATCCTGGTGTCCGATAATGAACCTGACGAATCCGATGACTCCGACGCTGGTGATGGCTGGTGATCGACAACTATCGCCCGTCGATGCACATTGATTCCATGTCTGACGCCAGATACCTTCTGCCGGGGTGTTTTTAGACCAGCCTCTCTCCAAAAAGCTCGGGTCATCCCCCTAAGTTTTTTTCTAGGTACCTCTACTGTGTTACCGTGCTCTATACACAGGTTGACGTCTGCTCAAGGGCCCTTCACTCGGCCTGAATGCACTGCGTTGCAAGTGTAAGCTGCGAGTCGTTTCATGTACAGTCGCCTGAACATTTGAGATTTTTTAAAAGTCTCACTTGTTCTAGTTTCCCTCGGGAAACTGCTGTTGAGGGAATAGGGAATCGTCCAAAACTGAGTGGATTTTTTGAACGTGCACAATAGCGTTTTAGCATGTCCCATAACTTTGATGACAATTTTAAAATCATTTAGCGTAGTTATGGTTTCAAACTATTTATTTTTTGCAAGCATGGGGACTAATTTATTCTATTTTGCAAAAAAATATAAATATCGCTGAAAGATTTAGTTTTACAATTATTGCCCGGATGTCATAAAATTAATTGCGATAACTGACTGGATTTTTTTAATATTAATGACATTCTTTCTTTCTTTCGTTCTTCTTTCTATATAATTTCAGACTTATTCCCACGCTGGGGTAAGTCACGGAAGACATGATTCTCCCAAAATTTTGTGAAAAGATAACACCTAATTTCGTGCGAACCCCTAATAACGACCTCTGATTTAATTGGTTGGTCCGTTCATGCCTCCCTCCTGACCCCTAAAGCTCAATTTACATTGCCGTGGAATGGAATGGAAGCGAATTTTCGCAACGTAATTGTACATAGCATAATGAACTTTATGTCAATTGTGTAACATACAAACTAAATACGAACCAAAAAGGAGGTCGCGCGTCTTCCGGGGAATCCTCGCGCATTCTCGAGAATTCCCCTAGCGGTAAAGCGTATTTAGTTTGTATGTTACACAATTGACATAAAGTTCATTATGCTATGTACAATTACGTTGCGAAAATTCGCTTCCATTCCGTTCCGCGGCAATGTAAATTGAGCCTAAAATGGAGTAGGATCTAGAATAGGTACTCTAAGAAGGTACTTGCTACTTTTTATTAGTCCAATATTTTGTGTGAAAATCTCAAAATTGCATTGTATAGTGTTATCTTCAGATGACAGTACTTCGCGTCGCCGTAACGTTTACGTACCTAGAGCTTTCACCGCGGGCAGAGTTTTCATGGCTTGTAAGCTGTGTGTTGACGGCTGTTTCACTATACAGAACCGCTTTCTAAAGAGTCAAGATACGAAGATTCGTGGCCTCTATAGGCACGTACTGGAACAAATGACACCCAGATTTGGGAAAAATGACTGTTATTTGCCTATATATCGTATCGTATCTTTTTCCTCTTGGACAGGTTTTGGCCAGCCATCGGTCATGGTCCAACAGAACACCAGCGCTGTAGGCATTATTGTCTGCAGCAATAAGCTGAGTTGAGGCCCTTTTCACAACAACAGCAGACCATCAGACATGATTTGAATGTTTACCTTTGACTACATAATTATTTTATCATAATTATAACTGTTTCGGTCATTGCTGTGTGTGAAATAAACATATTACTTACTTACATAGGGTTATCGCACATTGAACTCAACTCTGAGCAAAGCATTGAAATGTGAGCTTTATATCGTATTACATACAGTAGGTTTCAAAATTCAAGTGAAGTAGTTGTCGACAGTGGCCCACGCGTTGACAACTCATCGACGACTGCTTCACCTTCTACTTTAGAATTTTGAAAACCTACTGTATGTAAAACGACATAAAGCTCACATTTCAATGCTTTGCTCCGAGTTGACTTCGTGCCGGGTTCGGCGATTTGGTATAATATGCGATAGCCATTAGTCATTTAGCTGTGTAGTCCAGGATTCGGTCCCCGTAATTTCTTGTAGGTAGGTACAGTCGACCACAAATTCTACAATTCAAATTTGAAGTCTATAGCAAATGCATTAAGGTTGCATCATTTCAGATTGGAGAAATTTGACAAATGGTATACATTAGCTAGAGGCCGTCTGTACATAAAGCTGATGAACTTATAGAGTATGCTAGGAAGTAGTCGAATATCATATCTATGACATATTTTCGCGTGTCTCTTACAATTACAACATACTTACCTACAACGCCTGTACAAAACTTCAGATTCCAGACCAAGGATTTTTCTGAGCATGGATAGGTTTCCACTAATATGCTTCATCTTCCATTTTCAACTTCATTTAACAGGAATCCATACGAAAAGTAAACCAGCTCTATCTTATCGCACCGTCTTCCAAATCTAAGATTAAGACCTAATCCCCTCACTTACCACGGGCGAGCGCGCAAACGGTTAACTCAGGGGTGCCCATACAGGACCCCCGTGTTTTGTAGCTTGTTCCGCTCCGCTGGCCACCCCAAGGGTAAATTACTTTCGATGGCAACCCCATCAGCGGACAAGTGTGAGCTTATGTTGGGCAACGATTTACTTGTTATAATTATAATTCTATTTGGATTTTATTAGATTGGGGGAGGGAATTAATAAGATGGTTTGTTATACGAGAATGTTTTTGATAAGCTATACAATAGGTGTTAAATACCGTGATGGGCGAAGTGGTCAGTGTTGCCAATAACTCGAGCCCCTTTGGGAGGATGTGTATGAAAAAAGATCTAAAAACTTGGAGGAAAGAATTTCCCGCTCGGCAGGAGCCGGATGGTGGTAGGTGCTCTGTGCAGTGTCAGCCTGGGATAGTAACACCCTTTTACCTATTTCTGCTGCAAAGCAGCAATGCATACATAGAAAAATAAGAGATTCAGCGTAATTATATATACGAGTACACAATATAGGCACTCCATCTAAGTCTTCAAAGTTTAGCGCCGCATCGAAAACCCTCTAAAAACGTCATAGTGAAGTGAATGGCGAGATGGTGACCTTCCCTTTGCATCATGTTTTCTAAGAATTATACTAAGATCTGAGTGTGACATATTAAAATTAACAACCTTTTATCTAACCTTTTTCTCTATTTTGCATTGTCACTAGTGATAAAAATTGTGACTCGCTCCGTATCGTGTTTTTTTGTTCAATTTCAAAAATTGGTGATAAGTAAGCATGATATAAAGCGAATCACCCTTTTTATCACTAGTGACAAGTTACAGAAAAGAGTCCCGAACAATGCGAGCTGCCAGGAGGCAAAGCAATCTGCTAAAAGCCTGTCGTGTAATTGACGTGAGAGCACTTAGAAATCAGCTGTTATATGTGAATGACCTAACATCACTCGTAATGTACAAGTTGACACAAACTGCTTACCAAATTAAAATTAGCCTCTTTCCAGGGATTCGATTTTACTAATGTAGGAACGGGCTATGTGAGGACATGGATGACGTAACGTCAGTTGTATGAAAGGGGAAAGTAGCGATCTTCTACCAGGCGGGGGTGTTGTGCCTGGTGACCAGATGTCCTGGTCCAACTATGGATGTTGGGAACTCGTATATATACGAAGTCTACACCGATGTAAGTAGTTTTAGTGGCAGTGGCGCGCGTCGTGCGTCGCCACACTAATATAATGCGCACCATTCGAGCCAAGCCAACGCGATTGTTGGGTATGGATATAGGTCCGATTATTACCTAGGTAGGCAATAATCGATCGATCGTATCGATTTTGCTAAGAAATAATGGAACATAATTTGAATTAGGCAAGCAAGTTCCTAATTATAATTCAAAAAGAGAGCGTCGATGGCCTAGTGGCTAGGACGCCGGACTCCCATGCGGATGGTCCGAGTTTGAAACCATGCAATGCCATATAAGACTTACGTACATTTACCGACTGCTCTAACGGTGAAGGAAAACATCGTGAGGAAACCTGCGGAAATTAAAAGTTTTCGAAGGCGTGTGAAGTCCACCAATCAGCACTGGGCCCGCTCGGTGGATCATGGCCCCGTACCCCCTTGTACAAGGGCAGGCCTGTGCCCCCAACAGTGGGAACATTAATAGGGCTTATGATGATGATAATGAAGGAAGTTCTAAGTACTAGTACCTGTATTAGGCATTTAAAAAATTCAGACGAAATTTTTATATAAGTACCAATCATAAAAGCTACCAGCATGTAGGTAGGTACCTGATGTTTCATATTTTCAAACCACACAATGGATTGCAGGACGCAGAGCAATCTGCTAAAAGCCTGTCGTCAAAGCCATTATGACGTATCGCGTTGTTACCTAGCTGATCCACGTCTGTAGATTGGGAACCACTGTGTTGATTGAGATTTGTATCGCGACGCGACGCGACGCTTGTCTGTTCACTATCCACTTTCGATCTCTTATCTTCATCATCAGTCATCTGGATCACTGGAGCGGATCCAGGGAAGGGGGAGGAAAAAGGTGTCATCCCCACAAAACATGTGAGATTCTAGGGCGAGTATGGGGTATAGGGCGAGAGAGTATAGGGCGCAAGGCTTTACTACCGGAATGGAACCTGTCTCGTGGGGTCTGACAGGCGATTAGGCAATAACATGTTGAGTGACAATAAGCTTCACAGTTGTACCGATTCAGAAGAATCGCTAAACGAAACGTCGGGTCGCTATCGGAACACCCATATAGCCAAAATACCCATGCAGAAGAATGACTAAACTAGCAAACTGACCTTGTAGCAAAACGACTAAACTAGGAAACTGACCTTGTAGCAAAACGACTATACTAGCAAATTGACCTTGTAGCAAAACGACTAAAAATCAAGTGGTCAATATGTGTAAAACGACAGGTACATCCATTAGCGAAAGTCAAAACGCATTACTATTTTATATTAATTATAAGGTTGCGTAACACACAAACACACCTACACAATATGTGTCACAGGCCATTAGTGAAATTTATTTATTTTTAGCAAATTCTTACTATAAATTTATCTAAATTCTTAACATATTTAATAAGAGAGAATAAGAATAATCGCTATCGCTCCCACTCCCACTAACATCTTGGGATAAGGGCTGAAATGAAAAACAGCGCTGCATAATTGGTACCCGATTATCTCAGCATTTGCTGTTTTTCCCCCCTTTTGTCAAATATGCATAGATACTTACGTAGTAGATAAGGATCTACTTTAAATTTTAATGTTTTTTGTTAAATTTGTTATAATGTTTTTGGCAATAAATGTGATTCTATACTAACAATTTCATTTAATTTTAGCATATATTTAGACCACATTAGAATCGACACCGTCTGACAGTCTTAAGGTTAAGTCTTCATTAAAAGAAATGCCATTCCTTTCTTTAGATGAAACAGGAAACGACCTCACATCTCGCAACTCACGGTGAGAGAAGCTAACAAAAGGATGATTGATACCTTACGTCTAAGAACTTGTTTACATATAATTAAATAACTCTCTTCAATTAACAGTGAAACCAATAGACTGCTACCACCAGTTAACGACGTGGTTAACATCACAGGTTCAAAAATAAACCGACTTCCGCTCCGGGCAACCCCGGTGTATTCATAAACCGTAATTAATTACAAACAACGCGGTTAAACGAAACTTAAGTAATACTTCGGTTTGCAGTCTGGATCGGCTTTTGACGGAAAGATTAATTACTTCACTTTAGTGAGCTGTTAGTAACCTGCACTTATGGCGTTTACATGTGTACAGTCACCGTCAAATAGATGTTAGCGTCCAAGGTAATCAAAACCATCTAAAGAACACAAGTTTAATTTTATCTGCGCAGTCAGAATTATCATATTGTTGTAAGCACCCAAAGTGGTCAATATATCTGAGCAACACAATCTCCAATATTATGTACGCAGCCAGGGTGTTCATTATTTGCAATGATGACAGATAAGATAATTGACAATTTGTTATTAATTCTACCTACTTATATGGCGATTCAAGTACCCACACAAAATAGTTTGCATGTAAGTACTTACAATATTCCTTTCTTTCGTTCGGCTCGTGTCCTAAACTTAGATGCATAGATACCTTTGAACGATTTGCCCGCCAACATAAGAATGAACACCCTGGCTGCGTACATAATATTGGAGATTGTGTTGCTTAGATATATTGACCACTTTGGGTGCTTACAACAATATGATAATTCTGACTGCGCAGATAAAATTGAACTTGTGTTCTTTAGATGGTTTTGATTACCTTGGACGCTAACATCTATCTGACGCTGACTTTGACTGACTTGGAATGTTGTTAGGATTTGTTTCTTTGCCTGCTTCATTCATTCTCAGCGTTATAGCTATAACGATATACGAGTACTTGCCACCTATCACGTTTGTCCACCAAATCTTACGACGATAAGTGGAAAGTGGACCTATGATGAAGGTGGACGATTATGGACGTGAGAGTTATGCTATGCTAAGAGCCTCCTACACAAGATGAGACTGGCAGACAAACCCACCTGTAGAATCTGTTGTGACACCGTTGAGTCAATGGAACACTTGCTGTGCGAATGTGACTCGCTGGCTGGAGGGCGTATGGGCATAGGCCTCTCCCAGGGCGCGCCATTAAGCCCGACCTTCGGCTCTTCTCATCCAGTCGTTGCCAGCCACCTTGCGCAGATCGTCGCTCCATCTAGCAGGGCGTCCCACACTACGTTTGCCCAAACGCGGTCTCCACTCCAGAACTCGTCTACTCCAGCGGTTGTCGGTTCTGCGACAGACGTGACCGGCCCACTGCCACTTTAGCTTGCTAATCTATGTCGATAACTTTTTGCCGATTCGATTTGTATGCGAATTTTATTGATAGTGTTCTTAACTGTATGCGATCAAAATTAGTGCAGTGGTTTACAAGATCTTGAACGGTATAAGGTGCTCTTTTCCAACATCTGAATCCTTAAGAATCTGATGATGACCAAGAAAACGGAAGTGGATCTCACCACAGTAAGTCGGGGTGTCTCAAATTAATTTACTAAAGAGGATATTATTATTATTGTAAGTTATTGAAAAAGTAAGAATGGGAGACTGACATAAAATTTTCAATTGAATTCTTTTTCTTCCCGAACAAATTGAACGGCAAGTTTAATGGTTTCTCAAATTGTTCCTGTCTGTTAGAGATTCTAAACTTCTAACGAATTCAGTATTTTAATTTCAGTAAAAAAACGTATTAGAATAAAAAAACGGATGCAATTCAACTTTCACACAAAATATTCAAAGCGAAAATCATATTGAGACTTATAATGAGCAACACAATAGCTCCCAGCTCTTTATTACTAAAGGTTATATATAGGTCTAGGTCTTAGGTCTAGGCTGTACAATAGTGTAGTTAGTATGCAACAAGCAACGACCCCGGTGGCTGTCGGCGCACGTGATTCTCGTGCCAATGTCGCTCTGAGGACCGCAAAAGTGCGCGGGTTAAATGTTCTTAACCCGGGTTAGTTAACCCAGGGTTAACTCGTGAATTGTCTGTGGTTTTCTTACAAAAAAAAACAGGGTTTGCGTTGGTGTAAGTTTGTGATTGTCTGAAGTGGCAGTGGGGCGGTCACATCTATCGCAGAACCGACAACCGTTGGGGTAGACGAGTTCTGGAGTGGAGACCGCGGTTGGGCAAACGTAGTGTGGGACAGGCGTCCATGCTAGATGGAGCGACGATCTGCGCAAGGTGGCTGGCAACGATGGGAATAGAAGAGCCGAAGATCGGGCTCAATGGCGCGCCCTGGGAGAGGCCTGTGTCCAGCAGTGGACTAGAGTGTCCTGCTGATGAAGTTTGTGATTTAACTCGGGTTAAGCACTAACTCTCGGGTTATCTCTTAACTCTACTTTCGCACAAGCGGCCCTTAGGATCCTATCAGTTTTGTGAATGACATAAAATTTAATGACGACCTTCGATAAGTCGACCGAATTTATTAGGCCCTCGTGATGCCTTCGGCGATATAGTACTAGCGGTACGCTGAAAAATATGGCACTTGATGACACAAGGTACTTTGCACTGTTGTTGCTAGACTAAAATAATCGATTTAACCTGAAGCAGAGAAATTTTCATTCCTTAGGATTCAAGATGGCGCCCATTGTTTGCGTTATTTTTTTTTTTTTTTTTTTATTTATTATGTTGTTTGTATGTTTATTATGTATTAGTTATGTCCAATTTTATGGCGGAAACTCACTTTTCGGGGTACTTATCGACCTTTAAAAGTACAGCGATGGCAAAAAAAACCATCACCCCCATTTAGGGCGGTAAAATACCCAAATATTGAGATTTTTCAACCCCTAACAAAGAAAATCTTAGATTAACTAAATGCATCGTGCAACATGTCGTTTTTAGCTAAATCAGAGGCGCTGAACACGAAAACAAGATCCAAAAGTGATTTCGCCTTACGACATGTAATCAAAAGAAATAAATATCACCAATAACATATCAGTCAAATAATGGTTTGAAGGCCGAAATGCTTGAAACAGATTTTTTTACTTCAGTGCTGTATTCAGTGCCATATTTTTCAGTGCATCAGTGCTAGTTAGGAGAGTAGGGTGGACCTAGGATGTGAATGGGGGGTGGGGGCAAATCGAATCGATACCGTTGGTTCCGTGTTTTACTTTTTGGCTCATATCTCGAAAACGGTTGCACATAGCGAAAATTTTCTAAAAGATTGGTTCTTAGCAAATTTTTATATTTCTCGCCGTTTAGTAAATATCCGCCGTAGTAAATAGCAATTTTATGAAAAAATATATTTAATTCACGTTTTTCAATTAACTTTGTCTTCTAACATCTAAATCGTTACGTTTAGAGAAGAATGATTACGTATGATACTCTAGAGATTAGACTTAAATAATATACTGTTTCACAGGTTTTAATTGTATTTTATTAACTACGACCGGTTTCGTTTACACATCTTCAGGTATTTGTTTATAACTATTTTCATAACTACATGTAGGTAGATAAATACCACATTGCGTTTTGTTTTTGCAATTACTAACAAAATGTCAAGTTACGTTCCAAAACACAACAATTAAATTGTATGTCAAAATTAAACCAAAGTCAACACGATACGGTCCAAAACTACTTACAAATATGTCAAAGTTAATAAAATGTGCATACCTTATGGTATTATAATATAAAATAATTCAAAAGAGGAGATGAGGCTACTATTTTGTTAGTGATTGCAAAAACAAAACGCAAATTGGTATTTATCTACCTACATGTAGTTAAGAAAATAATTATAAACAAATACCTGAAGATGTGTAAACGAAACCGGTCGTAATTAATAAAATACAATTAAAACCCGTGAAACAGTATATTATTTAAGTCTAATCATGTACTACAAGTTTCACCAAGTACCAACAACCGCAAGTATTAACGATACTTTAGACTCTAGAGTCTAGAGCTTTATATAATCTTTCAAAAGAACTCCATATCGTGGACATTGCTTCCAACGAATCACCATTTATGACAATTTGAATATTTCAATTCAAGTAATTCGATACAAAATCGGTTTTGCACTTAAATGTAGAATGGTTGTAAGTGGTCTTAGGAACAGAACTGTTAACTTAATATCTTTGATATAACTTTTGTCAATTTATCTGGACTAGTTACAATAAAAGAAATTGAACAGAATTATCATTTTGTTTCAGAGACGCCTAACCCAAAAATACAGCATCGCAGTCGGTGTGCCAACCCTAGTCATCCGCGGCCGCGCCGTCCGAGATGCTCTGCTCAATGACCCCTTAGGGGAGCGGTTCCCCTGGCCCGCGCCCCCTCTACATGAGGTCTTAAGGGGGGTCCAGTTGCAGGGAGCGGCGGGGAGCAAGCTGTACGAGGAGCTGCCTGTTGACGCTGTCAGAGTGTTCTACTTCGCTGCTCATTGGGTGAGTCTTATTTTGAGTCTTACTTTGATCGACTCCCGGTTAAATGACCCACTAGGGGACCGTTCCCCTCCGCACGAGGTCCTGAGAGGGGTCCAGCTACAGGGAGCGGCTGGGAGCAAGCAGCTGTACGAGGAGCTGCCTATTGACGCTGTCAGAGTGTTCTACTTCGCTGCTCATTAGGTGAGTCTTACTCTAATCGACTCCCAGTTCAATGACTCCTTAAGGGAGTGGTTTTCCTGCCCATTGCCCCCCTACACGAGGTCCTGAGGGGGGTCCAGTTGTAGGGAGCGGCAGGGAACAAGCTGTACGAGGAACTGCCTGTTGACGCTGTCAGAGTGTTCTACTTCGCTGCTCATTGGGTAAGTTTTGCTCTTTTGAACTCCCTGCTCAATGGCTACCTATAGGGGTGCAGGCAGTTTCTATTTTATTGTATATATAAGGAAAGCAGACGAGCAAACCGGCCACATGATGGTAAGTCGTTACCGTCGCCCTCGCTATAATGTTATGCGAGGGTTTTCCATGAGCAATGCGAGCATTGCAGCTTCGTGACAGAAACAGATAAAAGGGTGGACCACCCCAGGCTGACTGTGTACAGAATCATACTACTTTAAACTGCCCCCTACATGAAATTTTAAGAGGGGTCCAGCTACTAGAAGCGAGACGGAACTCTGGTGGTTTTTTTCTTCTCTCAATGCTTCATTTATAGATGGTCAGTCTTCGGTGAGATTTGACACTTACCTATCTCCATATTCGATTGCAGTGTCCCCCATGTCGCGCCTTCGCTCCCGGGCTGTGCTCAGCTCTCGCCGCAGTGCGCAAGCGCCGTGCTAAGTACGCCAACACGCAGCTGATCCTGGTCTCCAGTGACAGGTGAGGAAACTATCAGTAGTTAGGTTGTTAGGAACATGGCCATATAGTAGCGAAGGGAGGGAGATAACCCACGACTAAAAGGAGTCTTATAAGTTTGACGCGTATGTCTGTTTGTAATGGGGGTTAGTTGTTTTGAATGGAAACCAGATGCCAAGCTGATTTGAGTAATTCATTCAAATGTTCCCTTGATGTCTGTTTTCTTGTGGCATCATTCAACAACAATTCAATTGGCAATTCTTGAACCGATGATCCGTTTGGATACCGGTTTTCATTTACGGAATTGTCTGTTAATTCTAATTTTGTCGAGAATGTTCTTAGCCAGGTCTGATAAAAATTGGGTCAGGGGTTCCCTTGATCTTGGATTATCTTTGATGTTAGATGGGATCTCTTGAACGGTAACAGTTAGGTGGTTCGAGTTTGAGCTTAAATGTTTAGGACCATGGTGCCGTTCCCATATCTGGAACTTTGAGTATCTGATGATGACCAGGGAAAAGTAAGGGGGGAGGGGTTCTTACATTATTAATTTAGAGTTAAGTATTCAGTTCAAAACCACTGTGAATCCTTAATCTGAGGATCGACAGTTGACTTCACAATGACGTCACCCGGATAATGGGCAAGATACTGGTAAATTCACGTCAATTGCTGTTGAGTGGCGGGAACTGGGTAGCCAATTAGGTAAGCCGACAGCCGTTCCCAAGCATTGCAAATTAAAACACAAATAAAACGGGAAAGAACGGCTGTGGACCGGACGGATTTAGTTCAGGTCGTGGGGCCCCATGGTGCTACCTATATGGGAAAAAAATCGACTGCAAGTAGGATGTAGGATGGGGGCAGAAAGGTTAAAAGTGCATTTTATTTAACGATTTACTTTTGAAAAAATCTCATCATCAGCACTGTTTAGGACATAACAGGATACCTGGTGACGATTCTTCTTTTTCCAGTCAGATTCCTAACCGGTGAGGATCGCAGTCATTCTAAGAAAGTCTTCATGAATGGAATGTGTTCTCATTATGCTGATTAGTAATGGACAAAATAGGAAAACGTCTAAATTTGCCGGATTGATAAATCTATAATAATACTAAAGCTAAAACTAAACTAAGACTAAGAAGAAGAAAAACTAAAGATAAAAATTTTGGGCTAAGTCCCCCACATCCAGCAGTGTACCCAAGAGACTTGCTGCGTTGCCCAGTTTGCCAGAAAATATTACTTTTTACTTAAGATTATTTTTGTGTTGTAAAGTTGCTTGTAAGTAAGTAATACGTTCATTTCACACACAGCAATGACCGAAACAGTTATAATTATAATAAAATAATTATGTAGTCAAAGGTAAACATATCTAAATCATGTCTGATGGTCTGCTGTTTTTGTGAAAAGGGCCTCAACTCAGCTTATTGTTGCAGACAAAAATGCCTACAGCGCTGGTGTTCTGGTATATTGTTCGAGTAGCTTTAATATGGGAGTCCTCAAAATCCAAAGTACCTGGTGCCACCATATTGCTCAAAGACGCCCCTGGCTTCTTTTCTTTAATTGTCGGAGAAAGCAGTGAGATAAGCTTAATTCGACCTGCGCCTGGAGTAGCGGACGAATGATTCGAGTCTGTTTAATTTGCTTTAAGCGCTGCTTTTGGAGTTTCACTTGTCTGTTTATTTGTGCGTTTTAAAACTGGATTTAGTTTCTTAAGTCGGTTTACCACTGAAAGTATAGTATTTAAGGGCCGCGGAACAGTTATCATTGAGAGTTCACAAATCCGCAATCCTCACATTATTAAATTTTTAAACAACTTGTATGTCTCTCGCATAGAAAACAACCTTAAACTCGTTTCGAAAATCCAAAATCAAAATCAAATTCCTATACAAGTGACCCCTCCTCCAATCCCCAGGACTGCTCCTCTTACGTCCTTATAGGTTTTTTAAAACCATTAGTATAAGTTAAGCAAAACATTAATCATGTTCTAAAATATGATATTCAATCACATACTCGTATATATATTTCCTTTTCTTTCATAAAATCGAGTCGAGTCATTGTATTATTTTTCCATACCGGCAATAGCTTGATATCTTCGGTTTCCCAGACCTAGCTCTTTATTGCTGCGTCACATCTACCCATCATCTCTACTTTCTTTTATCTATCTCTCACGCGATCGTTATATTTCATCAAAAACTTCATAGGAAATGTTGCACGTTACTTGCTTGCATGTTTGTTTAACGTATGGTTAGTGGCCAACCTATTGTCCGAGTTGTTCAGGCCGCCCGTAGGCCTCTGACATGGCTTAACGGTTGCTGTCGAATAGCAACAACCGGGACCGACGTTGCACGCTGAAAAGCTCTGAAAACAAGGTCCTGAATTATGATTACAGAAGTTTAAGGACTTGAGCCCCTCTGAAAGTAAACGCTACGAGAATCACCATTGTCCCATGCTGAGAATTAAAAATATAGGAATAAGTAATTGAAAAAGAGAGATTGAGTATGAACTAGGGATGTTACGGAGCTTCGACTGCGACTCCTAAAGGTCGGAACTTCCGATTGATTTTACACCTCCGACTCCGACTTCGGCTCCGATAATTTTGAATTAGAGGTTAATAGGTTATACCAAAGATTTGTGAGCAAACATATTCAAATATCAATATTTATTTAAATAGTGTAGGACTACATAAAGGAACATGTATTATTGCCGCAAACGTCATCAAAAAATATCGGCAAGTTCAGCTATAAAAATTAAAAAACGGTTTAAAACATTTCTGTTTTACCTCCGCCTCCGACTTCGGTTCCGAATCCGGTTCCGACTCCGGTTCTGACTCCGATAAATCAAATTTAAAACCTTCGGTTTCGACTGCGGTTCCAGTAAAACCACCTCGTAACATCCCTAGTATGAACGGTTGGAACTCTCGGACGCTTCATAAATCTAAAAGTTATTTTAGTTCATTGTATTTAATTCAACATGGGTGTCCAATTCTCCGTCTATCCACTATCCAGTCGAATATAATAAAATAGAATAACAAACAAATGTAGTTGTCGGATATAAATGAAATATTCATCGGGTGAGGCGCGCGAAGACGTCGTTAAGACAAATTGGATCGCTCCTCTCGTATTCGCCAGTCAAATTGATTGCCAAGCAAAGTGTTTTTATGTAGAAGGCCTGTTACGCCAACCGTTAACTCTCGGTCGTCCAAAAGAGAATAAACTTTGACATGTTCCACAGAGGGGAGGCTCATACTTGGAAATTGACTAAGAGCTTCTTATTTACAGGAGATCGATTCCACTAAATACAACGTATCTAAATAGAATCTAAACTGCATCGTTATGACGGGTTTCGTATGCTACTATCCACTAACGATCCAATTTCAGTTAAGTTCCGATCGAGTCAACGATCGATCGAACAATAAATTATATTTGTGCATTCTATTAAAACGTTTAGTTTATACTGAATCACAGTTGAACGGTAACAAAACGCTTCAACTGTCAAATATAACGATCGAACATAAGTTCCTCCCGAGGTACTTTTGCCCGATCGACAGTAAATCGAAAGGTGGCAGTGGTAGAGTTATGCGTCAGCGGAATGCGATTTGGTGTCCAAATAGAATTGGAACGAGAACTAAATTGAAATTTGATAGAAATAGAACTAGAAACGTTGTAATTTAGGCGAATTGGACCCAAGGACGTAGTCCTTGGAGCCTTGATCCAAAGCTTACTTTTGTTTAGCGATAAAGCCTAGCACATGCAGAGATTTTGAAACGGAATCGGACCGAACCCATAGACATCTATTTTTCAGTTTTTTAGATTTATATCTGTCGTAGCCACATAGCGTAATGGCACACTGCAGCAAGTGCGTAGTCATTTCAAGAGCAAGCAAAAGAAGTAAAAGAGAAGGCGATAGTATAGATTCATAATTAAAAATCTGGCATCATGCAGTGCGGTTCAGATCAATACAATTACGCTAAGTGCTAGCCAGGGATCTGCATTTCACGAAGTGGCTAAAAATCTTCGACAGATAGTGTAGTTGTCTAAGAATATTAGCACTTCGTGAAATTCGTACGCACTTCGTGAAACGCGCCATTACGATATGTGTCTACGACATATCGATACGGTCCATTTCAGTGTTAAAATCGCTGCAGTGTGAAAGGCGTAATGAATGAGTCAGCTAATAAAACAGATTTTGTTTTAAATGCGTACTTAATTAAGTAGTTAAAAAATCCAAACAATAACAAAATCCGTCAGAAATTCAGATTCCTTTTTAAAATAGGCTAATTTAATTCTTATCCAACAAACACCGGCAGCCGGGGATGAAGAATTTCATTACAATTCTGAGACTCACCCTCGATCGCGCCCGCCAGTTATTTCAATGGATTACCCCTAGATTCGTCGTTTATCCTGTTCGGGGGTAGAACCACCCTTAAGGAACTGCTTTGCATTTCTCCCCAATCTTCCTAATTCACCTGCTTGCCTAAGTTTTATCAAACTAAGAGGAAAATATCGTAAATTCGTGCTACAGGGTGTAACAAATTATCGTAGGTACTATAATAAAGTGAAAGTCAAATTTTTGTTGCAACTAAGTAACCTTAAAGTACATTTTACATTAATAGAAAATGTAAAGCCTTTCTCTTTCTAGCACTACATCTACATACTTACAGTGTAGTAACAATGACAAAACATGAACTCACGATTCGTTTATTAGCAGAAATATGTAAGGAAACGCAAGAGCACAGAAGATCGTTTCTACTAAATACAATGTAACTAAATAGAATCTAAACTGCATTGTTATGACGTGTTTCGTATGCTACTATCCACTGACGATCACATTTCAGTTAAGTTCCGATTGAGTCAACGATCGATCGAACAGTAACGTATTTGTGCATTCTAATTAAAGGTTTAGTTTATACTGAAAACGCTTCAACTGTCAAATATAACGATCGAACATAAGTTCCTCCCGAGGTACTTTTGCTCGATCGATAGTAAATCGAAAGGTGGCAGTGGTAAAGTTATGCGTCAGCAGAATGCGATTTGGTGTCCAAATAGAATTGGAACGAAAACTAAATTGAAATTGGATAGAACAGTAGAATAATAGATCTACAAACGTTGTAATTTGGGCGAATTGGGCCCCAGGCCCGACACAAGCGGGCGTGCAAGGCGTGCACACACACGGGCACGTCCAGGAGGAGGCAAATACAATGATCTTGTTATGTTCAAATCAAACTATTTTTCATTCGTCATTCCTTCCTACCCCTCAAACTTAACGAATAGAGGGCGGCATAATCGGTTTTGCACGCGGGCGCTCAGGTGGCTAGCGGCGGGCCTGAGCAGCGACTAGTGCAAGAGTATATTAAACTTTTAATAGAAATATATCGTTCAAGGTAAAAAGACCAATCTATCTCCAAACTATTTAGTCCAATGGAAACATTTTTCAAACCTGTAGCGGTAGCTTTATGTAAAAAATATTTTATTACAACCTGTATACCTACATCGGAATAAATCATCGTTTTAATATTTCATCGGGTGATTCAGCCAAATACGCAACGATATTGCATTCACGTTTCCTGAATGTACGAGTACCTATTTGAAATAAAATCCTGGCCGACTGTAGAGTAAATGTAAACGCGCGAAAATAAATTCTCATTTACGACGTGGAAAAGGCGCAGGGCTGTAGTTCCCAAAGTGCATAGGCAAAATTAACCTAAACTTCACGTAGAGTTTGATATATAAATTGGAATTTGTGCAATCGACTACGAACTCCTGTTGTGAATGAATTTAGACTTCTTAGGACTAGTTTTTAATTGAGTGTAGAGTACGTAGATAAAACAGAAAGGTTACATACTAAATCACATTCGAATTAGACTTATAATATAACTTCTAACTCTGTCTATCATTAGAAATATTTCATTTTTGTCCGAATAAGTCACGATAACACACATAATACCATGTAAATACACACGCACCATGCCATCACCCTCAAACACACACACACACACACACACACACACACACACACACACACACAAACACACACACTCAGTACCTCTGACACACACTAATATCCTCATTCATACAAACACAAGGGCCAGCTGAAAATCAGCGCTGTGGCTTGCCTCAGCATTATGCTGAGCTGGTGTACCCTTGTTGGCACTGTACCGCACCGGATGTTTTGTGCTGCATGTATTAATCTTTGTATACTTCTGTATTGTGTTCTATATTCTGGTGCTCAATAAACGTTTTCAATTTCAATAATTTTATGGCTAAGTTTCTAACTTTGACCGTCTTCCTCATCTCTCCTGATTATTTTAGCCAAATACTTTTTACTCCAAAATGAGCTTTGTTTATTATATTAACGATACTATTTGTTTTTACATATCATTATAATTGACGAAGTTGTTAGCTTTTGAAAGACGAGCAAAAAGTGTGACACACTTTTTTGAACATGCACCCAGACTGCCATACTTCACGAGTTATAAGATATTTTCATATCAAAATGTGTTTTAGGTATATTAAATTCTCTGCGAGGCACCGGTCTGTTGGAATAGAGCAGGAAGCGGAAAAGGCGGTCACAGGTTATAAAATAAAATTGTGACTATTTTTGCACGTTGTACGACAGAAGTCAAAAACACCCTTTTTAAGGCATATTGTCAGACTTTTACACATGCAGTCTGTGGGTTAATTGTAGCAAAAAGGCCTTCAATGCCACGCGGATCCAATATAATACCGTCTACAGGATGCTGACGGGGCTGCCGAGATACTGTAGTGCATCGGGGATGTTTGCAGAAGCCCGCGTGGATAGCTTTCACGCAATCATCAGAAAGAGGGTTGCTTCCCTGATGCACCGTGTACATACCAGTCCCAGCGGCATCCTGTTGACGTCTGTCGAGTACCCTGACTCCCCCATCCTGAGGCACTGGATATATCTGCATGTATTTAATATATTTATTTAATTTTGTATTTAATATATTTATCTTTTGATAACAAAATTACGCATGTCAATGCGAAATAGTCGTCCAATGCTTTGGGGTCGGTATCATGGCCTTGGCCATTACCTTTTTACTAACATAGCTTTAAGTAATATAATATACTAACCTTATTTGTATGGACTCTGTCTGAGATAAATATATTGAATTGAATTGGAAATATTGTAAAAATGGCAGGATTCTGAAAATGAAGAATTAAGAAGAAAAGAAAGAAGAGTCACATGCCACATTTTTCAAACTTACTACTGGTATTGCCGCTTAAAAATTTTGAGAACGTCTGGCATACGGGCGTAAAAAGTACATTTGGATCGTAGTGGGGTGAAGCGGTGAAACAATTAAATTAATCCGGGAATGGTGTTCCCAAATGAAAGGTCCGAGTCAGCCGCCATGACCGCCGTTGTTTTTTGCCGCCATTGGGTTTGCGAGCAACGTTTTTTACTATTTTCGACAAAATGTAGGTAGTAGATTTTTTAACAATTTCAGCGAACCTGGTACTGTAGATTTCTCCTTTTTACTTTTACAAATGAATGAGGTGATTTGATTAGTATCAATCTAATCTAGTAGTGTAGTAAATAGATTCTAATCTAATTTAGTTTTTTTTCTTAATAGCCTATAGACTGTCCCACTGCTGGGCAAAGGCTTCCCCTCCTCCTTTCCATTTGTCCCTATCCTCGGCGTCCTTATACCATCCCTTTTGGAAGTGGTGGATATCGTCCTTCCACCTACGCCTGGGCCTGCCTCGGCGCCGCTGTCCGTCTTGTGTCACCCAGACACCCAGTGCATGGCGATATTTGACCACCTCTCCGAACGCATGCGGCACACGTGGCCTGCCCAGTCCCACTTCAATAGAGCTGCTTTGGTGATTGCATCAGCAATGCGTGTTTTGGAGCGCAGGGTCGTGTCCCTGATGCGATCCGTCCTTTTCACGTTTAGTATATTGCGCTCCATATCACGTAATTAGTAATTAGACGACATTTTTCCACTTTAGAGGTTTCCTTCTAGTCACCTTACCCTTTACACCTCTAGTACACTGCTGCGACTTTGAAACGGAATCGGATCGAACCCACAGTAAACAAGAAAACCGAAAATATATTTCTGTGGGATTGGTTCGGAAGGATTCCGTTTCTAAATCGCTGCAGCGTACTTACTATATAAAGGCGTTAGAACTTTTTATTATTTGCAGTCTGATTACGTGTAAGATTATGCAAGATTTAAACTATTTCACACCAACTTAGAAAATGCTACCAACATTTAGAAAAACAATTCATTTTAATTTTTTTTTGCTATTTTATTACGCTTCCGCCCTTTTCTAAATTCCGCTATAAAATTTTTATTCCAACAAACAACATTACTTGGCACCAAAAGGGAATCCCAAATAACGAAATAGAGTCAAAATAAATAACATTAGTATTGTATTGGCAGACCCTCTCGTAAATATTTAAATGGGGACCTTACCTTTTTCCGGTGTCAAAGGACCAGCGGCCTACCCACATCCTCGTCACTTTGACAAAGTAATTTTAACAGACTTCTGTAAAGAAGACACATTAATACAGGGAGGGATGCAGAAGGAAGAGATAAAGGGCTTATTAGTATTACACTTGGCTGAAGTCTGACTGAATAAGTCAGTCGACTGATTCAGAATAAGTCAGTCGACTGATTCAGTCAAGTGTAATAGCACTCAGTATGGTATGCGATTTACTGCATATATCTTATCTTATGATAGGGAATAACTCAGCGGCACTTCGACCCTTGGGATCTTTTGTGTCTACCCTATTTTACACATTGGTCCCCATTTTACACACCATTTTCTCGTAGCTCCAACGGATCTGGTAGCTGCCCTGAGTGCTCCGCCGAAACTTTCCACCTGTATAAGAGGACTTCAGGGGCCCAATTTGCCTAAATTACGTTTGTAGTTCTATTTCTATCCAATTTAGTTTTCGTTCCAATTCTATTTGGACACCAAATCGCATTCTGCTGACGCATAACTCTGCCACTGCCACCTTTCGATTTACTATCGACCGGGCAAAAGTACCTCGGGAGGAACTTATGTTCGATCGTTATTTGACAGTTGAAGCGTTTTGTTACCGTTCAACTGCGATTCAGTATAAACTAAACGTTTTAGTAGAATTTACAAATACGTTACTGTTCGATCGATCGTTGACTCGATCGGAACTTAACTGAAATTGGATCGTTTGTGGATAGTAGCATACGAAACACGTCATAACGATGCAGTTTAGATTCTATTTAGTTACGTTGTATTTAGTGGAAACGATCTGGTATCCTGCAAGGAAAAGCCTGTGCCCAAACATGTATCTCGGATAAAAACTATTTCGTCGTGCTTAAGTATTCCGAAATACATTCCCGAGTAAACCTGAACAAACACTACAAATAGTTTCCCTTTGAATCCTTTGTGTCACTCGAGTACATAGTTGGTACGTAGCCGCAAATATCTGTGTCTTTGTGAACCCCAGGGTTTTGGATTACCGCTCGCTTACAACCCTCTTGCTACTTTTAACTACCTATTGTTACAGTAAACAAAAGAACAGTACATAATCTAAAGCTCAGGGTAGCGACTCGTCGGGCAACAGGAGTAGTTTAGATTGGAAAATGACCAGGAGATCAATTCCACTAAATACAACGTAACTAAATAGAATCTAAACTGCATCGTTATGACGTGTTTCGTATGCTACTATCCACTGACGATCCAATTTCAGTTAAGTTCCGATCGAGTCAACGATCGATCGAACAGTAACGTATTTGTACATTCTAATAAAACGTTTAGTTTATACTGAATCGCTGTTGAACGGTAACAAAACGCTTCAACTGTCAAATATAATATAACGATCGAACATAAGTTCCTCCCGAGGTACTTTTGCCCGATCGACAGTAAATCGAAAGGTGGCAGTGGTAGAGTTATGCGTAAGCAGAATGCGATTTGGTGTCCAAACAGAATTGAACGAAAACTAGATTTAAATTGGATAGAAATAGAACTACAAATGTTGTAATTTAGGCGAATTGTGCCTCAGATCGAAAAATGAGTTAAAAAATCGAAAAGTAGATGCCAAACGTTTTATCTTTCTCTATGACTTTGCATTCTCACTAGCGGGCTAGGCCGATGTGCGTACCTCATGGGCTTATTTAGGCGTCTAGTATCCCTGCACCACTTTCTATTCGTCGGTAAAGCTGTAAAGGCCGGTAGAGTTCCTCCCGAAAAAAAGTACTATTCGAGGTCGCTCGGACGGTCGTACTGAGATTCTATACTGTTCTTTGTTCTATGCTATAGTGTAGGGGAGCATTGTAATTATTTTTAATAGCCTCGTAGAAGCACAGAGGAATGCTTGAGGTCTCTCTGTGAGACTGTGGAAGTTTAATATACCTAGTTAAATGAAGCGCAGAGAGCGGCGGTGACACAGTGGCTAGGACACCGGACTCCCTATCCCCGTCTCCTCCTCCAAATTTGTACCGTTTTTCAGCACCGTCGTCACCCGCCGCACCGTTTACAATCATAGTATACATATTCAGATTTATCTTATTTTAACTTTATATATGCATAAAAACATATTTAATTCTATATACATTATGAATGTAGTTTTTTTTTATTATTTATTAATTAAAGAACACAAACAGTTTACAATTAAGTAGATATATTGAAATTGAAATCGTTTATTTAGCGCTGTAAACACCAGAATACAGAATACAGAAGTATACAAAGTTTAATACATGCAGCACAGAACATCTGGTGTGGTACAGTGCCAAAAAGGGTACACCAGCTCAGCATAATGCTGAGACAAGCTACAGCGCTGATTGTCAGCTGGCCCCTCAGTGACTGCACGGACGAAGAAAGCAACAGTGTGTGCGTGTTGTGTTGTATGAATGTGTTTGTTTGTATGAATGAGGATATTAGTGTGTATGTGAGGTACTGAGTAAAAATACGTATAAGCAAAATTTTTAACACAGAAACAAAAAGTATTCACATATATTATATTATAAACCTAAATATACATATTTCACTTCATCTAGACAAAACAAGTACACACTAGTTATAAACATAGAAAATTAATTGTGCAAAGGAATGTAAATGTAGAAAAAAGTAGGGGAATATAAAACAAAGCCATTTAAACAAGATTAGATTAGATTTGTTTATAATTATAAACAAATACCTGAAGATGTGTAAACGAAACCGGTCGTAATTAATAAAATACAGTAAAAACCTGTGAAACAGTATATTATTTGAGTCTAAACGCTCATGCTTACCTCTTCGCCGCATGGGGGAGACGAAGAGGTTATGCCGGACTTTTACCGGCCAAAAACCCCCCAGTGCTCCTGCGCACCACCTGACGGCGAAGCCACGGGAACGCTTGCGCATAACTTCCGCGACTTCGCCAGCGGGTGTTCGCATTACGGACCCAACTCTGGGGACTCACGTCCCCATTCGGCTTGTGGTGGCGTGCCGGAACACGGTCACGCCAGACCAACTCGAGGACCTGTTATCAGGCAATGGACTCCCCGTGTCCAGGGCCTCTTTAGAAGGGGGGAGGTGGCGAGCGTGAGCCAGCCGCCTTCGCCCGGTTCTCCTACGGCGGATCGGGTCGGACGAAGGGTCGTCCTCCCTGATCCGCTCCTCGCCTTGAGTCTAATCATGTACTACAAGTTTCACCAAGTACCAACAACCGCAAATATTAACTATTTAAACAAATTAACAAAATTACATTGGATATAGGTTACATAAAGTGCGACGGAATCCCGACTTACAAGATACAGGTTTTCGACCTAGTTTGTAAGTCGGAGGTCCTTTTTTTGTGTGCCCTGTAATAAGTAAATAAACTTTTTAATTATTATTATTTTCAGTATCAAAGTAATCAAGTGTCAATAGCCAATTTTTAACTTTTTCTTTGCAGAAATACCTTGAACAGTTTAGGGTGGAGAGGAGTTTATAGCTTGTATGTAGGTACTTCAGTAGAACACAGAAAACGCCCATTCCGTATTTCAAGAAGTCTATGTAAAATCTTTACAGTAATGTTATAATATGATTTCAAGTGCACCTGGCCATTAGGTGTAAAAAATTCTGAGTTTTATTTCTACTCAGTTCTAATCTTGACCTTTTCTATTCTTGTCTTTTGCGGGTATCTACTTTATTTTTGGGGGTTCTTTCATAAATTTTCCGTCTTTTCTTGAGCCTTTCTTTTTTATTGTAGCCTTTTTACTGTAAGTAGGTACAACCACAGAAGCGTTGCCTTGAAGATTTCTATCTGCCCTCGCGGCTTCAAGACCCTAGTTCTTATTCAAGCTATGAGGGAATTTATATTCGGGCACCATTTTGAACGCCATTTTACTTTATTACGCTCGTTCCGACTTTTATGTACGAATTATATATCTTTAGGGTTTCGTCGTAGTTTCGTTGATATATTGTGAGTTGCAAGAAACATCCGTAATGTTAATGCTTCCTTAAGTCTCGTGTCATTTCTATCTTGGGATCGTGTATTAAAAAAAACTTACATAAAAGTTTTCAATTAGTGATACCTACTTATATTTTTATATATATTATTATTATTGGATTAGCAGGCAGGCAGCTAATGCTGGTTAGCCTGTTTCTTCACATTTCGTAAGTGGCTGTCTAATCTGTTTTTAAACTGGTTTATAGTTTCAGCATTCACAACTTGGTCAGGTAGGCCGTTCACGGGATGACTACCCGGTTGAATAGGAGATGATGTTCTGGCAGTGTGTTGGCCGTGTTCCGCACCAGTTGTGTGCAGTGTCTTCTTGAGTGCTCCTTCAAGTTCAATATAAAGAAACTTTTCATTTCATCTGTGTTATAGTGATTGTTTAGAATTTTGTAAGTCTCTATAAGGTTGCCATTGTTGATACTGCCAGAGAATTTCAAAATGATATGGGTCAATATAAAGTGTTTCTATCTATCTATCTATCTATCTATAAAACAAGTGTTTAAGAGTGCGTTCCAAAACCAGTTGAAATTATTCACGTTCACAGCTGTACTCGTACACGTTCCATTGCTTGTTTTTCATACAACTTTGATACATTTTCAGCTGTTATCGCGGTAATGGAACAGTTGTCAACGTGAGTTATTTCAACTGGTTATGGAACGCTCTCTAGAGAGTAGAAGGGTAGACACATGCCTCAACCAAGGGTCTCTCCCTTGGTCCAATAGCTTAGAATGCACACAATAGGCAATAGGTGGCTGTCCTGTTGCTTTTGTATCTACGCCAAAAATATCCTTACATAAGAAGGCAAATCATTAATTTATAGCTTATAAGCTCACACAAACACACACGCACACACACACACACACACACACACACACACACACACACACACACACACCGCACCCTTTCCCACTTTAACACACCTCACAGACACGTATACTATACACATTATATGGGTACTATATATATTTGTAATATACATCTGAGTCCAAATTAGTTACTAATACTTATTGTTAATGTATTTAAGGATCGTGGTATTTGTGGTAAATAAATTATTTTGTATTTGTATTGTATTGGTCGTTCACCGATCCCATACAAATATAATAGGTCACACTTTCCTTTGATATTTTCCGTTTTAGTTCTGAAACTCGGTGAAAGCGGGGCTTTTTGCTATTTTTGTCAGAAGGGGAATCGACGTCAGCAGACGGCTAGTCGCGACAGGTGCCCCCCCCCCCCCCCCCCCCTCTCCACCCCGTCTGCCCGCCCTAATGGAAGGAAGTAGGGGTGACACAAGTGGAAATTGGTACCGAAATAAACCAATAATCGGGAATAATAACCAAATGAATTGATAACTCAACGGATTTTCCAGGAGTCTGAGGTCCCCAAATGTAGGTACCTTGATCCCCTAGTTATTTTTAGAGAACCATACTCCGAAGGGGAAGGAAAGGAACCTTCGTTACTCCGTACGTCCGTCGGTCCTGATTATTAATTTTATTTATTTCAATAACTCATTAAAAAACTCATTAACTCATAAATCTTACTTGGAACTATGTCAGCTGTACTCATTTTAGGCATTGGTAAGCGGTTTTTTTAATAATTTCAGTTGTTTTTAAATTTATATTGTTTTTATAGACCTAATTTCAATTTGTAATTGTTATTTGTAATCGTAATTTTAATTTATTCGATTTATATAATTTAATATTTGACATGATAACTTTACATGACTGACTACAATTCCAATTTTGGCTCCGTGCTGTACGACATTGTAATGCATTTTTAATAAAAGAAATGAAATTAATTAATTTCTTTTTTAACTTATTAATTTGTATTGCTTTGGGTTGTATTTTGTTGTCAGCGACTACATGAGAAGAGCCGAAGATCGGGCTCAATAGCGCGTCCTGGGAGAGACCTGTGTCCAGCAGTGGACTAGAGTGGGCTGCTGCTGATGATGATGACGCATTTTGTTTGGGTGGAAAAATTGACGCACTTATATTAGTATTTTTGATTAATTTTGCGACACGACACGGTTTCTAATGATGGAGAAAGTAGACTGGGTAGGTAGTTTCGAAACTTTTGATTTGATATTTTTTTGGAATGGAGGAAAAATCGATACTATTTTTTGCGGATCCCCAGCTCTGTGGTTTAGTTAGGCAACACTATTCCACCTTGACGTGGAGTATAGAAGGGTATTAGTTTCCGTCAACTGCCTAATCGTGGTGAATAATTTATCTGTCGTCTGCATGAAAGGCCGGTAGCACTTCATCCATCATAATATATCGCGAATTACCTCTCTAATTTGATTAGTATGCTACAGTCTGCCCTCTAGGTGCCGGCTAGCAGGGTTCTTGGACAGTGTGCAGATGAAGTAATAGAAGAACTTGGTAATATATATTATATTTTTAAGGAACAGAACAACACAGAAAATAGTAAATGTAGAAAATAGGTAGTAGTAGGAGACACAAATAAAACGGAGAAACCGTTCAAGACAAAATACAGAGAGAAAGTGAAGACAATGAAATTAATGGAATAATGGAATTTAGAAATGGAATGGGAATATAATATGAATTATGAAAATATAGATGAAGAAATGAAGATGCCAATACGAAATGAGGTGAGATAGACGCTAACAATGAGGTTGAAATTGATGGCGAGGAGGTTGATATGGACGATGAAGTCGACATCGTTACAAGTAAAGTAGATAATTACCTCTTTGAGTCCTGAGAACTTAGATCGACGATAGAAAGATTATGCAGTGCCTATTAAAAAGTAGTCAGATGGTATCCGCAATGTCAAGTAATAGCAAAATTTATATTCCGTTTACAAGCTAAACGGACGGAAGGACAGACTGGCGGACGATGGAGCGACAGCATTTAAGAAAAACAGCGCTGTATAATTGGTACCCGATTATGTCAGTATTTACTGATTTTATTTTCCCCCCCTTTTGCCAAATATGCATAGACACTTACGTAGTAGATAAGTATCTGCATCTACATTAAATTTTAATGTTTTTTAATAAAATTTGTTATAATGTATTTGGCAATAAATTTGATTCTATTATATTCAAAAAGTGATCAAGACAGTACCTACCTAAGAATATTTTTTAAATTCCATCTCAAGAGATAAACAAGTTTTTATCTGTCAGGAAAAGTCCAGCGATCACTTTCAGATTTTGCAGCGATAAATCTAGAAAATCGTTTCAAAATCGCTGTTTGCAGTGTGCTGATGAAGTAAAGCTGACCCAAGCTGATTACTTTCTCACCAGCTCACAATCACAAGTGTCAGCAGATTTCTCAAAGTTAGGGCCAACGCAGACCTGGTGATAAACTCGGAGTGTTTCGGGAGTTTGGATTTAAGTAAGTAATATGTTTATTTCACACACAGCAATGACCGAAACAGTTATAATTATGATAAAATAATTATGTAGTCAAAGGTGAACATATCTAAATCATGTCTGATGGTCTGCTGTTGTTGTGAAAAGGGCCTCAACTCAGCTTACTGTCTGTCTGCAGCAACAAGAATGCCTCCAGCGCTGGTATTCTGTTGGACCATGATCGATGGCTGGTCAAAACCTGTCCAAGAGGACAAAGATACGACACAAATAAATATAATTCATTATTTAATTTAAGCAAAGAGTTTTAGAGGAAAGTTTAAACCCTATATCAATTTCTAGCTACAATTCTTTTAACTTTAGCAATCGTAACGCCTATCAAGGCATCAGCGCTTGCACAGCTATCATGGTTTCTTCTAATTTTAAATAATTTACAAAATTAATAAATATACGAGTTTACCCGAGCTCCAATCCAGAAGTTTATGGATATGAGTTCATCTCTTTTTTATTTATGTTTTGATAACTTAGTTAGACACGTCAAGAAACAATTATTATCCGTTATATTATAACCCATCATAAATCACCAATGGCACCGCAGTCAATATAATAATGAAAAGAATGTTAAATAGAAAATGTGTTTACGATTTTACATGATTACTACTTACAATCTAATAGCTGCTGTAAAGGGGCATTGTCGATTAAGTTTTATATAACAGTTAAATTATTACTTACCCACTACTGGCTGCAGTTAAAGGGCATTGTCAAAATAAAAATATAGCTGCTGCATAAGGCACTGCCAAATAGGAATGTACATTATGTTATAATAAAAATAATAAAAAAATTATGTACAAACCGTACATAATTTTAAATTTAAGTTTCCTTAACGCTACTAGCTGCTGTAAAGGGGCATTGTCAATACATACTACGGATTAGTAGTGGTAGATCCTAATGTGAAGGATCGCCTGGGGTGCTACCACCCTCTTATCTGTTTCTGCCGTGAAGCAGAAATACTTGCATTTCTGTATTTCGGTTTGAAGGGTAAGAGAGCCAGCGTAATTTCCGGCACATGAGGCATTCCATCTTAGTCCTCAAGGTTAGCAGCGCATCAAAAACCCTCTAATATTAATAAACTGAGGTGAGATGTCTATGGGCGACGGTGACCACTTACCATCAGGTGGCCCGTTTACTCGTCTGCTCTCCTTATTTAATAAATAATAACTAAATAAATATCTAATTTAATCAGAATAAAATAATACTATTATTTATAAAATATTATAAAATTGAATTATCAAATAACAAAATCAAAAAATAACAATAATATTTATTATTATGTTCATGTAATGAGTAGAACCCCATGTTTATTAACATTTTTTTACATCTCTGTCAAATCCTTTTAGGATTTGACTCATGGTGGCTGCTCTGCCAAGCCTAGTTTGCGCTGACCTTTTTTGCACTGTCGCAATCCTTGATGAGGCGCACAGAGGGCTATATCCCGTAGAATTCAGTTTGACAGTCACGAAACGAATATTTTGACAACAGGATTCATTGCCACCATAAAAAGAAAATGTGAAAACTGACAATTTTCTCGCTGACTATACATTTTTTTCAAAATCTGTGAATGCAGTTGTAGATAACTCCAAAAGTTAGGGAAGTTCTCGTGTTCGTTCGTTTCCTTACTACTTAAAATCGATGAAACAAGGAAGCAAGGGCGATGCCTCTCAAGAACTTCCGGAGATGACCGGAAATGTGTGGCAAATGGTTTTGTGATGGTTTCCGTATGCTGGACGATACAGACGAAGCGACAAGGCAATAAGCCATGAATACCCAGTATATCTCAGACCTCGAAAACGTTTCGTATTAGTAAAAGAAATCCTACTGGATAAGCCCTCAGCTCACTGAGGTAGATCAATACCATCCTGTGATGTCATTCATTTGAAAAACTTGAAACCAAATTACGAAACTTTATGGTTAGAACCCAAAAAAACTTGCCATTATTCAAAACTGGATGTTTTTTCAGGCCTCGTGATGACACCGTATGACACATGGGCTTTTTAGTATGAAATTTGTTGCGCTTGCGTTTGTGGCGACGCACGACGCGCGCCACTACGATTAGTACCTACTCACATCGGTGTAGAACGCGCTATCGAAATTTTCTTGGGACTTCGTATATCTACGAGTTCCAAACATCCATAGTTGGACCAGGACATCTGGTCACCAGACACAACACCCCGCCTGATGGAAGATATTCCCTTCTCCCTTTCATACAACTGACGTTACGTAATTCCATGTCCTCACATAGCGCGATCCTACACGTTGCGTCTTTTCAGTGTAGACAGCCTCTACTATAGTGAGATACTAAGTTTACTTCAATGCAGTTTAGGAATAACAATAAATTCGTCGAAGAAGATAACTTGGCTGGCACTATGTGTGTCCTATTTCTCAGTGTAATGTACTTAATGAATAAACTCCATACAATTTATCGTTGTGTTCCGTGTCTAATAAAAACGGTACGCGTTTACTACCCCCGTTTACTAGAATCGCCCGGATAGAGAGGGAAGCGATACGAACTAGTTCACGATTCCGTTTCTTCACTCTTTAACGTGACATGAAGGTTTCAGGTTTTTTTTTCCACATTTACTCTCAAGCGGTCAATTATGCGAATAGATATATACCTACTTACTTGAAGAATTAGATTTCTTTCTTTTTGTTTCTACTTCTTTCTTTCTATTATTGGTTGCGCAGAGGGCGCCTATATCAAAAAGAACAGAAAGCCATGAACTTTCGAAGAGTACAATTAATTAGAAATATTAAAAACACTATATCAAACCGTGGTCACCAAACGATGCCGCCAGGTATAGATGTATAGCGACACCTGTCGGCAAATTGACCTAAAGTAGAGCATTAGACAATTATCCTTATTTTCAACCAATGAAATAGTGGTGGAGCCGAGCATAGTATCTACCCTCCGATATGTCGCGAATGCTTTTTAGGTTGTTCCAAAATCATGCAAAACCACGAGATCTGTTGATTGCTTAAGCTTAATGACGCTTTCCTATCTATGATCATCACACATTTACCCAGGTCTTTGAACCCAGTTGCTTCAGTCACTAGATCCAATCTTCAGAACGGATATACCAAATAAATCTAACAATGATATGCATTTCCCTATCCGGGTGCTGATACGAGTATCCATCTCTACTTTTATGACCGGTTTTTATCTTATTTACCCGGATCCTTGAACCCGGCTGCTTCACTTAGTTCTAACCATCAGAAATTCAGAACTAATGAACTAAATCAATTCAACGGTAAACTATTTCGTCTCTATACCCGGGTGCTGATATAACCGCTTCCCCCGATATCGCTTGAGCTTTATGACTTTATTTACTTGGGTCCATGAACCCAGCCGCTTTAGTCACTAGTTCCAACCATCAGAACTAATGAACCAGTATAATCCACGAGTCTAAACTGTCTCCTCCCTACCGGGGCGTCGATAGCCGCCTCCCCCGCCACCGCTTGAGGTATATGACCGATTTATGACCTTATTTACCCGGGTCCCCGAACCCGGTCGTTTCACTCACTCACTAGATCCAATCTAACTCAATGGGACTTTGTATTTAGAGCACACAGACACTGGAGAGTGTTTTGAAAAAGTCTGTAGCCACGTAAATGTTGAATACGTCGTTGACAAATAACATTGATATTTTTAATTAAAAATCTATAGAGAAAGATAGGTAGGTATATCACTAAACTCGATTTCTTCCAGATTTCTATTTAGCGTTCGAAAAAAATTCGGACCCTGTGAAAATTTTGTATCATAACGATTTGGTAACAAACGTAACAAAGTTAATATTCGTGAAAATAATCTAAACTATCTATCTCTTTAATGTCCAATTGACTTCAGAGGTTGCCTGGAAGAGATCGCTTTAAGCGATAAGGCCGCCTTTGTACATATCGTGTTATTATTCCTGTAGTTTTTACTTTTCCTGATTTTGTGTACAATAAAGTGTTTCTATCTATCTAACTAAACCCCAACTTACTCACAATTGTACACATACCTTGCTAGCTATGGCCCAGCTCTATTGTATTTCAGCCCTAAATGGCTGTAATAAATAACTAAAACAACGTTACTTCAGGTTTCATGAGCCATCGCTAATGGCGCGCGGGAAAATATGGCGGGAAAACATTGTCATGATTTCAGCGTAAAAGGTGTCGCGCTACCTGCGGTGTTGCTATTTAATACAAATATTTTTACCTGTTTTTTAAACAGGTAAATTGTTTGTTGGAGCGTCGGTGGCACAGTGGCTAGGACGCCGGACTCCCATGCGGGAGGTCCAGGTTCGAAACCATGCAATGTCATGTACCAATGAGTTTTTCGGTTTTTTCGAAAGACTTACGTACATTTACCGACTGCTCTGACGGTGAAGGAAAACATCGTGAGGAAACCTGCACACTGAGATAACCAGTGTGTGAAATGGGGAAGGCAATGGCAAACCACCCCATTAAATCTGCCACGAGAGTCGTTCTATGTGATTATTTCCTTAAAATGATCACGGCCCCCAGCAATGAGGAACACGACTTGGAAGAGAGAAATTGTTTGGATAACTAGACAGGGCTGGATCTAAAGGGGTCGCTATTAAAATAGCTTTGTTAAAACAAACCGTTAGGGCGCTGTTGGCGCTTAAAACCTCGCCTTTTACAAGGCGCCCTAAGTTCAGGGTCCAAATTCGGGGGTTAAATGAAGTGCAGAAAGCGTCGGTGGTATACCGGATTCTCATGCGGGAGGTCCGGTTTCGAAACAATGAGTTTTTCGTATTTTTCAAAGACTTACGTACATTTACCGACTGCTCTAACGGTGAAGGAAAACACGTGAAGAAACCTGCACACTGAGATGACCAGTGTGTAAAATGGGGTAGGCACAAAAGATCCTCAAGGATCGAAGTGCCGCTGGGGTTATTCCCCCCCTATCATAAGATAAGATAAGTTCGGGGTCCACTGTAGTGTAATTTATGTATGCGAAATAGAATAAAGAAATTGCTCTACCACATTATTTATACAAATACTATTATGGTGCCGATTCCGAGTGTACTCGTAACTGGCTCTAAACGAAATATCTTACAAAATACACGATGGAGGGTGACAGTTTCATATAAGTAGTTTTATATTTTAGCGACTGGCACTCCGCCATTGCATCCATTAATCAACCTCACAAGGTAAACTTCGTCTATTAATCTCGCTTTTATTCGTCAAACAGTTACCGTAACAACAGACAAAAGTTCCTTCCCTTGGTAAAATTTGTCACATAGACAGTTCTAAAGCGGGCCCATATTGTGGGACCAACTAGGGACAAGACAAACTTTGTATATTTGCTAGTCGGGCCTCAATAGAAACTTTTGACATTACGCTAAGTGAAACCCAACTTTGGGGCCATTTAGTAGCCCTTTTGAGTATCGTGGCGAAGTTGTTATTATTGTGTGTCTACTGAGATTTATTTGAACACACATAAAAGAACAATCATATTAACTTAGCTAGCTCTGGAAGGCGATTTTCGCACATTCGACTTAATCTCGAAAGAGACATTTGTCGCAAAAAAATGGCGGTTGTCGATTGATACAGCTTTTTGTTATTCTCGATATGTCGAGTTCGACATATGTGTACTGCTAGCAATAGACATGCAAGGAGTGGTCGCTGGCGCTCGACATCGCTATGTTTTTTCTACCAAGTCGTAGACATTTGTGTCGATAAGATTTCAGAATACCATTTTCAGGTAACACTCGACTTTTTCAGTAGACATTTTACTTTCGACTTATCTCTACATTCGACATGTAGAGATTTGTCGAACTCTGCGAGAATTGGCTTCCTGGAATTATGGATCTGATGAATGTAAATTATTTGAATTACCTACTCGTACTTTTAAATTGGTATGGAATGCGAATTTCATGCAGACGCAGGTAGCGAAGAGCTACTAGTATTATAATTTAAATAAAGATTTTTTTAAGATTCAATGTCTAAAGACAAGTCTTTAACCAGTGCGTCCTACCAGTGACCTACGGATGCTCGGAGTATCTCTGCTGGATCGAATCCGAAATGAGGAGATCCGGCATAGAACAACAGTTATCGACATAGCTCATAAGATTAGCAAGCTGAAGTGGCAGTGGGCCGGTCACATCTGTCGCAGAACCGACAACTGCTGGGGTAGACGAGTTCTGGAGTGGAGACCGCGTTTGGGGAAACGTAGTGTGGGACGCCCCTGCTAGATGGAGCGACGATCTGCGCAAGGTGGCTGGCAGATCCTGGATGAGAAGAGCCAAAGATCGAGCTCAATGGCGCAGGCCTATGTCCAGCAGTGGACTAGAGTAGGCTGCTGATGATGATGTAAGATTTTTTTAACGTAGGTTTCATGTAAAATTTCTGTGTTGGCTGGCTTAGTTAAATTTTTTCAGCATACTGCGCTATTCCCAAAGTAATTTCATGAGACAATCTTGCTGACGCAATGCGATTAATCCTTTGGCTGCTAAACAGAATGGAGCGTTCTCAAAATAACTAGGCTATTGTCTAGACTTGGCTGGAGACAGATGGGGGTTTTGGGGATTTCAAATCCTCATTTCAATCTGAACCCCCTTTGAATACCTCCCCCTGAGCCCCCTAATTGTAGAGCCCTCCTATTCAATTTCTGGCTACGAATAAAAACTTTTCTTTTTTATTTCTAGAACTTTTTAATTAGATGCAAATATCTCAAAGGTTTTAGATTCAAGGGTAGGTATGTAGCATGTACTGGATTGGTTACAATAACAACGATCTTACCTTAAAACCTCACTTTTTCGTATGAACGCACGAACTCTCTGTCATTATTATAATTACCACATACCTAACATGTATATTATAAATCATTACTAACATAGTCTTCAGTACCTGCATTGTTACTAACAAAATTGGATCCATGTTGTTCCGAGGAATAAATTGATTCATTTATTTATTAAAAATTCGATAGAATTTTTCACATTTTTCACTTTGTTGTATTGTCAACTTTCTTTTCAATGATTTATTTATCTCCAAAAAAATCATCCCAAAACGAGAATGTAAAGCGATGTCGATTTCTTGTGTGGATTTACCGAATTTACTATGAAATAAGTAGATGGTTATTTTATGGTGTTGCTCCATCAAAATACTTGCATCTAATAAAATAACACGCTATAACTCATTTGAGTACTTAATACATTCTACGAAACTGTTTTAAACGCAGAAACGCAGGTAGATAAATACAGCTTTGCGTTTTTTAGTAATTGCAAAAACAAAACGCAAAGCTGTATTTATCTACCCACATGTAGTTAAGAAAATAATTATAAACAAATACCTGAAGATGTATTTTTTTTAATGTACTACTAAACCCGCATTTGACCTCGATCTCGCCTGATGGTAAGCGACGATGAGGTCGACGATGGAGCATGCGGGTCCAGTAAATGCCTATTCACTCTGGCCTTGAAGATCCCAAGGTTGTAGGTTTCGGGAAACACAGACGCCGGCAGGCTGTTCCATTCCTTAGCCGTTCGCATAATGAACGAAGAAGCAAAGTAGAAGCATCGCTTCGTACGGGCAGATGGGATATCATGTGTAAACGAAACCGGTCGTAATTAATAAAATACAGTAAAAACCGTGAAACAGTATATTATTTAAGTCTAATCATGTGTTTTAAACGCTTTTTTTAACTATTCGCAAAATTGCTCATCTACATAAACAGCAATCAGGTTAACCTTACGCTACATTGTACAATGCTGGCACCGAGTCGCACCATATCTGAGAATTAATTCCTATTCATTGGGCAGGCGGGATGTCGGTCCCGCATTTAGTGCGCGGAGTCCCGCATCCCGGTCCCACCTCCCGGGATTATGGCCAAAGTTGCGTCGTAAAAACGCCAACTTATTACTTTATCGCTTCGCATTAGGCCGGCTATGGGTTTGTGGAATTTATGGCTTTGTATCTTCCTACTTAGTTAATTGGAAATTAAGTAAGCTTTACTTCTGATGTAATTGAAACTGTGACTTATTTATGCATATATTTGCATGTACATAGGTACATAATTAGCTTTAATATTATAAATATATATTAAAATGGTTAATACTTGCGGTTGTTGGTACTTGGTGAAACTTGTAGTACATGATTAGACTCAAATAATATACTGTTTCACAAGGTTTTTACTGTATTTTAGTTTATTACGAAACCGGTCCTAATTAATAAAATACAGTAAAAACCTGTGAAACAGCATATTATTTAAGTCTTGTCATGAAATATATATTAAATAAATATACCTAAATATATATTGAAGTGGGACTGGGCAGGCCACGTATGCCACAAGCATCCGGAAAGGTGGGCAAAGATCGCCATGCACTGGGTGTCGGGGTGCCACGAGACGGACAGCGGCGCCGAGGCAGGCCCGGGTGTAGGTGGAAGGACGATATCGACCACTTACAAAAAGGATGGTATAAGGACGCCGAGGATAGGGAAAAATGGAAAGGAGGAGGGGAGGCCTTTGCCCAGCAGTGGGACAGCCTATAGGCTATATATATTTTATAAATTTCTAATAGTTATATCATCCCATACTTCCTATTTCCTTTAATGTTGCATGTTTAATAGTATAAAATAAACGTCATAAGCTTTAACTTAAATTGTTATTTTAAGTTGTAATTCTGGAATCTGAATATTTGATTGCCACATAACATTGTAAAGTGGTAACTGTGTGTACCTATGTGATCTCCACGACACAGGCAACGCCTAGTGTGGAGGTTATAGTTTAATGTGAAATGTGGTAAAGGAATACATACAATAACTAATCTGAATCACAAAGAAAGGACAGAGCTAAAGGCACCTTTTAGACTCACATAATACATTTTTGTTTCCATAATAAGATTACACATTCATTCTTCAGACTTGAGTTCCTCCCTCCCCAGTTCCCACTCCAGAAGTCTTCTCTTTACACATTTTATTTCCTTAATTTCCAGAAGCGAACAGTCCTACAACCGCACCATCCAGTCGGTATCGTCAGCGGGGGCGCTGTCCGTGCCTTGGTCTGCGTCAGAGCCTCGCCAGGCGCTCCCCGCGGCGCTAGGGGTCGCTGGGATCCCGGCGCTGGTCATCACTGATGCGGCGGGGAAGGTGCTCACAGCCAACGGGCGGCAGAATTTGGGAGCTGATCCTCTGGGATTTGTGAGTTTGAGCCGTTGTATTTTCGATCAGGGGCCAATTCGCCTAAATTACAACGTTTGTAATTCTATTTCTATCCAATTTCAATTTAGTTTTCGTTCCAATTCTATTTGGACACCAAATCGCATTCTGCTGACGCAAAACTCTACCACTGACACCTTTCGATTTACTATCGACCGGAGAAAAGTACCTCGGGAGGAACTTATGTTCGATCGTTATATTTGACAGTTGAAGCGTTTTGTTACCGTTCAACTGTGATTCAGTATAAACTAAACGTTTTATTAGAATGCACAAATACGTTACTGTTCGATCGGAACTTAACTGAAATTGGATCGTTAATGGATAGTAGCATACGAAACACGTCATAACGATGCAGTTTAGATTCTATTTAGTTACGTTGTATTTAGTGGAATCGATATCCAGCTATGATAATAGTACATTATGATATAAGTGCGGTAAGTTGAAAATTACAGCCGAGGCGATATTGCTAGCCCGAGCCGTAGGCGAGGGCTATAAGGAAGCAGAGGCTGTAATTTTCAAAGCGCACGTATGTCATACGACGTTTTATAACATATTTACGAGGAAATAAATAAAACTTTGACTTTCTTAAACGAATAAATCTTTAATTACTTGTTAAAGCAGTTATAGAAATTTGAACAATTTTTAAAAGTGATTGTTACGTTGCCAGTTGCTTTTTAGCATTGAATAGTAGCACCACAATGAGCTTGACTTATATTTTTGAGAAAGTTCCATGAAATATGCTAAAAACACATTTTCTGAAAATGAATTTGCATCTTTGCTTGTTTTCCATATGATGAAATTTTGATACGCTTGTAAGTATCTATCGGTCGATTTTTCAGGCAAGAGGCTTAGAGTAGCCTTTTTCGCTGCGTTTAAGACTTGTGGCGGTGTCAAATTAATAAATTCATCACTACTTGACGACATTTTCAAATAAAAACAATACAGCGAAAAGAAAAAGCGCGCGGAATAATTTTACTTGTCCACAAATTAGCGATGCGCGCGCATCAACTTTTTTTAGGTAAAGGTACAAAAACAGCCAGTATTACTAATAAAGTAAATTAATATTTTTGTGTTTTTGTTACAGATAAATGGTTGTAATTTATTGTCAAAATTAATTAAATTAAAGAATTAAATCTTTATTTATTATATTTTATCTCCCAAAGTTAATTTTATTCATAAAATATTGACCACTTTTTTAACATAAAAACTCTTTGCTAAGATTTTAAAAAGTATCGTTCATTTTTAGACGGAGCATCTTAAAAAACCGTACATGTTACTTTATTTAAAAAAACTCGTGCGTTTCACATTACTATAACGCACAAGTGCGTAATGAGATACATTACGATATTGAAATTGGTGTAATTACAGCCACTTTACGAGCAAATATGTTATAAAGATACTTTATTGTCGCACATACAAATCTTACTGGTGCCTTTATGTATCTATCATACAAAACATAATCTTACTATACATATAGTGAAAGATATTATATAGGTACACACAATACTCAATCTTAGCCAACAGGGAGAGAAGGAAGTCTACTGTTGACTCTGGTTTTCAGTCACTCCAGCTCACCTATGCTCATACATTATTCCGGTTACCACATAAATATAAGTAAGTAGCGCTCGCCACTCCGAATTATTCCCGTGAGTGTCGTGTCGTACATTAAAAAACTCTGTGTAATTTGCCGAACACGGGTGCCTACTTTTGAAGTCTAGAGTCTCCTTTATAAGTTACAAAGTTTAATACAAGATTGTAGTTTACATAAAAGTACCTATACTTATATAGGAGCGTCGGTGACCTAGTGGCTAGGACGCCGGACTCCCATGCGGGAGGTCCGGGCTCGAAACCATGCAGTGCCATGTACCAATGAGTTTTTAGGTTGTTTTCGAAGACTTAAGCCAAATCGACAGGATTTTGCTGGCGTTTATAGGCGATGGTGGCCATTAAACTTAATTAATGAATTCTGTTTTTGATATTTTTGGGATGGAGAAGAGCGGCCGGGGATAGAGAAATGTGGAAGGACTTGGAGGAGGCATATGTCCAGAGACAACCTGCCGATGTCAAACCTAGTCGATAAGTTAATAGTAGTTGATAAGTTAATTTATAATGGCAGTGAATAAAGGCTTTTTTTAATGAATTCTATTGCAGAACTTCCCCTGGGCTCAAAGACCTGTATCCGTGCTAACAGAGCAAGCCCTGCTGAAGATGGCGAGGCATCCAGCTGTCGTGCTGTTTATTGGTAAGCATTTTCAGGCCTATAGCAATATGGTCGGCGCCAACGTTTAGGTATGTATCATGGATCTACAATAGCTAACTGGGACAAACGCCACCAGGCTCGGAAAAATGCATAGGTACACTTGGGAAAAAGCATGCTGCAGGCCAAAAATCGAAATTGAAACCCCTTGCACAAATATCAGCACTAAGAAAACGCCATCCCATAATAATTGGGTTTAGGGGTGACTGAATAACAGCGCTGCATAATTGGTATTCGATTATGTCAGCATTTGCTGATTTTCTCACCTTTTGCCAAATACGGGAATAGCTACGTAATAAATAAGTATTTAAATTTTTGTTAAATCTTAATATTTTTGTAAAATTGTTTTTTTTATTTACTTCTAAACCCGCATTCGACCTCGATCTCGCCTGATGGTAACCGACGATGAGGTCGACGATGGAGCATGCGGGTCCAGTAAATGCCTATTCACTCTGGCCTTGAAGATCCCAAGGTTGTAGGTTTCGGGAAATACAGACGCCGGCAGGCTGTTCCATTCCTTAGCCGCTCGCATAATGAACGAAGAGGCAAATCGCTTCGTACGAGCAGATGAGATATCAACAACATAAGGATGGAACCCCTCCCCGCGCCTGGTAGTCCGAAGGCGGAATGGAGATGCTGGATTAGGTCGTGCAATTCCGATGCGCACTCTCCGAAATGTATCCTATAAAATACCGATAGACAGGCAACCTTATAATATTTAGTAATAAAAGTAATTCCATTCTAAATTTATTCTAGTTAATATTTAACAGTCAATTACTTTCATACTCCCAGATGACGAAGACTCCGAGATAGAGTTCGCAGAGTCCGTCCTAACGCCATCAGCAGCATCCTACTACGAAGAGTGCAGCATCCAATACCCCGGCTTCTGTCCCCACCAGAACTCATCCGACGACGAGACCATGGATTTCGACTACCCCACCTCCAGACACTCCAAAGTCAAGAAGAAATCCTTCAAACACGTCATGTTCTACATTGGTATCGATGGCACGGACAGCGCGGACATGTTAAGAGAGCATATCGGCTTAGATGACGCTGTCCCTTTGCTGACAGCCATAGATTTCCCGAAACAGAAATTGGTGACCATGAAATATGGTGATGAAATTACCACAGACTCTGTGCAGAACTTTGTTGACGCGTACCTGAGTGGGAATGCTGATTTTAAGCCGCTCAAACCTTACAGCGAAAAGTGTTAGGTTGTTTTTGTTGTTAGAGTAGAGAAATAGTAGGAATTTATACCCTGACCAGCCTTGGGGAAGACACCCCATTAAATCTGCCAAGAAAAACGTTCTAAGGTATTTAAAAAAAATATATTTTATTCGCTACTAAACCCGCATTTGACCTCGATCTCGCCTGATGGTAAGCGACGATGAGGTCGACGATGGAGCATGCGGGTCCAGAAAATGCCTATTCACTCTGGCCTTGAAGATCCCAAGGTTGTAGGTTTCGGGAATTGCTTCCTTAGAATGATCACTGCCCTCAGCAATGAGGAATACGACTTAGAAGAAGAAGATACTCTGACCAGGGAAATAAAACCGTGTCATGGTGGCGCCATTTTTTAACCGTCTTCTAAAAATGGAGGAGGTTATCATTTCGACTGTAGGTACCTATGTTTTTTTTATGTATGTTACAAATATCTTCGGTATTTGTGAACCGATTTTCATGATTCTTTTTTAGTGACAAGGTTATACCTTCAGGGTGGTCCCATAAAAATTTGGTCAAGATCTGATGCACTTCGGAGATGGACAGCGGAAGTCCTCAGCGGGTAACAGCAAGTCACTTGTTAGCGCCCCGAGTGGGCTGAAGCCCTCCACCAACACCAGATCCCCATCATGAACACTAAAACACTTATGCCAGTATTATGTTTTAAGACATGTAATTAGTTTTAATTAAATAAAAAAATAATTTTAATTAAAAATAAAAGAAGCTACAAAGTTAAAAATTGGAGTCGTTGCCAACCATGTGCAACGCGTTGCACTGCCAGATTGGATTTAAGGCTCGCCGCCGCCGTTCGCCGCGCAGTGCAACGCGTTGCGCGTGGTTGCCACCGACTCCAAATAATTATAGCTACACCTAGGTTTCATTTATGTATTATAATTATTTCTAACTTTTTAGTGCTTTGAAGGCGGTTTTTTTTAAATTTATTGGTACCAACCTCCTTTTATAGTCTATGTTTAAGGTGTTATGAAAAGGATAATTCCATTTAATTCCGGAATATGACGAGCGTTTTTTATTTTTCTGGTCAGAGTACAAGTTCTTTCTTGTATTATTGTAGTATGCAATTAGATAAATTAGTGAGTATTTTGTAAGATTGTATTTACAATCACAAAACTACACTATTTACTTGTACATTTGTACAAGTTTGTAATTTAGATTTATACCTATCAACTTATTTCAAAAACTTTTTAAGTTGTAGAGACGAGTTAAGTACGAGTATAATAAAATTGTAAAACTTCAATTTTACAATAAAATGAATGATTTTGAAATATAAGTTCACCAGCATTGTATTAAGCCGTTATAAATAACATTTTAATTTTATTACAATTAAATTGATGTCGTAGATATTTTAGGTTTTTGTGTCTTGAATCTGTGATCTACTAGTTTATTATTGTGTAATAATAAAAATATTGAATACTTCTTAAGAACGTGCTTTTATTACCTTTTTAAAAACAGCCAAATGGGAGTAACTACTTCGTGCAGTGCACTAGTGATGTTTTGTTACGCTCACACATATGTCCGTTTATATTAAAAGGAACGAGATAGGACTAATAACTATGTCAAACTCTACTCTTTCTGCATTGCCAAAAAATTAATTTTCCCCACATTGATGGGAAATCAAATGTCTTTATTTTTTGGGTAGCAACTGCTATCATAGAAAAATCGATTTTGATATCATTTTCTAAAATTAAATTACGTTTTCTAAACGAAACGTCACCCTCAATGGCGTCAATTCCGGGGCTGTCCGCCAAAGCTAAGCTAACATGGAGACGTCCGTCATTCGAATTCTGCAATCCCAGAATCGATGCCATTATTGAGACTATTTTTTATGAATAAAATCATGTTGACGACGACGTGACAGGGAAATTATGTTACGACAATAGGCAACACCGCATCCACCGTCTAACCAACCACCGCTGGGCCCCGCTCCGCTCGGCCGCCATCTTTATTTAAATTGACGCCAACTAAACCAAAGACGCCATTAATGTGAAATAAATTTACAAATAAAAATTCACGTGCTCATATAGGGTACGTGTTTTGTAAACCAGTCAATTTAGTATCATATCCATCTATCATGGCTGATAACGACGATCTTCTGGACTACGAGGACGAGGAGGCAGCGGATCAACAGACCACCGACGGAGTCGCCGAAGCGGTGCCCAAAAAAGAGGTTAAGGGCTCCTATGTATCTATCCACAGTTCCGGCTTCAGAGATTTTCTGCTGAAACCAGAGATTCTACGAGCTATCGTCGACTGTGGTTTCGAGCATCCATCTGAAGTGCAACATGAGTGCATTCCACAAGCTGTGCTAGGTATGGATATCCTCTGTCAAGCCAAGTCCGGTATGGGGAAGACAGCTGTGTTTGTCTTGGCGACTCTGCAGCAGCTGGAGCCTTCGGAGAATCATGTGTACGTACTCGTTATGTGTCACACTAGAGAGCTAGCGTTCCAAATCAGCAAGGAGTATGAACGTTTCTCCAAATACATGGCGGGCGTCAGAGTGTCAGTATTCTTTGGCGGCATGCCTATACAGAAAGACGAGGAGGTTCTAAAGACCGCTTGCCCGCACATCGTTGTCGGCACTCCAGGGAGGATCCTAGCTCTAGTAAACAGTAAGAAACTGAATCTGAAACATTTGAAGCATTTCATTTTGGACGAGTGTGACAAGATGCTCGAATCTCTGGATATGAGGCGAGACGTGCAGGAGATCTTCAGGAATACACCTCATGGAAAGCAAGTGATGATGTTCTCTGCTACGCTGAGCAGAGAGATCCGACCTGTTTGCAAGAAATTCATGCAAGACCCTATGGAGGTGTATGTAGACGATGAAGCCAAACTGACACTGCATGGTTTGCAGCAACATTACGTCAAGTTGAAGGAGAATGAGAAAAACAAAAAGCTATTTGAGCTATTGGATGTGTTGGAGTTCAATCAAGTTGTTATATTCGTCAAGTCTGTGCAACGCTGCATAGCTCTGGCTCAGCTACTCACCGACCAAAACTTCCCTGCCATTGGCATCCACAGGAGCATGACTCAGGATGAGCGTCTTTCCCGGTACCAGCAATTTAAGGATTTCCAGAAACGTATCCTGGTTGCCACCAACTTGTTTGGACGAGGCATGGATATCGAACGAGTCAACATCGTCTTCAACTATGACATGCCTGAAGATTCCGATACATACCTTCACCGTGTTGCCCGAGCTGGAAGATTCGGTACCAAAGGGTTAGCCATCACGATGGTCTCTGAGGAAGGTGATGCCAAGATCCTGAATGAAGTTCAAGACCGCTTCGATGTGAACATCACGGAGCTACCTGAAGAAATCGAGCTATCCACTTACATCGAGGGACGATAGATTAAGCCACTCTCAATCCCTTCTTTATAACTAACAATAGTTTTAACATTGTCATTAATTGTGGTTAAATATACTACTATGTAAGAAATGTTTTCTACAGTTACTGTAGGTTTTTGGATTGTGCATTTGAGAGGAAATTAATTAGGGTAATGATTAATTAAAGTGACATTCATTATTGTGATAATTGGCTGTTATTATTGAATTCACCATTAAACCTAAATCTGCCTGAAGTTAACTTTCAGCAGGTTCTATTGAAACATGTAGGTATTCGAAATAGGTCTGCAGGAAAAAAGATACAACCCATTCTAAAGAAAAACATTTATTCAAAATTCTTCATATTATTATCAAAATTATGAGTAGATAATCAACCAAGGTTCATTTATGGTTCTGTACAGATAACATTTAAAAACTAGGTACATACCTATTTAAAAAATAATGTTAATTAAGTCAATCTCAGCGTCATAAATCATAAGTATCTGTTTGTCATATTTATCCTTATAAACAAGCGCGCGCAAACTTAGTATTTTCTATTGTCAATGTATCTATGTTCCCTCTTAGAAGCTATAGTCTTCTCATGTGTAAATCTAGTTATCAGATCAAGAGCCCACTTGGGCTGGTCACCGGGCACCATGTGGCCTGCATTCCTCACCATAATTTCAACCAGCTTGCCCGCCTGCTTCACATATCCTGCCACTTCTCCATCAACTTCCCAAATATACCTCTTTGCAGTTTTGTAGTCTTCTGAACCAGTAAACTTAAGATTTCTCAGATAATTAACTGTCAATGGATATGCAACAATTATGTCTAACTGACCATTATAAATAACCACATAATAATGATCCAATAATTCAGAAATCCATGGGGCTACAGATTTCATAACATCCTGTTTCATGTGTTTCTCAACTTCGGTTCCATTGTGGAATGGCAAGTCTCCGACATGTATGGCTTGACGCACTGAACTCTTTTGTATCATGGGCCCAAAGTCTTCATAACTGTTGTAGTCTTTAGTATGCAAATAATTGAAATAAAAATTGAAACCTGTCATGTTGTAAAAGACACTTTTTCCATCTATTAAATCTCCATTTAATAAAGTATCAAATGTATTGAATGCTTCTTCCCATTGCTTATTTCTAATGAAATTGGCAGTTTTGGTTTCATATTCCTCAAACACCTTGGCCTGGTTCCAATCAATGAGGCCTATCTGATACAAATATTTGCCATACAACAGCTGGTGTTCAGGGTCACTCAAACCGTTCCCAATAGCAACACCTTTTAGGTTAATTTTTATTTGTGCCGTTGGGTTTTTCTTGTGAATAGTGTATGCCAGAGCGGGGACATACTTTCCACCGTATGACTCACCAGTAACAAAGAATTTATTCTGTTGTAGCTCAGGGAACAGCTGGAAGAATTGGGTCACAGTTGAGTGCAGCTGTTCACCGACTTGTGTTTCATCGGTACAGTATCCTCTGGAGTCGTTGGTGAAGCTGAACCCGGTACCGACAGGGTTGTCTATATAAATTATGTGGTGACTAAGCGCCCAGTTGTACTTCCTTCGTTCGAACTTATCATTTCTTACTCTGATAGGGCCGTTTTCAGTAAAAAGTCCATATAGTGAGGATGCCCCTGGCCCTCCTTGTAGCCACACTATCACTGGAGCCAACTTATTATTCGGGACCATCGCAGGGAAGTACCAGAAGAACTGGTTCGAGTCATAAGCCTTGTTAACAGTGAAGAAACCAGCATAGCTCTTGATTCGGAGACTTTCTGTAAAGGGGACTCGCGCTAGGCGCCTACCTGCAGTTATATTCCCACTTTCAACGTACGGGGTGAGGAACAGCGGTGTGCCAGCATCTCCGCCGTCTCGGGGACCCAGCTCTATCTTCGGGTACCGATGCAGAAAGCTCTGAACAGTGGTTAACACTTGCAGTACGAATATCGCCCAGAAGAGTCGCGCCATGGCGCCTGTACCTTGCGGACGCTGTTGTAGACTGATTATTACGGACTAGAATCTATTGTCCTCCTTCACCTTTAATGATAAATAGGTCATTCAAGCGCAAATTAAGCGGCGTAATCATTATCATAGCGAACGTGATGAGAAGAAAAATAAACAAAATCCGTTTCGTTTTCCCAAATGTAAGTAGGTACGTCGCGTTCCTTTTTACACAAAAGTGTATTTTACTGAAACAAAAACCGTCCCATAACCCGTTGAAATAATTCATGTTGGCAATTTATATCTTCCATTACCGCGTTAACAACTGAAAACTTATCAAATTTTATTCAAAACAAGCAATGGAACGTGAACGTGTATAGATGTCAACGTGAATAATTTCAACTGGTTTTGGAACGCACTCTTAAATAGACCAAATAACTAGGTACGAAGTTCAAGTAATAGGTATGACAAATGCAAAGGGTCCGACCATGGTTTGACGCGTCTGACTAACGATATTTTGGAATGCAATTTGAATACTACAAACAATTGACATTTTAAAAAGAGTTCCCCAAAGTTTAACGACGGTTTCATGCAAAATAACAATTTAGCCGTTTATTTTTTATAATCTTTACTATTAGTTACAAATAACTTATTTACGTTTAATGGGAGGGTACGTATTCACCTTTAACCGAATACCTGTCGAATTCACACATGCATCTGGTTAGCAAACATGGTTATCATATACATAGCCCACTTGGGCTGATCAGTCGGCACCATGTGGCCAGCATTCCTCACCATGAGCTCCACCAATTTGCCCGCATGCCTCACATACCCCGCCACCTCGCCGTTATCGGGGTCCCTCCATACATGTCTCTTCGCCGTTTTGTAAACCTCAGCGTCGGAAAAGTTTAAATTCCTTAAGTAATTTACAGTGAATGGGTACGCCACAATAATGTCCAGTTGGCCGTTGTAAATGAGGACATGATAATGGTCTAATAGCTCAGATATCCACGGAGCAACCGACTGCATCACGTCTGGTTTCAAATGCTTCTCCACTTCCGTTCCATCGTTGAATAGTAATTCTCCCACATGGATGTCCCTTCGCACAGCAGTTTTCTGTAACATTGGGCCAAAATCGTCGTCTGTGATGTAATTTTTTGTGTACAAGTAGTTGTAATAAAAGTCATAACCGGTGAAGTTATAAAATAAACTTTTTCCGCCGATTAAATCTCCATTTATTAAAGTGTCGAATGTTTTAAATGCTGCATTCCATTGCTTGTTTTTAATGTAATTAGAGGCTTTCTTCTGATATTCCTCAAACACTTTCGCGGTGTTCCAATCGATGAGACCGATTTGGTACAAATATTTGTCGTACAACATCAACTGATTTTCAGGATCGCTCAACCCATTTCCAATAGCAACACCTTTCAGGTTAATTTTCAATTGAGCCATTGGGTTTTTCTTATGAATAGTGTATGCTAGAGCGGGGACATACTTTCCCCCGTACGACTCACCAGTGACAAAGAACTTGTTCTGTTGTAGCTCAGGGAACAGCTGGAAGAACTGAATCATAGTTGAATACAACTGCTCGCCGACTTGTGTTTCATCGGTACAGTACCCTCTGGAGTCGTTGGTGAAGCTGAATCCAGTGCCGACAGGGTTGTCTATGTAGATGACGTGGTGTTCCAAGGCCCAGTTGTAGTCTCTACTCTCGAATGAGCCATTTCTGACTCGGATCGGCCCGTTTTCGGCAAGCAATCCATAGAGCGAGGACGCCCCCGGTCCTTCCTGCAGCCAAACTAATACCGGGGCCGATTCTTTCTTCCGTGATGTCGGCGGGAAGTACCAGAAGAACTGATTTGAATCATAAGCCTTGTTGACAGTGAAGAAACCAGCGTAACTCTTGATTCGCAGGGTATTTGTGAAGGGTACTTCTGCCAGCCGCCTCCCTTCAGCTATGTTCCCACTTTCAATGTACGGAGTGAGGAATAACGGCTTACCAGCATTACCATCGTCTCGAGGACCTAATTTTATTTTAGGATATTGATGAATAAAGCTGTATGCAAATGTAGAGACTTGTAAAATAATCAGTAGCAAAGTCTGAGCCCTCATTGTTACGTTTTAACCGTTGGCAGTAAAATAAAACATTTGCTTATCGTTCTGTTATTTATGTGTTTAATATTTATTACCCGTTACATGATACTCATTAAATGACCACGTTATCATGTAAAATTGTTGAAATTAGATACATTTTTTCCCTATTTTATTTCCATAAGGACATTGCATGTGGGCACCATGTGGCAACGGCATATATTATATATATATATATATTGCATTATATCTTTTTTGTATTTATATTTCCTCTACTTTCTTCATCATTTGCATGATTCCATTCTAGTATCTCAATTATCATTTCATAAAAATGTTTTAAATGTATGTCAATTAATGTATGTGAATCATCAACATATTCAACTACGATTTTCGAAAAAGTATCGGGAATCGAATCATTCACGACCCTCGAACGAACTGACACAATGCTACTGCCATTGCCGTCTGCGAGAGGTCCGTCTCGAAGACGGCAATGGCAGTAGCATTGTGTCAGCTCGTTCGAGGGCCGTGTATATTCACGCGCTGCCCTTCAAGGATATTTTCTTCGTAGCTATCAAGCCGCAGACGTGTGCTGCTGAATGTAAATGAGACTAAAATTATTTAAAGAGTTGAAAATATGAACGCATCCTTAATACTGGGTCATATACTTAGGTATACTGGAGTTTCTCCCGCGCTTTTGTGGCGTCCACGTCAGCTTTGTTTCGATTTGTCTTGCAAATTGTTTTAAAGTAGTGCTTTTCTAGTAAGAATGGTGTTTCTTGCTCGAAAAACTTCGACAAGATGTGAATAATGTGTGGGACAGGGAAGTAAAGTCAAATAAGACGCTGCAGCCCGATCCGTACATGGCTGGATTTTGAAGAGCCACACTGCGTCCGGGATGCCTTCTCATTTGGTTCGGATGGCGCAGAAGCGTGGAAGATTCTCCCAGATAGCATTGAAATGTGTCACACCAGCATTTTAATGAAGACTTGAAAGAGTTGTTGACATCAGACATGGCTGTATGGGCTCAGTTCCCTTTGCCTTAAAAAAAAAAACTTAGGTATACTACTCTTTGGGGTATTGACACTTTGACATTACATAGGTCGACGACCCCGTGCAATAACTCATTTATTTTTCAATGTTTTGAATGTATTTTGTGGCGAATTTCGCGATTTTATTGTGATAAATAAAATCCTCTACTTATAAAAAATGAAAACCAAAACTAATTTTATGATTTACGTATTTTACAGTTGTATAACTTTGGTAGAGTTGACATTTTTCCCGTATGTTTATCCTCGATTGAAACTCGAAGCGAAGCCTCACGGAGACGCCGGTAACCCTCTCATACTCACGCCTTACCTGAAAAAGGGCTCAATATCACTAGCCCAAAACCTCTCACGTGTACCTCTCACGGACAAAATAGGGTTCAGAAGTTACGCCGGCTTCTTCACTGTCGATGAGGACTACAACTCGAATCTTTATTTCTGGTACTTCCCGCCCTTTTTTAAAAAACCTAACGCACCCGTGGTGCTCTGGCTACAAGGCGGACCTGGAGGTAGCTCTTTGTTTGGCTTGTTCACTGAACTAGGCCCACTGATAGCCAAGAAGGAAGGTTTCGCTAAGAGAAAATATCACTGGGCACTGAACAACCACCTCATATTCATTGATAACCCTGTCGGCACTGGATTCAGTTTCACCAATGATGAGCAAGGATACTGCACAAACGAAGATTGCATCGGCAAAGGTCTCTACAATGCTCTTCAGCAATATTTCACTTTATTTCCTCATCTAGTGACGAATGAGTTCTATATAACTGGGGAGTCATATGCTGGCAAGTACATACCAGCATTAGCAATGGAGATTCACCGTCAGAACTCAAATGGAAGAGAAGAGCAAATTAACCTGCAAGGACTAGCCATAGGGAATGGTTATTGTGATCCGGTCAACCAGATGGACTATGGAAATTATTTGCATCAACATGGACTATTGGATGATAAGCAGCTGCAAGTATTTGAAGATATGCAGTCGAAGATTATTGCAGAAATTAAAGATGAAAACTGGGCAGCGGCAGACATAACCATGGACAAATTAATGGATGGAACCCTGGGTAATTTCTCCTACTTCAAAAACTATACAGGTTTCAATTATTATTACAATATTTTAATGACCTCAGATGACACGGACATGTCCATCTTCACTAATTTACTTGAAAATGATAGTGTCAGGAGCAGTGTCCATGTTGGTGCTTTACCGTTCAACTCTGGAGAAGAAGTGCAGCTACATTTAGTCTATGACATATTGAAATCTGTTGCACCGTATATATCTGAGCTGTTATCCCACTATCGAATCTTATTTTACAACGGTCAGTTGGATATTGTAGTAGCTTACCCACTGACAGTAAACTTTCTACGTAACCTGGACTTTAGTGCAGCCAAGGAGTACAAAAAAGCCCATAGACATTTGTGGACAGTTGATAATGAGATAGCAGGGTACGTGAAGAAAGCTGGCAATCTGACAGAGGTGCTCGTAAGGAATGCAGGGCACATGGTGCCTCATGATCAGCCTAAGTGGGCACTAGATTTAATCACAAGGTTTATCAGAAACAAGTTATGAACTGTTGTGAATATCTAGTATTATTGTTTTGTATATCAGCTTTTGCATCGACACACTGTTTCTATTAGAACAAGCAGGAGCCCCATAGCTTTATCCACCATAAATGATCTCAAACAAAAATTTATTTGATTGATTTGCTGGCAAGCAAGGGCTTTTAATGGTGATTTTATTGGCTATATTATTATTATGAATCATAATTGTTATTGTAAATAATATTTTTTATCACCTGCTCATAAAGTGCATCTTTCAGAGCATGCAAAGCTGATCGAAAGTTAATCATAGTGCGGTTTACTTTTCTGGAACTAGGCCGATACTGAACGTAACGGAACATGTCTTGCAACTATAAAATATTTTGTTTTCGATTCAGTTATCAGTTACGAATACGAATCTTTTACCAATGTTATTATCAATTTTATTATTGCAAAGTTATGGCCAAATGTTGCACATTTACTCACCAGGTGTGATGAAAAACGTTGTGTGACATACGTGTGGAAAGGCAGTTGTAACTCGGACCATAGAATCACGTCGGTAGACGGTTCAAATTCGTCACCTCGTTTACAATTTCTGCATTTGTAACATAATATATTGTTGTTGGCTTTGTACAGAAAATTCTACCTATGTTGTGCATATCAGTAGATAAAATTAAATGAAATAAATTTTAATTTTATTACATACTTAATGTTTATTCCTTAAACTATTTACCAATAAATAATTAAACAGTAAACTTACACACTAAAGTCAGTTCATTGAGAATACATGCAAAATACAGAAATTATGGTTTTAGATAAGAATTTAACTTATTTTGGTCTCGAAAAAGAAACACTGAGTTTTAAAAGAAAATTAATATTGTGGAAAGTTTAAAGAGGCGGGATTGTTAATAGGTTCATTATTTTCCCAACTTATATCTTATCTTATGATAGGGGGCCGGGAATAACCCCAGCGGCACTTCGACCCTTGAGGATCTTTTGTGCCTACATTTACACACTGGTCATCTCAGTGTGCAGGTTTCCTCACGATGTTTTCCTTCACCGTTAGAGCATTCGGTAAATGTACGTAAGTCTTGGGAGTCCGGTGTCCTAGCCACTGTGCCACCGATGCTTTCATTTTCCTAGGCTACTTTTGTCCTTTCCTGTAAATTGATCCTTAACGTCGTTATAGCCGGTCGTCACGCAAGCAGCGCAGTCAATGCGTCAAGAAACTGCGTGCGCTGTGAAGTGGGGAGCGTTATAACCGAAGAGTCGAAGTAGTCTAGGGACACTGACGCGCCGCTCTTTGTAGCTGCTTGCTCGAACGCCGCGCCGAACAAACTGAAACACGAGAAAGTTTAGATTAACTGTTTATTGTACATCCTTGGGCATCCTGAGTAAGGTTAGGCGGTACTTCACGCCGGGACAGCTTTTAAACCTTTACCAAGCTCAAGTCCGGTCGTGCATGGAGTACTGCTGCCACCTGTGGGACGGCTCAGCTAAGTACCAACTGGCTGCCCTTGACTCAGTAGAGAAACGCGCTAAGCGCCTTATAGGTGACGAATCGCTGGTGGAAGCTAGACTGCAAAGTCTGGAACATCGGCGCAAGGTTGCCTGTCTATCGGTATTTTATAGGATACATTTCGGAGAGTGCGCATCGGAATTGCACGACCTAATTCCAGCATCTCCATTCCGCCTTCGGACTACCAGGCGCGGGGAGGGGTTCCATCCTTATGTTGTTGATATCCCATCTGTTCGTACGAAGCGATTTGCTTCTTCGTTCATTATGCGAACGGCTAAGGAATGGAACAGCCTGCCGTCTGTATTTCCCGAAACCTACAACCTTGGGATCTTCAAGGCCAGAGTGAATAGGCATTTACTGGACCCGCATGCTCCATCGTCGACCTCATCGTCGCTTACCATCAGGCGAGATCGAGGTCGAATGCGGGTTTAGGAGTAAATAAAAAAAAACTTAGACAAAAATATGTGAAGCACAAAGGGCGTGACTTATCCCTAAAAGAGATCTTTTCCAGCAAATCGTCTGAATGGTTATCGGTACCCCAAAGACTGGAAAATTTTAGTTTTCATCGAAATTGGATGTTTCGTGACGATGGTATAAAACATTTGCCGACTGAATGGTTTTCAAGGGCCAGCTGGTTTAAAAGACGAAATCTATTAAATGAGTCAAAAGCCCACTAACTTTCTGGGCTCGTGGTCGTGTCGCGGCGGCACTCCCAGCAGCAGGCAGCAGACCTCGTCCCACGGAGCACTGGCCACCAGCGGCCGAGAGCCCCCTGTGGCCGAGGACATCCAGCGCGCCGCCACGCCCAGCCAGAGAGGGCCCTTCACAAAGGGGGCTTCGGATGTGCCCTGGAAGATAATCATCATCAACTGCAGCATCTCACTTTCCTATATTTGGAATATGCCTCTCCCTTCTCCGTCCATTTTCCTTGGTCAGACCACCGAAGACACGCGGCGTTGATGAATTTCGGCAGTGTTTATAAAAGAGCCAGTACTTAAAACTAAACCTGTGTGCTCCATCTACAACCTCATCACTTACCACCAGGTAAGATTAAGGTCAAATGCGGGTTTAGTCATACATACAAACATAACATCACCCCATATTCTTGCGAGGTAGGCAGAGAGAATGGAGCGCCACCAATCTCGTGCCGGGTTGTCGTAAACAAAAAATTAAAAAAACATCAGCTACACTCAAGTTATCTAGCCGAATCTAACCTCTTGCACAATGAAGTAGCTGAACGGCCCAGCTAAATGCAGCTTCTTGGCAGAGAGAGTGGAGTTGACCAGCTGGACGACAGCCTCGAGGGTCTTCTGAGCGGAGACGGTGCCCAGTCGCCGGCTCTGGTTGTCTCCACTTTGGATGTCCAGCGCTGAGAGGGCGTGTTGGAAACCCTCGCCTTTTGGGGTCGTTTCCTGATGGGGTACTATAGTTAGACATAGTATAGTATAGTTTCTACCCTAGTTTTTACTATGGTTTCTACCCGCAACCATGGCGCATGCAACTGTGCCGAAATATCGGGAGCTCAAACCAACCCCAAACCATGTTGTAAAAAGTTATATCCTGATGGGGTTGTGAAATAATGCTGTCTAAGGTTTTTTTTTCAGTCGTATTTCTCTGATGACGGCCGTGATTATTCTATGGAACACCACAGAACGATTCTCTTGGCAGATTTAATGGGGTAGTTTGATATTTTTTCCTTTATTTAAATAAAACATATCTTAAAGCATAATACTGACATAAGCCTCAGGACTTGTGCGCCAGTAAAGAATCGGTCATATGTCCCGTACGTATTGCTTTCCCCATTCCACACACTGGTCATCTCAGTGTGCAGGTAACCTCACGATGTTTTCCTTCACCGTTAGAGCAGTTGGTAAAGGTACGTAAGTCTTTTGAAAAATACGAAAATCTCATTGGTACATGGCGGACATGTATTTAGTAGAATTTGGTAGGTTTTCACTCATCTGTACAATAGATTCGTCAAATAACATCTGGTCACACTGAATGGGAGTCCTAGTCACTAAGCCACCGACGCTTTCAAATAAAAGTTGTGTTCTTCTGTTGAAACGTTGGGTTCAGGGTGAATTACTCTGAATGGAACTTGTCTGAGAAAAAATGATTATTATTTCAGCTGTGTTTATAGAAGAGCCAGTACTTACTAAGCCCGTGAAGTACAGTACTGATAGGCATAAACATGAGTGGCTAACCACACTCTAAGAAATTCATTGGGGACAAAGTCACAGGCTGGAACAACAAGATCTGGGGGCTGAATAGACGTCAAGTGCGTCTACTGGTCGGTGCCTTCACCGGTCACTTTAGCACCAATGCAATGCACAACCAATGCACAAGATGACGCTGGCTGACAGCACATATTGCAGAGCCTGTGGTGAACAACTGGAGACCGTTTCACATCTCCTATGTGAATGTGACGCTTTCGCGGCAAAAAGGATGGGTCTGCTAGGCTCTGCCTATCCGGACACAAGGGAATTCAAATCCCTCCTTGCTCATGCATGACATATTCGGTGATGTGGTCAAGGGCTAGGTACAAAGGGTTGAACACAAAAGATCCCAATGGGACGAAGTGTTGCTGGGATACCCGGCCCCCATCCAAAGATAAGATAAGATACTAAGCCCGTGTGTTCCATCTTCGGCTTCATCGTCCATTACTACCAGGTGAGATTTGAGGTCAAACGTCGCAACAAAGTCGTAAATAAAAAAAAAGCCAAACTCCACTCACATGTTCTATAAGCCCCATAATAGCGTAGACGACGTCTATGGCTGCCACGACGGGGGAGTGAGGGCGCTGCAGCAGGAACGCAGCTTGCGTCGGGGTTGGCAACTTGTGCTTGGGGGCGGAGGCTTCAAGGGAGGTTAGGAGACAGCGGCGGAGCTCCACGTCCATCGAGCGGTAGGCCTGCCTCGCTTGCTGTAGCGGGAACCTGGGTCAGGCAAGCTTCAACATTACATTCTTACTTTTTTTGGTAATCCTTATTGCTGAGGGTCGTGATCCTTCTAAGGTAACCACATAGAACGACTCTCGTGGCAGATTTATTGGAGTGGTTTGCCATTGGCTTCTCCATTTCACACACTGGATATCTCAGTGTGCAGATTTCCTCACGATGTTTTCCTTCACCGTTGAGCAATCAGTAAATGTACGTAAGTCTTCCATAGATAGGAAAATCTCATTGGTACACGGCACTGTATGGTTTCGAACCCGGACCTCCCGCATGGGAGTCACGACAATGCATGGTTTCGAACTTGGACCTCGTGGGGTCTCACCCCATGTCAGCCAGCAGCTGTCTCAGGCGGCGCGCGCCGGTTACCGAGTGCAGCTTGAGGTGCGGTCCCAGAGACGGCGAGTGGCGGAGCGCGCTCTCTACCGACCACACGCGGTACAAGGGTAGCCAGACATCTTTCTCTAGCACTACTTTTGCCGCCTAGAACAATGAAAGACACGATTTTTGTAAGTAAAGATATCATATTCATTTATTTCAGTAATGATCATACATTGTCAAAAAATAAATAATAAAATGTTAGCATGTCATCATCAATAATAATAAAATGTCTTACTTAAAGTAAGTATAATTTAATAATGTTTAAAAAAATAAAATAAAAAAGTATTGCAGAATATAAATCTACAGTTTCAAACATCGTTCGTCAAGAAACTCGTTGACAGAGTAATAGGCCTTTTGGATCAACCATTTTTTAAAATTCAATAACGAAACATTTGTACGTTTAGTATCCCGGATAGGAGCTGGTATTATGTTATAAATTCGCGGACCAGCGACGTGCGTGGTCAGCTGGGTCTTCAGCAGTCTACTGTCAATCAATTCGAGATCCTGCTGCCTCATTTTTGTCAGTCTCTTGCCAACCCATATCTGATCAGGCCGAGATCGAGATTATGGTGTACTTACTTACTTACAATAAAAACATTTTGATTTGATAAAGATTTGATTCTAATTTTTTGTTATCTATTATATAAATTTGCACACCACAATGTGGTAGGATATACTGGAACTACCTGTGTAATTTAAATGATAAAGAGGCTTGGTCCTAATTCAGCTCCAGCTCTGCACATTGTGTATATGATTCATAATTATTGTAAGATATATTTATTTCAAAAGATGTGCTGCTGAAAGTTTCTTGCGCCGCTTCTTTCCTTTCAGCCACAGCACCTTACGAAGCGGTGGTAGAGTAAAAAAAAGTGACGTTATAAAAATGTGCTTACAATAAAAACAAACTGAAGTGAAGCGAACTGAAGGCAAGTGAAGGCTCACTTTCTCGAACTTTGATTCCTACCTCTTTAAAGTTTCCTTTCCTTTTATCTACCCTGATTGTTATTATGCTTTTCCTGTATGTTATGTACTCATTATATATTTTAGTTTATGTAGTCTATGTATTATTTTATGTATGTTTATCATTATCTATTTAAGTATATATATATATATTATATCTGCCTATTTATTGTATGTAGTTAGTATTATATACGTTATTGTTGTAAATAAAATTCTCTTATTTAACGTTTTCCATAAACCTTGCACACCTACTACCTCATTCTCGATATCATTTCCTCTGCCCGATGGTTGCCTGGAAGAGACCGCTCTTAGCGATAAGGTCGCCTAAATTGTACTTCACTATTTCCTTTTCTATCTTATGTTTGTTGTTTTTTTTATTTGTGCAATAAAGTGTATTTTACTTTACTGATTTCTGATGGCGAGCACAGAAGATGGCGGCATGATGCAGCAGTGGCGGTTTAGCGCGGCCGTATCGAGCTAGCATTCGGTGGCTACCACACTCACCTCGTCCCCGTCGGCCCGCTGTCCCCCGCCCGCCACGTGTCGGGTCAACCCGTCCGCGTCCAGCAGACAGGCGGCCGGCGCGCGCGCACAGAGCGCGGCCGCCGCGCTGGTCGCCACGCTGGCCGCCCACAGCACGGCCCAGCCGCACCGGGACACGCGCCACGCCAGCTCTAGGACCACGCAGGCACTCTGTGGGGTGGAGGGTCAAGTTGTAGTTGTAAATGAGGCCTGTGTGCACAGCATGAGAAAAAAGCACAGACGACTTGGTGGTAAATTGTCACTATCATCCATACATCTCACCTCACTATAATCTTATTAGAGGGTTTCGATGCTTACCCTTCAAACAGAAACAGCAATACCATATTGCTGCTTTTCGGCGGAAAGAAAAAGTAAAGCAGTGGGACATATGGGCTGATAAAAAATGCGAAATCTACCAATTAGCGTTGGACTCATAGGATGAATCATATCTAATAATAATATAGAGACGTGCCAGAGTATAATATTAGGCAGATCATATCAAGTCTCCCGTCAAAGTCGCATCGAAGACCTGGATCCAACTAGCACAAAAAAGCTGAAAATCAGCGCTGTGGCTTGCCTCAGCATTATGCTGAGCTGGTGTACCCTTTTTGGCACTGTACCACACCAGATGTTCTGTGCTGCATGTATTAAACTTTGTATACTTCTGTATTGTGTTCTATATTCTGGTGTTTACAGCGCTAAATAAACGTTTTCAATTTCACAAGAACATAGGGTGGTACAAAAGAGAAGACGCTTATACCCAGCAGTGGGAATAATGGTCTGAGGAGGATAATAATAATCATCTCTCCAATCAATGTGAATCTATTGGGGCCTAGGGAGTCATGGCCTCCCAAAACCTTTAAAAAAAACAATTTTCCGATTTTAGTAACCGATAACTCTCCAAAAATATTTTCTAGATCTGCTCGTCCTCCAATTAGATATACAAAATATAATAGTAATTCAGCTCACTGGTATCCCGTAGTACGAGAACTGCGTGTAGTTGAACAGGAGTGTATGTCGTCGGTCCTCCCAGGCGCGCCGCGCCCGTCGCCGCTCCACTAGCGCCTCCAGCGCCTCCCGCCCGCCTTCTGGCTCCTCCTGCTATGTGTAATAGATAAGGGAGAATAACACACAAACCATAAACGTCAAAATTTTTAAAAAGGTGTGCAAATTTTTGCATGAGTAGGATTGGAAACAGCGACCTTGTCGTTCCGTGGCAGTGCTCTAACCAACTGAGCTATCGCGGCTCATCCTGTTCTCTTCAAATTAGTCGACCCTTTCTCGCGGAAATTTTTTCACCCCCTATTCTAATTTATTTAAGTAGCCTAGCATGTGAAATGCTTAATAAATAAAATTGGTCCAAAAATGTGACAAACAATATATCTTATTCGTTCTATAGAACAAGATTAATATTGAAACTCTCCTTATTTCAATGAAAATAAAAAATATTGTTCAAGCCAGATTAAAGTATGTTTAGGCCAGAATGTCTGCTTTCCCAAAACATTTGGTCCCCAAATAGACCGCGTCCCAAAACAACAGCGATCCTTACCTCATCTTCATCCTCATCGTCCCTGAATATGTCATCAAAGTTGGGGATATTCTCCTCATTGTCCTTATACAGTAGCTTCACCTGGAATATTCACAAACCATCATTATCATCAACACCACAAATGTTGATCATTAATTTATATGAACTTTAGTCTAATTTATATGAACTTTAGTTCAAATAAGACTTTGGTTATGAACCTTAACAATTTATCAATACTGAATAGCTGCTCTTGTTAAGGCATTTTAATTTTTTAAAGAGGGTAGGGTAGATTAGCAATTGGGCCACCTGTAAGTGGTCACCATCACCTAAGAACTTAGATAGAGTGCCTCATGTGCTGGTAATTATGCTGGTTTTCTTACCCTTAAAATCGGAACACAGCAATGTAAACATTACTGCTTTGCAGCCAAAATAGGTAGTTAGTACCTACCCAGACTTACTTTGTATGGGAGTCATACAGTAAATCAAAGGCTGACATCAATATCATCATAACATAATATATTCTGTATGAACTACTATTGTCTGAAAATAAACATTTATTGATTGAAAACCAGTTGAAATTATTAATGTTGACAGCTATAAACGTTCCATAGCTTATTTTGAAAAAAAGTTCGATAAATTTTCAGGTGTTAACACGGTACTGGAACATGCACAGTTGTCAACGTGAATTATTTCAACTGGTTATGGAACTCTCTAACCTGACCATCGCTGTAAACATTGCACACATCAGTTGGCTTGTGTGCATCCAACACAAAAAACACCACATCCTCTTCCGGCTGCAGGATATCCACCAAGTCGATGGTGCCGCCGCAGTTCACCAGCACCACATACTTTATTTCTTCATTGTTCTCCTCATAAGCTGTCTTCAGCTCCGAAATACCCCCCACGGGAACCAAGGTATAAGAAATATTATCACATTTGAAAAGACCCTGCAGTATTTTACATGTGCATATCGCGTCGACGTCGTAGTGAACTAGCAGTAGCACCCTCTACAACAGAAATAACAGCGAATTACAATATAAACAACACAAAATAAAGGTTGGAATTTACGCTAGGGAATAGGTGAAGTAAACAATGTGTTTATACTTACGTTACCAAGTAATATGTTGTAGAAATCATTTCTAATGTCTTCTATAAACATTTTGCGACGTCATAAATGTGAAATAATAGTGAAATTATCACGAAAACATTGTAATTCTTGATAATTTCTAAAAAACACCTGCTCGAATAAAAAACAATATGTCAAACTGTCAAAAAAAATGTTCGCGCCAAAACTTTGGCTGCGTTCAGTTTTGTCGAACTTTTTCCAATGATTCGTTTAGAACCGGGCGGGAGAACTCAAAACTTTTACTATTTAGTTATGACTTCTCTACTTCCTGCAAAGTTCCAAGGATTGCGGATACTATTTATTCTGTTGTTTGTTTATCGTATGGTTATATAGTGGTCAACCTATTGTCAGTGTTGCTCACTGCTGTCGATCAACAAATGTGACCGATTGTGCTCTCCGAGACACGAAGGGTTTTATGGCACTAGCGGTCACCCATTCTGGTTCTGACCTCGTCCAACGTGGCTTATCTTGCACGATCACTTTGTGACCGATGAGTCTGTGTTCAAGGATAAATAAAAGTAGCAGATATGTAAGTACAATGATTTATTACAAAAACATTACGATTTCACTTATTACTAAGACTGATCCGAATGTGAGCGCTTTTTGAAAGCCTCAGTATGGTGTTCGGCTATTTTATAAGCTATCGTGTTTGGCCTTAGCAAATTGCTGGACATCGCTTGGAAGTACGATTTTATTAGCGATTCGTCTGTTTCTTCCGGGTAGAAGTAATCCTTCATTTCATAGCATAGCAGCTCCTGAGGACAGTCAAGAGCTCTTAAGCATCCAGCATACTCAGACCACAGCAGTTTCCGCCATTTTACATTATGTAGCTGGGCCAATGGAACTAAAACACAGGCGGCAAATGTATGGTCACCATAACTGACGGACTGGAACTGCTCGAGAAACTGGGTGTAAAAATCTTGAAAATTATGTAAGCCAGTGAGTTGCTGATCAAAATTGAACGCCATCTTCTTTTTAAATAAATTATGTGTATATTTATGCAGTAGAAGTTTGATTTTTGCATCCAAAAATAATGAATTATCACATAAGAACACACACATTAAGCGACAAAATCTATCAGTCGCGTCTATGTCGTTCAGGAAATCAGGGAAACATAGTTCATTGAATAATATCCATTCGAGACTGCAGTTTATGATCAACCCTTTTTCAGCAGTTACTTGTGCTGCCACTTTATTTGCATGTTCTCCAAATACTTTAGGAGTGATTTCGACTTCTTGACTTTTACTATACAACATAAGAATTGGCAAGTAAATCCAATCTCGAGGTAGTATTGGCTCCTGCCATTTCCTCAGCACAACATTGGGACCCGTATCTTTGTAATTCAAGTTTCTAACTCTGCTGTAACACAACTTTATATCATCTATTGATGATAAAGCTTTGGAGAATCCATCTGCATCAGACAGAGAAACAAGATTCAACAATCTTTCAGCTGTGAAACATTGTCTGTTGAATACAACATTGTTGAAAAGATATTCCAATTCATGTTTCTTGTCAATTCTTAAAATATAGCAAATCTTGTTTGCTACCGCATAAAGAAGATCCTTCCTTGACTCTGGCAGGTCATTCTGAATTGATAGCATCACAATTGCAAATACAAAGTCTGTTTCTATCCTCGTAAACCAGTTATCACATAAACTTGGTGCATAGCTTGACAGTTTTCTTAAGTATGCTGATGTATTTTCAACAAAAATGTCAGTAACTTCTTTATTATTTAGAACTGTTAATAAATTATACAGAGATGCTAAAAATGGTATAGGTGATGCAACTTTTAACAATGGTAAAACTTTATGTGCTGAATCTATTACTGACCCTTGAAGACTCAACAAATTCTTAGACGAATGCAGTTCATTACTTCCAATTTTTGATAGCAAATTTGAACTTGTCAGCAGATTTTTCATGATTTCTTTGAAACCATGTGATGTTGATAACAATTTTAAGGAATCATTTAAGAATTTCATTTGCAGTTTTTCAGTCAATGACATTGTTTTACAACAATCCAGTGCTGCACAAATAAGACGCAAATGTCCACAAGTGTAGCTTTCTGATCGTGATAGCTGAACAAGCCACTTCTGTACTCCATCCTTAATTAATGGATAGATTTGATGTTTAAAGTTTTCTATGTTGATAATGTTGCAATTCAAAAATTTATTCACAAACTGCAGAACCACAGCAGCATGAGTAGCAGATATAATTGAAGAGGTAATAAAAACATCTGTTCCCTGAACATGTTTGTACAATGTTGTCACTACTATTGGTGCCAGTGAAACAGCATTTTCAATGCCAAGACCAAAGTGAAGTAAGTTAGAGAGAATGCAGAATGCTTCCATCTGAACTCGCAATCCATAAGTGCCATCTACTCCTGAGGTGACATATTCTGATATTGACTTCAAGATGTCATACTTTGATATCAAAATGTCTCCGATGTCCCTATTTTGTAGAGATAGTATTCTTATTAGCTTTATTGCAGCTAATACTGGTTTTCCACTGTACACAATTTGAGGATCAAAAGCAAAATTTATGCTTGTTGGTGGAATAAAATTTTCAATAATTGTTGTCATTAGATGATCAGCTTCAATTATTTTAGTGGCCGTTTCAACTGAATCTCTAGCTAATCTAGTTAAGATTTGTAATGAATATTGAACACAGTTAAAACTGGGCTTGATAGTTTCCAAAATGTAATACAATCTTTGAATTATATCTGTCCTCAGTACAGCTGAAATTAAATCAATTTCACCTAGATGAAAATCTTGTAATTCAGACTCCTTTGATTCTAATTCTTCAATTTCTGATTTATCATTTTCCAAACAGGGCTGTTGGGTGCCTTCTTCAAAACCTAGTAATGCATCAAGACATGCTTCATCTACTCTGTTATAGAGCAAGTTTCTCATAGCTTTTAGTGCAGGCTCTAAAATAATGGTTTTGTTTTCATCCAACACAATTCTTATTACAAAAAATATTTTGCTCAGTGGGATTTCTATGACATCTTTGTACGTTCCTGCACTATAATATTCTAGAACTCCAGCAATTGTGTTGAGAGCCATAACTCGCTGCTGAATAATTGTTGAGCGAGATAATTCAAATAGTTCTGTCAAAGAATATCCTGGCCTGTGAGATTCATCACCATGGTGGAAAAGTGTCTTCGTCTGCTCATTGTATTCCATAGAGTACGGCAACAAATATCCTTTGAAATCAAATCTAGCTTCATAGGGTTCATCAGCTTTGACTTTCTTGCTCTCTTCAATGCCTTTCATCCATTCCAATTTATCCTTTTCTAAGGAATCAAAGTGGAGCCACTTGACAACTTGGGGATGGGAGAGAACATCATTTTCCCATAATGAATCATCTTCTGGTACTAGCTTTGTTGATACAAGCCTACTTGTATCCATCTTTAATGCTTCTACCAAAGCAGACTCAGAAATTTCCATTTTCTCTTCAATATTCGTTTTGGGTTTTTTATTATCAGCAGTTTTCTTCCGTTTCGCTTTTATAAACTCTACCAGTTGTGGATCTAAATTAGTGAGCAAGTTTTGCTGCTCTTCCAATATTTCTTTCTCGGACATGTTACTCAAAACTTTAACATTTTCATTGTGTATTACATTGGCTTCTTCTGACGATAATATGAAACTCTTATCTGGTAGATTTATATACTTACTTGACTGCAGTTTTACTAGATTAGAACAAGTTGGTTCATCAATTTCCATTTCTGTCTGCTGATTCTTTCGGGTTTTTTCTAACTCTAAAGCATATATGCTTTTTCCACCGGGTGTTATGTTTGGATCCCTTTTAGTCACAGTAGGAAAGCCTTCAGAAGGCATTGGTACACTAAAATCTACAAACATGTCTACATTTTTTTCTACAATTCTACCCAATAGTGACGGTATTACCTGTGGGTAGTAAACTTCATCATTTTCGTTCTCTGGTGCTGCTGTTTGAGGTGATTCTTCAATATTTTTCTCCAAAATATCACCTACAATAGTTGTGGAAACTCCTTCGGTACGCGCTCGTTTTTCCAAGTTTTTAAGTCCTTTAGCCTGAGCATATTTAGAAGGTTTTCGCGTGCTTGGATCATTAGAATTACTATTGGCTCGTTTAGTGGGTTCAGTACGACGTAAATTAGTGACTTGGGCGGCTGGTTGAAGATTCTGGTTCTTGGCTTTTTCCCTAAGGAACTCTTCTTGCATTCGAAGAAGGTCCTCTTCATTTTCACCGGGTTTCGGTCTTTTGATCATAATGAAACAATTGTGCGCAAAATTTTTAATTCACAAAAAATAAACAATGAACACAAAATCTCAAGTAAGGTTCATTTTTGTTTTGTTTAGTGGATTGACATTCAACGTGTTTCTTTACAAAGATACCTTTGATTTTATAAGAAAATATTATAAGCGGCTTAAAAATCATGTAATAATAAAAACTAAGCAGAAAAAAGTGAGCAGTTGTACAAAATACAAATGGTTGGTTGGTTGGTTTTACGTCCACGATTTGATTGAGTAACAGTCTTTAATTATTTACGTTTACAAAGTAAGTTACAAATAGTTTTATTTTTTCATGAACGCAGCTACAATTTTGATATTTCATTGCTCGCTTTTTGTCACGTTTAAAGCAATAAAGAAGAAACAGTGCAGGATTTTTTTTCATAGCGCTTTTTCACTCTTTCTTTATGATTACTGCCAATATCAACAAACTAAAACGGAACGTCATTTTTCGTAAACACGTGAGCGGAGCGAGCACTTTATTGAAAATACATATTAACAAAAATTACTGAAAAATATTCAAAATGCCTAAAATAAAAAACAGTATAGATAAACTGAAACATCCCAACAGCAGAAAAACCATATCACTAGCCAAGAAAATGAAGAAAGGTGAGAAAAAAGAGCAGAACAAACTTGGTACCCACATTAAACACAACTTGATTGGTGAGAAAATCATGTGGTTTAAGCAGAGAATACCTGAAGGATGTAGTGTTTTAACTAAAGAGCAAACTCTAGAGTTAATCCAGACGTATTTATCAAGATTTGATGAAGAATTAGAGCAAATAGCGCTAAAGAATTCAATAGGCCATAGAAAAAACCGCCACCAACATGCTAGTAGAGAAGATGTCATCAATATGACTAAAAAGAGGGAGCATGACGAGTTCGAATCGTGTGGTATAGAAATGCCAGATCTCATGTGTCAGCAGCAAATGGAGGATTTGAGGAACTGGAATGGAGAGCTAAGGTTTTTACAGAATTTCAAATTGAAAAGGATTGCTAGGAAGCATCTAATATAATAAAATAAGGCAGATGTTGTTTTATTCATGTTCTATCCTCATTAATACAATGAATGGTGTCACAAAGAATAGTTAGTCATAGGAATAAACATGGGCATACAAATTAAGCCAAGTATGGCTTAATTTGTATGTTTGAGATGAATGAATCATATCTACTTCTAGTAAGAAGTAGATATGATTCATTCATCTCACTTTAGAATGAGCCATTTTATTTGTTCCTTTTATTAGACCAATTATAATGAGTCGAATCTTTTTATAAGTTAAAGTTTTATACAAGATTCGCAATTTTTTAAGTGAGGAAATGCGCATACGACTTTGTGAATCCCTTATACTGTCAAAGTTAAATTATGGAGACTTAGTGTATGGTCCCCGGTTATTGTACAAAACTCAGCGCGTTGTACAGCGGGTACAGAATGCCTGCTGCCGATTTTGTTTTAAAATACCTCCTCGAAGTCACATCACACCCTATCTTAACAAAGCCTCTATGCTGAACATGGCGTCACGTAGGCTCTTACACTTGGCAGGTCTGGTGCATGATATTATAAAATTTCAGAAGCCTGAGTATCTTTATAGCAAACTTAAATGGTCCTCTTCACGGAACAGACACAACACAAGGGCCTCTAAATACCTACTCGTCAATAAATTGCACAAAACTGTGGCTTTCAATGTCAGTTTTCGCTACTTGGCAACAAAGTGCTGGAATAATCTCCCACCTCCGATTCGTTGCACCACTATCTCTAAATTTACATTTAAAAAACAATTCAAAGCCATATTACTTGATAAGCAAAATCTTGGTATTCCGTAGCGACTACTGCCTTTATATATACATATATATATCCGACTCATTATCATTATCTTCTCTAACATCTATTATTATTATTATTTTTATTTGTATCTCCCGCTCGTGTTACCTTTTAGTTTATTTAGTTATCATCTATTTACTTATTCGTATATATACTCACATTTCACTACCGTTACAGCACACAACTTTACATTACATGTAGATTATCGTCGCTTGGTATCCGCCTCCGACCTCGACAGGCTGAAGCAGAATATCAGCGCCATGCTCTAGACTCCTCTAGAGTATGGCATTATGCTGAGCTGAGGCCTATTTGGTGCTGCAGCATACGCCGTGCATTATTATTAATTTAGTTTAAGATTATATTGTATGGTATATATGGTTCGTTCTCACTAGCACTTGTATATTATTGTATAATGTATAAGTGGAATTGTGTGTGTGCTGCAGACAGCAAATAAACGTTTTCTATTCTATTCTATTCTTATAATAATTCTCAAGCCTTATGGAAGTGGGTACAATAGAAAAACTTGAAATAAGATCACTATTTTATTAAATTAAGTATTTACAACTTTCCACACAGCTGATACATTAAAGAAATGGTGCTAGGACTAATACAAAATATATAGCCCCACGCAGCTTAGAAATAAAACTTGATATGTTACACAGAAAATCAGTCGCTATATCTATCACATATAAAAATAAAAAAATTGCAAACATTTGATTTAAATCATAATTGAACACTAATTTGAATACACCTGAATAAATTATTAGCTGGCATAGTTGTGCATTTGCACTTATTTTTAATTTTGAAAATAACTAGGCATCTTTGACATTATTAAAGTCATATCCATTCCGAGATGATATTATGGATATTATGATGACTACACTTTGCAACTTTCTTATCTGGATACATCAAAGATAGATTAAGGATTCTGACATGTTGATATAATATCTTTAGTACCTGTTTTGTTTGCTTTTACAACAACTAGATTAGACTTGTAATCTTTACAACTGAGTATTGGGCGAGGCATCAAAGGTTCACATAACAAAACATGTTTTTATTGTATACATTTGAATTACAACTCAGATATACTCCGTTCACTCAAATAAGCTCGCTCTTTGAACATGCCACACGCAACAACAGAAAATGGCTGCTCCAGCGTTCATTTTCCTATTTTACGATATTTAAACATCCGTCCCGCATTTTGTTTGGGAGAAACGAAATTATTTGAGTGAATGGACTTAACTGTTTAACATAAAAATAAAATTATTGCAAGAGTATGCAAACATTATTGATTATTGAAATAAAATCATGCTGGCCTTTGAATAACAGTTTCATAACTAACAACTTAGGTAAACAACATGGTGAATTAAAAAATATAGCTTGACCTGTTGGGCACACAAGTTGGTCTACAACACGTACAAATAACATTAGTGATTCGAACTTTCTAAGAAAAGTTTATGAAATTGTAGAAAATAATTTTTTCCGTTACAATTATTTACTAGAAAAATGCACAACTGACAAATGGCAATAACCTATAACCTAGCCTAGACAAATTCGAATGGAAAATATACTACAACACAACTTTGATTCTATAAATTCTAAGTCCCTAAAATATAAAATAAATTATCTATGAATACAAAAAGAAAATTCATACATCTGCCATGGCATTAAATAAAAATGAACACAATTTAAAACAAGTCATAAACGAATACTTTCCACATAGTCACAAATTCCATTATTAAATAAAATAAACTGTATGATTCTGTATAAATTATACATAAAGAAGTTAAACAGTAGCCTTTATTAGCAATAATTCAAGCATGATAATAAAGTATGATAAAGTCATTATTATATTAAAGTACCCACATAGCATCGAATAGTTGTTCTATGTCTACTTATCTAGGCACTTCCATAGTCTATTAAAAATATGTCTATTTACTAGATTATTTCACTTGTTAAATTGTATCATAGCAACTATTTTATAGTAATAACTTAGTGGGAATTTATATATATACTTTATGTGGTTTAAACTGTTAACATGTTGCAACATTTTTATAGTAGGGATTTATTTTATAGCATTTTCTATTTACAGTAATTTTTAAGTTGGACAGAGTGTTAAATTCTTGTAATCGAGACTTGCAACAGATTCAGTCATACAGCTAAGTAACGTATTAGCAAACTACTATAAAGGCAGTCATGCATAAAATCAAGCGTCCTCACTCATGTTGTTGGTTTACTTTCACTTGTAAGGTTTTCTGGTTTTTTAACATTTGCATTTAAACTGTGTTTAGCTTGTTTACAATATATTTAGATTTACTTTCACCAATTCTTTTGACAACATCATTAATTATCAAATAATGATGTACATTATTCTATCAAAAAGTGAAAAAAAGTAATTTAATATTTTTTACTAATTTATTTGTTTTCATTTCTTCATTATAAAATGTTTATAACGGGAGTACTCGAGATTTAGAGAGCAAACTGGTATACACAAATTCCAAACAACAGTCCATTGAAATTCATACTCCTCAAATAATTTATCCTTTCATTCTGCATCTCCAAGGCTTTAAAGAAAAACTTAACCATAACCTAGTAATATGATCAAGTAAATAGTGGGAGGTGGTAAAAGTCGTATCCTCTCTGGCCTCGAGCTGCTAGCCAAATGTAAACAACATGGTAGGCTCCTGGGACAAAACATATCATACCTGCTACGAAAAATACTGCACCTTGGAGCCCGTTTTCAGGTTCAGCGACTGCAAAAGCCCCCATGCCGAGAAGTCCTACTCCCACCAAGAGGAGTATGACAGCCGCACAGACTGTTTTCCAGTTCTCTCGGACTTTGGGGTGATTCCAGCAGTACATCGACTGTGTAGCTTCCACATATTCGTGTATAAGTGAGTCTGAATCTCGTGATGTCGTATCTTCTGTGCATTTGTAGGTTTTGCTGGGAAAAAAGTGAAATTAATCATTTATCAAAAACATTTCTATTATGGATAGAATTATAAACAAATTACATTACATACTTTTCTTTGTGACATTCCTTTGTGTTTATAATGAAAATGGATGAGAATCCACTTATATTTTTATTAAAATTATTATTTTCACAATCCATTGTCTCAGAAAGTTTACACAACACTACTATACTCAGTGAATTTTTATTGTAAATGATCCTTATCAGATATGAATTATTAATGTCCCGATTAATATGCAGAATGCGAATGGTTATTCTATTGAGAAGGCAGCTCGCTATATAAACTTTCTACAAGACAATGCCTGTGGCGGGTCGCTGCACTAGGTTGATTTACAAACATTAGCAGGCAATTAGAGCTAAACTACGGCTCGAAACTGGGTCTGCGGGCGAGAGTAACGGCTAGCTCGCACAAGTTCAACTGCCTCTTGCCCCACTAAGGAACTGCGTGACTCAGAAAAGGTCAAGAACACAAGAAACATACTGCTAATTCGTACACAAAGAAACCACTTTTATATCGCAAATTATGACTGTAACTCGTTCTGAAATGGGTTATTATGAACATAATGATAACTACCTGGATATATAATCCGTGCCATTCTTCAATTTGTTCTGTAAAGGTGATCTATCTCCAGTTGCGCCGTACACTTTTATGGCCTCGTCAGTCTCTTCCTCGAACGCGTCGTCGATCGAGAAACGCTTGTCACTATTACCGAACGGCCGAGTCATTGTTAAGTATTATGCTTAGTAGTCTGGAGATGTAAAAGAAACATTACAATTTTTCGTACAAAGACAAAACAGCAATCAGATTGTCATATCAACATGCGCCATATTGATTGCGGGGTGGGATGAGTCCTGCCTGAAACTTAATACAACTCCAAGATTTTTACTAATGAAACTGTTAAATGAGCGATAAAAAATCCTGTGCTATTTAAACAGAATAAAAATTATTTGATATACTTTAGGCAATATTCTAAGTTGTGAAACAAACAGAGAAATGTTTTTCATAGCGCTAAATATGTTTTCGATTTATATTCTTAACAAAAAGTTTTGAATTTTTGAACAAACTTGCCCTTTACGTTCGGATACATGTATCTCATACACAAAAAAGGTAAAAAAATATTTTTGCCTATGGCAATACAAAGAAATGTCAATGTCACTGTCAAAAACACATGTTTCTCAAAAAATGCCAAAATCGCATGGTTGTTTCTTTTTTGAGTTCAAACTTCTTAAAATTTCAAAATGGTAAATAAAGAGTGGTCTAAAGTAAATCCTGTGCTATCGACGTCCGTGCTGAATTGCATCAGGAAGCAGGATTTCAAGTCTATGACTCCTATTCAAGCCGCTGTGATACCTCTCATCCTGACCTGCAAGGATGTGGTTGCCGAGGCCGTCACTGGCTCCGGGAAGACCCTGGCATTCGTCGTGCCGATGCTGGAGATGTTGTTGAAGAAGCAGAAAGAAGGTCCTTTGAGAAAAGACTTTGTTTACGCGGTTATTATATCGCCTACGAGAGAACTGGCTACGCAGATTTTTAAGGTAAATATCAAGGATTTTGTTTAAATAAAGTATATAAATTGTAAGTAATAGTATGTAACGAATGTTATGTATAAATAATCTTTGATCTATTGTTTGATAGATATTTTAGCGCGTGGCAAAAATCGGAACTAACGAACGCACTATATCTTTAAGCACATCCACTATTTTCTCTGCAGGTCATAGAACAATTCCTCCTAGAGCCCGAACTCTCCAACATAACGCTGGCCCAGCTAGTAGGCGGACGTGGCATAGAAGCCGATGTCCAGAGCCTGCAGCATGGAGCGAATGTAGCCGTGTGCACTCCGGGGCGGCTTCAGGACTTGCTGGCAGAGAGGAAGCAACTCAACCTTGCTGGGAGACTGAAGGAGCTGGTAAAAAGGAGCATTGTTAAAAGTAGGGAGTAAACCCTCTTACCATGTACTGTAAACGGGAGGGAGGGCAATGGTTCTTTTCCTGTAGAAGTCTGCATTCGTTGAACTCATCCAATTATGGTCTATCGACTGATTGTGGATAATTGAATAAGAATAAAAATCGGAACCGGAGTCGGAACCGGAGTCGGAGGCGGAGGTAGAAGAGAGATGTTCAGAAGAGATATGTTTTTGATTAATGAGCAGGCAGCATTAACCTGATGCGCCCATATCTAAGCTGGTGTATTGTTCGTTCTATTATAGCACTTAGTCATTGTTCATAGTTAATTATGTCTACCACTACTTATGCACTTTAATTTTTATAACTGATCTGGCCAATATTTTTATGATGACGTTTGCAGCAATAAAACGTGCCTTTACGTAGCCCTACACTATTTAAATAAATATTGACATTTGAATATGTTTGCTCACAAATCTTCGGTATAACCTCCGATTCAAAATTATCGGAGCCGAAGTCGGTGTCGGAGGTGTAAAATCAATCGGAAGTTACGACCTTTCGGAGTTGGAGTCGAAGATCCGTAACAACCCTAATATCCATTACCAATCTTTGACCCCCGAGCGCTCCAAGCATATTTTTGATAGAGAGAAAATAGCCAGTCCTGTAGCCAGTATTAGAATGTCGCCAAAATCTTGAATGGGATTGTTCTTATGTTTTACATAGTTAATTATATATTATTTGGTTTTAGTCTTCTTCCATCTATTTGTACATGCTTACCCACACGTATACTGACAACTCCCTTATCTGATATACCTACATACATGTGTAATATACCCAACAAAACCGCCAGCATCATCTCTTATTTAACTCCAATGTAATTTTCCCAGGATATCCTGATCCTGGATGAGGCTGACCGTCTCCTGGACCTAGGCTTCTCAGCCACTTTGACCTGCATCCTGCAGTACCTGCCGCGCCAGCGCCGCACCGGCCTATTCTCCGCCACACAGACCAAGGAGCTGCAGGTAATTTTTAGGGTTCCGTACTAAATTGAAAAAAAGAAAACCCTTATGGTGAAACTTTGGTTTCCGTCCGTCCGTCTGTCCGTCTATATTTCACAGCTGTTTTTCTCAGGAACTACTAAACCTATAGACTTAAAATTTGGCACAGTTGTAGAACTTACTTGCCCGCTAGATAGTTATCTCAGGTAAAAAAAAGTAATAATTATATTTTTATGGAAAATGGGGTCCGAAATGAGGGTGTCGAAATCTGAAATTGGGGCAAGTGGGGCAAAATTTATAATTTTTGACATAAGTATTAAATAAAATATTAGAATTTTTATGGACAATAAATCTGAAACAATTAGTGCTGAGCATCAGCTCAGCACTTTAGTTTTTTTAGAATAAAGTCTAAATATTTACAATTTTTGAGTAAAAAAACTAAAGTTATTATTTCAAAACTAAGAACCTATTTATTTCTATTGAGAACCCTCGGTGCGCGAGTCCGACTCGAACTTGGCCGGTTTTTTTTCTATGTTTGGGCTAGATCCGCCTTTGGCCACAATCTCACCTGATGGTAAGTACGATGAGGTCGAGAATAGAGCATGCGGACCCAGTAAATGCCTTCACTCTCGCCTTGAAGATCCCAAGGTTGTATCCTTCGGGAAATACAGACGCCGGCAGTTCCAACACGGGCTGTTGTGTAATACTGAGTGTTACAGTTGTGTAAGTCTCCTGGACCTGGGTTTCAAAAACCCTCCCCATATTGCGGAATTAAATGAACCTATTTTTTATAATGTCCTTGAAAAGAGATTCAGCACTTGTAATCTCTCCAAATACAAATGTAGAAGTATAATAAAAACCTGGCTCCTTGGTTTGAACTATGAGGAAACAGAAAAATTGCTGGCCATAACCAAATAAAATAAATAGGCATATCTAACCTACATAATAAACACACACGCACACTCACTTACACACAACACACACACATTTTAATAAAACCACACTCTCATACACCCCAACATATCCTCCCATACTATCATAATGTTATAGATATTAAGCACTAAAGAACTTTACCGACAGCAGCACACACGAAGAAGCAATTTAATAAACCGATATGGTGGACCGGAAGCAAATGATCCCTACAGCACAGGGCAACCTATTGTAGGTATCAAATGCAAATATTTCACCCAGCCTAAAAAACACTAGACATTAACTTTTGAAATGGAATAAACTCTGTTCGGATTTAGATTAAGATATATTACATAAATTTCATTAGTATTTTTATTTGTAACTTAGTTTAAGGCCTTTGTCATATTTTTGAAATAAACTTGTCAAATTTGTCAAAACTTTTCATAGTGATCTCCATAACACATATTATAAAAGTACCCACCAGCGGTGCTCTCCTAAAAGAGTTTTTATTTTCCTGATAATAATTTATAGAAAAGAAATATAATGCGCGAGGCAGAGTTTTTAAAAAGGGCTTCAGGTCTTGGATTTCGGTTATTGATAGCATATATATCGAAGATAGTCGAAGACACATCAGGGTATACTCTGTGGAACCCTAGCGTAATAAGTTTTTGTTATGATTTCAGTTGAAGCGACAAAGTACTAAAGGGTTATAGCCAAGAGCGTCGGTGGCACAGTGGCTAGGTCACCGGACTCCCATGCGGAAGGCCCGGGTTCGAAACTGTGCAGTGCCATGAACCAATGACTTTTTCGTATTTTTCGAAGACTTGCGTACATTTACCGACTGCTCTAACGGTGAAAGAAAACCTCGTGAGGAAACCTGTACACTGAGATGACCAGTGTGTAAAATGTGTTAGGCACAAAAGATCATCAAGGGTCGAAGTGGCGCTGGGGTTATTCCCGGCCTCCTATCATAAGATAAGATAAGAAAAGGGTTATAGCCTGATGTGTTGTCCACTAGACTGTAAACAGAGACTGATTTTACCCGAAACCGGAATCCCCTTCTAAGAGCTCACGGACTGTACCTCCTGATTCAAGGACCTGGTACGAGCTGGTCTCCGGAATCCGGTGGTGGTGAGCGTGAAGGAGAAGGCCATGATCAGCACGCCAGTGTTACTGGACAACTACTACGTCATCGTCCAGCCGCAGGACAAGTTTTTGTTTCTGCTCAATTTTATTAGGAACCGCAAGATTACGAAAGGTAAGTTCTCGCCAATGTGCAATGTCCATTGCCCATATTTTTTTAAATGGACAAAAAAACGGCTCATTCAAAAAGCTTTTTATTTTATAAATGAATTCCTAAATGGATAATCTATGTAAAATACTTAGTTGTAATTGTTGTAATAATAATTAGATTTACATTTGACATTGCATAGAATAGATATCCTCTTCTAAGTCGTTTTGCTGAGGGTCGTGATCATTCTAAGGAATTAATCACATAGAACGACTCTCGTGGCAGATTTAATGGAGTGGCTTGATATTGCTTTCCCCATTTCAAACACTGGTCAGGTTTTCTCACCAGTTTTCCTTCACTGTCAGAGCAGTAAATGTACACAAGTCTTCGAAAATACTGAAAAACTCATCTCCACATGGTTCGAACCCGAACCTCACGCAACGGACTCAGGCGTCCTAGCCACTGCGCCATTATCAGTTACAGTATCTAATACGAGGTAATTCATCGAAGGTCTGTTCTTCCTACCGACGTGCGCGTGCGTGGACTACTGGGCGGACGTGCTGCCCGCGCTGCTGCCGGGGACGGCAGTGCTCGCGGTCCACGGGAAGATGAAGCAGAACCGCGCTAAAGTGCTGGACGCGTTCCGACAGACGGACAACACCATACTGCTGTGTACGGATCTGCTGGCACGGTGAGTTGGGCGCGTTCTCATATTGGTGCAGTTGTAGAGATCGTATTTAGCAGAAATGATAGAGGAGCTCGTAGCCTAGTTGCGAGCACGGTCCGAAAGTGATCGTGCAGGTTAAGCGACGTTGGCGCGGTCGGTACCTGGATGGGTGATCACTAGTGGCATATTTCATCTGAGCTCCTCCGTGCCTCGGAGCCTTACAAACTAGGTCGAAACCTGTATCTTGGAAGTCTGGACTCCGTCGTACTTTCCGAGCAGGCATATGACATTTTTTTTTTTACAATTTGTAGCATTACATTAGTAACTATATACTTTACCTAAAAGGAATTTGGAACAAGTTAATCAAAAGGAATTTAGAATGTACCTGATAATAGAGAGGTAAGTTAATGTTTAAGAGTGTGTGAGGGTGGGAGTGTGTTAGGTTGTGTGGGAGTGTGTATCTATAGTGTAGGGTGAGTGGGTGTGTGAGTGTGGGAAGTTAAGTGTTAATAATGAAGAAAGACTGCTGGAGGAATTTGAATTAGAAAAGCCAAAGACCGAAGAGAATGTCGTGCATTAGAGGAGACCTACAGCCAGCTAGCCACCCACCGCGCACCGGTTGGAGAGAGATGAAGGACGAGAAAAACTGGAGATTCTTCTTCTAAATTGTATTCCTCATTGATGAGAGTCGTGATCATTCTATGGAAATAACCACATAACGACAGATTTAATGTGGTGGTTTGCCATTGCCTACCCATTTCACACACCGATTGTCTCAGTGTGCAGGTTTCCTTACAATGGTCTCCTTCACCGTTAAAGGAGTCAGTAAATGTATATAAGTCTTCGAGAAAACCGAAAAACTCGTAGCTTCCACTGCATGGTTTCGAACCCGGACCTCGTGCAGGCATGGGAGATTGGCGTCCTTGCCATTAACACCACCGACGCTCTATTTCCGTAATAGACCTCCTAGACTTTTTTTCCCACCCAGAGGCCTAGACATCCCGGAAGTAGAGTGGGTGCTCCAATGGGAACCTCCCACGTCCCCGGCCTCCCTGGTACACCGCGTGGGGCGCACGGCTCGGGGCGGAGCGCCCGGGTGCTCCTTGCTGCCGCTGTTGCCTTCTGAAGACACCTTCGTGCCTTTCATCAGGACTAACCAGCTCGTGGAGTTGAAGGATTGGAGGCAGTCCGGGGATGAGATCAAGATCAGCAACAAGTTGAGGGACAAGGTTAGTATATTTCGACATGGCATCAATTCTGCGGCTCACTCGCTAGATTAAAACATGAGCATAACAATTTCAGTTAGGTTTAGAAATCGACACCATTTTTTTTCTTTAATTTATGGCCCCTGCTAGTGTACACACTGCAATTTGGCTAATAACCGTGTTAGAATCTTGAAAATCACTCGAACGTTTTGGCGTCTGTTTTGAAAAAATAGTTTACCAACGTAGAGATTATGGTAGAGTCGTATGCATCAGGAATGCCTAGTGTCTTGCATTACAAGTGTAATTGGAGGTTAGGTTGCCGGATCCACATCGTTTGTAGTATTTCACTCCCATTTCACTGTCTTATATAACGTTCACTTAACACGGACGATTTTTAGGTAAAATACACTAGTTTCACGAAAAAATGACCAATGTAAACCGTTTTTAAACAATAAAATAGGACGAACACGCCATGACAGCATGAACGCTCAACATTGAATATATGTATAATAGTGATTTGATAACTGTACTTAGCAGTGGCGAAGGGTAAATCATATTTTCGCAAGGGAAGCCGACCAAAAAAACTTACGCAAAACTAACGCAGACATTTCTCACCGTATAGATAACAATAAAGTTCAACAAACACAAACAAACTGAATAAAAAGAACACAAAAATCACGACAACTATAACATAACATATTACAAAACCACCTCCTGTACCTACAACAAAACACAAAAAACTATAAAATCCCCTTATGGAAATTTATCTGACCTATTGACATTAGATTGACACCGTCATTTATTAGAAATTAAATCGCATTTACAATCCGACAAGGCCAGGATATGCTCGCACGTGGCAAAAATCGGAACTAACGCCGCCATCTATTAAAACGTCACTTCATGAACGTTCGCTACGTACAAACTGGCGCCCTCTGCAAGTTCCATTTGATCGTTGTCGTAAACCGCGGGTTATAAGGAACCAATATTTATTTATAGTGAGCGAATAGATTTCGTGAGTACGAAAGAGAAGGGTATTAAATAATAAAGCCGGGATGTTAGCGGCATTACATTGCTAACAAATTTGTTCAGGCGTTGCAATTGCTTCTCGAAAAGTGATTGAATGTTGTTTTTTATGTTGGTTGGTTGCAAACTCTCGTGAAAGTGAGGACGGTGTGGGTACCTATTGATTCAAAAGGGAAGCCGATGGGAATCGTGTTATATGGACCCTTCGCCACTGGTATTTAGTACTTTCAGTCTGGAATCTGTAAATATTTGAAATGAACAATATTTTTTCGATTTCCTCGCATTATTTGAGAAAAATTATATACAAGCCTCGGTGGAAATAATCAGTGTTGACCTGGAAGCTTTCAAACACTTCGCGGCAACCCATTGGTGGCCGAAATTATCCATTGATAATTTCTTGACCTTTGCAGTAAGTATTAAACTAAACAATCTCTTCCCAGGTGCTCACCATCCTCCACGAGCAACAAAGATCAGACCGCGCCATCCTGGACAAAGGCCAGCGCGCCTTCGTATCTCACATGCGAGCCTACACCAAGCACGAGTGCAATCTCCTTCTACAGTTCAAGGAGCTGCCCCTGGGACATATCGCGACCAGCTACGGTCTGCTAAAGTTACCCCTCATGCCGGAGATCAGGGCTGGACATAAGGAGCAGTTTGTTGGGCCTAAGGTAAGAGGAAATTAAGAGCGTCGGTGGCCTAGTGGCTAGGACACCGGACTCCCATGCGGGAGGTCCGGGTTCGAAGCCGTGCAGTGCCACGAACCAATGAGTTTTTCGTATTTTTCGAAGACTTACGTGCATTTACCCACTGCTCTGACAGTGAAGGAAAACATCGTGAGGAAATCTACACACTGAGATGACCAGTGTGTAAATGGGGTAGGCACAAAAGATCCTCAAGGGTCGAAGTGCCGCTGGGGTTATTCCCGGCTAAGATAAGATAAGAGGAAATTATCTTAGGAAGCGTTCTAATTTTTTTTTGCCTTAGCAATGGTCGTCCCACTGTTGAGCAAAGGCCTCCCCAAGGCTCTTCCAAACATCCCGGTCTTGTGCTACCTCTGTCCAGTTTTCATAATATGAATTCACGTCGTCCCGTCATCTTTTCCTGGTTCCTCCTCGGCGACCTTAAGGAACCCAATACGTGGCGACCACAGAAAGCCCTCTCCTCTAGAAAGTTTGGGCAAGCACGTATAGTTCCATACATTTCACATTTCAATACCCAAGGTATGGAAGATGCTCACATCAGCTGCGCCAACTGACACGCGGTTTCCATATAACACTTATCTAACTAGCAATGGACGGGTTAAAGATAATGAAATTTGTGAAATTGGTATTAATAAATCATCAGGCGTTTTTCGGGTAATTTCAAATATTTCTGAAAATAATCAAATTAAAAATAAATTAGCCAAACTCGGACCTTAATTAGTTTAATATAAATACATTAAATTGTCGTTGAAACACAAACACGTGATAATTGTAAAGTTGTACTTATCTATTGATGTGAGGAGCTTTTTAGTTGAACAACAATAATTGAACAAAACTTGTTCAAACATAGACCTTGACAGAGGTTTGAAGTACGTATGTGCTAAATATTAACTTATAAGGATCAAGTCGTGTCGTCACTAGGGATTGACAAAAAACGTTCAATTGGCGACTGGAGGCCCCGTGTTAAGCCGTGACATCATCAAAATTTAATTATAGTTGACTTTTTTTATAATAGCCTATAGACTGTCCCACTGCTGGGCAAAGGCCTCCCCTTCTTTCCATTTTTCCCTATCCCCGGCGTCCGATATCGTCCTTCCACCTTCGCCTGGGCCTGCCTCGGCGCCGTTGTCCGTCTCGTGGCACCCAGACACCCAGTGCATGGCGATCTTTGCCCACCTTTCCGGATGCTTGTGGCATACGTGGCCTGACCAGTCCTACTTCAATACTGATGCTTTGGTGATTGCATCAGCAATGCGTGTTTTGGATCGCAGTTTTTATATTATAATTAATTAAAAACCTATCTTTATTTTAGCAATTGTTATGTAATTTTTTTAAATTGATACATCAGTAGAAATTGATGTTTTGTTTTGTTACCTTTATTATTATTTTGCTAATTTGTTTAATGTATTGATGATGATTAGTCTGGGTACCAGGCCATGTAGGGGTGCAGGGAAATGAGTGTGCTGATAAGCTGGCTAAAAAGGGCTCAAAAACCGTTTTTACGGGGCCTGAGCCTTTTGTTGGACTCTGAATGAGTACCATCAAAACAGCCATTAGGCTAAAGCCAGGGACCTGCATATGGTGGAGTGGTCAAAAACGACCAACTTAAAACACTCTAAGAGGTTCATTGGAAATGGTGGCACAATTTACAACTATAACAGGAGTCTCACCCGTCTCATTGTAGGGGCGTTCACAGGCCATTTTGGCACTAAGAGCCTCCTACACAAGATGAAACTGGCAGACAATCCCACCTGCAGAGCCAGTAGTGACACCGTTGAGTCAATGGAACACTTGCTGTGCGAATGTGACTCGTTGGCTAGAAAGCGTATGAGTCTTCTGGAGATAGCCTACCCGAAACCAGAGGACTATAGGCTCCTTCCTGTAAGCTGTATAGCGCCCTTGATTGAAAGCATCTTTAAGGAACAGGAAGGAGACTAAGGTTAGGGGTGAGCACAAAAGATCCCTGAGGGTCGAAGTGCCGCTGGGTTTATCCCTGGCCCTCTGTCATAAGATAGATATTCGGGCAGATTATGGTGATACTGAAACACAATGTAACATCTGCATTACACATATTTACAAATAAATGATATTTCTAATAGGGTGAATAGATTGATGATATATTTTGGGAAACCGTACATTCTGGTCCTAAAATGTTTCGTTATCATTATAGGAACAGATAGACTACAACTGCATACCCTACAAAGACAAGCAGAAGGAAGTGAGTCGGTTGCAGAAGTTACAAGAATACAAGAAGACTGGAGTCTGGCCGTCTAAGAAGAAAAAGAAGATGGTAAAACCTAAAATTACATATTTTTTTATTGTATAATAAGAGCAGACGAGCAGACTGATGGTAAGTGGTCACCACCAGCGTCGGTGGCACAGTGGCTAGACACTCCCATGCGGGAGGTCCGGGTTCGAAGCCGTGCAGCGCCATGTACCAATGAGTTTTTCGTATTTTTCAAAGACTGACGTACATTTACCGACTGCTCTAACTATAAAGGAAAACATCGCGAGGAAAGCACCCTGAAATATAGAAACCCTTGCCATATTGCGGAATTGAATGGAACTAAATTTTTTTCAATGCGATCTTCAGAAAATCATAACACAGACTATCAAGGTTTTTATTTTCCTAGTCTGAAGAAGTTTTCTTTTCATGTTGATACTTCTTCGATCAATCTCATAATATAGGATGTGGCATATTCTAGGTCCAAACCAAACCGTGGGAGCAAACAAAGCAGAACAAAGAAGAGCGCAAGCAGCGCAAAAAGAAGAGAAAAGAAGTTAAGCAGACAGCAACAGGAAAGAAGAAGCGGAAAGCTGTGACGCAGGAGGAACTGGACGAGCTGGCGGCAGACGTGGCTCTCATGAAGAGGTTGAAAAGACGGAAGATCACAGAGGAGCAGTTCGACCAGGCATTTGATGTTGATAAATAAATTGTATATTTTTATTTATGCTTTCTGACTTACGGTCTGGCTAACACCATAGCTCTAGATAAAAATGACACGTGATTTAAGGACGTTTCTAGTAACTCACGGATAGTTACTTGGTATTCAGCATTATCAGCCTAATAAAGTCCGCACTGTTTGAGCGCAGGCCTCCCCTTAACCAAGAGGTACGCCCGTACCCCACGTGATCCACCGAGCGGGCCCAGTGCTGATTGGTGGATTTCACACACCTTCGTGTGGATAGAAACGTTTCATTTCCTCGGAGATATGCAAGTTTCCTCACGATGTTTTCCTTCACCGTTAGAGCAGTCGGTAAATGTACGTAAGTCGTAAGTAAGTAAAATACGAAAAACGGAGGGGAATGCAGTAGAAATTGCTCCGCTGGAGGGTTTCTAAGTCTGCGATCATCAATTCTTTATAGATAACCCGATTATCTATCAGGAATATTTTTTTGTAGGAAACCACGGTTCTCTATAAGGAAAGACAATTCCTCATAGAAAACCTGGTTATTATATAAAGAAATATATATTATCTACGAGGAAGTCACGGAATATAGTTACGTATTACACACCCATTGCCCAAAAGTACAGTATTTTTTTTCGTGTGTGGGTCTTTGGTGAAGAAGCGGAAAGCTGTGACGCAGGAGGAACTGGACGAGCTGGCGGCAGATGTCGCGCTCATAACCAGGTTGAAGAGACGTAAGATCACGGGTGAGCAGTTCGACCAGGCGTTTGATGTTGATAAATAATTGGTTAATTTGAGATTAGGTTTTCATTTCGGATTTAACTTGCACGAAATGTCCTTATACATTAAAATACATGTTATTCCTTTCTAACGCCATAGCTCTAGAGATGACACGAGCCTTAAGAAAGTTGACACTCCGCCTCGGCACTCCGAAGCACGGAGAGCTCCGATATAGGCCACTAGCGGTCACCTATCCAGGAGACTTGGTAGTGGTAGAACCTAAAGTGAAGGATCGCCTGGGGTGATACCACCCTCATCTATTTCTGCCGTGAAGCAGAGATGCTTGCATTGCTGTTTCGGTTTGAAGGGTAAGATATCCAGCGTAATTACCGGCACGTGAGGCAATCCATCTTAGTCCTCAAGGTTAGCAGCGCATCAAAAACCCTCTTTTTAATATTAATAAAGTGAGGTGAGATGTCTATGGGCGACGGTGACCACTTACCATCAGGTGGCCCGTTTGCTCGTGTGCTCTCCTTATTTAATAAAAAAAAAGATCGATTGCACTAAATACAACGTAACTAAATAGAATCCAAACTGTATCGTTATGACGTGTTTCGTACGCTAACGATCACATTTCAGTTAAGTTACGCTCGAGTCAACGATCGATCGAACAGTAACGTATTTGTGCATTCTAATAAAACGTTTAGTTTATACTGAATTGCAGTTGAACGGTAACAAAACGCTTCAACTGTCAAACACAAGTTCCTCCCGAGGTACTTTTGCCCGTACGATAATAAATCGAAAGGTGGCAGTGGTAAAATTATGCGTCAGCAGAATGCGATTTGGTGTCCAAATAGAATTGGAACGAAAACTAAATTGAAATTGGATAGAAATAGAACTACAAACGTTGTAATTTAGGCGAATTGGGCCACAGGTTCTGACCGATCACTTTCGGACCATGCCGCAACTAGGCTATTCTGTCCACCGTCTTCATTCTATTAGATCGTAAGTGATAACTATTTAGACTGACCTCATTGGATGTGGTGTCGAACCCCAAAACCCGGGGTGGCTTTTACTCCTTAGCGAGGCCCTTGGGTCTCAAAAAGTATGAGTCTTTCTCAAGGACCTTTTAACCACTGGAGCAGAAATACGGTTCTCGCCCTTACCCCGCTAGCCGACTTTGATCGCAATCTGCCGTCCAACTCTGAATATTAGACCGGAGTTACGAAACGCCTGCCTAAAGTGTTCTTTGTAAATAATTACTAACAGTCTTAAGTTAGAACAAAAGTTATCGACATAGCTCATAAGATTAGCAAGCTGAAGTGGCAGTGGGCCGGTCACATCCGTCGCAGAACCGAGAACCGCTGGGGGAGACGAGTTCTGGAGTGGAGACCGCGTTTGGGCAAACGACGATCTGCGCAAGGTGGCTGGCAGCGACTGGATGAGAAGAGCCGATGATCGGGCTCAATGGCGCGCCCTGGGAGAGGCCTATGTCCAGCAGTGGTCTAGAGTAGGCTGCTGATGATAGTCTTAAGTACCTGCATTGTTACTAACAAAAATTGAACCTCTATTGTTCCGGAAATAAATTTATTTGATTTGAAACGTCTCTGTCAGTTCGGCATACGACGTGAAACGATATGCAAATAATCCTACAAAAATGGTTAAATGTTGTGTCAAACGGTGCCAAAGTTAGAGCAATGTTTCATTCCACGCGTAAGATTTTTTCGTTTTTATATGCATTTTCATAAAATTTCTATTTATTGTGTTTATTACGCCATATTATGAAAAGTTGAACTGAGTCCATACATAAGCCTACTAACTCGAACTTCGTAAATCGGTCGCATTATATCATCTCTAGTGTCAGATCTTCAATGTAGTGCATCGCTAATGCCACAGTAACAGTAAATAGAAAGAGAGAATGCCAAACACGCGACAAGCGCCATAATAGTGCACACATGGACAATCGATATATAATACTGCAGCCGTGTAGAATATTTGTATAAATCGGAGTTGGAGTGTGCATTGGCTCCCCCCAAAAACCAGTTTTCATACATTATGAAATACGTTTCGGACCCTGTGGTTAAAAGGTCCTTGGTCTTACCAGATCGCTCCTAGTGCTCTGCCCCGCTCGCTACCAACCGCCTCGTATTCAGAGCGATGTAGAAGTCTGGCGCGTATTGTAAAATAGCGATGATGTCTTAAATTGATACTACCAATGAAAATAGTAAAATAGACATTTATTTCTGCTCAACTTTCATAATTGCAACATGATCTGAGTATTTATATTCAACACAACAAGACTCTTATCACCTATTACATTACAATATTTTATTTTATTGTCAATTTTATCATGAAATACATTTTCCAATACTTTATACAGTTAAAGGAATTTTTGGCACAATCGCCTAAACTACAGTAGCACCAGTTCCGAAGTCTTGTGCGTTAATATTTTACTATTTTCAGCTTTTGACAATCACATTTTCTAACCAAAAGGAGTAGATATTTACACAAATGATGATAATTATGGTGGACGCCTTCAAAGATACATCACTCTGGTTACCACCAATTTATTCTCCAAGATACAAATGGGGCCTTTATAGTACGATCATTCCGAGATATAAATGAAACCGGGAACAGTTCTTCCGGGATATAAGAGCTTTGTATAATTGTTCCGAGTTATGCCTAACATAGGACAATTCTTCCGAGAAATGAGTCGCCCTTAGGACTACTCTTCCGGGATATAAATTGATCTACGTTATTCCCCGTTTGCCAAGTTTATCTGGACCTTCGAAGGCAATCCATTGCACATAGGTGACGTACAACAATACATTATATTTAGTAGGAAAGCGCATCAAGCGGTTGTCAAAAACACCCATTACAAATTATTTAACGTCAAAAATATAACAGATGTATGCAAATTTACACATTATTGTCATATGTTTACAGTAATAAGTACAAATCTAATACATATATAGCTCGTTATTTCCTGCTTTACACAATACATGGTTAAAAGGACTAAGTATAAAACTCGAAAGTATAATTAAAACAAAAAATATCAAAGCTTCACATACAAAAAGGAGAAATAATTTACACAAACCTCACGAGGTACAACAAGCACTGCCATACACATACAAATCCATACATTGCCTTGTCATGATCTTAAAACGAACATCTAAAATTACGCCATCTTAAAATTATGAAAAAAATTATAATCATCGTAATAATACTATTTTTAATTTAAACTATAATACTTGCTGTCTGAAAAAGGACAGCATAACCTAACCTGTCAAATGTCAATTTCATACGTGACATGACTAGCTGTCAAAAAGGACCATTTTAAAGCAAAAATCAACTGAAATTGACTGTAATTAAATTTCATTTAAATGGTTAAAATATTTGTTTAGTTACAGTATTTTTAAAACTTAAGACTTTGTCTTAATTATTATTAGATATAAGTTTAAATAATGTATTAAAAAAAGATGGGTTATTTAAAAGTTACACGGAGTTAATATTTCATGAGCGATCACTTGTTAACTCTATGTCAGTCTAATAATTGCATTTCGTTTGTAGACTAACTTCATGACTGTCAAATAAGTATGATATGATCGAATTGCATCATATATTATTTATTATATTTTTATTTAATGTATTATGTAAATAAAATAATAATAATAATCAATAATAATTTGTTATAGCGTGACAATTTATCTATAATTAATAACGGCATTGCTAATATCGACACATTTGACTAATGAATTCGATATTACGTATCTATGTCGCATTAAGCAAACTATTTTGGACCGACGACCTGCTTACTATAAAAATTGGTTTAAAGTAATAAAATAATAAAAAATGACTCGGTAAGTCTAATAGAAATAATCATAGTAAATAATTAATAATGCATTGAGCCAGCAATTGTTTAGAAGCGTAACGCCTTACAGTAGGTATTAAAGGAAATAATAAAATAAGCACCAAGTTACTGGACTCTTAATACTAACTTAGAATAAATCTGGAAGTTACTTTACACGTTAACAAAGTGAGCTAAGATCTTAGGTTGTAGTTTTCGAGACTTGCGAGTAATAAGTTTACAAGATTGAAGTTGATACGAGAAGTGTAAAGGACATTCCAGCTATAAATCAAAACAAGTGTGAAACAGGACGATACTATCCAAAAGTGATTGAACAATTTCAATTTATATCAGTATTTTTTGTCTATCATGAATTCAGATGTAAGTAATACGTTTATTTCACACACAACAATGACCGAAACAGTTATAATTATGTAGTCAAAGGTAAACATATCTAAATCATGTCTGATGGTCTGCTGTTGTTGTGAAAAGGACCTCAACTCAGCTTATTGCTGCAGACAAGAATGCCTACAGCGCTGGTATTCTGCTGGACCATTACCGATGGCTGGCTAAAACCTGTCCAAGAGGACAAAGATACGACACAAATAAATTTAATTGAAGATAGGTAGGTAGTATTAATAAGTGAAAAATGTGATGTTAAACTATTCAACTTTTTTTAAATAATGTCGCCCTTTTTCACATTCAAATCTATCTATCATATAACATAAACGCACAAGTCATAGAAATATTAATAAATAACTATTAGTCAGCATAAGAGAACACTTATTGCTAGTTAGTGAGAAAATACACGTGCCTAGAGAAATGTTAACTTTCGAAATTATTAAAATTCATAAGGTTTATTAGATTTTTAAAATTGACTATATGGAATAGTAACTAAAGGTACTTTCGGCCAAAAAAGTGTTTGACTACTTACCGTTCAGTTAACGCGTCTTAGTTCATTTTTTTAGCTACGCGTGTAAACCTTCCGAGTTAAAACCAAGCTTTAGGAAAATTCTTCCGAGATATAATCAGATCTTAGTATGATTGTTCCGAGTTTGCTGTTTGAAACCAGATATGTAATGAAAGCTTGAAAATTACGGAAATCAATTGGATCTTAATTAAAATCGCTGTAAATGAATAAGAATTTGAATTTCAGTAGTCCATGACTTTTTGGCCGACCTTTCGAGATTTAAAAAGGATACGTTCCGTGACAAATATCAGAAAAAGAAAAACAGCATAGCAAAAATGGGAAAGCTGGTTGCGACGCTAAAGTGGCGATGGGTTAGACGTGGTGATGGCCGGTGGACCTGAGCCCACATTGAGTGGTGGCCAAGGTCGCAGAAAAGAGGAGTAGGTCGTCCAGTAGCTAGATGGGTGGATGTCATCACCAAAGTCGCACGAAGACCTGGATGCGACTAGCACAAGATCGTATAGGGTGGCACAAAAGAGAGAAGGCTTATATACCCTGCAGTGGGAAGACATGGGCTGATAATGCTGATAGCATTAATAAATTATAAAAAGGTTAAAAAACAATCCCTGAGCGGGATTTGAAATCAGCATATCATAGTTTTCAAAACTGACAGACTTATCACGAAACGTACCCTTCTACCATTCGCAAGAACATTAAGGGTCAGTTCAGACCGAAAGCAAAAATGCTCGCACAGTTTTTGATGTCACTAAATAATATACTGTCACAGCAAAATCCGACGCAGACATCAAGCGTAAGGCTCAATTTACATGGCCGCGGAATGGAATGGAAGCGAATTTTCGCAACGTAATTGTACATAGCATAATGAACTTTATGTCAATTGTGTAACATACAAACTAAATACGGTCGCGCGTCTTCCGGGGAATCCTCGCGCACTCTCGAGAATTCCTCTAGCTACTTTTCTTTTTTGGCTCGTATTTAGTTTGTATGTTACACAATTGACATAAAGTTCATTATGCTATGTACAATTACGTTGCGAAAATTCGCTTCCATTCCATTCCGCGGCAATTTAAATCGAGCCTTAAACGCGCGAGTTGACACTTGATGTCTGCGTCGGATTTTGTACTTCAAGGCAATGCTATTACAGTTTTTTTATTGTCTGAACGGACCCTAAGTCATGCGCAAGATAAATATTGTATGTAATCCTATCTATATTCCGCGAAAGAACCACTAAATGCAAAAATATACATCACCAATTATCTCACGTTATAATTATACAAATTCCTTTAAAACATTTTGTGACAATGGACAATTAACTATAAGTTGCATTGTGGTGAAATTAAGGCACATATTCTGCATATCACTTCTTACACTTAGTACTATTTACAATAATTACTTCGTAATGGTCCTTCGGCCGGCGTCCAATCTACTTATTTTAAAAGTTAATGAATGATTTGCAGCCCAACCTTAAGTAACTCCAAAAACTACGATCTCGAGGTACAGTGTTTTCAAGATTGGTTCCTCAGATCCTTTATTGAAATCTTCATCTACATTTCCAATATATAAAGTGGACGCTGGCACTAGATCCATAAATAAATAGATGTCATAAAATAACGTATGCAAGGTGAAAATCAAAAATCTTTGATTAGGCATTTAAAATCTACCTTCACTTTATTTTTAATGCATTGAAATTTATAGTTAGTTATTCTGACTACAGCCTGGATAAAACACAATGAAATATCAGAACATTTGTTGTCAAACGCATGGCACAAGAAGACAGCTCATTCTTCACCAGGCATATTGACAACGGATTGCATGACGACTGCATATTCATGCATTTGCACATCTATACCAATATTATAAAGAGGAAAGGTTTGATTTTTTTGTTTGTTTGTTTGAATTGAATAGGCTCCGAAACTACTGAACAGATTTGAATAATTCTTTCACTGTTGGAAAGCTACATTTTTCCTGAGTGACATAGGCTATATTTCATTTTCAAAAAAAATGGGGATCCTTACTTAAATTACGATAAAGTGTAAAAAAATATCAAAATCTTCCTTACATCGCGTACGCTGCCAAAACTATTGATGATAGAATCCCCTGATCACGAAATAAACTTGCCGCGCGGCTCACTCGCGCGGTCGGCTCCCTACGTGATGGATGTGCGCTGCCCGTGCGAAGCCGGGACGGGCCGCTAGTGGATAATATATTTTTTATTGCGAGCTTAATAAAACATATTTTGTAACCGTAGTGAAAGAATGTGCAATAAGGTATTTGACAAAAAAAAATTATTGCATCAATCAACTTACATGGGCATCCTGAAGATGGATCTGAAATCCGTTTATCGATATCTCAACTAACACCAGCTTTATTAATGGTTAAAGTTAGTAGTGGGGGATGCTCTGTCCCTTTCTAGCACAACAGTTGTAGCGACACTGTGTACAGACACAGTGCACACTGTGTTCTATATTATGAATTATGTCAGCAGTTTTAAATGTCACGCGGCTGCGCCCGCGTCGGGCTGGTCGTGTCTCTACCGCCGTCATGTATGGTATACTGTTTGGAAATATAAGTATCGGTTAACAAGTCCAGTGTCTCATTGAAGATGACTCCTCGAAGAATACCCTGGCTAGGACGTAAGTATAGACACGTACCGAACTCCTAGACCAGTAAAGAGGTACAACTCATATACCTCTAAACAGTTATTATGTAGCCAAGGACTTGCTTGTATGGCGCTACATTACAGTGACGTCACAATTATCTATTACCGTCTCTTTCTACTGTCAGATTTTTTTAAGGGATTTTAATTCTGTTTTCACATTTGACCATCAATTTATGTCTATTTTCTTATTTTTATGAAAGTATTTAGTGTTTGATGCTTGTCAAATACCCTATTCATTAAAAATGGCAACCCGAGTGACGTATCCTTGTGCGGGAAATGTAATACAATCTGTAATCGTTTTGCCTTTCTCCTTGTGCCATTGTCAAACGTAAAGCGCTCGCATTTTATAAACTGGCCACATTTCTTTGAACGCATTACGTATATTTTATCGTCAAAATTATGTAAAATTGAATATGATATTTCATTGAAATTGTAATATTGTTGATACAGTTTCAAAAATTGTAATATTGTTGATACAGTTTCAAAAATTGTAATATTGTTGATACAGTTTCAAAAATTGTAATATTGTTGATACAGTTTCAAAAATTGTAATATTGTTGATACAGTTTCAAAAATTGTAATATTGTTGATACAGTTTCAAAAATTGTAATATTGTTGATACAGTTTCAAAAATTGTAATATTGTTGATACAGTTTCAAAAAACTTAACAGAAAATTCATATTTTATACTGAAAGGTTAATAATAATATACAGGTTGCAACAAACTACGTGTACCGATCATTTGGGCGATTCAATGTCGGTACGTAAAAAGCCTACTTTTTGAAATAAATAAAAAATTGGCACATTCAAAAAGATCTCAAAAGTTAATTCAAAATAGACAATTATTATCACTGATTTGCCTAGAAAGCAACTAGTGTTAATATTTTGATCCATCCTGTATATTACTATGTCATAATGTTCAATCTCACTTTGCATACAGCATGTTAGAAAATAAACAGCGGATTGAAGGCAATACGACGAACACCTTTGTATAACAGCAAGACGTGTCGACCCAGTGGTTCCCAAACTGTACGTTGTGACGCCCCTTCTCAATTCAAGTAAGAAATGTCGTGAGCGACAAATGAATCTGTGTAAATTATTTATTAAACCGAGCTTCATATTCAGCAGACAGTATACGAATAAACAATTCCAAAATTCATAAAAAAGTTCGTGTTGAACCATACAAAATGGTTATGTTCCACTTATTTGACTTGATCAGCACTTCTGCACTTCCAAAACTGAAAGGTATTTTAAATTTTAGACAGTTTTACGTCGCACGTTTCTCTTTACTTGCTAAGTGAATCGCCAAGATTGTAGTCCAACCCACCTACCCTATCCACCTATCAAATATATAGAAAAATTGAACTCATATGATTAGTAATTACGTAGAAATTAAATCCGAGATAAAATGTGTAAACAAAATCGTTACCACTAGAAAAAATTAGATTATACAATTTATCGCACCTATTAAACAAGTAAAACAAAGCCGAACGTGTGACATTCTCAACCCAAAATAATAATAAAAAAATGAAATATAAATGTTAAGAAAATACACTAGGTACAGGCAATAGTCAGGAGTTCTACTAATTAATCATCGTGTGTTGATATTACCTAATCGATGACAATTGAAACTCGCAACCCTTGAAACGTCAAATCACTAATAATTATATCTAATTAATTGGTAAACGGTTTAAACCGCTGAAATATCGTTTTGACAATGACATACATTTTAAATCTCGTATTTAATTTCATAGTACAACTCAAATTACCCCTCTAACCAAGCCTCAAAAGGGGCTCGTAGACAAAACCTATTTGGGAACCTCTGTGCTTTTTTATTTTTTAATTATGACGAAACCCGCGTTTGACCTCAATCTCACCCGGTAGTAAGTGACGATGAGGTCGAAGATGGAGCACACGGGCTTAGGGAGTACTGCTTACATACCACTCAGACCTCATCGGGTGCCATGGCGTCATCCCCATCATGGTTGGGCGGTGGAGTGGGCGGAGCGGGCGCGGGGACGGGGACGGGCGCGGGCGCCGCGGGGACGGGCGAAGGTTGCGGGGAGGGGGTCAGCATGCCCGCCTTAGCGGTGGCTTCGAGCGCGCGGATTCGGTTCTCTTGTTTGACGATCACGGATTTCAGCTTGCGGATTTCGTCAACCAGGTCGGAGAGTTGCTTCTCCTGTGAAGGTAATATTTATGGTGAATTAACTCTAAAATTAAAAATTTAACAAACCCTCGACTTACCATTGTTGCTTGCTTGCTTATCGTATGGCTAATGGCCAACCTATTTGTCAGAGTTGTTCAGGCCGCCCGTAGTAGGCTTCTGACATGACTTAACGACCCGGGACCGACTGCTTAACGTGCTCACCGAGGCACAGAGGAGCTCAGATGAAACATGCCTAGCGGTCACCCAGGTACCGACCGCGCCAACGTCGCTTAATCTGCACGATCACTTTCGGACCGTGCTTGCAACTAGGCTACGAGCTCCTCCTTTGTGGTGATCCCCTTAAATACTCATTCATTGAACCCTTGGGGAACTTGTAAGATCACTAGGTTAAGTCACTTTTTAATATAAATACAGTTTTTTTTTTTTTTTTTTTTATGTACTACTAAACCCGCATTTGACCTCGATCTCGCCTGATGGTAAGCGACGATGAGGTCGACGATGGAGCATGCGGGTCCAGTAAATGCCTATTCACTCTGGCCTTGAAGATCCCAAGGTTGTAGGTTTCGGGGAACACAGACGCCGGCAGGCTGTTCCATTCCTTAGCCGTTCGCATAATGAACGAAGAAGCAAATCGCTTCGTACGAGCGGATGGGATATATAGATAGATTAGTAAAAGGGTGAAATATTTTCCGCAAGCAGGATTTGAACCTGCGACATTCTCTTTCCGTAGCAGAGCTCAGAGCTATCACGGCTTAAGTGATCCTAGCATGCGAAATGCTTAATAAATTAAATCAGTTAAGTAGTGTTGCCATTCCAAAGATCCCATTTGACACTAAACATACTCCAAGATCTTGGAAACTTGATCTAAATTGTATCCTTACATTATTTTTTAATGTACGGAGAAAAATGTATGTATGGTTATTATTAAGTTTTAAAAAATTTACGAACAAAAGTGTACCAGCTGTACCAATTTGTTGAATAAACTATTTCATTTCATATCAGACATGGCTTCTTGGCCGAGCGTTATTACTCTCGAAAAATATTAAATAAAAGATCCGCGTCCAAATCGGTTGTTGAATTATGGTGACACAGACAAACATACGCGTCAAACTAATAACGTTAATACCCCTTTTGGGTGAACCCGTATCTTATGATGATGATACGGGGCCGGGAATAACCCAGCGGCACTTAGACCCTTGAGGATCTTTTGTGCCTACCCCATTGGACAGTAATATAAAAGTAATATTTAGGTCAAATGCATCATCAGGTAATGGCTATAGACACGGAAAAGGAAGTACTTCTTCACCTCAACCCCTTGTCTTCAACGTATAATATGAATGGCATCGATTCCGGGATGGCCGCCAAATTTTACGATGAAACGTCCTGCTTACTCTATACAATCTAGTATACGAGCTTTATATTCCTGTCATAAAATTGTAATAGGTTTTTTCAATAAATAAATAAAATTAAATATAAATATAGCTTTTGCTCTTTGACTACGGAAGCTGTAACTGTGTTTATTTTTGTCCGCAATTTAAATTATGAAATCCTAGTAAAAAGTGATAATATTATCGAGTATTTAGTGTATATGTGTAGCTTACAAATCCATTTAACTGGTGTGAAATCCGTTTTACGATATATTCGTGCATTTTAGAAATATAAGTGAAATAAATTTAAAAATATCGTTAACGCCTATGCTGCTGTTAAGTGAGTACCAGCTGACCGAATGCATTCGCAAGCGATTTACACGGTTAAGTGCACTGCTCTCGGGTCATACTCGCGTGCGTGACCGCTCTGCGATTTGTGACGTAGTAACTGGGCAAAGATTAGCTGTAGTACGGAGGCGTGAATTCTATGACGGCTACAGTCTGTCTCTAAGAGGACACTTAAGGTGAGGTCGTGCTGATTTGAACCGAATACCGTCGTAACCTGTGTTTGAATAGCTAATAACAAAATGGCACCTTTGCCAACCTGTGCAAAATGCTGCAGTGATATCATCAGTTTGAAAGAATCCTTAACCTGCCGATCTTGCAACCTCTGTTTTCACCATCAATGCACTGTAATTTCGGAAAAGTTATTTAATTTAATGGAATCTGATAAAAAACAGAAATGGATGTGTAATAAGTGCTATGGTTTCCGACAACAAGTAGTTGACGACGAATATTACACCCCGATGTCCAGCATAGCTTCTTCTCCTGCTCCTATGCCGCAAATCACCATGAGAAGAAAACATTACATCCGTAACTCTCCCGAATATTCATCTGACAATGACGAAAGCAGGTCTTTATCTAAAACTGCTATTATGAACCGCAGCTGTCCAGAGATTACGTATGATGTGGTCGAGGAACTGGAACATACTAAAGAGAAACTGGCTGAAGTACAAGAACAATTAGTGATTGCCGAAAATCAAATTGAGATCCAACTTTCAGAAAATTTTACACTGAAAAAAGAAATTGAAGATTATAAGCTGAAAAACGATAGACTTGGTCGTCTTTGCAGCTCACCCATCTTAATTTCAAATAAAAGAAGACAAAGTTTCTTTGCAACACCTACCAGGTCACGGACACAGACTCGATTTACGCAAATGAAAACTCCCAATGAGGACGAAATTATCATTCTTAATGAGAAAATTGATTTCCTTCAAACGGAACTAGAAAAGGCCAACAAAGAGATGGAGTATCTACGTAGATATATTGACTCGCTAGATATAAACCTCTCTTCTGCTATGCTTACCCAAGATAATAGCATGCCTACGTCAAGCGGCAACATGCATACAGGCAAATTATGTGTGCTTAGTGCTCTGCGAAATACAAACATTTTATCAATTCTGAAACGATCAATGGAGAATTATGAGTTTTGTCATTATTCAAAGCCCGGATGTGGCATGAGGCAGCTATTGAGTGGAATAGACAAAAAGCTGAGCAACTTCACCATGAACGACTTCTGCGTAATCATTTTAGGTAAAGAAGATTTTAAAAGACAAAATGATTATGGGAGTCTGATATCGCATATTAGAGAGGTTTTAGGTAGTATAACATTTACTAACGTTTTGCTTTGTTTGCCAACATTCAATATTGGCAAATTCACATATTTGTATAATTCCAGAGTTGAATACTTTAATAATACATTGTATCGAGACAATTTGGAACACGAATATGCCTATTTAATTGACTCTAATCTGAATCTTGCTTATGACAATTCTATGTTTGACATGTCGGGTAGCGTAAATAACTATGGTATTAAAACTATATTCAAATCTGTGTTGAGCTCAATTATTGAGATCAAGTATTGGTACAATCAATCACGTGTTGTTCAACCAAAACCAAAAGCTATCACTGACATCGTTTCGAAGACAATTTGTTCACCAAATAAAATGAGTTTGGAGCGTAACTCACACCAAATAAATGGCCTATCTTCTAGCAGTAGTGACGCGCTAAGCCAAAATAAACGGGATAAGTTTTTTCTTGAGTAAATTGGGCATTCTCCATCAAAATATAACTGGAGCGCTCAGCAAGCAGGACGAGCTGACATGTGCAGTAAGCAGGTTGGCTAATGAAACTAATCACGTTTTAATTGACATTGTTTGTCTATGTGAGACCAACATGCAGAAGGGCACCGAGTCTAATTTGAAAATAAAACAGTTTAATACGGCAGCTTCTTTCTCACGGCATAACAAAAGAGGGGGAGTAGCCATCTTGGTAAGAAATAATTTATTATTTAAAGTAATGGACGACCTGAAATCTATTTCACAGTGTTACATTTTTGAGTGCTGTGGTATCGAGTTGGTAGATCATGGAACTGTCGTTATATGCCTATATACGAATAAAACCCCGACTAGTCCGAACTCAGTCTTTTTCCATAAGCTACAGGAACTTCTTCAACTAGTATGCAGGAACAAGCGCAAAAAAGTAATCATATGCGGTGATTTAAATATTAACACTTTAAATGAGTCTTCAGTCTCTACGGAGTTGACTAGAATACTGGAAACTTATAATATAAAACTTCAAGTACACGAGCCGACACGTATCACGGAGAATTCTAAAACGTGCATTGACCATATTATGACAAATTTAGATGGAGGGTCAGCGGCTGTCCATGACTTGGGACTGTCTGATCATACGGCACAATCGCTTATTATTGATTTGGATAAGCCACGGGAGACTCCTCTCGTTTATTGGTATGACTACTGTAGAGACTATAATTATGATAATATACGCAAATTCTTAGAAAGTTTGTCCAGTTTGTCATTTACGGACATTTATAGCAAAGACATCACAGCATCAGATGCCTTCAATAGGTTCTATGATACATACGTTCTTTTTTACGACTTGTGTTTTCCGGTCGTCAGAATTCGTAGGACTTCAAATCACTTTAAAAATACTTGGATAAGTAAAGGTATAAAAAAGTGCTGTCATACCAAACGCAAACTTCATTTCTTATTTCGCAAAAATAATGACTTGGGACCATTATACAAAAAATACTCACAACTTTTGCGAAGATGCATGCGATTATCGCAAAAAATGGACAATTCTAAATATATCGAAAGTGCGACAAACAAATGCAAGGCGGTTTGGAATATTGTTAAAAACTATACATCTGATTATACTAATAGTACTATTTTAAATATTGTTGAAAATGACATTGTTGTTGATGACCCACAAATTATCTCTGAATGTTTTAATAATTTTTTTCTTGACAATATAATTAACAATTGTTCTCTGACGGCGGACTCTGATAATGTTAACTTAAATATAAAATCTCTTAATGAAAGTATGTTTGTAAATCCGGTCAGCATTCACGAAATAATTCAAACTGTTAAGAGCTTAAAAAATTCCAAAGCCGTGGGATTTGATGACATTCGTACTGACATTGTAAAATTGAGTATTAATTTTATAGCACAACCCTTGGCGTTTGTCATAAACCGCTGTATATTGGAAGGCATTTTTCCGGACGCCATCAAAAAGACAATTGTAAAGCCAGTATTTAAAAAGGGAGACCGACTCTCTATGGGCAACTACCGTCCGGTTGCATTAATCCCCATTCTATCCAAGATCTTAGAAAAAGTTGTGTACAAGCGACTATTAAATTTCTTGGAAAAAAAGAACCTAATTAAGGATGAACAAAACGGTTTCCGTAAAGATAGAAGCACATCTTTAGCAATGTTTAAATTAATCAAAACTATCGGTGATTGTTTGAATGATAAAGTTCCTGTCGCTGTGCTATTTCTCGATATGAGTAGGGCTTTTGATTTTGTTTTACACAAAAAACTACTCGCTAAGCTCTACACGAGTGGTATTAGGGGCCCTGCGTACAATTTATTAAAAAGCTACTTAAGTAACAGAACCCAGTGCGTTGAAATTCAAAAGTGTAGCAAGGAAAGTAAAGTTTCGGAGAGATATCGTTCTTCATACCGACATAATAATTATGGCGTACCTCAAGGTAGTGTTTTGGGTCCGTTATTATTTCTAATGTACATTAATGATTTACCTAATATAGTATCACATGAGTGCATTCAGTTTGCAGATGACACTACAATAATTATTAAAGGTGATCGTTTGGTTCCGGAGGCGCTCCAATATCAGATAAATGAGACATTGCAAAAGGTGGTTAATTGGTTGTCTATAAACAATCTTAAGGTAAATATTAATAAAACCAAATGCATGCAATTCTACACAAAGCGTGGTAGACCCATAGATTTGAATGTATCTTATAGCGGACAAAATGTAGAACAGGTAACATCCACTAAATTCCTTGGTATAACTATGGATAGTAACTGTGATTGGGGACAACACATACATAATCTCTGTTCAAAAATAAACAGGTTCATTTATGCCCTTAGAAGAGTTAGCCAAGTGGTTTCTAGGGAGGCTGCAATCACTGCTTATAATGGCTATGTCGGCTCAGCATTACGATATGGAGTTATTATATGGGGTAGTTCAAGTGACAATATTAAAGCGTTCTTGTTGCAAAAAAAGTGTATCCGTGCTATTTTCGGATTGGATCAAATGGACTCCTGTAGGACCTTCTTTAAAAAATATCGGTTATTGACGCTACCCTGTATCTATATTTTAGACATTTGTATTTTCGTCCATAAACATAAAAACCTTTTTCAACATAACTATGAAGTTAGTTCAAGAAACCTACGCTCTCAATATCGTCAAAAATTATATAAACCTCCATGTAACTTAACATTAGTATCCAAAAATTCGTTCATAATGAGCGTCAAAATGTATAACAAGCTTCCGGATGACTTTAAATCGATGAAACTTAATAAACTTAAATTTACTCTGAAATCATGGCTTGTAGAAAGATGTTTTTATAGCGTCAAGGAATTTTTGGACGATACACGTTGATTGATTGCTGATTTATATTTAATTTGGATTATTATTGACATTTTGTAAATTTAATATTATTGACATTGTATACATTTTAATGACATTCTCTTTTTTTAATTTTTTTTAATTTCTTTCTTTTAATTTTTCATAATTGTATAAATGTATGTTTTTATTAATTTGTGAATTTGGTGTATATGCCTGTAAAGGTGGAGTTTAGTGTGACATGTTTATGCGACTATATCTGCAATATTTGTAATTATTATTACCTAAACTTTTACACAATAAATCTTATCTTATCTTATCTTATCTTAATATTAGTTTTGTCGGTTATCTTATGATAGGCGACCGGGAATAACCCAGCGGCACTTCGACCCTTGAGGATCTTTTGTGCCTACCACATTTTACACACTGGACATCTCAGTGTGCAGGTTTCCTCGCGATGTTTTCCTTTACCGTCAGGCAGTCGGTAAATGTACGCAAGTCCTTCGAAAAAACAGAAAAACTCAATGGTACATGGCACTGCCTGGTTTCGAACTCGGACCTCCCGCATTGGAGTCAACTCTCTCCCGCTCAAAATGGTATGGTAACATTTAACGCTAAACTTACCACAGCAGCATTGATCGCAGGTGGCGGCGTAGCGGACGCCGGCGTCCCCGATTGGCTGTCATCCCGCTTCTGCCCTGGAGTGGGCGACCTGTCCTTGTCCTTCCCGGCGGCGAGTGCGTTCGTTTTCTTCGTCACGTGGAGCTGCTGCGACGCGCGCCCGGACACGTACCCGCCCTGGACAACCAAAGCGCGCTCCTGGAGTTTGGTAGGGATCCCCTAGCCTTTAGCATCTGTCTTTTGATAGTTCTGTTGGCTTTAGTGGTGGAACTGGACTGACTGGATAATTCAATTAATGGTTGTTGAATGTCGATGGGGATTTGGGAGAAAATATACAAGCTGTGTAGTTACAGCGTAATGGGTAATTCATGGCATGGCTTTATCATGTACATTTTTTTTTTTCTCGTACTGATAATTGCTGTTGGTCCTAATGACCTTTACAGCTTCACCGGGTTTTTTGGGGCGAGCGCTAAATGCGCTCCAGCCTAGAGGAGGACTTAAAAACTACTATAAGAAGCGACTGCCTAAGGGCACCCAGGTGGGTACGGACCTCGGCTTAGGACGTCGCTGGGGACGGAGGGGTCGGGGAGAAGCGGCCTGGAATACGCCGATAGCGCGTGAAAGCGCCAGAAGCGGGTCGCCGCCCGCGCCGGCGCGGGCGGTATGAAGGTGCTGTGTGTGAACTACTATCGGGTGGCGGAGTGGCTTCCGCGATGGAGATCGTGATGGCGTCGTCGGGGTCGTCTTATCATGTACCAATATCATGACTACAATATGGATAATTTATGTTGTTTTATCTTTATAAGATATGATTATTGTATTTAAGCTACTGTTAAGATACTATACGATAGATTAAGTACTGTATTGTGTCAAACACATGAATTCACAGTGTCTTAGTTTTAACTGTATTGCTGTGTTATTTTTGTAATAAATTAAAATAAATAAAATGTTTGTGTTGTTATTAATTTGACATTTTTATAATTTTAAATTAATGTATTTAATTTTATTTGTAATTTCCATTAAAAGACATTAATGATAATTAATTGGTAACTATAATGCTTCTGAAAATGTAATATTTCATTTCAATTTTTTAGATAGTCTATCAAGCCGATTTCGCCGGCTGTGTGTGGTAGAAACTACGTATGGCAACAAATAAACATAAAAAAAGAAATGTCATCTGTCAATGTGTAGTACAAAGTCTTGATTACAGTAGATTTTTCTTTCCCTTTACACTTTACTTTCCTTTACTGGTACATAAATGAGGTACCATAACTAATTTGATATTATTAAATTAAATCATTTATTATTATCATTTATTTATTTATTTTCATTTATTTTTTTCATTTTTCATTTATTTTTTCATGATTTTTTTTAATTTTTTTTTTCATTTTATTTTTTTTATTTCATTCATTCATTCATTCATTTTTTAAATCAGACAAATGAGTCCATACTTTTTACTTTTCCTATATTTGTGTTGTGTACAATAAAGTGTTGTATCTATCTATCTATCCATAATTATAACATTAAAAATTATATCAAATATATAATGATTAGTAGCTTATTCTACCTGTTTCAGTCTCGATTTGTTCCTACTAGGAAATTGGATTTGTTCACGAGTAATATGGTTTAGCGACCCACCATAAAAATGACATCAAAATATTTTTTTTAATTTATTGACTACTAAACTCGCATTTGACCTCGATCTCGCCTGATGGTAAGCGACGATGAGGTCGACGATGGAGCATGCGAGTTCAGTAAATGCATATTCACTCTGGCCTTGAAGATCCCAAGGTTGTATGTTTCGGGGAACACAGACGCCGGCAGGCTGTTCCATTCCAGTTTTATATTTCAACAAAAATTAATAGTGCGTTATTAACATTTATAAGGTGCATAAAAAACCGTATTTAATTAATTTTTAGACTGGTAACTTACTATTTTGCCTAAAAGTAGATATAAGATAAAGCCCCATTTTTAAACTAGAATAATAAGTCTAAAAATCCATATTCAAAGATAATGGAACTAAAATATACTTGTTAGTTGTTTGAAAACGTATTTACTCAACTCAAACTCAAAAGAAAGGGTTATGACATCGACACAACAGAACACACAATATCAACAGGCTGTGTTAGAGGGAGCAAGCCAACAGAATCATCAAAAGTCAGTATATCGGTCCCTTTCACTCACATTCGTTACACTGAAGTGAGGGGGACAAATCTTTTTATATATTATTCTACAGGTGTTAAAAAAAACATTCGCATTTCGAGTTTCTATTCATTCAATTCACTATGTATGAAGAATAGTATTTTTAATTATTTTTTTTTGTTATAAAAATTAGATCACACTTTGGCAAACGCTTTCATTAACACTCTGTAAGTTTGAAAACCAAGCTAGACTTACCTTTTATTAGAGAAAAACACAATTTCTATGAAAAGGTAAAAGTACACTTGCTACTTAAAAGAAACGACTTGCCCATTTGGTACAGAAAGTCGGTTTCTTTATATACAGGGTGTAACATTAAGAACGGTCAGTATGGGAAATTCTGAAACTATAAGACATACGAACATCTGTTCTTAGGAACCATGTCATCAATTTTAGTAACAAGAAACACTGTTCATACATTTAAAAAAAAAACCTGTACTCAGCCTGGGAATCGAACCCGGTTGTTTTGAAAAAAAATCCAACACTATTTCTGTTTAGATATCGACTGTGTAGGTGTTAAGGAATAAATGTTAGTATGAAACGTGATGTTTAAAATTAATAAAACGCATTGTTTCCATATCTTTTAATTTATTTTAGTAGGTGTTCGAAATGACTACCATTTTGTAAAATACAACATTCAACTCGTTTAGGTAACGATCTTACTATTGAATGTTGTATCTTCAGGTGGTGAATTTGCGTTAAAATTGTCTCTATGGCTGCTGGTCTCTAGGTCTTCAATTGTGTCGTAGCTTGTTTTGTACACTTCATCCTTAACGTAATCGATATCTAAATAGAAATAGTGTTGGATTTTTTTTCAAAACAACCGGGTTCGATTCCCAGGCTGAGTACAGTTTTTTAAAAATGTATGAATACAGTTTTTCTTGTTACTAAAATTGATGACATGGTTCCTAAGAACAGATCTTCGTATGTCTTATAGTTTCAGACTTTCCCATACTGACCGTTCTTAATGTTACACCTTGTATAGAAACGTGTAATTTCCCTGGTACTGTTATGTTTGAAACTTATTATTAGGCAGATTATTAAGATAATGTTATATTCACAACAATATAAAGAAAAAAAATCAAATACATGCACTTATATAATCATATACTTTTTTATAAACGTGATCGGAGTAACCAACGATTTACTAGAGTAGCGGCCGCATACGGTTTTAACGCTTGCGGTCAACCCGGTGGTCATATAGTTCAGTGGCCTCATAACGCTAACCTCTTCAGGAGTTTCATTCCTATGATATCACCTTTCTAACCATAAACTGGCATAACAACTTGATAAAGACATCTCTGGTATTGCTGTTTCAAAGAAATGATGCTGGCCTCTAATCATCAGGGAGTGTTTTGTCTGCCATACCAATTTTATTGTATAAGGAGAGCGGACAAGCAAACGGACCACCTGATGGTAAAATACCACTTATAAAAATGACCACCACGAATGTTGAGAAACTTTCCTTAATTATTGCCCTTTAACGTGCCTATAACTACCTTTTTTTTACACCCAGCCTCCTGGGGGAGAGACCGGGTTATGTTTTGTGGGATTTTTACTCACTAAAACCCCCTCGAGCATATCGGAGGGCTCCGGGATCTCCAGAGGAACGTACCGGTGGCTGAACCCCGAGTCCCCGACACATTATGAACATAGGTAGGTACGCTCATAGACCCTGATCATATCACGTGAAATTCACTTACGGCGGCTACCCTACCTACCAGAGCCCTAGGGCTCCGCTCGACGCGGTACCTTGAGCGACATGGTGCAAGGCTCCGCCTCTTCCCCGGCCATCCACTCGTCGGCCGTCAAACTAGCTTCGTCGCTCAGCGTGTCGGGGTACAAGTCCTCTTGGAACAGCTCCGACTTGCGCGGCACTGTCATTGACACCACCTGAAAAACATTTGTTAGTTAATTATACCCTGACCAGAAACATATTTTTTTTTGCATGGCCTCACGTGCGATGGCACGGTCTTATGACCGAATCGCGAACGGTAACAGGTTGTAGTCTAAATATCTCCCGCTTAGGAGCCCCACTAAAGGAGACCAGAATTACTTATCAAAATCAAATCAAATTATTCCTCGGAACAACAGGTTTCAAATTTTGTTAGTAACAATGCAGGTACTTAAGACTATGTTAGTAGTACGTTTTGAGAACGGTAATAGCTACCAAGATGCCAAAGATGGAGCACTATCTATCTATCAGCCCGTGTCTATCCACTGCTGGACATAAGCCTCTCCCAGGGCGCGCCACATCACTCGGTCCTCCGCCTTCCTCATCCAACCATCGCCAGCAACCCTCTTCAGGTCGTTGGTCCACCGGGCAGGGACCGCGTCCCACACTGCACTTTCTTGTCCGCGGTCTCCACTCTAGAACTCGTCTCCCCCAACGGTTCGAGCACTAGAGCTTAGTAAATATTGACACTGGCATGTCGAGCGTGAATCGCCCCCTGGGTTTCAAAGTGGTAGGAAGTGGTATGGATACGTCACCTGACAAAGTCCGGAGTTGTTGAGGCGGTAGAACTTTGCGATCTCGCACGTCGCCACGTCGCACCCGCGCTTCGGCATCATGCCGATACCTGGAAACAACATCATCTGTCAATGTTTTACCACCAGAGGCGCCACTACCACAATTACTATTACGTAATAATTTAATGTTGTAATATTACGGATATTAATTGTACCATGACATATCTAAGCGAGAGCGTCGGTGGTCCAGTGGTTAGGACGCCGGACTCCCATGCGGGAGGTCCGGGTTCGAAACCACGCAGTGCCATGTACCAATTAGTTTACCGGATTTTTTCAAAGACATACGTACATTTTACCGACTGCTCTAACGGTGAAGGAAAACATCGTGAGGAAACCTGCATGCCTGAGGAAATTAAAAGATTCCCAAAGCGTGTGAAATCCACCAATCAGCACTGGGCCCGCTCGGTGGATCATGGCCCGTACCCCCTTGTGCAGGGTATCTAAGCGTAACTTTGTTATCAAAAGATAAATATAAAAAAAACTAAACTAAACTAAAACGTAAATAGTATGATTTAGTTCTAAACATAACCTAAAATAATTTATTGCTTTCAATAATAACCATTTTTATTAATATTAGATGATTTTACAAGATTTTTGTTTAATAAACTTTAAATTTGTTGGATAGGTGGAAGGACGATATCGACCACTTCCAAAAAGGATGGTATAAGGACGCCGAGGATAGAGAAAAATGGAAAGGAGGGGAGGCCTTTGCCCAGCAGTGGGACAGTCTATAAGGCTATTAAAAAAATAATTAAGAATTAGGACTTATAGCCAAATATCAACATGTAGATACGTACCTTTCCACCAAATTCTTTTTTTACCCTTCAGAATCGCGCCACGCTGTCGTAACAGATTTTTTAGGTCTGCTATTTTGAAATGGCCATAATGATGCCATGATATCATCACAATTTTACTTAGCTTTGAGAAATTAAATTAACTCAACTTTGTGATATCTTCAAAAAGGGGGTAACTAAACCGAAAAAATAGACTAGATCCTATTGTACTTGCAACTAAACCACTTAATCGTTAACTTGCAATTTGTCACTAAACGCATTGGTTACACGCTTCAATTAACTTAAAATTTAGATAATTACTTGACTACTGTTAGTATTAAGCGGGTAGATAATAAAAACCTCTTACACGGCTGCGTCCGTGTTACCGTCATTTTATGTCAGTCAGTCAAATTATAGCTCGTGGTTATCACAGACGTAATAGTTTTATTCCCAAAACCCTAGACCCTAGTGTTAGATATACACACCCTAAATAACAGTGTTCGTGTTCGTTCGTTCGTGTTCGAGTTTTTAGATATACACACCCTAAATAACAACTACTTAATACGTGTAAACTGGGCTTAAGATACAAATAATTGAGAGTTACCTCGCTGTGGGTCCGGCGTTTGGAAAGTATTGATGTAGTGCACGAACGGCGGCTCTGGCGTCACCTGGAACATACCATACCACCATCATCAGCGGGTGCCATCTTCAAATAGAGATAGATAGATTCTTCTGAGGGGTCAGCTGAAAATCAGCGCTGTGGCTTGCCTCAGCATCATGCTGAGCTGGGGCACCCTTTTTTTGGCACTGTACCGTACCGGATGTTCTGTGCTGCATGTATTCATCTTTGTATACTTCTGTATTGTGTTCTATATTCTGGTGTTTACAGTGATCAATAAACGTTTTCAATTTCAATTTCAAAATTGAAGTCAGTAGGCAAAATCGCTTGCGATCCCATGCTGCGTGTTTCAGATCACGGTAGCTCAGTCCGGTCCCCTCCTTGATATCATCCAGCCATCATCCACATATTATATATTAGATGTTATCTAGAGCTACTACTGGTATTCAACGGCAGTAGACTTCATGACAATGTGGTATCAACTCGTAATACCAGAGTTGAAGCCAGAAGCAGGGCTCCACGGAAATCGTAAAATTTCATGTAATTTTCATTTTTTGATAGTAATTAATAAATTTGACATTAACATTATGGCTAGTTGGTGGACTTTATTTTATTTTATTATTGCGATTTATAACCTATTATTATTTTTCATGGCGTAAAAAATTTTTGCATGCGAAACACATGTTTCGCATATACAACATATACATATATGTTTCGCCATTATTCAATTAAATACAACATAATCTCAGTATAAACTAGAAATAGAAATACATTCAATGCCAAATACTCATAATTATTTTTCGTTATTAATTAATTATTATTTAGTTATTAATTAGTATTGTTGGAATAGATCATACGATCTATTCCAACAATACTATGTACCGCGTTTCGTGCGAATATAATAAATTTCATTTCATTTCAATGAATTGACATTTGTATGATATTATATAACATATTTGCAAGTCTATACATAGACAAAATACATTGGACATTATACAGGGTGTAACATTAAGAACGGTCAGTATGGGAAAGTCTGAAACTATAAGACATACGAACATCTGTTCTTAGGAACCATGTCATCAATTTTAGTAACAAGAAACACTGTATTCATACATTTTAAAAAAAAACTGTACTCAGCCTGGGAATCGAACCCGGTTGTTTTGAAACAAAATCCAACACTATTTCTATTTAGATATCGATTACGTTAAGGATGAAGTGTACAAAACAAGCTACGACACAATTGAAGACCTAGAGACCAGCAGCCATAGAGACAATTTTAACGCAAATTCACCACCTGAAGATACAACATGCAATAGTAAGATCGTTACCTAAACGAGTTGAATGTTGTATTTTACAAAATGGTAGTCATTTCGAACACCTACTAAAATAAATTAAAAGATATGGAAACAATGCGTTTTATTAATTTTAAACATCACGTTTCATACTAACATTTATTCCTTAACACCTACACAGTCGATATCCAAATAGAAATAGTGTTGGATTTTTTTTTCAAAACAACCGGGTTCGATTCCCAGGCTGAGTACAGTTTTTTTTTTAAATGTATGAATACAGTTTTTCTTGTTACTAAAATTGATGACATGGTTCCTAAGAACAGATGTTCGTATGTCTTATAGTTTCAGACTTTCCCATACTGACCGTTCTTAATGTTACACCCTGTATATAATTATTATGACCTTACTGACATATATTTTTAGCATATAAAATTAATTTGAATTGAACATACGGAATGGAATGGGATCTCTGGAACAATAACAGTGGTTCGAATTTGATCTCAAATATTTATGACCATCATGGTCATAAATATGCCCCATGATGCCCTTCCCACGTCTGGAACCTTGAAGACCTGATGATGACCAGGAAAAAGTAACAGGTCTCCACAATGTTTTTTTATTATTATTATTAAATAAGGAGAGCAGACGAGCAAACGGGCCACCTGATGGTAAGTGGTCACCGTCGCCATAGGCATCTCACCTCACTGTACGAGTATTAATGTTGGAGGGTTTTTGATGCACCTTGAGGACTAAGATGGAATGCCTCATGTGCCGGAAATTACGCTGGATCTCTTACCCGTCAAACCGAAACACAGAAACGCAAGCATCTGTGCTTCACGGCAGAAATACATAAGAGGGTGGTACCACCCCAGGTGATTCTTCACTTTAGGATCTACCACTACTTGGTATATGGTACGCCGAGGGTTAGTTTAATTTTTAATTTAGAGTTATTTCGATATTTATCTACTGTGATATTTATATCACTCCGTGAGAATTGACCTCCTGGTGTTTCACGTGTCCGAAGGCAACGGTGATCACTTACCATCAGGAGGCCCGTCTTATACCTGGCCTAATTATAAAAAAAATGTACCTCGAAGTATCTGATGACGGAGTCTCCCTTGCCGCACAGGTACACGAGGTTGGTGTCGGGGTCGTACAGCGGGAACATGACCCCGTTGCTGGTGTCTATCTCCACCGTCACGATGGGCTCGCTCAGGGCATCCGGCGTGCGGAGCGAGTACTGCCGTTCTGACATGCGGCTGAACCTGGGCACAGGGCATAAGATTTGTTAAACAGAGGGTTTTATATAATGAAGAATTTAATTATTTTTATTTATTGCAAATATACATAATTACATTAATTTTTTTACATTCACAGTGTAACAAAATCCAATATAGGTTTGTTAAGAACACTGGCAGACCGTCGACGGTCGCATAATATTAGTGAGTGTGTGAAGAACAGCACTGTGCTTGTGCATTTCCAGTGCTAGTGCACTGCTTCGGCAAGGAATCACGTTTATTACCTTGTGTGCGTTATCGGACAGTAATATAAAAGTAATATTTAGGTAAAATGCATCATCAGATAATGGCTATAGACACGGAAAAGGAAGTACTTCCCCACCTCAACCCCTTGTCTTCAACGTATAATATGAATGGCATCGATTCCGGGATGGCCGCCAAATTTTACGATGAAACGTCCTGCTTACTCGTACACAATCTAGTATACGAGCTTTATATTAGTTTTGTCGGTTATCTTATGATAGAGGGCCGGAAATAACCCCCGCGGCACTTCCGACCCTTGAGGATCTTTTGTGCCTACCCCATTTCACACACTGGTCATCTCAGTGTGCAGGTTTCCTCACGATGTTTTCCTTCACTGTTGAGCAGTCGGTAAATGTACGTAAGTCTTCGTAAAATACGAAAAATACGAAAAACTCATTAGTACATGGAACTGCACGGTTTCGAACCCGGAAGGGAGTCCGGTGCCCTAGCCACTGTGCCACCGACATTCTCAGTTTTGTCGGTCACCCCAGATCAAAGCGAAATATGGAAATTTACGATAAAAGATTCTGAATCCTCTTCCCACAACAACAGAACCTCCTCGCCCCTCTATACATACACACAAGCTAGCTAGACGATCGTGCGTGTCAGTAATCGCCTATCATGGCCGAACGTACAGAAGAGCCTCTTCTTCTACTAAGGGGCAGGCCCCTGTCGCTGCAGCAGTCTCCATCCGATTCTGTCTCCCGCCTTCTCCTTAAACTCCTGGTACGACGAACTGCCGCTCCAATCCTTTAACTGCTCCATATATCCAATCCTGGGACGACCTCTCTGTCGTTTTCCTTCAATTTTCCCTTCTATTATGGATTTAATTAAATCATCATGTCTGACTATGTGGCCGAGACAATTCGCTCTACGGTTTCCTATAGTGTGCATTATTCTCCTTTTTCCTTCACCACACGCAACACTTCCACATTCGTCCACTCCATCCAGCAAATTTTCAACATTCTCCTCCAAAACCACATTACAAACGCTTCTAGATTTTTTTAAATCCTTCTTTGTTGTATTCTAGCTTCATTCCATACAATGCAATGCTCCAAACAGAAAGCCATTACATACAAATAGTATACAAACCCAGTGGTGAAGACGAGGCCGTGTTTGAGGAAGATGGCGCGCGACGCCTTGCTGCCCTCGTGGGCCACCGCCTCCGCCTCCACCTCGCCCTTGCGGGGGTCGATGATCCTGTAACAATACTATGTGTTACAACTCTTGTGAGATGATGCTGGTAAAGTTACAACATGTTACAACTCTTGTGAGATGATCCTGACAACATTGCAGCATATTACAACTCTTATGGGATGATCCTGACAATATTGCGACATATTACAACTCTTGTGAAATTAAAGACCCACATAATACGATGTAGAAAGGGTTATTGAATGCGCCGGAAAGTGATTTGAGGTTGATGTGTTCCAACTAATTGTTTTTTGCCATTCTAATATTGACCTTATCATTGTCGTTATTGTGTCTATTATCGTGTGGACCCTTTTGGTGGATACGCCTTTCCATCATTACAACTGTTATCGATGCAAACTTCGAACCAGTATCTTCTCATCGGCAAATCAGTCTGATATTGCACATCATCCCTATGCCACGTCCACAAAGCGTGCGCGCGCAGATCCAGAAAAGACTACAATACGGTAAGTCCATTCTTGTTATTTTCCTATACATTTTGATTTCTTTTCGCTTCTTGGCCTATGTTCATCTATCAAGGTTTTAATTCCAATTATTTGAACCATTTTGTTTTTGTGTAAAAAACCGCGCCCATCCAGTTATTATAAAATAAATGACTACTTAAATGATAAAGATGCTTGGTCCTAAATTCAGCTCCAGCTCTACACACTGTGTGTTTATATGATTGTATTCATAATTATTGTAAGATATATTTCTAATTCAAAAAAATTCTCGCGCCGCTTCTTTCCTTTCAGCTACATCACCTCACGAAGCGGTGGTAGAGTAAAACATGACGTTGTAAAAATGTACTTTAAGGTACTACTTACAATAAAAAAGTATGATTTGATTTAATAGTGATAACATTGCAAAATATTACAACACTTGTCAGATTATTCTGACAACATTGCAACATATTACAACTCTTGTAAAATTATTCTGACAACATATTACAATTTCTAATAAGGTGGACCCGACAATATTACAACTCTTGTAAGGTGACCCAGTTTAGTGTTACCTGATCTTCTTGTCTCGGCACGTTGTCAGCAGCTTGGTGCCGGTCCAGTTCCAGCAGGCTGAGTAGATGAGGTCAGGATGGCAGTCCAGGCTCAGGAGTACTTCTCCTGTGCCCACGTTCCATATCGCGATCTGGAGACACATCGAGGAAACCGTTAGAGTCAGGGGAAGGTAAAAAAGGACTCGATCAGCCACCAGCTTTCGAATAGCTTTCAACCAGCTTTGATCTTATCTTGTCGTGTGAGTATCTGACATGGCCTAACAACCGCTGTTAAACAACATAAGTCTGAATTAATGTGCTGTTCGAGACACCGAGGGGCACAGATGAAAATGTGTCACTAGGTGGTACACCCATCCGGTACCTGCCACACTCAACACGTCGTTGTTACCTGGTTGTCGGAGCCCGCTGTGAGCAGCACGTTCTGCGCGGTGGGGTGCCACAGCACGAGCCCCACGCGCCGCTGGTGGTACACCAGGTCCACCACCGGGTCCGTCAGCGTGCGCGACAGGCCCCCGTCCGGGACCTGCCACACCTGTCAACGTAAACCACTGGTTAGCTGTGGCCTAGATCCACCATGGTATCCTGCTGTGCTGTGCTCGCTTAAAAAAAAAGGAAGAGCAGTAAAACTCTTAGTGCCTTAATACACTAGCGAATTGCAAGCGTATTTCCAGCGGAACGATCTGTCAACGTACGCGCAACGGATTCGCCGCGTAGGCACTTCTTCGCCTGTAGAGTGGATCACAAGCTATAGTATACCGTAGTCAAAAACCTATGATTAAATCTCAACCTTAATATCATACATTTCAGATTCTCAAATTTTGATGTTTTGGGTAGGTTGCCCTTTGGTCGACTGTACAATTTTGAGGAACTGCTGCATCAGCGTCCAGCACACGCATTGACAGATCGGTCGTGGTCGGTGGCCTAGTGGCTAGAACACCGGACTCCCATGCGGGTTGGACCGGTTTTGAAACCATGCAATGCCATGTACAAATGAGTTTTACGGATTTTTACGAAGATTTACGTCCGCAAGTCTTCGTAAAAATCCGTAAATCCTAAATGTACATTTACCGACTGCTCTAACGGCGAAGGAAAACATCGTGAGGAAACCTACATGTCTGAGGAAATTAAAAGTTTTCGAAGGCGTCAAAGGCGTATGAAATCTACCGCACAGCACTGGGCCCGTTTGGTGGATCATGGTCCGTACCCCCTTGAGCAAGGGGAGGCCTGTGACCCAACAGTGGGGACATTAATAGGCTGAGGATGATGATAATGACGTTGACAGATCGCTCCGCTGGAAATACGCTCGCAATTCGCTAGTGTAATTATTTTCAGTCTTACCATCAAGAGCAAAGCCTTACCTTAACGACGCAGTCCTCGGAGCCGCTAGCGATGACGTTGTCGTTATGTGGGCACCACGCGATGTCGAGCACGGGGCCCTTGTGACCCCCCACCAGCGGGTGGTCCGCGGGGATGCGACCCACCTGCAACCAACACGCACAAAATGTTAGAACATCTGTTAGTTAGTCAGTTCTTTCTTCTTCAGGCTTTATTCATCTACTGCTGGGAGCCCTCTCCTATATATTTCCATGTAGCCCGATTTGCAGTGCTTCTAAACCAAGTCACTCCAGCTCTAGCCCTGATGTCGTCTGACAACCTCGCTGCTGGACGTCCGTCACGTGGACGTTAGTCCTTCGTAACGTGGACGTTAATCAGTTAGTCAATATTTTTTTATTGATATGGCTCTTTCGCCTGTAGCACTTCTTCTAAGTCGAATTCCGCATTGCTGAGGGTCGTGATTATTCTAAGGAATTAATCACATAGAACGACTCTCATGGTAGATTTAATGGGGTGGTTTGACATTGCTTTCCCCATTTCACACACTGGTTAACTCAGTGTGCAGGTTACCTCGCGATGTTTTCCTTCACAGTCAGAGCAGTCGGTAAATGTACGTAAGTCCTTCGAAAAAGTTATTTAGAACAGAAACAGAAATGCTCCTACGACATAAAAGAATACGTAGAAGACAAATCTGTAATATAATTATGTTTGACTTTCGTTTAGGTAATGTGGTGAATGAGGTTAAATATGAAATTACACATAAGAACATTGAATTTAAATATTATATGAAATTAATTACTACTGTGTTTATTAATTATTTAACTTTTTTTTCTATTTATAAGGTTCTATCATATTAAAATGAAAAATATTTGTGTGCTACACAATGTGGTAGAAAGGAGTGATACTATATTACAATTTAAGAACTATGTAATGTACCTACTTTCAACAAATAGACTATTTGATTGAAAAACCGAGAAACTCATTAGTACATGACCAGTGATCGGAGTAGGTAGAGCTGTTTTTGGTACTTGCCACATACGGTCATAATATGGATAAGTATGCCCAATAATCCCGGGATTTCCGGGATTGAATAAATATATTATTTAGATTTTTAACGTTATATTTGTTTTGATACACATTTAAGATTGGTGGCGAAATATTTTTTTTTAAGATTCATGGCGCTAGTGTACCTATGGTAGTGTTTTAACTTCTTCGTAAGTTCACAATTTTTAAAAAATCGTAATCCGCCGATTAAGGGCGAGGTTTATAAAAGTAATTTACAACATTTGCTCGATAACTTAAAACGGGATCCCGAAATCATATCCATATTAATATAACCTTTGAGGACATTGACCCGAAAGAGCTCTACCTACTCTGATCACTGTACATGACATTGCATGGTTTCGAATTCGGATCTCCCGCAGGGGAGTCCGACGTCCTAGCCACGACGCCACAGACGCTATAGAGTAAGGTAGGATAACTGAAAAGAATGCCTCGTGTTGTTGTAACAACTTACATAAACCTTCGAAAAAAAGTGAATGGCCCAATGTTTTACAATTACATCATTGTAATTACCAGTATTTATCACAGTTATGTTTACATTCCTTCGAAAGAACGCAAGAGAGGCGTCCATAACGCACTTTCTAGCGTGAACAATTAGCATGCAAAATAATTCGCGAAAGTAATCACTACTCTACGCCGCAATCATATGAACACAAGTAATTAGCAAAACCTGCCCAGTGATGTTCCTGTTACGAATAAAATGTGATATGCCGGAAACAAGGGCTTAAAATTGCCGTATTATTTAGGAAAGCCAGAATAGGATGCCAGCATACGAATGCGGAATCCAGACACGTCATGTCAACACATCACAGGTTAAAATAGCCGTTTTTTCTTTAATGAATGGCCCCTGCTAGTTATTTACACTCTGCAATTTGGCCAATGACCGTGTTTGAATCTTGAAAATAACTCGAACGTTTTGGCGTCAGTTTTGAAAAAAAGCAGTTTACCAACGTCGAGATTAAGGGAGAGTCGTGTGCACTAGGAATGCCTAGTGTCTTGCATTCCAAGGGCAATTGGAGGTTAAGTTCCCGGATTAATGCCTTTGGTAGTTCCTCGCTTCAACTTACTTGACAGTTTCATACAAATGTCAAGAAATAATAACAAAAAAACTTATTGCGATTGGGTTCCACAAAGTTTTTTTACACTATGCATACAAGTTTTTAGTTTTTTCGAAGACTTCGTCAACACTTGCACTTGACATGCTCAAATGGTGGAAGAAAGCGTGAAAAGGGCGAAACCTGCATGTCTGGGGATAGATAAGTTCATGAAGTTGTGAAAACTAGGGATGTTACAGAGATTCGACTCTCACTCCGAAAGGTCGGAACTTCCGATTGATTTTACACCTCCGACTCTGACTTCGGCTCCGATAATTTTGAATCGGAAGTTATACCGAAGATTTGTGAGCAAACATATTCAAATATCAATATATTATTAAATTGTAGGACTACATAAAGGAATATGTTTTATTGCCGCAAACGTCATCATAAAAATATTGGTCAGTTCAGCTATAAAAATTTAAAAAAAACGGTTTAAAATTTGAGTCAATTCAGCTATAATTTAAAAAAAAAAGGTTTAAAATTTGAACTTCTGAATATCTGTCTTCTACCTCCGCCTCCGACTCCGGTTCCGACTCCGATAAAACAAATTTAAAACCTTCGGTTTCGACTCCGGATCCGGTAAAACCACCTCCGTAACATCCCTACTCGAAATAACAAGTGATTTGATACCGTTTAATCAAAGATTTTATATAGAAACCGCATCTGCCAGTTGGCGCAAGCGATGTGACCATCTTCCCAAATCTCACCACTAGTGAAAACCACCAGTCAGGACTGGGCACGCATCAACAGTGATAATAATTAATAATAATAGATGACGAATGGTACGTATCATTGCAGTATACCGGTTTCTACGAAAAAATTCTCTAACTGCCGTATTTTTGGCAATTGCCTTACGCTAGCATCACTTTGCGGTTTGGCGTCGCGGGCGCAGCGAAGGAATTAAATAAATAACGCTGTAAGTAGGCCACGAGACGGCCGACAGATGCTATAAGTGTGCGAATAGGGAATTGAATAAACAAACTATGACTATTTGGCTGGAATATGTAGGACACACACCTGGAACTGCCGTCTGGTTGGCACTTTTTGGATAATTATCCATAATGATACCTACTATGACATTAAAATCCAATTGTGTACTATAGTATATTTTTTATTGTATGAGAGCAGACGACCAAATGCGCCACCAGATTGTAAATGGTAATAATACCATCTAACACTGTAATGGTTGCACTGGTAACCTTGAAGACGTAGACGGAGATGCCTTATGTGCCGGTAATTATGCTGGCTGTCTTCAGACCGAAACACAGCAATGCAAGCATCGCTGCTTTGCGGCAGAAATAGGAAAAGTAATATTATTCGTAAAAGGTTGGTACCACCCCAGGCTGACTCTTCAAAGAGTCATACCACCTCGTTACCAAATGCAATTTCTGCCTATGGCCCTGGAAGGCTGTGAGTGATTCACTGGTCACAGAGAGATCTGTCCTCCGAGATACAGGAACTTCCTAGTTCGGAGGTCAGCGTTTAATGTTACTTTTTGCTCACTAATTTTATTTAGTTTAATATAACCTATGCTTAAGTTCCTACTGGTGTATGGACTATGAATACTTTGTCATCTTACCGCACAAATAAACTTATTCTATCATAACCATGGCAAGGTCGCACCATAGCAACCAACAGTGTTAAGACCTTGGTGAGGGAGTGTAACCCTATATCGGTGAACTTTATGGTCAGTAAATGTTTATTCAACATTGAACTTTACAGCCGCACGGAACAGTTTTAGATCTGCACTGAAACGAACGTCTGGCGTAAGGATGCATGTCTTGGTTAGTGTTGGTTCTGGCTTGTTATTAGTTAGTTTATTATGTTCTGGAATTAGTTGCTCATTATCATCTGGAACTAACATAGATAACCGAGCGTCGGTGGCACAGTGGCTAGGACACCGGACTCCCATGCGGGAGGCCCGGGTTAGAAACCGTGCAGTGCCATGTACCAATGAGTTTTTCGTATTTTTCGAAGACTTACGTACATTTACCTACTGCTCTGACGGTGAAGGAAAACATCGTGAGGAAACCTGCACACTGAGATGATCAGTATGTAAAATGGGGTAGACACAAAAGATCCTCAAGGGTCGAAGTGCCGCTGGGTTTATTCCCGGTTTATCATAAGATAAGACAAGATCCTCTGGAATCTGGTTCTCAATCAAAGTGCCTATTTTTAAACCTCCAGGCAAACTGAAAAAGTGTTATAAGTTTGACAGGTATGTCTGTTTCTCTATGGCATCATAACTCAATAAACGATGATCCGATTTGGACCAGAATTATTTCAGAGAAATGGCTAACTATGTCTGATGAAAATAGTATCAGGGGTTTAATTTCAGAGAAGGGATTTCTGCAACGCTAAAAGTTAGGTGGTACGAGTTTGAGCTCAAACGTTTACGGCCACATCTGGAACGTTAAAGACCTGATGACCATGAAAAAGTAAGGGGATTTCCACAATGGTATATCGGGGGTTTCCACTATTAACTGATATACTGATATGCTAGCTTCACTGTTTCTTACGTAACGGTCTGTGTGACCAGTGTAGAAAATCAGAGTGCTAATATAATTAATTGCCTAGTTTGCTGCAGCTTAAACGTTCAGAAAGTCTATTTTTATATATTTCTGTATTGTATTGTAGCAAAACTAACTACCATCGTCATCATTAAAACGTTGCCACTGTTCGAAATTAATTTTTATAGGCTCTTATTAAGTTACAGAATTTTGTCATAGTGTTTTCAGTTTGCAATTCTTGTTTTCACCAACACTCCTAAAGTAAGAAGAAGTGCACTTCATGCAGAAGTTCCGAAAAGATTTACCGGCTAACCGCGTGTGACATAACGTGTAGTGTTTACGATCGAGCGTTTCCACTGCGCCGGCGCAGCGGGGTGTGCCGTGCCAGTACAATGGTGTAGAAACATGCAATGAGTCAATGCCTCTGGCGTGGATACAAAATGTGAGACACAGTATAGAAATAATAAACAATTTTGGAAATGCTGTTGTAATTTAATGACTTCTAAATTTAAAATAGCAATATGTGACGTCACACCAGGGCACGTCACACAAATGTGACCACCTGTAACAAGGGGGCTCATCATGAAATGTGACCACCTGTAACAAGGGGGCTCATCATGAAATGTGACCACCTGTAACAAGGGGGCACATCATGAAATGTGACCACCTGTAACAAGGGGGCTCATCATGAAATGTGACCACCTGTAACAAGGGGGCTCATAATGAAATGTGACCACCTGTAACAAGGGGGCCCATCATGAAATTCGTGTGACGTAACTTATGGATGGCCCCTAATAATCAGCGTATGGCTTGTCGCGAAACTCTGTTATTGCTACCACTGCACATACTCTACACTGTGTGAACTAATTTACAGCTTTAAGTACGGTGACTAACGCAGTAATTATTACTGTTACAGTCGTCAAATGCTGAACACAGCTGAAACGTATCCTGAGGCCAACTGCAACTGAAGATGACGAAATGGAAATTGAAAAAACGTTCATTTAGTAACACCAGAACACAGCAAGTACACAATACAAAAGTATACAAGGATATAATACATTCAGCACAAGAGATCCGGTGTGGTACAGTGCCAAAAAGGGTACACCAGCTCAGCATAATGCTGAGGCAAGCCACAGCGCTGATTTTCAGCTGACCCCTCAGACTCCTCATGACGGGAGATGGCAGTCATTAATTATTGAAATAAAAAAATTGAATGTTTAAAAATGTGACATATTATAACTTGATTTTAATTCTTTTTTTTAATTTATTTTTATTAAATAAGGAGAGCAGACGAGCAAACGAGCCACCTGATGTGAAGTGGTCACCGTCGCCCATAGACATCTCACCTCAATATTAGAGGGTTTTTCTAATTCTAATTTATATAAGGATAATAAAAGGCTTTTATTTTTAATTTTTATTTATATACCGCCTTCAATCTCAGAAAAAAAATGCTCGTCAGCTTGTCTGCCAGCCGTATTTATAAAAAAAAAACTGTACAATTCCCGTGTTATAATTAGACCGGGCGGAGTAATGTTGGAGTGCGCTATTATTAGTGGTGTTGTTATTTACGGTTCTATTTATACTCTGCCTCGGGCAATAATTCGGCAAACGGAAATCGAGAGCAAAATGTAAGAATATACAGGGAGTGGACAGATGCAATACGTTGTTTGATAGTAAAGTAAAATACACTTTAATGCACAAATATGAGATAGAAAAGGAACGGCCTTATCGCTATGAGCGATCTCTTCCAGGCAACCTTCGGGCGGAGGAAATGATATCGAGAAAGAGGTAGTAGGTGTGCAAGGTTTATGGAAAACGTTAAATAGGAGAATTGTATTTACAATAATAACATATAATATAGTTGATAATGAAGCCGCTATATAGAGGATCACGAGCCCCTAAGGCACAGGTTCCATCTAGTTTACAGGACAGGCTAAATTGCATTTACTTTCCTATGTAAATTCCTTGTGTACAATAAAATATTAATCTATCTATCTATCAAAATTTTTCAATAAAGATTTTATTTACTATTATAAATTGATCAAAATCCCATCAGATTCTTCCGCCAAATTAAGAACAAATAATAACTCTAAATTAAAAACATCATCAGCTGTGGCAAGGGCAAACATGGTCCTTTAAAGAGCTCAAATTCGTACTACAAAAAAAAAACAATAAACCTGTTCCTATTCCAGGAGGCTCCATCAAATATACTCCAAAATCTTGGCAATCCCTGATCCATTGTTTATCAGAGATGGCAAAGAAATTTCTCAACAAAATTAGATAGATAGATAGATTAATACTTTATTCCACACAAGAAATTTACATAGGAAAGGAAATATAGAATAAGTGTACAAAGGCGGCCTAATCGCTCAGAGCGATCTCTTCTAAGCAACCTAGGTGAAAAAAGAATGATTAGTAGGTTACCGGCAGTATAATGCAGAAAAGTGAAATATGAAATATTTATATTTAGTATTTTGTTTGTATTTTGTTTTATATGTGTGTAATAAAGATTATAATAATAATAATAATAATGAAATATTTATTAGTTTATATACTTTTAATACATAAGTAAAGCTCGGTACGAATACCAAAATACTCTGTTAAAAAAATTACCCGCGTCCAAATCGCGACGGTACTATTTTAGGTTATGCAGGTTCAGTTGGAGATCTGCAGATCGATTCCACTAAATACAACGTTACTAAATAGAATCTAAGCTGCATCGTTATGACGTGTTTCGTATGCTACTATCCACTAACGATCCAATTTCAGTTAAGTTCAGATCGAGTCAACGATCGATCGAACAGTAACGTATTTGTGCATTCTAATAAAACGTTTAGTTTATACTGAATCGCAGTTGAACGGTAACAAAACGCTTCAACTGTCAAATATAACGAACGAACATAAGTTCCTCCCGAGGTACTTTTGTAAATCGAAAGGTGGCAGTGGTAGAGTTATGCGTCAGCAGAATGCGATTTGGTGTCCAAATAGAATTGGAACGAAAACTAAATTGAAATTGGATAGAAATAGAACTACAAACGTTGTAATTTAGGCGAATTGGGTCCCGCAAAGTTTTATTATTCTTGTCTTCTTATCTGCCTATGGTTTACCTACTGCTGTGTTGTAAAGGATGTTCAAATAAAGATTTTCTATCAATCTATCTAACTATATTTATACCGTGGTATAAATCTCGTTGTATCTGTATACAGGAGTCCCCATTCCTGACTGCACCGCGCCGAGGGCGCGCCCACACGCTCCCAGAAAAGCGGCGTCGCGGACACGGACGTGTGCAATCCTGATACCCGAGTAGTTTCATCTGCACTATTCCGGTTATTTTGGTAGTTGCCTCATGCCTCCGTTGTCAGGAGAGGAAGATAGAGGGGACGGCGACGTTCACATACTGAGAAGAGCAACGGAAGACATGTTGTGCTGATGGTAAGTGATCGCCGTTCGCCCATAGACATCTCAAATCAAATCAAAATGTTTTGTTTAATTTTAATTTAATTTATTTATTAGGTAAACACAACAGATTACAACCAGAGAAATTACAGAAAAATCAATATAAAGTTATGAGCTAGGTCGTAACCCTTAACGTGTAAACACAGCATGGTTGGGAAGTGGGAAATTGGTTGTTGTACAAAATTGAGTTGGGAAAAAATACTATTGAATGTAATGACTAAAAAACCTATACCTATTTGATAGCTCACTTGAGGACATGGACATGGGTCTTAAATGTTTTCTCTGTCATACTTATTACAGTATCAGGTATCTTATTATAAAATCGTACACAGTGACCCATAAATGATGTGTTTACTTTACTAAGTCTAAAGCGTGAGACTGCAAGTTTATCACCCCACTATAATGTTATTAGAGGGTTTTCGATGCGCTGCTAACCTTGAGGACTCGTGTGCCTAATGTCCCAAATTCCCAATGTTAGCAGCGCATCGAAAACCCTCTTGCAATATATTTGTGAGATAAGGATCTTATTTACCATAATAGGCTAAATAGGTTAGAGCCTACGGCGCGCGTTTTTTTTTTTATTGTACAAGTAGAGCAGGCTGCCTTAATGTTCAAACCGAGGTATAGTTGCTATGCGGCAGAAAAAGGCATAAAGAGTTCCACAGTTCAACCTACTCAAAACGTCAAAATTTGAGAATCTGCAATAAACCTTATTACGCAAAACATAAAGTTGAGATTTAATCGAAGGTTTTTAACAGATGGTATACATTAGCTTCAGTTATGGGGAAGGCAATGGCAAACCACCCCATCAAATCTGCCACGAGAGTCGTTCTTTGTGATTAATTCCTTAGAATGATCACGACCCTCAGCAATGAGGAACACGACTTAGACAAAATACTTTAGCTGGTGGTCGACTCTACACAGAGTCAAACCACCTTCATTCTGGAAGTGTAGTCACAATCATGGTTGTCAAGCCCAGCACCCACTTCCATATTAACAGCCGCCTTGGTGCTATTTTCTGAACTGTGCTATGTGGGGCGTGGTAATTTTACTGGCTGTTTATAGACGCATCCGCTGGTTGGGCGAACTTGACTGCGCTTGCTTTGCATCGGCAAGGACGGAGGTGAGACCTTGGGGTTTCTTCATTAGGCAGGATCACGAGACGAGGCAGCAAGACGAAGACAAAATTCTGTCTCACGAAGTAGCTCAGGTGGTGTAGACCTGACTATTGGCACATATACCGACTGGTATGAGCTATAGAAATTGAAAATTAATTGAAATTGAAAACTTATTTAGCACTGTAAACACCAGAATATAGAACACAATACAGAAGTATACAAGATTATTAGATTCAGCACAAGAGATCCGGTGCGGTACAGTGCCAAAAAGGGTGCACCAGCTCAGCATGATGCTGAGGCAAGCCACAGCGCTGATCTTCAGCTGGCCCTCAGTGACTGCACGGACGAAGAAAGCAACAGTATGTGCGTGTTGTGTTGTATAGAAGAAATCGAAATCTTATCCCAGATATCTCATAAAATCAAACAGCATCGTAGATTTTTTATCGACGTTTTAAAGAAAGAGGTTTTAAAATCGACGCGTATGTATGTATAGTAAGCGACAACCTCAGAATGCCGTTGCTAAGGAGTTTTATTTTTATGTACTACTAAACCCGCATTTGACCTCGATCTCGCCTGATGGTAAGCGACGATGAGGTCGACGACGGAGCATGCGGATCCAGTAAATGCCTATTCACTCTGGCCTTGAAGATCCCAAGGTTGTAGGTTTCGGGAAATACAGACGCCGGCAGGCTGTTCCATTCTTTAGCCGTTCGCATAATGAACGAAGAAGCAAATCGCTTCGTACGAGCAGATGGGATATCAACAACATAAGGATGGAACCCCCGCGCCTGGTAGTCCGAAGGCGGAATGGAGATGCTGGAATGGATTCTGAAGTTGCTAGGCAAATTAGGCGCACGGCAAACGGACCTCAATTTATGTCTATTTCTTATTTTTTATGAAATGCATTTATTATTTAATACTTGGAAAATATACTATTGATAAGTAGTATTAATTTTTTTAAATTTATATATTTAATACTGAGTCACAATTCCGTTGATTCGTAAGTTCCGAGGTGTTACTATACTACGAAGCGCTATCTCTACCGCGCTAATGGACTGTGAAGGCTGTTACGCGTTCCGAATGATATGCTATTATCGACAATAAACGGCTTTGTTACGTGTTACTGTGATTGTACTATTGGGGTCATTGATTTCACGGCAATGACAATGACACTGCGCAATGCAGCGATTTTGGAACGGAATCGGACCGAACCCAAAGAAATCTAGAAAACCGAAAAACAGATTTCTAAAACCTTTAGCAGTTACATTACGAACCCATGGAAATGGTTTCGAACCCGCTTCGGTTTCCCATTCGCTGCACATGCTAAAGACTTCACAGAAGTGATACGAATTACAAAAGCGAACTGGTTGAACGAGAACCATTGATATGCCGACTCTACAATCCCTATTCTGAACTTAAAGAAATAAATCCAGGAGTGCCACAAGGAAGTGTTCTAGGCCCGGTCCTATACCTATTATACACCGGTCACATCCCAGAAATAGAAAAGAATACTATTGCTACCTTCGCTGATGATACTGCTATTATGGCATTTGGAGAACATCACGAGGAAGCAGTAGAAAAAAAAAGATAAAAACGTCTACGACTGGACTAAAAAATGGCGGATTAAACTTAATAAATGAATTGACTTAGATTAAGTTAATTCATATTCGAGCACACGGGCTTAGTAAGTACTGGCTCTTTTATAAAACGGAGAAATACATCAACACTGGAGCGAAGACATGTGACAGACCTTATTAGAAGGGGGGTCGCTAGCCAGGCGGATCCTGAAAAGATCCTTCCAGCAGCAAGTCACTCGAATTACTAGCCTCTCGCTTAATACAGTGTCAGTACGGATATTCTAAATCCGTCTCAAACACGGAAAAATGACCACATTCCTGTTCGCGAGCGTTCTCGCCTGTTCACACTGCGAATGTGGAGCAGGCAAATGATATTCATTTAAGTAATAAAACTTAAAACTATATTTCATTTATTTTTTTGCCAAAAGTAATAAATAAATAAAATAAAAAATTATTAATGCAGACAGCAGCTTATACATTTTCTCGGATTTCCCTGGCTTCCTCACTAGGATACCCTGTGTTGTGAGGGCCAGTCTCTTCAGATATATCTATATTATGATGACATAATAAGGTTATGCAAATATGACAATCATCATCACCAGCAGCCTACTCTAGTCCACTGCTGGACATAGGCCTCTCCCAGGGCGCGCCATTGAGCCCGATCTTCGGCTCTTCTCATCCAGTCGCTGCCAGCCACCTTTCGCTCCATCTAGCAGGGGGCGTCCCACACTACGTTTGCCCAAACGCGGTCTCCACTCCAGAACTCGTCTCCCCCAGCGGTTGTCGGTTCTGCGACAGACGTGACCGGCCCACTGCCACTTCAGCTTGCTAATCTTATGAGCTATGTCGATGACTTTTGTTCTTTACCGGATCTCCTCATTTCGGATTCGATCCAGTAGAGATACTCCGAGCATAGCTCTTTCCAATATGACAATGGTGTTAACGAAAATAAAATAAAGAAAAAATAATTAATGGATGAAAATAATAATGATAATAATTAACAATTAAATTAAAGCTACTATATATAATTTAATAAATATATATAATATATAAATTAAGTAACATAGGTAAATATTTGTTACGAGAAAAACTTAAGTGTTAATTTTTGGATATTTAAAAAAAAAATTTTAATCACAAATTTCTCGAATTCCCAGGAAATGGAGCTCGAGAATTCTCGCGACCCGAGATATAGAAATATTCGAGAAATGACAAGCCCTAAAATTATCTACAGTTTGAGGTGTTTCCTTTGTCGCAATCGCATGTAATGTAGTCACATTATTTGATATCGACGGATAATGTAATCTTTGGAAGGGTGACGTGACTAAGCTCGTACAGTATTTATTTACATTCATCCAAAGTAACAAAAAACCCGTATACATAAGACAATACAAAGGAATGAAAAGAGTTTGTACCTATATCCACTTACACATCACACAGCATATCTAAAGCCGTGTGGCAGAGATAACGGAGCGTCAAGGAACTCTGTGCAAGGATTATTAAGGATTACTTAGGTGGTGGCAAAAATCTAAGTCTGAGTTCTAGTTTTAGGAACATTGATTAATACTTTATTACACACGAGAAATTTACATAGGAAAGGAAACATAGAATAAGTATACAAAGGCGGCCTTATCGCTTAGAGCGATCTCTTCCGGGCAACCTAGGCGATAGAAGAATTATTAATGGGTTTTAATTATTATTAGGAACATTGTTAGGGATCCGTACCCTGAATGGGAAAACGGTGCTCTATTGCTGTCGCTCCGTAGCGCGCGTCGTCCGTCCGTCTTTCACGCAGTCTAGCGCCTAAACGGAATAAGATACAGTCTTCACACATATGTATTCCCTTGACCCATATCCAAATATCGATTTTAAAAGTTTTGTAGAATTATATTACAGAGGTCTCACACAACAAGTGAAGGGAATCGATAAAATAAATATTTTTGTACGCCATCAGTAGGGTACCGTTGCTTATGAAGTAGTTTAAGGGCTAAACCCGCGTGACAGACGACGGACAGACATACGGACGAAGTAGCGACATAAACAGGGTATCATTTTCCCCTTCAGGGTACAATTATCATCAGTCTATTAATATCCCCACTGTTGAGGCACAGGCACAAGGGAGTATGGGCCATGATCCACCGAGCGGGCCCAGTGCTGTGCGGTGGATTTCACACGCCTTTGGAAACTTTTAATTTCCTTAGACATGCAGGTTTCCTCACGATGTTTTCCTTCACCGTTAGAACAGTCGGTAAATGTACGTAAGTCTTCGAAAAAAACCGGAAAACTCATTGGTACATGGCATTGCATGGTTTCGAACACGGACCTCCCGCATGGGAGTCCGGCGTCCTAGCCACTAGACCACCGACGCTCTACGGTACGGATCCCTAGAAATAAGGAAACCCATTCTAAACCTAGTGCTAAAGTTCGAATAGTATGACCTAAGAATGCCTAGTGTTAGTAAACATTCCCACAAAGTTTTTGCCAGCGTTATGCTGACACCGCCATTGTCAGTGCACTATTGTTCGCCGTATCAGTTGCACAATACATTATCTGTGGTGACGGTATGGTTGTCACACCCCATAAAAATATCAACCGACTTAAATAACTCTAAATTAAAAATTTATTTTTTATTTGACGTACACGCTATGTGTGTCTACCTTTAAATTATAACGCATCTTGCACTTTCGCGGGTTTGCTGGAAGAAATATCTTTTAGAGATAAGTTCACCCTTTGTACAATGTCTTATTAAGACTATTGTTGTACAATAAAGTGTAAATAAAAAAATAAGAAACCCCAGACTTTCCATTGTGGAGATCCCCTTTCCTGGTCATCATCACGTCCTCGAGGTTCCTGATGTGGGAAGGGCACCATGGTACTAAACAATTGAGCTCAAAGTCGAACACCTGTTACCGTTCCAGAGATCCCATCTGATATCAAAGATGCTCCAAGATCTTGAACTTGATCTGGAAGTTACTAGTCTAACTTTTGTAAGACATGGCTTAGAACACTCTCGAAAAAAATCTGTTAAATGGAGCACGAGGAATGACCCAAAAAAACCGCGTCCAACTCGGATCATCCGTTGTTGGGATATGATTCCACAGACAAACAAACAGACAGCCATGATACGCGTTAAACTTATAACTCTTTCGGTCGGGAGTTAAAAAGTAAGTAGAGTTTATCAAGTCGATCTCGCTGTCTGTGTGTGATAAAATCTACGGATGGCAACAACAAAAAAACAGGATAAAAAATAACAACATCATCCATCCAATTGCACGACCTAATTCCAGCATCTCCATTCCGCCTTCGGACTACCAGGAGGAGCGGGCGGGGAGGGGCTCCATCCTTATGTTGTTGATATCCCATCTGCTCGTACGAAGCGATTTGCTTCTTCATTCATTATGCGAACGGCTAAGGAATGGAACAGCCTGCCGGCGTCTGTATTTCCCGAAACCTACAACCTTGGGATCTTCAAGGCCAGAGTGAATAGGCATTTACTGGACCCGCATGCTCCATCGTCGACCTCATCGTCGCTTACCATCAGGCGAGATCGAGGTCAAATGCGTGTTTAGAAGTCAATAAAAGAATACCTACTACTTTAGTGTTGCTTACTGTCGATTTTTATATAATAATAACTCATTTGATAGACTCTAGTTCCCAATAGTTTTCATTGTCGCAAACAGAACCTATCTTCAAAAAAAAAAATTCAAAATTATTTATTTAACCAAAACATGACGATACACAAAGTTACCTTTGGACCCCACACTAGGCTAAGCCTGTCCCGTGGGGACCATTACATTATTAACCAGGAATTCAAATACGGCTTACAGTAGGTACATACACTAAAACTTTACATTGGTATGAATTAGAAAAAGGGATATTGGGGAATGGAGGGAAAGAGAGAATGGACGGGGAGGAATATATGATTATGGGTGTGAGTGTGTGTTGTATGTATGTGAATGTGTATGAGTGCAAAGTGAGTAAGTGAGTGAGTGTAGTCAGTAAAATGAGAGTGTGTGTTGTGTGATATTGTGATTGGATTAAAGATCATTAAACACAATCTTTATTGTTAATTCTTATGTATTTTTTTAAATTGAGACATATCAGTAAAAAAATTGAAATTTTTGTTTTGTTACCTTTATTATTATTTTGCTAATTTATAATGATTGATTATTTTATTGATGATAATTCATGATTGATTGATTTATTAATTGAACAAAAATTTGTACGCGTGATACTGAAACACAATGTAACATCTGCATTATCCATCCTCCTCGCGTCGTAATCCTCAATGCTGAAGGGCGTGATCACATTTAGGTATCACTTTCTGGCGAATGATCTTCCTCCATTTATTTCTGTCCCCGTCGGTGTGGAGAGCATCGTGAACTGTAGAGTCGAGGGTGGTGCGGATTTGGTCGGACCAGCGCATAGGACTACGTCCTCGAGGCCTCTTCCCTTCCATTTTCCATTACCCATATTTACAAATAAATGATATTTCTTTTTCTAGAAAATCTGTCAACCCTAGGCACCGCTCGATGTCTGTTGCGTGTGCAGAGTCCATGATAAAATTGTGGACATTTTTTTGGTTACAGGATATAATAGGTTAGATAAGGGCGCCAGTAGGGTGATAGGCACTAGCATGAATAAAACAAGCCCGGCCGCACTGAATGGAGCCAGTATAATATAGTTTTTTACAGGGTTCCAGTGCCGATATTTTTGCAATTGATAGAGGTTTCTTCTAGCGATAAGGCCGCCTTTGTACATATCGTGCTATTATTCCTGAAGTTTTTACTTTTCCTGTATTTGTGTACAATTTATTTTTTAAACACTAGTGTTTCTATCTATCTATCTTCTTCTTTAGTCACTGAAGGAGAGCATCTCCTTCATTTTGAATAAATTAGTAGATATTTTCTTGGAAAATTTTAAAGGAATGTTTTACCATTGCCTTCCCAATATATGAAGTTTAAGTACTTATTAAAAAAAAAATGTTACCTTTCGCCAAAAATAATAAATATACAAGTAAATGATTTAATGTGCACCAAAAAGAAAATTATTTATAACTGCATGCAGACACAAACTGTGTAATGCTCAGAGTATGTTATTCTTACTCTAACATCTATTGCAAGCAGGTTCCATCAGATCAGTCAGGTTTTATCAGGTCAGATCTATTGCAAACCTACATATTTATGCCTTGATTTTTTTTAAAATATGCACAATCGAACAATAAAGGTTTTTTTTATTTGTATCTGTCAAGTCAATATAATGAGATATGATACAATATGTGCATTAGTAATTTATTTACTACCATACCCCATCTCCTACAACTTCATATCGTACGATAGGCGTTTATTTCCTCCATGGTAAATTAGTCATAACAAAAACCGCATTGCGATTCCTAAGAAAGGAGTGATAAAAGTTTAGATAAAAGAATTTCAGCAATTTCTCTAGGAATACACAAAGGATGCATGGTAAATATTGTTATTGCAATAACACCATTTAAATTGTATCAAACACTATGTCCTTAGTGGCGTCGATTCAGGGATGGCTGCTACATCTAAAACTAAATACACAGGGTATCCTAGTGCGGAATTTAGAGCATCAACCACTTTTTGTATTTATTTTGTTGCAAAATTAATTAATTTATTTAAATGAATCTGTCACGCTCACTCTTATGCTAGATGAGTGAAGAGTGAAGAGTAACACCTAGAATCTGTGCCTTTGTTTTAATACTAATTTCTGCAGAATACAGTGTAGGTATTATATTCCATAAGTTTTAAGTAAGTGTCATCAAAATGTATAAGTTATTAACGCTCCGTCCACTGGGATCCACAGCTCGGATCCACATGTGGATCCACGGACACCTTAAGGGCTATAGCAGAAATTCAAGGTTTGTATAAACAATAGTGGTATTTTCATTCCGACAGAAACATCGCAAATCTATGTTAATTATGACAGTAGAATACAAAGTAAGTTCTGTGTGTAGTCTCGGGCGATGAATAGAGCTACGGTAGCCCCTGCCTGTGGCAAAAGGGGTTGTCAGGGTATTGGGCCGACAAATCAGCAGGCGATCCTGGGGAAGGCAGCAGCGTGCTATGGCCGCATGCTGCTGTGACGGCAGGAACCTGGAGGTGGAATATACACCTCCCAGGAGGGACCCATTGCAAAGTGCTATGGGGCACCACCGGTGTGTTCTACTGGAAATCCCGGAGCCCTCCGACATGCATGAGATCGGCAATCGAGGGGGTTTTAGTCGGTTAAAATACGATATACAGTCCCTCCCCCAGGCGACTGGGTAAATGTAATGTAATAACAGGCTGATTTCCACAACTCGACGTCTTAAGCACCTATTTTGCGTGTAGGAATTATGAAGACTTATGAAGATTTCCCCATCATCAACAAAAAAAGCCACAGGTGCATGAAAATGATAACCATATACATAGTACTATTAGTTATTCTGTGGCCATACTAAGAACCTTGTCATACTCTTATGAGAAGAAGGCGTTAATTTCAGTGTCTATGAAAGGGAGCTTATCTGATACCTCCCAGTCTAACCACTTTTCTAGGTATTTTCTACAAATAAAACTTCCTTAAAAATACATAGATATTATTCGCGGCATATAAATTGACCTAAAATGGCGGATAGGCCGCGCGTAACCATACGGGATTTGTGTTGTACTTGCGCGGAACTACCACCATTTTAGGTCAAGTTATATGCCATGAATAATTCATAAATATGGTCCTGATTCTTATACAAGAACTAGAGTTCTCTTTTTCATCCCTTTATCAACTAAAAAGACCATTTTAGAATTGAAACTATAGTAAGACATTTTACTAGTCGGAGGACTTCACTTTCATCAGTGAGTAATCCATAATTATTAATTAATAACACATTTAAAAAGATGCATTCCACAACTATCTGATTAAATAGTAGATTATGTTTAGTCAGTATTCTGGCCAGATTCTGGGCTAGTGTGCAGTTCTCTAATGATATGTATGTAAGTGTACAAAAATACCAGCAAACTTAATGTTTGTAGGATTACAGTAATTAGCTCTATATTTTAAGACTAATTCTAATTAGAATTTCAGACTTGTATGAAGATAATTGGGTAGTTAAAGTTAAGTTATGGATATGTCTAAATGTTTGCATAATTAATTTCATTTTAAAACTAAATATGATACTGAGTCATCTTCTTCAGACACTTCGCAGAGTCTGTGAATGTCCTAAAAGACTTCTGAGCTTATGGGCGGAGCTGAGTTCAGCAAGGTTACACCAATACTCAATAATTTATTTTAGCAATGACCAAGTGCTATATATGTGAATGAACTATATAATACAGCAGCTTAGATGGCACAGCAGCTACTTGCTGCCTGCTCATTAATCACTAATAATAATAATACTAATTTATAAAGTTGTCAATTGTTACGATATGCACAAGACACTGGTAATAATACTTCCTTCTTAGTAGCCTGTGACTTATAGCACTTGGCATAGAGTATGTGCTGAAGAATATATGTATGCATCTAAACTAAAAATCTCAGCATATTATCCTATATAAATTGTAAATCAAATGCCCCAGACCAGTTCAAAGGCAAGGAGTTTAAAGACAAAGACATAATTAAATTCTTTACCTATATACTAACTGTAGTTTTAAATAAGCTACAACACATACACAATTTTATTTTTAGACTGCCACATAATTGTCAATTAAAACCAACTCACCTTGTTGTGGGGCAGCACGATGAAGGCGCCGCCGCCGGCGGACTCCACTATGATGGCCAGGAACTTGGGGTTCACGGCGCAGAACGTCGAGTCCCAAGAACTCTTCGAGACCCTTATGTTGTCATAACATTGTTCCCGCTTCAGGGCCTGCCCGTAAACGTGGCGGAATTTTGAACTACGAACCACTCTAAACGACATCTGCAACGCAAAAATCACACTATTACACAGCGAAACACAAACAAAACTATTTATCCTCAATAATCTTCAGAACATAACCTATACGCTCCTCTGACCTATATTTTGACATTAGCAAGAAGAGAATAATTTCCAACTTACGTTTATTAAATAGAAGAAATAATAATATTTACACTAGAAAATGCAATGAAATCATTTGAATAAAACTCAATGATTTACAGAAAATAAAATTGAGAGCTACTAAGGATCCAAGGGAGGACGGTTGGGAAAACGAGCGAACTCCATATTTGGTAATGCCCACAGTCACTACATTTACTTTTATTAAAACTCAAGTTTATTATATGAAAGTATTATGGATTATTTATTCGTTGGGTACTAAATCTTTCTAGATTTTATTCAGATGTGTTGTAGGTTTTTTAATAAGCTGTTTTTTAATAAAATTCAAGATTCCTCTTGGGTGGGTATTTCTTTATTTTTGAACGCGACTTACAAATGTCAAATCGACATTTTACTAATGCATTCATGAAAAATAATTTCAAAAACTGATAAAAAACAAGAAATAAAAAATGAGGTTCGTTTTACATAATTATCTAAAGTGACAGGATCCCAATTTATAGGAACCCAAGTACTATCATAGGAGTATTTGAACTACCTGCTAAAATTCTAGACACAGACTAAAATTAGACTAAACAACATGGAGTTGTATTACTCAAGTACTATATCCTGCTAAAGTTCTAGACATAGACTTTAAAATTAGACTGATGGATTTGTACAGGATTAATATATTATATATTAGAAGAACCGAAACAGGGAGTCAAAGCTTCGGTAGTCTGTTTCGCACTGATTTTTATTAGGCACACCTACCCTCAACCACGGGTATACACAGATACCCTCATCTAAATACCTAACATAGACCAAACAACATGGAGAGATGTATTAGGTACTCAGTAACAATGTTCGCAGATATTACTATATTTACGAATAAGCCCTTTACTAGATACTAGTACTTTGTAATTTCATTTCCCTTCACCATGAAATAATTCAGCCCCTAACATAACTACTCGTACGTAGGTTAGGTACTTACCCTTGGTCTCCTATCGTGATTTGGTTTAGTAGAAGTATCAGAACTTTCGGCGTGGTAGGTGTGGCATCTTTCTCTTCCAGCCCTTTTCGATAAAGGTAATTGTTTTTTGATAGTAGGACTTTTAAAAGTATTACTTCTCCTTATTTCCTGTAAAAATAATTAATTTAAATATGGTGTATGTCACTATTAAACACCTTTCTTCTTTCAACCTATTCGGTGCAAGTCTTGCAGCCCCACAAACCTACAAGGTTCATAACTCTACTCACACTATTTTTATTCAAATCCATGTTCTTCGGTGTAATATCTTCAACGTTAATAACAGATCGAGCAGAAAAGCAAATTTAACTAAATTTTAAGAACTTTTGTGTGTTGAATTGCGGTTGCACTAGAAATCATAATTTTTTTGAAGGTATTTGTATATTTTTATTTGTTTGAATATTAAATATTAAACTACTCATTCATTCATTCTTTTAGTATTATTTTTATGAACGCATCCAAATGAAGCAAAGTTCAATGTTCATTGTGCTGGTGGAATTTTTTTGAACTAATTGCATTTTTATGGATTGTGACATTTATTTGAAAGTTATTATTCACCAACAGCGCCACTATAAAAGCTACAGACCAATGTTTCAAAGAGTTGCTTATGACAGCACTCTTGAAATATTGGTAAGAGATAAAAACAGAGTTTTGTATAGCGCTTTCTCAACAAATTTTTTCACAGTGCAGAATAGGAGTGTATTTAATTTTCTAAATTTTTATTTTTTATCTATGAAAATTTATTTGACATTTCGCTTGTTACACTGTGACATTTTCGGAAAAATAGTTTCTAGATTTTCTTGAAAATAAATTAAAATTCTTACAAATAAAATGTTTTAGCTAAATTTAACTTGTGCTGTATTGTGTGTATTTATTGGTGGAAATATGGAGCCTACAATTACGAAGGTAACGTACCTATTTCTTGGTTTTTGATGCGAAGATTGTATACAACGTACATAGAAAAATTCAAAATTCACATTTTCTCTATATTTTTTTGCCGCATTTATGCGATTTGTTTACCTGTATTGCTTGTTAAAAACGTTTCAAGTTTTAGATAATTATTGGTTATCTTGTTCCATCTCCTCCTAGTTAGCACTCCTTGAAACTGGTCTCCTGATATGTAACTATGTGGTTAGAACATAATGTTATAGTTTGTTATTATAGTTAGTCTTCAAAATTTCACAGACTAAAGTGTCCGGTCATTTCAGCTTCCATGGGAACATGGGTCCAACACATAAAGAGGCTTATTATTATTATATTTGTAGACAGGCAGTGTTGAAATATATTAATTATATAAAATTATTTATATAATGCCATTACAAAAATAAATATACAAGTCAATATACAGGTGACTCATGAGATTTTTTAAATTTTAACTTTAAATAAGTCCACATGTTGTAGGATTAGGGAGAGGATGTTACCAATATTCGAGGTTTTCTTTAGTGATAAAGCACATTTTCATCTTGAAGAGTACGTAAATCAGCAGAATATGGTCCCCCAGTAATCCACAGCATGAACACAATGTGATGATGACTATGACGACGTGAACATGATTTCACCAGAATTGAGTAGTCTGCGATGGGCAATATGTGTCTTCACTTGCAGAAGCGTTCAAGCTGACAAGGAGTACATTTCGACTATGTAATTTACCATAATTAAAATCCACATTTGTGTTATTCTTAATTTTTTTGTAAAACCAACTAGTGACATTTAATAATTTTTTCTATATTCAAATCTGGACTGAGGCATTCTGTATTTAGGCTGATATGTAAAGAAAAACGTTCTAAAGTCAAAAGGGGGTCAAAATGTTTCAGGGATATCAGGATAAGTCAGTATAATTTAGAGTTTAACTTAAATTTCAGGCCAAACATGCCAGGCAGGCACGGATATCTACTTGGTACTTGAGTCATAATAATTTCATCATATTGGAGATAATAGTTAAAGATAAGGGATATTTTTGTAGCAATTAAATATACAATTTTTTTTACTGCCACCCTGATAATAATTGATAGTTTTAAAACAGTAATTTATAGCCCTTTATTACAACTTCTATGATCTTTTTGATTGAATAGATTGACAGATGCTACTACAACTATTGCACAGCCAGAACAATGATATTAATTAAAAAAATATTTTATTACTTTTTAAACTCTATAAGGTCAAAGTTAGGAACAGGATTCCTAAAAATGATTTAGTGCAAACATTTAATTTGAATACATAATAATGACTGACTGTGTAAAAACTGTGAACTGTGAAATCTATATATTTATTCATTCACACATGAGTAAAAAGGTACAATATTGTTATTTTATTCTAATTCTTAACCTATATATATATATATATATATATATATATATATATATATATATATATATATATATATATATATATATATATATATATATATATATATATATATATATATATATATATATATATATATATATATATATATATATATATATATATATATATATATATATATATGTCCCGCAACCAGCGCTCCATCTAGCATGTTAGGTGAGACCTGAAAACCAGCGGGTCGATGAGGTCACGACCATTTCATTCTACACATAGGTCAATGCGGTTATATATATATATATATATATATATATATATATATATATATATATATATATATATATAACCGCATTGACCTATGTGTAGAATGAAATGGTAGTGACCTCAGCGACCCGCTGGTTTTCAGGTCTCACCTAACATGCTAGATGGAGCGCTGGTTGCGGGACACAACACGATTATGTGGTCAAATCTTCGTTATAATTTTATATTAAATCGGATGACAATATGTAGCTGGCTTTAGCTTCCTTGTGATGATAACAATTGGGTTTATGGGTCTGAGAGAGTATCTATACCATTCACTGAGGTCAGCTAACAGAGACTTTGCTGCATACAGCGAACTTATAACTTTCCAACACTATGACATAGACGCATCAGCATATGTGCTGCCTGTCTATTAATATATAATGATAATAAATGTTAAGAATAATGTTTAAATATAACTGACACACTGTAAAAAAATGGTTACAAATTTTGACCCCAAATTGAGCAGATTAATGCCATTTAGGTATGATAAATTTAAAAATTAATTTTCGCAACATTAATATTTGTATTTAAGAATAAGAATAAGTTTATTTGTGAAGTAAGATAGTCCATATTCATAGTCCATACACCAGTAGAACTTAAGCATACTTATTTATCTCCTTTGTTTAAAACTCTGGTTAAACCTTCAACTTAAGAGCAGCTGTTATGATGTAAACAGTTTGCTGCATCATCATTTTATGATGAGTCATTATTACATCCAGTTGTATGTATCATTCGACATTAAAAATCAAGGTTCAACTTACTTTAGGTATTAGTATTTCTTTCTAGATGTTTACTAATAGCTTGAAAACTGATTTTCTCATTATAATATCATACTTTTCAGTAGGTAGATCTTTAATTTTTATGTATTTCTAATAGATCTGTTATGCAGAAAAGAAGATTAACCATCAGTTGCACCAAACATTCTTAAAATCCAGTCATACATGTTTGTTGAGTATGTATTTTATTTATCTACTATATAATTCAGTGTGTGAAATGGGGAAGGCAATGGCAAACCACCTCATTAAATCTGCCACGAGAGTCGTTCTATGTGATTAATTCCTTAGAATGATCACGACCCCCAGCAATGAGGAACACGACTTAGAAGAGAGAGACTATATAATTATTGTAATTTATTTATACTTATTATTTATTGTACTCCAAACCTTACCCACCATAAAAGTAGTCTTAACTGTCCCAAACCAGAGGTTGCTTGGAAGAGATCCCTATGGGATAAGCCCGCCTTTGTATATATTTTAATGTTTTTTATTTTGTTTTCTGTGTATTTTTTTGTGTGTGCTATAAAGAGACTACAAACAAACATGCTATCCCTTTCTACGCTATAGCTCTAAATAGATATGACATGAGACTTAACGAAGCCTATTATCAAACAATGAATTGCAAAAGAATTAATTAATATTACGAACTTTTGCAATTCATGGTTTGATTTTTAAACATAATAATATTTTGACAAGATAATGATAATACTGAGACATTTTTCCACTCAGATCAATTTACTAACTTTAAGTAATTGATCTTGCATACGAATTCAATACTTACCAATTTCTTTTTACTTAGCAGTGTCTCGTTTAACTTTTCTATATACTTGACTGTACCATGTACAGTCGACCACAGGTCAACCTACCCAAAAAGTCAAAATTTGAGAATCTGATATTGCGCAGGTATAAGGTTGAGATTGAATCGAAGATTTTTACAGATGGTATACTATAGTTTGTAGTCGAATGTACCTCTTATCTTATGTCCTACAAAGTCCTACATACTGGTTCTCATTACATTGCAGTATTTGGTGTTTATAATCATTATCATTAAATGCGTCATTTGCATTCATAATACAACCTATAGGTTTACTTTTACCACAATGTGTAACGATGTCGACTTCCTCGTCCATATCAACCTCCTCGCCGTCAATTTCAACCTCATTGTTAGCGTCTATCTCACCTCATATCGTGTTGGCATCTTCATTTCTTCATCTATATTTTCAAAATTCAAATCATATTTCCATTCCATTTCTAACTTCCATTATTCCATTAATTTCATTGTCTTCACCTTTCTCTCTGTATTTTGTCCTGAACGGACGTTTCTCCGTTTTACAAAATTGTCTCCTACTACTACCTATTATATACATTTACTATTTTCTGTGTTGTTCTGTTTGTTAACAATATAATATCTATTACTAAGTTCTTCTATTACTTCATCTGCACACTGTCCTAGAACCCTGCTAGCCGGCACCTAGAGGGCAGATTGTAGCAAATGTACTAAGATACTTGTGGGGTATCGACCATAAGGATGGTGGGAACGTTAAAATGTGTAAACAAAACACGCGATACACACCCCCAGAAATTTAAAACGCAGTTTGGGTTCGCTAACTCGCGCCCCCCGCCCGTGACTTACGAAAACACGCTCGCTAGGCGCCCTTCGGCTGTGCTTTTACTTTTTTTATTTACGACCAAACCCGCGTGGTAAGTAACGATGAGGTCAAAGATGGAGCACACGGGATTAGTAAGTACTGGCTCTTCTATAGACACTGCCGGAACACAACGCCGAAGCAAAGATGTTTGACGACAGACTTTACATAGAAGGCGGTCGCTATCCAGGCGGACCCTGAAACGGTCCACCAGCGAGTTACTCGGTTACTACGCTTGACCAGTGACTGACAGTCAATTACGACTATCATTTACTTTGTTCTGCTCGTTACAGTCCCGGCACCATCGCACGGTGATCTGCGTGCTGACGGCGTGCAATGTGGGCGCGCTGCTGGCCTCCGCCAACCTCGTGCTCAGTCTCGACCCGGAGGACAGGTCAGTTCAGAAACACCAGTGTAGCCTGATGCGGATTAGCAGTCTTGGCCGCCGTAAGTCGTGTAGTATAATACCAGCAGCCCCCTTCTCAGCTCCATCATTTACTGAGCTAAGGTATAAGAGTTTACTAGCTGTTACCCGCGACATCGTCCGTGTGGAATTTGAAAGCGTTATGCCTCGGGAAAGCGTCGGTGGCCTAGTGCGAGAGCGTCGGTGGACTAGGTGGTGGTGGTGGCTAGGACGCCGGACTCCTATGCGGGAGGCCCGGATTCGTAACCATGCAATGCCATGTACCAATGAGTTTTTCAGATTTTTTCGAAGACATTTTAGGTACATTTACCGACTGCTCTAACGGTGAAGGAAAACATCGTGAGGTAACCTGCATGTCTGAGGTAATTAAAAGTTTCCGAAGGCGTGTGAAATCCACCAATCAGCATTGGGCCCGCTCGGTGGATCATGGCCCGTACCCCCTTGTGCAAGGGGAGGCCTGAAGCGGGGAAAATAGGCTGATGATGTTGATGATGCCTTGGGAATCTAATCAGGGTGATAGTATCCTACATGTAGTGGTAGATCCTAATGTAAAGGATCGCCTGAGGTGGTACCACCCTCTTATCTATTTCTGCCGTGAAGCAGAAATGCTTGCGTTTCTGTGTTTCGGTTTGAAGGGTAAGAGAGCCAGCGTAATTTACGGTTTATGAGGCAATCCATCTTAATCCTCAAAGGTAGCAGTGCATCAAAAACCCTCTAATATTACAGTGAGGTGAGATGTCTATGAGCGACGGTGACCACTTAATATCAGGTGGACCGTTTGCTCGTCTGCTCTCCTTATTTAATTTAAAAAAAAACACTCCTGGATCGTTTTTTAATATTCCCAAAGTGTCTTTACACTCCGTGCTATCAAAACGGAACGGCTAGCGTCACCTGTGGCGTCACGTCTCTTATTTCATATTGACTTCTTCCAAGATTTATCTTTAATCATCATCAAAGCATGCCAAGTCTACTACTGACCCTTTGCCTAATTTGTATGCAAATACAGTCTCAGTAGACCAGCTATGTGGTTATGCCCATGTAAGATATCATCAAGATTTAATATGGAATGGACAGAGAAATCTTTTAATTGAATTTGGTGCGTGCCTTTGAATTGACAGCAATTACAAGTGTTCCGAGACACGCGATCTGCTTGAACGTCGTGTTTATTAATGATTGTGTCATGGAATAGTGTGGGCTGTTTACGGACGCGCATGCCACTTTATGGTTTTAAAAACAACCTGTAGTGACGAATACATGCATTTGTGTAAGTGTAAGACTCCATTCAATGTTCTAAATTAAAACATATTTTAGCGATATAATAGTAATAATATTTTATTTATGATATTTAAGCGTCTTTTACGAACTTTCTAAAAGAAAGCAGATTCCTTTATGCTGAAGTCTGATGAAGTTTCATACTCCATTCAATATTCTAAATTTTATTTATATCTATATAATAGGTATATGGATATAAATAAGATTTAGAATATTGAATGGAGTATGAAACTTCATCAGACTTCAGCATAAAGGAATCTGCTTTCGTTTAGGAAGTTCGAACAATAAGCCATTAGGGGGTTTAGGTCAATGGATTTCGTGGGGAGTTCAATTTAAACTCTGAAGTACCCCTCCCCCCACAGTCGTTTTTATCTAAGCTCTACTCTTTTATGAGTGTACCTAGTGAAGGGCAAATCCAAACCCAAAATTTGGTCCTTCGAGCCGGATATTAAATAATAAAATGAATAAAATAAATAATAATAATAAATTAAATTGTTGTACAAGTAATGACCCACGGAACCGAAACGTGGACACTGACGGTGTGACTGGTTCACAAATTGAAAGTCGCTCAGCGTGCTATGGAAAGAGCTATGCTCGAAGTATCTCTGCTGGATCGAATCAGAAATGAGGAGATCCGGCATAGAACAAAAGTTATCGACATAGTTCATAAGATTAGCGAGCTGAAGTGGCAGTGGGCCGGTCACGTCTGTCGCAGAACCGACGACCGCTGGGGGAGACGAGTTCTGGAGTGGAGACCGCGTTTGGGCAAACGTAGTGTGGGACGCCCCCCTGCTAGATGGAGCGACGATCTGCGCGAGGTGGCTGGCAGCGACTGGATGAGAAGAGCCGAACATCGGGCTCAATGGCGCGCCCTGGGAGAGGCCTATGTCCAGCAGCGGACTAGAGTGGGCTGCTGATGATGATGTACAACATTAAAGTGTACATAAATAAATATATAATAAATAAAATTAAATAAATCCCTGTCTTTGCTACCAGATATTGCTAATAAAATTTGTTTTATTTTATTGCCTTTATTAAAATTCCTCTTTATGACAAGACAGAAGAGCATGTCTGTGCTACCGTGAGAGTGTGAGATGAATGTTTAAAAAATATGTAATTATAAGTTGTAAATATGATATTGGTAATTAGCTATTCAATTAATGTAAGTGGTCTAACCGTTTTAATTAATTAATAAATAATAATAAATAAATAATCAAAAGACCTGTGGGAGGCAACTTGCGTCAGTACGTTCGCCGCTAGTCACCTCAGACGGACTGCGCGGGCAGCCGGGGCAGCAGCCGAAGCAGCGGCTCAAAGAAAACGGGAGAAGTACGCCGCTCTGGAGCAAAACTACGTTTTTGTCCCATTTGCGGTTGAAACGACAAGTTGTTGGGGGGCGGAGGCAAAGGATTTTGTCAGGGAGGTCGGCCGTCGCCTGAGAGAGAGGGGCTGTGACCCCCGCTCCGGGTCGTTCTTGGTGCAGAGGTTGGCCGTGGCAATGCCGCGAGCGTCAAGGGGACCTTTGCGCCGGGGTCGACACGGGGCGGAATTTTTGACTAAGGCTTTTCATAAGTCTTTTAAATTTATTGTATTTTTGTATTAATAAAATACATGTTTTTTAAAAAAAGATCCTTACCTAAGATAATTCATAAAAGAGAAATTATTGTCAGAGTACCAGAACATGAAATACAAACAACAGTCCAATTATCTGTCGGTTTTAGAGCAACCCATCATCATTACGACCCCTCGTTATCACGCCAGTGCAACGACGTTTACGCGCCATTAACGTCAATTTTAAACTACACTGTACACTCTACTACAAAGTCGTACACTTTAAAGATACTGTACGTCGTAGTAGCGAAAGAAGTTAGCTTGTTCCGGGAGTGTACGATAAACAATCTACCACACAATGTTGTTCGTTCTAAGTATTGTATCGCGTTGAGAGGGAGTAAATCTTTGTGGATGGATGTATATGAGATTTCATTGTTTATGTAACTTTTATCTGTCGTTTACAAAGATCCTTTGATAAAATATTTTATATTTTGTCAAAATATAATTGAAAATAACAATGGAAACTGATCATTAAATTGATAGTTGATCTACATTACAGCAGCATACAGCCCATTTATAAAACGATTTTAGGAAGGTTTATGTTGGACTATACGCGTCCGGTTCCAGCGCCGCCGGTTCTGTTCGCTACATCCAATCACAAGCGTTCCGCCCTCACCCCCACAACCGGCGCATGTAGTCCCAGCCTTAGGTGCGAAAACATGCTCGCTATTGAAGTCATCGTGCAAGTTAAGCAATGTAGGAATGTGTCATGTAATAGCGGATGACCGCTTAAGGTTTCTGACATGACTTGACCTAACGCCTATTGTCGTTCAACAGCCGGGACCGACAGTTTAATGTCCCCTCCATGACTCGGAGAGCACATTCGACAGCAGACGTTAGGTCATTTCAGAGGCCTACGTAGGCCTTAACAACTCTGACAATAGCTTGGACACTAACCACAAGACAAACAATGTTATCGCGTTGGCGTTGGTGTAGCGCTGTCTCTGTTACCACGCCATTGCATGATATCATCATCATCAGCAGCCCACTCTAGTCCACTGCTGGACATAGGCCTCTCCCAGGGCGCGCCATTGAGCCCGATCTTCGGCTCTTCTCATCCAGTCGTTGCCAGCCACCTTGCGCAGATCGCTTCATCTAGCAGGGCGTCCCACACTACGTTTGCCCAAATGCGGTCTCCACTCCAGAACTCGTCTACCCCAGATGTGACCGGCCCACTGCCACTTCAGCTTGCTAATCTTATGAGCTATGTCGATAACGTTTGTTCTATGCCGGATCTCCTCATTTCTGATTCGATCCAGCAGAGATACTCCGAGCACAGCTCTTTCCATAGCACGCTGAGCATGATATCATTTCACCGTTTTGAGAACGGTAATAGCTCTGCAGTGAACAAACATTTCTGATCAAAGCGCCATTTTATGAGCACAAAATGGAACCTCGAAATTGAAATGAAATGAATTTGTATTTGCAAGAATATACGTTATGAAGGATCTTAAAATTACACAGGTAGTTCCAGTATATCCTACCACATTGTGGTGTGCAAATTTATGTAATAGATAACATAAAATTAAAAAAGAAAATTGATACGAAGCTAACTAATACGCTTTAGATTACAAGAACTAATTACAAGAAATATTAATATAGTGATTACATGTCAATTTAATTTAAATGTCAAATTATTTATATCAAATATTATTAAGTACTAACTTTGTGTTCAAAAAATTCCTTAACACTGTAGAAGGAATTATTCATCAACCAAATATACATGTTCCTCTTAAATTCATTTAACGGCATGGCTTTCAATTCAGATGGTAACTTATTATAAATGTATATTGCCATACAACATACATTTTTCTTATATATGTCCAAGGTACATTTAGGAAGGTATAGCCAGGCTTTGCCCCAATAAGTTTTAAGCGTAGCTATCACAATCAGTTGTTTAAGACTTTCGATCCCCACCAGCACATATCGATAGAGACTGGCGACTGGCGTCGAAATAACTATTACAGGCAGATTACAGGTCAATCGCCTCGCGAACATTTATCTGAGAAGATGAATACATCTCCATATGTCCATCTTCATGAGTAAGGCTGAAGTTTATTTGTTTATCGTAAGGTTAATGGCCATCCTTATTATCAGAGCTGTTCGGGCCGCCCGTAGACCTCTGACATGGGCTCTCGGTGCCTCAGCAGTCAGTACTGTTTGCTGACGCTCAGCAGTTGGGGCTCATATAAATGTGACACAAGCGGTCACCCATCCCGGTTCTGATCTAATTTAATTTATTTATTAGGTAAACACAACAGATTACAACCATAGAAATTACAGAAAAATCAATATAAAGTTATGAGCTAGGTCGTAACCCTTAACGTGTACACAGCATGGTTGGGAAGTAGAAAATTGATAGATATAGATTGTTGTACAAAATTGAGTTGGGAAAAAATACTATCTGACCTCACCCAACGTGGGTTAACTTGTACGATCACTTTATGACCACGCTCGCAGCTAGGCTATGGGCCCCTCAGCCTGAATCAGGTTCATTTTAGAGAGCACATTCAATTCAATTGTCTATGTATATTAGAGTTGTCTTGCGTTCATAACAAGATGCCTCTCTTCATGCCTCTCTGCCTGCCGCAAGCGATATAACGTGAAGTGGCGTTGATTTAACGGCCACCCCATAACGCGAAAAGAAGAAAAGAATTCTTTCTTTTGGAAAGAAGTTTGTATTCTGTAGAATAATTATAATGTAAATAGGTACCTGTGACGGAAAAATAAATGACTAATTAGCAAGTTATAATTTATTGTATTGTATGTGTTTTGACATTGATTTTTTTTAAATATTTTTGTGACGGATTTTAATATTATTATATTTTTTTTGTAATTTTAATAACGCTGTAGTTAAGATTGACACTGGTAAAGTTTAATTTTTTTTTTGTATTCAAACACAATTTATGATTGTTTATGAATAAATGATATGATGAATATTAAATGCATTTAATAAAATTAAGAAATAGACGTAAATTGATAGTCAAATGTGAAAATAGTATTTAAATTTGTTGAAAAATAAAATAGCTACCGTATGAAATAGCCGTATCATTCGATGATCGAGGGTGGGATCGAGGATTCTGAAGCGCCAATTTCGGTCAGTTGGAAGCAGTTTGAGTCCTGTAGGCGCACTAACTTCAACTCGTACAGGAGTTGCATTCCCGGCGAGCACCAAAAAAGCTTCCTCAGTGCAGACTTCTGGCCTGAAGGGGTGTCGTTACAGAGAAACGACGACGAAAAATCTGTCATCATCATCTAATGAGTTTATTTTTAATATTATATTTTTATTTTTATATTACTTATGTATGTTAGTCTGTAAGGTATTTATTTATGGGCTTATGCAGCCTGAAAATAAAGATTATTGTATTGTATGTAAAAATAATAATTATATTCCCATAATTTTGTATGATGAATTATCTTAATCATATATTTTGTAAAACTTAATTTAATGTTTGGGGGAAGAGCGGGGCCTCCTAACACAAGTATATCTTTACTTAAGGAGTGTCCCAACAATGTATATCTGTATATAAGGTTGAAAATGATAATAAATAAATAAAAATTTATTGTTGTATTGTATCACGTTGCAGGATCTCAATAAAACGCGGCGGCGCCCTGACCCTCCTCGGCTTCATATACTTCATGAGCCTGTTCGAGCTGTTGAACACGCTGGCTCTGTTCACCACGCCGGGCACGACGCTGTGCAACAAGTACCGGCTCAGCTGCGGCGACGTGCTCGACATTACCAACAAGTAAGTAATACTTAGTGGTCAAAAACAAACTTAAAACACTCTAAGAAGTTCATTGGAAATGGTGACACAACTGGGTGTAGAAAAATCTACAACCATAGCAGGAGTCTCACCCGTCTCATTGTAGGGGCGTTCACAGGCCGTTTTGGCACTAAGAACCTCCTACACAAGATGAGACTGGCAGACAATCCACCTGTAGAGCCTGTGGTGACACCGTTGAGTCAATGGAACACTTGCTTTGCGAATGCGACTCGTTGGCTGGAAAGCGTATGAGTCTTCTGCGGGTCACCTACCCGAAACCAGAGGACTATAGGCTCCTTCCTGTAAGCTGTATAGCGTCCTTGATGCAAAGCATCTTTAAGGAACAGGAAGGAGACTAAGGTAAGGGGTGAGCACAAAAGATCCCTGAGAGTCGAAGTGCCGCTGGGGTTGTCCCTGGATAAGATAAGATAAGTGATACTTTGCATCAATTCGGGTCTTTTGATGTCAAAAGTCAAAATTTCGGTCGGCCATTTTGGCGCCGCCATTATTTTTTTTACATATTAATTTTCCTTCCTTCCTTCATATTAAGGCGCTTGTAACTCGCCTAATCAATTTCATAAAAATCGGTTGCAAAATGAGAGAGTTATAACCCCGCTTTAATTTTCTTGTTGTCACCCCACCGAGTCATATAACTCTTCCATACATGTCATCCCCATTTCTCCTTCTCCTTCATCAAAATCCAGCATGTCAGTGAGTCAGTGGTATTGTAGTTTTATATATATATAGGGGATTACCGGCACATGATGTCCTCTACCTAAATACTCAATATAGTGTCGATAAAAGGCAATTATTACCTTCTATCTGACAATAGTTTGTGAGTAATGGTGGCGTAGTGGCTAGGTCCGGGTTCAAAACTATGCATTGTCATGTATGAGTTTTTTGTATTTTTCGAAGACTTACGTACATTTGCTCTAACGGTGAAGAAAACATCGTCAGCAAACTGGCATATCTAAGGGAAAACAAAGCTTCGTAAGGCGTGTGAACTCCACCAATCAGTACTGGACCCGTTCGCTGAATCATGCCTCGTACGTAACCTTGTTCATCATAACTTTGCACACCTACTACCTCTTTCTCGAAATCATTTCCTCTGCCCGAAGGTTGCCTGGAAGAGATCGCTATTAGCGACAAGGCCGCCTAAATTGTACTTCACTATTTCGTTTTCTATCTCATGTTTGTTGTTTTCTATTTGTGCGATAAAGTGTATTTTACTTACTTTACTTTACTTGTTAAGTAGTGTATCATTGGGGAGTGATTCCCTGCTACACAGGTGATGCCTGACAATCAGCGCCGCAGTGCTAAATCCGCTACGACAACAGGCTGAGGCAGTCCCCTTTGTCCGGTGCTGCACACCACCTTCATCAAACTTAATTACTTTTGTTTATTTATTTTTATAATATATTTGTTTGAAATTATGATCATTTTGATATTCTGTACCTAATTGTTTGTTTGTGTGCGGTCTTGGAAATATATTCTTTCTTTCTTTTAAGGGTACACCTGTGTCCCAACAGTGGGACATAGCGACTTCGTGCGCTTCTCGCAATTCATGTCGGAGGCGTACTGTTCATCGTTACTACCGTGTACATTGTACAATGATCCCATGTACCACAGGCTGGTGTCGGCGGTCCAGGCGGCCCTGTCGTGCCTGACGGGCGTGGTGGTGTGCGCGTGGTCGTGCACGCGCGACTTCGTGCGCTCCTCGCACTTCATGTCCGAGGCGTACGCCTGGTTCGGCGCCGCGTACTTCTTCTATGACATCTGGTCTATGTACATGGTGAGTGTCAGTCTGTATGTATGAGATATATTTCGTGTTAAGTCAAGCATACTGTGCGCTACTATCTATGGGCGATGGTGACTACTTATCATCAGATGATCCTTTACTCGTCTGCTTTCTTATACAATAAAGAATATTTCTCAACTCTCCAGGTCCACGTCCAAATGAACTCAAGCGGGGACATCCTCAAAACCAAGATCCAGAAGAAACTAGCTAAGAACGGCGACGCGGCGTCGTCAGCGTCCGGCGACGGCGCCGCCGTCAAGAGGGCTCCCAGCACGTCCTTCCTGGCGTACTGCCGGCACGAGCCCGTGATCCTGATGCACCATCTGTTCATCGGAGGGTTCGGCTTCCTCGTCATAGTGGTGAGTCGACCCGATTTGCCTGAAAATCAGCACCGCAGTGTTGACATCGCTGAAATCGACACCATAATGGTGTTAAGCTTAATTATTCAAGTTTATTTTTAAATTAATCCGGCCATCTTTTGACGAACAAAGAGAACATCTATCTATACCCATCGAAAACAGATTTCTTTTTCAATTTTCATCTAAAAAAAGAGTTAATTTTTAGAATCGAAAATCGAAATCTTTATTAGTCAAATAAAAATAAAACTATTCTCTTTGTAGATGTACGAACGCGCTATGTGAGGACATGGGATGACGTAATGTCAGTTGTATGAAAGGGAAAAGGGAAGATCTTCCACCAGGCGGGGTGTTGTGCCTGGTGACCATATGTTCTGGTCCGACTATGGATGTTTGGAACTCGTTTATACCTATACGAAGTCCTAGGAAAATTTCGATAGCGCGTTCTACACCGATATGAGTAGGCACTAATCGTACTGGCGCGTCGTGCGTCGCCACATTAATATGTTTATCATTTCACTTCTAATTGCATTACATAACTACCGGAAATTGGCGCTCATCCTAAATATTAATTTCTTGACTTGATTACTATACTGCCAAAAGCCAAGTAACCAAGCCAAAATTACTACCAAAACCATGTACGCCTCAGGGCCAAAAATGTACAATAAAATCTCCAATGAAATTAAAAATTCAGATAGTGTAATTACTATTGAAAATAAATAAAAAATGTGGTTGCTAGGCGGTGCATTTTACAACATAAACGAATTTTATAATATTTGACATATTAACACATTGTACAATAATATTTATACTAAGAACATAATTATATGACATATAAATTAATTTTATGAATAAATTATGGTTATGATTAATTAACTTTTTCCGCAGTACCTCCGCGGCGGTCTCGGCGACTGTGTCTTCGGGTTCGTCTACCTAATGGAGCTGTCGACCCCCTTCGTGTCTCTCCGCGGGATCCTTTCCCGGATGAAACTTAAAGCTTCCAAAGCTTACGTCGTCAACGGCGTCCTGATGCTGCTGACTTTCTTCCTGTGTCGCGTGGCCAGCCTGCCCTACGTGTGTCTCATGTACAGCCGGGTCTTAGGCTTGTCGTACTTCGAGGTGAGACAACAACAACAACAACAACTATTATAGAACAGAGAACAACAGTGTCGTAACCCTCCATTTTTTCATACTGTCTTGTCATACGCCACTCATAGTTTGTTGAGTTCCTGTTACGTAGATTTCCTTCCTTTTGACTAATCATAATTTGACATTCTAGATTTTGTTTGTTCCTTAATATTTGACAATTTTTATAAACATTAACTTTTGGTGTATTTAAATTATTTTAGCTTGCTTGCTTATCGTATGGTTAGTGGCCAACCTATTTGTCAGAGTTATTCAGGCCGTCCGTTAAGGCATCTGACATGGCTTAACGACTGCTGTCGAACGACAACAACCGGGACCGACTGCTTAACGTGCTCTCCGACGCACGGAGGAGCTCAGATGAAATATGCCACTAGCGGTCACCCATCCAGGTACCGACCGCGCCAGCGTTGTTTAACCTGCACGATCACTTTCGGACCGTGCTCGCAACTAGGCTACGACCTCCTCATTTTATCTATTTTGCACATAATAAGCGGTTATAATGTAACATTATGTACCTATATTTCTAATTCATCATCATCATCATCAGCCTTGCACAAGGGGGTACGGGCCATAATCCACCGAGCGGGCCCAGTGCTGTGCGGTGGATTACACACGCCTTCGGAAACTCTTAATGTCTTCAGACATGCAACTGATGTGAGGAAACTCACCATGTTTTCCTTCACCGTTAGAGCAGTCGGTAAATGTACGTAAGTCTTCGAAAAAAATCGGAAAAACTCTGGTACATGGCACTGCATGGTTTTGAACCGGGACCTGCCGCATGGAAGTCCGGCGTCCTAGCCATTAGGCCACCGACGCTGAAATGATTTATAAACATTACCTTCTGGTGAATTTAAATCTTAGCTAATTAGCACTTATTATTATTTTTGCATATTTTTTTTAGTAATCTTATATTTTAATATTTTATATAATGTTAATGTACTTTCAAACACAATATGTATATTGTTATTGGAATAAATGAACATGAACTTTCCAGACAGCCCATTCGTACTCTAGTACAAATACGCCACTCTTTCTCTCAGTGCCTCTAGCAACGGCATCTCGTATCGAGATTGTTATACAACTGATATATGTATAAGGAAGGCGGATAAGTAATAAAAAAATCTTCTACATGTCCCATTATTTCTTAATTCCAGGCAATAAAATCCCTGCCAACCGGCTGCAAGATCTCCATCTGCATCCTCCTCCTTCCCCAACTGTACTGGTTCTACCTGATGTCTGCTGGAGCCGTGAAGGTCTTCCGGGGGGTCAAGCCGACCCCCCACGGTCCCCAGGGGGCCCTGTCCGCGGGAGACGCCACCGACCACGAGAAGCGCAGCTGATGCCGACCGCGCCGGCGCAGAGGCAGGAAACCGAGGGTTTAGGCTGATTACTAGTGGACTTTGCAATGGTCATGGTTATTGTCCGCCATTTTGTTTTTTTAATGTGACATTGGCATCGATTCAGGCATGGAACAAGAAGAAAGGCATATCAAGTACAGTACGTGAGGTCTTAGAAAAACATTTGGGTATCGGTATCGAGTAATATCGATCTCTGTCTTAGATTCGCGTGTCTCCGTCAATAACCGAAGCCTCCTCTAAGACCCGAATATTGATCTAAGTGCTCACGAACTTTACGCAAATTGAACGATGTTCAGGTCAGTATAAGGGTACGTCATCAAACGTATCTTATGATAGGGAGCCGGGAATAACCCCAGCGGCACTTCGACCCCTTGAGGATCTTTTATGCCTAACACATTTTACACACTGGTCATCTCAGTGTGCAGGTTTCCTCACGAGGTGAAAAACGCATTGGTACATGACATTGCACATCAAACGTAACACTCGTATGATGACGTAGTGTTGTGCTGACGTGAACATCGTGCAATCCGTCTAGTCGCTTTGCCTGGTGAAGAATGAGCCGTCTTGTGCCATGGATCCATGGGTGATCGCGTACACAATCTAGTATACGAGTGAGCGTGACAGTTTCATTTGGTTTTGCTTAAGATTTTAGGGCCATCCAGGAATCGATGCCAGTCACTTATTTATTAAACTTTACCTATCGATAGAGTATATTAATACTCATACTCATTTATAATACAAATGAAAAGTGTCTCTTGGTATTTATTTCTTCAGCGCCTCAAAATGGAGTTTCGTTCGTTGCGTTTCGGAGAGTTCAATTGAACTTGTTCCTATGTAAACAAACCACCATATTGGGGATAAATGATAATTTGATAAACACATATCATTTATTCATAAACAATTATAAATTTAATTAATACAAAAATACAATAAATTAAAATAAAAAAATACTTATGAAAAGCCTTAGTCAAAAATTCCGCCCCGTGTCGACCCTGGCGCAAAGGCATTGCCACGGCCAACCTCTGCACCAAGAACGACCCGGAGCGGGGGTCACAGCCTCTCTCTCAGGCGACGGCCGACCTCCCTGACAAAATCCTTTCCCTCCGCCCCCAACAACCTGTCGTTTCAACCGCAAATGGGACAAAACGTAGTTTTGCTCCAGAGCGGCGTACTTCTCCCGTTTTCTTTGCGCCGCTGCTTCGGCTGCTGCCCCGGCTGCCCGCGCAGTCCGTCTGAGGTGACTAGCGGCGAACGTACTGACGCAAGTTGCGTCCCACAGGAGACACCTACCTTGGCGCCAGGGCACCAACGTTTATATATATAACGGGGATAAATTAATAAAAAATAAATATTTTTTTTTTATTGAAAACATCACAATGCTTGTAACTCAAACAATACCCTAACTCCCAAACTAGGCGAACCTGTGTCTTGGGAGACAGTGATTTCACAAAAAGAGGGTATTCAATAAAGGGTAGTATTTATCTTATAAATAACTACCTACCAAGCATTAATAGTTACAAATTACAAAATATTATTACGAAAATTATTACATATTATTTTGTTTTGAAACTTCTATTATTATTGTTGTGATTTATTAATGTTGGTAACATTAGATGTGTATATATTTTTTAAATTAGTTTTTTATACCCAAATACGATGTCGATGGTTTGATGAATTATTAATGTTTTATTAATATTTCATCGTACAATGTAGTTTAGGATACGAAAAAAGTGAATTCCACGTGAATTAATCTATGGTTGATCTTCTAATGTGATAAATTTTGTTTACATTAGGAATAAGTTCTATTGAACCCGACTTTAAGATATTCTATTTTCAAAGTAAAATAACTCTGTTTTGGAAGCGTTCCGAAACCTTTACCTGACAGTTGAAAGAAAGCCGGTTCCGAAACCGTTTCGGATAATAAATACAGGTTCCAAAACACTAACTTTACTCGACAATTATTACCCAACAAAGGGAAGTTGGTTTTGGAACGTACGCTTGGAGGAGCTTTAGAAAGTTTTATTAGTAGACACTTTGTTTTTGTTTATGGGCTCTATCTATAAAAGAAAAAAAATGACAACCTTGCTTCTGATACCATTTTTTAAACTCATTTTATGATTTAACAATGATCAGAGCAAAGTTACCACACTGTATACTGTATATGTCTACAGGGTGATATTGGATTCGTGTAAAAGCTGTTTACCCATTAATAGCTTTTAGCCTCGGACTACACTCGTCCGGTTCCAGCCCCGGTTCGGTTCGCTCCACTCACCAAGCGCTAATTCCAAATGGGGAGAGGCGGAACGCATGTGGTTGGTTGCAGCGAACCGGACGCGTGTAGCCCGAGGCTTACGGGAATGAGGAGGAACAGAGGTGAGTGCAATAGTTGTTGTATTTAGCGTAGTATGTATTTAAATATGTGTTAAATGGTTAACCTTCGACGTAATCGATGGCTAATATAGGCGTAGTTAGAACAGCTACTAACTGTTATAGGCTTTATACTGGCTGTAACAGAAACCCCCCTATAGTACCGAGAGGGGTGTTCAGTATCCATAACTGATCAACTTTTACTATGGGGCCAATTCTGAAACAGCGAAAAAAATATGCTGTTTCATACATTTCGGTCGTGTAGGTTTGCTTGGTTGAGGTTGAGCTTTTGTATGGAAAGTTGTTTTGTATGGAAATGCATAAAATAAATTAAGAAAACAGTGTAGTTATTAATAAATTGAAATTGTAAACGTTTATTTAGCGCTGTAAACACCAGAATACAGATTACAGAAGTATACAAAGTTTAATACATGCAGCACAGAACATCCGGTGCGGTACAGTGCCAAAAAGGGTACAGGTAAAGGTATTATGCATTTCTCATGGATGAAAAATAGTTGTTAGAGCACTGCCACGGAACGGCAAGTTCCTCGGAAAGCTGCTCGCGGAAATTTTGTTCACCCTTTTTCTAATTACATCATCAGCCTATTAATGTACCCACTGTTGGGACACAGGCCTCCCCTTGCACAAGGGAGTACGGGCCGGTTGATTGGTGGCTTTCACGCGCCTTCCGAAACTTTTAATTTCCTCCGACATGCAGGTTTCCTCACGATGTTTTCATTCACCGTTAGAGCAGTCGGTAAATGTACGTAAGTCTTCGAAAAAAATCCGAAACACTTATTGGTAAATGACATTGCAAGGTCCGACGTCCTAACCACTAGTCCACCGACGCTCACTTTTTCTAATATTTTTAACTAATTTTTTTTGCACAGAATTGACCCTCATAGTGAAAGTTGTTCAGTTATGGGTACTGAACACCCCGGTTTCAGGGTTTTTTTGTTACACCCAGTATTAAATAATGGAATTATAACTGTCTACATTGTAGTAGTAAATAAATATCTATGGACCCAGGGTAGTGATCATGGCACGTATCTACATGTAAACATAGAAACTACATTTTAATCCATGGGGCCGTTCAAGTATTACGTAAGCATCAAAGGGGGTATGGGGTTTTAACTTTGCTTAGTTTTTATGACAAGAGAGCGGGGGTTGAATGGTGATTACGTCATCATAAAAAGCTTTCAGCAGTTAATAACAAAAAAATAATTAAAAATAAATGATCTTATCTATCAGTGTTGGTTAAAGTGGGGTTGTCCCCAGCGGAACTTCGACCCTCAGGGATCTTTTCTGCTCACCCCTTACCTTAGTCTCCTTCCTGTTCCTTACAGATGCTTTGCATAAAATAAATGATACTTGATGAAGTATAATTAGAGACTTGACAAATGCTGTATAAATTATACCATTGCTCACGTAAGGGTATGGGGGTGTGGGGGGGTGGGGGGTGTAAGCTTTACTTTCGGGGTCGGGGGGGTTAAAATAGCTAAAATTCTGCTTACGAATTCTTGAACGGCTCCCATCTCGTTCACTCACATAGACTCTGACATATGTGTGATCGTAACGACACATTCCGGAGCTGTTCGACTTTGCATGTCACGTGCCAGCCCCGCTCAGGTCCACAGATATTTCCGACGGATTATATATGGTCCTATTTTATTAGCGGCAAATATTTCTAGTGTGTCATCTATAGGTACTTATTAAATTTACTGAAATAGGAATTATGAATGTAACTCGTTTCATTCATAACGACATGGATGAGTTTATGCCACCAAGGCGCAAAATAATGGGGTTTATTTTTCTTCAGTATGGAAACTTATCATACAAGTAACAGGGTTATTTTTTCGTGTAAAGTGGTACAAATGACCAGCACATACCCCCCTTAAAATATTTGCTAATAATAAAAAAGGATTATTATATACAGTTGGTATCTAGCTAATGTATACCATATGTCTAATTTCTGCAATATAAACTGAACTTATTGCATTCGCCAGAATCCTAGAAATTTAATAGATGGTATACTTTGGCTACAGGCTGATTTTAAATCAGTCTCAGTATTTAATACTGATTGCGTAATGAAATTATAGTCAAATCTAACTCTGAGAGATAAATCTCTTACTCTTCCTTTAAAAGATAACGTTAATTTTGGGTGTTAGTGTTAACAATGCGAAAACTTTTAGGGTATTAGAGTACCCATGATTGTGGATTTTAAAAAAAATCAACTTTCCATACTTCATTGTCATGGTTTTGTATTGGAAGTCATTTTTTTTTAATACTTGAAATTATTTTGTTTAGCTTTAGTCCTTTGTATTACAAGAAAAAGAATAGGATAGAACTTTGTCGTACCAATATAGTTTAGAATGGTTTTATTGGTATGACAAGGTTTTAACTGATCCATATGACAGTTTAATATGGTTTTCGTGGTACGACAAGGTTATATAACCTAAAAGGTATATAAACTTGGAACGACAAGGTTCTTGTCGAATAATCTGTGCTTTCAACCTGTTACACTAAGATTTAGCGTTCATTAGAAGAGTGGAGGCACAGCGTCTTTCTTCGATGACAGTTTAAAACTGAACCCTAAAGTCTCTAAAATACGGGCTAAACTGGGTTTACGGGGCCGTTTGTCGCCGCGCGAGTCGCTTGTTATTGGCACGTCATTTGAACCCTATTTTGAAGATGTTAAGGTTTGGTTTACATTGTTATCGAAGTCTATCGCTCCGATAGAGCGCTGGGCCTAAACGGTGCATGTCAACCAAAAACTAAGCTGAAAGGAAAATGCACCAATAAAATAGCTTCATTTTACTCGTGACGTGATAAAGAAGGGATCCTATTGGTGCTTATGTCTACGCAACAAAACTTATGACGTTTCACACAGGGTGAAACAAAACGTGTGTGAACCACTAGCAGGGTGGACTTAGTATTGACAGGTGGACAGTTTTCGTTCTACGCTCAAATAAAATTATACTTAGAGGTTATGTTAAGCGTTCATGCTGTCATGGCGTGTTCGTCCTATATTATTGTTTAAACACAGTTTACAGTGGTTATTTTTTCGTAAAATTAGTGTATGTTACCTAAACATCGTCCGTGATAAGTGAACGTTATATAAAGCAATGAAATGGGAGTGAAATACTACAGATGGTGTGGACCCGGCAACCTAAAGTCCAATTGCACTTGGAATGCAAGACACCAGGCATTCCTAGTGCTCACGACTCTCCCTTAAACTCGACGTTGGTAAACTGTTTTTTTTAAACAGACGCCTAAACGTACGAGTTATTTTCAAGATTCTAACACGGTCATTGGCCAAATTGCAGAGTGTAAATCACTAGCAGGGGCCATTTATTAAATAAAAAAAATTACTAATCCATCCTCTAACTTCTCGCCGAGGGTCTCGGGCGAGGGGCTCCGAGACGAGACTAAACTGGCTATCATTTGAAGTGTAGACGCTAGCCAAGACGGACGTGTTTTCTGCTCTATGTCTTTGTGCTATAACCACAGTATAAAGACTACCTACAGTAATCGTAGAAGTTCGTCTCCATTGATTTTTTCGAAGGGTGGTAATTCATCATCATCAGCAGCCTACTCTAGTCCACTGCTGGACATAGGCCTCTCCCAGGGCGCGCCATTGAGCCCGATCTTCGGCTCTTCTCATCCAGTCGCTGCCAGCCACCTTGCGCAGATCGTCGCTCCATCTAGCAGGGACGCCGTCCCACACTACGTTTGCCCAAACGCGGTCTCCACTCCAGAACTCGTCTCCCCCAGCGGTTGTCGGTTCTGCGACAGACGTGACCGGCCCACTGCCACTTCAGCTTGCTAATCTTATGAGCTATGTCGATAACTTTTGTTCTATGCCGGATCTCCTCATTTCGTATTCGATCCAGCTGAGATACTCCGAGCACAGCTCTTTCCATAGCACGCTGAGCGACTTTCAATTTGTGAACCAGTCGCACCGTCAGTGTCCACGTTTCGGCTCCGTAAGTCATTACTGGGTGGTAATTAACCAAACTTATACGCATTGTCTTATATTGTTTTGTGCAATAAAGTATAATTTATTATATTCTTAGAGAGTTACTATTGTTTATTGTTTATTTATATGTTTCATAACACCACTAACAGCTGTTTCCAAACGTGTGTTACATGTCAAGTTATTATTTTGTATAGTGATCGTGTTATTTGTATTAACAGTCGATATTTTTATAGTAATTCAAAAGTCGTTCAGTTACCTATTGTGGATGCAATAAATTAATAATGGACTTTGGGTGGGATTAGGAGGTTTCTGACTTACTCATGTTCTTCAATGTCGTAGTTTTGAGGGCCCTCATGCTGGTTGATTGCAACTTGGTTTTGTCAGGAAAAAATATATATGGAAAGCGACAGGTCAAAAAGGAAGATGGCTGCCGTCCGTTAGCGGCAATAGATCGGCCAAAAGTTGTTTTTTTTCAATGAATTTTGTTCACCTATACTGATCCATCCTGCAGGTAGATAACAAGTTTTGTTACGTCCTGTATAGTCGTATCTAGGAAATGGTATACATTATGTTATTATAATCGCCCCTTGCATTTAATATTCCTATGCATTTTATTATACTGTATTTATTTATTGGTTTTGTACCGGCACCAAAGTTTAGCGCCGATGAGTGTTGCGCAGGAAACGATTTAGGTAGAGTGCTTCGTGTGCTAGCAATTACGCTGGTTCTCTTACCCTTCAAACCAGAACACAGCAAGCATTGTTGCTTTGCGGCAGAAATAGGTAAAAGGGTGGTGGTGATTATGAAAACTAGGGATGTTACGGAGCTTCGACTCCGACTCCGAAAGGTCGGAACTTCTAATTGATTTTACACCTCCGACTCCGACTTCGGCTCCGATAATTTTGAATCGGAGGTTATACAGAAGATTTGTGAGCAAACATATTCAAATATCAATATTTAATTAAATAGTGTAGGTCTACATAAAGGCATATGTTTTATTGCCGCAAACGTCATCATAAAATATATTGGTCAGTTCAGCTATAAAAATTAAAAAACGGTTTAAAATTTGAAGTTCTGAATATCTCTCTTCTACCTCCGACTCCAGTTCCGACTCCGATAAATCAAATTTAAAACCTTCGGTTTCGACTCCGGTTCCGGTAAAACCACCTCCGTAACATCCCTAATGAAAACATGATGATCTATCCTCGGCGTGTGAGCCTTCGTGAGAGGTTTCTTTATATATTCATTTTGCTACACTTCTAAGGTTTCAAGGTAGCACGCGTTATTGTTTGTACAAATTAATTTTAATTTTTTTGACAGAAACGGATACACTCAGCTTTTGTCAAAAAATAGTACTAATTTTGACAGAAATTCCCAGCGTAAACCCACTTTTGACATCTCATTGTGAAAGGGACCTAAGTCGTATTCCTTATTGCTGAGGGTCGTGATCATTCTAATGAATTAATCACATAGAACGACTCTCGTGGCAGATTTAATGGTTTGCCATTGCCATCCCCATATACATACAGATTTCTTTTACTTATAATATGTATTAAAAATATATATTAAATCTCTTTAAAAGAGACTAAATTGTTATATTATTTTACTAGAAAATGTATTGTTGTTTAGGATTTATATTTCTGTTTATTAACTTCTGTCTTTCGATCTGACTTCCACACCATTCTTGAATGTAGGTATGCTTCCTTCTTCTCAGTAAGCCAAATAACTATGTATATGAACCTTGCATTTTTCTAATAGTTTGTTATTAAATGTTATATTAATTAAACTCCGACCAGGAATATGACAATCGCCTAGAGGATACCATTCGTAGAGTCGCGCAACCAGAGTTGAGGCCACACGGTACTCACACAGGTGCATTTGCAGCGGGAACACAGATTCACCAACACATGCAAACGTATGCGTGTGTTGATGGCCTCAACTTTGATTGCGCGACCTATTTATAATCTGCGTTATAGAGATCGCTATAAAAAATAGTTCACATAAACTTCCCTAATATAGCGTACTGTATTATATTCCTGGTCGGGCTTTAGTAATTTCGTATACCAAAAGATAGATCGCAACTACTTGCTTCTCGCTATACTAAAGAACCCCCGAATAGATTGTAAGTATGATGCAAAGGTTTCTTTAAAATGTAAAAAAAACTTGAGGCCAATGATAGATTGACACCAATTCTGGAGTGTTTGGGGTGAGGCCAAACTTCGCTGCATATTGTTTCATAATACCTTGCAGCGTAAAATACGCGACTCATTTTGCGCGACCTAAATTACGCTCTTTTGGCCTCACCCTAAACACCCCAGAATTGATGTCAATCTATCATTTAAAGATATGCTGTCACATTCATATGTTCGCATATAACAGTGACCGCGATAGTGAATTTTAGATTTAGTTTAGCGAATGGCATACGGAATTGCGACCGTAATAATATTCCTTAGAGTAAATTATATTATTACACAGAAAAATTTAATTCGGATAAAATGCTTTTACAGATATTTCCATCATTACGTATCTATTCCACTCGTGTTATGTTCCAACTTCTTTCGTGAAAATGATTCTAAAAATTTAGCGAATTAAAAAAACTAATTACGATTACTAATAATTTAATTCATTTATTTACAGATTACAATCAGAGAAATTACAGAAAAATCAATATAAAGTTATGAGCTAGGTCGTAACCCTTAACGTGTAAACACAGCATGGTTAGGAAGTGGGAAATTGATTGTTGTACAAAATTGAGTTGGGAGAGCAAAAAATACTATTGAATGTAATGATTAAAAAAATACCCATTGAAAAATAATAAAGTAGGTGCGTGGATAGCTCACTTGAGGACATCCTTAACCCGTCTTTTAAAAACTAATGTCCTAGGATCGTATAAGACTAGCGATGGCTTATTGTTGCTGTTCGAAGAGATTTCGTTAAACAATCTACACATTCGCACAATTGGGTTAGAACGATGTGTTGTTCTTGATATAAGTTTAGGACGCGCTGTGAGGGAGATGAAAGACGTAATGTCAGTTGGTATGAAAGGGAAAAAGGAATATCTTCCACCAGGCGGGGTGTTGTGTCTGGTGAACGGATGTCCTGGATGTTTTTGAACTTGTATGTAGCCGAAGTCCCATTGAAAACTTCGATAGCGCGTTCTACAACGACATCTATCGGCGAGTTTACGCGTCGTGCGTCGCCATAAAGATTCTATCCAAATTAGATTTCGCTGTGTATAATAAATTAATGAGCTTATAATTTTCCACGTATAGACCACGTTCCAACAGAAGCGATAAAACACTTCACATAGTCAAGATTCCGTTGAAAGTTGCAATCAAATGTCTACTTTCTTCACAGTCATTAACGTTTAATATAGCTAAGAATGTTTATCGCTTCTCTCAGGACGTACATAGTTTAATACTTCGATGAGTTTAATAGAAATAATAATAAATAATAGAATACAATACAGCACAATGTAGTAGATGGTTAAAAGTGTTATTAATTGTGAAGCTGTCGACAGGATGTAAGTGGAAAATAGTAATTTAAAAACAAATCGTTAACTAAACTATAGGTATATATTTTTCGTCGTCTCTAGACTAAATAATAATTGATTTCAGGGAACTTTCAAAGTCTTTGGAAATCTTTATTCAGGATGAAATAGCTGTAGTGTAAAAGCCAAACAGAACCAATGGCGTCTAAATGGCCGCTAAATTTAGTGATGGGGACTCTCATCTCGTACACAATCTAGTATACGAGCGAACGTGACAGTTCCATTTAGCTGCCACCCTAGAATCGACGCCAATGTATTGACTTACATCCTGTTAAAAAAAGCCTAAACAGGCCTATTTTACATACAATTTTTTCTACAAACAAATTAAAAAAGATTCCCACCGGAATCTCCATCGAAAAATCCGTTTATTTTTGTGTTTTGGAAATTTTAGAATTAAAAACTTAATGGTGAGTGTAGAATAATGACATTAGTGTTACCAGTGTTAAATATTTATTTGTTGTAATTATTAGTATAGCATATTGTGGCCGATTTGGGCTGGGCACTCGTGAACTTATGCGTTTTGAAAGTATATAAGATGACAAGGTTTGTTTATTAAGAAATTTGCCATGCTAGGCATACTCAAAGAAATTAGAAGGGTAAAAAATATATATCCGGGAGCGAACCTTGCCTTTTCGTGACACTGCTCTAACCAAATAAGATAAGAAGACATACAAGACAATTTATATAAGATGACATCAACGTATTCAGTAGAACATTAAAATATTTTCTACTTGAAATATTTATTGGCTGTCAGGAAAAAATATGGCAGGTATGCTTGCCACATTTTTTCCAGGCAAACTTACTGGTTGAAATTTTATTTCAACCAGTAAGTATAGAAAAAAATATTTAGGTGTTGAAAGTGCGCTGTGCGAAAGAGGCAGAGTTAACCCGCGCACTGCGTTTTAAACGTGCCACATTTATATGAACACACATATGACACATTTTTAAGCAGTTGAGATATCCAAGTTTTAAACGTGCCACATTAAGGCAAGCTGTTGAGATATCTGCCAAGTCGTCTTAGTAAACTATCAACTCACACCCAGAAAAACGCAATTAGCACACTGCAGCGATTTTGTACCAAAAGCAAAATAACTGCATTGTGCTAAACATAGTTCATGGAGTGCCCAGTGTGAAGCCGGCTCCGCATTCGCACCGTGGACAGGAATGTGGACACCTTCGCGGCGTTTTCGCGCCATCGCGCTTCGTTCCCCGATCAGAGTCCGCGAACAGTCCGCAACTAGGGCAGCCCGCGGGGTTCACAAGCGTGAACCGAAAAGGCGAGATCGTGATGGCGTCGTCGGGGTCGTCTAGGACGTGTCGACGACGTCGGCCTAGACACGTCCTAGACCTCCCCGACGACGCCATCACGATCTCCATCGCGGAAGCCACTCCCCCACCCGATAGTAGTTCACATACAGCACCTACATACCGCCCGTGCCGGCGCGGGCGGCGACCCGCTTCTGGCGCTTACACGCGCTATCGGCGTATTCCAGGCCGCTTCTCCCCGACCCCTCCCTCCCCAGCGACGTCCTAAGCCGAGGTCTGTACCCACCTGGGTGCCCTTAGGCAGTCGCTTCTTATAGTAGTTTTTAAGTCCTCCTCCAGGCTGGAGCGCACTTAGCGCTCGCCCCAAAAACCCCGGTGAAGCTGTAAAGGTCATTAGGACCAACAGCAATTATCAGTACGAAAAAAAAAGTCCATATTCTTGTGCGTTCACGGTGTTTATTGGCAAGTTGGCACGAATGTGTAGCCGGCTTAAGGCCTGCAGTCATCCGTACGAAGCGATGTGATATAATATAAATGTAACCGTCGGTCGGCCGGCGGCCTAGCTGTCCACGAGACTGCGAATTGTTGCACTGAATGTTTTATAAATGTATAGACTATTACTTGCGCGTTTCTTTTCATAAGTCCCTTTAAATACACTAGTCAAATGAGACTGCATCTAATCGTGGAGAAATAATACATAACAGAAATCTCCCTCTCTCTCACACACACCCTATCAACACAAATACTTACGCACTCTTACAACACATATACTTACACACATACCCTTCTGTTTGTTCTACCCACTCCCTATTCCACTTTCCCACCTCCCAGGTTTTATTAACTTGCCGCTGTTAGTTGTATAAATAAAGGAGACCTGTTTTTGGCTTGCACGAGTGCAAAATAAAGAACAGTTCAGGAATTGTATAGCAGTAATATATATATTGGTTTCTCCGAAATAAAAATAAAATAAATATTGTGGGCTACGCAACTCTGACAATTGGTTGGCTAACTAACCATACGATAAATAAAGTTGATCAGTTGTGCAGATTGTTAAATCGGTTCAATGTGCTCTAGATGAAAATGTGCTACTAGTTTTAACCGCTTACGTTACCACATAAGACCCAAGATAGTGCGAATTACGAAAACTCGGCCACCAGGGATCCAATTCGCCTAAATTACAACGTTTGTAGTTCTATTTCTATCCAATTTCAATTTAGTTTTCGTTCCAATTCTATTTGGACAACAAATCGCATTCTGCTGACGCATGACTCTACCACTGCCACCTTTCGATTTACTATCCATGGGGCAAAAGTACCTCGGGAGGATCTCATGTTCGATCCTTATATTTGACAGTTGAAGCGTTTTGTTACCGTTCAACTGCGGTTCAGTATAAACTAAACGTTTTATTAGAATGCACAAATACGATACTGTTCGATCGCTCGTTGACTCGATCGGAACTTAACTGAAATTGGATCGTTAGTGGATAGTAGCATACGAAACACGTCATAACGATGCAGTTTAGGTTCTATTTAGTTACGTTGTATTTAGTGGAATCGATGTCCAGGTTACATAATTTTAACTGTGTGGTACAAATTAGTAGGACCACGAGAAAACGGGTGTTCTGACCGCGCTTAATTTTGATAATGAGGTTCACATCACATATACAGTAGCTGTACAATCAGTACCACGCATACCTAGTTCATAAGTTTTGTTTACATTAGCGACAGTTATTGTAGGTAGTTTTAGCTTTCGTTTTGTTTCGTTCTGTCCAATATTAATGTCCAGTGAGGGTAGTTTTTATCGTTGATTGCCACTCGCCGACACAGTCTCGGAAACACAGCCCTTGAGACAGCAGCGATTTGTGCGCGTGTCACTGAATTTCGTCATCGCTTATGAACTATCACCTCCATGGACTCCTCGCAGTGCTGATACAGTGCTGGTGCTTCTGTGATATAAAAAACTGCCAGAATTTTGGACATGTCGGCGCCGGCGGGTGATCTCGGGCTGAGACGCTGGTGAGTTGGTTTTTCTTTGGTATTTGTTGCCTGCTCTGGACATTATCTCGTTCCCCTTAGTTTATTTCGCCCTCGAAAGATCCCTGGAATCGCTGGGGATCGCACATGACCATTTAAATGATAAAGAGGCTTGGTCCTAATTCAGCACATTCTGTAGGATATGTACATTATGATTGTATTCATAATTATTGTAAGATATATTTATTTCAAAATATGTGCTGCTGAAAGTTTGTTGCGCCGCTTCTTTCCTTTCAGCTACGGCACCTTACGAAGCGGTGGTAGAGTGAAACATGACGTTGTAAAAATGTACTTTAAAGTATTTATCTTATCTTATCTTTGGATGGGGGCCGGGGATCCCAGCGACACTTCGACCCATGGGGATCTTTTGTGTTCAACCCCTTGAACCTATCCCTTGACCACATCACCGAATATGTCGTGCATGAGCAAGACTATGCGTCTTAGTGGGAGGGATTTGAATTCCCTTGGGTCCGGATAGGCAGAGCCTAGCAGACCCATCCTTTTTGCCGCGAAAGCGTCACATTCACATAGGAGATGTGAAACGGTCTCCAGTTGTTCACCACAGGCTCTGCAAGATGTGCTGTCAGTTAGCTTCATCTTGTGTAGGTGGGCATTGGTGCTAAAGTGACCGGTGAAGGCACCGACCAGTAGGCGCACTTGACGTCTATTCAGCCCCCAGATCTTGCTGTTCCAGCCTGTGACTTTGTCCCCAATGAATTTCTTAGAGTGTTCTAACCCCTTTAGGGTTAGCCACTCATGTATGTGCCTATCAGTACTGTACTTCTTTAATACTGTTTTGATAGTACCCGACGAGAGGCCAACAAAAGGTTCTGGACCAATAAGCGATTGCTGTGATCCCTGTCTGGCCAACTCGTTTGCTGATTCATTTCCTAGTACGCCCTCATGTCCCGGAACCCAAACCAGGCGAACTTTGTTAGACCTGCCTAAACTGTTGAGAGTTGTGACACAGTTCATAACAAGTCTGGATTCCACCCTGCACGAGGTCAGGGCTTTTATGGCCGCCTGGCTGTCACTGAGAATGTGAATGGTCTTGTTGGTGGTGCCATTCTCCATGCACTCGTGGGCACAGGCAATTATACCGTATGTTTCCGCTTGAAAAACGGTAGCATACTGTCCCATACTCTGGCTTACACTGCAGCTCGGGCCATAGACTCCAGCTCCCGAGCCTGAGTCCATTTTGGAGCCGTCAGTGTACCAGATTAAGGTATTTTTATCCGGCGGTTTTAGGCCTTGGTCCCATTCCTGTCTTGTCGGGATGTATGTTTTGTATTTTTTGTGAAAAATATGCCTGGGTTGCATTTTATCGCAACCCATGCACATGACATCGTACAAGTCAGGAGTCACATCCACATTGGTATGTCTGGTTTTGGGGGCGTGACCGCTCCACACACCATTAGCAATAAGTCTGTGCAGCGCCCTCACCGCCTCCTCCTCAATAGCAATGTGGAGGGGTTTTAAGTCCAGAATTGTTTCCATTGCTGCCGTCGGCGTTGTAGCAAACGCCCCAGAGATGGCCAAGCAGGCTATAGCAGCTACAGCACCTTACGAAGCGGTGGTAGAGTGAAACATGACGTTGTAAAAATGTACTTTAAAGTATTTACTTGCAATAAAAAAAATTACTGCAGATGGTAGACTCTCAGTTCCTCGTGGCACTACTAGTGGGACAAATTAGGCAGACCACACAACGGGTGTTCTAACCGCGTCCAATTCTAATGATGAAGTTCAGATCACACATACAGTAGCTGGTGGTAGACTTCCCATGATAATTCATGATAATAATTGATGACGTGGGACGTGTTAACATAACGAGTATTTAGTAGATTACAATACAATTAGGTAGCCGTCGTCGCTGGTATCATACATAAGTAACCTTATCAGATATTGTCTAAGCATTTTGTTTTAAAATAGTTCTTATAGGTACAGGGTGACCCAGTTAGGGACGTCCAAAGGGGAACCGTGAGTCGACCTCATCGTCGCTTACCATCACGCGAGATCGAGGTCAAATGCGGGTTTAGTAGTCAATAAAAAAAAAAGAGTGGGTAGGCCTGTCCACCTCCGAAGTGCATCATCAGACCTTGACCACTGGATTTATATTTATTTCAAAAGATGTGCTGCTGAAAGTTTTTGCGCCGCTTCTTTCCTTTCAGCTATAGCATCTTCCGAGGCGGTGGTAGAGTAAAAAAATAAATAACGTAAAAATGTACTATAAGGTACTTAGAAAAACAAACATTTTGATTTGACATATACTTACATTCCTGAATAATCATCAAAATTGGTTCACAAATGCCAGAGATATTTAAAGTAACAAACATCAAAATATTAAGCAGTTGAATTGAGAACCCTTCTGCTTTCAAGTCGGTTAAAATTCGCTAATGTTCAATTTACATTGCCGCGGAACGGAATGGAAGCGAATTTTCGCAACGTAATTGTACATAGCATAATGAACTTTATGTAAATTGTGTAACATACAAACTAAATACGAACCAAGAAAGAGGTCGCGCGTCTTCCGGGGCATCCTCGCGCATTCTCGAGAATTCCCCTAGCGGTAAAGCGTATTTAGTTTGTATGTTACGCAATTGACATAAAGTTCATTATGCTATGTACAATTACGTTGCGAAAATTCGCTTCAATGTTAATTGAGCCTAACTCTACTTGGATAAGTCCTTTTGCTGTTATGAGAGTACATCCTACTAATTCTCCTTTGGACGTCGATTATGGGACACCCTGTATAGTCGTTGCCACCTTATGAGTAATAGGGCCTCTGAAGACGGTTCTGAAGGATTCCAATTCTATACACACATAACAGTGTATGTTCGTCAAGAGGCAATATTTTAGTGTGCCAGATTCATGGTAGTGTGACAAGGAACCCCTCGTCGCTCTATGATATCCAAGAAACAAATAAAGATTGGGAGAAATTTAATCGGCAGCCTTCAGGTAAGGGGAGGGCGGAGCGCATGTCATTGAATGAATGAATTAAAAAATATTTGCATACTACATAACACGATAATTACATTTCACTACTTAAAAGAGTTACTTTTTTGACTTAGAGTAAGTTCACATGCATATGTATCAAAAGGGTCCCTGCCACCGCCGCAGCGCTGGTGTTCAGTCAGGGCCCGGTGACGCGACGCCACGGTACGTAACGGTAAGAGGTTGCAGCGAACCAACCGAGACTGGAACCCGAATCGTGAAGTCATAGACTACCATGCCATGCACTCTTCCCCTAATACCTGTAACAACCATGAAGGGCGCGAGGCTCGACTGGTTCTTGACTTTTTAAGTACTTTTTCCGATTTACTCATCCTATCCGATTTTTTTTCTGAATGCTCCCCTGATCATCATGATTTGGAGTAGGTAGGTATGGTAAACTTTTCAATATTATTACAGGGACTTTTTAAAAAAAACTTGTCTACTAAACCCGTATTTGACCTCGATCTCGCCTGATAGGTAGGTAGTAAGCGACGATGAGGTTCGGTTTCGGGAAATACAGACGCCGGCAGGCTGTTCCATTCCTTAGCCGTTCGCATAATGAACGAAGAAGCAAATCGCAGATGGGATATCAACAACATAAGGATGGACCCCTCCCCGCGCCTGGTAGTCCGAAGTCGTGCAATTCCGATGCGCACTCTCCGAAATGTATCCTATAAAATACCAATAGACAGGCAAACTTGCGCCGATGTTCCAGACTCATCCAAATGGCTTTTATAAGCGGCACGAGCAACGCCAAACGGAATCGCTGTAGATATTCTAATAACAGATGTTTACATAGGTTTTTCGCATCATAGATCTAATCGTCAAATTATCGATCGATCAACTAATAGTTTATCACTGTGACATTCGTATCTATACAATTACACTGATTGGAAAGTATAATCCTATTGCTACCGAACAACTGATTACCAATACATAATCGAGTTTGGAAGGCTCCGAAACCAGTGGAGATTATAATGGGTTGGAGATCGGAACTCTTTGTCTTCGCTGTGGCAATTGCCCAGGTAAGAAATTTATTTTACGAGAGAAGAGGTAGCTTTAGCTTCGTTGTCTTGGTCCAACAGCGTGGTTCTAGTAGTAGGACCACGGGATTTTTTCCCGGTGATCCTATTGCCAAGGCAAGACGGATTTCTGATGGTTTTACTAGAACCACGGGTAAAATGGGTGGGGTAGGGTCGGAATTGAGGAGTCTAGTTCCCTGATATCAATCCTACTGCTGTCGACAAAGGAAGTGGTGAAGATGATGTCATCGACATGAGTCATCACGACGAAAATGAGTGTCAATCTGAGCAATAATTTCAAATATAATTAATAAAATATAATTTCAAAAATCTAAAAAGAGTAAAGAAGTAGGTACTGACAAAACAAACTAGATGAAGTATGGCAAAATGTATAGGAGGCGCAGGTCCTGGGTACGCCCATGAGACCCAGTCTCATTGAGACTGACTTCAAGTCTATTTGAGACTGATAATATTGAACAAGGAAAAGTCCGGATGAGTTTTATGAAAAGATAGTTTCGTAGAGTTTCAATATTTTTTTAACGCAACAGTTACGTAATCAATTTTTGTTACAGGTGCTAACTGAATATGCTGAGGTAGATTACATTGAAAATCTCACCAAGGAAGGTAAGATTAAGTGTCTACATATAAGAGCTCATTTCCAATGCATTAATTTTTCCTAGAACACTCTCCAATCACAAATCTCAAACTAAAATGATATCTAATGCGCAAGTGGCGACACTAAACCTAAATACGCGCTGCGAGTGTTGAAGCCATGCAGAATAGTATAGGTATAGGTGCATTATTTGTATACAGATAACGTTACATAATGACGTTGCCACCGAGAGCGGGAACAGGGTGCTTTTTACGGTTCTTTCATAGCACATGTGCTAAATAGAGACTGCGCTGCGCTATGCGATAGCATCATTTCATAGTATCATTTCATGGTTTTGAGATTGGCCCTGCAGATTCACAAACACATTCAAACGTATACATGTGTTGGTGGCCTCAACTCTGGAATATGTCAACAATGTTCTGATGTTCCATTTTTATTTAGTGGATGCGGAGTCCTGGAATTCCCGCATCGTGTCGGGATGGGAGGCCAACCCGGGACAGCACCCGCACCAGGTGTCTCTGCGACTGGTCAGCCCTATCGGTGGAGTCAGCGGCTGCGGCGGCTCCATCGTGCACCATAATTGGGTCATTACGGCCGCGCACTGCACCGCCGGGTGAGCCCAGAGCCAGTGTTTATATATTCCTGACTCCATAACTTAATTGGCAGAACATTGGTTTGCAGATATCCTCTTACTTATCGAAATCTTTATAATCACTCATATCATATTATCGATGGCACTCTTCATAGTATTGAAATATCACATCGATAAATTGTGGGTAGGTAGGTATGTGCGTTTTCGACTGAAATTTTTCGGTTACTTATTATTAAGGAGGTAAATTGGAAGCCTCGCAACGGGAATGCGCTGAATTGCGTCGAGAGGTGACCTCGGTGCGAGGTATTAGTATCGCTGCGCCGGCAATTTCGCCGTCGTCACTCTGACACCTCGCCACTCAGCGCCTCCCTCGACGACGCAACTCACACCGACCAGCTACGGGCCGATGACCCCGCAGCTGTGCAAGCTACTAAGACGGTGGATAAACGGGGCACCAACCCTGCAGCCAGCACCAACATTCGAGCTGCAGCGCCGACCACCGCTATCTACGTATCTCATTTAGACGTGAAGACGACGATGGAAGACTTGAAGCGTCACTGTCTAACGATGATCGAGGGCCAGTTCGAGGATTCGGAAGCGCCAATTTCGGTCAATTGTTTGCGTCGCTAGTGCCCACAGCGACGTGTATAGAGGCTTTCGGGTAGAGCTCCGTCAATAAAAGAAGACTTTATTTACCGAATTTTATCATCCGTGGAACATTCTTTAGGCCCGCGGACTTCACGGGTCCGGACACCAGCCCGGTTCGCTGCAACCAATCATATGCGCTCCGCCCTTCCCCCACTTGAAGTCAGTGCGAACCGGGGCTGAAATCGGACCCGTGCAGCCCCACGGGCCTTAAACATACATATCATGACGTAACGTGTCGCTATCTCTTCACCAGCTCCGTAACAGTAGTGGTCCGCGCCGGGGTGACACACCTGACCACTCCGAAGTACATCTGCGAGTCCACCACGTGGTTCAACCACCCCACGTTCAATGACCAAATGCCACACATCGTGCAACCTAACGACATCGCCGTGCTGCAACTGAACAACCCTGTCGTTTATAGTGGTAAGTACTTGGCTTCTCTTCTCAATAACACCTTACGAAGCTTTCGAAGCTTTAACGCTCTTCTAAACTCTTTGCGATGCTCTGGAGAATACGGGGTGTCCATATGAACAACGCCTGATATTAAAGTTTTGCAAACATTTTCATTATAGCAAACTAGTTTTTTTTTATTTGGCTAATTTATTCAAAAAGGCGTTATTAAAATTTTGCTTTCGTTCTTGCTTTGTTTAATACACAAGTGTAGACATTGTATTTTAATCTGAATTATGACTAATGTACAGAATACTTGCAACCGATCCGCGTGCAGCCGTCGATTCACGCGTCTAATAACTACGCCGGAGAAGTGGTCTACGCCAGCGGATTCGGAAGGACGTGGACTTTAGGTACTTAACTTATAGATTATTCTTGATATTTTCTTTTTTAACCTAGTTTGACTAACTTAAACATCTCTTACCCAAATTAAAACCTTTGAACTTGAAAGCTGAATTGAATTAGACACAGGTTCTTCACAAGAGAATTTCCTCGCCAAAGTGGAAACAAATTGGAAAAAATAACCAATAAAAAATTAAATAGGTTCATCGTCACACCACAGCGATAGTTCAAGCGAATCGAGCAGAACATTTTCAGGATATCTATTTCCACAGCCTCGTCCTACTTAGTGAGGAAAATATTATTTTACCTTGACCAGGATCCAAAAAACCCTCGCCTATTGCGGAATTAAATGAAACCAATTTTTTCATAGCCATTCGATAACACAGATTATAAAACTATCAATGGCGCCCTCTTGATAGGGTTTTTAGTTCCTGGTCAGAGTATACAATGGAATTTCCTCATCAAAGTGGAACCAAATTGAAAAACTCAACTAATAAAATAGTTTTATTGTCACAGCCGCATCACAAAGCATCACAGTCACAGCTTAGATACTCGTAGTTCAAGCCAATGACTATTTGTTTCATGGTTCAAGCGAATCGACCGGAATATTTTCAAGATACCTACCTACCTATTTCCACAGCTTTACTTACCCCACTCTGTGTGGAAATTATTCTAAATGACAGTAAAATGTGTCAGGCCCCACACCTGAGACCCTCAACTGGGTGTACCTGCGCGCGGTGGCGAACGCTGACTGCTTCCGCACCTTCGGCGCCCTCATCACGGACAACACAATCTGCGCGCAGTGGTTCAACGTCACTTCGCAGTCCATCTGCCAGGTAACTTTTGTATAAGGCCCGGTTCCATACCCAGTTTGGTTCGCTGCGGTGACTTCAAGGAGGAACGCATGAGACTAGGGCTGGAACTGGACGCGTGAAGTCCGTGCTAAGTACAGACAGTCAGACAGCCGCATACTTTTTATATTAAATAGCATTGGTTATTCGAATTATATATTTGTCCCAAAGTTGGTTGCTATTATATTTCTTCAGGCGTCACATTTCAAATTCACCAGTCTGCCGCACACTTTTTATATAAATACCAATATTCATCCCAATTATATTTTTGTCACGAAATTACATGAAGTAAGTAAGAAACGCGCGTGCCCCAGGGGCACAAATTTATAGCCCATCATTTTTTATCAGGCGTTTCATATGAAATTTTTGTTTCCTTACTAGGGCGACAGCGGCGGCCCACTGGTCCACATAGGTTTCGATGGAATCCCTACCCTCATCGGAGTCAGTTCGTTCGTCGCTGGCGGAGACTTCGGGTGCCACTCCGGCCTACCTGGAGGTACGTAAATATATAATACCTAGTAGGAACTTACACTCGTAGTAGGTGCCAATACCAAACTTATACATCGTCGCTCTGGGTGTGCGAGATCTCTGTTCCCCACCTTCTCTTTCGCTCCACGACACGTAAGTATATTTTTCCTACTGTACACTACATACACGCATCACGTCCAACAACGTAACACTCGCCTTATATGGGGTCCTAATTCATTAGCGGCAAATATTTCTAGGGTGTCATCTATAGGTTATAAAAATAACGAGGGCAAAAAAAAATTTTTTTTACTTATTAAATTTCTACAAATGAATGAATAATTGCTATTCTAATACTGAAATAAGAAGTATGAATGTAACTCGTTTCATTCATTACGACATGGATGAGTTTATGCCACACCAAGGCGCTAAATAATGGGGTTTATTTTTCTTTAGTGTGGAAATTTATCATACAGGGTTATTTTTTCGTGTAAAGAGGTACAGATGACCAGCACATACCCCCTCCAAATATTTGCTACTAATAAAAAGGACCTTATATACAGACTACAGAGCGATCCATCTAGAAGATTAGCGCTATAGGTAATAAATCTAATAATCTATTTTTTTATGAATAAATAGTAGATATGTAAATAAATTGACCGACTAGTGGCGGTATAACCACTCAAATTCTGGCTGGGTCAAAATACCAGAAGCACGATGACGGGCAGCAGCGTCATCGGGGCAAGCGACCCGGCTACTGCGATCGCCAACCCGCAGGCCTAGCGTGGCGATTATGGCATCACCTCTTATGGACAGCGCAAAAAGAAAACGGTCCCCAGTTCCCGGCCGCCCCACTATTCCTGGTCACGGTGGCGGCCATGGTAGCGACGATCTGCGTAAGGTGGCTGGCAGCGACTGGATGAGAAGAGCCGAAGATCGGGCTCAATGGCGCACCCTGGGAGAGGCCTATGTCCAGCAGTGGACTAGAGTAGGCTGCTGATGATGTAAATAAATTAGAAAATAGGTAAAAAAAATGGAAGAGGCACAGGGACGCTGTGCCGTAAATTTTATGTATGAAATTATCTTAAAAATGACTAACCTTCTCCTTGACCTGCTTCCTCATCTCTCTGATTATTTTAAATCATATCTTTCGCCGATACATCCACTACATGCGTTTACTCATTCGCCAATATTTAACTCAAAACAAAGTTTAGGGACCACCAAGTCTTCACTGTTTCAGCGTAAACAAGTATCAGAGATATATATAGGTTCCACAAAATTGGTATCACCTAAGATTCCCATCACGCTGTACGGACACCCAGTGCCTCAGGATGGGATATTTCAGGTACCCACTCAGAGTACGGAGAATCTCGTTGAGAGACACATCGAGATGTTGCCAAAAACAGGCAACACGTGATCTCATGATCGCGTAGAAATGATGATGATGATCTCTGGCCGTGGGGAACATGCCCGACGCGTTATAAGACATTTTCATATCAAAATTCCGTGAGCAGGATTCGAACCTGCTTCGGTGTCGTTACATCGCTTATACAGGACGGTAGACTGAAACAGGGTTGACTAATTTGAAGCCGGCGGGATAACCCGCGATAGCTCAATTGGTTCGAGCACTGCTACGGAACGGAAAGGTGACGCCATCACGATCTCCATCGCGGAAGCCACTCCCCCACCCGATAGTAGTTCACATACAGCACCTACATACCGCCCTGGCGCTTACACGGCTATCGGCGTATTCCAGGCCGCTTCTCCCCGACCCCTCCCTCCCCAGCGACGTCCTAAGCCGAGGTCCGTACCCACTTGGGTGCCCTTAGGCAGTCGCTTCTTATAGTAGTTTTTAAGTCCTCCTCTAGGCTGGAGCGCACTTAGCGCTAGCCCCAAAAACCCCGGTGAAGCTGTAAAGGTCATTAGGACCAATAGCAATTGTCAGTATGAAAAAAAAAGGAACGGAAAGGTCGCAGGTTCAAACATTCTCGCAATTAGAAACAAAACTCATTAGATTTGTATAAAGTACGCATTTGTATAAAGCACTTTATACAAATCTAATGAGTTTTGTATGGAGAATTGAAGACTGTTTACCCATCGATTGTGTCACGTTGCCACTATATTGATTAGAATGATTTAGAAAGATTTATTTTACTTACAATTAATATCACTGGTTTTTCCTTTTGTTGATAGGAGTTATCAAGTGTTTAGTTAGAGTTAGATAGTTATCTAATTCAATAGAATGACAAAAAACAAAGCCAATAATTGATGTGTTTTATTATTATTTTTAAAGAGGATTAGACTGGTAATTCTGTGAAGTCACTCGACGAATTAAAAACATCGCTAAAGCAAATAACATCATCATCACTCTTAACAATTAATCTAGCTATTTTGCTTTATGGATCTGCAAGCATCGGCCCGAAGCCAGGATCAGCGGTCGGGGAGGGTTCAAGGGAGTTGATGAGTTTCTAATAGTAGATACGGGTGTTCAACTCCCAAAACCACCCCTCTGCCAACGGGCCTGCTTGTGTGTTCCTAACAATAAACCACTTTCTCGTAATCATTTCCTTTGCCTGTAGGTTGCTTGGATAGGATCTTAGCGATAAGGCCGCCTATATTGTACCTTGTTGTTTCTTTAGGTACCTAATGTTTTGTCCTGTTAGTGCAATAAAAAGTATATTTTACTTTTACTTTATTTGTAACCCACAGGCTTCATCCGTCCTGGACCATTCCACAACTGGATGCGTGACGTCACAGGAATAGACTTCGAGAACCTGGAGCCTCCCACTATCCCCACGACGACTGAACAACCCACCGATACCACACCACCCATAACCACCGATCAACCAGACACCACCACGCCCATTACGGAAACCGAACCACCGTGCGTCACGGAAATCCCTACGCCTCCTGAACCAGAATCTGAGGAATCCGGTGAGGAAGGCGGCGGCGACGAAAGTGATGAAAGTGACAGCGATAGCTCTGAAGAAGACCCCGATTTGGCTGACCTTCTGAAGAGATTGGAAGTCAAGGTCAAAGTAAAAGTCCAGATGAATAAGTTCAAGAAGAAAATTGTTGTTCATAAGAAACATTAATCGACGATTGAAATCACATACTTAGACAATTTACCTTTTCGTTAAAAAGGCCTGTGTTTGATATTGTCTGAGAATAAATAATTATATCTATTTTTGTTTGAACATTTGTTTGTGTTTTATTGGAAACAGTTGAAAAAGTTTCAAGAAATGGAACGTAATTTGTTGCAGCAGTGTTGTCAGTATTTTATCAAACCCCTTAAATGTAATTTTGATGGAAGTTGAATAGATCTTTGATCTGTTTTGTCTGTCTTCATTAAAATATTTACTATCCTTTTCTATTACATATCTCTAAATAGAGATAACACGAGAATTAAGGAAGCCTTTGTTCCTTAGAGTATTATTATACTCTAAACTTGGTTCAAATTGCAACTTACGGTAAATTAACTTTCGACATATTTTCCTAGTTAAAACATTTTACGAGGAAAACATTTATTATTTAGCAACCCTAAACTTCAAATGTCAATCTTGCATTGCAAGTGAAGTTAAGTGACGTCACTCCTACGGTGGAGAATGGAAATTGGATTTCCGTAGTTTTTCTTTATTTTCAATGATATTTCGTTACTTTTGAAATGAAATGGAGGGTTCAAATACTAAAGGTAAGTTTGGCCGCCTTTTTTCTTCCAATAACATACGCTAATAGATAAATATTTTGTCATGTTTTGAGTTTCATTTGTCATTGAATATTTTGTGTGGGCGAAGCTTGTTTCACACAATAAATTACATTTTTTGTTTGCCTCAGCCTCATCTATTGTATCCCTAAATTAAATTCTATCCATTTTTATTAATCTACACTCGTACATTCATTTCAGCACAGTTTTCTAGACTTATATTTTAGTAGTTTTATCAAGGATTTTGATTCAAAGTTCGTTCGCTTCCGCGTATACTATTACGACTTTAAGATGAAGGACTTTGAACACCGTTATAATGGTGCAATAATGAATATTTAATGCTAAATTAGCTGGATTAACATGCCTGGGTCATATTTACAAAGTTAGTAGTAAAATTCGATTAGAATAATATCTGGCTAATAAAGGCAAACTTTGGGTTATGGTGTCGTTAACACTGGGACAAAATTTTGTAACTAATAACTACCCAACCTGGTTAGGTTACCCCTAATGACACTGACCAAACTTTGTAATTACAATTCTACAAAAAGCTAATTATTTGATTTCAGAATCCCTCAGTTGTGCTGGGTGCTTGAATGATATTGGTAGGGATGAGTATGTGTCTGCACTCGGACAGGACTGGCATAAAGACTGCTTTAGGTAAGACCATCATTATCTCATCAGCAGCCTATTAATGTCCCCACTGTCAGGGCATCTCACCTGCACAAGGGGGTACAGGCCATGATCCACCGAGCGGGCCCAATGCTGATTGGTGGATTTCACAAGCCTTCGAAAACTTTTAATTTCCTCAGACATGCAGGATTCCTCAAGATGTTTTCCTTCACTGTTAGAGCAGTCGGCAAATGTAAGTAAGTCTTTGAAAAAAATCGGAAAAACTCATTGGTACATGGCATTGCATGGTTTCGAACCCGGACCTCCCGCATGTGAGTCGGGCGTCCTAATCATTATCTGCTTGGTAGTAATCTTCTTCAATTAAAACTATTTAAAATATTCACAAAGTTAATTTACCTAAAGTTGACTGACATGGAATTTTCAATTTTAAATTATTTAATAAAATAAAATGAATGCATTAAAGAGGTGATACTACCTACTTTGTTTTTAAAGCGAATTTACCATCAGCTTTTTTGATTCAGCAAATTGTTTGATGCCAACTCATCTGTGTTGGTAAATAAGATTGCATTACTTTCAATTTCGGCATTCACTGATTTTTTCGAAAAGGACAGGATATTTTTTATTATAACGTAGTGGTATTATAATCAACTCTATAAATTATGTCCTTATATAAATTTTTGGTAAATTATACCCTACTTGTTCTTATCTATCACTGATCACAAGGTTTGTTCCTTTGTTTATCATATGGTTAGTGGCCAACCTATTGTCAGAATTGTTCAGGCCTCTGACATGGCATAACGAGTCATTTCAGTCAGACATTTCGTCTGAGGCTTAGAGGGGATTATCTTATCTTATGATAGGGGGCCGGGAATAACCCAGCAGCACTTCGACCCTTGAGGATCTTTTGTACCTACCCCATTTTCTGGTCGTCTCAGTGTGCAGGTTTCCTCACGATGTTTTCCTTCACCGTCAGAGCAGTCGGTAAATGTACGCAAGTCTTCGAAAAATACGAAAAATTCATTGGTACATGGCACTGCGTGGTTTCGAACCCGGACCTTCCGTATGGGAGTTCGGTGTCCTAGCCACTGTGTCACCGACGCTCTCACGGAGGGGCTTAGACTAAATGTGCCACCAGCAGTCACTCATCCTGTTTCTGACCTCGCCCTATGTAGCTTAACCTGTACGATCACTTTATGTCCATGCTCGCAGCTCAGCTATGCACACCTTATCACAAGGTAAGATGGTAACAATAACTGTTGGTTGGCAGGTGCTCAGTGTGTGATGATCTACTCTCAACATGGTACTTCGAGAAGGCTGGACTCTTGTTCTGCCAGACTGACTACTGGGCGCGCTACGGCGAGAGTTGCCAGCAATGTGCTCAGGTATTTCTCCTTGTCCTACATACATAGACTCACGCCTGTTTCCCATACAGAGATTAAAGAGTTCCATCAGCTATGATCCTGACAAACTATTTTCACTTCAACACTCACCAATCGCTTCATACGCATTTTTCAATTAGTGGTTGACTGCGCCTGACCTTCAAAATGTCCGCAATCTGGTCAACTAGTAACGTCGACTTCATCGTTCATATCAACCTCCTCGCCATCAATTTCAACCTCATTGTTAGCGTTTATCTCACCTCATATTGTGTTGGCATCTTCATTTCTTCATCTATATTTTTCCATTATTCCATTAATTTCATTGTTTTTACTTTCTCTCTGTATTTAGTCCTGAACGGACGTTTCTCCGTTTTATTAAATTGTCTCCTACTACTACCTATTTTCTACTATTGTGTTGTTCTGTTCCTGATAAATATAATATCTACTATTACCAAGTTCTTCTATTACTTCATCTGCACACTGTCGCTGCTAGCCGGCACCTAGAGGGCAGATTGTAGCAAACTTAGGTCTTTCTAGGTCTCCGCCTTTCGACTCTACATTCACTTTTTCCATATACATCACTTTCATTTCTCTTGTTTAATTCATTCTTATTCTTCTTATTCTTATCTCCTTTCATTCTTAATCACTGTATCTTTTTGCACACTGCACACCACAACTTTCATAGCCATTACAATATAAGTTTTTTGTGTGTCGGAAACCTATGACAGGATTTTCTTGGTAAAAACTTTCACACAGCACAGTTTTGTGGCATATTTTATTAATTTTATCCAACACTTTTTCTTATTGATAGTAAAACAGAACATGACCTAAAATAATTTGCAACTACACCTAGCACCACCTACAGTGCCTGCTCTTGATGTATAGGTCGCACAGTGAGAGTTGAGACCACAGTACACGCACAGGTGCATTATTTATGTATAGATAAAGTTTCACCAACACCTGCAAACGTATGCGAGTGTTGGAGGCCTCAACTCTGGCTGCGCTACACTGTTGTATTGTAAGTTGGTGCTGACTGCTGTTGTAGGTGATAACGGGTCCGGTGATGTCGGCGGGCGAACACCGCTTCCACCCCGAGTGCTTCGCGTGCGTCGCGTGCGCCGCTCATATAGAGGACGGGCAGTCCTACGCGTTGCTCGAGAGGTCCAGCTTGTACTGGTGAGCAAAGACTTGAAACATTTATTGACGCTGCAGTACAGCACCTGAAGGCCAATTTTCAATAGCTCTAATTAAAAATTTAAGAAACCTCCGACGTACCATTGTAGAGACTGCACATTGTAATCATCTGGGTGTTTATTAAAGTTCTTTCATGGCATGGTATGGCGTGTATTAAATAGAGACAGCGCTATACCAACGCGATAGCGCTCTCTATTTTATTCAGTCATTGATGAAATCATTTGATGGTTTTGAGACTGTAATAGCCCTGCAGATTTTCAGTTCCAGTGGGGTTACCATTCCAGAGATGTATCCATCTGACGTCAAAAGTACTCCAAGATATTGGAAACCCCTGATCCAGTTTTTATCGGACATGGCTTAGAATTAGAACTCAATCGATCCGCGTTGAAATCGGATTATTGGTTGTTATCGAACCCGCTGTTGGAAGCCTCTCCTCACACGAGGGAGTGTTATGTTGTTAAATGATATGTACAATTCGTACCACGCATATCTAGTTCATAAGTTTTGTTTATATTAGCGACAGTTATTGTGGGTAGTTTTAGCTTTCATTCTCTCGAATATTAATGTCCAGTAAGGGTAATTTTTATCGTTGATTGCCACTCGCCGACACAGTCGGAAAGACAGCCCTTGAGACGGCAGCGATTTGTGCGCGTGTCACTGAATTTCGTCATCGCTTGTGAACTATCACCTCCATGGACTCCTCGCAGTGCTGATACAGTGCTGGTGCTTCGGTGATACAAAAAACTGCCAGAATTTTGGACATTGTCGGCGCCGACGGGTGATCTCAGGATGAGACGCTGGTGAGTTGGTTTTTCTTTGGTATTTATTGCCTGCCCTGGACATTATCTCGTTCCCCTTAGTTTATTTCGCTAGAATCGCTGGGGATCGCACATGACCATTTAAATGATAAAGAGATTTGGTCCTAATTCAGCTCCAGCTCAGCACATTGTGTATGATATGTACATTATGATTGTATTCATAATTATTGTAAGATATATTTATTTCAAAAGACGTGCTGCTGAAAGTTTCTTGCGCCGCTTCTTTCCTTTCAACTATATCACCTTACGAAGCGGTGGTAGAGTAAAAAAAATTACGTTGTAAAAATGTACTTTAAAGTATTTACTTGCAATAAAAAGAATATACTTGACTTGACCAACAAGCTAACCTAACCCTCCCCCACCCCTCAGCGGCGCGTGCCACGCGGACGGAGGCGCGCGGCGCGGGTCACACGCCATCCGCGTGCTCGACGTGCCGGCCGCCGCGCTGCGCGTGGCGCCCGCGTCCTGCGGCGCCCTCGAGATCACTCAGTGAGTTCATTTTAATATTTATCCATGTATGGAACGGATTTAGAATATCCCTACCGCCACTGGATAAAGGGTACTGACCCTGGTAACTTGCTGGTGAAGATTCTGAAAAATATTCCAGCATATTCTAGCATAATTCAGATGATAACTTTTTCATCAGAAATAGATGTTTAATGACTAAAATGTTTGGGTCTCGGTTTTTAATTTCATGTGGATTTGAATTAATAATGGGAGCTTGAAACTAAGAAAGCAGTCTGGGAAAATAACAAATTAAAATTATCATTAAAAAAAAATTGTCCATATATAAACCACTGATCGGAGTAGGTAGGGCTCTTTCGGGTCAATGTCCTCAAAGGTTATATTAATATGGATATGATTTCGGGATCCCGTTTTAAGTTATCGAGCAAATGTAAATTACTTTTATAAACCTCGCCCTTACTCGGCGGATTACGATTTTTTAAAAATTGTGAACTTACGAAGAAGTTAAAACACTACCATAGGTACACTAGCGCCATGAATCTTAAAAAAATATATTTCGCCACCAATCTTAAATGTGTATCAAAACAAATATAACGTTAAAAATCTAAATAATATATTTCTTCAATCCCGGAAATCCCGGGATTATTGGGAATACTTATCCATATTATGACCGAATGTGGCAAGTACCAAAAACAGCCCTACCTACTCCGATCATAGTATATAACATACATTTATTTAACTAATGAAGTCCTTTTAAATAATCTCTCTATACTTATAATAGGTTATACCTATAACAACATCCCTTTTAATTTTTAAAATAATATGACAAAAACATACAAGTTAATATTTAGCATGTACGCCATCGAAGTGCCTTCGAAGTGATTCGAAATTGCAACTGGTCCTTCCAGAGATATGGTCTTCTTATTTGTAGATGATAATAAAGGTCATTGCGTATCTAACGCCTCGGTAGCGTATACTTCCGTTTGAAAAGTGACCGGTTTGTAGTCGGTGATCCTTTGCAGCATCTTTAATTTATGGTGGTAGATCCTGGTGTGGTACCACCTTCTTACCTATTTCTGCCGCAAAGCAGCAATGCTTGCATTCCTGTGTTCCCGTTTTAAGGGTAAGAGAGCCAGCGTAATTACCGGCACATAAGGCTTTCCACTAATACCTCAACGTTAGCAGTGCATCGAAAACCTTCTTAAGAACATTATAGTAAGGTAAGATGTATATGACGATGTCGCTCCCGTGCTGAGGCGGTAGATACGCGACGGCCTTAAGCCTCGGACTTCACGAGTCCGGTTCCAGCTCCGGTACGGTTCCCTCCTCCCACTTGAAATCAGCGCTTGTGATTTAATGGAGCGAACCGGGATGGAGCCGGACCCGTGAAGTCTTAGCCTTAAGCCCCCTGGACGCAGCCGCTGTGCCGGCAAGCTGTCAGCGTTGGCGCGGGCGCTGCTGCGCGCGGCGCTCTCCGTCTGCATACAGTTCACGTGCCATAGGTGGGTGCGCGTTACGGCATGCTGCTAGTTACTTTTTAGAGCATTACGCTGACTGGCTATCATCGATATTTAGATTTGATTTGATCGCTTCTGGCACATTGCACGGGTTTGGTTTTCTAATCACAACATCTATCTAAGTACTTATTTTTTATAGATATTTATTTTTTATTTTATAGATTGACACATAACATTGTAAAGTGGTCAATGTGTGTACCTATGTGATCTCCACGACACAGGCAACGCCTAGTGTGGAGGTTATAGTTTATTGTGAAATGTTAATTAATATGTGGTAAACGACATGGTTTTATATCGTATAAACACTTTATTGTACACGAATACGGTAAAAGTACAAATTACAGGAATAGTAGCACATATGCACAAAGGCGGCCTTATCGCTCAGAGCGATTTCTTCCAGGCAATCCCTGAAGTTAAGTTGATATTAAAGATTTTAATTTGCTTACAAAACTATTAAAATATATTTCCTTATTGTTATAATTAATAATTATAACATTAATAATTATATTAAATATATAAGTATGTCAAAAAATAACAATAATAACATTACCATTTCATTAACAGACCTCTCTTTTTTATATCGTATCTAACTTTAGGTGTAGTGTGTGTGTGTGTGTGTGTGTGTGGTGTGTGTGTGTTACTTTCTGTTCGATAAATTAGTCAATACCGTTAGCGGTTATTTTGACAAAACTCTAGTGACTTACCTTAGTAGGTATTCTGTAATAAGGAAACTGAATATGAAACAAATAAGTCAATTCCAGCGCAGACTGTAAGCACAGAAAATATGTACAATTCTCGTGCGTGAGTTATTAAAACATGATAGATAACACGTACCAATTATAAATTTATGTAGAGTTTGGACTCGCAATAAGCTGCCTAAATGTTACTCGTTTAGGGTGTACCTTACTCTAAAGTAACTGAGCTCTTGTGGCTATTTTGTAATATTTACGTTTATCTTATCTTATGACTGCACTTCGACTCTCAGGGATCTTTTGTGTTCACCCCTTACCTTAGTCTCCTTCCTGTTCCTTAAAGATGCTTTGCATCAAGGACGCTATATAGCTTACAGGAAGGAGCCTATAGTCTTCAGGTTTCGGGTAGGCGACCTCCAGAAGACTCATACGCTTTCCAGCCAACGAGTCACATTCGCACAGCAAGTGTTCCATTGACTCAACGGTGTCACCACAGGCTCTGCAGGTGGATTGTCTGCCAGTCTCATCTTGTGTAGGAGGCTCTTAGTGCCAAAACGGCCTGTGAACGCCCCTACAATGAGACGGGTGAGACTCCTGTTATGGTTGTAAATTTTTCTATACCCAGTCGTGCCACCATTTCCAATGAACCTCTTAGAGTGTTTTAAGCAGGTCCTTGGCTTTAGCCTTAATGGCTGTTTTGATGGTGCTAATTGAGAGTCCAACAAAAGGCTCAGGCCCCGTAAAAATGGTTTTGAGCCCTTTTTAGCCAGCTAATCAGCACACTCATTTCCCTGCACCCCTACATGGCCTGGTACCCAGACTAACCGAACCTTATTGTGTCGACACAATTTATTAATGGATCGAACGCAATTCAGTACCAGTCCTGAGTCCACCCTGCTTATATACAATATTTACGTTAATCTTTAATTGCTTAAATGTATTACATTGTTTCTGTGGTTTAACGTTTATCGACACATATTTGATACACGTATTGTTTTCCTCGACACTCGGAACTCGTCATTTGACTGCAACTCATTAGTTCAGTTTGATTCATTAATCGGAACAGTAGTACCTGAGTGCCGACTGCTTCACCACAAACGTTTAATATTTCATTGTTCGTTTCAACCATGTGTAAGTGCAAATTGAATGTTAGTTCATTTCATTAGTGTTATTTTACTTGCTTAAAAATTACTTGTCGCGCAAACGTATCTTATATAGGGGGCCGGGAATAACCCAGCGGCACTTCGACCCTTGAGGATCTTTTGTACCTACCCCATTTTACAGGGTCGCGGGCGGTCAACGTGGGGGCTTTGGCCGTCCACTGGCGGGCGACCCTGGGGAAGGCAGCAACGTGCTATGGCCGCACGCTGCTGTGACGGGACGAACCGGGAGGTGGAATGTACACCTCCCAGGAGGAGCCCAAGGCAAATGCTAGAAGGGCACCGGTGCGTTCCACTGGAGATCCCGGAGCCCTCCGATAAACACGAGGCCGGCCATCGAGGGGGTTTTAGTGAGTAGAAATCTCACATAACCCAGTCTCTCCCCCAGGAGGCTGGGTATCTTTCGAAGATTTCCCCCCCGTTACCAAAAAAAAGGCGGTAAATTTACGTAAGTCTTCGAAAAATACGAAAAACTCATTGGTACATGGCACTGCACGGTTTCGAACCCGGATCTCCGGACGCATGGGAGTCAGGTGTCCTAGCCACTGCCCTTTATGTAACTTTCACTTGAGACAAAGTTGGAGAAGCTTGTAGCTACATATTGAATGTAAGTTACTTGATTTGATCTGTATTATTTTATTTGGTTAGATTTAATAATTGGTTTTCTGTGTAAACATTACATTAACTAATCTTTGTCTAACTTTAACTTAATACAAAGTACGAAATTGAATGTTGGTTTACTTGATTTAATCGGTGTGTCAACTTATCGTGATATTGTTTTCTGTGTGTTAATTAACCTGGTTTGATCGTTAATGGTAGTTTAATAACTGTGCTAGTGTCGTAGACGATTACCTCTATATATTATTATTTCTTGTGGATTTGGTAAGTGTAACAATCATTCTCCCAATGTAGATTACTCGCTAGAGAAGTTTAATTTACCAATACTTAACATCAATTATGTATAACTTATAATGACATTTAATTTAATTTATCCCGTTAGCATTTATTACTATTATAATTTAGTATAATCTCTTATTTTATATTGCGGTGCCCTACTCAGGGTTTCATGTATGATCATTAGTGATCGGAGTAGGTAGAACTGTTTTTGGTACTTGCCACATACGGTCATAATATGGATAAGTATGCCCAATAAATCCCGGGATTTCCGGGATTGAATAAATATATTATTTAGATTTTTAACGTTATATTTGTTTTGATACACATTTAAGATTGGTGGCGAAATAATTTTTTTTAAGATTCATGGCGCTAGTGTACCTCTGGTAGTGTTTTAACTTCTTCGTAAGTTCACAATTTTCAAAAAATCGTAATCCGCCGAGTAAGGGCGAGGTTAATAAAAGTAATTTACAACATTTGCTCGATAACTTAAAACGGGATCCCGAAATCATATCCATATTAATATAACCTTTGAGGACATTGACCCGAAAGAGCTCTACCTACTCCGATCACTGTTGATCATATAATAATTTTTTAAAGACCAATTGTTACACATGAAAAGCAATAAATGGTATGAGTATGAGTAATATGGAAACCGCGTCTACCAGTTGACGCTTGGGATGTGAGCATCTTCCCATACATAAGTTGGGCATTGATTGTCATATGTATGGAACTATTATACTTGCACGCATTTTCCCAAACCCTTTGGCTCGCTGTTAGTGCCACGTCATCATTTTAGAGCAGTGTCTACAGGTCCGATTTCTGTGGTATCAATCTATGACACATATAATACCTATCATTTTGCAAGTGCATGCTTTCAAAAAACCGCGGTGAGTCTGTAAAAGTCAATATGACCAGCAGCATTAATCAGTCAGAAAAAAATGCATGCTCTCATGACGTGCATTGTATACGTCAACTCATGGCGAAGGAATGACTTGTTATCACGTCACATGTAGGATTGCAACGTATTGCACTATTAGTAAAAAAATATATTAATAATGAATATTTATTCATTATTAATATATTTTGAATTACAATTTATTTGCACTCATATACATAACAAGATAATTACATTTCATTACTTAAAAGAGTTCCTTTTTTACTTAGAGTAAGTTCACAATTTCACATCATATTTAATCTCCTTTGCATTTATTTTTGGTCATGTACACTTACAGCTACCGGCACCAACGACTTTGCTCATAAACAAGGGTCTCTTTGGGTATTGTTCGATTTACAAGTATTGTGATGTTTTCAATAAACATTATTTTATTTATTTATTTTATTTTTGACGAGGATATTGATACGTTTTTCCTTTTTAGAACGCGCATGTAGTTGAATCTACTCTACTCTCACCTACATGCGCGAACTAACTTCACTCAGCGCTCAACACGGTGCCAGCAGTTCACTGCTTGTAACAATATACCTGTAGATACACTACTTGCAAGGCGATTCAGTAACGATAACTTTGAAATAAAAAAAAATTCTCCCCATAGAAATCGATAGCTGATCAGTGCCAATAAATATGAAGAGTCGATTATTTTTGTTACACCCATTAAATAATAGTATTTTATGCAAATGACACGTAATTACAGCCATCGCTGCGCTCGTATCAAAAAAGAGAAAACAAGTTTAACAATGGCTAATTACGTGCGGTTGCATACAATACTTTTTCTACGACCATGAAATACTTAAATAATTGAAAATACAAACTATTGTGAAGCGTCCAACACGCCATGACAGCTCATTAAAACTCCGTCGACAACAGTGCGTGGTCCAAGTTGTCGTCTCGTGTCGTCGGCATTTGGCTGAGGGGCCAGTTGAAAATCAGCGCTGTGGCTTGCATCAGCATTATGCTTAGCTGGTGTACCCTTTTTGGCACTGTACCACACCAGATATTCTGTGCTGCATGTATTCATCTTTGTATACTTCTGTATTGTGTTCTATATTCTGGTGTTTACAGTGATAAATAAACGTTTACAATATTTCAATTTAAAAAAAAAATACTTGAAATTGTCACGTTTCATAAACTACTAATTTTGTATCAAATTTCATGAAACTATTAATTTTACTTTGTACTTATTTGAGTTGACGGTATCGTAATGTAGGGTAACGGTGTTATAATGAATATTACGACACCGCGACGACCATTACGCAACGACCCTTAGGAATGAAGTAGTTTGTGTTGCTGATTGTGGTTTCATATTGAACAAATTACCAAATGGGGGTAGAAAAACATATTTATTAGGCATAAAGCAATGCTAAGCTTTCTTAAATAATTTAGAATTTTTGAAAAATATATTTCCGCCAGCAGAATTTGAATCGATACCCATCCGTGGGAATGCCAAGCTGTTCTAACCAACTGATGTTACTGTTGCAGTTTCAAATCCTGTTCGCGAATTTTTCGTTAACCATTTACTAATTTACCCATTGAATAAATTTATCCTAATATTATGTAAATCGAAACAAGGTGAATGTTACCGCCAGGATTGACTCCACTTGTGGCCTGCTGACCCTGCACATCGGCGACCGCATCCTGGAGATCAACGGGTCTCCCGTCCGCAACCGCACCCTGGAGGAGATAGAGCGGACGTTATCCCGGCCTGACGCTGTCATACAGGTACCTATCATCTTTTGAACCCCCGACCAAAAAGAGGTCACAAGTCACACACTACCGTCGAATCGCCTTGACTCAGTGAAATCGACAATTATTATAACAAATCTCCAATCGATATTTTTTTCCTTGAAATTGTAATAGAAGAAGAAGGAAGGAGGACCTTCTTTATTAATAGAAGGTGTATTCCGGGAAAAATAAATCGACGTCTAAATATTTATGATTTCTGAGATATATTTTTTAAAAGGAAGGAAGGAGCGCGAGTCCGTCTCTCACTTAGCAGGGTTTTTTTACAAAATTGAATGGAAATTAATTAATCGATCTTTTAAAGAATCGGATCGGTAACGATTCGTGCACCGAATAGGTATCCCTGCATGATACGTCAAACAAACTTCTAAAGGATCATCCGAAAATGAATAATATATAAATTCCGAACGGGACCTTCTTTATTCTTCCCAACTTCCAAGATACAGGTTTTCGACCTAGTTTGTAAGTCCTTTTTTGTGTGCCCTGTAATAAGTAAATAAACTTTTTTTATTTTATTTTTTATTATGTAACAATAGTTAACGTCACCACGCCACACAGATCCGAAGACTCGGATGTAATTCCGAAGGTACCTAAGACTCGGATGTAATTCCGAAGGTACCTAAGACTCGGATGTAATTCCGAAGGTACCTAAGACTCGGATGTAATTCCGAAGGTACCTAAGACTCGGATGTAATTCCGAAGGTACCTAAGACTCGGATGTAATTCCGAAGGTACCTAAGACTCGGATGTAATTCCGAAGGTACCTAAGACTCGGATGTAATTCCGAAGGTACCTAAGTAGGTGTTATTTGGGTATATACGAGGATATTACTGTTTTTAAATAAATAAGTTTTTAAATCTTTTTATTAGTATTTTTTTAAATCTACGTCACACAGCAATTATTTTAATTTTATGTTGTCCTTTCTCGAGAATTGACGCCAATATCTTGTTTAAAAAAGTTATGTAAGTGTTTTATAATTATTAACAAAATGTCACCGATTCCTGTGTAGAGAGACAATCGCTAAAAGAAACGTCCCTTTCACTCGTACACAATGTAGTATATGAGTAAGCGTAACAGTTTCATTTAGGATTAGCCTTGGCGGCCACCCCGGAATTGACACCTAATATGGTTCTGGTAATCCGAAATAAAAGCGATTTATTATTACATAAAATGTATTCCGAACAGCTGACAATAGAGCACAACCCAGAAACAAGTAGCACGACCAAACACATTCCAAAGAGCGCCGTCAAGGAGGAGGACAAACACAAGCACGACACCAAGTCGCCGGTGGAGCGCAAGATCCTCAAGGAAGATCTCAGGAAACTGCACGTTCCGTCCAACCATTCCGTTTTACCAGGTATGTGCAACCCCTGCACTTTGTTGACGTTTTTTCTAGTGAATGATAACTAGGGGTGTTACAGCGTTATTTATTTAATTCCTTCGCTGCGCCCGCGACGCCAAACCGCAAAGTGATGCTAGCGTAAGGCTATTGCCAAAAATACGGCAGTTAGAGAAATTTTACAGTGGGTACGTTAATAGGTCATCAATCTATTAACGTACCCACTGTTGGTGCGGGACCCGTACTGATTGGTGATTTTCACTAGGGATGTTACGGAGGTGGTTTTACCGGGACCGGAGTCGAAACCGAAGGTTTTAAATTTGATTTATCGGAGTCCGAACCGGAGTCGGAACCGGAATCGGAGGCGGAGGTAGAAGAAAGATGTTCAGAAGTAGTTCAAATTTTAAACCGTTTTTTAAATTTTATAGCTTAACTGGCCAATATTTTTTATGATGACGTTTGCGGCAATAAAACATTCCTTTATGTAGTACTATTTGAATATGTGTGCTCACAAATCTGCGGTATAACCTCCGAGGAGTAGGAGAGTCGGAGTCGAAGCTCCGTAACATCCCTAATGATAACATGACGAGGAAACTTATTTACTGTTTGTTGATTTTTTTTGTTATTTTTTTAAATAAGAATATTAAAAGTTTCATTAAAAAGTCTACATTGGATGCGAGCAATGGATACGATTCACTCGTGCGCACCCCTCGCAAACCGTTGTCACTGATCGAGTGTCGCTGTTCACAATTAAGCACTAACCAACACTATTTAATTCGAGATGTATCCCACCCCTTCAGTAATACATTCCACTGAGAGAGAGGAGGAGACTGAAGTCGCGGGGCGGAGGGAGCGGCTGTTCAAGAGGAAGGGACAGGAGGGAGGGAAGGTGCGCGTCATCAAGCGGCGGCAGACCCCCACCTCGCCGCTGTTAGGGGACAAGGAGCGGAGCAGCAGCATGTCACAGTTACTAGACGTGTGAGTAGTTTAGGGGTAGTTAGGGGGGGGGGGGGGTGCAGAAAATCAATAATAGATGCAGACTCAAATAACTCTAAATTATGAGGAAATATGGATGTTTGTTTCATTGTGGTATTCATTTTACTGTACCTTCCATTGTATATTTGCATACAGTGTTGTCGTGAAATAAATTTATTTATTTATTCAAGAAATAGACAAATTGATGGTCAAATGTGAAAACAGAATTGAAAATCGTTGGAAAATAAAATAGCTACATGGAATCAAAAATCAGACGATAGAAAGAAACGGCAATATTACATTATGACGTCACTGTGTAATAGCGCCAAGCAGATCCTGGCTACATTAATATAAAGAACTGTTTTGCTAAAAAGGGACAGAGCATCTCTCCAGTACTGACTTAAATCATTAATATCTCTGATGTTAGTTGAGAAATCTAAAATCTAATTTTAGATCCTTCTTCAGGATGTCCATGTAAGTTGATTGATGGAATATTTTTTTAAGTCAAATACCGATTTTAACACATGCACACACAAACAAACAAACATACATCCTCTTAGGCCAAACGCATATACCGTCTCCGTTTCGTCGTGGTTATAAATAGGGTTGAATCTTCTTGGGAAGGGGTCGGTGGCATTGCGGGCGGGGGTTGTATCCCCCCTAATTCCATTGACTGGTGAGGTTTCCCCTTGTGACCGAGCGCGTAGTATATCGTCGTGTCACGTTTCAGAGTGGACGGCGAGGAGCCGAGCGGCGTGCTGTGCGACCTGAGCCGCGCGCGCTCTTTCCGTGTGGAGTCTCCCGCCGGGCAGAGGGTGTTTCGCGCCGCGGACCTTCTCCAGGTATACCGGTGGTGAAGCTGTTGACCTGACGACAGCAGCCGCTGCTCCCTGAGGAAGGTCTCAGATGAAAATGTGCGACTGAGAACGCAGGCGAGGGACTGTCCGCGGCGTATTATTTAGTCCGTGAAAAAGTCAGTACAGTACTCTATTTCCTTATGTCTGGTTCACAGATTGTTCCAAAACACCAGGCATTTAGTAACTATATGTAGTTTACAATTACCTACAGGTACAACATCAGAGGCTTAAACTATGAGCTACGACGTAACGCACACTAAAAATCTTGTACCATAAATGATTTATTAACTTTGCTAAGTCCACGATATATCTTGGTGTACAGGGCGAGCTGCTGGGGTCGGGGTTCTTCGGCCAGGTGTACAAGGTCACGCACCGCCAGACGGACGAGGTCATGGTGCTGAAGCAGCTGTACCGCGTAGACGAGGACGCGCAGAGGAACTTCCTCAAAGAGGTACTGTGTAGGGGCGGGTAGTGTGTAGGGAGCGGGGAGTGATGTGTAGCGAGCGGGCAAGTCGTGAACGGGAAGTGATGTGCAGGAACTAGAGTGTAATGTTTCTTAGAATTTTAATTTAATTTAATTTGTTAATACTTGCGGTTGTTGGTACTTGATGAAACTTGTAGTACATGATTAGACTTAAATAATATATTGTTTCACGGGTTTTTACTGTGTTTTATTAATTACGTCGTAATTAATAAAATACAGTAAAAACCTGTGACACAGTATGTTATTTAAGTGTAATCATAATTTTAATGTATTTATTAGGTAAACACAACAGATTACAACCAGAGAAATTCAATATAAAGTTATGAGCTAGGTCGTAACCCTTAACGTGTAAACACAGCATGGTTAGGAAGTGGGAAATAAGTGATAGTGATGATAAGTGAGTGTCAAAATTGCATAACTTTAAATTTGATTTACTTATGTTAGTATGGGTAATGCAGATGTTTCATTGTGCTTGCATTGTGCATTTACCTATACCTAGCTCATAACTTTATATTGAATTTCTCTGGTTGTAATCTGTTGTGTTTACCTAATAAATACATTAAAATTATGACTAGAAGAAATGGGAATATGAAACTCAGGGGTTTCCTTTAGCTTATAGATCTCTCCTGAAGTGGAAAGTTTCAACGTTCTAGTCATATCTAATACAAAGTTATAGGCAGATTAAAACAAGCCGATTTTTTTCCTGGATAGGGTGGTACCTAGTGCCCCTAGTCCCTTAAAAAAGAGTCTTGGCACTCCCGTGCCCCGAGATTTATGAAACTACCGCCTGAAGCAACAATAATTGGAATCAAGAAGTTCCACTACTGCTATGACAGTATCCAAAAGTGTTCACCGGAGTCAAATGATGTGTTATTATAGGTGGCCGTGCTGCGGTCGCTGAAGCACCCCAACGTGTTGAGGTTCATCGGCGTGCTGTACAAGGACAAGCGGCTGCATCTTGTCACCGAATACGTGGCCGGCGGGACGCTGCACCAGCTCATACAGGTAGACTTTCACATGACCCTTTCCACTTATCAGCATTTCCAAATAACTAACGGAACTCCCTTCCTTTGACTTTAAACGTATTACAAATTTTTTTTTGAAAGTAATGCATCTTATAATATAAACGAATACATCAGTGTGCCGAAAAGAATGTTCGACCCTTACATAATGAAGATATCAAAGGATTGAATTATTTGAGGTTCCTACCTATGTACATCATTTTTATAATTAGTCAATAGATTAATTTAGATAATATATCTAAGCTTAAGAAATTTTGTGACGTGAATTGTGTAACGTGACTGTCTAAATGTAACGTGTTTTGTTACATGGAATAAACGCTTGAACTTTTAACTTTGAACAGCGTTATTCTATCATATCCCGCAGCCTTCCCCATCTTTATACTTCATCGCTTTAATCTCATCCATACTTATTATACCATCTTTATCGCCTAATAGCTCATTCGGTGAACCCGAGCTCTGCTCAGATGAACAGAAATCAAGTTCACTGAATGAGCCGCATCAACCTCAAACAGTCCCTCGAAATATTTCCTCCAGCATTCCAAAACCTTACATTCTTCATTCAGAAAACATCCATGTCCTTAAGGTTACGGTGTAGGTATACTAGGTGTAGAATAGTATCCCCAGTAACCCTTAGTCGCCTCGTACGACACCCACGTGAAGAGTTGGGGTGGTGCTATTCTTTTAGGCGGGCAACACTCACGCCAAATTATTTAAAAATGTTTTGAGTTGACATAGAGTTCTTTATGTATGAATGTAGTATGTAGTCGACCACTAAAGTATGCCGTCAGTCTAATTTCATCGATTTAATCGTAACACTATCCATCCGCGTAAGTTCCACAAACTAAAATGAAAATGAAATAGTTTGGACGTGAGAGTTATGCTATGAACAAGTTTTATTTACTTAATACAGGCACAATGCTAAGACATCCGACTTACAAACTAGGTCGATACCTGGAATGCTATATTGGAATGCAAGCCAGCTTGGAAGCAAGATGTTACGGAGGTGGTTTTACCGGAACCAGAGTCGAACCTGAATTTATTCTTAAATTTGTGACATTTATTTGTGCACAGACTATTGTTTTTTAGTAAGTGTTGACCTTTTAATGTAATTATTTAATGCCTTAACCTTGGCATTCCATTTAATTTATTTATTTTCAATACGATATGACAACGCCTCTATACAACAGCTATTTTATTATGTAGGTATATTAATTGCTTGAAATGTTGACATTTGCAAATAATAGTAGTCTTTGACATATATTTTTATGTTTTGACAATGCCTCTATACAACAGCTAATTACTGTAATTATTATTATTATTTTCTGACAATGCCCATTTACAGCAGCTATAAGTTATAATTATGTTACATTATTGTTATTTTCTTCTTATTATGATGTTATTGGATGTAACAATTATTCATGATGTAATCAAAACAAGCAAAAATTTAAATTTAACGCTTGTGTAATACGTGTCATATTATGTTGACGCAACCGCAGTGCTCTAATATGTTCCTAATGGTTGAAAATTAATAAATATACAATATACGAAACCGAAGGTTTTAAATTTGATTTATCGGAGTCGGAAGCGGAGGTAGAAGAGAAATGTTCAGAAGTTCAAATTTTAAACCGTTTTTTAATTTTTATTGCTGAACTGGCCAATATTTTTTATGATGACGTTTGCGGCAATAAAACATCCCTTTATGTATTCCTACACTGTTTAATAAAATATTGATATTTCAATATGTTTGCTCACAAATCTTCGGTAATAGCCTCCGATTCAAAATTTTCGGAGCCGAAGTCGGAGTCGGAGGTGTAAAATCAATCGGAAGTTCTGACCTTTCGGAGTCGGAGTCGAAGCTCCGTAACATCCCTAGTTCTGAGTTGGTTGGTCGACTGGATATGAAATGACATAAGTAATGTAAATATTTTTAAGCGGAAACTAAGAGCTCTACTTGTTGAAAAGTGTTGCTACTCGATAGAATGCTTGTTTGGTATCCACGTCAGCTTTGTTTCGTTTTGTCTTGCAAATTGTTTTACAGTAGTGCTTTTCTAGTAAGAATGGTGTTTCTTGCTCGAAGTACTTCGACAAGATGTGAATAATGTGTGGGACAGTGAAGTAAAGTCAAATAAGACGCTGCAGCCCGATCCGTACTTGGCTGGATTTTGAAGTGCCATACTGCGTCCGGGACGCCTTCTTTGGTTCGGATGGTGCAGAAGCGTGGAAGATTCTCCCAGATAGCATTGAAATGTGTAACACCAGTATTTTAATGAAGACTTCAAAGAGTTGTTTACATCAGATATGGCTGTATGGGCTCAGATCCCTTTGCCTTAAAAATAAATAAATTAGTATGTGACATTTAAATTTTTCTTTAATATAATTTATTATTTAACATCATTAGATACTTAGTTTGACATTTGTAATTATTAATTTTTAATTCGCACACAATGTATATTGTTAATCGAATAAATTAATTGAATAGAATTGTTTTCCAGGACACATCGATCCCTCTGAGCTGGTCGCGGCGCGCGCGGCTGGCGCGGGACGTGTCTCGCGGCGTGGGGTACTTGCACCGCATGAACGTGATCCACCGGGACCTCAATTCGCACAACTGTCTCGTCAGAGAGGTACCTCACTCACGTCAATACCTCTCAGCTGATCGCGACTGGCGTAGGCGTGCCAGTTTGACGCATCATCATCGGCGGCCATGTTGATGTTGCCATCTAGTTCTGCTGGTGTTATCTACTGTTTCGACCATCGCGCTCTAGGTCTGCCAGGCTTTCGGCTTCCGGTTCGAGACTGCCTCTCAGGCACTTTGACGCATAGGATTGTCAAAAGAACCTTTTGTTTTATTGCATCAATCAACATACGTAGACATTCTGAAGATGTATCTGAAATTAGTTTATCGATATCTGAACAAACATTAGAGATATTAATGGTTAATGTTTACGAAATGCATTTATCTTCGATACTCGGTGGTCTCCTTCTTCTAAGTCGCAAGGCAAATTTTAAAGGGGTGGTTTGCCATTGCCTTCCCCATTTCACACACTGGTATCTCATTGTGCAGGTTTCCTCACGATGTTTTCGTTCACCGTCAGAGCAGTCGGTAAATGTACGTACATTTACGTCCTTCGAAAAAACCGAAAAACTCATTGGTACATGGCATTGCCTGGTTTCGAACTCGGACCTCCCGCATGGGAGTCCGACGTCCTAGCCACGACGCCACCGACGCTCTTATTTATTATAAGACCTCGGTGGTACAACTGGTAAATTTTATTTAAGAGTACTACTAACCATTCTGGTTGCCCTACTTAATGTAGGATGCAGAGAAAGCGTGTTGATAAAACTGTCAATGCGACGTGTTCCAGGACAAGACGGTAATCGTGGCGGACTTCGGGCTGGCGCGCATCGTGCAGCGCACTGCCAGCAGCACGTTCGAGCGGCCGCGACACTCGCACGCCACGCTGCGAAGAAAACGATATACGGTAAAGTAAACTTCTGTTGTGTGGTTAATGACCAACCTGTTTTTAGAGTCGTTCAGACCGCATATGCCTCTGACTCTAACGACTGCTGAGGCACTGAAGGGGCTCAGATGAAAATAGTCACTTGCAATTTCCGACCATGCTCGTCTTTGAAAAAATTATCAACATAACTATTGATACAAGGGGACATGTAGACCCATTCCGAACTATTTCATTGCACTATATTGCCGGTAACCTATTAATAATTCTTCTATCGCCTAGGTTGCCTGTAAGAGATCGCTCTCAGCGATGAGGCCGTCTTTGTACACTTATTCTGTTTCCTTTCCTATGTAAATTTCTTGTGTGCAATAAACTAGTAGCAGTCTAAACTCTCCCAAATCAAAGGTTGGCTGAAAGAGATCCCTATGGGATAAGCCCGCCTTTGTACATATGGTAATGTTTTTATTTTCTGTGTATTTTTTTGTGTGTGTGTACAATAAAGAGACTACAAACAAACAAAGTATTAATCTATCTATGTATCTATCCACACCACCATTCTGAAATATTAAGTTGTAGTTTAGTAGATTAATAATTAAACCAACTTGATAAATATAATTTCTAACGAAAAGGAGACATAATTATAATTCTTCAAGTGACTTGGTAAAGATAATGAAGTCGTCTAGGTAACCAAAAAAATTAAACCGAGCGAAATAAACATTGATGTTTCGCAGGTGGTGGGCAACCCGTACTGGATGGCGCCAGAGATGATGAACGGGAATGTGTACGACGAGAAGGTGGACGTGTTCTCCTTCGGGATCATGTTGTGTGAGGTCAGTGTCGCCATTGAGAGGGATTTGATGAAAGCCGTAGCTTATAGCCAATGTAATTAAAGTTACAATTTTGAAGTTTGTTATTTGTGTTGTATCTTAATACTGTCTAAGTTTAGTTCGTATTTACCTCACAGAGTGCAATCTGCGTTTTGCGGTTCGGTCAAAACTAATTGCATTGCATTCATTTGGGTTGACTTTATATGGGAGACAATTACTTCGAGTTTTTAATTTTTGTTTAATTTTTGCTAATACTCATTTATAAATACAGTAGATGATCAAAATCATACTCAATTGAGGAAATTAAACACTAAATGCCATGCCGTCTTGCGCCAACCGTTAAATCTCGAATGCACTAACCTTTGTATGAAAACCATAGACAGACAATTCGCGAGATAAGCTAGGATTAAATCTTCTCTCAAGTGGGCCTCTTTATAAGGCCGCCAATTGTATTTCTATTTTGTATATTTTCTTCTGTTCCATATTTTTGTATTGTATTATGTTCATTTGTCTATTGTAGATAATAGGCCGAGTATCAGCTGACCCAGACTTCCTCCCGCGGCGGTCTGACTTCGGCCTGAACGAGACAGCGTTCGCGGACAAGTTCTGTGTGGAGCCCGCGTGTCCCGAGCCCTTCTACCGCGTGGCCTTCCTCGCCTGCCATCTGGATCCTGATAGGAGGTACTAGACATTGTTTATGCTTGGACTAAATCTGCATTTGACCACAATCTCATCTGACCTAAGTGACGATAAGGATAGAGCACGCGGATCCAGTAATTCCTTTTCACTTTAGCCTTGAAAATTCCTAGGTTGTATTGGAAAAAACAGACGGCAGGTTGTTCCATTCCATGTGGGGGGCATTCATCCCCAATCCCCATATCCTCGTCTCATACAGAATTCAGCGCTTTTTGTATCTGAATCGAATGTAACCGTTTTCGGGCCCTGATCTCAACCGAATTTCCCACCCCATAGACCGCCATTCGAAGTGCTCGAGATATGGCTGGAGAGCCTGGTGATGCACCTGTCCAACCCCGGCCCGCTACCACCCAACCTTCTCGAAGACATACTGCAGTACGCGCACGGGGCGTCAGAACACGGGCACGCCACGCCGGAGTGGTGCGCGCGCCAAGACCACCAAGACAGCGGCATATTTTGTGCGGCGCGCGGCCAGCCCGGCTGCTGCCAGGGCGGCTGTGGCCGGGACGGCTGCTGCCCGTTGCGGCGCTCGCCCAGTGCAGCGGAGCCCGCGCCGGCCATTACCGTAGCCAAGGTGAGCTCTTGATACCAGCAGTTGTATAACCCGTCGCTAATCGCTGTCATATTTTCCTAATTTTAAAATTGTTGTTTGTTTATAATATACCTATAGACTGAGGTCGGTCTAAAATCTACAACAGAGGTCTGTTGTAGAATTTTGACAGATGGTATACTAGAGCCGATTGTACTACGAAATGTCCTTAAAGTGAAGTCTTCATTAAACTACATGCTATCCAAAAAAAATGTTAATACTTGCAGTTGTTAAACCTGTGAAACAGTATATTATTTAAGTCTAATCATGTACATGCTATCCCTTTCTACGCCATAACTGTACACAACACTAGAAGCACACGCTAAACACGCTTCTTCCAACTCACGGTCAATGTCTTTTATTGTTCCGCAGTCTAAATCCAACGCAACCCTCGACGCGAGCCCACCCGAAGCCCCAGAACCACAAGAGCGCCGCGGCCGGGCTCTGGGCAAGTGTGTGTCGGCCAGCCACATCTGTACACCGCCGCGACCCATCGTGACCGTGACCAACCTGAGCCGGAGTCACCATGCGTTGGCACCGGGGTACATCCTGCGGGCCGTCGGGACGAGCATCAACATTACTAAGGTAGGGCATCAACATTACTGAGGTAGGGCATCAAAATGACTAAGGTAGAGCATCAACACTACTGAGGTAGGGCATCAACATTGCTAAGGTAGGGCATCAACATTACTGAGGTAGGGCATCAACATTACTAAGGTAGGGCATCAACATTACTGAGGTAGGGCATCAACATTACTAAGGTAGGGCATCAACATTACTGAGGTAGGGCATCGACATTACTAAGGTAGGGCATCAACATTACTGAGGTAGGGCATCAACACTACTGAGGTAGGGCATCAACATTACTAAGGTAGGGCATCAACATTTTTCTTCTGTTATGTCGTGATTTTTTGTTAAATCGCTGATCCTCACTTTTGTATGGGAGCGAAATCCATCTTTTTCAATATATCATTTAACGTTATCTTTTTGGCTCACTGTTTGTGTGAACTAAGGGAACTGATTCACAAGTGAACTGAACGCATCACTATTACAGTAAACATGGCAACATTATAATTCTTTAGCTGCGCAGCGAGACGCGGGGGCGGAGCACCCCGCTCCACTCTCATTTCGCCGTCGACGTTCTCGCTCGTGATTTACCTTTCCCTCCCCACGTCTGTCGCCACCCAAGGCGCGGTACAGCTTGTGCTTCCACTACAAGTTACGTGTCCCTGTAAAGAAAATGTCACAATTTCATAGAACACAAGTCATTATCCGTTATCCGATGCTTTCGTAGGTGGACGACATTACCCAGTGGCTGGACCATCCGCCGCCCCTCAAGCGCAGCAGCCCCGACGCGCGGCTTAATGACCTCGCGCGGGAACAGCATAAGACTAGGAAGGTGGACCAGCCTGACACTGGTAAGTCTTACATATCTTATCTCATGATAGGAGGCCGGGAATAACCCAGCGGCACTTCGACCCTCGAGGATCTTTTGTGCCTACCCCATTTCACACACTGGTCATCTCAGTGTGCAGGTTTCCTCACGATGTTTTCCTTTACCGTTAGAGCAGTCGGTAAATGTACGTAAGTCTTCGAAAAATACGAAAAACTCATTGGGTATATGGCACTGCGTGATTTCGAACCCGGGACCTGCTGCATGGCAGTCCGTTGTCCTAGCCACTAGGCCACCGACATCCACCTGGCTACTGGACGACTCATCTTTCCACCCTTACAGTCTCAAAATCAACTGCTAACTACTAATTATCTCCGACACAGGTAACCTCCCTTCCTTCCTGCGCAACCAATCCGTCGAGGGTCTGGAGACGAAGTACAAGCACGAAGTGGACCCACCGTTACCCTTCTGCCGCCACATCAGCATCCCGGACCACTGCGATGTCCGGAAGGTGGTCGAAGACAGCGAGTCTTCGGACGACGACCACGCAGACATGGGCAAGTGGTATCGGAACGTCAGCTCCTTCAAGAAAATAGAGAAAATGGACGTCGATCAACACAAAAACATCCTAGCTGGCATCGTGAAGAAAGGAGAAAACTTACTATCAAAAATATCCAGCTACGACGTTGCAGATGTAACTTTAAGAAACGCAGACTTAGACGAGAGGAAAATACCGGAGGTGGACTGCAGGAGGTTCAACATAGACTACTTGACGAAGAGCCCGATAATGGCGGAGGGCGTGAAAAACATTCCAAAGACTTTAGAAGTACAAAAACCCACGGAGAAATCTAGTTTTTTCACTAAAAAGCTGCTCTCACCTAAACTTAGTAGGTTGTTTAAAGCTAACACCGCAGAAGTTGTTAGAAGTAAGGGTGAAGAAGAGAGTGAGAAGGTAGATAAGTCCAGAAGTAAATTCTTCATACAAAGGCCGGCGTCTCCCAACATTTGCCGCTCATCGCATCGAGTGAGACCCGTAGACGATGTCGCCAAGAAACAGGACACCAACGTCATTAAAACAGACTTGAAGCTAGCCAGCATGGGTAAACCCATGACTCCAATATTCCGGCGACACCTGCCGAATGAACGACCAGATTTCGCAGACGGCAGGTTCAGCTACCGCGATCGAAGACCAAAGTACGACATGAAAACTCAAGAACCAAAGTTCGTAGACGTCGGCCGAAACAGGATTAAAACCCCGATAAATGCCCTCGAGAAAACCAAACTAGCTCCTTTGATAAGAAGTTCCCACGCTAACAACATTCCCGCTTTAGCGACTGTTCCGGAGAAGAAAGTGAATGTCGAAAAATCTGATGTAGCGGTTAAAAGACGCGAGCCGGGCATATCGCGGAGTAACTACGTGAGCCTGGCCAATTTGAAGATTAACAGCAAGAAGGATCTGGAGATTAATGAGGAGTCCAGGCAGACTGTGAACGAGAGCTCGCCGGTCGAGCGAGTTATTTAGATGTGGGGCACGAACAGTGGTTGGCGGAACAAATATACTGCCAAGGATCAATTTACATTGCTGCGGAATGGAATGGAAGCGAATTTTCGCAACGTAATTGTACATAGCATAATGAACTTTATGTCAATTGAGAGCGTCGGCGGCACAGCGGCTAGGACACCGGACTCCCGTGCGGGAGGTCCGGGTTCGAAACCGTGCAGTGCCATGTACCAATGAGTTTTTCGTATTTTTCGAAGACTTACGTACATTTACCGACTGCTCTAACGGTGAAGGAAAACATCGTGAGGAAACCTGCACACTGAGATGACCAGTGTGTAAAATGGGGTAGGTACAAAAGATCCTCAAGGGTCGAAGTGCCGCTGGGTTATTCCCGACCCCCTATCATAAGATAAGATAAGATATTATGTCAATTGTGTAACATACAAACTAAATACGAGCCAAAAAAGAGGTCGCGCGTCTTCCGGGGAATCCTCGCGCATTCTCGAGAATTCCCCTAGCGGTAAAGCGTATTTAGTTTGTATGTTACACAATTGACATAAAGTTCATTATGCTATGTACAATTACGTTGCGAAAATTCGCTTCCATTCCATTCCGTGGCAATGTAAATTGAGCCTAACAGAGCGCCTTCTACCAAAAAGAAAAATCTTAATATTTTCTCCTCCCCATACGAAATCAGCACACCAGTTAAACTTGTATGGAAAGTCGAAAGATTTATCGTATTTCTATATTTTATTTTCACTTGATATCTCCTACTAGTTAGGGTTACACCCGGAAGGGGGAAAGTGGCCCCTACTGCTGTTTATTTGAAATACCTGTCACATTTTGATATTTTGTTCTTGTGTGACCATTTCAGGCAAATCTAAGATTCAGTAAAATTTTGCAATTAGCAAATGTCGTAATCAAGTGTTCCGTAGTGTTCCTATGAAGGTCAAAGTGGTCTGACCCCACGACCCAGTTACAAAGTATACTCTTGCCGTTGAATACTGTATATGTGTTGTAGTTGATATACAAATGTTGAGTTGTTGTTTGTACTTACGATATTACGTACGTACAGTCCGCCACGGGTCAACCTATCTGAATTATACCGTATTGTGAGGCATAAGGTTGAGATTTAATCGAAAGTTTTTGCCAGATAGTGGTCTTAACTAGTGGTCGGCTGTACTCTAGGTAGAGCATTTCATGGTTTACCGTTTATTATCTAGTAGTTAACTAGTGATGACAGAATATATACTTTTCGTCCATAGTTATAAAAATTTTCATGTAGTTTAAATAACAGTATTCGTAATGTTAGTTTTTTGGTGCGTTTTTAGCGACCAGAGGCCCAATTATTAGTTCTGCTGTCGTTCGAGGAAACCTAATCTAGTAATGTATTATTATGTATTATTCATTCAATGTCTCGGTTTAAACATGACAATATAAGTATGCAATTATATCAGAAAAATGCACAAAAAATGGTTTTGCAGTGCCATATATAAGGGGCTATCCATAAATCCTTGTCTCAGGTGGTCACATTTGTGTGACCTCCCTCCCCTAGTGTGACGTCACTTATGCAATATTAAATTTTTTTAAAAATTTAATATATCAGCACTTCCTAATTTATTTATATATTTCTATTTAAAACCTTTTTCTATAAAATTAACAATAAATCAAATATTTTAGAAAATTTACAAATCATCAAATCAAATGAACGATACAAAATTTAATCATCTTGTGTCCGTGTGACTTGAACCCGTTTCTTCTTCTTCTTTAAGATTCACGCATTTGACGTCACAAAGCTTATGAAACCCCCCCCCCCCCCCCCCCCTCGCACCCCTTCCACTTCCTGTCACACGATGTCACACTTTGTTGAACCCCTCTCTCCCCCTTGACGTGTAACGTAATATATGGATTGGATGACCCCTAAGCAAAATTGCTTTTTTTTCTTTCGTAAGCAAATCCTCTTGATCCGATCAATTTTTTCAAGAATGAGTCTTACATAAATTAAAATGGTTTCCTACTTATGTATAAGTTATGTATCTTTTTTTAATTTCATACTAGAAATTCCAAATTCGGGCCTCTGGTCTTAGGTCAATATAGTTACGGCGGTGCCTTCGACCAAGACCCAAGACTGCACGTAACAGCTTTTCGTCAATTTATTCACTTTGCAACGAATGTTACCGTATTTGATAATAGCGCTGTATACACTGGTTGTTTTATATTATGGCTGGTTTACATTGGTCAAGTGTTTAGCGAAGTGGGTAAGGACAGTGGCGAGTAGAATGGCGGGTTAATCGTATTTTTCAAAAGACTTACGTACATTTACCGACTGCTCTAACGGTGAAGGAAAACATCGTGAGGAAACCTGCACACTGACATGACCAGTGTGTAAATGGGTAGACAAAAGATCCTCAAGGGTCGAAGTGCCGCTGGGTTATTCCCGGCCCCCCTATCATAAGATAAGATAAGATATTATGTCAATTGTGTAACATACAAACTAAATACGAGCCAAAAAAGAGGTCGCGCGTCTTCCGGGGAATCCTCGCGCATTCTCGAGAACTCCTCTAGCGGTAAAGCGTATTTAGTTTGTATGTTACACAATTGACATAAAGTTCATTATGCTATGTACAATTACGTTGCGAAAATTCGCTTCCATTCCATTCCATGGCAATGTAAATTGAGCCTTACAGAGCGCCTTCTACCAAAAAGAAAAATCTAAATATTTTCCCCATACGAAATGAGCACACCAGTTAAACTTGTATGGAAAGTCGAAAGATAGATATCATATGATAAGAATGGCGAGTTATTTATTAAAAGATAATCCAACTGCTTCATTAACCCTTAAACAGTTTGTCTTGTTACTGGTATTCCTCGTATACGGCTAAATTATATTTAAACTAGAAAAAATAATTAAAAAAAACGTTATTCAATTTCAATTGTCTACATACATACATACATACTCTCAACATCTTGTATCATTCACAACATGTACTCGTAATTATACGCAGTTATGGATAGATAGTTTTATAAACCTATCACCGCGACGGCGATAATAGTCAAACAAAATTTTGAACTGTTTGTGTTTATTATCGGAATGTCCTGTTTTATAATCGGAATATTTTATTATTACAATCATGTCTCTTATGTACATAAAATAGGAGGCACGCAGTCCTCAGTTATTTGCTATTTTTATAGGCGTAGTATACATTCGCCTCTGCTTCTATTATTATTAGTAGTATAGTACTTGCGTATTTTAATTAGAAGCAGTGATGCATTCGCAACACAAATGTGTTTTTTACAGACTCGCCACTGTCCACCGGTTTACACCACTGTACTTACCCACGACGCTAAACACTTGACCAAGTGTAAACCAGCCTTTAGTATCAGCGAGCTATGCATACGTATGTCGTGTGAGCAGAAGACGGGAGTTACAACCCGTCGGAAATATCTGTGGACTTGGAGTAGCGATTCATCTTCAGCATCGAAAGTCGAAATAGATATTAAGTCCATTTCGTTCACTCACATAGACAAGAACATGTGTGTAAGCGTAAGAAAACATTCCGGAGCCGCTCGACTTTGCATGTCACGTGCCAGGTCCACAGATATTTCCGACAGGTTATACAAATAACAATACACATTTGTAACTTTGTCATTTGTTTCTTGTATGGAATCACGTCTCCTTACATATTGGCTCGCTGGTTAGTATACACTTTTAAATAATAAAAATATATTACCTATATAGTTAATCTTAGGACGAAAATGATTTAAAAAAAATGTACAATTAAAATTCTGTCCTAACGGCTTAGATAACTCTGATATTATTTTGTAGTTAAAATGAAATGGTGCCATTATAAAGATATTTTATCTAAAAATCCTGACCAGGAAAACAAAAATTGACAAGAAAAATAATAATAAAAAAAACTAAATTAAATCTACAGATTTAGGGTGCCCGTACACCAGGAAGCGAGGAAGAAACCGCCAATAGAATTACTTCATTTTACTCGTGATGTGATGCTGCAAAAGGAGATTGTACCCACGGCTTCGCCAAACATGGCTCATTTGATAGATCTCACCAAGGACTACATCTTTCATTATGGAACAAACATCCTAAGTCGTGTAGGATAGGAGCTAGAGACCAAAAATATCTTCATACTAATTGCTCTGATTCTATTCATTTAGTTTCTCCAGCGACTAAATAAAACTTCTGTTCCACACGACTTAGGATGTTTGCTCCCTAATAAAAAATGACGTTCTGGGCGAGATCAATCAAATGCACTATGTTGGGTTCTTTCTTCTTCTTCTTTTCAGCCTAACGTAACCCATCGTTGGGTATAGGCCTCTCCATGTGCACGCCATTCTCCTCGATCTCTAGCCGTTCGCATCCACATCCTCCCCGCCGTCTTCACAATGTCGTCGGTCCACCTCGCGGGCTGCCTACCAACACTTCTGCGCCCCACTCGGGGTCGCCACTCGAGCAGTCTTCGGGGCCACCTATCGTCCTGCATTCTACACACGTGCCCTGCCCATCTTCACTTAGACCTGGACACTATACTGGCTATATCCGGCACCCTCGTCTTTTTCCGGATCTCGATATTCGGCACTCTGTCCACGAGGGAAATGCCTATCATGGCACGCTCCATCGCTCTTTGTGTCACTTGGAGCCTTTCAATCGCCTGTTCAGTTAGTGTCCAGGTTTCCGCTCCGTATGTCATAACTGGGAGGATACACTGCTCGTACATTCGCCTTTTTAGGTAGATAGGGATCTTTTTGTCTTTTAGCACGTCAGACAATTTACTAAATGCAGCCCATCCTAGTTGGATTCGTCGATCTAATGTTGGGTTGGAGGCGAAAAAATATATGGTCCAATCTCTTCTGGTCGCAATAATGAAGTGATTCTGTTATGGATTATTTTTTTCACCACCTCGCTTTCTCGCACAGCTCTAGTGAACAGGCAACTTTTTGAGATTATTTTCCATTATTCCCGTTTTGTTTTTCTGAGCAGGCTCCTTCATTACCTAAGATTCCTAAGAATTATATTTCCAAACAAATAATTGTGTATCGAATCTGTAATCAAACGTAATTAATCATCCAATATAGAATTAAGTATAATTTTAAGTTTTTTTGACGATCTTTTTTTAACTTAATTAATTTATTAACATTCTTATTTTAATCGTATAAGTTTTAGATGATGTTTTAAAAGTCTGAATTTTATTTGTGACACAGGGTGCCTTTTGTACGTATAACTTGAATTTGGTATTTTTTAAGATCTGATTTTTTACTTACTACTGCAAGATTTAAAAATGTTTTGCTAATTCTGATGAAAAATTAAACGTCAAGTTACATTTATACTTTTCGTAACTAACGTGCTGATTGGGCGAATATAAAATATTAGTCCAGATTGGGTGCAAACGTAAAAAAAAATATTATGTGCAAAATATATAGAAAATAATATTAGGTGCTATTTTATTAGCGGCAAATATTTCTAGGGTGTCATCTTTGGGTTAATAATAACATAAGGGCAAAAAGATTATTTTTTTACTTACTCGTATACTATTTTAGCGTGAGCGTCGTTTGCCTAGTGGCTAGGACGGCGGACTCCCGTGCGAGTCCGGGAGGTCCGGGTTCTAAACCGTGCAGTGCCCTGTACCACTGAGTTTTTCCGATTTTTTCGAAGATTTACGTACATTTACCGACTGCTCTAACGGTGAAGGAAAACATCGTGAGGAAACCGGCATGTCTGAGGTAATTAAAAGTTTCCGAAGGCGTGTGAAATCCACCAATCAGCACTGGGCCCGCTCGGTGGATCATGGCCCGTACCTCCTTGTGCAAGGGGAGGCCTGTGCCCCAACAGTGGGGACATTAATAGGTTGATGATGATGATGATATTATTTTTGAGAGAAACGACAAAATTGTTTCCTTGAAAATTCTACTAATGAATGAATTATTGCTATTCTAATACTGAAATGAGAGGTATTATTACATGGATGAGTTTATGCCACCAAGGCGCAAAATATTGGGGTTTATTTTAATTACTATGGAAAATTTTCATACAAGTAACGGTTAATTTTTCGTGTGAAGTGGTACAAATGACCGATACATCCCTCCAATTATTTGCTACTAATAAAATTGGACCCTGTGTAATATAAGAAGACATCGTTAGATGTGACTTGACCCTTATGCTAATTTTTTATTCGATATACATACCATATAATTACCAAATTATGATATTTTTTTAGTAATCTCATTTTCTTCGACAGCGTATGCTCAGTTTTACCTTATCTGTGATACATTTCGTTCGTAAATCGCAATAAACGAGTATTTTAGGCGTGTTTAAGTTTAAAGTATGGTCAAACTGAATTATGTGGACGCTTGATCACTGGTATAAGAAACTTTGGTCCGTCAACGGCTCGTTCACACAAGTCCGCCACCATCCGACCTACCGACATAGTGCAAAGTTTTCGGTTATTTATTATTATGTATGACCGCTCCCGAATACACGTCGCCAAAGGTAGAACGCTAGAAATAGCAGATTATTGCACGGCCCTAAATTGTCATATGTAACACCTAATTTATAACCAAAAATCGGTCAAATAAATGTATTTCATTTCATTTCAAGGTTGCTAAAAATGATTTCGGTACTAGCGCTTACATTAGCTAACTGACTGCTGCTGCTGAGGAGCTCGTAGCCTATAAACACGGTCCGAAAGTAATCATGCAGGTTAAGCGACTCGCGTCGTAAGTGGCGCGCTCGGTACCTGGATGGGTGACCGTTAGTGGCATATTTCTTCTGAGCTCCTCCGTGCCTCGGAAAGCACGTTAAGCAGTCGGTCCCGGTTGTTGTCGTTCGACAGCAGTCGTTAAGCCATGTCAGAGGCCTACGGGCGGCCTGAACAACTCTGACAAATAGGTTGGCCACTAACCATACGATACGCAACTGCTTACATGAGCTAGCTGACTGTACTTAATAGGGTATTTGACTCATTTTGTTTTATGCATCAATCAACTTACATGGACATCCTGAAGATGGATCTGAAATCCGTTTATCGATATCTCAACTAACATCAGCTATATTAATGGTTAAAGTTAGTACTGGGGGGATGGTCTGTCCCTTTCTAGCACAACAGTCTTTATTATGTAGCCAAGGACCTGCTTGTATGGCGCTACATATCAGTGACGTCACAATTATCTATTGCCGTCTCTTTCTACCGTCTGATTTTTGATTGCATTTTATTTTTCAACGGATTTTAATTTTGTTTTCACATTTGACTATCAATATGTGTCTAATTTCTTATTTTTATGAAATGTATTTAGTTTTTGATACTTGTCAAATACCCTATTCTTAAATCGTGAATAAACAGGTAATCGTAAATAACTTTTCGGGTCGAATATTCAATTTTGTTCGGTCGCTGGATTAAGTAGTGTATTCGATATACGGCGGCCAGATTTACAGTTCAGAAGAATACGATCACCGGACTACACAGTGTAATTGAGCCTTTTCATGTCATTTTTAAAACTACCTACAATTTCGTTAAAAGATACAAGGTTTCCTATATTAGTGGTCACGCTATAGAATGGCTTCGATTCCAGGGTGGCCACCAAAATCCAGATTCTGTATGAGTCAACGGGACTGACGTTTCGTTTAGCGGCTACCCCTGAATCGATGCCAATATATTTGTATGATTTTTAAAATGTCCGAGAATAATGTTAACACATTAACAAGTAGCAATAACAACGGATGTCCGTCTGCGAACATTCCATTTTTTTTTGTATTTGCGTGTTAAGTACAAATGAATAAAGGAATATATTCGATACTATACTATTTTGTTTCAATTCCTCATATTTGTAGCCTAAAGCAGATGATTTATCATATAACTCTGTGCTTGCTTATCTTTTTATAACATTCTCTGTTTGTAGGGGCGTTCACAGGCCATTTTGGCACTAAGAACCTCCTACACAAGATGAGACTGGCAGACAATCCACCTGCAGAGCCTGTGGTGACACCGTTGAGTCAATGGAACTTGCTGTGCGAATGTGACTCGTTGGCTGGAAAGCGTATGAGTCTTCTGGGGGTCGCCTACCCGAAAACTGAAGACTATAGGCTTCTACCTGTAAGCTGTATAGTGTCCTAGATGCAAAGTATCTTTAAGGAACAGGAAGGAGACTAAGGTAAGGGGTGAGAGCACAAATGATCCCTGAGGGTCGAAGTGCCGCTGGGGTTATCCCTGGCCCCCCTGTCGTAAGATAAGATTCTCTGTTAAATAGGTTCCAAGAAGTTAATTAGTAAATGACATGTTTCATTAAGTTTATTAATATATACATTGATAAATCTATTATAATACTAAAGCTAAAACTAAACATAGACTAAGAAAAAACAATTGAAATCGTATATTCTCCATTACCTCTGGTGGGTTTTTCCTGAAATTCATTTTTTTTGCAATAAATATAGAGGGCATAGTTTATCAGAATGTTTGTGTAAGGAGGTAGACTAGTAAGTCTGTAGAGTAAGTTGTAATCATCGTCTACAGAAATCCCACCTCACTATAATGTTGTTATTATTAGGGATTTCGATGCTCTGTTAACCTTGAGGATTTGCTACGAGTGCCTCATGTGCCGGTGATTACGCTGTTCTACCTTTCAAACCGAAATACAATGCAGCATTGGGTGTGTAAAAAAAAAGGATTTGTTCATCAGAATTGACTTCAAGAATCGCAATGAAGTAAGAAATGAAACTAAATATGAACCGTAAAATACTCTTTTATTCAAAAACAATTTTCTAACTGGTTTCAAACAATTGGGGCATAAAGTATCCCAGTTCACGTAATATTCAAACATAACGTAAGATAGACAAACTATCAGTACATCTGAAGAAACTATAAAAGATTTCGAGTTTAAATACATGGTTCCTAAAATTGTAGAACACACTACGTTTGTAGATAGGAATACAGCGTGCAATATTGTCATGATTGGACATCGAGAGTATAACCCGAAGTTTAGGCCCAGCGCACATTGGCGGAGAGCCGGCGAGGTGACTGCTTCGACTAAACCTTGACTTCTCTAAAATACGGTTGAGGACCGCGCGTGGCGGTTGATTTTGGCACGCCATTTTTAACCGTATTTTAGAGAGAATAACGTTTACTTATTTTAGAAACTAGTGAGACATTTTAAAGTATAACTAATTACGGATTACTCACTAATGAATTGAATCCGTAATTAATTATAACATAGTTTAAATTGTTATCGAAGTAGTAGCTTCGCCGCCACTCTGCTAGTGACCGTTGGGCTTAAGATTACAAATAAACATACAAAATTCACAGTTTAACAACTACAGGCCGGTAGTTAAAAACAATATTACATTACAACATAATTACAATATATTTTTATGTCATAATTGTAATGTACCTAATTTTTGTTATTATAAAGCAAGGTCTGTAGGCAGATTTCAAATATTTTTGTATATTTTATAGTAATATAGTCACAACACGGATATATCTGTAATAATTTTAAAGACTGTGCTAATAGATTGGACGTGCTTTTTAATATTCAAACATTATTCTATCATTTAATACTTGCTGAGATATTCGATAATAACACAATGAAATTTAAAAATAATTTCCTTTTAAACGGTAAAATATTTAAATGAATACATCAAATTAAAGAGTACTTTTATAACCCTTAGAATAATATAAATTCAGACTAAGTTATAAACCCCCGATTCTTTTTTAAATATCTTAGGGTCAAGTTAGACTAAACTTGAATCAGAGGTGTCTTTGTAATTAACTAGCGGACATCGTCCTCACTAATATTATCAGTTTCACACTATAAATTACTAACTTCGACCTATTCCGCTCGAATTTGCATTTTTTTTACTAAAATAGTAGAATTACATTATTGCATTATTCAAACTATAAACTAAGAACTCCAATGTCGGAAAAAGTGTCCGTAATTTGGGTTTTAGCACTTTTACGGATGTTTCGAGCTGAATAGATGAAATCAGTCTAATTTGACTTGTAAGTCATAGTCAACTAGTGTTCTAACGTGTATAAACTATATCAAAAACCATAGAGGGGTCTATAGCTAACAATATAGGTAGTCTATGTAAATCAGGTATACGCGGTAATTTAGACTTACGACTTAGACATAGTTTCAGACATGTATTTCCCTTAAAACTATGGTGAATCTACACTTGCTATTTGTAATGGGGCAATATGACTTAAGTATTTGTTCAAATATCGCTTGCAAGTGGTCGAGTTTATGCAAACTGCGCCATTCCAGGGTTGAAAAAGTATCACTATAATTGTAGTTACAGTGGAGTCAATTCTGGCGTGGCTGCTAAATCTAACGCTCACTGTACATGGATTGTATAAGAGTGAGGGTGACATTTGATATACGTTTTTATTTAATTTAGCGAGGGACACTCCAGAATCGGTGTAACAGAACAATTTCCAAAAAGTTAATTCAGTTACCGATATTCATCGCTTCGTTTCGTGAATCGGGACTCGCCACTTGCCCCATTAAAACAGTCAAGCAACTAAGTGTCGTGATAACAATCATGCAAGTGATATGTGCAATAATTTGCTAAAACGGTGGACTGTACACTATCTAAGATATATAATGTAAATCTCAACTAATAATAGTAAATGCAACGTTGTGAACATCCATACTACAAAATACTACGGAAATAAAAATGCAAATAAAATTACATGTCTACAAATAAAAACCACAGAAATATAATATTCCATCCATCATTTAAAGCGTATCTATATCTAGGCATCACTTGAAATTTTTTATTCAACACACAGCTTGTAAGCTTTCGACAGATTCGTATACTTCGTGCAAGCGTTGTTAAAATTATCGGTCATAACATTTCTGGAATTTGGTATAATTAGCACTGGATTTCCTACAGGATTTTTTGATTTTAGTGAGCCATAGTGACTCGGATGGCGAAAGACTAACCGTCACAAAGCTGTGTTTCACTAGTGCAGCCGTTGGAGAAGCTTAAGTCCAGCAGTGGACTAGAATGATGATAACGAATATATCAAAGAATTTCGCATGGTGTTAATCTTTTATTAACTTTGCATGATCTGATTATTTTATTTAAAATTATTTGCTTTTGAAATACTATTAAACGCGTCGTCAAGGGCTTCTGAAGCGATAATTGTTTCCAATTAGAACGTTAAAATTACGTGTATCTATATGATTTGAATTTAAGTTTATAATTGAAAGTGAAAAAGTGAGATACCTCGAGTTAGCCTCGTGACCGTCGTACGTTTGCGCGAAGTATAGCTATTGTTATCAAATATCTTTATTCAAATTCTACCGTAAATTCGATCCCGATGTTTTGTATACCAATTGACATCAACTTTGGCTTTCAATAATTGAAACCGAAACCAATTGAAATCCGTCATTCATTTCTGATTCTCATTTAGCACCAACTTACAATTTAAATTCATATCCTAACGCAACTAAATATTCCTAGATACATTATATTCGTTTCGGGTAAATTTTACTAGTTATTACTATAACTAAAAGTCACTTTGAATGTAGACTAGTTTCAATTAATAAATAGTACCTACAGACAGACGAAAATTGGCTTGATTACAGAGGTCGACTCTGAGAATATGTAGGGATAACAATAACTATTGGTTTAAGATCAGCCCACATCAGTCACGCGTCACCGAAACGGCTTTTCGCGAATTCATTCAAAAAAATTAACGACGATTTTTTTTTCTTTCGTAAAAGTAGTCCTATCGTTACTATTCTGGTGTGTGCTGACCCTAATGTTGGTAAAGTCAGGAAATAGCAAAAAAAAAACATCTAAATTGCCTCTGGATTTTTCTACGCATGTATATGCTATATACAAATTATGTTTCACTAAGTAACTCACTCGGGCATGAGATCAAGTCTTACATATATCAGTAGGATGAGGGCAGTAGTGCCGAGCTGGTGATAAATGGGTTAAATATCACTAAATATTGGCACATGTTTATTCGAGTCGCTATAGGTATCTAGTAGCTGGTTTTGGCCGTCCATTGGCGGGCGACCCTGGGGAAGGCAGCGACGTGCTATGGCCGCACGCCGCTGTGACGGGAGGAACCGGGAGGTGGAATATACACCACCCAGGAATAGCTCAAGGCTAATGCTAGGAGGGCACCGGTGCGTTCCACTGGAGATCCCGGAGCCCTCCGATACGCACGAGGCCGGCCATCGAGGGGTAAAAATCTCACATAACCCAGTCTCTCCCCCAGGAGTCTGGGTATCTTTCGAAGATTTCCCCCACGATACCAAAAAAAAATAGTATCTAGTAACTATGCACTATTCGATTCAGTTAGTGTGATCGGTGATACAGTAGTTTAATATTTCAGTGTCTTGAAACACTTATTTTACAAAAGTGTGTAATAACTAGTCCATAACTTGTTAATCTACGGTTTATAATAGACTTTGTATTTGTTAATGTTTTTTTTTAAATAAAAATATCGACTTCCCATATAAATTGTTTGGCCTTTTGCTGCAATATGTATGGGAAGCTGATTTTTTCGCTTGTATGGATAGTTATGATACTTCCTGTATTATTGATGTATTTATGATATCATTAGCAATCAAACATCCTTCCATGTCTTTGGAAACAATCACGAATACAATTTGATTTTAAATAATGGCAACTTTTACAAAAATCAAAATGTCGCGATGTGGCGACGATGTATGAAAATTTCCCGTTATTTAAATTCTAAAACACAATACATATAAATTACATAAATAGTTAGGCATAAAACGTTTTGATTCAGCCAATTTGTTCAATCAGTTCATACGAATACGCCAAATATTTACTATTTTTCCATCAACTCATTATGTTTAGTTAGACCTTTTTTCTTACAAAAAACTATAACATACTTGAAATTAATTTTACATTTTTTTACACCGTACAAAGTGTATCTAAACTACGTCCCACACCTGTGTACATGGTATAAATATTCTTTGAAAATTCACGAAAAATAAAACACAAAAAAAAACTATAAAAAACTTATGTTCTAACTACCTACATGTGCATCTATATTGACAGGTTCACTGGTGTGGACTACATTATGTTGATCACACTCCATAGTTATACAAAGTGCTAACGAAAACTTTCATCATAATGTTTTAAGGCGTTAATAAGATGAATTTTTATTATTACACACAAATAATATATAACTCAGACAAAAAAAATGTGAAGCACAAAGGGCGTGACTTACCTCTAAGAGAGATCTCTTCCAGCAAACACCAAAAAGCATTTTTGCAAAAAGAATACAGAAATCAGTTAAATAAGGCTACTATTTTGCAAAATCTGAATGTTTTTAGTGACTTTCAAATTTTTCTAATATTATATATAATTTCCGCGTTACTTTGCGGAAATCCAATAGTAATTATTTAAAATAATAATGATTGAATTTAATTATTTTCCTTGTTAGACCCCCAGTTCCCCTTCCAGTGTTTAGTAAGAACTGCTGAAGACTTTTTGATGAAAGTTTTCTTAACCCTTTTACTATACAAAAAAGAGGCCTTCAGACAATACAAATAAGACATGAGAGGCAGCACCCCACACCAGACAGGAGTTCCCCACCTCAGTGCGGCGGCGACGCGTTGACGAGGCGCTGGCGCAGCCGCGCGAATTTCCCATGCACGAGACGCAGCTGCGCGCGCAGCCGCGACGACAGCTCGCGCTGTAACGCTTGCACCTCCACCAGCTCGCGCCGGAGTTGCTGGTAGTCCGATCGCACCTGAGATGAGCGGGGTTGTGGGTCACGGTGGTTGGGCCCTGAGTAGGTCCGACCGAATGTTCGAACAGGGGTACTTTAATAATATTTTTGATGTCCTCGACATATTCACGTGTCAGATTTGTAACGAATAGTTGGAGGAGACTTTTTGGCTAGAATACCGTAGCACGTTAGATGAATGACTGCCTAAATGAACTGAATTTAGAATATGTTTCTCTAAAATAAAAGTTTAAAATTACAAATACAATATACCTATGCCTATATTTCGCTTGTATGATCGATTCCTTGGTGAACCGCGGCATAAGCTAGAATTTAATGATTTACTTTTGTTTGATTTACTCGAAAAAGAGTTAGGTATTTAGTGTCTTTTCAAACTAAGATAAACTAAACTTAAACATCGGACATAGCGTTTTAGTATACATATCATAGAATATAATATACTTTGGTTTAAAATAGCACAGCGATACTTTGGCGTACAATGCAGTTCGAATATTCGGAGGGAAGCACACAACCCAGGGGTAACGAGGATTGATACCACCAAAACTACACGTTCTTGGCGGCATCAAGTAAATAGTACAAGAAACAAACTGTCTAACAATATGACATGAGTATGGTCGCACTGCACCATATCTGGAAGTATTATATGTGTGAAAATGTAAGTTTAAAAAAAACATTTTTCCAAAATAAATATTATGAAAAGTAGAAGCACTGAAGAAAGTAGATTGTAAAACACAATATCAAAATCATAAGGCTGGTTGGAAAAGGCTTAAGTCTGAATTTGCAATAGGGTACGGTATCATGGAAAAACATAAAATAAAAACTCCAATCTTCTGATGTAATTTTCCAGGATGATAAAAACAATAAAATCTTACAATTTTTCGAACCTTTGAATAAAATTATTTGTCTGTTTTTTGCAAATATTTTATAAATTATAACGCATCTTTCACTTCCGCGGGTTTGCTGGAAGAAATCTCGTTTAGAGATAAGTTCACCTTTTGTACAATGTCTCATTTTAATTGTTTTTATTAAGTCTATTGTTGTACAATAAAGTGTAAATAAATAAATAAATAATTTAAAAAAATGTATTTTCCTTAATTTCTCCCAAAATTCAATGTTAATAAATAAGATTAAAAACTAAATTTGTCTCAAAAAATTAAAAACAATGGCTCAAAACAGACACGAGCAAGCGCTCCAGATCGAATTAACATCATGACCATTGTGGTGGGTGAACCACTCTCAGCATAGGCATGTTAGCCTAGTTGGAGTGGATATTGGTAATGTATAAAACATTACCAAAAAAAGAATACCAACATCATTACATGCTATAAAATAATGTATTTCACACAGAATTTCTCAGCCTCTCCCACAGCCAGCCTTATGTAAAACGATTCCAATCGAAAGTAGAATCTGTTAAAAATGGCCACACCGGTGCCTCCTGCACGCACTCGCACGGCGAAGCCCTATAACAAAGCAGAGTAAAACACCGGGCCCTTTCTGCAGGGCTTTGGGGACCGGCTTAAATTTGTACCACATTTAAGCCTCGGACTAATATCAATAAGCATGATAGTTACAGCTTGCCATTTTTCAAGATTTTTTATTTAAAAGTGGATATTAAAAAGATACAGGCACACCACTTCCTATGAATATGAAAGTTTTACAACAAAACTGAAAATAAATAACTTCTTATTATCTCTGCCTACCCCACAAGGGACATAACATGAAGGTAGGTATGTTAAAAAAATAATTAAAAAATATAAAAAGTAAATAAGATGTAAATTAACGTACATTAATCAATCAATTTCTAAAATTACAAAATCACAAAAATCCGCATGTACGGGTGTAAAAATTAAATTAACTCTGGTTTCATGTATCTTTAAAAATCTTGCATGTTTGATTAAATATACAGTTTAAGATTGTAATACATAAATTACTGAAAAATCACAAGCTGTAAGCAACATGACATCTGCAGACTAATATTTTCCTGACCTTTGTTTGACCCTATAATGCAAGGGGCTGAAAAACAAACATTATTTTTTTTATTCTAACTGTCAAATATCCATTAATTAATTAAACAACCGGCATGTAGTTCCTTATCCGAATTGGAATGTTACTATGAAGAGTAACGTGTGAGTAACATTAAACATGGGTAACTGACACTAAGAATTATGACATCATTCAATGTGTAAATTGTTTCAATTTGAGTCACAGGATTAATTTGAACATCCTTTTATTTGCTAACTGAGATATTGTTAATTAGGGGCATAGTTATTGTTAGAGGTTTAAACTTGTTGTCTATGTTAATGGTGCTGTTGGGTTTGACATGGAGTGTCTTGTTGACACTTTGTGAAAATTAATAAAGTATATCCATTTATCTCAAGATAATCGCCTGTATTTGTAACAGTATGATAAATAATTTAAATCTTTATGTTGTAAAAACAACATAACAGCTTCTAATCATATTTGTGTAAAATTTTCCAAAATGGATACAGTCGGAAATATCTAAAAGTATGTTAGAAGCAAAAATATGTTTGGAATTTTTTTTAAACCCTCTAAACTAGACCTATTCTTTATATATTATCAATGTTACATAGATTAATATGAATACTACAAGCTACCGAAAGAACTTTTAAAATTGGTCCAGTAGTTTTAGATAACTATACCAAACCTAACCGATACCTTTAGATAATTCGGACTATGCCAGGAACTTTAAATTTGTTATTATATATTTAGACTGAGATCTCTCTGTAAATTCATGTAACAGTATTGGAATGTATTATTCAAACATTTATATTACTGAGTAAATTGAAATCAGTACGCCAAATATGCCAATAAATATATTACACAAAGTATATCACCTCGGAGACGGACTTGAGCAGGTTGATGACACACACGTCCTGTGTGTCGCTGGGCACCACCAGGTCTCCATCGGGGCCCTCCATCTTCCACGCCATCAGGTCCAGCTGCTCGTCCGTGCGCTTCACCTTCGCATCACATTGCGAACCGTTTATCAACAATAATGCTGTGTACAGTGGACAACACATCAGGCCTTATACCCTTTAGTACTTCATAGGTTTAACTTATTTGATAAAATTCATAGGAACATCAGGAATCATAACACAAAACTTATTGTAACAGGATTCCACACAGTACCTATCGTCTTCCACTGTACATCTGACTGTTGTCATTTACCATTAAGTGAGATAGAGGTCATATAAAAGGTTGAAGAAGACTTAACATGGAAATTTCTATTAGTGTAAATAAATTTCTATTAATGTACAATGGTGTTTATTTAATATGTAGGTGAGCTAGTTCTGTAGATAAACTAAAACATCACCCGAAGGTTTTCTGGTAGAGACAGCATAGGTGATAAGGGCGCCTTCTAAAAGTCACCTTGATTTAATATTAAAATAAGATAAATGAACACAAATTCAAAACCATTTACCTTTTACAGCCGTCATTCACGTCGGACGACTAAAAGGTCCTCCCCTTTAGTTCACTGTTCAATATTAATAATTATAGACAGAAAATGGGAAGAACATAATATAGCGGCTTATTGACCTACTTCCCTAATCCCGCTACAACGGCGCCCATAATAGTAAAACCAATATTTACTCAAGAAAAAAACGCGCCACTCACCGTCTCTTCGAGGTCCTCCATCGTGATCTCCTTATCAGTCATATTTACAACACAATTTGGAATTTTTATGTGATATTTACGAAGAAAATTTTAAAAATACTTGAGCAAAGCAACCATTTTCACGAAATGAAATGACGTTTTTGAAATTCAGTGTTGCCCAATACAATATTAAGTTTTTACCTACGATCAATATGAATTATTACAAAATTGAATATTTTTTAAATACATACACACCTTTACGCTATGTTCCTTGCGGGGTAGGCAGAGAGTACGGAGCGCTATGAATCCCTGTCTTGGGACGTTTCTCTTGCTTCCTCTACAGTCGGCCTCTAGCGAAAGTATACCATCTGTCAAACTTCTACAATTCAAATTTGAAATCAACGGGAAAGCATTAAGGTTCATTTCAGAATGCAGAAATTTGACCGATGGTATACACTACCTAGAGGTAAGCACAAAAATTATTTTTTTAATATATATTTTTTTGCAGATGAAATTTTTATAACTAACTTACCACTTTATGCGCTAGGTCACTAAGTAACAATACCAGTTGAAATTTTTGTCATAACTTCTACTCATGAAATAATAGCCAGCCCCGACGCATATGTATATGAACTTATTCGATAGATTTTTGTGAATACCTTCAGATCCATTGGTACTTTCACTAAATGGTTATAAACCTTTTATGTAGAGTTAAAATAGAGCTTTGCGATGGTCCTAAAAATTGCAACTTATTCCTACAAAAAATGTCAATTTTTGATTTAGCACTTTTTCCTGTTGAGAAATTTAAAATTCAGACTTTCCATCTTTTTCCCTTTGAGAAATTAAAAATTCGGACTTACCACCTATTGCACTATATGATCTAGTAGCTATATCAGTTGAAAGATTTTGAATACCTTTATCAGTGACGAAATAATCGCCTGTTAACACTTAGCTGTTCCACCTGTAAACAAGCGCTGCAAAATAGTATATTTCTTTCCCAAACATCGAGGTAAAAAATAATAACTGGTATCACATTTCTGAAATGTCAGTTGTTTTGCGTTTTGTTATCAAATCAATCCCGTTCAGTTTGGCGGGAACATTTTGAAATTTAGAAAATTACCTCGATTTATTAGGATTGTCTCTTAAAGGCTGGTTTACACCTTTTTAAGTGGCAAGGGCAGTGGACAGTAGGATTTTGTTTGAACTGTTCTTGCCACTTGAAAAGTTGTAAACCAGCACTGTCCTACTGTCCACTTGACTAATCTCTCGAAAAGGTGTAAACAAGCCCTCAAGGGAAACGGAAATTTTTAATCCATTCAAAATTCAAATGTGTGAAATCAGCACTGGGCCCGCTCGGTGGATCATGGCCTATACCTTCTGCAAGGGGTGGCCTGTGCCCCAACAGTGGGGCCATTAAACGGCTGGTGATGATTAAATAAAACAAAGCTTGCTATATTTACATACATTTATTTCTGTCTTTATACTTATAAGACGCAGAGACGAGATAGGGATGGTTGTGAAAGGAGTTATAACGTTAAAATGGTGATTTACTTCCTGTAATATTCACCGATGCGCTAACATCGACTAACTTAGATTATTTTTTGACTTTTTCAACATTTTTCGTGTGAATCTTAGAATTAAATAATGATGTGGCATATCGTAACTATGTAACTACGTACGTACATAAATAATTTTCACATTTAATGATAAGGTCAAGAAAGAAACTCCAGGATATGAGAAATGGGTTCATACGCATAATGTAAAGTAAAATACACTTTATTACACAAATAGAAACCACCAAACAAAAGAGAAAAGGAAATAGTGAAGTACAATTTAGGCGGTCTTATCGCTAAGAGCGATCTCTTCCATGCAACCTTCGGGCAGAGGAAAAGATTTAGAAAAAGAGTAAAAAAAAGTAAGTAAGTAAGTAATACGTTTATTTCACACACAGCAATGACCGAAACAGTTATAATTATAATAAAATAATTATGTAGTCAAAGGTAAACATATCTAAATCATGTCTGATGGTCTGCTGTTGTTGTGAAAAGGGCCTCAACTCAGCTTATTGCTGCAGACAAGAATGCCTCCAGCGCTGGTGTAAGAGGTAGTAGACGTGCAATCATTAATATGATATATGCAATCATAATGACCCATTTCAGGTATTTTGGTGTCGCATAATATCCTTCATGCAGAAACGAATAATGTTCTACGCGTATACGCATAATTAGCATTGATTGATTGTGAATATGGCCTGGACTACACGAGTTCGGTTCGCTGCAACCAATCACGTATTCCGCCCTCCCCACACTTGAAGACAGCGCTTCGTGGTTGGATGAAGCAGACCGAAACGGGGCTGGATCCGTACGTGTATATTTCTGGCCTATTAGGGCAATATAAAAAAGGTTTTACACTGTTATGCTATTTGAAAAAAAATATACATACAGTTAGCTATAGCGACGACATCGGGCTATAACGACGTCGAACGCCGGTCCTGTCGCCGCGCCGTCGCTATGACCGAATTCTACTATATTTCTTTTGAGAATGTAACCCTCGGTGCTTCCTTATCTGGATGGAACCGTCCGGTATCCGATCACTTAGATCAATCTGACCACGGCTACTGTTTTGTGTCCCTGGTCAGATTGATATTTAGGTGTCCGTCTAGATCGTTCATACCTACCTATAGTACGAGACAGCCCGGAATGCGGGTTTCTAGTACGAGCATTGGTACTGTACTGTTGGGCATTTGTTAGCACTAGTTGTAGCGCACAGAGCCGCTTCCTATTTTAACGTCACAGACTAATCAGAACACGTCACTCCAGCGTCGAATGTAGACGTCCTGAAAAGACGTCTTTAGGCTGTGACAAATTGACGTCACCTGAAGAGGCTCCCGACGTCGCGGAATAACGTCTCTTACGTCGAAAATGACTGTAAATGGACGTCATAATGACGAAAAAATACTACCAGAGTTTTGTTCACTTAAGTGTGTCGATGTATCGTGCGCAGCGCAATTTAACACGTTAACTGTCCATGACCCGCAAACTGGTCATGGCTGGTTCCTAAATCCGTGACCTGTAAACGGGTCATTCGCCTTTTAGAATTTTATGACGTAGGTATAACGTAAGCCTAGTAACATTTACACAATACATCTTGTGGACGTATGGCGACTAGGTACAGTTTGAGCCCGGACACTACGTGTTAAAATATAGCAGTTTGGGACTGTCACTCTCCGGCAAAATGTTCGATCGGTGCGTGCTTCGAACCCATTTTGTATATAGACCAAGAGCTGTTTAATATTCATAGCTATCTTCAAAATATAACTTTGGAATATTTTTATAGGATGAGAACAAGACAAATATCTTCAAAATGACGAGTCACTGTTCCATTATCTATTGATTGATCAACTTGAATTACCAAGTTTGCCATAGTTCGATATTGCACATAAGTTTCGAATTAATTTTCAACCTAGACTGCTATTTATAGTAGAATTGAAACCGAGAATTTTAATGAAAAAATAAAATGAAACTCAATGATATAAACAAATTCTATTAGAATTAACAAATTAATTAAATAAAATAGTAGTCGCTACCTACATATTTGTACAAAAATTAAAATTTGATTAATTCGTAATATACATTGACACTACGAAGCTATATCATAAATATCTTGTCTCAGACTTTATTATAAATAAAAGAACCAACCAAAAAACAAATTTGTATTCCACTTAATTTTTTTTCGAAAATTCATTATGTTTGTTATGTTAACAGTAGATGTGAGATAAATAATTAAAACTACAGGGTCGCTTATAGTGTAAAATCGCAAAACATTATTAGAACAAATAGGTGCGTTTCAAAAGTGATCAATAAACGTGAACTATAAAGTTCCTTTGGATTGACACTTACCTTATAACCTATGATCGGAGTAGGTAGGGCTGTTTTTGGTACTTGCCACATACGGTCATAATATGGATAAGTATGCCCAATAATCCCGGGATTTCTGGGATTGAATAAATATATTATTTAGATTTTTAACGTTATATTTGTTTTGATACACATTTAAGATTGGTGGCGAAATATATTTTTTAAGATTCATGGCGCTAGTGTACCTATGGTAGTGTTTTAACTTCTTCGTAAGTTCACAATTTTAAAATATCGTAATCCGCCGAGTAAGGGCGAGGTTTATAAAAGTAATTTACAACATTTGCTCGATAACTTAAAACGGGATCCCGAAATCATATCCATATTAATATGACCTTTGAGGACATTGACCCGAAAGAGTCCTACCTACTCCGGTCAGTGCTTATAACTGACAATCCACTGAACACTAACGGACCCCAGAAAAGACGCTTATATATGAGGAGCTTCGGAACAAAAACCGATGATCACTATTTAGGTCATAATTTTTTTTAAATATTTTACATATCTTTCGGCAAATAGATCTCTACAAAAACGGTTACATCTTGTTCAAAATAATTATTAAAAATCCACCGTCCAGCGACGGTCATTTCAAAACCCGACAAATTCATTTATTACCTTACAATAATAATTGTTGTCGATACAAAAACCAAGAAATCCTTATGAAATTTTACGTCATTTATTTATTAGATTGGTTCTTCAAATATCGATAAATCTGTACTGACGGCACCAAGTCCCGACAAGTGCATCCTAGACTTCACCAAAACACGATACCTCCAAAATTCTTTAATTAATATCTAGAAAACCTAAATTGTTACCTTCCATTTCATTCGCTATCTAACTTATCATTATGTTTACCATCTTTTGGGATACATTTTTTTGGTGTTTACATCTTATTAAGTAAACAGGTTTTTTTAGGCCATTAATTTTAAAAAAAATGTTTTTATTTCTAATTTGTGACAAAAACATAAATTTCGATTTATCGGTTTTTGTTTTAACGCTCCTCATATATACCCTGACCAGGGAAATAAAACCCCTGCCACTGGTACTTTTATAATTTATGTTAAGTTTATGTTATGGAGATCAGTATGAAAAAAAGTTTCAGTTCATTCCGCTATATGACAAGGGTTTTATATTGGTCAAGGTAATCTTTTACCATTGAAATCTGTAAGCAAATCATACGGAAATGTAAGAGTATAAGTTCTGACTGCTGAATGCAAGGTGTTACGAGAGGCAAGTATTTGTTTTAAAATACCAGTACAATGGTGCAACGTTTGGCTGCGATTTTGCACTGTAAATAAATGACGATTCACTATTGTAAACATTAGCTTATGCATAGTGCATAGATCACTTTCAGCAGACTAACAATTAAATAAAAGTCAGTGGCTAACTGACAACGCCCTATTCCGAACGCTCTCCAAAAATAGACTCGATTCAGTGTGTTGTGGATGTGGATCCAGGGTAGACTGGAAACAACCTAAGATTATGTTTTAGAGAAAGCGGAGCGAAAAGCGTAGGCATACAGCGATTTAATTATTTAAAATTAGTTATTATCTAAGTCTGCTCAAAGGCGGTGCCGCATTGGACGGTTGAAAATATGAGGTTCGCAATCAATCGAAATAATAGATTGAACCCTTGTAAAGTCCTACGGAGCCGAAACGTGGACACTGACGGTGCGACTGGTCCACAAATTGAAAGTCGCTCAGCGTGCTATGGAAAGAGCTGTGCTCGGAGTATCTCTGCTGGATCGAATCCGAAATGAGGAGATCCGACATAGAACAAAAGTTATAGACGTAGCTCATGAGATTAGCAAGCTGAAGTGGCAGTGGGCCGGTCACGTCTGTCGCAGAACCTACAACCGCTGGGGGAGACGAGTTCTGGAGTGGAGACCGCGCTTGGGCAAACGTAGTGTGGGACGCCCCTTGCTAGATGGAGCGACGATCTGCGCAAGGTGGCTGGCAGCGACTGGATGAGAAGAGCTGAAGATCGGGCTCAATGGCGCGCCCTGGGAGAGGCCTATGTCCAGCAGTGGACTAGAGTAGGCTGCTGATGATGATGAGATACCCGTCACAAACAACTGTCAAATTTGAAGATGAATTCGAGGAAACACATTTTATTGATGCAAATTTACAATAATGTATACTTTTGCATTTTAATACCGAAATTTGATTACTTTTTGTATAATAACATGCATTTCATATATATTATTTCATTAATAATCACACTATAAGTGCTGTCAGTGTGACGGGTATCTCCAGTTTATTAAAAAATGAATTTTAACATAGTCCCGCGTTGCCAATATTTTAAATCGGCGGCGCACTATAGGAACTTTGGAAACAAAAATTAAAAAAAGGAATAATTATATAATGCCCTAAAGTCACGTTACGTAAATAATTTGAAGTAAAAAAACGCTATAATATGACTGACACAGGTAACGTCGCCGATTTAAAATATAGCGACCCGGTACTGCCACTTCAGAGAAAAATATTCAAACCTCTTCCGCAGCAGATTATCCAATGAAGCGCAACCTTTATATGCAGTAAAATGGTAAAGTACGCGGCACTATACGCTCCATTCCCTCAAAAACGCACCCAACATTACATAAATCAACCTAATTTACTATAAGTTATAATGATCACCATTATAAATACTACAATATTAATATCATGTAACTTATCTAAGTTAGGATTATTGTGTCGGTAGTAACATTCGGAACTAGGGGGAACTAATCGGCCAGTTTCAAAAAGCGTACCTATTCACCCTTTAAATCTCGGTGCATACGTTTCTATTGAACGCACATAATTGTCACATTGACTGTATCATAATTTCATAATGGAATCCATTTGTTTGTAATAATTAGTGTCGGAAATATATGTGGACCTGGGGTACGATTATGGCACGTATCGACATGCAATCTATCTCATCTACTATCATCCTCTATCGTATAGACGCGGACATATGTGTGAGCGTAACGACACATTCCGTAGCCGCTCGAAGATCAGCCGAAAATCAGCATTATGCTGAGCTGGTGTACCCTTTTTGGCACTGTACCGCACCAGATCCCTTGTGCTGAATGTATTATATCCTTGTATACTTTTGTATAGAGACAGCGTCGGTGGCACAGTGGCTAGGGCACCGGACTCCCATGCTCCCGCACTATAACACAAAAAACTCCTCCGGTCCGGGTTCGAAACCGTGCAGTGCCATGTACCAATGAGTTTTTCGGATTTTTTCGAAGACTTACGTACATTTACCGACTGCTTTAACAGTGAAGGAAAACATCGTGAGGAAACTGGCATGTTTAAGGAAATTAAAAAGTTTTCGAAGGCGTGTGAAATCCACCTATCAGCACATGGGCCCGCTCGGTGGATCATGGCCCGTACCCCCTTGTTCAAGGGGAGGCCTGTGGCCCAACAGTGGGGACATTAATAGGCTGAAATGAAATGAAATTTATTTTTATTCGGTCTGATGATGATGATACTTTTGTATTGTGCACTTGCTGTATTCTGGTGTTTACAGTGATAAATAAACGTCTTTCAATTTTTACAATTTCAAGATGTCGAATTTGCCAGAACGCCCCGCTCAGGTCCACACATATTTCATAATACAAAAATCATCAAAATTAACTCTTCATTTTTCCTAATAAAAATGTGATTTTCTTAGATACCGGCCACACTTCATTTGCTGCTAGTAGACCGTTAAAAAATACAAAATCGTCTTTATTTCCTATACAATGTGAGCATTAACTGTGAAATCGCTTTGTGAACTGGCCGCAAATCAAAGAATACAATCAGTCGCTCCGCGCCGCTCCACGGTAATCGTAATTGACTACATTCGAGACCCCAACCTGTAGTGCCATTACCTTTCTCAAAACGATGAGATGGCGTGATAAACAGAGACAATGCTATCGCGTTGTCCCACCCGATAGTAGTTCACACACCACACCTACATACGACCCGCTTCTGGCGCTTACACGCGCTATCGGCGTATTCCAGGCCGCTTCTCCCCGACCCCTCCCTCCCCAGCGACGTCCTAAGCCGAGGTCCGTACCCACCTGGGTGCCCTTAGGCAGTCGCTTCTTATAGTAGCTTTTAAGTCCTCCCCCAGCCTGGAGCGCACTGAGCGCTCGCCCCCAACACCCCGATGAAGCTGTAAAGGTCATTAGGACCAACAGCAAAAGACAGTTTCAAAAAAGAAAAATATGCTATCGCGTGGGTATAGCGCTGTCTCTGTTTAGCACGCCGTCCCATGATATAATTAGCTACCCATGCCATAGACCATGAAGAACGGTAATAGCACCACTGGTGTCCTCGCCACACTACCCTACTCCACGGGGTCGTCACAGATCACTTTATATTCACCAAAGTGGAGTATTCTCATTTTGTAATACGTAACAGGTCTGTGTCGGTTTGAAACAAGATTCTTGCACGTTCCACATATATACGTATGTATGTGTACAATCGACCACAAGTAGTATACCATCTGTCAAAAACCTTTGATTAAATCTCAACCTTATGCCTGCGCAATGTATCATTCAGATTCTCAATTTTTGACGTTTTGGGTAGGTTGACCTGTTGTCGACTGTATGTTCATTAAATTAATTGGTGGCCCTTTTTTTTAACATGCTTTCCATCCCTATTCGATGCGCGTAATCTGCCTTAACGGTCACTTGCAAACAGGCTGCATCCGTGCGCGAGTTAATAGCAAAACCTCCTCGTTTTTCGCTGAATTGGAGACCTTGGGATTTCCCCTGTGATGCTGCTGGATATCCTTGATGAGTGAAGCCTAGACCGACGATTTTTCTGTTTTTTCCACTTTCGTGACCATTACATAGTATCCCCACAGTATCGAATTCGACATTCACATATCGAAATAAAATCCAAATCAACCGTCGAGGAACAGAATTCTCAGACAAAACACTGAAATATGCCATGTAAAACCTGTTCACATACAAATCAAGACTATACCCCACATTTAGGCAAGGGGCCGCCCCCATGTCCGTCCCGACCCCAACACGTCGGCCCTATGGTCCCGAACTGTACCATAACTAAAGAGAGGAACTATGAGTGGGGTGTGACGGTCGCTCACTTTAGCGAGTCCGTCTGATCGAACGTGACCTCGTTAACTGAGACCGCGTCTGAGGACAGCGCCTCTTTGAGAGGCTCCACGCAGTTCTTTGGAATCACCGTACCTGGGTAGAGAAACAAAGATTCGATCAGAAAGTGGTGAAAATAGCAAAGTAATAATTGGTCTACTCTAGTGACCAGTACAGTACGTGCCCACACTAGTGACCAGTACAGTACGTAACGGTTTTTTTTAAATTATGTAATTTTATTTAAACTTTCGAATCTATTTATGTTATGTTTATTATAATATTTTTTTTAATAATTGTAAATTCTTACATTCGTATGTAATGTATGGCGGTGACTCCCGCTCTGGATCGTACCTCTTCCAAAGGATCTCAGTGGCTTTACAATGTAATGGGTACCTTTGGATGGGGATCTGTTCAGGATCGGGAGTAATGACTGTACTTTTTTTTTAAATGTATGTACCTATTTTAATTTATTGTTAATTATTATTATTTGACGAAAGATTGTGATATTGCGGATTGTATATTTGTATTTTTGTAATGTAATGACTTAAAAGAGTATCTGTGAAGATCCACTTTCAAAAATAAACACCGACTTTGAACACACCCACACTAGTGACCAGAACAGTACTCACCCACGATCTTGAGCTGGTCGTCTGTCTTGATGCGCACCACCTGCATCTTGTTGAGCTGCGAGCGCGCCGCCAGCACGCTCTCGACGCGCGCCCACACGGCCAGCACCGAGCCGGACAGTACGTGCCACGTGCGCAGCCGCAGGCCCACCTGGGACAGAGAATACTCGTTTATACCACGTTGACGTGTGTACGAAAACCGACGGCCGATTAAAGGCCATCATGATAGATTACGCGATATTGCGTGCCTGTAGTCGGCCAGCATGACCCGTATAGAGCGTCCATAAACTGCGCAAGCCCACCTCGCAGTCGGCGGCGCTCCTGCACGTGCCCCTCCAGTACGCGTGGCTGCACACGCGGAGCGAGGCCGCGTACTGCGCCCGCCAGGATGTCTCCGCCTCCTCGCTGCTTACTTTCTTGTATTTCTTCTCGATCTCCGCCAGCGACTCTTGCCGGAATTGCAGCCCTGTGTTTGGCCTGGAACGAGGAGATAGTTTTAAAAGATGCGAACTGCATTATTCTAACAGTCACAAACCCGCGCCGAGGACGAAAATGGAAAACGCGTGATGATGGTAAATTGACGATGAGGACGAAAACGGAACACGCGCCTTTATTATTCGCCTTCTTATATCCTAGGGTTGTATTTTTCGCCCTTAGATCGCAGCTTGCCTCTTCCCAAGAACCGGCCTAATCCCGTATATATCATAAGACCTAGAATTCCCTCTTATATCTTGTTCATTTTGGGATGATTCTTTAGATAGATGCCATACAACGTAAATTTGTCGTGTTTTGCGAATAATGTCAAAATTAAAATTTAAAATGTTGCTACGCAAAATATATGTTATACATAAAACATCATAAAAATGCTATTTTTGTATTCAAATTATTATCTATTTATAGATTATTGAATGTATATTGTTTCAAATAAGATTGATACTATATTTATTTCAATAACTGCGCATACTTACTTCGGTTACATATTTACATCGAATCGTCTAGATCCTTTTCTCCGTTAGACTCCTTTAAATCGACAACTGCTGTAAAAAATCTTCAATCGATTTCTTGTAATCGTATGTAGTGTAGTAAGTAAGTAATACGTTTATTTCACACACAGCAATGACCGAAGCAGTTATAATTATAATAAAATAATTATGTAGTCAAAGGTGAACATACCGAAATCATGTCTGATGGTCTGCTGTTGTTGTGAAAAGGGCCTCAACTCAGCTTATATCGGTGTCTTAGTGGATACTATTCTACCCTGTAGACAGCATTAGGCTCGCCACCTATCACGTTTGACCACCAAATCTTACGGTGTAAAGTGGGAACTACCTGTGATCGAAGGTGGTTTCTTTTTATATGTTCTGCTAAACCCGCATTTGACCTCGATCTCGCCTGATGGTAAGCGACGATGGAGCATACGGGTCCAGTAAATGCCTATTCACTCTGGCCTTGAAGATTCCAAGGTTGTAGGTTTCGGGAGGTGGTTCCTCTGTCTACCCCCCTCGGGGATTATGGACGTGAGAGTTATGCTTATGGAATGTAAATTAATTATTCGAAATCTACTTTTAAAAGAATCGAGTCGAACACCTAATAGGCATCCCTATATGATACGTCATACAAACTTCTAAAGAATCGTCCCAAAATCCCTTATATATTCTGTCCTAGTCATAACTAAGTTGATCTAGTAGTAACTCCTAATCTAAATGTGGCAACACCTTCAGACTAACCTGAACAGCTGGAACATCTGCTCCTTCTTGCTGAGCTTGTCCTTCTTGATGTTGGGTCGCACGGCGACGCACAGTACGGCGGTGTATTTGTTGTTGCGAGCGTGTTGCGACAGGTAGAAGCCTTCCTTCGGCAGCGTCATCAGCTCGGAGGCCTTCTCTAGGGCCTCGGTCCAGTCCATGCCGCGCTGGAATGGGACGTTTGGAATTACAAATGGGACGTCTAAGATTAGTAGTCATTTGAAATTAGAAACGTGTCATTTGAAATTAGAAACGTGTAATATGAAATTAGAAACGTGTCATTTGAAATAAGAAACGTGTAATATGAAATTAGAAACGTGTCATTTGAAATTAGAAACGTGATATTTGAAATTAGAAACGTGTAATATGAAATTAGAAACGTGTCATTTGAAATTAGAAACGTGTAATATAAAATTAGAAACGTGTCATTTGAAATTAGAAACGTGATATTTGAAATTAGAAACGTGTAACATGAAATTAGAAACGTGTCATTTGAAATTAGAAACGTGTAATATGAAATTAGAAACGTGTCATTTGAAATTAGAAACGTGATATTTGAAATTAGAAACGTGTAATTTGAAATTAGAAACGTGTCATTTGAAATTAGAAACGTGTAATATGAAATTAGAAACGTGTCATTTGAAATTAGAAACGTGTCATTTGAAATTAGAAACGTGTAATATGAAATTAGAAACGTGTCATTTGAAATTAGAAACGTGTCATTTGAAATTAGAAACGTGTAATATGAAATTAGAAACGTGTCATTTGAAATTAGAAAAGTGATATTTGACATTAGAAAAGTTACATTTGAAATGAGAAATTTGAGATTGGATGTCAAATGTTACTTCTTAATATCGTGGCATTAAAAATGTAGTATTTTTCAAACTGGTTCAAAATGAAAACCAAAGTTTTCCGCCTCTGCTTTATTTCCCCACGTATAGCTCACTGCAGAGTGTGAGAGAGAGTTGGAGATATACAAGGTGTTCCTTTGGTTATACATTAACTTCGACACTGCACTCAGAACATCGAAGTAGCCATTATCCACATTGTCACATTTTTTTAATTTTAATAAAAAAAAATTTTTTATTTTCATACAAACTAAGTTTTAAATTACCTAGTATGCCATACTCTTCATTCGAGATGGCAACGTCGAGTTTTGAATAATTTAAACTTGACAATCATGACATGTGCAAACTGAAGGCAAATAGTTTGTTATTGTTTTGTTTCAGATTTTCTTACGGGCATAAATAAAGACCCTTACTCACTGTATAACTCAATTAAATTTAGTTAAATAAAATAGCGAGTAACTGAAAACGAAGCGTTTTTGAGGCTCATTTCCATTGTTAAATAATATGTAATGGCGGCACTTCACTTGGTTTAGCGTGTTCGCGTAGTAATTTAGCTGTATTTGACCAAATAACTCAAATTTGATACCTTTGATGTGTTCAAAAACCGACAAGTGGACGGAAACGCATGTTTGTTATTTATGTGGTTTGCCATATTGTGCAAATAAAGCAAATATAATCAAATAGATCCTCTACACATTACAGTGTTCGGACAAATAAGGCAAAGATGCGAACACGATACGCCAAGTGAAGTGTCGCCATAAAAGGTACAAAAGTGTTTGGCGAAGTTAATGTATATCCTCGGGAACAGCTTGTATAGAGAAACAAGTAACCTCAGAGTGCACGGTGTGTAACTCGACGGGCGCGCGGCCCGTGGCGTGCCGCCGCAGGAACCGCACGCAGCGCACGCGCCGCACGCACTCGCCCGCGCTGCCCAAATCCAAGATGCCCAGGTCGAAGCGACCGCTGCGTTTTGCTGCAACATTTATGTCATATACCTCTCTTCTTCTTCTAAGTCGTATACCTCATTGCTGACGGTCGTGATCATTCCAAGAAATTAATCACATAGAACGACACTCTTGGCAGAATTAATGGGGTAGTTTGCCATTGCCTTCCCCATAACTGTACCGTTACTTATAAGTCGTATTCCTCACTGCTGAGGGTCGTGATCATTCTATGGAATTAATCACATAGATCGACTCTCTTATCAGAATTAATGGGGTGGTTTGCCATTGTCTTCCCCACAACTGTACCGTTACTTCTAAGTCGTATTCCTCACTGCTGAGGGTCGTGATCATTCTATGGAATTAATCATATAGATCGACTCTCTTGGCAGGATTAATGGGGTGGTTTGCCATTGTCTTCCCCATTTCACACATTGGTTATCGCAGTGTGCAGGTTTCCTCACGATGTTTTCCTTCACCGTCAGAGCAGTCGGTAAAACCGAAAAACTCATTGGTACATGACATTGCATGGGTTCGAACGCGGACCTTCCGCATGGGATTCCGACGTCCTAGACACGAGGCCACCGACGCTCACCGTTAGTACTTTTAGTTAGGAAAGTGCATGAGACAACACCAGGCATGAGACAACCTCAAATTCGGGCTTTACTGTCACGGTAGATCTAAGAGATTACGTTGGCAACACCACCCTCTTTGCCTTCCAATCATCATGTGAAGAGCACGTCTAATGAAACACTTTTAGTTTAAAATCAAGCCACCCGTTATTTAATAGCTAGGCCCTCATATTCGAACCCTAAACGTCCCGTAAACCAAACATGGTGTCAGAAGTGGGATTCGAACCCACGCCCACATAGTGCTTGCAAAAGTGTTAAACCCAACGAGTGTTACCTTGCTCCATGACGGCGGCTAGTGTGTCCGTGAAGTATTTGAACAGCCTGTTCTGGAGCTCCACCGGCATGCCCAATATCCTGTTCAGGAACTTTGACATGTTGTTGTAGTCCTGCAAAACAACCAGTGCGTTAATAAACAACAAAACAAAACTGAATGCTGCATGCAAGGCACCCTTGAGATCGGAAGCCGTCTCAATGTGAACAGCCCGTGTGGCAATGCATACGAACAGACAGATATTGTCCTTGTATGAGGTTCCACCACGCCCCGGCGAATAAAGGAGGTCGTTTGGTCCTGCTAAATCAGTGGTTTTGAAACGGAATGGGACCAAACCCATTTTTCAGGTTTATAGATTTCTATGGGTTTAGTCCGATTTCGTTTCAAAATCGCTGCAGTGTGCTAAAGGCGTAAATTCTAGTGTCGTAGTGGGATGAAGAGGTTTCCTTCTTATCCTTATACGGCTCCAGCTCATTCCTAACGATGGCACGGAACTCACGAGCGTACAATATTTTTTATTATTATTGGTGTACAACAAATATAGCTTGACCAATATAAACATGTTGGGCACACTATTTGACACAACAGGGTAGTTCCCAAGTATCAAATATTAAATTCATTTCTTAAAAATTAAAAAATAGTCAAATTGATGGTCAAATGTGAAAACAGATTAAAAATTCGTTGAAAAATAAAATTACTACAGGCAAACAAAAATCAGAACGGTAGAAAGAAATGGCAATAAGTTTTATGGCGTAACTGTTCTCTAGCGCCATACAAGGACTGTTTTGCTAGAAAGGGACGGAGCATCTGTCCAATACTAACTTTAACCATTAATATCTCTGATGTTAGTTGAGATATCGAAAAACTAATTTTAGATCCTTCTTTAGTATGTCCATGTAAGGTTAATACTGTATTGCGGAGGACCAGTGACCACGTTTCTAAGGTGGCACTGGAATTGAATATTGACAATGGCATGATAAGATCAAACTACCCAAGACATATTTCTTTCATAGCGCGTTGTGTTGTTGGAGACCAGGATATTAGGAAAGACCTGGGACGAACATCGCGACCTGGCGCAACACAGAAGCATGGAGAAATCTTTACTAGTCCCGAATTCCTCGGCAGAGTAACGGGAAAAAGAGAGAGATTATAAACACGGGTCACTGTACGGGGTAATGCAACTGAAGTTTATAGAGTACTCGGGCTACAAAAGCGCGCAATACGGATAATTAGCGGAAATCATAGAAGTACATCGGAAATCATAAAAGAATTATGACAGTCATATCATTATACATATACAACTCGTTATTAGAGATACATAATGAAAAAACAAACTTGAGAAGGATAAAAGATATGCATAATATTATACGAGAAACAGAGATAAATTAGTTGTGCCCAAAACGAGATTAGTAAAAACTGGTAAGCAAGGGATCTCTATAAAAATGTCTTTGTATAATAAACTACCCTTAGAACTAACGGACCTCCCTGCCTCTGACTTCAAACGAATTACAAAAAGATTTTTTGAAAATAATGCTTTTTACTGTATAAAGGAATATGTACATCGGTGTACCGAAAAGAATGTTCGACCCTTACATAATGACGATATCAAAGGATTGAATTATTTTAGGTTACTACCTATGCACATCATTTTTATAATTAATCAATAGAATAATTTAGATAATATAACTAAGCATAAGTAATTTTTGTCAAACGTGACGGTCTAAATGTAACGTATTTGTTACTTGGAATAAACCAGTCTTTCTCAAAGTGGGCGATAACGCCCCCTTGTGGGCGCTGGAGGCCTGCAGGGGGGCGGTAGAAGGCCCAGAGAAAATTTAGAGGCGTTAACGCGGTCTAGGGGGGCGATAGCAGATTTAAAAGAAGGGCGAAAAATTATGCTTTCTTAATTTCGATCTTATTCTTACCCTGATTTTGTTTTATTTGTCACAGCTTTCTTAGCCCGTGTGCTGTTTGTAGCAATCAAGCTTTTTTAAACAACGCGATTTGTGCATGAATTGACATAATAATCGGTGGTTGTTTTAACATGTTCAGTATGAATTAAAATTAAAAACGTTGTTTTAATTTGGATAAAAATACCCTTAAATAACATTAAGTATGTTTATTCTTGCTCAGAAATAGGATATGACATGTTTAAAAAAAATTGCAACAGTGTTGTTTTTAAAATGCGCAACAGGTAGTAAGTTTAAAAATTTTGCGGAGCCTTTGAAAATTTTTGATTCTCAAAGTGGGCGGTGGGTGAAATAAGTTTGAGAACCTGTGGAATAAACTATTTTGAACTTTGAACTTTCACGCTTATGGTGGTCGAGGTCGGTTTATGTATCTAAAACCTAAATGCGGAGTACATACCTTGTCCAGCGAGAGCACGCCGGGCGCGGCCTCGCTGTTGACGATGAGCCCGACGCCCACGAGCGCGTTGGCCACGTCCTGGAAGAAGTCCCCGCTGTAGTCGCGCGGCGGAGGGACCAGCGGCTGCTCGTACTTCATTATCGCCTTCATCACCGCCTCCAGTGCCGTGCGGCCTGCCGGGACAAACAAACCGTCAGTACAGACAGAATATATAGGAAAACTGAGATCACGCCGATACTCCCTGTGGGAACGCGCTATGTGAGGACATGGAATGACGTAATGTCAGTTGCATGAAAGGGAAAAGGGAAGATCTTCCACCAGGCGGGGTGTTGTGCCTGGTGATCAGATGTCCTGGTCCAACTATGGATGTTTGGAACTCGTATACAGGGTACTAAATGTATGGGAATAGTGTTTTGCTATTTCTCGGTTAACCCACAGGGTCTATTGTTCCTGACTCTAAATAGAATCGATTGGCTTCAAATTTTTTTTGCATTTATCTCGCTGACTGTACCTTTTTTCAAAAATCTGTGAATGCAGTTTTAAATAGCTCCAAAAGTTAGGGAAGGTCTCCTAAGACCATTTTATTGTAGCTCCAACGGATCTGGAACTTTCCACCATGTATATGCGAAGTCCCAGGAAAATTTCGAAAGCGCGTTCTACACAAATGTGAGTAGGTACTGTATCGTAGTGGCGCGTCGTGCGTCGCCACACTCCCCTGTGCTTGCGGGACGCGGGACGGCGGGGCGCACAACAACAAATCGTGACTGTTTTGCCTGGTGAAGAATAAGCAGTCTTCTTGTGCCTTGATCGACCTTATCTCGGTCATATGTTCCCTTAACTTTTATTTCATTCATTTTCATTTAATTTATTCATCTTTTTGTACTTACAGTATACACTTAGACATATCAGTATACAGTACTTAAAATTAATGCAAATATTATGGTTTATAGTGTTGGTATATACTACTACTGTGACCGTCGTTGTCGTGTCGTGTCGTTGTCGTGTCGTGTCGTTGTCGCCGCACTTACCGTACTTGTTGTCGATGTTGAACTGGCTGAGGTCGCGCGTTTCGGTAGCGCGCCGGTCGCCGTGCGTCAGGGCGCCGAGCGACTCCAATCGCTTGGCCACCGTGGAGGCGAAGCGCCGCTCGCCCGCCAGGTCTGAGATCAGGAATATGTATTCCGGGGCGTTGACCTGGTTCGATCGGTGCGTGCGACCTGTGGATTGGGGGCTCTACTAAAATCTGCTCATCATTTTAATGCGGTTAAAGGTTAGGTATAGGTTGCGTAAGCATGAAGAGGTTGATCAGGAAAATAAAAACCCAGTCACCAGGGCGTCGTTGGTATGTGTTATGGAATTCGCTATGAAAAAAATTTGTTCCACTTAATAAGGAAACATGGCGAGGGTTCTTATTTTCTGGTCAGGGTATACATAGATTTAAAAACCAACAGCAATAATCACTCATGAACCACACGAGGTAGAAAATAACTTGATATAAAAATTTAAACAATGTCGATTGCAAAACTCAATCAAAACCATGTACGCCTCAGGGCCAATAATGTACAATAAAATCTCCAATGAAATAAAAAATTCAGATAGTGTAATTACTTTTGAAAATAAATTAAAAATGTGGTTGCTAGGCTGCGCATTTTACAACATCAATCATACGGGTCGTCCACTTGAACCCTGACTGGGGGGAGTGGGTGCGGGCCTGGAGGCGAACCTCGTGCCCGGACAGAAGCTCGGGATGTCACTACATCCCCGGTGTTTGGTGCTGTTCAATTTAAACGGGCTTAAGGTGTAGTTAAATTAATTTAATTGAGCGGACGGATGCACCGGGGGGGGGGGGGGGGGCTGAACGCTGCGCTCACCGCGCGCCGTCACGTCGCTCCACCCTGTCGCCACGGGGCGACTGCGGGCGTCCCAACTCGCGCAGGAGCGGGTACTGTGCGTCAGGAGGGCGCGCGTGCAGTGGGGCGATATTCCTCAGGTGTTCGTGGGGACCGTGGTCGGCGCGATCATATATTGATCTCGCTAACCTCTCCACGAACACCTGAATGGTTTCCACCTGCACGTCGCGGGCTATCACGTCATTCCTGACATAACGACCCGCTCCCGTGTACACTCTGAGCGCTGTTTTGCTGGGCCTGCAGCCTCTTTTTGTTAGTGGCTTTATTTTAATTTACAACAAACGAATTCTATAACTATAAAAAATTATGTGAAATTAAACACAAATTTAATAATATTTGACATGTAAAATAATACTTATACTAAAAACATTTGACATGTAAATTAATTTTATGAATAAATTGTGATTATGATTATGATATTTCTCAGCTTTGAAAGGAACAGTTCATCACAAGTGCACCCGAGACGCATCATAGGGTTCATAGGAGCCACAGATGCAGAAGATTGCATCTATGCAGTAGATAATAAGACCGCAATATTCTAGCAGTATAATACACATGACTTATGAAGAGGACATAAAAAGCAAAACATTGCGTAGATGGAGCCATGAGCACACTCCGTAAACAGAGCAGCAAAACGAAACGTCATTTTTGAAGATATCACAAATTTCTCGTTATTTGGGTTAATTTAATGTCTCAAAGCTATAGTAAAATTGTGATGATGTCATGGCATCATATGGCCATTTAAAAATAGCAGACTTAAAAAATCTGAGGACAGCGTGGCGCGATTCTGAAGGGGAAAAAAAGATTTGGTGGAAAGGAACGTATCTACATGTTCATTGGCTTGGCTATGTACCATTGTGCTAGTGGCGCTTCTAGTGGTAAAACATTACAGGATTATCTCTTATTAAATAGACAATTTCTGCAAAAAACAGCCTCGAAATCAGTTCACCATAACCTCACCAAATCATGAAACTTACCAAATTGCTGTACAGCCCTATCTGCCGACCACGGCAGCTCCAGTGTTATGTGTACCCTCCGCCTTTGATTCCTTGCCCTGGAGAGAAAAACACACTCTTCACAAAATACACTTATAATATAACTTGACTACTGGACCAAAATCAAATAAAGTTAATGGAAACAGCGGTCTTAATATACGTTCGTTATTCCGATTATTTCCCAGTCGTAGTAGTTTTGATCACGTGACAAAAACTTTGTAGGCTCATTTTTGTCACGTGATCCAAACTTTAATGCAACGTTTGCTACATTATGGAGTGATACTTTTGTATTAAAATTATTAGGGGAAGAAGGGCTAATCCGAGGTCGAGTCCACACTCGAAAGAAAGCTAAAGATAACCAAATTCAGAAGGATTTACTATTGGAAAGGATAACGATTGAGGGAGTGAAATGAATGGGACCTAAATGAATATCAGTATTCCATTAGAAAACGTGAATTTGAATTCAATATCGACACGTTGTTTGAAATTGTAAACGTTTATTTAGCGCTGTAAACACCAGAATATAGAACACAATACAGAAGTATACAAAGATTAATACATGCAGCACAGAACATCCGGTGCGGTACAGTGATAAAAAGGGTACAGTGTACAGTGTTTCGCCTCTGAACGAGGCATCATCAGGAAAAGTGGACAGCTCTGATGGTACTGTGTATAGTGTGTATAGCAGTATCGCAATTCATTTAGGTGCCATTAATTTTTTACGATTGTAATTCCTCTTGGATTTGGTTATAATTAGGAGAGCGAATTCGAGGGTGAGTGGGTCGTTCTTCCCCGAATAATTCCTTAAAGCAACGCCTGATATAACTATCGCAATTTTATCGCAATTTAGTTATAAATCTCTAAAGCAATTCTGGTATTGCATGTGTTTACAGCTGATGGTAAGTGGTGAGTTGACCATACCGGCGGTCGCTCTGCAGAGAGATGCCGCTAGATGCCGCCTCCGAGATGATGGCCACGTCCTTCTCTCCGTCCATGAAGCGCTGCTTCTCCGTCAGGTTGAGGGTTTCCAGAGGCACGTCGGCCTCCGACCGGCTCTCGTACAGGATCTGCCCGTCTTCTGTCTGCACCACGCGGCCTTTGCGGCCCGTCATCTGTAACAGACGTGGTCTTTAGAAATAACCAATGCAACGCACGAGAATTTATTTCTCAAAGAATTTACGTAAAAACAAATGAGCTTGGTTCAGAATCATTATCGGAAATTAATTATCTATCTGTCATATCCTCATGATACACATGTACCAAGTGGGCAAGCTCAGACGTGAAGAGCCAGAGTTCAGATAGAGGCTCAATAACGTTGATAATCTCTCACCTCAGCCACATTCTCTGTGCCGCCCAGCTCGTCCACCAACTGGTCCAGCGTGTTGGGCGGCAGACGCTTCCCGAGCCGCTCTATGGCCGCTAGGAGCTCCTCCTTCATGCTGCACGCTCGCTCTATGGCCGACCTCGGCGGGGGCTGGTTGCGAGTTGGACCTGAGGGAAGGTAGAACCACAATGTAGTAGGATATAGTGAAATGCCAACTGACTTAAAAACTATCACAAATACATAAACATAAATTAAAAACGTATCTTTTGGAACAGTGTATTGTGTGTACATTGAAGGTAATTATGTACTTTAAATTGTTAAATTCGAATCATAACAATTATAATTATAACATTGACATTAATTACTTTTCATTGAAAATTAAAAATTATTAAAATTCAATTACGTAAAATTAGTTTGTTATATAATTTTGTTCAAAATTCATTAGAAAAAAAAACCTTTTGGCCGATCTATTGCCGCTTTACCGACGGCAGCCATCTTCCTTTTTGACCTGTCACTTTCCATATATATTTATCCTGACAAAACCAAGTTGCCATCAACCAGCATGAGGGCCCTCAAAACTACGACATTGAAGAACATGAGTGAGTCAGAAACCTACTAATCCCATCCAAAGTCCATTATTAATTTATTGCATCGGCAAACTTATTGATATGAAGAATGTAATCCATTTCCAGTATTCTTATTGTTGATTTAGCTGCTACTTTATTGTAAATTATTCTTTTACTATAATTGATTACTTAATTATTATTATGTTTAATTTCGAACACGATTTATATTGTTATGGAATAAATAAATTGAAATGTCAGTGGGAACGACGGTAATACGGTAGATTCGATCTACTCAATGGACGCGAAATTCTGCTTGATATATTTCATGTTTGTGGGTATAACAAACTGAGAGAGAGAGAGAGATTCATCTCGGCATTCATTCTATCATTCAAACGGCTTTCAAAAGCAGCAAGCCGTTTTCCAAGTTCTATGGAAAATAGTAATTATAAGACTTACTGGCGAAAGAAGGAACCGCCATTCACCCTCGGAATCGCCCTCGCAAAGATATTGTAAATCCTTCAGTATTTGGTAGATATTGTAAATCCTTCAGTATTTGGTAGATATTGTAAATCCTTCAGTATTTGGTAGATATTGTAAATCCTTCAGTATTTGGTTATCGTTGCGAACCTAACCACTAAGGCTCTTTTAACGATCTTTTTATATTATTTTTTATTATTACGATTTATTATTTGAATTACTGACTATTATGTTTTAAACCTAATTATTAATACAAATGTTTTTATGTATAAAATTATTACCTTGTGTGTTATTGTTGTTGAAATGTAATCAATTTGTTTATTTGACGTGTAATTGATATTATAAATAAATAATTTGAATCTTAACCTGTCCCCATCTGCCCGGCTCTGATTCTTGTTACAACCCGCCTAAGGATCTCACTGAAGAATTAACTAATGATAAGACCACACTCGAATGTAGGCCACACTCGAATGGGTCTTCAAAAATTTTAAATAAAAAATATAATAATAATGAAATCAAATATAATAATGAATTTAATTGTAAACTGCATGCGTTTATTTAATAAAAAATAAATCCGCTCCGGCAACAGGCTGAGGCAGCCCCCTTTCTCCGGTGCTGCACACCACCTTCATCAAACCTAATTACTTTTGTTTATTTATTTTTATAATATATTTGTTTAATATTATTTTTATCTTCTGTACCTAATTGTTTGTATGTGTGCGCTATTGGAATTAAACTCTCTCTTAAAAAGTTTTGACATGTAATTTGGAAGAAATAAAAGGCTTTAAAAATATATCTCTGTCCTCACCTAGGTACAGTCCGTTGGTCCCAACAGGCGTGCCGGTGAGGCTCTGACCGCCAGGAGCGGTCACGGTGACGGTAGATTGCGGCGTCACGCTGTTCTTGCGCTCGAACATGGTCTCGATCTTGTCCTGGGTGGTGGATGGTTTCTTCTTTGGTGCTGCTGCTGCTGCCGCTGTTGCTTTCTTCTTCTTCAACGGCTTTTTCTTTTGGCGGCCTACCCAGGGGTCTGGGAGGAAAATTGGATAAGGTTAGCCGAAGCGATAGCTGTTTATTTCCTATCTCAATCATTAATTTAATAAAATAATACAAGTGAGGAAATAGTCATACTTTCGTCACACACACACACACACACTCACACACACACACACACACACACACACACACACACACACACACACGCGCGCGCATACACTCGCCCTCAAACACCCTCTCACAACAGGTTTTTTAAAATAATAATAATATTTATCTAATTTTTATATAAGTGTATCCCCCAGGCCATTAATTAGACTTGCTATCTACTACGCTGCAAGACGGACGATGAGGCCAGTGCAGGTAGTAGAGACCGATATTTACTTATACATTGTAACTACACTATTGTTAAGTGATTAAGTGATTATAATTTTAGAATTTTATAAAAATTGAAGTAGTAAAATAAAAATAAATAAATAGACTAGCATAGTAATGCATTTTGAAGAGTAAGAGAGTCAGTGTAATATGGTATTTGACAAGTATCAAACATTAAATACATCATCATCAGCAGCAGCCTACCCTAGTCCACTGCTGGACATAGGCCTCTCCCACGGCGCGCTATTGAGCCCGATCTTCGGCTCTTCTCATCCAGTTGCACATTAAATACATTTCATAAAAATAAGAAAATAGACATAACTTGATGGTCAAATGTGAAAAAAGAATTAAAATCCGTTGAAAAATAAAATAGCTACAGGCAATAAAAAAATCAGACGGTAAAAAGAGACGGCAATAGATAATTGTGACGTCACGGTTATGTAGCGCCATACAAGCAGGTCCTTGGCTACATAATAAGGACTGAAAGGGACGGAGCATCCCCCCACTACTAACTTCAACCATTAATATAGCTGATGTTACTTGAGATTTCAATAAACGGATTTCAGATCCATCTTCAGGATGTCCATGTAAGTTGATTGATGCAATAATTTTTTTTAGTCAAATTTTTATTTTTTTATTAAATAAGGAGAGCAGACGAGCAAACGGGCCACCTGATGGTAAGTGGTCACCGTCGCCATAGGCATCTCACCTCACTGTGTTAATATTAGAGGGTTTATGATGCGCCGCTAACCTTGAGGACTAAGATGGATTGCCTCATGTGCCGGAAATTACGCTGGCTCTCTTACCCTTCAAACCGAAACACAGAAATGCAAGCATCTCTGTTTCACGGCAGAAATAGATCCTTCACTTTAGGATCTACCACTACTAACTTCAAATACCCTATTACAGGCTACTAAAGCATTCCATCTAAGTTCTCACGGTTAATAGTGTATTAAAAACACTGTAATAACATTATATGAAGTGCGATGTCTATGGGCGACGGTGACCAATGACCATTTACCATCAGATGGCTTGTTTGCTCGTATGTTATCCTTATAAATAAAAAATATAAAAAATCTCAGATTTTTCTGTAACAGTTTCGACTCCTAGCTTAATTCAATCAACCCAAAGACACATACCATCATCGCTGTCGCTACCCCCGCGGAAGGGGTTGAAGTCGCTCAGGTCGGAGTCGGAGCCGGCGGCGGGTCTCTCCTCGTCCGACTCCAACTCGAGCTCGTCTTCGGACCCTCGCACGAACTCGTCGGATGAGGACCCGCCACGGGCACGCTTCGCCGCCACGTTCGCTTGCTGCCTGGCTGTGACTGTAAGAAAACATGACGAATTAATACAGACAGAATCATTAAACGGGGAGACGAGACATAACTAAACTCGGCAGTAGTAGTATATAAACCAATACATATTTCACTCTTCTGCACTATACTGCCGGTAACCTACTGCTTGATTTTATAAATTCTTTATTAATCAACCTTATATTAACAATTGCATAACTTAACCTAAGGTATACAATTACATGTGATGTTGTTACTTCTACAGGCTAAATAAACACCTTCTAAAGTAATTTACCAGATTAATAATTGCTCATTAGATCTTGAGATGTGACAAAGTTCAGTAGGTACTAATTTTACATTATCTTATGAATATGTAAGCTATTGTATAGTCTTCACTTTTTACATGTTACAATAAATAAATAATTAATACACTAAGTAATAAATAGCGGGTAAAAAATAAAATAAATTATACAATAGGTTGCCTGGAAGAGATCGCTCTGAGCGGTAAGGCCGCCTTTGTACACTTATTTTTTATTGACTACTAAACCCGCATTTGACCTCGATCTCGCCTGATGGTAAGCGACGATGAGGTCGACGATGGAGCATGCGGGTCCAGTAAATGCCAATTCACTCTGGCCTTGAAGATCCCAAGGTTGTAGGTTTCGGGAAATACAGACGCCGGCAGGCAGTTCCATTCCTTAGCCGTTCGCATAATGAACTTATGCTATGTTTCCTTTCCTATGTAAATTTCTTGTGTGCATTAAAGTATTAATCTATATATTACGGCGAAAGAGAGCGTCCGTGGCACAGTGGCTAGGACACCGGACTCCCATGCGGGAGGTCGAGGAGTTTTTCGTGATTTTCGTATTTTTCGAAAACTTACGTACATTTACCGACTGCTCTAACGGTGAAGGAAAACATCGTGAGGAAACCTGCACACTGAGATGACCAGTGTGTAAAATGGGGTAGGCACAAAAGATCCTCAAAGGTCGAAGTGCCGCTGGGGTTATTCCCGACCCCCTATCATAAGATAATAAACTCGGAAATGTAATCGAAGCCGATGAAGGCGCTAGTGGACAGAAAATGAAATCTTCTAAAAGAAAATATTATAGGGGGAAATCTATAGAAAATATAGAGATATCGAAAGAGACTGGCCCCCACAACACAGGGAGTATCCTAGTGTGCGAGCCAGGGGAATCTGAGAAAATGTAAAAGATACTGTCTGCATGAATAAATTTTTATTAATTTTCTATCTAACCTGTTAGGATTTCTCCCATTTCTGGGGTCAGTTGAGGGCGAAGCTCACGGGTCCAGGACCTACTTATTTATTTTATTATTTATTATCTCACTGAAAATTTCAATAGCGCGTCCTATGTAACGTAAGGTGACAATGTATCTCAATCTGATACACTTTTTGTCGCTTCATACGAAAATCGTGCAGGTTAAGCGACGTTGGCTCGGTCGGTACCTGGATGGGTGACCGGTAGTGGCATATTTCATCTGAGCTCCTCCGTGCCTCGGAAAGCACGTTAAGCAGTCGGTCCCGGTTGTTGTCGTTCGACAGCAGTCGTTAAGCAATGTCAGATGCCTACGGGCGGCCTGAACAACTCTGATAAATAGGTTGGCCACTAACCATACGATAAGTAAGCAAGCATACGAAAATCAAGGAGTCATAAACAAAACCTTATTGCGACAGGGTTCCCCAGAGCATAGGTTGACGAGCGTGTCACGCGTGTTCCACTGTACTAGACACTCACGCTTCCGTTTGGACGTGTTGGCCTCGTCGGCGAGCCCGTTGCGGCCGTTGAGCGTGTTGAGCGAGTTGAGCGCGCTCAGAGCGGCCGCCACGCTCGCCTTGGGTTTGGGTTGGCTGGCCGCCTCGAGCCCCAGCAGCCGGTTGATGCGGTCCCGGTCTGGCGCAGGGAAGTGCTTCTCCACCAGGGTTTGGAATACGCCCCTGATGACAAACAAACAAAAAGTTATTTTTGATGGTACGTACAGGCGAGTTATGGGTAGGTACAGTTAACTATAAATAAAATTGTTTCTTTTTAATATCGATTGGAATTAATTGATTGTATATTTATATTTTAATTGGATTATTATTAACATTTTGTTAATTTAATATTATTGATATTGTGTAAATTTTAATGACATTCTCTTGTTCATTTTTGTTTGTTCTTAAAATCTGTATTAATGTATGTTTTTATTAACTTGTGAATTCGGTGTATATGCCTGTGAAGGTAAAGTTTAGTGTGACATGTTTATGCAACTATATCTGCAATATTTGTAATTCTTACATAAACTTTTACACAATAAATCTTATCTTATCTTAATTAAAAGAAAGTTCCAATTTTTTTACTATACATTTTTGATGCCTAAAAACCATTGTGGGACAACCATAAGAAAGAAAATGATTGTTTTTTTTAAGGCAAAGGAAACTGAGCCCATACAGCCATGTCTGATGTAAACAACTCTTTCAAGTCTTCATTAAAATACTGGTGTTACACATTTCAATGCTATCTGGGAGAATCTTCCACGCTTCTGCACCATCCGAACCAAAGAAGAAGGCGTCCCGGACGCAGTACGGCTCTTCAAAATCCAGCCAAGTACGGATCGGGCTGCAGCGTCTTATTTGACTTTACTTCACTGTCCCACACATTATTCACATCTTGTAGACGTTCTTCAAGCAAGAAACACCATTTTTACTAGAAAAGCACTACTGTAAAATATTTTGCAAGACAACGAAAAAAAGCTGGTGTGGACGCCACAAAAGCGCGGGAGAAACTCGAAAGAAAATGAAACCAACCGAAATACGATCTTTTTGATTGTTTTAAACGTGTGTTACTAATGGACAACAAACAGTCTGAAATACATAAATCATTTGTATTTATCTAAATGATAAAAAATCAGTAAGTTTATTTCATCCGTCACATATGTCATGAATTTGGTTACACAACTTGGTTCTATAAAAAGAAAGAACAAATGTGTCTAAAATACAAACAATTCTGACAAAAAATCTTGAACAAAGTTGCGTTTGCAAATTCAAAACTCCCGCCACAATTCGCGCGCCATTTTCCCGATCGAGTAATAACAAAACGCAGTCGCTAGACGCGACGGTCGCGTTCATTCACCCCGCGCCGCCATTACGTGCCTTTGTAGCCGTTCCGATAACCACACCGCGCCCAAACACTGCACGACCCCAGCGCATGACGACACATGCGCGGTACAAACCGGTCCTCGTGCCAGACAAAGCATCGATTGAGTCGAGTGAATAACGCCGCCGCCTTCTCTATTTTGCGTAGGTTTTGTAACCTATAATGTGCAGTGAAATGTTTCGACGGGGTTTTGTTTACATGTAATAGTGAAAATATCGCACGTGGAAAGATTATTTACGAGATTATATACGTTATGCTAAGTTAGTAGAACTGAAAAATAAGACGATTTTGGATATTACCATGTTTTCGAAACGTGACTTGAAGGCGTTCCTAGAAAAAATATCTCCGGACGCACAGTTCGTGAAATTCGAATACGTTTCAGCGGAAAAATTCTCAATAGACTTAAAATGTAAAGTAGAAAAGGACGGGACACCGGAGTTTTACAGCCAGTACTCAGCAGAGTGGATCAAAAAGTTTTCAAAATTCACAGCGACCGCCTGGATAGTCCGCAGTTGCTTCTCAAAACTGAAACGGTTGTTGCACCGAAAGATTTTCGTGTGCCACCGCTCGTCCCACAATAAGAAGAAGAAACCGAATTTTGAGAGCCGCAACCAGGATTGCAGGGCGAAAATCGAGTTTAGAACTAAATTCATAAACAGGAACACAATTAAAAATGATCCGCTGCTAAAGGCAGGGTTAAACCTGACAATTTCGATAGACTTCGATCATACGCACAAAGTCCGCGGCAGAGAAGCGTTTAACATGTTGAAAAGCACTTCTGAAACGGACCGCGTTTTCGAGGAGTATTTTGACACAGGTTGTTTGCCGGCCGCCACGAAGTTATACCACGAGTTGACTCTCCTTGACAAATATGGGGAGAAGTGTCCCGAGGTTTTCTCAAACGCGACCATCAACCCGTCGGTACGACACATACTGTACTTGTACGAGAAAAGGAAGAAGGAAGCCATAGAAAACAGCACGTTTCATGCGATCATGGAAGCTAAAAAGGAACATTTGGAAGCCGAAGGCTTTACTGTAAATTTCTCTAGCGACCAAACGACAACAATCTTGATTGTAACACCTCTGATGAAGAGAGTGGTTATGGAGCTTGGTTTGGACCACATTTTGATTGACAGCACTCAAGTTCCAAACGGACCGATGGCGACATTGTATTACGTGCCGAGTAAATTAGGCGCTTTACCTTTCGCATGTGTCATACACACGGGACAAACTGAGCCAGATTTTTTTCAAGCGCACTTCTCGGTCAAGTTGGCATTGGAAAGTGAATTGATTAGTAATTTTGAGCCAAAAATTTGTATGATGAGCAAACCTGAGCAGAAACTTATGAATTCACTTTGCAAAACGACCAAGCTGATGCTATCTCGGTATTCGTTGTGTAGCGATGCTTGGAGATGCCTCAACGAGGAGTGCTACAAAGTGGAGCGTAAGAAAAAACATGGTATCATGTTCTTGATCAAATCTCTACTATACGCCGATACTTCGGAATCTCTCGAGAAAGCATATAACAAACTCAAAGAGAACGAACAAGTGACGTCGAAATTAGAAGAACTCGTAAACGATCTATGGGAGAAGCGGGAAGAATGGATGGTTGTCAGCGAAGATAACCTCAACAACAATCTAGTGGAAATGTCCGTGAGGTTAATAAAAGAATTCATTATAAAACGGTGCAAATCATTCAACAGCATCATCATGGTCGACGTTGTGACAAAGATATTAGAAAACCATCACCGTCGGGTATTGGCTAGCTACATCAGAGACAGTAACATAGTAGCGACGTACACGAAATTCCTGTCTAAAGCCCAGGTCGTTTTGAGTTTCGGGTCAGATGTGAGACGCATCAGCGCGAACGAATACAGAATAGACGGCCAAGCGAGACATAAAAAATACTTCAGGACTGATACAATGTGCTGTGACTGTCAGCATGGAAAGAAAGGTCAGTTCTGCGAGCACTTGTGCGCTATCATTAACACGGTTGACACGGATGTGATGAAAACACCGCTTCTGAGCGAAGAAGAGAAGAAACTGTTCGTGAAATTAGCTGGAGATGTGGAGGAAGTATGCAAAGTCATCAAACCTGAACTCAGTGAGGATGTCAAAGACATCGTTGATTGCGAAGACGACAAAGGCGACATAGAGAAACAAGACTGCACCAATGATTCTGATTACGCAGAATCCGCTGCATCGTCTCCTAGACCTGACAATTACTTCTGCCTCGAGGTGAAAACTGAACGATGCAACGATGACCCTTTGAATCAACCTGACAACCAAGGCGCTGATGAATTCCACTATCCTATTGACAATACAACAGCAAACGATGTACCTTCTACTTCTAATCATTCTGCAGAAATGAAGAAAAAATACGAAACGGCGCTGAAAGCTGTGAATGATGAGTTCCGTAGACTAAACAGGTTCTTCAGTGAGAACCCCAATAGTTCCAATTTGGAGACCATGGCGAGACTAGCCAGAGAGTTGAGTAAGATACGTCCGGTAGAGAAGGTGAATTTAGAAAACTTACAAATTAAACTCAATAACAAAAAGAAGAGGAAACGAAATTATAGAGATTGATACAATTGGTGTAAAAGAGTTCCTGTCTGTTGTTGACTTTTTGAAAAGAATTCAATTTTGGTACATAATAAAGAAATATCAATACAAAAATGGTTAATACTTGCGGTTGTTGATACTTGGTGAAACTTGTATTACATGATTAGACTTAAATAATATACTGTTTCACAGGTTTTTACTGTGTTTTATTAATTACGACCGGTTTCGTTTACAAGTCTTCAGGTATTTGTTTATAAACCGGTCGTAATTAATAAAATATTTATTTTTTCACAAACCCTACCCTTTTTGATAGAAATATGGAATCTTCAAATAGAATGGTGGACTATAAAGTAATTAATAAAATACAATAAAAATACCGTGAAACAGTATAATATTTAAGTCTAATCATAAAATACAACAATATTTATTTTTTCACAAACCCTACCCTTTTTGATAGAAATATGGAAACTTTAAATAAAATGGTGGGCTACTGCAGGAAAAGTTAAGTTTACTCATTTATTAGCAATTTATTAGTAACGCCAGACGATAGAAACTCTTTTTTTTTCTTTCTACCCTTTATTTAAATAATCGCCATGATTATTTAAGCCAGTAACCTAACAATCGCCATGCACTGGGCGCCACGAGACGGACAGCGGCGCCGAGGCAGGCCCAGGCGTAGGTGGAAGGACGATATCGACCACTTACAAAAAGGATGGTATAGGGACGCCGAGGATAGGGAAGGATGGAGAGGAGGAGGGGAGGCCTTTGCCCAGCACTGGGACAGCCTATAGGCTATTATAAAAAAAAATTTTTTTTAATTAAAACTAATTATATCTTAAAACATAATACTAGATAGATTTTTTTTAATAATTAATTTTTTGGCATGTTTATTTTTTTCTATTCAAACACAATTTATAATTGTTTACGAATAAATGATATGATGATGATGTTATAACGAATCGGTCGTATTATTATTTACTTTTCCAAAAGTTGACAATAAAATATAAATACTGATATATCTTAACTACTTAATTATAATCTTCGCTAATCGAAATCTAATGAAATATTTAGAATTGATATCGAACCCGACACTGATCGAAAATCGGCCCAGATATCCGACGAGTTTTTACCCGTTGCCCATCTCTTGGCTCCATTTCGTTTTATTAATTAAGGTCGATTTTTATATAATTTTTAATACATATTGGATAAAGTTGTTAATATTCATGAGTAGCGTACTACTACGCTACTACTACCACTACTACTACTACTAGATTACAAATACAAATAAATGTATTTTGCAACTTACATTAATACAAGAGTGGTTGATGCTCTAAATCCCGCACCAGGACACCCTGTGTCGCGGGATTTAGGCTCTTCTATTTAGGGACAATTTTGATTTATGAAGGAAAAATAAATAAATAAACGTATACAATTTTAAATTAACATTAGATACTAAGACGTAAGCATGGAGTGAGAGTGTGTGTTACCACTAACTAGATGCAGCGACATCTTCAAATTGATCGGTGGATTGATTATAGACCGCTCAACGTCGATTATTGTTTATTTCTTTGTCCGATCTGTCATCGATTGACAATTGATGCGACATCAATCGCGTCCATGTATTATTAAATAAGGAGAGCAGACGAGCAAACGGGCCACCTGATGGTAAGTGGTCACCGTCACCGTGAATGTGACGCTTTCGCGGCAAAAAGGATGGGTCTGCTAGGCTCTGCCTATCCGGACCCAAGGGAATTCAAATCCCTCCCACTAAGACGCATAGTCTTGCTCATGCACGACATATTCGGTGATGTGGTCAAGGGATAGGTACAAGGGGTTGAACACAAAAGATCCCCATGGGTCGAAGTGTCGCTGGGATCCCCGGCCCCCATCCAAAGATAAGATAAGTGGTCACCGTCGCCCATAGACATGTCACGTCACTGTATTAATATTAGAGGGATTTTGATGCGCTGATAACCTTGAGGACTACGATGGATTGCCTCATGTGCCGGTAATTACGCTGGCTCTCTTACCCTTCAAACCGAAACACAGAAATGCAAGCATCTCTGCTTCACGGCAGAAATAGATAAGAGGGTGGTACCACCCCAGGCGATCCTTCACTTTAGGATCTAACACTACCAAAATGTTATAACATTCTTAATAACTAAATGCTTTTACTCGATAGACCAGTTCGTAAATGAAAAATAAAAATCTTGCAATCTGCTATTATTTTGATTATTGAATTATTTTACTACTTTTTTTTTAGAAAAGACATCCTGAATTCCGACTTTTACCATTTATACACATTCTTTGACAGGAACTTATTTATTACTAGACATTTTGTAATTTCAATTATTTATATTCATTTTTTTTTAAAAAAAATTTTATGTACTACTAAACCCGCATTTGACCTCAATCTCGCCTGATGGTAAGCGACGACGAGGTCGACGATGGAGCATGCGGGTCCAGTAAATGCCTATTCACTCTGGCCTTGAAGATCCCAAAGTTGTAGGTTTCGGGAAATACAGACGCCGGCGGGCTGTTCCATTCCTTAGCCGTTCGCATAATGAACGAAGAAGCAAATCGCTTCGTACGAGCAGATGGGATATCAACAACATAAGGATGGAGCCCCTCCCCGCGTCTGGTAGTCCGAAGGCGGAGTGGAGATGCTGGAATTAGGTCGTGCAATTCCGATGCGCAATCTCCGAAATGTATCCTATAAAATACCGATAGACATTTTAATTTAATCTATTTTTTGAGATTAAAAGTCTTTACTGGCAATGTTATGAATGTTGTCTATAACTACTTTAAGGTCAAGTTTATAATTACAACTCTCTTGACAATGACTCTTTGAAGCAGCTAATTATTACTTAATTGTATTATTACTGACCTTGTATTTTCTTTTTCATAATTGATTATTGTATTATAATTTTATTTTCTGGCTAAATTTTTATAGATTTTATGACATTTACGACAATGCCCCTTTACAGCAGATATATAAATTTTATTATTTATTAATTTAGATAAATGACAAATCCCCTTTACAGCTGCTACAATCTTATTTTTATTTTTTTACAATCTTATTTTTTTTAGCCTAATTTTTTTCTATGTAAATAGGCTAGTCTGTTCGCTCCTGTCCAGTTATGTTTGTGGTTGGCATGAATTGTGTTTTAAATTTTAAGTAATTGTAGAAGCATGACGTAACCAAGAGTTCCTGGTGTCCCGATGGTGTTAATAAATGAGTATGAGTATTATATTTATATACACAATATACAGAGTATGTTAAAATATACATATTTTTTTAATTTAATCTGTTATAATATTGCTATGTCCTAACAGGGCTTATGATTGGTGCTGTAATTAGTTCTTAAGACCTAGTAAAAACCATGATTGCAATAAATAAATGAACACCCTAAGCTAGGCACTCACTTGGCGGTGGACACGAAGTCCGTCAGCTCCCCGTCGTCCCTCTCCAGCTGGTCGAGGGTCCTGGCCTCTCCGGTGCTCTGCAGGCCGATCACCACACATTTGCCACACTTGACGGCTTCCCTCGCCGTCACTACTGCGTGGTTTACCTGATGGCATTGATAAACCTGTTTTAAGTCCCGATTAAAAGTAATTGGTGTTATAAGTTAGACGCGTATGTCTGTTTGACTGTGGCATTGTAACTCAACAATCGATGATCTGATTTGGATGCGAATTTTTTTAATTTTATTAAAGAATTTTGACGAGTGTTCTTATCCATGTCTGATAAAAATTGGATCAAGGGTTGGGATGGTCAGGGGTTTGGTTTGGGGATCTTGGAGTATCTTTGATGTAAATTCAGATCTCTGGGACAGTAACAGTTAGGTGGTTCGAGCTTAGGCTCAAATGTTTAGGACCATGATGCCCTTCCTACATCTGGAACCTTGAGGTCCTGACGATGACGAGGAAAATGTAAGGGGATCACACAATGCTAAGTCAGGGGTTTCTTAAATTTTTAATTTAGAGTTATTTAGACTAGAACATGAGAAACCATATCAAATTGTTTTTGATAAACAATAGAAATTAAACTAGTAGTAGCCACGCTGTCTTAACAGATTTTTTAGGTCTGCTATTTTGAAATAGCCACATGATGCCATGATATCATCACAATTTTACTATAGCTTGGAGAAATTAAATTAACCCAAATTTCTGATATGTTCAAGAATAACGTTTCGATTTGCTTTTATTTTCACGGAGTGTGCTCCTGGCTCCATCTACGGAACGCTTTTTTAGTCCTATTAAATGAGTGAATATCAAAATCTTTGTGAAGAACTGTCATAGGTGTTTTCGATGATGGAACTGGAAAAAAGGAGGTCCCTTGTGGACGGCCTTTACTCAACAGTGGGACAGCGGCGATGGTTGACAACGAACTGACCTTGGCGGCGATACACAGGTACTTGAAGAACCGCTGGTGCGCCGACCAGAACTGCCCCCACATGGTCTTCTTCATGCGAGACTCCGCGTCTATCAGCTCGGCCGCCTCCGTGAACCGCTGCATGGCTTCCACCCACTGGTAACACAGATTATTGTTAGGTTAGGTTACATTTAGTCCGTGCAGTCACTGAGGGCCAGCTGAAGATCAGCGCTGTGGCTGGCCTCAGCATTATGCTGAGCTGGTGTACCCTTTTTGGCACTGTACCACATCAGATGTTCTGTGCTGCATGTATTAAACTTTGTATATTTCTGTATTCTGGTGTTTACAGCGCTAAATAAACGTTTACAATTTCAATTTACAGGATACATTTCGGAGAGAGAGTGCATTGAAATTACACGACCTAATTCCGGCATCATTCCGCCTTCGGACTACCTGACGCGGGAAGGTTTTCAGGTTTCTATGTTGTTGACATTCCATCTAGCGATTTGCTTCTTCGTTCATTATGCGAACGGCAACGTATGGAACAGCCTACCAGCGTCTTCCGAGCCCTATAACCTGATGATCTTCACTTTTAGGCCAGAAAGAAGGCCATTTACTAAACCCGCATGCTCCATCGTCCACCTCATTGTCGCTTTCAGGCGAGATTGAGGTCAAATGTGTATAAAGCTTTTGTGGTTATTAACAATGTTATAGTGAGATACGGGATTCTTTTATTTATTTATTCATGTCTAAACTAGCGTTTGACTTCAATCTTACCTGGTGGTAAGTGACGATGAGTGCGAAGATGGAGCACACGGGCTGTCTCTAGAAGACTGCCGGAACACATCAACGCGGATCCCGAAGGGGTCCTACCACCAGGATGATCTTACCAGGGCGACAGATTTGTCGTAAGTGTCCTTGAAGGGGTCTGTGAGAGGAACCTCCTCGATCTTGAAGGACACACCGTGGAAGGACAGCTGCCGCGCGATGTACATGCCTCGCAGTTTCATGTCCATTGCAACAATCTCCATGGCGCCCACTCCTCTGTGAAATAAGGATACCACATAAAAAAATCTACTCATATAGTAATCTACGGAATTTTTTAAATGTATGGCAGAGCGATTAAGAGTATCCTTGCTCCTTGAAAAAGACCTTAAAGTAACTAAAATACTGTCTAAAATGGTAGAGCAACGCGCTGCTCGGCGTCGTCCGAATCGCTTGATATTAGCATGACATTTTTAACCGTATTTTATAGACGTTAATGTTTAAATTGTTATGGAAGTAAGTCACCGTGCCGCCACTCTTCGAATGGGGGCTGTACCATCAATAATTTTTACTTTAAATACTGGGTATAACAAAAAAACCTATAGAGCCGAAATGCAGTATCCATAACTGACCAACTTTATAGGACAAACTCTGAAATCGCACAGCTGTTTCATGCACGGCCGAAATTTATGAAACAGCTGATTTTATTTTTATTTTTTATTTTATTTATAAGGGAAATCTACAGCATTAACAATTATAAAATTACATATGTATTAAACTTAAAGAAGGCCAATTACAGATTTCCTCTTTAAATATGACCTGTATACCTACAGAACGCGGTTAACTTTAAGACTAATAATGTAGAATTAACATGAATATGTGATACATATTTACCACGATTAATTGTATTAACATTTAATAGTCGTGGCAAATATGTATCACTTACAATTATGTAAGTACTTGTTAATCAAGTGCTGGCTAAGTGACTAAGATTAATATGTGATGGCGTGAGAGTTTGAGGGTGTGTTGTGTATGTGAGTATGTGTATGTGAGTATGTGTATGTGTGTGTGAAAGGGTGTGTAAATACCGACTGTTTAAATACCAATGCAGCATTATGGATTAAACATATATAATATTGTTATTGTTTTGGTCAGACCAAAACAATAACAATCCTCAGTCTCAGCTCCATACATGCATGACAGGGTGAAAAACAGTTCCCATGTAATTTAGCTAGTCTGTCTAGTCTTTAGACAGCAAACACCGTGTTATAGTAAATCTAAATGTGTCTTTGCTACTCCAAAATATATCCACGTCCCTAAAGTGTCTATTGTAGTTACTAGCTAGACGTGAAAATATTGAGTTACTCGCATAGTTAGTACGATGGCATGGAACTTTAAGTAGGGGCGTGTGTCTCGTTCGTCTACTCGGAGCACAGAAACCAAAGGAATGTAGCATATCAGGACTGTCGAGCCGAGTGTTCAGAATGTCATGCAATAATAAAGTGTTGTTTTATTTCGCAACTAGCTGTTGCCCGCGACTTCGTTCGCGTCATATAGCCTATGTCACCCGGGGATAGTGTAGCTTCCCAACGGTGAAAGAATTTTTCAAATCGGTCCAGTAATTTCGGAGCCTATTCAATTCAAACAAACAAACAAAAAATCAAACCTTTCCTCTTTATAATATTGGTATAGATTTCAGAGTTGGCCCCATAGTAAATTTAAAAAAAATAACTTACCGCTTCTCCACAGCGTTTATAAAGTCCATGAAGGTGGGGAAAGGCGTCCCCTCGCCCCAGATACCAAGCCGCACCATATAGGCCATATTCCTGGGTTCTGAGGCTCCAGTGGCCGACGCGTACACCACGCGAGCTTTGGGAAGTTTGTTCTGAAGCTCCAGGGCCGTGAGGCCAGTTTTAGTGGCTTTCCCCGAGCCAACCGGGCAGAGATTCTTGGCTTTGTGGCACTCGTCGAATACGATCTGGTTTGGTGAGTCAGGGATAGATTGGTAGTAGTAAACTTTGCCAGGGAAAATGTTGGAAATATACAACAGGTCGCCAGTGGAAATTGAACGATCTCTGTGGGATCGAATCCGAAACGAGGTGATCCGTCATAGAACAAAAGTTACCGACATAGCTCATAAGATTATCAAGTTCAAGTGGCAGTGGGCCGGTCACATCTGTCGCAGAACCGACAACCGCTGGGTAGACGAGTTCTGGAGTGGCTGGCAACGTGGATGAGAAGTGCCGAAGATCGGGCTTAATTTTATTATATTTCACATTTTATTGTATGGGACTAGTGCCTGATAATAAAGATTTTAATTTTATTTTTTGTAATTTAATATTTAATGGCGCGCCCTGGGAGATTCCCTATATCCAGCAGTGGACTAGAGTGAGCTGATGATGATGAAATTGAACTAACAGCTTCTTGTACTATACCTACAATACGTCCCGAAAGTCAAGGTTCAACCCGAGTGAAACTAGAGCTACTTCCGAATTTTTTTTTATAGATATACCACATGAATCTAACCCCTACCTGAAACCAAAAGACTATAGGCTCCTTCCTGTAAGCTGCAGAGTCCTTGATGCAAAGCATCTTTAAAGACTACGAAGTCTCCTTCCTGTTCCTGTTAGATGCTTTACATCAAGGACTTTATGCAGCTTACAGGTGAGTACAAAAGATCCCCATGGGTCCGAGTGCCGCTGGGGTTATCCTTGGCCCCCTATCATAAGATAACAGATTGTATTGTTCATTTTATCGTATGGTTAGTGTTCAACCTATTGTCAGAGTTGTTCAGGCCGCCCGTAGGCCTCTGACATGGCCAAACGTGCTTAAGGTGCGCACCGAGGCACGTAGGGGCGCATATGAAATGTGCCACTAGTGGTCACTTGTCCTCGCAGCTAGGTTATGAGCCCCTCTTTTGTTTTCACCCCTCTCCTCCCTGTTCCTTAAAGATGCTTTGCATCAAGGACGCTAACAACTTAGAGGAAGGAGTCTAAAGTCTTCAGATCGTTAAAAGGATACACATCCGTCGAAGTCCTCGCCGCACCACTGCAGCAGCTGTTTCAGCCTCGTGCGGTACTTGGTGGTGCTGGACTGCGTCTCTCCGATCAGAGCCGAGTACGTGCTGAATACGACGCCTTTCTTCACGTTACCGTTCACCGCTGACGACAGCTTCGCGTACTTGAACTGGGAAAGGAAACGGTACACTTGGTATTATTATTTAGTAAGATTTTGTGTAAGAGCGTTGGTGACGGCTAGGACGCCGGACTCCCGTGCGGGAGGTCCGGGTTCGAAACCGTGCCATGTACAAATGAGTTTTTCGGATTTTTTCGAAGACTTACGGACATTTACCGACTGCTCTAACGGTGAAGGAAAACATCGCGAGGAAACCTGCACACTAAGATGACCAGTGTGTAAAATGGGGTAGGCACAAAAGATAATCAAGGGTCGAAGTGCCGCTGGGGTTATTCCTGGCCCTCTATCATGAGATAAAATAACATACATAACATTATATAAGTAAAAAGAATTCATTTTGGTGCAGCTACAGATGACAGTTGAATTGAAGGAAGTTGATGAATGGAAGGGTGGGGAAGGAGAGACCTAAAGAGACCTACGCCGACCAGCTTGTGGACGTTCTAAAGAAAGGTCAGGTCAGGTGCCGTCAACCACTTTTCTGTTTCGTGGCAGAAATTGAAGAGCGAAAAATTGAAATGTACCTCCCCAGGCGATCTTGCATCAGGATCTTACCAACTGCAAGCTGTAGTATTTACTAGCTGTACTATTTCTATTTCTCTTTATTTTATACAATAACACCTACATATAATATATACCTTCCTGTATTCTGATGTATAATTTAAAAATCATGAAATTCGTGTGACTTAATTTATGGATGGATTATTTGTTTAAAATTATGATCATTTTTATCTTCTGTAGCTAATTGTTTGTATTTTATTTTTTATAAAATGTCTACTAGAAACAGGCAGACAGGCCACCTGATGGTAAGTAGTCACCGTCGCCTAGAGACACGTGCAGTAGTACCAGGGGTATTGCTTGTGTGTTGCCGGCCGTAGAGGGAGAGGACTTTTTAACGGGTTTTTTTGTATGTGTGCGCTCTTTATTTCTGTAGTCACCTTGTTAAGCGGGTAGACCTCCAGCTTGCCGGCGCCGATGTCGCGCAGGTCCCGCTCGGCGTCGTACTTGAGGTCGTTGGAGACGGACACCCAGACGGCTCGCTTGCGGCCCTTCAGGTAGTTCTCGAAGATGATGCCCGCTATCGTGCGGCCCTTGCCCACGCCCGCGCCGTCGCCTGAACGACAAATGGACGGTTTAAACATTTTTATTTTATTTATTTTTATTTACTATTACAAAAATTGCACAGCAATACAGTTAAAACTAAGACACTGTGAATTCATGTGCTTGACACAATGACCCGTAATTTATTAAAAACTTAAGTAAGTAAATTAGTCTTGAAAACGTGAAAAGAAAATGGACATCTCAAACGAAGTACATATCTTATGCTAGGGCCTAAAGTTTGATTATACTTTACAAATAATACATGATATACATAATATATTTGACACAATACAGTACTTAATGTATCGTATAGTATCTTAACAGTAGCTTAAATACAATAATCATATTTTATTTTATTTTATTTTATCTGTTTTGCAGGAAATCTTACAGCTTAATAAATTATTCATAGTAAATGTTCTTTAAATATTTGTATGCCAAATCAGATTCCACTCATTAAATTTTTTTTTTTTAAATAACAACATAAGAAGGACAGAAAGGAGAATAATAATAGGATAATATATTATATAATACATATTAGTATTTACGTATTTACTATAAGTATAGGTGTGTGTGTATGTGTGTGTGTGTGTGTGTGTGTGTGTGTGTGTGTGTGCGTGTGTGTGACTAAGAGCATATAATTAATTAAGTATGATCAAATCTGATCAGCTACTACAAGCCAATGCGTGAAAAATAACTAATCAGATCTATAAACATAAAATAACTTGAAACTGATTCATTCATCTTGAAATCGCAGACATTGGAAACATAATTCCTTCCATCGACTGGCAAATATGTCGAACACTGAACTGTAGAGATCATGGGCATTACGTCCAATTCCCCGAATGTCAGTGAAATCTATTCCCTGAATGTCAAATTCCCCGATTGTCCGGTCAGAAGCGACAAATTTTGACACTTTGACATTGGACGTATTGACTTAAAAATTGAATTGACCAGGGAACTGGACATTCGGGGAATTGGACGTACAGGGAACTGGACATTCGGGGAATTGGACGTAATGCCCATGATCCAACTGTAGGTGAAAAACAATAATCATGACGCTATTCAAGTACAACTGATCTAACGGTGAAGGAAAACTTCATAACGGATTTTTAGGCATGATTTTGTGCAGATTTTTACCTATTTATGCCGCAAATCAGTAAAACTTGCATTGATGTTTCAGTTTGAAGAGTAAGAGAGCCAGCGTAATTATTGGCACATGGGATAAAATTGAAATTCATCCCACACTCTCAGTACCTCATTCAAACAGACAAACACATTCATACAACACAACACGCACACAATGTTGCTTTCTTCGTCCGTGCTGTCACTGAGGGGCCAGCTGACAACCAGCGCTGTGGCTTGCCTCAGCATCATGCTGAGCTGGTGTACCATTTTTGGCACTGTACCGCACCGGATGTTTTGTGCTGCATGTATTAATCTTTGTATACTTCTGTATTGTGTTCTATATTATGGTGTTTACAGTGATAAATAAACGTTTTCAATTTCAAATTGAAAACGTTTATTTAGCGCTGTAAACACCAGAATACAGAAGTATACAAAGTTTAATACATGCAGCACAGAACATCTGGTGAGGTACAGTGCCAAAAAGGGTACATCAGCTCAGCATGATGCTGAGGCAAGCCACAGCGCTGATTGTCAGCTGTCCCTCAGTGACTGCACGGACGAAAAAGCAACAGTGTGTGCGTGTTGTGATGTATGTGTTTGTCTGTATGAATGAGGTACTGAGAGTGTGGGATGAAATTCAATTTTATCCCATAGGGATCACTTCCAGCCAACGTGTGACGTCACGACCCGCTCACCGATAAGGAAGCCGGCGCGCGTCCCATCCGGCAGCATGTGTTCGTGAGCCTGCGACGCGTACACCACCGCCTCGAGCTGCAACGCGGACAGCAGACCACTGTGGATGGTCTCCTCCGGCAGCCCGATCTTGTAGGTCACGTCCACGGGCTCCACGGACGAGAGGGAGGCGGTTTCCACCACCGGGTCGGGGTGTTTGCGACCCAGTTTCACTGTAATATATTGCTGCTATTAGGACATGTGTTTATAATACGATTTTGCGCCTTACGACACGCCAACGTGGCATTAAATCAAAATCTTTTTATTGTAAGTACCTTATAGCACATTTTTACAACGTCATCCTTTTTCACTCTACCACCACTTAGTAAGTTGCTATAGCTGAAAGGAAAGAAGCGGCGCAAGAAACTTTCAGCAGCACATCTTTTGAAATAAATATATCTTACAATAATTATGAATACAATCATATACACAATGTGCAGAGCTGGAGCTGGGTTTAGGACCAAGCCTCTTTATCATTTAAGTAGTCATTTATTTTATAATAACCCTTTTTACATAAGGTCCGTCTTATATGGGACTTAAATGTTTTCTCTGTCATATTTATTACAGTATGAGGTATCTTATTATAAAATCGCACACAGTGACCCATAAATGACGTGTTTACTTTACTAAGTCTAAAGCGTGGGACTGCAAGTTCGTTTTTGTTTCTGGTATTGAAATTATGATTATCGCAGTTTTTTCTGAAACAACTGTAAGTTTTTGCGTACATACATAATATTTTCATAAATATACTGACCCGTGACAGTCAGTATATTCATTTCCCTGAACAATTCCCTCAGGGAGTTCCTGCAACGTAGATTATATATTGCACGAATTACCCGCTTCTGTAGAATGAAAAGGTTTCAATATCAGCCGCTCGACCCCACAGAAGATTCCTAGTGGTTCCATACTAATAACCGGACGTAGGCCCGGCGCAAAACCGTCGCGTGTACACAAGTCCTTAGACATTATTACCCGATGAACGTATCTGTGGACTTATGGTAATGATTACGACAGCTATCGATTATGTAAAAACCGTCCCGTGTACACAAGTCCTTAGACATTATTACCCGATGAACGTATCTGTGTACTTATGGTAATGATTACGACAGCTATCGATTATGTAAAAACCGTCCCGTGTACACAAGCCCTTAGACATTATTACCCGATGAACGTATCTGTGTACTTATGGTAATGATTACGACAGCTATCGATTATGTAAAAACCGTCCCGTGTACACAAGTCCTTAGACATTATTACCCGATGAACGTATCTGTGTACTTATGGTAATGATTACGACAGCTATCGATTATGTAAAAACCGTCCCGTGTACACAAGTCCTTAGACATTATTACCCGATGAACGTATCTGTGTACTTATGGTAATGATTACGACAGCTATCGATTATGTAAAAACCGTCCCGTGTACACAAGTCCTTAGACATATTACCCGATGAACGTATCTGTGTACTTATGGTAATGATTACGACAGCTATCGATTATGTAAAAACCGTCCCGTGTACACAAGTCCTTAGACATATTACCCGATGAACGTATCTGTGTACTTATGGTAATGATTACGACAGCTATCGATTATGTAAAAACCGTCCCGTGTACACAAGTCCTTAGACATATTACCCGATGAACGTATCTGTGTACTTATGGTAATGATTACGACAGCTATCGATTATGTAAAAACCGTCCCGTGTACACAAGTCCTTAGACATATTACCCGATGAACGTATCTGTGTACTTATGGTAATGATTACGACAGCTATCGATTATGTAAAAACCGTCCCGTGTACACAAGTCCTTAGACATATTACCCGATGAACGTATCTGTGTACTTATGGTAATGATTACGACAGCTATCGATTATGTTAAAATCGAAACGACATTTTTATCCATCTGGTTAAAAATGTCGTAACGACACATTCCGGAGCCGCTCGACTTTGCATGTTACGTGCCAGGTGGCACGTCAGGTCCACAGATATTTCCGACTAGTAGGCTACTGGTGAACATTTTTCATATTTCTTTCTATTCTACAACAGCAGACCATCAGACATGATTTCAATATGTTCACCTTTGACTACATAATTATTTTATTATAACTGTTTCGGTCATTGCTGTGTGTGAAATAAACGTATTACTTACTTACTTCGATGTCAAAAATACGCAAAATTTGTAATGTATAAATTGCAATGTTTTACTTTTAATAATTGTTTTTTTAGAACTTACGTTTAGAAGGCATGTAGTCAGCGTATGTTTCAGCTACGCCCATTTCTTCGTCATCAACTTCTTCTTCGTCTGCTTGCTGTTAAATTAATATTACAATAAATTATTGAACCAAATACGAACATAGAATATTTCAATTGTTTTTTTTTATTTACCACTAAACCCACAATATCACCTCAATATCGACTGACGGTAAGCATGAATGACGGTAAGCACCGATGGAGCATGAATTGCAATTGTTTCCAGACTACAAATGACCGCGCTGACCGGTGCGGAGAAAACTTTAAAATTGATTTTATCCTAGGCATTTTTTTATTAACATTTAAATTCTTGACCTCAATCTCACCTGGTGGTAAGTGACGATGAGGTCGAAGATGGAGCACGCGGGCTTAGTAAGTACTGGCTCTTCTATAAACACTGCCGGCACACATCAACGCCGAAGGGTGGTCGCTACCCAGGCGGAGTCTGAAGGAGTCCCACCACCAGCAAGTTACCAGTGGCGGTATCTTGCTGGTGGTGGGATATCCGGTCCGCCTGGCTAGGGTCACTGGAGGGATCATGTTTAAGATTACCCTCAATTCAATATTACCTTGTCCAGCTGCCACATGGCGGCTTTAGGCTGTCCCCAGGGGGGCAGCTGCTGCGCGAACGAGCCCAGCATGCCGGCTAGAGGACCCCCCATGCCGGACGCCAGGATCTGGTTCAGGTTCTGTAGCAGGTACGAGTTCATCCCCGGCATGCCCACCATTTCCACTGCGAAAGACGAGGTGAGTTGAAGGAAATGTTTGCCACGATTGGACGTTTACCTAATATTAATGAAATATTAGTCGATTTAGAGTTTACTTCCCGAGTTTCAAAGAACTCTGTTGAAAAATCAATGGCGATTGGTGGATGTTACCAGTTATATTTGTCCAATATTGCTAATTTGGTCAGATGGAAGTTTATTTATAATATGCACGGCCGTTTCTTGACTTAATGGCAACCCTTTAATGGCCTTATTCGGGTCGATGTCGGATCCGACCGCATATAGAAACAGCTTGTCTGTGTCTAATTCTGATAATAGCCATTTCTAAATGGGGAATGAGTGTGATAACAGGCTTCATTTCTTAATGAAATTAAGCACAAAATAGCGCTCACATCTAAATTAATATGGAAAAGTTATGAATTGTAAATAATCCTGAAAAAGTATCTTGTAAAGTTCTGAAATAAATATCGAAACTATGAAATACAACTTTATACAAAATGCGCTAATTACTCATGAAATAATAGTAATACAGTGAACATTAAGGATTCCATTACAATACTATACAGGCAACAAAAAAGTGGGATAACATTATCAAAAAAGCAAAATCTAACATTCACTACGGCCGTTAGTGTGTGCTTAAGCGCTTATTACACTTGTAAACACATTCAATTCATAAGATGTGTTCCCTCCGTGCCTCGGAGAGCACGTTAAACAGTCGGTCCCCGTTGTCGTTCGACATCAGTCGATAGGCCATGTCAAAGGCCTACAGGCGGCCTGAACAACTCTGAGAATAGGTTGGGCACTAACCATACGATAAACAAACAACAACAAAACAAATAAGATGTGTTGCTGATTATTTCTTGATTTTCATTCAGTACAGTTAAGTCTGCGATTTACAATGTGTAAAGACGCATGTCTAGTCGACTAAATCGTTGCTAATTAGTCGACTGAATTCAGACAAATGTAATAAGCGCTTTAAAGTTATTTGTTACTTAGGCTCAATTCACATTGCCGCGGAATGGAATGGAAGCGAATTTTCGCAACGTAATTGTACATAGCATAATGAACTTTATGTCAATTGTGTAACATACAAACTAAATACGAGCCAAAAAAGAGGTCGCGCGTCTTCCGGGGAATCCTCGCGCATTCTCGAGAATTCCCCTAGCGGTAAAGCGTATTTAGTTTGTATGTTACACAATTGACATAAAGTTCATTATGCTATGTACAATTACGTTGCGAAAATTCGCTTCCATTCCATTCCACGGCAATGTAAATTGAGCTTAAAAGACTACATTAAGTTAAACTTGAAAATGTTAATGTTGTGAGAAAAATGATATTTTATTTATTTATTTACAACTTAAAACTAGTAGTAAGATAAATAGTAAAGTTGAGAGGTTGCACAAGTTACATTCGATCGTTCAGAAGTTATCAAAGAGCACATTAATTTCACATATCAATGATGCGATCAATTGACCAATTACGAAAACTGTACGGCAGAGACCATTAAAAGTTTTCAATGAGATTTCAATTGTCTTAGTATGGACCGGAAAATTCGATAGACTTGTAGGTACAGTCGGCCTCTAGCTAATGTGTACCATCTGTCTGAAATCTAAAATGAATCTTTATACATTCATCATGCAAGCGTCGGTGGCCTAATGGCTAGGACGCCGGGATCCCATACGGGAGGTCCGGGTTCGAAACCATGCAACCTCCCGTATGGGATCCCGGCGTCCTAGCCACTAGGCCACCGACGCTTGCATGATGAATGTATAAAGATTCATTTTAGATTTCAGACAGATGGTACACATTAGCAAACTCATTAAAAATCATCATCATCATCATTAAAAACTCATTGGAGTTTTTCGGATTTTTTCGAAGACTTACGTACATTTACCGACTTCTCTAACGGTGAAGGAAAACATCGTGAGGAAATGAAAAGTTTCCGAAGGTATGTGAAATCCACCAATCAGCATTGGGCCCGCTCGGTGGATCATGGCCCGTACCATACCCCCTTGTGCAAATTGAGGCATGTGCCCCAACAGTGGGGACATTATCAGGCTACTGATGACATTCACCATAGCATAGGCTTCATATTTGAACAGAGATCAGATGAGCAAACTTCTACCTGATGGTAAATGGTCACCGTCGCCCAAAGACATGTCACCTCACTATAATGTTATTAGACGGTTTACGATGCGCTGCTAACCTTGAAACCATCACCGGACTCCCATGCGGGAAGTCCGGGTTCGAAACCGTGCAGTGCCCTGTACCAATGAGTTTTTCGTATTTTTCGAAGACTTATACGTACATTTACCGACTGCTGTAACGGTGAAGGAAAACATCGCGAGGAAACCTGCACACTGAGAATCCTCAAGGGTCGAAGTGCCGCTGGGGTTATTCCCAGCCCCCTATCATAAGATAACCTTAAAACCTTAGTGCCTCATGTGCCGGTAATTAAGCTGGCTGGCTCTCGAACCGCAACACAAGCTAGTTTGCGGCAGATATAGGTAAAAGGGTGGTACCCCACAGGTTCACCCTTGCATAGAGTCATACATCCTTCAAAAACTTATTCTTTTAGTACAGTCGTCCATATATATGCAGAGAAAAGTGTACAGGGGCGACATGTAGAGATGTACCTACTTGAGATTTTAGACCGATTCTAAAAATTCATTCTCTTACATTTACTTCAGAACTTAATCCTTACGGCAGGCAAAGATTTTTTAGCATGAGAACAATACATATTTTCCAAAAGTCTTATAAACTACAAATTATTTATATATATACAATTACATACTGTGTACAGGGGACCAGAAACTGATGAATTAAAAAAAAATTGCACCTGCAAATGGTCAATACAGGATTTCAAATAGACGGAAAATTAAAAAAAAAATTAAGTTCTATAAAGTTTATTTATTATTACGTTTCATTTCCCTAATCCCCATCAGTTTCTGATCCAGACATATCTCATTCATTGTATCCAAAGCAATGGCATGTCATACAATCTAACTACGCATCGCATACAACATACAACTCAAGTCACTAAGGCCTGGCCTACATGCGCCGGTTCCAGCCCCTGTTCGGTTCGCTGTTATCAATCACGAGGCTCTGACTTCAAGCTTGTGATTGACTGCAGCGAAACGAACCGGCGCTGGAACCGAACGCGTATAGTCCAGCACTGCGGCGTAATACATCGCCGGCCCACTACGGGTACTCACTCTGCGCGAGGAGCGACGCAGCATTGTACGCGGCGGCGGAGGAGCCGGCAGCGAACGGTGACGGCGGGACCATGCCCGCCACTAGGCAATAACACCATCTTTGTAAGGCACCGGCGCGATCAACATAGATCGGTGACCGATCAATAGACCGTTCAACGTCGCTCATTGTGTGCTATCAATTGAGCATTGATCCGACGTCGATCGTGCGATGGAAATATTCGGCATTGGCAATTAGCACAAGGTTGATCAATTGCCGATCGACGTGTTTCACAAGCCGCAATCATTGATCAGCCTAAGCTATTACACCTACGGGGTTGACGTTGATCAAGGCATCGATGCGATATCGATCGCGCCGGTCTAATAACACCAACCAACACCAACACCAAGCGGTTGCGTCAATCTGTCAACAGCACACCGAAGGCTGCGTGCGAGGACCTACGCAGTCCCATATTCAAACATTGGTTGAATATGGGACTGCGTAGGGTCGAGAACCGTAAATAAGTAGTAGTAAATTGACTCCAAATATTTTTTGGTATCCATTGTTTTTTATTAGTATTTTTAGTTTAGAATAGAATCATTTATTGCACTCATGTTGTCATACAGATGTTACACACTTATTAAACGTTCAACATGAACCCGGTTTGGGCACAGCAAGCATTGGTTATAAAACTTATAAAATAACTATATAACTAAAAATATTTGTATTTTTTTTTTTGGGTGTCGTGTTATTTTATGGGTTTTTTTATGCCTGAAATAAAGATTTATTATTATTTATATATGCTACTCTACTCGTGGATGTAATGATGAACTGTCTTACACGCAGGCGGTTAATTATTATTTGGTGAAAAATGTATGGGCTGTCTTATGCTGTTGTTTAAATGTATGCTATTAGAAGAATTCAGCTGGGTTGGGCAGCATTTCGGAAGTTACGTCACATCTTCTCGTCGCCCATACCTCAATGTCTAAAGACAAGAGTCTTTAACCAGTGCGTCCTACCAGTAATGACCAACGGCGCCGAAACGTGGACACTGACGGTGCGACTGGTTCACAAATTGAAAGTCGCTCAACGTGCTATGGAAAGAGCTATGCTCGGAGTATCTCTGCTGGATCGAATCCGAAATGAGGAGATCCGGCATAGAACAAAAGTTATCGACATAGCTCATAAGATTAGCAAGCTGAAGTGGCAGTGGGCCGGTCACGTCTGTCGCAGAACCGACAACCGCTGGGGTAGACGAGTTCTGGAGTGGAGACCGCGTTTCGGCAAACGTAGTGTGGGACGCCCCTTGCTAGATGGAGCGACGATCTGCGCAAGGTGGCTGGCAGCGACTGGATGAGAAGAGCCGAAGATCGGGCTCAATGGCGCGCCCTGGGAGAGGCCTATGTCCAGCAGTGGACTAGAATAGGCTGCTGATGATGATGATGATTATAAGTTTGACGCGATCTGTTCTTCCTTAAAATTCTGTCTACGGGTATAGAGTGGCATATTTCTAAACGTAGAAAGGGGCATACTAAGTTTTAATGGAGGTATTCGTAGGATACCTTGCAACTGACGGTAAAACCCTCACGAGTTTGACCGAGATGTTTTCTCGAGTAATGAATAGAAAACTTTTTACGAGTCACGTTCTAAAGAATCCCTATAAAGTTTATCATTGGAACTTTATTTCCATGGGTGAAATTTACAATTTATCCTGTCACAGAAAAAACGATGTTTAGATTTTTTTTACGTTTAAGGAAAGCAGATAATGGCAGCCTACGTGGAAGACCCAGGGCTACATGGAAACGTAGTCTTCAAAAAGACCTGGATGCGGCTAAAGTATCCTAGGAAACCATAGAGTCCGCGGCATCGGACAGAACGCGGTGGAAGAATATTGTCTCAGCCCTATGCACCACTAGGTGCTCTAGGACCTGAAGAAAGGAAAGCAGATAAACATACGGGCCACATGATGGTATGTAGTCACCGTCACCCATAGGCATCACTACTCGTATAACATTACTATAAGTTTCCGATGCGCTGCTGACATCGAGGACTTAGTGTGCCTCATGTGCCGGCGGGTAAATACGCTGGCTCTCTTACCCTTCAAACCAGAACACAGACATTGCTGTTTTCCGACAGATCTATGCAAAAGTGGTAGTGTCTATACAAGTTGTCTTGCATAAACCACTTTGTCGTAATTTAAGAATATATTAGGAATACAAGCAAGCAATCAAATTCGATTTACAAATTAATGTTTGTTTGCTACTAACAAATATTGCCAGCATTACTTAATTAATGACTGGCTAGTAATTGTTAGCTACGGAGATTTATGAACTCTCGTCGCAAATTACTGCTAAGTTTAGTATTATTTAGTAGCCGTTAGTTAATTTATGACACTTCCGTTACACTGCGGTTTAAAACAATGTATCATTATTGTCAAGTACTCCAACCTGGAATCGATGTACGACTTCGTGCCTTTGGCAGTTGAAACCGCGGGACCATGGGGCTCCGAGGCCAAGGATCTGATTCGCGCTGTGGGGAGGCGAATTAAGGAGAGAGGAGGTGATCCGCGTGCCGGCCACTTTTTGGTACAGCGCATCTCCCTCGCCATTCAGCGAGGGAACGCCGCGCCGCGAGTATTCTGGGTACTTTCGGCCAGGGGGCACTTCGCGGGGGGCTGTTTGACTGAAGTTATATTGTATAATTTTTGCCTAGTTATAGTATGACATTTTACTAATTAGTTTTTTTATTATCATATTGTAATTAATTAAGTTGACATTATTTGTAATTTACGTTATTGTCATTAATTATATTATAGTTTTATAGCTTTACATAGTGGCATCGATTAGTAGCCGTCAAACTAGCTATATCGCTGAACGAAACGTCCCGTTCACTCGTACACAATATAGTATATGAGTAAGCGTGACAGTTTCAATTAGGTTTTGCTTTACATTTGCCGGCCACCCCGGAATCGAATCCCGTGTGGCATAAAACCAATTCTAGTTTTGTTCATTGCACTGAGAGACTGTCAACGGTGGCGGTTACAATGTTTTCTTAAATACTAACTTACGTTGGAATCAATATGATCTGACCTATAGCCACTACATATAATAAGATCCACAGATTATAATTATAATTTTTTTAAAAGGGCAAATTATGCGGCGTTCAATGAAGGTTGCCTGGAAGATCCGCCTTCTGCACATTGTATTGTACCTCTCTTTATGTTGTATGTTTTGTTTTTGTCCCGGGTGTGCAATAAAGTATATTTGTATTCAATTTCAACCCAGTTAAAATTTCGGGATTTCGGGGGGGTGTTGAGCCTATTTTTTTAGCCCCGAACAAAGCCAACCCCCTGCCTACGGCCATACGATTGAATAGAGTAAATATAAACTCTTACTTCCTCCGCCGCGTCCCAGGCCCATGCTGAGTGGTTTGCTGAGAGAGCTGGCCGATATCTTGATCGGCTTCACGTTGGATGACTGACCGAACGCCAGACCCGACGCGGCTAGAAGACAATCACTGTTAGATATCGTTTGAATGAGATTTTATTTCCCAGAAGGCATTTCCGCAGGTCTTAAATGCGAGGGGGAGGGGTTAAGGGGTAAGCAGTAGCCTTCTTTAGGCTGCGCGCATACCGCTGCCGTCACCTGCGGGCGCAGGGAAGATCAACAGCGCGCTCGCCAGGCCAAAGCGGCTGTGTGCAAGGTTTACTTTTAGGACCTCCTAAAAGTCTTAAGTCTCTTCACCTGAAGAGAGCGTCGGTGGCATCGTGTCTACCACGTCGACACCAATGCGGGAGGTCCGGGTTCGAAACCATGCAATGTCATGTACCAATGAGTTTTTGGTTTTTTCGAAGACGTACATTTACCGACTGCTGTGACGGTGAAGGAAAACATCGTAAGGAAACCTGCACGCTGAGATAACTAGTGTGTGAAGTGGGGAAGACAATGGAAAACCACCTCATTTAATCTGCCACGAGAGTCGTTCTATGTGATTAATTCCTTAGAATGATCACGAGGAATACGACTTAGAAGAATTCAAGAATGCAAGAGCAGTGTCTCACTGAATCTTACTACATAATTAATGGTGAAGGTTTTGCAGGTGCTATATCAGTATATCACATAGTGATAAATTCAAATTAGTAGCCCAAATAAATACTTTTCTATATTATTTTTTATAGCACCAATGATGGTGATGGTAACTTACCAGCAAGTGGGTTAGTGGTAGGTTTGATGGTAATTGTCGCAGGGGTGGCGGCAGGCTTGACCTTGTCGGCCAAACGTGCTGCTGCAGCCAGGGTCTTACCGCCGCCTACGAAACAATACAAATCACAAACATAGTTTATTATGTCCTATATTAAAAATGGAATGATATATCAAGCGACTTAGGCGGCGACACGCGACGAAAATACGGGCATTTTAGACACGTTAAAGTTTTAGTTAAATCGAAGTAAGTCGCCGCGCCTCCACTCGGCCAGTGTGCGCTGGGCCTAAATAGTGAAGTTATGTATTCGTAATATTATTATTGTGTCTTCCATGTGACAAAGGGACGTGTTGAAAATCAGCGCTGTGGACTCCGTCCAGCATAAGCTAGCTTAAGCTGAACACGCTCCCTGTTGCCACAAATTAGTTTATGTACAACATTGTAAGGGCAAGATATGTACCTGTAATATGTATGTGTGTGCAATAAATGGTTTTGTATTGTACTGTATTAATTAATTACCTGGCACTTCCAAATTATCAGGATCCTCGTCATCATCGAAGTCTGAGTCATCAGACGGTGTCGGTGGGTTGTCCTCGTCGTCGTACACCCGTTTAGACTAAAAACATAGACATCCATTTATTAATGATAATATTTCCAGTATTTATTACTAGTTAATGACAACTAAAAACAAAAAGAATAATTAATTTTCCTCTTCACACTGTCACTGTCTTCTTGGACCTCGTAAGGAGGCCTGCTTTACCACCTCCCCTTTCGTGAACTCTATGTGGCAGGCGCTTTGAGGTACTGGAGTAGTTTGACGATCTTCAATTCAATTCGTCGTCATCTGCTGATATATCTTCAGCATTCATGAAAGCGGTTTCAGTCTATTTATTGATGTTTTCTTCTCTAGACTTAATTTTCAAAATAAAATATTTGTCTTCTCTCTTAATTATTTCGAAATATAGCATGCATGGTGAATACATTAATAATTTCGCTAATAGACAACTTAATTTTATTTTTATTAGTCAATTTAATAATATACAACAATGAACTAAATAAATCCAGGAAAAAATTTCAATTAAAAATAAACTAAAACAATCCAATATAAATTTCATCAATCCAATACACCACCCTAAGTCAAACCCAGTGCAAAGCTAACCACGGCGTTGTATTGTTGCGCTGCACCAGGTATGACCCGGAGCGGGAGTCACAACCCCTCTCCCATAATGTAATTGTTTGTTTTTAATTAGGGACACAGCAATTAATTAATTTTAGGAGCGGGACATTAGGCCTACATCAAAACACGACATACAGCCAATTGTAATAAGAACCTTCTTTAAAATTCCACTCTTTTTATAGGGGGAATCTTTATAGGATATCTGGTTTCCTGAGGGAGAGGTTATGTGGAATTTTTACCCACCAAAACCTTAAAATTCCACTCAGTGTTTTACACCTCGTACTTAAGCCTTAGTAAAAGAGATCACCTCCTCCTCTATGGTAACATACCTGTTTCGGTTTGAGTGTGTGTGTGCCATCGCTATGCACTACTAAATGAAATCCCATCTGGTCTCACCTTGATTGATCAGACAGACAACAGATTTTATGTAGTAGTGTGTAGCAATCACTCCCACAGAAACAGATATGTTTGTATGAAGATGACCTATTTCTTTCAAAACCCCTCTCTTTTACTATACTAGAGATTTGGCATAGAAAAGGGATAGATTATGTGATAATTGACATTAAAGTTTTGAAATTCTTCATGCAACTGCTGAATAGGCTCCTCACTCAAGTAAGAACAATCTTTATTGTAACCAAAGAGCCTTATCGGCAATAAGTATAGCAGTGTAAGTGATCGTAAGATAAGTAAATATTAATTTCGCATTATCCCTCAATGGAAGTAAAATGATGTTATGTGTCTTTGGATGCTCAAAGGAAGTAATATGATATTATGTGTGTTTGGATGCCACAGTGTTTCTATTTTGCATGTGCGCGTTAGAACTTTTCTGCAATTATGATATCACAACAACCACTGAATCGCAAATAATCCGCATATTATATACAAGTGTACTTAAGTGTATGTGTGTGCATGCAAGCAACATCTTGCATGATGGAAATGTAACTTATACTCAACAAGCAAATTGGCATTATAAGGACCCAGAAACAATTTGAACAAACCCTCCGTGAACCTTTTTCAGAAAATAAGTTAAGACAATATGGTATTTATTGTCTTTATTTGCCACACATATTAAGAAAAACATGGTAAACTGCTGCACTGACCTAAATTAAAAAGATATCTAAGTAACATTGGCCGAACATTTCCTTTACTCGTCATAAACATGCAGCGTTTGGCACATTTTATTGCCAGTTCTGGTCTTTGCAGCACTGTTAAACTTACATAACTGATAACATAGTTTTACTGTGCTATTTTATTAGTGTTGGTATTGCATTACTCTCAGTTTGGTAAAGTAACAATATACATTGCATCACAAAAGTGCATGTCATTTTACATCAAAAATTTAGGAATATCCCTTAACAAAGATATTCTACAAAAACAATAATCAAATAGATTACAATACGTTTCACCGTTAAAGCTAAAAAGCCATACGATTTGCAGCAAACATTGATCCAGCATGCCCTACCGCATTGTTTGTATGGATAGGTAAAGTGCAGTTATAAGACGTGCCCTAGCTCTATACCTAGAACCTTCCGAGAAAATCAATACAGCCACACCCAGCTTGCATAATTAAATCTTCAGACGCACAATGGGATTCCAAATCTTAGCCAAAAACATACGAAAATCATCACATGTGTGAGCGCCTACACCAAGTGACACATTTTTTTGGTTAGAAAACTTGAAAACAAAGAAAAAAATGCAGAAAAATACAATTTTTACAATGCTTACAAGCTACATATGGTAAAAATTACAAGATATATATCAATTTCTGATGAAATATAAACGAAAAACATGAAAAACAAAAATTCTCAACAAAGTAAAGTTCGTAAAAAAGTATCAAAACAAAAAACTATCATTACCATTTTTATAGCAGAATTAGAACCTCAGAAGCACTTTAGTGAATTGTTTATTGTTCACAAATAACGCACAGGTTTTTATATTCACTTATTTATCACACAAATACGAAACAACAGCGAGAAAATTGTTATTTCGTAATGATAAAAAGCAGACGTCCCGACGGCGGTCAATGCGTCCGCCATATTGAAAAAATTGAAAGAATTGCATTTTATACATTCGGATACACTCATCTTCCATTTACATACAAATGGCATCGAATACGGAATTGCCGCCTTTTTGCGAAGATCAAAACAAAGTCTCGCTCACTCGTATACGATCTATTAAATGAGTATCTGTAACAATGTTATGGCTTTAGATTTGATGCCTACATCGGAATAATGTTTTATGGAACAATAAAAAATAAAAATAAAAACCTTTAATAATTAATAATAAACTTAGGCATAACTCTCACCTCCATAATCCCCGAAGTGCATGCTCAAAGCCCAAAATTAATATTTTTAACAGGTACTTCTTCGATTTTTCTTCCTACCTACCTTTACCTCTAGACAAAAATGTTTTCTAGTGGTGAAATAAACGGATACCTAGCAATAACGTGTGCATGTATCCGATTGTTTAATTTTTTTTCTTTTTTCTGGATGCTAGGGACGGCGACTAATCGATACGAAGTTAAATAACGACGTTAAAAATTTAAATACAGATTAATTTTTTTGGCATCATCATCGAAAGCTTATTTAATGTCCCCACACAGGGCACAGGCTTCCCATTGCATAAGTGGGTACGGGCCATGATCCACCGAGCGGACCCAGTGCTGATTGGTGGATTTCACACGCCTTCTGAAACTTTTAATTTTCCCAGACAAACAAGTTCTCTATATTGGAGTTTTTGCCGCGCCTTTGAATCGTCCACACCGGCTTTTTTCGTTTTGTCTTGCAAATTATTTTACAGTGGTGAATTTCTAGTAAAATTTTTGATTTTTATCTCAAAGAAATTTACATCTTGTAGTCATTCTTTGAGTAAAAAAAAACACTGTGTCACACACATGTGTGACAGTAAAATAAAGTGAAATAAAACGTTGCACCCCGATCCGTACTAGGCTGGTTTTTGAAAAGTCATACTTTGTCCGGGACGCTTCTTCTTTGGTTCGGACGATGCAGAAGCGAGGCAGATTCTCCTAGATAGCATTGAAATGTGACACACCAGCATTTTAATAAAGAATTGAAGATAACAATTATTTAAGATTTCGACTGAAGGACTTGTATCCATGGTCATGAACAATTTAAAAAAAATATCCGCCATGTTTATTGGTTTGGTTTTGGTTTTGTCTGCTGTGATTTTTTCTCTCGAATTTCAATTCAATTAAATTTTGTGGTTAGTACGACGACATATAAAATCAAACTGATTAAAATGGATTCTCTTGTTGGATACGGTAGCGACGACGAAAATGACACTGAACGTTACTACGGACACCATCCATCGGTAAGTTCTTTTCGTAATACGTCCTTGAAAAAGCCATAAATATTTTCTTTTTCTGAAATTTCCTATCCCCCCTAAGAATGTTTTTTCACTTGAAAAAACAAGTGAAAGAGTCTGATGAATGTAGAGGTCTAGTTGAATTATTGTTACCTAGATTTTAATGCCATAGCAATTGATACTAATCAGCATTATCTGCTTGACAATAGACTGATATTCTAGGGCTCCAGCGGCGCCACCGGGAGCTCCCGCCGCCGCGAAGACGATACCAACTACGATGACGTCAACATGGACATGAGCGAGGTAATTACCACCATGGTACTTAATAAATTACTGTACAATTATCAACTAGTACTGATATTGAGGTACAAGTGACGCCATAGTCGATTTAATCCTTTCATATTGCTCTAAAACTCTATATAACTTGTTACTGATAATATTCATACTCTATTTTTATATATCACTGTCTCAATTCAAAGTAAATTCTAAAAATACAACCTCTGTTGTACTGTTTTCAACGATGATATTAACACTTTTATTATTTTATATGTTACCCATTTGTAAATTGACACAAAACAAAAGTCAAATACCCCTCGAGTTCGAGCTGAGGCCCTCTCAAGACGACCGGCCGCCGTGCCCTCTTCAGACCCCCTAGGGACACCCTCACGTAAGTACATAGTGATAAGGAAACTATGTTACCTCCAAGTTGTCTTGAACATACTATGTTAATTTTCAATTTCCACTTTATGCGACATTGCTAAGTTTTCAATTTCACAATTGTAATCTTTATTCCATTGATTAAATTCACAACGACAATGATAATAAAACAAATCCCTATAAATAAAAAGTCCCTATTTTAATATTGCATTCCGGAAGCATACATTTGGGAGGTAAGAATATGGTAATGGTAACAGCTATAAGAGACTGTATCATAGAATGTGATCTGCTTTGCACACTAACAGGTGTTTGGAAAATCTGGAAGTCCACATTGGCAAAATGTTTTACACTTGATAGGGCTGCCTAAAGTTTGTTTTTATCCAGCTTTAAGTGTATACTCTATGGCCTGATTCTACAAAAAGAACTCAATAGCAATAACATTGCAGCAACTTAATGTTTTTTGTATGCCAATTGCTACTAGTCACGAACTGTTCAATGAACGTTATGTTTTAGTCAAGCAATGATCGATCTGTCCGCTCATATAATGTGTTAGCATGGTGTTAGCAGAATACGAATTTATTAGTGTTGTATCTTTGTCCTCTTGGACAGGTTTTGGCCAGCCATCGGTCATGGTCCAACAGAATACCAGCGCTGGAGGCATTCTTGTCTGCAGCAATAAGCTGTGTTGAGGCCCTTTTCACAATAACAGCAGACCATCAGACACGATTTCAATATGTTTACCTTTGACTACATAATTATTTTATCATAATTATAACTGTTTCGGTCATTGCTGTGTGTGAAATAAACGTATTACTTACTTACTTTTTTACGATTTGTAGTTTATTATTATTTATTTTATTCAAATCAAAAAAAATTTATTCTAAGTAAGTGCCTTATAGTACATTTTTACAACGTCATTTTTGTTACTCTACCACCGCTTATTTGTGGAATCAATATGGAAAAGTAATAACTCCTTAATTGGACAAGAACGACAAACATTGTAAAACAGTGGAATTGGGCTTCTATTTCCAACGCATCCATATACTTATCCGTATTTTAAAACTACCCATTCTGATCTCCGGACAATACCTCTGACTGCTGTATGCAAAAGGCAGACCACATCCTTATTTACAAATGTGTACTAAAACGGCAGCTGTTAATATACAGGCTGTTAATAAACAGCATTGTGCATTGTTGCGCACCATTCACAACTGAAATCTACTCAACGTTTCTGAGGTATGTTGTCCTCAAAACAGGAACAATTTACTTAGTGTCCCAAAATGTCCACGAAACTTTGTGAACACTAAAATACCTATTTTAGAACTAAAATTCAAGTGAAACAATTTTATTATTATTTTAGATATAACGGGTGTTACTTTAAACAATAAAATCAAGCAATATCCGCCATAATTACGAAGTAAGTGACACCTGTTATATCTAAAATAGTTTATTAGAATTTAACATTTTAATAAAATCATACAAAGTAGAAATGTTAGGTTGCATCAATAGGAGATAATCCTGCAATGTTTTACCACTAGAGGCGCCACTAGCACAGTTACGAAAAAACATTCAAAAATACAACGTACGTGTACAGTCGACTACAGATCAACCTACCCAAAATGTCAAAATTTGAGAATCTGAATTGTAACCTTTGCGTAGGCATAAGGTTGAGATTTAATTGAAGGTTTTTGACAGATGTATACTTTAGCTGTATGACTTAAAGATGATTTTGTTCTAAACATAAGATAACCTAAATTTGTTGCTTTCAATGACAATAATTTGATAAATAAATAATGATTATTTTGATTAATATTGGATGATTTTACAAGATTTTTGTTTAATAAACTTTAAATTAGCACATACAGCCAAATATCAATACACCTTTCCACCAAATTCCTTCAGACTCGCGCCACGCTGTTTTAACAGATTTTTAGGTCTGCTATTTTGAAATGGCCATATGATGCCATTATATCATCACAATTTTACTGTAGCATTGAGAAATTAAATTAATTCAGATAAGGAGAAATTTGTGATATCTTCAAAAATTACGTTTCGTTTTGCTTCTCTGTTTACGGAGTGTGCTCGTGGCTCCATCTACGCAACGCTTTGCGTTTTATGTCCTATTGGTTTGGGAATTTGTAATAATAGATCAATTTCTTCCCTTGTCAGAAAGATTCTAAGTGCCAACGTGTGATACGAGGCGGGCGCTGGAAGCAGGTGAATATCCATTGCTTGTTAAGACGTTAAATCATTAGCGAAAGTGTATGATAAACTTCAATGTACGTCGATATCGCAATGCCCGCGCCGTGCGCACGCCTCATGCAGTGTTGGCCCCAAAAAGTGATGCGTACCTATTTATATAAACCATGTATTCATTTTTAACTACGAAATCGGGACATAATCGCGTTGGTGTAGAAACCTCGAATAAAGCGATGCGATTAATTCCCGTTTTCATAGTTAAAAATCAATACAATCATGTAACTTTAAAATCTCATATCAACAATGTATACCGGAAATATCTATGGACCTGCGGCAGCGATTATGGCACGTGTTGACAAAACGACAGATTAATCCATCTCGTTCACTCACATAGACAGAGGCATAAGTGTGAGCGTAACAATATATTCCGTAGCCGCTTGACTTTGTATGTCGAACATGTCGAAAGCCCTTTAGGTACACAGATATTTCCAACGGGTTATACTTCTCTCACAACCTCATGAACTCATCATCAGCCTATTTTTGTAACAAACAGGCACAGGCCATCCTTATTGGCTACTGTCATCCACCGTGTGGACACACTGGGCCATGATTGGTGGATATTTATTTGCGATATAATCAGATGTAAGAACAAAATTAATCCCCTACAACACAGCAATGCGAGATTGCGATAGCAAGCGGTAGTCGGCAGGTTGTAGCATGAATGCTCTTTGTCGCACAGGACTCGCAGGCGGAGTCGGAGCCCGAGCTGCCGCCAGCGGAGCCCGCGCCCTCCAGACATCTGCGCGATGACCGCCGGGGCTCCAGTAAGTACCGCTTCATTTATTTTACTATTTGCTCATCTTACTTTGAAGCTGTACTTTTGACAACTCATCATGCTGTACTCGTTCTCATCTTATGCTAGGGGGCCGAGAATAACCCAGCGACACTTCGACCCTTGAGGATCTTTTGTGCTTACCCCATTTTAAACACTGGTCATCTCAGTGTGCAGGTTTCCTCACGATGTTTTTCTTCACCGTTGGACAGTCGGTAAATGTACGTAAGTCTTCCATACATACGAAAAACTCATTGGTACATGGCACAGGTTGTACTCGTTAGTATTTTATCGCTGTAACCTATTTGACAAATTCATACGAATGTCAAGAAAACAAAAAATCTTATTGTGACAGGGTTCCACAGATGTCTTCCATTGTACTTGATTTACCAATATATCTATCAATTACATTTTACCATTTGCAACTTAACCGCTAATATTGCCATAACGCTACAATGTCAGAAGTATTATTTATTGTCATTAGATATAAGTAATTTGAAGAATGGGATCGGGACAGGTTAGGTTGTGGGGGCTCCTATTTCCGCATTTGCTACCCATTAATTACGTAACACGAATTTCATGAATTTTGGACCCCCCCCCCCCGTCTCAGGTGGTCACATGTGTGTGACACCCCCCCCCCCCCCCCCCAAATGTAGAAATTATTAAATTAAAGCGCTTCCAAAATTATTCATATATTTCTATTTAAAATCTTTGTTCATAAAATCAATCCATCATTGCCAGGTGCCTATTGCCAATAGTATTATCGAGTGAACTAAATATGTTTTTTTTGTGTGGCAATAGTGTTTTTCTTCTTCTTAAATGAATGATACAAAATTCAATCATCTTTTGTCCATGGACTTTTGGACCCATTCCTTATGACTCGCCCTCTAGTCCTCGTCCGTCCGTTCCTCGATCTCGTCCTTTATGCGTGCAGAATGGAACTGGTTCTTCATCATCAGCAGCCTATTCTAGTCCACTGCTGGACATAGGCCTCTCCCAGGGCGCGCCATTGAGCCCGATCTTCGGCTCTTCTCATCCAGTCGCTGCCAGCCACCTTGCGCAGATCGTCGCTCCATCTAGCAGTGGGGCGTCCCACACTACGTTTGCGCAAACGCGGTCTCCACTCCAGAACTCGTCTCCCCCAGCGGTTGTCTGTTCTGCGTCAGATGTGACCGGCCCACTGCCACTTCAGCTTGCTAATCTTATGAGCTATGTCGATAACTTTTGTTCTATGCCGGATCTCCTCATTTCTGATTCGATCCAGCAGAGATACTCCGAGCATAGCTCTTTCCATAGCACGCTGAGCGACTTTCAATTTGTGAACCAGTCGCACCGTCAGTGTCCACGTTTCGGCTCCGTAGGTCATTACTTGTTCTTACCACATTTTATCCTCCCACAAGGAATAAAAGATGACAAAACTGTTTATATGTATTTCTCGTTATTTAAATGTCTTTTAAGTTATTTCTGGTCTCTTGAGTCACATGGACACGGCTGCTCCTGGTCCATGTGCGTTCAATTTCATGTTCAAAGATTTTTTGGTACCCTGATAAAGGTACTGGATATATCATCATCATCAGCCTATTAATGTCCCCACTGTTGAGGCACAGGAGATATGATTAGACTTAAATAATATACTGTTTCACGGGTACTACGGTTACGGGTACTGGAGATAAATAAAACCCCATTCCTATATCAGATTCATGGTTTGGTTGAACAGACGACAGCCGTGACCGCGACCGCGTCCGCGAGCCTGACCGCAAAGACCGCCGGCGGGAGTCCCCGCCGCGCCCACGGGACCGCGACCGCGACCGCGAGCGAGATCGTGACCGCGATAGACGCTCGCCTCGCCGCGATGAAAAGCACGCCAGGTAATTCTTTTTATTGACTACTAAACCCGCATTTGACCTCGATCTCGCCTGATGGTAAACGGCGATGAGGTCGACGATGGAGCATGCGGGTCCAGTAAATGCCTATTCACTCTGGCCTTGAAGATCCCAAGGTTGTAGGTTTCGGGAAATACAGACGCCGGCAGGCTGTTCCATTCCTTAGCCGTTCACATAATGAACGAAGAAGCAAATCGCTTCGTACGAGCAGATGGGATATCGACAACATAAGGATGGAACCCCTCCCCGCGTCTGGTAGTCCGAAGGCGGAATGGAGATGCTGGAATCAGGTCGTGCAATTCCGGATGCGCACTTTCCGAAATGTATCCTATAAAATACTGATAGATAGACAAAGATACGACACAAATAAATTTAATTGTTGATAGGTAGTATTAATAAGTGAAAAATATATATACCTACATTTACCATGACATTTCGAATTAATCCGAAAAACTCGTTGATACATGGCATGGTTTCGAACCCGGATCTCCCGCACGGGAGTCCGACGTCCTAGCCACTAGGCCACAGAAGCTCTATTATTACTATCACTGCATTTAATTCAATTTGACCGCAATTCAGTCTTCAGTTTGATTTCAAGACCTCCGTTTCTGCTCAGTAAAGTTGTGTGTCAGCTGACCTAAGTGTCATCCCATTGTGACGTGCAGTTTCGTGATTGGATTGCAGCGAACCGAACCGGAATGGAACCGGTTTCGTGTAGTGCAGGCCTTGATATTTGTATTCTTATCCTCAATATCAGATCTGAGAAGTCGGAGCGAGGGCGCGGCAGCCACGAGAGCAGCTCGTCCCGCCGCGGCCTGCTCGGCGACAAGCCTGATGAGAGGATTCTAAGGGATGCTGATTCTAAGGTAACTTTCGTATTACATAACTCTAAAATAAATGGACCATGACCGATGGCTGGACAAAACCTGTCCAAGAGACAAAGATACGACACAAATAAACTTAATTGATGATAGGTAGTATTAATAAGTGATAAATATATATACCTACATGTACCATGACACATAAATGATAAAAATATATAAATATCGTAAATAATTAAATATAATATATACCTACACACAAAATATAAATATATTATATATAATTATACTAAAGGTGTAATAGTCCTACGTATAGTGAAAGAATTATTAGGAATGCTTCAGGAGTCATTTGAAATTGAAATTGAAAACGTTTATTTAGCGCTCTAAACACCAGAATACAGAAGTATACAAAGTTTAATACATGCAGCACAGAACATCCGGTGCGGTACAGTGCCAACAAGGGTACACCAGCTCGGCATAATGCTGAGGCAAGCCACAGCGCTGATTATTTCATTATTCTTATTATTTATTCCATTTCCACTATTTTACGTTCGTCGTATTGATCCAACTATAACAATAAATCGTGTTATGCTAACACATGAGCGGATCGATCGATCGTGGGCTTGACCGAAAGGTTCATGACTAATGGCATGCGAATAACGTCAAGTCTCTGCATTTTAGTTTCTATTGAGTTTATGTTGTATTAGTGAAATCGGGCTGCTGTATTATTGCCCTGGTGTACTGCTCTATGAACGTATCTGTACCTTTGAGCCAGTATCAGCAAGAATCGACACCAGTAAGCATGTTCAATAAATCTTAACGTTTGCCAGGTGCCTGCCCTGATGGACCTGAAGCCGTTCGGAGGAGAGCCCCCGCCGGCCTTGAAGTCACAGGACGCACGTGATGCCGTCTCACCCAGGTATGTTTCATTTACTTACTTCTTTATACTTTATTTGTACACAGAATAATACATTACAAGAATTAAAATTAAGTAGTACATAACGTAGAGATTATCACTAAAAGATATCTCTTCTAGCCAAACCTGAGATATAGGTAGATATAATTATAATAAAATAGATGGACATACATACATGTACAATATAAAAGGAAAAAAAATATTAGGGTACTTATTTCTTATTAGGGTACGTTCCAAAACCATTTTCGATTTGTAGATTAATAATTGTCGGATAATTAAAACCTATTTTGGAATATACTCTTAAGTCGTACATCTCATCGATGATGGCCGTGATCATTCTATGGTAATAACCACATAGAACGACTCTCTCGGCAGATTTAATGGGGTGGTTTAGCATTGCCTTCTCCATTTCACACACTGGTTACCCCGTGTGCAGGCTTCCTCACGATGTTTTCGTGGGTAGCATAATTGTAATCATTAATGAATTTACTGTTGATATAGGTTTGTGGAGCGCGGCGACCGTCGCGAGAGGGACAGAGAGCGACATAATCGCCGGTCGGAGGAGAGACGGTGAGTGACCTATAAATAATGAGAAATAATATGGTTCTATTCAAACTCCCCCACCCGACACTAGTTCACACACCGCAACTACATACTGCCTGCGCCGGCGCAGGCGCAGGCGGCGACCCAAAAATCCCGGTGACCCTCTAAAGACCAATAGGATTCGTCAAGTCATAAAAAAAAGTTCTATTCAAACTCAAACCATGGTATACACTACTGCCTACTGCCCCCCGACACCGAACAATTAAATCCGGCTCGAAGGACCACTATGTTTGCGCAGAGGGCGCCTATATCAAAAAGAACAGAAAGCCATGAACTTTCGAAGAGTACAATTTATTAGAAATATTAAAAACACTATACAAAACCCAGGTCACCAAACGATGTCGCCAGGTATAGATGTATAGCGACACCTGTCGGCAAATTGACCTAAAGTAGGGCATTAGACACCCAGCTTTTCACTTAACAGGATCATGATTTATTTTTATTTTATTTATTTACTTAAATTTACAGCTTTTCTCAGAACTTATAAAAATAATAAAATATTACTTGAACATTTGCCAATTATACATTTTCATTATGTTACTTTACATTATATCAATCTTAGGTAGAAAAGCAAAACAGAAAACAGATCGTAGGTAACTATTATTACTATGAGAGAAATGCGTCGCATAATGTTTACGTGTGTGTGCGGTGTGTGTGTGTGGCGAGTTGTGTCTGGTGTGAGGGAGAGGTACGGTGAGGTGAGAGAGTGTGAGTCAGGGTGGGTTCACATTGTTGTATTTTATAGGTAGGTACTAGTTAATAGGAAGTGGGTAGGTAGGTGTTCAATGATCATAAGGGAATTCCAGTTTTTAACTTAAGTGGGAGGGACAAGGAGGAATGTGGGAGATACTTTATTGCACACAAGATACACAGCAAGAAAATACAGTTTCATATTAAGATGATACAAAGGCGACATCACTGCAAGCCCTGTTTTTTTTTCTCAACGTTGGTCATGGTATGATGTGTCGAAAAAACTAGATTATCATATTTAGCCAGAAGTGGGTTTTACCAGGGTAAGTTCCCATGATGCAAGATAGAAGTAGAGAAATTGAGGCGTGGAATTTACAAATGGGATAAGTGCCAAATAATACTAATATGATATATTATTATTATTAATAATTAGTAATAATAATATGATATTTTATTATTATTTGGCACTTAAATAAATAAATAATTAAACACCCATACAAAAAGATACTACAATAATAATAATAACAAATGAATGAATCTCATAAACTATTATACTTAGACAAAATAAAAATAAAAAATATGTAAAAACAACGTTACTTCCGGTTCTGGTCACACTGCACGGATATCCAGTACCTAAAGATGAAGCCAAAAAAGCGAAGTCAATATTTTGCAGCTATTCCATTTCAAAGATACAAAGTGCCTACTAAAATGTTTTGGCACTTATCCCATTTTTAAATTCCAACATTTTCCGTGTCAAAGGTTTAGCCCATTTGTAAATTCCACGCCTCAATTGTAAAAAAATGAGTTCTCTTTGCGCAGGTCCAGCGGGCGACACGAGAGAGAGCACCGGTCGCGTTCGCGCGGCGCCGTGTACGCTCCATCTCCGTCAGGACCGCACACCGTCTCCACCTCTAGGTAACCATATCACCAGAAATATAAATACCCTCACCATATTGCGGAATTGAATAGAAATATTTTTTTAATATGTAGAATAATTTATTTCATTGTAATTTATGAGGTATAAAAGTACGTATTACTCTAGTCCCCACACTAGGATAGGGTACATGACAAGTATCAAATATTAAATTCATTTCATAAAAATTAAGAAATAGACATAAATTGATGGTCAAATATGAAAACAGAATTCAAATTCGTTGAAAAATAACATAGCTACAAGCAATCAAAAATCAGACGGAAGAAAGAGATGGGGCTACCATAGTGTGACGTCACTCCTAAGTAAGCCCATACAAGCAGGACCTTGGCTACATATTAAGACTGTTTTGCTAGAAAGGGACGGAGCATCCCCCCACTACTAACTTTAACTATTAATATCGCTGATGTTACTTGAGTTATCGATAAACGGATTTCAGATCCATCTTCAGTGTGTCCATGTAAGTTGATGGATGCAATTTAAAAAAATAGTCATGTACCCTATTCCGTGTTTTCCCTCTTTACGTGGCTTTTAATATTCCTGGTCAGGGTGTAAACCCTAAAAACATCCTAAAACCCTTATAAACTTATGGTAATATCAGTTTCACGCACGAGGCGTCCGAAAGTTCAATCTCCATTTAAACATACTCTATCCCTGTCTTCGTTATAGCTCGAGAATGAAATATCAAGAGATATCATAATGGAAGCAAGAATTGGGATACTTTTTAGTTTTATACGGTAATTAAACTATCTCGTTGACTCATATGCTAGATGTAGAGTGAGGGTGACGTTTCGTTTAGCGAGTGATACCCAGAATCGGTGCTAGTACAGCGTCGGTGGCTAGGACACCGGACTCCCGTGCGGGAGGTTCGGGTTCGAAACCGTGCAGTGCCATGTACCAATGAGTTTTTCGTATTTTCCGAAGACTTGCGTACATTTACCGACTGCTCTAACGGTGAAGGAAAACATCGTGAGGAAACCTGAACACTGGGATGACCAGTGTGTAAATGGGGTAGGCACAAAAGATCCTCAAGGGTCGAAGTGCCGCTGGGTTATTCCCGGCCCCCTATCATGCTCTATAAAATGCTCTCTCTAAGGGAAGCTAAGCAGAAAATTACCAAATGGTTATTAACACTGGATTACAATGCTACGGAGGCGACTTTGTGCATTCCACAATAAGATGGCAAATCATTGATTTATTGCTTATAAGATCACACCACACACACATAAACACACGCACAAACACACACACACACACCGCACCCTCACCCTTTCCCACGTATACTATACACATTATATACTATATATTTTTGTTAAATACAACTGAGTCCAAATTAGTTAATTTAATGCTTATTCCGATTCCGTGCTCACGAGCGATTTAGAGCGTCTCAGTTTAAGGAGAGACATTAGCTCTCTCTGCGTCTTCTATCGCGTATATAATGGGGAGTGCTCTTCAGAACTATTTGACTTGGTGCCGTCGTCTACTTTCTTGAATCGCACCACTCGTCGGCGGCTCAATTTCCACCCGCACTTTCTAAAGCCTTGGGTGTCTACCACGACCCGTTTTATACAAACGTTTCTGCCACGCACCTGTAAAATGTGGAACTCTCTTCCACCCGACGTTTCCCCGCAGCGCTATGACATGGGATGCTTCAAAAAGAACGTTAAAAAAGTCCTCTCCCTCTACGGCCACACACAAGTGTGTGTACGTGTCTCTAGGCGACGGTGACTACTTACCATCAGGTAGCCCGCCAGCCTGTTTGTCGTAGCCAATTTATATATTAAAAAAATGCAATAGGAAATTAAAACAGCTTCATGTATAGTGATGAAATTAATTTGGTCCACAGTTCGAACGAGCGTCGCGGATCCCCTCCGACGTCGTCTGGGGATTACAGGCCGTCGTCCTACAAAGTTAATAAGAAATTAGAAGTTATGGAGAAAATGGGTGAGTCTTTGTCCCTAATATGGTGATATATTTAGTTGCATGAGCTGAGGCTACACGTGGGTCGTCTTACGAGACAGGTATGAGTCTGGGGCGAACTCCTTTCCCGGGCGTCATCTTTAGTAGATAACAACCTCCCAGCCAGCCCGACAGCCACGAGAAAGGTGGTGGATTGCTGACAAAGAAAAGTGAGCAATAGCTCCAACCTATCCTAGAAGGACTGGTCAGCACCAGCTCTACGGTTTACAGTTTAAGACATTTATTTCTCTAAAAAAGGATACAATCCACTTAGCATAGGGAAATACAAGATAAACTTATTGTAATTAACCATGTGTACGGTAAATGTGATTTTAAGGTTCATCGTCAGCTTATTAATGTCCCCACTGTTGGGGCACATGCCTCCCCCTGCACAAGGGGGTACGGGCCATGATCCACCGAGCGGGCCCAGTGCTGTGCGGTGGATTTCACACGCCTTCGGAAACTTTTAATTCCCTCAGACATGCAGGTTTCTTCACGATGTTTTCCATTACCGTTAGAGCAGTCGGTAAATGTGCGTAAGTCTTCGAAAAAAACTCATTAGGCATGTGCGCCCCAACAGTGGCAGTGGAATTTTTCTGTTTTTTTTATAGACTTACGTACTTTTACCGACTGCTCTGACAGTGAAGGAAAACATTGTGAGGAAACCTGCACACTGAGATAACCAGTGTGTGAAACGGGGAAGGCAATGGCAAAGCACCCCATTAAATCTGCCTCGAAAGTCGTTCTATGTGATTAATTCCTTAGAATGATCACGACCCTCAGCAATGAGGAATACGACTTAGAGAGAGACAGGCTTCATGAATGAACTTGTTAAAAATTCTATCTATCAGCGAGGAATGTGACAATGGTGATAATAAAAATAGAAATGTGTGTCAGTCGTGTTTTAATTATTAGTTGGTGATAAGAACATTGTTTTACAGTGTAGCGTATTGGTAATTTTACGCCTGGCCTCGTATAGGAGCTCGTAGCTTAGTTGCGAGCACGGTCCGAAAGTGATCGCGCAGGTTAAGCAACGTTGGCGCGGTCGGTACCAGGATGGGTGACCGTTAGTTGCATATTTCATCTGAGCTCCTCCGTGCCTCGGAGAACACGTTAAGCAGTCGGTCCCGGTTGTTGTCGTTCGACAGCAGTCGTTAAGCCATGTCAGAGGCCCACGGGCGGCCTGAACAACTCTGACAAATAGGTTGGCCACTAACCATTTTTTTTTTTTGGTAACTGGGGGAAATCTTCGAAAGATACCCAGCCTCCTGGGGGAGAGACTGGGTTATGTGAGATTTCCACTCACTAAAACCCCCTCGATGGCCGGCCTCGTGCTTATCGGAGGGCTCCGGGATCTCCAGTGGAACGCACCGGTGCCATCCTAGCATTTGCCTTGGGCTCCTCCTGGGAGGTGTACATTCCACCTCCCGGTTCCTCCCGTCACAGCAACGTGCGGCCATAGCACGTTGCTGCCTTCCCCAGGGTCGCCCGCCAATGAACGGTCAAAGCCCCCACTTTGACCGCCCGCGACCCTGATCCCTCCTTTTAGTCGCCTTTTACGACAGGCAGGAGTTACCGTTACGACAGGCAGGAGTTACCGTGGCCACTAACCATACGATAAGCAAGCAAGCAAGTATAGTGGTTAATGTGAATATGAAAAACAGCGCTGCATATTTGGTACCCGAGTATGTCAGCATTTGCTGACTTTCCCCGCTTTTGCCAAATATACACAGTGCTTTGTACTTTAATTTATTTATTTTTTGTAAAAAAATTATGAGTATTTGGCAACAAATGTATTTCTGTTCTATTCTATAGTTTTGTAGGTATAGTGTATAATGGAAACTAGTGTTTCAGTAATTAGTTTAACTGTAATCATGTTCCATCCCTTAGGTACTTACTCATAACTTCACAATCATTAAACATTATATAATTGTCGGACGTATACCGTTAGCGAATGATAATTATACTTAATAATTAATACACTCCCCCCCCCCCTGGGCGGATATAACCCTGGGGAGAAACTAAAAAAAATCAGAATAAACACTGAAATTACTTACTAAATCAGATAAACAAGTAAAGTCTGACGTCAAAATCTTTACTTCGGCAGTGTTTATAGACATAGAAATACATTTATTGATAAATACTCATAGAAGAGAAGAAGAAGAGAAGAGCCAGTCCTTACTAAGCCCGTGAGCTCCATCTACGACCTCATCGTCACTTACCACCAGATGAGATCTAGGTCCAAAGCGGGTTTAGGTGTAATAACAATTTAAAGAACTCATCAATATTCAACAAAGCTTGGTGAGGTTGTAGCCGTACTAGTTTTGTAAAAAAATTGTATAACAGATTCTAACATTACAGCTACTATTCTTATTATAAGAGGGTAGTTACCAAGTATCAAATATTAAATGCACTTCTTAAAAATCAAGAAATAGTCATACATTGATGGCCAAATGTGAAAACAGAATTTAAATTCTGTTGAAAAATAAAATAACTACAGGCAATCAAAAATCAGAACGGTAGAAAGAAATGGCAATAATTTTTATTACGTAACTGTTCTCTAGGGCCATACAAGCAGGTCCTGGCTGCATATAAAGGACTGTTTTGCTAGAAAGGGACAGAGCATCTGTCCAATACTAACTTTAACCATTAATATCTCTCATGTTAGTTGAGATATCGAAAAACTAATTTTAGATCCTTCTTTAGTATGTCCATGTAAGTTTATAGATACAATAAAAAAAAATTAGTCATGTACCCTATTCCCTGTTTTCATAGCGAACTTAACACACTCTATAAAATTGTCAATGGTGCCATCTTTACACATTTGTCCACCAAATCATAAGCCGAAAAGTTGGAGCATGATGAAGGTGGTTCCGCTGTCTACCCCCTCGGGGATTATGGACGTGAGAGTTATGTATGCATATCCTCCAGGTCTACAGATCAAGACGCCAGACGGGTCGATGGCGACGGCACAGCAGCTGCGAGCGGCCGCCAGCGAGACTCCGGCGACGGCCTCGGGTCTTCCCTCCTACTACAACCCGAGTGCAGTCAACACCAACAAGATACTCGATCAGGTTACATACCGCTGTATATTCTAGTCTAGGTTTTTCCCCCACTTTTTGAGTTTTTCACTGTTCCAATATCCGAGATGGACAACAATACAGATACATACTGTAACTGTGTTTGTTTTTTATTATATAAGAAAAACGGACGAGCAAACGGGCCACCGTCGCCCAAAGACATCTCATTTCACTTTTTAGAGGGTTTTCGATGCTCTATTAACCTTGAGGACTAAAATTAAAGTGCCTCATGTGCCGGTAATTACGCTGGCTCTCTTACCTTTAAACCGAAACCCAACAGAAGTAAGTAAAACAAACAAACATCTTCTTAGGTGAAACGCATATACCTTCTCCGTTCCGTCGTGGGTATAAAGGGTGGTTAATACCATAGAACGATCACAGCCCTCATCATGAGGAATACGTCTAAGATCCAAGCTCATTATTAGCTTATTATTTTTTATTTTGTGTACAATAAACTGTTTCTATCTATCTTTCTATTATTATATTTTTCGCACTACGTACAGTGCAATGCCCCTAAGTACTTATGAACAAAAAACCCTTGTATAGGTGCAGAAGAGAAAGCTGTTGTGGTCGAATAAAAATAAGTCGGAAGCAGAGGAAGCTGCCAAGTGGAGCGGCACGAGGTTCGCGCAGGACAACGACGGACGACAGGCGACTAAGTTCATGAGGCTTATGGGCATTAAGGAGCCAGGTAACTAACTCTCTACCAACCACAGAGGACAGAGGTCATCTTATTTTTTTGTTAACGGTGGGGTATTCTTAATAAGATGGGGAAGAAACCGGGTTAAGTAGGGTTTTTACCCACTCAAACCCCTCGATGGCCGACCTCGTGCATTTTGGAGGGCTCCAGGATATGCAGTGGGACGCAACGGTACCCAAGGAGCCGGGTTACTTTTTTTTTACATCTACTCAAAAATGGAACTATTACTGTAGGGCTCCTGTTTCCGCTAGATACATGAGCGGTCCTTTATGCTTGCAAGTATGTTGGATTGATTAGATTTCCAGTTTACCCAGCTCCGTCCAGAAGTTCAAAAGTCTCGTACGACGTTCACAGGTTTCGTGAAGCGTCCTTGGTCCACCAAGGTCACCTTATTTTTATTAACCGAGTGGGAATCTTCATAAGATACCAGGTCTCCTTGGGGGAGAGACCGGGTTATGTGGTGTAGTATTTTTATACACTAAAATCACCTCGATGGCCGATCTCATGCATATCGGAGGGCTCTGGGATCTGCAGTGGAACGCAGCGGTGCTCCCCTAGCACTTTGCATCGTGCCTTTCTGGGAGTTGTATGCTCCACTTTCTAGTTCCTCCCGTCACAGCAGCATGCGGTCATAGCATGTTGCTGCCTTCCCCAGGGTCGCCAGGCAATGGACGGTCAAAGTCTCAACTTTGCCCGCCCGCGACCCTGATAACCCCTTTTAGTCGTCTCGTACGACACTCACGGGAAGAGTTGGGGTGGTGCTATTCTTTATGGCCGACACGAAACGGCACGGCAAAATAAGATAGGAACTAATATTAAAAAGTGGTAATATCTTCCACAGGAGCCGTGAAACCAGAACCGGCAGACAAGGCGGTGGACCCCATCAAGAAGCAGGAGGAACTCTTCCAAGCGATGCAAGCACAATACGAAGTTGCTCGAGCGACTACGCATACTATGAGAGGCGTCGGGCTAGGATTCCAGAGGGGGCAGTACTAGGCCAGCGTGATTAGTCGTCGCAGGAGTTAGCTCGCCCGTGATTGGTCGTCGCAGGAGTTAGCTCGCCCGTGATTGATCAGTAAATACTCCGAGCGCTTCCGTATCTTCCTGATTGGTCGATAAACGAGATAGCTGTTACCGTAAGGTCGATAGAGACAATATCTTACTCGTGATTAGACAGGTGGTAGTGCAAGGCGAGTGTTTTTGTACCTTCGTGAATGGTCGTCAGGGGAGTGAGATCGTCCGTGATTGGTCACCGGAAACGGTATCTTGCTCGTGATTAGTCGAAATTACCAATTTGACGGTTTTCCGTGTTGAAACTGCTATTTCAAGATGAACATTCTGCGATCTCTAGATGAGTCCTAAGTGCTGATGCTGCTAAACTACTATACATGTGTAAATAGTATTAGATATAGAGGTGGACGATAAACTGATGAAAATAAAATTAAAGTAAAATACACTTTATCGCACAAATAGAAAACAACAAACAAAAGATAGAAAAGGAAATAGTGAAATACAATTTAGGCGGCCTTATCGCTAAGAGCGATCTCTTCCAGACAGCCTTCGGGCAGAGGAAATGATTTCGAGAAAGAGGTAGTAGGTGGTAGTAAGAGAATTTGAAAAAATGAAATTACATGGCAACAATATTCCATCAATTCAGTTACACTATTTTTTTCCACCTGAAGAAACGTCAAATCGCTTTCAATATGATATTTATACATACCTCTGACGTCCATAATCCCTGAAGGGGTAGACAGGAACCGTAAGATTTGGTGGACAAACGTGAAAGGTGGCGAGCCTATCGCCGTCTACTAGGTGTAGTATAGTATCCACTTTGCCCGCCCGCGACCCTGATAACCCCTTTTAGTCGTCTCGTACGACACCCACGGGAAGAGTTGGGGTGGTGCTATTCTTTAAGGCCAGCACCACACGGCACAATAGGATATTTTATCCGCGTATAATAGAGATATTGCTATTTTCATTTTGCTAAATTTCAATTATTTTCATCAGTATTGGGTAGCTGAAACGATGAAATGATGTGTCATAAACAGAGACAACGCTATCGCGTTGGTATAGCGCTGTCTCTGTTTAGCACGCCATCTCATTTCATCCTTTTGAGCCTCCCCGCCGGTCCTCCTGTATATAAAATAGAGGGTAGTTTTTTATCGTAAAAGAGGCTTTTACGTCTTTACGACACTGCAGCTATTTTGAAACGGAATCGTACGAAACCCATAGAAATATGTTTCGATTTCCTAAATTTATATGGTTTCGTACGCTATCGTTTTAAAATCGCTTTTAAATCCAACTGGCTTTAAAGCCGTAATAAACGAAACCGTATTTTTGACAGAATGACGTATTTATAATGTAAGCCCTAACCAGGAACTAAAGAATCATCGCCATATTGTGGAATTAAATGGTACTACTTTTTAGTCTTAAACTAAGAGATAATAAATGAAGCAGCGACATCCGGAACGAGACACAAATAACGGACGCGCTTAAAACAGCTGCAAAACTAAAGTGGAAGTGGACTGGACATCCAGCTAGAGCAAAGGACAAGAGGTGGAGTGGGCGAGTTCTGCATCGAGGACCCACGCGAGGAGAGAGATTTTTTTTCTTAATATAAATTAGCTACGACAAACAGGCAGACGGGTCACCTGATGGTAAGTAGTCACCGTCGCCTAGAGACACGTGCAATACCGTGCGGTGTTGCTTGTGTGTTGCCGGCCGTGGAGGGAGAGGACCTTTTTAACGTTCTTTTTGAGGGATGCTTCAAATGCTTTCAATGTCATAGCGCTATGGAAAAACGTCGGTTGAAAGAGAGTTCCACATTTTGCAGGTGCGTGGCAGAAACGTTCGTATAAAACGGGTCGTGGTAGACACCCAAGGCTTTAGAAAGTGCGGGTGGAAATTGAGCCGCCAACGAGTGGTGCGATTCAAGAAAGTAGACGACGGCACCAAGTCAAATAGTTCTAAAGAGCACTCCCCATTATATATGCGATAGAAGACACAGAGAGAGCCAATGTCTCTCCTTAAACTGAGAGGCTCTAAATCGCCCGTGAGCACGAAATCGTCGACAATTCGAGTAGCGCGCCTTTGCACCGAGTCAAGTGGATGAAGCTGGCATTCGGCTGCACCGGCCCAGAGATGGGAGCAGTACTCCATGTGCGGCCTTACTTGCGCTTTATAAAGCGTTAGCCTCTGGCCAGGCGTGAAGTACCGCTTTGCTTTATTCAGCACACCGAGCTTTTTGGAGGCCAATTTAGCCTAAAGAATGTGGCCGCCTTCTCAAACGATGGCGCGAGGATATCGTGTAGCAGGCTCGACCAAGACAGGGAAAATTGGCGAATGATGGAGGAGGCCTATATCCTTCAATGGATGCCCGCCCCCCATGAAACAAAATTAATTTTTATCGTGTTGACTTTATACTTTTTTTTCTTAATCTTTGCACATACAATATTGTAAAATAGGGGAAATATCCGCCTGTTCCACATATCCCCACTGATCTATCCCTACTGGTAGCGAAGGACGGAATTTTTTTCCACTTTTTACTACTAGGGGAGATAAATGGAAATTCTACTTCCACCTATTTCTACTAAGTTAAAGTACAGGCACGTACGTAAGTGGGTGAAGCTGGTGGGTGTACAGGTCATTCCTGAGAAAATCCTGTATTGTAACAATAATAATTAGTCTTCTTTGAAATCAGTAAAAAATAACTTTATTTATCTTAACATATCTAAAAAATGTCCAACCGTTATATCACCTGTGACCAATTGCATTTGTGCATTTTGAATCACGCAATCACGGATCACATACACTTGGTCTCTCTTTTTCGGCGGTTTCATTTTCAAATGGTTCGTGATAGATTTGATGCGATTTTCTTGAACAATTGATTGATTGGACAATAATTTCAACAATGCGTATAAACTCGTTTTTCTGTTGCTCTTATTATTGATTTTGTAATGCCAGGCTTCTGCGAAATTATTAGTTCTGTGCCTTTTTCCAAACACACACCACTGTTTCGAATCATTGTAATAAACAAAACACTTAAAGAAGCACTTAAACATTTTCAATGTGACGATACCGATTTCCTGGCTTATTAGAGTGAGTGGAGATAAGTGGAAAAGTATCTCCCTTAGTAGTAAAAAGTGGAAAAAAATACCGTTCTTCGCTACCAGTAGGGATAGATCAGTAGGGATATGTGGAACAGGCGGAAATAAATGCTTATTTGATTTACTTTTTATAGCGTACTCCTTATCACAGATTATAAAACAACCAATGGCGCCCTCTTGGCAGTGTTTTTTTTTTAGTTCCTGGTCAGGGTATATTTATGTTGGTCTCCACCTATGAATATATTTTTATAGTAACTAATTGTTTTCTAATAAATAAATAATGCTGAGATAGACTCTCGTGGCTATGTGTGATAGTTAAATAATAATAATTAATAATTGTAACGACAAGTTTACATCAGGATAGAATATTTAAATGTAAAAATTAGTAATTTATAAATTTATGTTTTTCTTTTAAAATTATGTTGGATCTGTTTTTATTCTGTGCTAGGGCACAGAGCACGCTTCTCTGATGTAAACTTGCGTTTAAAACTATTTTATTTAATTAATTATTAGGTACGTATAATTGTATTATATTGCTTTAGTGTTAATTTAAAAAATAAGAGTTTTAATTGAAAGTTGTGGAAGATACACATGTCAGTAGTTGGTAAAGAATCATGCCGGTAATACTAAATATTACACTACCTTTAATTTTGTCGAGTTCCATTTCACAACGTAACTAAAGGTAAACCGCGTAACAGCGAGCGGGCGGCAGGTCCCACCCGCTCGCCCTCTGTCGTCCCGCAGGCGATACGCCTGTTACATTGTTTCACTATAGTACTGGGTCCGTTATAGTCTTTTTCACATAGAAAGGCACGCCAGAAGTTTCTATAGAACGTAACCTCACAACACTCAACATTTACGTCACGTCACGAAAACTGATAGGTAGCTAGTGGTCATAGACCAGAGACCATCGGATAATTCAGATAAATGATACAACAAACTAAAAACATAATAAACTTAATTAGTAGCAACAGCTTTTACCTGGATATGCGTTCATCCCTTAATAGCCCTGCAGATCTATAGTAACGGTATATAATGGTTCCTAAGTAGGCTACGGAACCTTATTGATTTATTTACACTTTATTGTACAATACTAGACTTAATAAAAACAATTAAAATGAGACATTGTACAAAGGGACATTGAACATCTCTCTAAAAGAGATTTCTACCAGCAAACCTGCTAGCAAAACCTTTACTAGTTACAACTAATACTTTGATCTCAAGTAAGAAAGCCAGTTCTACCAGCATGTGTATCCGAGCCCTTAATTAAGGCCGGTTTACATTTGGTCAAGTACAGTGGCGAGTAGAAATGTAAACCGGCCTTTAGGGGAGCATGTAAGCGTATTATCGCTTTCGCAGAGCCAAATGTGTAACTAATCGAGATATGCCTGTGTTGTTCCTAGCCTTGAAGTTACCTCGATATAAACTAGGGATGTTACGGAGCTCCGACTCCGACTCCGAAAGGTCAGAACTTCCGATTGATTTTACACCTCCAACTCCGACTTCGGCTCTGATAATTTTGAATCGGAGGCTATACCGAAGATTTGTGAGCAAACATATTCAAATATCAATATTTTATTAAATAGTGTAGGACTACATAAAGGAATATGTTTTATTGCCGCGAACGTCATCATAAAAAATATTGGCCCATTATAACTATATAAATTAAAAAACGGTTTAAAATTTAATCTTCTGAACATCTCTTTTCTACCTTCGCCTCCGACTCCGGTCCCGACTCCGATAAATCAAATTTAAAATTTTCGGTTTCGACTCCGGTTCCAGTAAAACCACCTCCGTAACATCCCTAATATAAACCACAGAATGTAAAGTGAATATTCGCCAATTTTTTATTTTTTGGTTAATATTTGATTGTGTGAATATGAATAATATCGAAAATATTTAATTCGAACTTTTTATAAATGAATGAATGACTGCACTGACACCAACAATCCCATGCAATAATTTTTGTTACATTAGATAAGGTCATAAATTCATAATAAAGAAATTATAATAAACACATTTTTGATTTATCTTATTACGCTCCTGACTCACACTACTTAGGATGTTCGTTTCATATTGAAAGATGTAGTCCCTTATGTCACTTATGACATGTGTCAAATTCACCATGTTCGGTTGAAGGCGAAACAAAAACGGTGAAAGTTTATATGAAGACGGTTTTTGGTCTCTAGCTCCTGGTCCACACTACTTAGGATGTTCGTCCCATAATGAAAGATGTAGTCCTAGGTGAGATCTATCAAATGTACCATGTTTGGTTGGAGGAGAAACAAAATCAGAGCAAGTTTATATGAAGACGGTTTTTGGTCTCTAGCTCCTGGTCCACACTACTTAGGATGTTCGTCCCATAATGAAAGATGTAGTCCTAGGTGACATCTATCAAATGTACCATGTTTGGTTGGAGGAGAAACAAAATCAGAGCAAGTTTATATGAAGACGGTTTTTGGTCTCTAGCTCCTGGTCCACACTACTTAGGATGTTCGTCCCATAATGAAAGATGTAGTCCTAGGTGACATCTATCAAATGTACCATGTTTGGTTGGAGGAGAAACAAAATCAGAGCAAGTTAATATGTAGACGGTTTTTGGTCTCTAGCTCCTGGCCCACACTAAGAATGTTCGTCCCATAATGAAAGATGTAGTCCTAGGTGAGATCTGTCAAAATTTGATATTTAATGTACTATGTCCTTTCACAATGTATACCTACTTGACAAATCGTGGGTACAATGACAAATGTAATTATTTGAGGTTTTATGAGTTGTATCGTATCTTCATATATAGGTTTCGTTACGATTACGAAGTGACGCAAACTTAAAGTTAAAAGTAAGTGAAACTGTCGCGCTCACTCACATGCTAGTTCGTGTAAGAGAGAGAGAGAGGATGTCGTCTCGTTTAGTGATATTTTAGCTGTTTAGCGATTGGCACAGAATCGGTATTTTAACGTCGTTAGATACATTATTTAATTCGTTATCGATCTCACACGGCACATCACTAATGTTTTATACTTGCGGGATTCACCGAAAATTATTTGAAAAATTATTTTATATTATCTGATTGATTTCGACTTTCGAGGTGAAACATATTTATCGCAATTTCCTTGAACAGATAATATTACCCTCTCTCATGTCACAATTATGAAACAGTGATTTGGATTTTCATACCGTAAATAGGTTACAAAGTGAATTTCGATCGACGTTTCGTTTCCTATTTTCCCAGTTTTGCTTGAAAAGTTGTTGAAGATGGATGAAGGGGACACGAAAACATGTCACAATTGGTGAGTTTACATCGCAATTACATCCTAATGTTGTGGCGATAATCCTATTTATATCTATGTGCGTTCGCAAGATTTATTTTTAGATCTTTAGATGAAATGTGGAGCAACGCAAAACTACAGCTGTTGTAGGTCTTTCTCATTTGTTTACCTTTCAACGCAAGGAATTGTTTAAAAAAACGGCACACAAAATGTTTATGTAAGGCTGTAGGAATGAAATTCCGAATGGCATGAAGGTCATAGTATTTTTTCTAAACGCTTGTAAATCTGAAGCTACGATTGAAAAAAATTGTCTTGCGTACAGAATTGCGCTAGTCTCGAAGACAACTTGCCGTGCATGCCTTGGTGCGAAGCTGTCTTCATTCTGTATGCACCTTCAGAGATTATCTATAAACTATTCCGATAACACTTTGTTTACAGGGCAACTAGCTAACACAATCCCCAAAAAGTTAGCTACATATATTATCAAATGTTTAACATTGTACGAATAAGTGGCCAGGGTGTCGTTATAGAGCGGTCATGGTCTTTGCGTGGTTGTCATAGTGCAATCTAACATTACCTATATCATAACCTATATCCGAGTTGATTCCGCATCCACTAGGTTTCTGTGACACAGTTCATTTCTTAACAAGACATATTTTTCTAACATTTTTCTCTTAGTGCCCCCTTATCGACACCCCAAACCAATTTAATAAACATTACTTGAAATGAAACTCTTCTGTGCCAGCAAACGCGAGATCCCAGCTGTGAACTTCACCATCCACTCTGTGCACTGCGCGCGCAACATCCGCGTGTGCCCCGTCTGCAAGGAGCCCGTGCCTCACTCTGAGTTGGAGGAGCACCATGAAAAGCTGCACAAGCTGTGTAAGATATAATACTCATATGGCCAACCCAACCCTGTATGTAGCGTGCACACGCAGTGGGTGAATATCCATTGTTGATTCTAATCTGCTACGGAGGAGGGGAGGCAAAATATCACAGAAAACCCCCGGAAGGTCCGCTCAATACAAAACGCGCAAAATCGGCTCACCCACACGCGGACTCTGCTACTCTGTACTCTGTACAGGCGACCTCAGGGCAAGACAAAAGAACTCAGGCGCGAAATATACGCTCTTTATCGCTATCGAGTGGTAAGTAAAATTATTTGTACTTTCAATAAACGAAACACATTGCCAGAAATATTTTTCACAAGGCAGTTTCCTTTAAACTGGGAATTATAACTGCCCTAGCGCTACGGTCGAGTGACGTAATCAAAATCGCGTACGACCTTCTGTGTGTATTCTGTAAAATATGGCCAGCTGACCCGAGTTCCTTTATTTTTAGGTGGTAAAGAGCACAGTGCATATTATGTCCAACTTTCTTTCCAATCGCTAACGACACAGTATTAAACAATGATTTACTGTGTTATTGTGTGTGTGTGTGTGTGTGTAATTGATAAGTCTCACTGAATCATGCCTACAACATTGTGGAAAAATGATACAAATAATCAAAAGTATTACATATTTATGAGATATGAATGTTTGAACTATTACTGTTCTCAAAACGATGAAATTACATCATGAGATGGTGTGGTAAACAGAGATACTGCTAGCGCGTTGGTATAGCGCTCTCGGGGAGGGTGGAACTGAAGCAGAGAAAAGACGTAAGAGGAAGGAGAAAGAAGCAAACCCGGCCTTGAGAGATAGGCTACCAACGGTGACAAAATGCAGCATATGCGGTGTGTGTAACTCCAGGAGACGAAGACGACGATAGCGCTGTCTTTGTATAGAATGATATCGTTTCATCCTTTTGAGAATGTTTGTAGTTAAGCTACTCTGATTTGGAAAGTTGCCTGTAAAATTGCATATTTTATTTTATTGGCTGTTTTTCTGTTCCAAAGAGGAAATCCCTATTTAAGCAGTTCTTGATTCTTCTGAATCAAGAATTCCATCTCTAATGCTTATCCCTCCCACTCACTCAAACCCAATCCTCATATAAATATAAACCCCTAAGACATAAAGTGTTAAAGAATAAAATGACATAAAATTAACACCTTATAGTGTATGTGTAGGACCTACTGGTACGACTGTAGGTAGTTGCACACTACCTATTATGATTGTACGAGAGGGTAGGCGAGTTTTCGCCAGTCAGTTATTATACTTATCAGACAAATCATTGTCTTTTCATTGTCCTCGCTTTTCCGTCCCAAATATACTACACACCTATTATCAGAAGACCTTCAAAAGTAACTTTAGTCTATGACACTGCTCTGGAAGTCTGGACTAATGTCCGGTTTACATTTGGTCAAGTACAGTGGCGAGTAAAGTGGAGTGTGCGAGTGGCAAGTGCCAGGCAGTCATTGGCCAGGCACTCGCCATTCTACTTTAATGGCGCGACCTGACGAAGAAAGCTGCAAAAACTTTAGAAACGGGGAGGGTGGAAGATGAAGCAGAGAAAAGACGTAAGAGGAAGGAGAAAGAGGCAAACCCGGCCTTGAGAGACAGGCTGCCAACGGTGACAAAATGCAGCGTATGCGGTCGCGAGTGCAACTCCAGGATCGGGTTGTTGAGCCACTCCAAGACGCACCACTTCTACTTTACCAAATGTAAACCGGCCATTTTAGAGTGTTCTACTTAGAAGCCAGTATTTATTAACAGTGCCCTGCAAGCAATGCGGCGAGAGCGTGTGCGGCACAGACCTGGAGGACCACATCCGGGACTCCTGTGGACACACCATCAAGTCCTGCAGGTTTGTTCCAGCACTTCTATAGGAGTACATTCGCGTGTAATGTAGCAGCTCGGAATCGAGCATTCCATCAGTGAATATATCGTGTGTAATGTCTATTGCGCCATGCTCGCCATCCAGTGCTTATTTACCCGGTCAGTACACCCTCCTTTAGGTCCGTTTAATTTAACCCTGAGTTAACTCGCGAATTGTCTATGCTTTTCATACAAAAATTACATTCCGAGAGCTAACGGTTTGTCCAACGTGCAAGACGGCCTTGTCATATTTCTGATACGAAACTCTCATGGTCTGCCTCAGAGATCTTCCCACAGTTTAGAAGAGTACTTCTAAAACCAACAGCGCCTCTGTGTAATTTTCTGTGTAACTCTTTGGTTTGTTTGCTGAAATTATAAAAAACAGCAGATGTTACTAACGGCGTAGAAAAGCATCGAGAGGAAACCTGCGCACTGAGACAACCAGGGTGTGAATCGGCGAAAACAATGGCAAACCACCTCATTAAAAATCTGCCGAGAGAGTCGTTCTGTAGTTATTTCACACTCATAAAAAAAAACTTTTGAGTGGTGCCACTATCCACCTTTTTGAATCGCAATCGTCGGAGGCTTCACTTTCATCCGCATTTCCTGGAGCCTTTGGTGTCCTTCACGACCCGATTTACGCGAACCTTTTTGCCACACACATGTAAAGAAAGAAAGAAATAACACTCTATTGTCACACAAAAATAAAATAATACATATTTAGTTCACTCCATAATACAATTGGCAATAGCCACCTGGCTCAGCTAATGCTTGAGTGAATACACCTGCGTGTAAACACACAGCGCTAATACACAGCCAGTCTTTGTACAAAGTTAACAAACTAACAGCTGCGACAATCTTAGTACTTCTTCTTCTTTCGTGTTGATGATCCGAATTAAATTTTTCCGGACCAGAAGGCAGCCACATCGATAGCCCTCTGGTTGGCCTCGAAAAGGTCCTCCCGCGTGCAGGTGGTCGGACACACGGGACAACAGAGCAAGTGCTCCATAGTTTGAGGGGAGACACCACACTCACACTTTACTTGATCGCTGGAAAACCCCCAGTTGTGAAGATTATCTCCGCAACAGCCAACCTTGGTTCGCAGGCGATTAAGCGTTTTCCAGGTTGGCCACGGGAGTTTGAAACCCGGTGGTAGGTCTTCTTTTGGTGGTATGAAATCTTTGGGTGGGTATTTCTGCCTCCACAACTTGCATCTTACTTCTGGTAATCTTAGTACTGTCCCATGGTATGTGCTCATTAAATAAATTAATAAACTACAGGTAGGTGTTACTACAGGGAGGGGAAAACTGTATATAATTCTAATATACGTAGATATATTATATGTATGTGGTTGACAATGCTTTTACACGCATATAAAAAAAATGAAATGTTTAATTTATCTGTGTATTTTTCTCTTTATTTATCTTTTTTTTATTTATTTAGAATTTGGAACATGACATGGGCTGCTTAAAAAAGAGTCCTATGTTTCCAAGACCGGCAGCGCACAAGCAATGCTCCTGATATTGCTCGTGTCTCTAGGCAACATGTTCCGTTTGTTTTAATAAGGAATACGATTGAAAAGAAGAATATTTCTTAGGTTCTGCGAGTTGGAACTGGCGCGGCGCGAGCTGCCGGCCCACGAGGGTTACTGCGGGGCTCGTACCGAACAGTGCCCCGACTGCCGCGAGTGGGTCATGAGCAAGTACCGGCAGCTGCATCTAGACTCCAACCACGGCTTCCTGCGTCTCGACGATGGTAACATTGTTCTTCTTTCTCTTTCTGCCAATGTCGAGTCTGTCTTGGGAGTACAAGAATTGGTTGTACAGAACAAATTTGAGGTATCTTTCCAAACAAACCTGTGACAAAACAAATATGGATTTGGGGTTGTTTTGAGCGCCCAATATTTCAACGTAGTTGCATTCGCCATGGTCGCGGGTAGGATGACGTAGGCTGAGATTTGTTGTGGAAAGGTAGAACCTCGAAATAACCATGGCACAAGAAGAAAGGCATAACAACTACGCATTGCACGATGTTCATGTCACGCGCACAAGGGTACGTCATCAAACAACACTCGGTTGATGACGTACCCGTGTGCGTTGACGTGAACATCGTACAATCCGTATAGTTTCCTTTTTTCTTGTGCCATGGAAATAACCACGAAGGCTTAAAAAGTTATATCGATTTAAATTCTTCAACAGATCCAATACCACAACCCAAGAAAGACCCACCGAAGACAACCAACCATCCCAAAAACACCAACGCACCCAAACCTCTAAACGTCCTGGCATCGACTAGCAACGGCTACAACCGTCCCGCTTCTAACTTCAAGAACACCAATATAAACCACAATCAGAACCGGCCCCGCACGGAGATCAGACACTTCAACGGGCCGAGTACCTCTGGTCTTGGCGAAGTTAATGATGTGGATGTACTGAGGCCCGTGCAGAACGTTTTAAATGGGAATGCTCAGAAGACACCATTGAAACGGACCAATGATCAGCCCCAGATCAACACGGCAGTGGTAGCTACTAATAAAGTTAATAAGGATTTGTGAGTATGCATTGATTTCTCTATGATCAACTCTTGAAATGAAATGTCATTTATTCGCTTGAAAATTCTCGAATTACTGAGTGCTGTTTTTTAATCCCCGACCAAAAGAGGGCTGTTATAAGTTTGAAGGGTATGTTTACATGTCTGTGGCTTCATAACAACCGATGATCCGATTTGGATGCGGTTTTTTAAAATCTAACAGTGAATTTTGTCGAGTGTTCTTAGCCATGTCTGTTAACAATTGGATCATTGGTTTACACGATCTATTCATTTCTCATCATTCATTCATTCAGACATCAAAGATACTACATCTTTGATGTCAGATGAACGGTTTAGTGTTTAGTAGGTTTTATTCATTATCTAATACGGTATTAACCTTAAAAAAATATTGCATCAAAAAAAATTAATTTTTTTTTATATTTTTGATATTCCGAATAATTAACCGTAACTGGTTGCTATCAAAGGGGGGACTCTCGTATGGCCGGTTACTATTGAATGTCTAACCGGTGACTAGTGGTTGCTATTAAGGTGACTGGACCGCGACTAGTTGCTGTCAGCTGGGTGAGCAGTAACTGGTTAAAGTTAAGGTTACTCCGGAAGCTATTGGTTGCGGTTAAAATGATTAATCCATGACTGGTTACCGTTGAGGCATAGGACAGTAGCCTATTGCTGTAAAATAACTCTAAAATAAGTTGATTGAGTCAATATAGTTATTAAATTATGTATCGCAATTTTTTTTAAAGCAATAATGGAACCATAGGGTGAGGACAACCCGGAGAATGATAGCGGGCCATCTGTACCCTTACCTCTGATCTGACATATATAATATATAGATCTAAAGAAGGATCTAAAATTAGTTTTTCGATATCTCAACTAACATCAGAGATATTAATGGTTAAAGTTAGTATTGGACAGATGCTCCGTCCCTTTCTAGCAAAACAGTCCTTTATATGCAGCCAGGCCTGCTTGTATGGCGCTAGAGAACAGTTACGTCATAAAACTTATTGCCGTTTCTTTCTACCGTTCTGATTTTTGATTGCCTGTAGTTATTTTATTTTTCACCGAATTTTAATTCTGTTTTCACATTTGACCATCAATTTAAGACTATTTCTTAATTTTTAAGAAGTGCATTTAATATTTGATACTTGGAAACTACCCTATTCTCCAGACCGGTATCTCGAGGGGCGGTGAAGAAGCGCTCCGCGCCGAAGCCTCCCACACGCGAGCCTCCACCAGCGGACCCTAAACGTGACCTGGCGTACTACAGCGCCCTACAAAGACACCAGAACGAGGAACGGAAGCGACAGGAGCAGAGCGCGTACAACTTGTCTGTGGGTGAGTGTTGTTAAGAATATAGAATAAAGAAGAAGAATACATGATTAGACTTAAATAACATACTGTTTCACGAGTTTTATTTGAGTCTAATCATGTACTTCAAGTTTCACAAAGTACCAACAACCGCAAGTATTAACTTTATATACGTTATCTTCTTATAGTAAATCTGCTAGGGGTCAAATTTAATTCGACATGGGCCTCCATCTTTTCTCCTTTTCTATCGGCTGTGTCTCGTGGAGTCCAGAACAGCGTTCAAACACAAAAGTGTAGTTTGCATGGCTCCTAAATTTTACAATACATTGCCAAAATGCATGGTAGAATTAAGCCTGTCTGAATTTAAAAATAAACTATATAAATTTCTCTTAGACAAATGTTATTACAGATTGAGCGACTTCCTTGGTGATAAGCTGTGACATCATCGTAATATAATTAAAATTGACATTAATATTATAATTAATTTGCTAATTTATTGATGATAATTCGTGATTGTCTGATTTATTAATTGAACAAATAATTTGTACGCTTTCGGGCAGAATATGGTGATACTGAAGCACATTGTAACATCTGCATTACCCATATTTACAAATAAATTATATTTCTATTACTATTCTATTTCTACATATTTATTTATATATTGATCCATCTTGTTTAACCATCTCTGTCTAGTGCTTCGTCTTTCCAATTTTTCCTATTGTTGCAACTAGATCGTCTTCCCATCTAGCGACAGGTTCCTACCTTTGTTTTTCCAATTTCATTTATTAAAAATGCGTTACAATGTCATACAGCACGGAGCAGAAATTGGAATTGTAGCCAGTCATGAAAACACAGTACATCAAAAGTTATCATGTCAAATATTAAATTATATAAATCAAATAATATATAATCAATCGTAGATATAACGCTGGATGGAGTGAAGCTGCCCCGAGTTAACCGTTTCAAATACCTAGGTTCGGTCATTGCCGAGGATGGCTCGATAGATGCCGACGTATCTCACCGGGTAAATGCTGGATGGCATAAGTGGCGCATGCTCAGTGGAGTACTCTGTGACTCCAAAATGCCAGTGCAGACGAAAGGCAGAGTGTACAAAACCGCCTACCGTCCTGCAATGCTGTACGGCAGCGAAGCGTGGGCACCAAAGAAAACCCATGAGCAGAAAATGCATACTGCAGAAATGCGAATGCTGCGATGGTCGGGGGGAGTGACACTGAGAGACAAAATACGCAACGAATATATCAGAGGGAGTTTTAAAGTTAGACCAATAGCTGACAAAATGACTGAGACTAGACCGAGGTGGTACGGCCACGTGCACAGGAGATCAGACGATCACGTCGTGAAAAAATGCCTTTCCATCGCTACGACCAAAAGGGGCAGAGGAAGGCCTCTGAACACATGGCTAACGACTGTCCAGAATGACATAAGGAACCTGGGCCTTGTAGAGGGTGATGCATGCGACCGAAGCAAGTGGCGCCTCAAAATAAAGAAAGCCGACCCCGTATAACGGGAATCCGCGAGGACAAAGAAGAAGAAGAAATAATATATAATCAAATAAATTAAAATTACAAAAATAAATTAAAATTACATTTATTGAAATTAGGTCTATAAAAACAAATTAAATTAAAAAAAAATTAAATTATAAAAAAAAACCACTTACCAATGCCTAAATTATGGGTTTCCATTTTGTTAGTATTATTATCCATATTTTTGAGTGAATTCTTGCAACGTGTCCTGCTCAATTCCACTTCATTATTAATATGTGTTTGGCGGCATCTAACATAAGGTCCTTTTTATTAGTAGCAAATTTGGGGGGGGGGGGGGGGGGGATTTGTACCACGTTACACGAAAAAATAACCCTGTTGTATGAAAAGTTTCCATACTAAAGAAAAATAATTTTGCGCCTTGGTGGCATAAACTCATCCATGTCGTTATGAATGAAACGAGTTTCATCCTTATTTCAGTATTAGAATAGCAATAATTCATTCATTTGTAGAATTTTCAACTTAACTTTTCACACTTTTCAATAAGTATAAATTATTTTTTTGCCCTATCGTTATTGTTATAACCTATACATGACACCCTTGAAATATTTGCCGCTTATAAAATAGGACCCTAATAGAATATGCATAAGCATAGAATTGAGTAATAATATTAACTTTTGTTTAAAATAAAAATATTTAATTGAATGTATTGCAGGACTGCCACCAGTGCTGAGCGCAGCCGCCAAGCTGGACAAGCTGCGGAAAATGGACGCGCTGCACAACAGAGAAACCGAGGACACCGATTACAAGAACAAGCTGCAAGGCAGCGTGTGGATGCCGCGGGACATACCCATAGGTATTTTTTTAATTAACTACTAAACCCGCATTTGACCTCGATCTCGCCTGATGGTAAGCGGCGATGAGGTCGACGATGGAGCATGTGGGTCCAGTAAATGCCTATTCACTCTGGCCTTGAAGATCCCAAGGTTGTAGGTTTCGGGAAATACAGACGCCGGCAAGCTCATTCCTTAGCCGATTATAAAATCACAAGTCTGTGAGCTCTTATGTCCGGTTTACATTTGATCAAGTAAGTAAGTAAGTAATACGTTTATTTCACACACAGCAATGACCGAAACAGTTATAATTATAATAAAATAATTATGTAGTCAAAGGTGAACATATCTAAATCATGTCTGATGGTCTGCTGTTGTTGTGAAAAGGGGTCTCAACTCAGCTTATTGCTGCAGACCGTAATGCCTACAGCGCTGGTATTCTGTTGGACCATGACTGATGGCTGGCCAAAACCTGTCCAAGAGGACAAAGATACGACACAAATAAATTTAATTGAATAAGTACAGTGGCGAGTATGGCACTCGCCACTGTACTTGACCAAATATAAACCGGCCTTTGGGATTCATCATCATCATATCATTTATTCATGACAATCATAATGTGTTTGAATATTTACATGCCAAAAAATAATAATTAAATTCTTTCAGTGTCAATCTTAGCTATATTATAAGCACGTTATAGAAAAAAAACTAAAATTACAAAAAAAAAAAAATTAAAATCATATCACAAAAAATACTAAAAATAAAACTGAATTCAAGAGTTATTATCAAAACAAATACAATACAATAAAGAATCTGCTAAATAGTCATATTTCCGACACAGGGACCTTCTTACATTAAAATTCTTCTACAGAATACAAACTCCTTTTGGATCTTTTATTCCAGTCTTCAGTCATTCTTGGACTCTTTTATTCCGGTATGGGGTATGAGTATAACCGGTCTCACCTCTCTCTGTCTTGAACACTGAGTCTCATCCTTTTCTAAAATAGAAGCATATGGAAAGCAGACTGTGCTGTCATTAATTCCTTATTGTTATTAACTGGTTTTTTTTTTTTTTTTTTTTTATTAAATAAGGAGAGCAGACGAGCAAACGGGCCACGTGATGGAAAGTGGTCACCGTCGCCCATAGACATCTCACCTCACTGTATTAATATTAGAGGGTTTTAGATGCGCTGCTAACCTTGAGGACTAAGATGGAATGCCTCATGTGCCGGAAATTACGCTGGCTCTCTTACCCTTCAAACCGAAACACAGAAATGCAAGCATTTCTGCTTCACGGCAGAAATAGATTAGAGGGTGGTACCACCCCAGGCGATCCTTCACTTTAGGATCTACCACTACCAGTATAGTTGCCAACCATACTTTAAAAAAATCAAAATTCTGACAATGCCATACATATATTTTGGAATCTGCTGCTTTGTCAGAAAATATAATACTTTGTTCAACACGAACTCCACCACTCATAATGTTAATACACGTAATAAGATACACGTAATAAGATACACGTAATAAGATACACGTAATAAGATACACGTAATAAGATACACGTAATAAGATACACGTAATAAGATACACGTAATAAGACCAATACAATACATATATTATTTATTGCACACAGGACAAAAATACGGGACAGAAAAAAGATACAAAATACAAATATAATTGGCAGCCTTATAGCTTTAAGCTATTTCTTCCAGGCAACCTTTGGCTGATGGAGTTTTTGTAAAATACAATGTACGCGGGTGCAAGAACGATTTAAATAATACCAAGTAATAAAAAAATACAATATTTGTATATTTATTAATTTTCAACCATTTGGAACATTTAGAGCACTGTGGTGACGTCAACATAATATGATACGCTTAGCTAGCACTGTTATGTGAAGAATAGGTCATTACATCCAATTCTTCTTTCGTGTTGATGATCCGAACTAAATGTTTCCCGACCAGAAGGCAGCCACATCGATAGCCCTCTGGTTGGCCTCGAAAAGGTCCTCCCGCGTGCAGGTGGTCGGACACGCGGGACAACAGAGCAAGTGCTCCATGGTTTGAGGAGAGACACCACACTCACACTTTACTTGATTTACATCCAATAACATCATAATAATAATAAGAAAAAATTAATAATAACATAATTATAACTTATAGCTGCTGTAAATGGGTATTGTCAGAAAAAAAATAAAAAAATAATTACAGTAATTAGCTGCTGTATAGAGGCATTGTCAAAACATAAAAATATATGTCAAAGACTATTATTATTTGCAAATGTCAACATTATATACCTACATAATAAAATAGCTGCTGTATAGAGAGGTACTTAATAAATAATAATAAGAAAAAGTTATATCACCCGATAACAAGTTAAAAATGCAAATGGACAGCATTTATTTCACGGGAATAAAAATCTATAACCACCTCCCTGAAAATTAAAAAAAAGTCCAAACTGAAAAGCAATTTCAAATGTATCTAAGGGAGTTAGTAACCTCCAAAAGCTACTATTCAGTTCGGGAATATTTTGAAAACAAAAATTTAGAAATTATTATACGTAAAGAACGTTTACAAGCTATACCGACAAAGTTAATCATGTTAAGGCTGAATAATTGTACAGTGAAGGAACACATCGTGAGGAAACCTGCATGTCTGAGGAAATGAACAGATTTCCAAGGCGTGTGAAATCCACCAATTAGCACTGGGCCCGCTCGGTGGGATCATGGACCGTACCCCCTTGTTCAAGGGAAGGCCTGTGTCCCAACAGTGGGGACAATAAATAATAATAGGCAGATGATGATGATGAATTGTACATAATATCATCTGTATGTAACTCATGATTATGCATGAATAAATGAATTGTGAATTATCACGACCACATAAATAGGAATACATTTAATAAGCTTTTAACCGACAGGCAACATCCTCGGCTCCGGAAGCTCACAAGACGAAGACAGCCACAACGCAAACCCATCAGTCGACAGACGTAACCCCGACAGACCGCGGAACCACCACGTCACCGAGGCTCCAAGAAACCACCAGGATCTGGACGTGATCCCACGGAACCTGGTTGCAGAAGGCCCGAGAAACCTGGCTGAAGATGTGCCGGATGAGTTCCGAAATCTAAAGCCGATGACCCCTCAGGAGTTCATGGAGAGGTAAGTCAATATTAGGGTATTTGACAAATATCGAAGATTAAGTCCCTATGATACTATGGATGAACCGTTTAATAGTGTTGGAAAGTTATAAGTTCATAGTTTCATTTTATAGATTTCACAGTTCACGGTTTTTACAGTCAGTCATTGTTATTTATTTAGATTAAATGTTTGCACTAAATCATTGTTTTGTCATATCATAATATTAAAATAAGGGTTATTTATCACTGCTTTTTGAACCAGTTGTCTAGTCTATTTTTAATTTGTATGTTTGTAGTTTAAGCTGACATGTTTCTTTATTCTATTGTGTTTCCATCTGACAAATGTAACGCATTGGAATATTTTCGGTTCTATTGCAATTATTACTACTAATATATTATTACTACTAATGTAATATATAATAATATTAATATATATTACTATATATAATACTAGCTGTTGCCCGCGACTTCGTTCGCGTCATATAGCCTATGTCACCCGGGGATAGTGTAGCTTCCCAACGGTGAAAGAATTTTTCAAATCGGTCCAGTAGTTTCGGAGCCTATTCAATTCAAACAAACAAACAAAAAATCAAACCTTTCCTCTTTATATATTGGTATAGATTATTATTACTAATATATAAATTAAATAAAATTAGGACCCACTTTTACACTTTTATTTATTTATTTATTTACTTTTATTTATTTATTGTTATTTATTTATTTTTATTTATTTACTTTTATTTATTTATTTTTATTTATTTACTTACTTTTAGACATCGGACACTCGATACTCTAGCTCTATTTTGATTGTCGTCTACAGCGGTCGAGGCAGGTTCGTGACTGTACTTAATAAACGCTGATTCTGATGTTTTTATAGAAGATTTAAAAATTAAATGTGATGTAATATTTCGTAGGTTCAACGAGCTTCAGCTGAGGAAGGAGACTCGGCGAGACGGGGAGAGAAGAAGTGAGCGCAGCGGCAACGGCAGCGGTGGAGACAGGTTCAGTGAGATTAAGTCCTCGCTTCGGGAGCTCAGAAGGGGGCTGAACGAGGTTGGTTTATTCGTATTATATGGATTATTCAGAATACTTGGATATCCGTCAGATGTATGGAGCGTCCTGAGAACTCCATATCCATTATCTGTAGATAGAATAAGTTTTTGTTTTTGTAATAAATAACGCATTTTTTAATGTAATGTAATTGGATGTAAGGGGGGTCACCAACATCTAGGTACCTCCAAATGCCAAACTCACCTGCACGTGGTGCATCCTGCCGATTAGCGAACGAGTCCCTGGCGACCGACTAGTGGCGGTATAACCACTCAAATTCTGGCTGGGTCAAAATACCAGAAGCACGATGACGGGCAGCAGCGTCATCGGGGCAAGCGACCCAGCTACTGCGATCGCCAACCCGCAGGCCTAGCGTGGCGATTATGGCATCACCTTCTATGGTGGTGGTGGTCTTCTTCTGGTGAGATCCAGACTCAAAGAGAGGCCATGGTTGAGCGTATCGACTTGACCTTAAAGGCCGTGGCCGATTGGGGCGATGCCAATTTGGTCAAGTTTAACGCCACTAAAACGCAGGCGTGTCTATTCACCGCTAAACGGAGTCCCTTCCACCTGACTCCGACTTTCCGGGGTGTATCCGTACCGATTACCGACCACCTTAGCCTTTTGGGGTTTGATCTGACTTCCAATCTTAACTTTGGGCGCTCCATTGAGTCAAAAGCTAAGACGGCAGCCAAAAAATTGGGCATCCTGAGTAAGGTTAGGCGGTACTTCACGCCGAGACAGCTCTTAAACCTCTACCAAGTCCAAGTCCGGTCGTGCATGGAGTACTGCTGCCACCTGTGGGACGGCTCAGCTAAGTACCAACTGGCTGCCTTTGACTCAGTGGAGAAACGCGCTAAGCGCCTTATAGGTGACGAATCGCTGGTGGAGGCTAGACTGCAAAGTCTGGAACATCGGCGCAAGGTTGCCTGTCTATCGGTATTTTATAGGATACATTTCGGAGAGTGCGCATCGGAATTGCACGACCTAATTCCAGCATCTCCATTCCGCCTTCGGACTACCAGGCGCGGGGAGGGGTTCCATCCTTATGTTGTTGATATCCCATCTGCTCGTACGAAGCGATTTGCTTCTTCGTTCATTATGCGAACGGCTAAGGAATGGAACAGCCTGCCGGCGTCTGTATTTCCCGAAACCTACAACCTTGGGATCTTCAAGGCCAGAGTGAATAGGCATTTACTGGACCCGCATGCTCCATCGACCTCATCGTCGCTTACCATCAGGCGAGATCGAGGTCAAATGCGGGTTTAGTTATACATAAAAAAATAAATCATCAGCAGCCCACTCTAGGCCGCTGCTGGACATAGGCCTCTCCCAAGGCGCGCCATTGAACCCGACCTTCGGCTCTTCTCATCCAGTCGTTGCCAGTCAGTCACCTTGCGCAGATCGTCGCTCCATCTAGCAGGAACGCCCGTCCCACGCTACGTTTGCCCAAACGCGGTCTCCACTCCAGAACTCGTAGTGTGTGCAAATAAAAAATATATAATTATACTCTGTCCCTTTCTGTTGTAAATTTTTTTCTGCTCATAAGGTGGTGGTATTATTATTTTGTTTATTGTTCAAAATAATTACAAAACATTCAAAATATATAGAACACGCCAAACAAAAATCTTTTTCGGATTTAACCATGGCGAGAGTTCGGACTACAGTATTTATTTATTTACAATTTCCATAATTATTACGGGAATTCCCAATTCAATTATGTAAAACAATACTATTCCACTAAAATTAATACACTTTACATAAAATAATTACATGCTTAGATAAGTCAGTGTTACTTCTGTGAATTCTGTTACCGAGCAATGCACCAGATCAATCCTTTGGGATACCTCATTTAGTATACGGAGAGCTCTCGTGATTGGAGCAAATTTAAGAAGGTTTGTTCTAGCGGTCGGGACCTTGAATAATTGGTTTCTGGGTCCTCGCCGCAGCCTCGCGTCCGGAACGAACCGTCTCAAGAATGACAACACCTGCCGATTATCAATTTTACCTCGGAACACCTTAAATACGTAGGTAGCTAACGCAAGGTTTCTCCTGACTCCGAGTAAGATGACTGCGGGTGTTTAAATATAAAATATGAAATTTAATAATACACAAACGGAAGCAATCGGCGGTCTATCTCTTTATCGCGGCGGCTTCGTTTGACTAGGGCGGCGGCGCCTTTCAAATAGCGAGCTTTTTTAAGGGAATGGACTTTACCACCCCCTTACCCCTATTTCTGTCGCAAAGCAGCGGTTTTGGTTTGTAGGGTAATCACCATCCACTCCCTCTAAATCCCTCAAGGTCAGCAGCTCATCGAAAACTCTCTAATAATATAGTCATGTGAGGGCGACGGTGACCAGTTACCATCAAGAGGCCCATTTGCTCGTTTGCTCTTCTTAAAAAAAAAACAAATCGATCATGATTTTTTTTGCCTTGTTTCAGGTCACAGCGCCATATAATTCCACGAATACAAATTCTAATCATAGGTAAGAATTAATTAGGCTTACAATTGTAGGTGGTTCAGTTTATGAATTTTGTCTCATTATCAGAGTCAGAAAAAATATCCAGAAGGCCTGACTTGATAAATAATTAAAATTAAAATGTATTGATGCAGACAGTATCTTTTACATTTTCTTAGATTTCCCTGGCTCCCACACTAGGATACCCTGTGTTGTGGGGGACAGTCTCTTCCGATATATATAAATTATGAAAACATAAGTCAATGCAATAAATTAAACAGTTAAGTATGCGTGTATGTGAGGGGTGTGTGAACAATTCTTAGATCACGCTAAGAATTGTTAGGATTTGATTCGGAAAAACAACTCAACGGCCGTTGATCTAATTACGATGCGGTTTATTTTATCCAACACAGAATTTTGTCCAGAGTGTTCTAAGCTATGTCTGATAATAATCAGATCAGGGTTTTTCCAAGATCTTGTAGTACCTTTAAAGTCAGATGGAATCTCTGGAACGGTAAACAATTGAGCTCAAGTTCAAACCATCTAGGGTTCGAATTTGAGCTCAAATGTTTAGGACCAGGGTCTTCTCACATATGGAACCTTGAGGATCTGAGGAAAATGTAAGGGGATCTCCACAATGATATGTCGGGGGTTATTAAAATTTTAAATTAATGTAAGGAGACAGTTAAGGTGTTAATGTATTTCCAGAGAGCTCGACCGCGGCGACCGGCGCCGCTCGCCGCGGGTGTCGCCGCCGTTCACAGGCGACATAGACTACCCGGACGACATAGACGACGAGATACAACTACCGTGCGAGTTCTGCGGCGCGCCCGTCCCCGCCAGCGAGCTGGTGCAGCATCAGGTACCGTACCTTGTGTCCTCGACAATAGGGTATTTGACAAGTATCGGTCATTAAATTTGGAAATTGCGTCATATCTTTTCGTCGTCGTTACCACAAAGCCTTAAGACGAAGGTATACAATCAGTGCGTCCTACCTGTTATGGTATATGGCGCTCAAACGTGGACACTCACGGCAGGGCTGGTCCGAAAATTCAAAGTCGCTCAACGAGCTATGGAGAGAGCTATGCTCGGTATCTCATTGATGGATAAAGTTAGAAATCAAGTCATCCGTCACAAAACGCGAGTTACCGACATAGCTCATATGATTAGCAAGTTGAAGTGGCAATGGGCAGGCCATGTCTGTCGCAGAACCGACAACCGTTGGGGTAGACGAGTTCTAGAGTACAAGAAAGCGCAGTGTGGGACGCCCCCCTGCCCGGTGGACCGACGACCTGAAGAAGGTTGCTGGCGATGATTGGATGAGGAAGGCGGAGGACCGAGTATTGTGGCGCGCCCTGGGAGAGGCCTATGTCCAGCAGTGGACAGATACGGGCTGATAGATAGATAGATGGTCATTAAATTTAGACTTAGTAAAGTAAACACATCATTTATGGGTCACTGTGTGCGATTTTATAATAAGATACCTGATACTGTAATAAATATGACAGAGACGACATTTAAGACCCATATAAGACGGACCTTATGTAAAAAGGATTTTTTTTAATGTACTTCTAAACCCGTATTTGACCTCGATCTCGCCTGATGGTAAGCGAAGATGAGGTCGACGATGGAGCATGCGGATCCAGTAAATGCCTATTCACTCTGGCCTTGAAGATCCCAAGGTTGTAGGTTTCGGGAAATACAGACGCCGGCAGGCTGTTCCATTCCTTAGCCGTTCGCATAATGAACGAAGAAGCAAATCGCTTCGTACGAGCAGATGGGATATCAACAACATAAGGATGGAACCCCTCCCCGCGCCTGGTAGTCCGAAGGCGGAATGGAGATGCTGGAATTAGGTCGTGAAAAATAAATGACTACTTAAATGATAAAGAGGCTTGGTCCTAAACCCAGCTCCAGCTCTGCACATTGTGTATATGATTGTATTCATAATTATTGTAAGATATATTTATTTCAAAAGATGTGCTGCTGAAAGTTTCTTGCGCCGCTTCTTTCCTTTCAGCTACAGCACCTTACGAAGCGGTGGTAGAGTAAAAAAGAATGACGTTGTAAAAATGTACTATAAGGTACTTACAATAAAAAACATTTTGATTTGATTAAATACATTTCATGAACATTTTCGAAGGCCTAGATCACGGAGAGTGCGAAGTGCCTGTTAGCCTTTAAATAAATATACCCTTGTTCCCTAGACGGGGTGCCGGCCGGACCTGGCGCAGCTGCGCCCGCGCAGCCTGTCCCCCCGCCCGCCCTCCGCCCGGGTGTCCCCGCTGCCGCCCGCCCCGGAGCCCCACGAGGACCCCGTCATACCGTGCGAGTTCTGCACCGAGTCGCTGCCTGTCTACCTTATTACTGAGCACCAGGTGAGAAACGGATCACTGAACCACTAATTATCTGATCGTTCTGGCATAGAATCACTCATACATTGAACCGCTAAACCACACAAACTTTAAAGTTGGACTTCAGATCATCACGGCTGCGACTGACGCGCCGCTGCTGAAGCGACAATACGACACTATGATAATGTATCCGTCTGGCGCGGAACGCTGACTTCGGAAGCGGTGCCATACATTTTCATAGTGTTTAGTATTGTCACGTCAGCTGCGGCGCGTCCGTCGCGCGTGTCAGTCGGCCGCGATGATCGGAAGTCCACCTTAACCAATCGCTTGAACAAACCGACCACCATTACATATGTATGTATTTTTTGTGGCAATAATGTGTTTTTCTTCTTCTACATCTTTTACCAAACTAATCGCTTGACCATTCATCCACTAAATCATCTGATAGACCACTCATTCAATTACTTACCGTTCGAATCTTATCCAATCGACAATACCGTATTAACCAATTTTTTTTATTGCATCAATGTACTTACTACATACTAAAGAAGGATCTAAAATTAGTTTTTCGCTATCTCAACTAACATCAGAGATATTAATGGTTAGAGTTAGTATTGGACAGATGCTCCGTCCCTTTCTAGCAATACATTCCTACAAGCAGGAAGCATTTATATGCAGCAGCTGCATATAAATGCAGCTGCTGCATATAAATGCAGCCAGGACCTGCTTGTATGGCGCTAGAGAACAGTTACGTCATAAAACTTATTGTCGTTTCTTTCTACCGTTCTGATTTTTGTTTGCCTGTAGCTATTTTATTTTTCAACGAATATTAATTATGTTTTCACATTTGGCCATAAATGTATTACTATTTCTAAGAAGTGCATTTAATATTTTATATTAAAAGCTACCCTATTACATCATGTACCTATTAAACCAAGCCGTCCTTTCGACCACTCAACCAACCGCACAACCCTTAGAGCGTCGGTGGCACAGTGGCTAAGGCACCGGACTTCCATGCGGGAGTTCCGGGTTCGAAACCGTGCAGTGCCATGTACCAATGAGTTTTTCGTATTTTTCGAAGACTTACGTACATTTACCGACTGCTCCAACAATGAAGGAAAACATCGTGAGGAAACCTGCACACTGAGATGACCAGTGTGTAAAATGGGGTAGGCACAAAAGATCCTCAAGGGTCGAAGTGCCGCTGGGTTATTCCCTATCATAAGATAAGATAACCGCTCCCCCACCTAATAAATCAACTCACTAATCATCTAACCATCCACTTTAACTTAACATTTGGTACCCACACAAAAATTGAGTCTAAACTGGTGTTCCAGGAGCGCTGCAGACGGGAAAACGGACATCTATTATACCCTGACTGAATCGCGTCTTCCAACCTTAGTCTCTAGCTAGTACATGGTGGTCTAGATAGAATGTTATTGTGATTATAAATGTATACTGTTTAGTGTTACTGTTAATGTTGCTGCGATATTGTCATTGTTGGACTCGGGGCCGGATGTGACGGTCGGGAGGCCCTGGATAATTTCTGAATCAGACGAAAAAATTCTTTCAGGTTTTTAATAATTAGTTTAAGGAATGCATTTAACGAACTGATGAAGTTATGGTAAAATACAAGAAATAGACAACGATTAATTGTGTTATCAGGGAAATAGAACGAGCTTTTTTCGACGAAAAACCATCTATAATTTCTGTGAAATCATTTTGTGGAAAGGTCTCTGTCTGGTGGAGGCCCTAGGCTTAAGCCCCTGTTGCCCTTCACTAAATCCGGCCCCGGTTGGACTGGGATCCCACAGTCATAAGTAAAAGTAACCATAATTCCAAGATATTGGTCTAAGTTCTGACGGAGCTAAAGCTCAACCCTAAAACAAAAGAATTTGAAATTCACCCTATGGAGATTGCTCGCTAGAGAAGTTTTATTTAGAAGCCGCGTCTGCCAGTTGACGCATGCGCTATGCAGCAGCACCTAAACATAAATTCCAAAAATTCATAATAACTACTAGTCTGATTTTTGTGCTGAGTGAAACCTCACTCTTACGTTCACGTTAAAAAAAATAAAAAATGGTACCCTACCACACGGGCCTAATCTAAGACATAACTATTATTATTTGTTAAATTCACATGTTACATCAAATAAATATTTTATTACCCGTGTATAAATTTCAAAAGTAAATAGACGTTTCGTTCAGCGATATTGTAATATAGCTAGTGTTTCAGAATCGGTGATATTAAAAAGATAATTTGTTTCGGAGTTGTTTTAAATTTTATTTTTAATTTAAGGTAGTCTTTAAGGTGTTTATCTATGGTCCTATGCAGCCTGAAACAAAGATTTATTTTTATTATTTTTTCTCCTGTGGGATCCCGGTCTACCTATATAGCATAAAAGTCTGCGCTGTCTTTTCGCTCACAAATGAATGGTAAGCATTTATCCATGCGGTTTGGCTAAAACTCGCTCAAAAGCTTTTTTTATATAATGTGATGAATTTTATTTTTTATTTATTTGGTTAAGAGTATCATACTAGTTGATTTGACAATAAGATAAACTAGTATTTTATGTTTTGACGTCTCTTAAAGAATTCGATTTATTTAGTTTTGCAGTTCTTTATGTAGTTGATATCCCATCTGCTCGTACGAAGCGATTTGCTTCTTCGTTCATTATGCGAACGGCTAAGGAATGGTACTGCCTGCCGGCGTCTGTGTTCCCCGAAACCTACAACCTTGGGATCTTCAAGGCCAGAGTGAATAGGCATTTACTGGACCCGCGTGCTCCATCGTCGACCTCATCGTCGCTTACCATCAGGCGAGATCGAGGTCAAATGCAGGTTTAGTTATACATTTAATGTTTCACGTTGCAATGTTTATTTTTAAGTGATTGTTTTTTTATCTACCCCCTCGGGGATTATGGACGGGACGGTTGTGCATGTGCTTGTGTTTTTTTAATCTGTTATTAAAGTGTAAAAAATAAAAATCCTTTTCAGCTAATGAATTACGAAAACTTATCAAATGTTTATATTTCCATTTAGCATTTGATGTTGAAATTATGGACTCTCTTTTTTTAAGACCGCTGTTATGCTCTCAAATAATGCTCATACATGTAAGTGAGCTTGAATAATATTTAGAATAGATTCTATTCTTGGTCGGGTAAGTACAGATCGTGACAAATATCTAGAGTGCTCTGAAGTCGTCACAAACCAAGCGTGCGTTGTCTTAGAGCGATTTCTCAGAAGGGTAACTGAATTAGCAGTCTTACCACCACCATTACAGTCAACCACGAGCTATAGTATACCATCTGTTAAATCTCAAACTTATATCTGCGCATTATGATACACTTCAGATTATCAAATTTTGACGTTTTGGGTTGGTTGACTTGTACGTACTAACGTTCAAACGCGAGGCACAATCCGCACAGCCCACTATACCTGTACAGCTACCCCTTTAGTACTTTTAAAAACGTATTGCGACAAGGTTCCATCTAGTATAGCTTGATGTGTCTTCTGAACTCACAGATATGAATTATATGAACTAGACATGGGATATGTATAAAATGTCAGTTATTATAAATTTATAAAGCCATAAAGCGATTTAGTTTTGATATTTCGAACTTTTTATTTTTTTCAATGGTCTGAGATAATCAGGGACTTTCTATATAGGAAAGAATACTTGTGAATACAATTTTCGTCAACCAACACTGCAAAGTGACTTCATTCTTTCGCCTGTCCAAAGATATTAGGACAGATAATAGGTATAGAGTCTGTGCAGTGGCTGGATTGGACCGATAAAGAAATTTCACAAGGCAGTGTGCGGCGTGTGAATATAACTTTTGAACGCTAGTACTGAGTTTCCCTTCTGTTGTGGCGATCTAGAAGTTTGAGCAGTTTTTCCAAGGCTAAGATAGAGGGATCCCAAAAACAAACGTCAACCCGGCAACACCTGATGGGGCAGCTCATGCCTAGCCAGAATAACTGAACTTGACCTCGGTAAAAATAGAAAATTTCCCGAATTTTGAAAAATTCCAATAGCTCAAAAACCACGAGGTTTTTACTGAGGTCATGTTTAGTTATTCTTCCTAGGCATGAGCTGGGTTATCACGTCTTCCCGGGTTGACGTTGGTTTTTGGAACATCTTGTATGACATTTTTATGTATTTGTTATTGTATTATCTCTGGACCCATGGGGTCTAGACACAGGGTATTTTAATTTGGGCCTTTAAATGTGTACCGTTATTTTTTACCTGACTGCGGCAAGCCAAGGGCGGGTATTGTGTTTGTCAACGTTATTCTGTGAAAAATGTAAAGTTGGATTCGTCTTTAGCCTCCTATTATAACATAATTTATTCGATTGTTTATTTTAAAATAGTATAAAATGTAGGTGGAATGTGTATTTAGAAGCCATATCTCTATATTGATGTAGTTACTAGTGTTAGGAAAATTATATTCTTATACGCGACTCAAATGACTGCCTAGTATGTTCGTGTTATATTTTTGATAAATCTAATGTCGATGTTACTACTTTATGTGCCAATTAAATAAACTATTATATATTATTTAGTAGTTTTATTTTTTAAACACCTATAGACATGCGATTTACGTTTAAAATAAAACAGGAGATCGATTCTACTAAATACAACGTAACTAAATTGAATCTAAACTGCAACGTTATGACGTGTTTCGTATGTTTCTATCCACTAACGATCTAATTTCAGTTAAGTTCCGAGAGTCAACGATCGATCGAACAGTAACGTCTTAGTACATTTTACTAAAAGTTTAGTTTATACTTAATCGCAGTTGAACGGTAACAAAACGCTTCAACTGTCAAATATAACGATCGAACATAAGTTCCTTCCAAGGTATTTTTCCCGAACAATAGTAAATCGAAAGGTGGTTATGCGCACCACCCGATAGTAGTTCACACAGCGCACCTACATACCGCCCGCGCCGGCGCGGCCGGCGAACCGCTTCTGGGCTCACACGCGCTATCGGCATACTCCAGGCCGCTTCTCCACGACTCCTCCCTCCCCAGCGACGTCCTAAGCCGAGGTCCGTACCCACCTGGGTGCTCTTAGGCAGTCGCTTCTTATAGTAGTGTTTAAGTCCTCCTCCAGGCTGGAGCGCACTTAGCGCTCGCCCCAAAAACCCCGGTGAAGCTGTAAAGGTCATTAGGACCAACAGCAATTATCAGTACGAAAAAAAAGGTGGTTATGCGTCAGTAGATTGAGATTTGGTGTCCAAATAGAATTGGAATGAAAACTAAATTGAAATTGGATAGAAATAGAACTACAAACGTTGTAATTTAGGCGAATTGGGCTTCAGGACAAGTGAAATAATAATAAGTGAAAGACACTTAAAGTATTTTTAATTTTATTTAGCTTAACTAAGTTACAGTCAATAGATTACAAATAAACTAGATCTTGTTATATTATATTACACATGAGACACATAGAAGTACATAAGAGGAAAGTGGTTTTTTTTGGAAATAATGCATTGATTTATATCGGTGGGTTCCAGGCCATCGCTCAACACCAATCCTATTCAAAGTAGAGTATTAAATGGGATAGGTACATAGTCGTTATGGTGTGCGATGACCTTTGTAGTTACTTGTAAAGGTCCAGGGTTCGTGGGTGTCTAGTATTTTCGTTAACGAAAAAGTAACTGACTGTTCCTTCAGAATTAACTATCGACAAGAGTTAGTTCCATCATGAACTCTATTCATTAACGCGTATTAACGCACTGTCAAAATACGTCCTCAAATCAAATTATCTTCATCTTACACCTTAGGCTCAATTGACAATGCCGCGGAACGGAATGGATATGCGGTATGCGGTATTTCGTTCGCAACGTAATTGTACATAGCATAATGAATTTTATGTCAATTGTGTAACATACAAACTAAATACGAGCCAAAAACGAGGTCGCGGGTCTCCGGGGAATCCTCGCGCATTCTCGAGACTTCCCCTAGCTACTTTTCTTTTTTGGCTCGTATTTAGTTTGTATGTTTACACTATTTACATAAAGTTCATTATGCTATGTACAATTACGTTGCGAAAATTCGCTTCCATTCAATTCCGCGGCAATGTAAATTGAGCCTTAGCCTACAAACAGTCTTATTTCAAAAACAGCACAGGAAGTATTCATTAGGACACCTGGGCACGGTAATCTGAAGTTTAGGACAGTTCCAGATCTTCTCGCACCGACATTTCGACTTGAACCGCCGGTTGCTCGACCGTTCGATCAAATTCGTGGTGATCGCCGGCAACTTATCTTCTGTATTCTTGAAATAACTTAGTTTAGATAAGAATCTAGGCGATGGGGGCTTAGTCCTAGCTTCATATTCCTCAGTCTGCTGAAGAAGCGCGTCGACTCTTTCGTCCCTGTCTGTCGCAGGTTCCGTTGTATCTGTCGTCTCGGTTTCGTAACTCGTAGTCGTAACTTCGCTTCTCACATGCCTGTTATTCTCTTCGCTTTTAGTGTCGTTTTCTATATTCCCTGGTATGGTTAAAGGGAGGATTTCTATCCTGGATTCTCTGTAAGGTGTCCGGGGCTGATGGGCCTCGTCTGTGAGCCGGTCGAAGGGCTGGATCTTGACGTAGGTGATGTCAGAGGTGGTGGGATCCTGTGGGGCGGGGCTGACCGCGCCCACGCATAGAAACACCGGGAGTAGAGTCCTGAAACACATAGGGAGTTGCATTGAAAAAAGATTTTATGACCTACTGAATTCTCTTGGAATTCGTGTGCAAAAGTTGTAAATAAGACAATAATTTTGCAGATTTCAGCCTGGGTAGTGCCACCCTTTTACCTATTTTTACCGCAAAGCAGCAATACTTGCATGGCATTGCATGCAAGGCACTCAGGTCTAAGCCCACAAGGTTAGCAGCGCATCGAAAACCCTCTATAACTAGTATAGTCGGGTGAGATGTTTGAGAGCGACTGTGACCAACTTACCAATCAGGTGGCCCGTTTGCTAGTCCACAATAAAATAACAGAGTTTATGTTGAGCGTTCATGCTGTTATGGCGTGTTCGTCCTATTTTATTGTTTAAAAACGGTTTACAGTGGTCATTTTTTCGTAAAACTAGTGTATTTTACCTAAAAATCGTCGGTGTTAAGTGAACGTTATATAAGACAGTGAAATGTAAGTGAAATACTACAGACGGTGTGAATCCGGCAACCTAACCTCCAATTGCACTTGGAATGCAACGCACTAGGCATTCATGGTGCACACGACTCTCCTACAATCTCGACGTTGGTAAACTGTTTTTTTTTTTTCAAAACAGACGCCAAAACGTTGGAGTGATTTTCAAAATTCTAACACGGCCATTGGCCAAATTGCAGTGTGTACACTAGCAGGGGCATACATTAAAGAAAAAATAACAATATCAAATACCTACCTAATTAATATCCTCCAAGTTTTTACATAGAAATATATAATGAATTTTGTAAGTACTGTTTTAATTTATTAATTACTAAATTTAAAATTGCATATGTGACGACGACGTAAGTTTTGAATGGCCCCTAATTAAGGATTAAAGAAGTTTGTTCGGTTATGAATACTGTACACCCCCCTTTCGACTCAATATGGAGTTTTGTTACACCCTGAATATTACGAGTATGTTTACTTACGTGTAGATAAACATTACAATACAGGTCAAACACACATAGTAAACGTACATAACGTTTGACAAAGAAGTAAATATTGGGAGACCCTGACCGAACACTGTTGGCTCGGTCGCCGTGCTGCTTAATACCTGGTCACATTGTTGTTATGTAATGTGCTCAAAGTTAGGCTGAAAACTGTTAGGTTAGGTTATTGAAGGTCCCAGGAAGAGCCCAAGACATATGCTAGGAGGGCACCGGTGCGTTCCACTGGGAATCCCGGAGCCCTCCGATATGCGCGAGGCCGGCCATCGAGGGGGTTTTAGTGAGTAAAAATCTCACATAACTCAGTCTCTCCCTCAGGAGGCTGGGTATCATTCGAAGATTTCCCCCCCGTAAACAAAAACATAAAAAAGGTCCCAGGACATATTTCGGAAAGACCTCTTATGACCGGCTGATGAAATGACCGGTTTACATTTGGTCAAGTGCAGTGGTGAGTAAACTTGGGTTTCAAGTTGCCTTGTCAGTGGATACAAATATTTTTTGACTGGCCAGGCACTCGCCACTGTACTTGACTAAATGTAAACCGGCCATTAGAGCCTAGTTGCATTCATAGTAAAAAAGCGATCGTGCATTAGAACAAAGATAGGTAATTTCTAGTGGCACATTTTCATCGAAGACTCTCTGTGCCTGAAAATATTCCGGCTGTTACCTTTTCGATAGCAATTGTTAGGCCATGTTAAAGAGAACATTCCGCCGAATACGAACATGGAATAATATGCTGAATATCTAATTAATATAAATAAAGGAATGAGAGGTTATGTTGAGCTTTCAAGCTGTCATGGCGTGTTCGGCCTATTTTATTGTTTAAAAACGGTTTACAGTGGTCATTTTTTCGTAAAACTAGTGCATTTTACCTAAAATCGTCCGTGATAAGTGAACGTTATATAAGACAATTAAATGGGAGTGAAATACTACAGATGGTGTGAATTCGGCAACCTAACCTCCAATTGCACTCGGAATACAAGGTACTCCTGATGCATACGACTCTCCCATAATCGCGACGTTGGTAAACTGTTTTTTTTTAAACAGACGCCAAAACGTTCGAATGATTTTCAAGATTCTAACACGGTCATTGGCCAAATTGCAGTGTGTACACTAGCAAGAGCGTCGTCGGTGGCACAGTGGCTAGGACACCGGACTGCCATGCGGGAGGTCCGGGTTCGAAACCATGCAATGCCATGTACCAATAAGTTTTTCGTATTTATGGAAGACTTACGTACATTTACCGACTGCTCAACGGTGAAGGAAACATCGTGAGGAAACCTGCACACTGAGATGATCAGTGTGTAAATTGGATAGGCACAAAAGATCTTTTGTGCCGCTTGGTTATTCCCGGCCCCCTATCATAAGATAAGATAAGCAGGGGCCTTAATTAAAGAAAATAAAGGATTGTTCTAAGATATACTTCATATATTTTACTGCCTACTCGTGAAATCAGTACTCACTATGATGTCCTCATGAGTCACCACACAATACCACTCTATAGACCGCTATAAACCACCTTCCGCAGTTATCTGTCCATCAGCCCCGGCTGTACACACATTGGAGTGATTAACAATGCCATTCGCTTAGTAACTTTAATTGCTACTTTTGTCATCGCCAGTGGCTACGTTAATTGTTATTAATTAGTTAAACCAAACGGGCATACGTCTGAGGAAAAGAGTATTCTGAAAATAAGCTTCCATCTTCAGCCTATTAATGTCCCCTATGTTGGGGCACAGGCCTCCCCTTGCACAAAGAGGTACGGGCCATGATCCACCGAACGGGCCCGGTGCTGTGCGGTGGATTTCACACGCCTTTGGAAACTTTTAATTTCCTCAGACATGCAGGTTTCCTCACGATGTTTTCCTTCGCCGTTAGAGCAGTTGGTAAAAGTACGTAAGTCCAAAAAAATCCAAAAACTCTTTTTTTTTCGAACTGACAAATGCTGACCTTTACAGCTTCACCGGGGTTTTTGGGGCGAGCGCTAAGTGCGCTCCAGCCTAGAGGAGGACTTAAAAACTACTATAAGAAGCGACTGCCTAAAGGCACCCAGGTGGGTACGGACCTCGGCTTAGGACGTCGCTGGGGAGGGAGGGGTCGGGGAGAGCCCGAAAAACTCATTGGTACATGGCATTCAGCATTGCATGGTTTCGAACCCGGACTTTCCCGCAAGGGAGCCCGGCATCCTAGTCAAAAAAAAGCTTTATTAATTCTTAATTCTAAAAGCGTGGAAATAGTTTCCGTTTTGGTGGTTGGCAGTGAATGGAATGCGAAGAGCCGAATAATATATTTCTGGACTGAAAATACGAGTAAATGACATGTCTTTTAGATTGGCCCTTGAGTAGGTATCTACGTAATTACATGACCTTACATAGAATAAAATATTAATAACTATAAAAAATTGTTCAATTGTCAAATAAATCGATTAAAACCGCGGATAATTTTGGCGGCGTTTGTGAATTAGGAAATAGGTTCCGTCCGAACAACTTCTATATAAAGTCATTGACATGGTTAAGTTATAAACGACCATGAAAATGTCACTTGATTCATTCATGTATGATTATATGAGGATGTTTATAAGTTCTAAGGGTTCTGCTTGTTTATTTATGGGTTGATAGTAGCAAAGAATAAACGTAGAAATGTATAACAGTGGAAGATTGCGTAAACCGTTTTTACGTAAAAACAATCGGGCTTTCACGGAAAGTCGGAAATTGCGTAGAGATCTCTACGCGAATAACTTACGCAAAAAATCTAGTGTTTTCGCGAAAACTCAAATACTCAGTAATTTGTGTTAGATTGTAAAAAGTAAAATACACTTTATTGCACAATTAGGAAACAACAGATAACAACAAATAGAGAACAATCAGATCACAAAGCACTATGTATATTTGGCAAAAGGGGGGAAAGTCAGCAAATGCTGACATACTCGGGTACCAAATATGCAGCGCCGTTTTTCATTTCCCCCCTTATCCCAAGATGTTTGTGGGAGCGATAGTGATAGTGGGTAAAAAAATTAAAATTGAAAACTAAAATTCCGAAACATTAAATACTTATGTGAAGAATTTAGGTAAGAATGTGTGTGTGTGTGTGTGTGTGTGTGTGTGTGTGTGTGTTTGTGTGCCTCATGAACCGGTAAGTACGCTGGCGCTCTCACCCTTCAAACCGGAACACAGCAATGCAAGCACTGCTGCTTTGCGGCAAAAATAGGTAAAAGGTAAAAACCACCCCAAAGCTGACTCATACACAGTAACACGAGTCATGCCATACTTGAGATTTGTATATAAATAAACTGACAAATTAAGAGCATCGGTGACACAGTGGCTAGGACACCGAACTTCCGTGCGGGAGTTCCGGGTTCGAACCCGTGCAGTGCCATGTACCAATGCGTTATTCGTATTTTTCGAAGACTTACGTACATTTACCGTCTGTTCTAACGGTGAAGGAAAACATCGTTAGGAAACCTGCACACTGAGATGACCAGTGTGTAAAATGGCGTAGGCACAAAAGATGCTCAAGGGTGGAAGTGCCGCTGGGGTTATTCCCAGCCCCAGCCAGCAAGATAAGATAAGATAACTGACATCTCAATACACAATGGAGGCACGCAGAGATAATAATTTCTCAGGGTGGTCCTCAAAACCAAGACCTTGGCTTTAAAAGCTATCAAATCACAATGTTTTCAATTTTTTAATAAACTGTCAGCCATAACGCACGAGACAAACGCACTCGCACAAAAAAGCATCCATTGTCTGCTAACAATGCATTGCACAGATAATAATAGTAAGTACTTATTTTACAGGAGAGGAAGTGAGATTATTCGCCGATTACGAATGCCTAACTAAGTAATCAGTTAATTGATTTTTGTAATTATCTAATTATAAAATTTAGACTACACACTGGGAGTTGTTTAGTATTCAACCACGTTCAAGATATTGAATAACCCTAAATTAAAAACATAAGTGGCTAAAAAATTAATTTATTTTCATCAAGCGGAGGCAGATCCCCACCTCGCCGCTGTTAGGGGACAAGGAGCGGAGCAGCAGCATGTCACAGTGGAACACATAGGTTCAGAAAATCAATAGATGCAGACACTGTTAAAATAACTCTAAATTAAAAATTTAAGAAACCCCCCGAGGTACCATTGGGGAGATCTCCCTACTTTTACCTGGTCATCATCAGATCCTCAAGGTTCCAGATGTGGGAAGGTCACCATGGTCATAAACATTTGAGTTCAAACTCGAACCACCTGACTGTTACCGTTCCCATCATAATCCAACATCCCAAGATCTTATAACCACTGAACCAAATTTTATCTGACATGGCTAAGAACATTCACCAGATTAGACCTGCGGCGCCTGAAGGCAGGGGGACGCTCCGGGCTACGCTCTACGCGGAGCTCGGCCTTTGGCTTCACCATGGCTATTTTAAAATTGCTAGCTAACCTAACCTAACCCAGGGTTATCTAACTCGGGTTAAAAAAAACCCCAAATTAGCGTAAACGGCCCTTAATAAATTAAATTTCTAACTGAAAATAATACCTAACGCAAAAAATCTATTTTTGATTTTCTTTCTTTTGGAATAGCACAAACTACGCAACATTTTATATAATTTTCTTTTGTAAAACTAAGATTGGCAACTATTCCGGTAAATTGTTGTTTTTTTTTAAGGCAAAGGGAACTGAGCCCATACAGCCATGTCTGATGTAAACAACTCTTTCAAGTCTTCATTAAAATGCTGGTGTGACACATTTCAATGCTATCTGGGATAATCTTCCACGCTTCTGCGCCATCCGAACTAAATAAGAAGGCGTCCCGGACGCAGTGTGGCTCTTCAAAATCCAGTCAAGTACGGATCGGGCTGCAGCGTCTTATTTGAATTTACTTCACTGTCCCACACATTATTCACATCTTGTCGAAGTTTTTCGAGCAAGAAACACCATTCTTACTAGAAAAGCACTACTGTAAAACAATTTGCAAGACAAATCGAAACAAAGCTGACGTGGACGCCACAAAAGCGCGGGAGAAACCCCTATTCCGGTAAATTAAAATAATAACTTTGTTTCTTCTACAATTTAAAGGCGGTAACTGTTATTTTTTCATTTTATTTTTGCTTTTTGAAATAAAATCTCTTTTGTATAGTTCCATACTCTAGTGTTTGTGCAAGGAGGTTGGTTTGTGACCATTCAAGTGAATACGTTAATGATAATGTTGTCTTCTCTATTCCGTGGTTGAATAGATACATAAATATCAAGCAAGATAGGTACAGTTAAATTCCCTCTAATTCTAAGCACCAAGTAAATATCACCAGTATCGGAGATTCCTAGATGAAATAATACTCTGTTTTGATCGTTTGCAGTTTTATTAGATAGAGATACCTGTCACACTGACAGCACCTAAACTGTTATTTATTTATATGAAATACATATTTTTGTACGAAAAGTAATCAAATTTCGGCATTAAAATGCAAAACTACTGCATTATTTTGATAAATTTTAATCAATAAAATGTGTGTTTCCTTGAAATTATCTTCAAATTTGACAGTTATTTGTGACGTGTATCTCTAGTTAATTTAAAAAAATGAACTTTAGTAATGACCAGATATTTTTTTAGGATTAACGAAAGTAGCGGAATCTGTAATTCTTTTACAATTAGGTATCTAACATGTAACACACGATTGGAAATAACTGTTAGTGTTGTTATGAAATATGTAAATTAACAAATCTATTTACAAATATCAACTCCTGGCACCAGCACTAGCCAACGGCTGTCTTGCAGCACGCCAGTCCTCACAAAGATAGCCAGCGGGATATGATACTGTCCGCCATCAACACATCGCATTAATAAACTTAGAAAGGTATTATGATAATAAAGTAATAATATTTTGAAATATAAAATTAAAATTAAATATAGTTCAACTCCCACAATTATAACCAAGTTTGATAATCCGTAATTTAAAAGAAATAATGCCTAAATATTATGGAGTTACGCACTTTTGGGGGATGTCGGTTACCCCTACCCCCGAACTAGGGGAATAACCCAGCGGCACTTCGACCCTTGAGGATCTTTTGTGCCTCCCCATTTACACACTGGTCATCTCAGTGTGCAGGTTTCCTCACGATGTTTTCCTTCACCGTTAGAGCCGTCGGTAAATGTACGTAAGTCTTCGAAAAATACGAAAAACTCATTGGTATATGGCACTGCATGCTTTCGAAGCCAGGAGTCCAGTGTCCTAGCAACTGTGCCACTGACGCTTTCCGAACTAGGTAACTAGAATGAGGTATTTACCATACAAAACTCGCCGTCAACTAAGACAACTTTGAATCCTGAAACCATCTTTATCACCGTAAAACACACAAACTAAAAAAAACTAAGAAATGTCAACTAACCGGTACATGGTCGGTTTGTAGCGTGCTCCTCAGTCGTCAACTCGTCACTCAACAAGCGTCTAGGAGTCGTATCCACTATTTATAACTCAAGTAAAAAATAAAATTATAAAAATAAAAACACTAGGCTGTATGTCTTGAAGCCTTTGCGTTGTAAAAACGAAGCAAGTTTCGCGGGAAACAGCAAGAGTCGGAATGGCCGGCGTTTGGCGGGAACAACGCTGATTGGTGGGGCGTGGGAGTTTAGCGATACAGGCTGTATCAAAATAGGTATCTGGTTATCTTGGCGATATATCCAAAATTACTGTTTTTATTGAAAAAAATCAAGCATTCTGCAAAACACGGTGAATGGAATGAAAGAAACAAATCACGAGAAAATATTAATTAGTGAGTATGCGTGCATCGACGAATAGACATTCAGCATGCCAAGACAGAGATTTGAATGAATGAATACACTTTATTGCACAAAAATAGTGTGATACAATGCGTACGAAACGATTAATACAATCTAGACCGTCTTATCGCTAAAAGCGATCTTTTCCAGACAACCTTGACCAGATTTGTGGTGCTCCATTCTCTCTGCCTACCCCGCAAGGGATATAGCGTCTAGTTATGTATGTATGTAAAATCGAGTTCCCTGGTTCAAATGTCCGATTTGTATAATAGTTAAAAAATTATGTCGTATTCATGAGTATACGTCACCCCAAGGGACGGTGTATTTGAATTGATCGATGTTCCACACGTATTCTCAGTTCTTTTCTCCATGACACTGCAAACTGTTTCCATTTTTTCCCTAAAAAAGTTTATATTTCGTATAAATAATCGTCATTTTCATAATTTCCGAGCGAAAAGCGGTTCAGCTTTTACCTAGTGGGTTATTTTGTAACACCCTGTAGAGTGAAGCATGGTTGATGAACTTGAGTTTAGTTCCCATAGTGCCATTGTACTGTTTCGGAACCGGAAATATTAAAAATAATAATAAAATACCAAGCATGTCGTGTACGTCCTCTAAATAGATACATAATTAAAATTCTTCTAATTAGCTTGAAATGCGCTAATTTTTTTTTTCACTTAATACAGGGTAACAAAAAAAACCATAGAGGGGTGTTCAGCAGCCATAAGTGAATAACTTTCACTATGTTGCCAACTCTGAAATCTCAAATAAAATCAGTTGTTCCATACAATACATACGAAAATTAGCTGGTCATATATTACGACCGTAATATATGATCAGCTAATTTTTTTTATATTTCTAAGTTAATGATTTTTACTAGTAATAGTTGTTCACTATCACTATGGGGCCAACTTAGAAAAAAAAACTTTTTTTTTCTAACACATCATTTATGGGTCACTGTGTACGATTTTATAACAAGATACCTGATACTGTAATAAATATGACAGAGAAAACATTTAAGACCCATATAAGACGGACCTTATGTAAAAAGGGTTATTATAAAATAAATGACTACTTAAATGATAAAGAGGCTTGGTCCTAAATTCAGCTCCAGCTCTGCACATTGTGTATATGATTGTATTCATAATTATTGTAAGATATATTTATTTCAAAAGATGTGTTGCTGTTTCGTAAAGTTTCTTGCGCCGCTTCTTTCCTTTCAGCTACTGCACCTTACGAAGTGGTGGTAGAGTAAAAAAGAATGACGTAAAAATGTACTAGAAGGAGTACATATTATTATAAAATCGTACACAGTGACCCATAAATGATGTGTTTACTTTACTAAGTCTAAAGCGTGGGACTGGAATTGTATTTTTGTTTCTGGTACTGAAATTATGATTATCGGATTATCGCAGTTTTCCGGAAACAACTGTAAGTTTTTGATACCAACAACAGAACATTTTTTAAAAACAAACATTATGGATACCTTTATGTTTACGACAACCAAACCAGAAACACTCGACCTCATCTCATTGCCCTTCTACTATCATGTCTTTACGCTAGTTATATAATTTATGCCTTTGACTTAGGTAATTATCCAACGTGGCCAACAATTCAATATATTCCCATATTTCCTGTTACGAGTCTTAAATAAGTAACATTTTATTGTGCGGCCTTAAGACAATTATTTAGGAATGCTTCTGCTAGTTGCACCATACAGAGATTGTCATGTGCAACATTGCATTCTTCGCTAATATCACCATTTATAAAAAAATATCCTATTACAGTGTACTAGGGATGTAACGGAGCTTCGACTCCGACTCCGAAATGTCGAAACTTCCGATTGATTTTACATCTCCAACTCCGACTTCGGCTCCGATAATTTTGAATCGGAGGATAACCTCCGATTCGGCATAAACCGAAGATTTGTGAGTAAATATATTCAAATATCAATATTTTATTAAATAGTGTAGGAATAATTTTAAAGGAATATATTTTATTACCGCAAACGTCATCTTAAAAAATGTACAGCTATAAAAATTAAAAAACGGTTTAAAATTTGTACTTCTTCTGAACATCTATCTCTCTCTCTCAATAAAGTGTATTTTACTTTTACTTTACTCTCTTCTACCTCCGCCTCCGACTCCGGTTTCGACTCCGGTTCCGGTAACACCACCTCCGTAACATCCCTACAGTGTACCACACGCTGTATTAGGAAAAAAAATTTAATGTAACAAATACAAACAAACTCTTACCTCGTGCTTTGCGTTGAGATGTAATTAAGTAGTTACTTCAGTTTGTAGTTTTAATTTATTTTTTAGTCAGCGTAATTACCGGCACATGAGGCACTCCATCTTCGTCCTCAAGGTTAGCACCGCAGCGCATCGGAAATCTCTGTAATACTTATATTAAGGTGAGATGTCTATGGGCGATGGTGACTACAGATCATCGGTGGCCCGTGCGTGTGTTCGTCTGTTCTCCTTATGGAATAAAAATTTATTTATTCCTGACTCGTGCCAAAAATTCGCCGGAATTTTAGTTTCCGAATGATTTCTTATCTTATCTTATGGTAGGGGGCCGGGAATACCCCAGCGGCACTTCGAACCTTGAGGAGCTCGTAGCCTAGTTGCGAGCACGGTCCAAAAGTGATCGTGCAGGTTAAGCGACGTTGGCGCGGTCGGTACCTGGATGGGTGACCGCTAGTGGCATATTTCATCTGAGCTCCTCCGTGCCTCGGAGAGCACGTTAAGCAGTCGGTCCCTGTTGTTTGTCGTTCGACAGCAGTCGTTATGCCATGTCAGACGCCTACGGGCGGCCTGAACAACTCTGACAAATAGGTACGGGCGATTTCTGTGTACTATTCCCAGATGAATAGAATAAAAAAAAAGTAAGTAAGTAAGTAATACGTTTATTTCACACACAGCAATGACCGAAACAGTTATAATATATAGGCTAGTTATATATAGGCTTATCTTTATCTTATCTTATGACAGGGGGCCAGGAATAACCCAGCGGCACTTCGACCCTTGAGGATCTTTTGTGCTAACCCCATTTTACGCACTGGTCATCTCGGTGTGCAGGTTTCCTCACGATGTTTTCCTTCACCGTCAGAGCAGTCGGTAAATGTACGTAAGTCTTCGAAAAATACGAAAAACTCATTGGTACATGGCACTGCATGGTTTTGAACCCGGACCTCCCGCTTAGGAGTCAGGTGTCCTAGTCACTGTGCCACCGACGCTCTTTTCCGCATGATTTACTGTCTATGTCTAGTTACTAGTTAAACTTTTTATTGGATTACCATTCGTGCAATAAAAATGAAATTAAAGTTTAAAGGTAATCTCTGAATGATCCGAAGGTTAGCTGGGAGAAAATGCCGCATGGCATTAAGCTCGCCTATCTTTGTGCATTAAAGAATAATTAAAATACGACGACGTGCGATGGAGTCCCGACTTCCAAGATACAGGTTTCGACCTAGTTTGTAAGTCAGAGGTCATATTATAGTGCCTTGTAATTAGTGAATAATTGTTTTTTTTTAAGGCAAAGGGAACTGAGCCCATACAGCCATGTCTGATGTAAACAACTCTTTCAAGTCTTCATTAAAATGCTGGTGTGACACATTTCAATGCTATCTGGGAGAATCTTCCACGCTTCTGCGCCATCCGAACCAAATAAGAAGGCGTCCCGGACGCAGTGTGGCTCTTCAAAATCCAGCCAAGTACGGATCGGGCTGCAGCGTCTATTTGACTTTACTTCACTGTCCCACACATTATTCACATCTTGTCGAAGTTTTTCGAGCAAGAAACACCATTCTTACTAGAAAAGCACTACTGTAAAACAATTTGCAAGACAAATCGAAACAAAGCTGACGTGGACGCCACAAAAGCGCGGGAGAAACTCCAATTAGTGAATAAACTTTTCATATTTTTTTCATTAATCTGAAACCAATTTCTGGATAAAAAGCAGTCGAAATAGTAGCAATTCGTATTTTCATTCTACCTCTAATGTCGGATATAAGTAATCGCCATCATATAAGTAATAAAGAATTTATTTCCAATACACACAAGTAAGTAAGTATTTAATCATAGAGATTATTATCCTTTTAAAAGTTTTGTCTGCACAAGATTTTACGAGTTTGTTGTTGCTTTTTGTAGGTAGGTATTATGAAATACATTCCGTTACTATAACATATTCATGACCTAGCTAGATCAATCTGTTTTACTTTTACATCACCGATTCTGTCCTGTGACAGTTATCCCTTGGACATTGGCCAGTAGGTGGCCTTGTCAGTAGCAACGGGACACTATTGTTTGAATAATACTTGGGTACAGTTCATTACGCTGGTTTACAGTTTGTCCGGTCCTGATTTCGTATGTGTAGGAAGGAACGCGCTATGTGAGGACATGGAATGACGTAATGCCAGTTGTATGAAAGGGAAGAGGGAAGATTTTCCACCAGGCGGGGTGTTGTGCCTGGTGACCAGATGTCCTGGTCCGACTATGGATGTTTGGAACTCGTATATATGTGAAGTTCCAGGAAAATTTCGATAGCGCGTTCTACACCGATGTGAGTAGGTACTAAAAAATTGAAAACTTTTATTGAGCACTGTAAACACCAGAGTATAGAACACAATACAGAAGTATACAAAGATTAACACGTGCAGCACAAAACATCCGGTGTGGTACAGTGCCAAAAAGGTTACACCAGCTCAGCACAATGCTGAGGCAAGCCACAGCGCTGATTTTCAGCTGGCCCCAAAAATAATAATCGTAGCTGAATATGTATTTAGCATTTTGTCTGGTCTGATATTTCAGTAGCCTATTTATCCGGGAATTGTACACAGAAATCGCCCGAGAATTTCAAAATCTTTGAATAGTCCCAGGGGAATTGAGAATATTTAATTAAAAAAATACTCATTGGTAGTTTAATAACAAAAACGCTTGTCGGATTCAGGGTGATTCGCCTGCGGCTCAGATAAATAAAGTTTCTAGGTGTGTTTGGTCCCTACGCCCCACCACGGTCGTAAAAAGGTTTTATGCCACAAGGCTAAATGAATTAAAAGATGTGCATTGGCCAATGCTCGTGATTACTCGCGTTCCTGTCTTCCATTCCTTACGCAGAATGCCTTATTTAATAGGTTCGTCTTTTAAGAAAGTTCGGTCGTGGTCTTTACTTTTATTTATTATATCAATAATTGAGCATTAATTATTAAGTAGCTGGTATATTTTTATTCATTTAATTTCAATCAATCATTTATTCGTAACATAAGTAACAATAACAATTTGGGAGTCAGGGTATTGTTCGATTTAAAAGTATTGTGATGTTTTCAATAAACATTATTTTATTTATTAATAAGTAGATATTAGTATACCGTTTAAATTAGTAGGTATCACTATGCTCCGTAGTTTGACATACAAATATTTTCAATAATTATTAATGAATATTCAAATGTCAATAATATATAAATTTATTAGAATTAAATTAAACAGTTGTCTAGTAGATAATTAATTTACTAAACACTGATTATGAACATACACATAGAACGGACATAAGGTTAATTAAGTTAGTTAATTATTAAGGTTAATTTACTTTTCGATGCACAGAAATATGTACTTATATGAGGCGAGCTTAATGCCATGCGGCATTATCTACCAGCTCACCATTGGAAGCCAAAAACCTAGGTAGAGTCTCACGGACCCAAGGCTTCTCCATCGTGTTTATGACATGCGAGACGCGTTGCCATGAACTCTGCAGCACACTGCACTAGTTATTTCGTTAAGGTTTGCCATTGGCTCCGACAGAAATGGTAAATAACCATATTATGGTTTCGACACACAATGATACACCAAACAAAAACCGAGGTAGGATACTGGTTTTTCCGAGACAGAGTCTCAGGAGCACGTTAGAAAGACTACCACTCAATCTAGCCTAGAAGTCGTTGGAAGGAATATTTTATGGGGACGGAAGGGAACCCTTCCATAGAAGAAAAAAAACATTTACCATCAGTGCTAGCAATGTCAATTGCGTATAGACAACCCAGCCATATAGTTTAATAAAAAGGAAAATAAAGTCTAGGATTACCAGAAATAGTAACCCTACAAAGCAGAACAATGCTTTGTTATAAGTCTTATAAGTTATAAATGTTACCTTTTTAAATCGCATGCATAAAATCATACAAAATCGAAGTTTTCAATGTCTATCTAAGGAGATTCCCTACATTTTTAATAAAAGAGCCAGAGATCCTACCGCCTCCTAAAAACTGTGGTTTTCTCGTGGTTCTGCCAGAAAACTGGACACGCTAGTTCCTACATAAACCCGAATTCGTTACAACACAGACGCATGTAATGGAAAAGCGCACAATCCGTCCTTGTGCGCGGGCGCGTCTCGAATAAATAATCTTCGATGTCGAACAAGTTCTGACGTTAATTATACCTTAATGCCTTCCAGAGAAATTACCCTTCGGACAAATAAACCTCTTCGTAGCGGCCGGTGGATATGTTATGTATGTAAATTGTACTCGGAAATACTTTATCTTCGATATATGGACCCATAGACTTATAAAATTGTGTGGGTATTTTAAAAAAAATGTGTAAACGGACCACCTGATGGTAAGTGGTCACCGTCGCCCTCTCATCTCACCGCACTATAATTTTAAAGCGGGTTTTCGATGCGCTTCTTACCTTGAGGACTAGATGTAGTGCCTCATGTGCTTGTAAATGTTACGTTGGCTCTCTTACCGATACCGAAGAAATTCCTGCTTTGCGGCAGAAATAGGTGCCTAAGGATGGTATTCCCAAGCGTTCCTGCACATCAGGATCAACCATCTTCAATAGGTTTAATTACACCAAATTATTTCCTAAACCTAAATATTTTGATAAACTTTGTAAGTACTTATTTTAATTGTATAATTATTTTGTTCTTGGTAACAAAAATGAAAAATATTCTACGACGGGACTCGAAGTCGCACCTCCGGCTTCGGAGCAGACTTAGTAAAGTAAACACACCATTTATGGGCCACTGTGTACGATTTTATAATAAGATACCTGATACTGTAATAAATATGACAGAGAAAACATTTAAGACCCATATAAGACGGACCTTATGTAAAAAGGGTTATTATAAAATGATAAAGAGGCTTGGTCCTAAATTCAGCTCCAGCTCTGCACATTGTGTACATATTTATGATTGCATTCATAATTATTGTAAGATATATTTATTTCAAAAGATGTGCTGCTGAAAGTTTCTTGCGCCGCTTCTTTCCTTTCAGCTACAGCACCTTACGAAGCGGTGGTAGAGTGAAACATGACGTTGTAATAATGTGCTTTAAGGTACTTACTTATAATAAAAAAGTTTAAATGATTGATTGGAATGTCTTCCTTTTTTCACTTGGTTTCAAATAAAGGTAAATGTATTAAGTTTCAAACATAGGGCGCAACTAGTCCGATTTCTGTGGTTTCAACCCTTTTTGGCATTTATATCAGTATACAGATTTAAAATTTCGATTTAAACAGAACTCTTCTTTCTTCTGCCTTGTATCTTCTGTGGGACGAACAGTTTCTTGTCTTATCTTGATGCTTCTGAAGGTGATGTGTGTAGAACAACTCTGTCTTTTGTTGCCCTTCGCTAGGCAGCTGGCAGTCAAATGTCAAGCAAACTGCCATACGATGAGCCGCAACCGACTACGAGCCTCTGATGTCTTCTCTTCTTGTTCTTCTTTCATCTTCGTATAGTTTCTCTACTACTTCTTGCACCCGGGTCAAACGTTACATCAATAAACTTAAAAATAAATACTTAAGCATACCTATTGTAAAATTCACGGCAATATTTTTTTTGGATTCATTTAATGCTATTTTTTGAACTCTATAATTGGATAACTTTACTACCGTTTATGACATCAGCCATCATCGTGTTTGGATTTACATTGGCAGATGGTCACATTGGTCGCAGAACTGAGTGTGGAACGTATCCCTGCTAGATAGTGCGACGATCTGCGTAAGGCTGGCAATGAATGGGTGAAAAGAGCTTGAAGACAGGGCTCAATAGCGGGCCCTGGAGCAGGTATATCCATGTCCAGCAGTGGGTTACTGATGATGATGAATTAAGATGCACATTGGCTTGCAATAAAAGGTGAAGTAAATTGGAAGACAGACTGCTGTGACAACATCGTGAGGAAATTTGCACAGTGAGATAACCAGTGTGTGAAACGGGCAAGGCAATGACAAACCACCCTATTAAATCTGCCAAGAGAGTTCTATGTGTGTGTTCTATGTGATAACTACGAACCTCAGCAATGAGGAATACGCCTTAAAAGAAGAAATTGGAATAGGCCTATTGCTTGAAGATGGAGCAATCGAGAGCCGAGATGGAAGTAGATGGATTACTCGTAAAATAACTAAAATATAAAAAATATTACAATCACTCACCAAACCGCTGTATTGAACAAATAAAACACAATTAATTTGGTGCAGCTGCGTGGGCCGTTATAAACGTGGTTATCACGAGGAAAGCCGCGAGGTTTATTGTAAATTACTAATTAGGGAACACAAATAATGTGCCAACGTGTAGATGTTACAACTGTGAGTCGTGGCGATCCATGTACTGGCGGCTAGAGATGGGATTAAAATCCCGGGAAACCCGGGATTTCGCCTCAACGTAAAAGGCGGTGTAAAATTTCGGTTATTGTCTTTCAACTTCTGATTTAGTTTAGAGAAAATTAGGGATAGGGAACAAATCGCGGGAATATTTTCACCTTTTCATTAAATTTACGCTTTTCTAGTCGTATGGTTAGTTGTCAACCTTTTGTACAGGCCACATACATTTTAATGTGTTCCCCGAAGCACGGATTAACTCAGAGGAAAATATAGCACTAGCACTCATCAAGTTTCTGACAGCCTCCAACGTCGCTGTTAAGTGATCGTGCAAGTTATTGCACGATCACTTTTGGACCATGCTCACACAACTTCCTTCTATTCTAGGCTACGAGCCCTCAAGTTCTTTTACGCTCAGTCGCGACCAAGGGTATTGCTAATATTGTATGACAATGTATGACATTGTATAAATTTTAATGATATTCTCTTTATCTTTTCTGTTTTCTTCTCAAAATCTGTATGAACATTATTAACTTGTGAATTCGGTGTATATGTAGAGGTAAAGTTTAGTGTGACATGTGTATGCAACTATATCTGCAATATTTGTAATTCTTACCTAAACTTTTACACAATAAATCTTATCTTATCTTAATAATAATAAATTCTTTATTTTCAGGCAACAAATTATATAGCTAAATAAAATTCATTATATTTTTAGTTACGATACCTGTCCTACCACAGGCTTAAGTTAATATGTAATATGTATTTATTGGAACATAACTAATTAGGGGTTTATTCAAAATAAAATAATACTATATATTTTTGTGCAATAAATGGTTTTGTATTGTATTATTGTATTGTAAGTTTGGTTCTATGGACACTGGCTGAAGATGCACCAGACTGCGAATAAAAAGTAGGAAACTCAGTTCTATCATGTTTAATGTTTAAGGCATTCATTTTATTTGATTTTTCCATCACCTTAAGGTTGCCTGTCGCTTAAAGCGATAAGGCCGCCTTCTGCACATTGTATTGTACCTCTCTTTATGTTGTATGTTTTGTTTACCCGGGACGTGTGCGATAAAGTATATTTGTATTTTGTATTTATTTTATTATTTTGTTTTAAAACATTTACTTTTTTACTTTTACTTTTAATTTTATTTTCATTCCTTTTAAATTTTATTTAAATTTTATGTTTTATTCTACTTTTACTTGTCTTTTTACAAAACTTGTAGGTACTATACTATATACCTGAGAATAAAGATATTTTATTTATTTATTAATTTAAGTTTATTTGTGTATAAGTGTGTGATAATCACGAAACGAAGTCCCGGACTCCCGATCCCCGCAGTGAGTTGCCCATCACTAATGGGCTCGAAATATTTGCGTTATCGCGGGCGCAGGAAGCCGGGCCGGAAGAATAGGACCGCAGGCGCAGCCGATATGGTCACCGACTGGCTACTTACCAGAAACAATGACTTACTCGCTTGTTATTATGTATTAATGTATTATTTTATTGGTTCCATGAGCTGTCCGTGCGTCTATTTGATGCGAGGCTATCTCGCCCAAAGGATCAGCATAGCGCTCCAGCGGGGCACCGCCGCCAGCATCGTCGGTACCCTACCACACGGGCCTAATTTAAGACATTTTATAAGTTACATTTAATTTTTATTTGTGTACATTTTCTTTCCTTCTGTAATTATAATATAAATAATTTTAAGTTGTAAATATATAGAAGCAATCAAATAAAAAATAATAAAATAATAATAATGTATTTAATAAAGTAAAGAAAAACTAAAATACATACATTGTATCACACTAATTTTGTGCAATAAAGAGTATTCATTCATTCATTCATTCATTCATTCATTCATTCATTCATAAGCTAAAATTACGAAATACCTAACTATTTTCCAAGTAAAAGACCTGGCCCATGTCGCTCCCTGCAGGGAGTGTCCCGAGGAGGCTGGCGGCGTTGCCACGCTGTATGGCGAGGCTTATACGCTGAGCAAAGTAGAGGCCAGCCTCCTGGTCCCGGGATGTCTCTATGCAAATATTTCGATTTCACTAATGATGGGCAGCTCACTGCGGCGTTCGGGAGTCCGGGACTTCGTTTCGTGATTATCACAGGTTGTCAAACCTGTGCTGAGTCAGATTGGTGGTGGTACCTCTCTTTTAACAGTTCTACTATTTGCGCTGCAAAGCAATGCTGGTGTATCGGTTTGAAAGGTAAGAGAGCCAGCGTAATTACCGGCACATGAGGCACTCCGTCCTCACAGTGAACAGCGCATCGAAAACCCTCTAAAAAGATTATAGTGAGGTGAGATGCATATGGGCAAAAAGATGACTATATATACAGGGTGTAACATTAAGAACGGTCAGTATGGGAAAGTCTGAAACTATAAGACATACGAAGATCTGTTCTTAGGAACCATGTCATCAATTTTAGTAACAAGAAAAACTGTATTCATACATTTTAAAAAAAACTGTACTCAGCCTGGGAATCGAACCCGGTTGTTTTGAAAAAAAATCCAACACCATTTCTATTTAGATATCGATTACCTTAAGGATGAAGTGTGCAATGACCGAAACAGTTATAATTATGATAAAATAATTATGTAGTCAAAGGTAAACATATTGAAATAATGTCTGATGGTCTGCTGTTGTTGTGAAAAGGGCCTCAACTCAGCTTATTGCTGCAGATAAGAATGCCTACAGCGCTGGTATTCTGTTGGACCATGACCGATGGCTGGCCAAAACCTGTCCAAGAGGACAAAGATACGACACAAATAAATTTAATGGAAAACAATAGGAACCCTTATAGAACAACAACGTTACCTACTAATATTTAGTAATTTTCCAATTCCCTTTCCTGGAAGTTTAGCAGTAGTATCTAACTAATAATAAGTAAATGCCTACACTAATGGTACCTACTTATATTGCATCATTTTCCAGTACAGAAGCACCTCCATTATGTATATCTTTTCCTTGTCCCATTTCACGTGGTTGGGTAAGGAAAACCATTGAATATTAAATATTCTGGATAAATGCGCAGTTTGTACGAGTACAAACCTATTTGTAATATTTATTTACTTAACATTATCTTATACCTAGCCAGTTCAGGAACTTTCTACATAAAATGCCTAGTCTTATTCGGGGTACATAACTAATATATTTGTCAAAGAACATAGATCTATAGCTTAGGTATTTTTATTTCTCAAAGTTCTTATTGAAATCTCTAATAACATTATAGAGAGGTGAAATGTAAACTCACATTTTGAGTTCAATCTCGCCTTATGGTAAGCGAGGTTGAGGTTCAACGATGGGACATGTGGGTTTAGTAAATATCTGTTCCGTTTGCTCGTCTGCTCTTTTATAAAAAAAGTTATTACATGCACTTTTAAATTCTCATATATTCTCAATCTACTCTCCTTCATATTGCTTACTAGGTGCACTCTCCGTACAAATCGATCTAATCAGTGCAAATGCAAATTGTCAAATTTATAAGTAATAACCTTAAAATATAATATAAACATATTATATGTGTCAAAATCCTTAATCTAATAAACCGTCCCAAGTCGCACCCGGCGGGAAGCTGCCCATCACGCTGGCAGCGTTTCCATGCTGAATAGCCAGCGAGATGCGCTGCACCAGGTACGACTCGGCGCGGGGGTCACCTGAGCGCTCTCTCAATCGCCGGCCCAAACCTCGGACAAAATCCTTGGCCTCCGTGCACCATACGCCCGTGGTCTCCACAAATGTAGGGTGCAAATGTAGGCTTTGGAATCCGAAAGTTGAATTAAAAGTTGTTCAGATTTTAATAGATAAGTATGTAGATAGGTACCTTACCTGGTCATCGAGTGATATATCATATCAATGGATACAAGGTCCTAAATAGTAGAAAAGTTCAGGGTATCCCCACCAGTAGGGATAAGGGGAAATAAGTACTGGTTTCTACCGGTAGGAATAAGTGTAATTTTTAGTTCTATATACTTTCTCTTGAGGAGCTCGTAGCTTAGTTGCGAGCACGGTCCGAAACTGATCGCGCAGGTTAAGTAACTTTGCCGCGGTCGGTACCAAGATGGGTGACCGTTAGTGACCGATATTTCATCTGAGCTCCTCCGTGCCTCGGAAAGCACGTTAAGCAGTCGGCCCCGGTTGTTGTCGTTGGACAGCAGTCGTTAAGCCATGTCAGAGGCGTACGGGCGGCCTGAACAACTCTGACAAATAGGTTGGCCACTAACCATACGATAAGCAAGCAAGCAGGTTCTACTTTTCGCTCTTGACGCACAAATTATAGGAAGATAGTGCATTAGTTGCAAAATATCACTTAACTGTAAAAAGTTAACAGCAATATTCGTCGCGCAGTTGTGTTCGTACTGTACTTCTTCAGAGCGGCAACCTCGAAATCTGTTCAGCACCCAAAGACGAGTCTAATGCCCCATCGTCGCCCATGGTGGCAGCTAACAATCCTCAGCAGAGGGAACCCACGGGAGGAGAGAAAAGGAGGAGGAGTTATACGGCGTCATCATGAGAGCCGTGAGCAGTAATGTTCAGTATTGAATATTGGAACAGTTGGAACTTAATTTCAAATTTATGATAGCGTAAAGTGGAATTGAAATATGCATTTCCCTACCGGTAGAAAAGAGTACATTTTTTCCACTTATTCCTACTGGTGGGGATACCCTGGTAGGGATAAGCGGACCAAGGCATGGAGAGAAATTAGGTACCTAATTTTAGAAGAACGGAACAAATCAATAAAATTACTTACCATTTATAACGAATAGGTACTCCAAATCTCCATGGTCTAGTCTTTACTCATACTCTTATTAAAACTTCAAAAGATTTAAACTGAGTTAGGTACTTCCACTTACCACTTCAGCCGCTAAACCTACGCAAAAACTCAATGTTTTGATAACGTATTATCCTTCATCCAGTTCAAGGCTATTCCAGAATCAAGGTTCCCATAAAAAATCACTCCAGCACTTCTATATCACAAGGCAAAACTAAAGCTCACTAAGTATAACACTGGTTTTCAATTGAAATTATTACTTAGAATTATATTCGAAATAACACAGTTTTCAGTGTGATTTAGTAACTGGAGGTCACGGTTGTCAATGCCAGGTTCTAGGCCTTCTAGGTTAAGGTCGAAGGTGTGATTTCTGCGCATGTGCGAAAGGTCAATGTGACCTCAGCCAAGGCAAGCTGTTATCACAAAAGCTTCAGGACGGGGAATTCTCGTATCTTTTACTGAATGTCGAATAAACGTGTGACATAGCTTTTTGATATGAAGGAACAAACGCCTGCCCCTGGGCAGGACTGTTTTTCCAAGTTTTTATTATTCTCGCAATGTCGCTTTTCGACATAGGTATACCTACCTACGTGGCCGTGTTTTTCCGGCTATAAAGAATAGCACCACCCCAACTCTTCCGTGGATGTCGTACGAGGCGATTAAGGATCTAAGTGGATACTATTCTACACCTAGTAGACGGCGATAGGCTCGCCACCTATCACGTTTGTCCACCAAATCTTACGGCGTAAAGTGGGAACTACTTATCTTGAAGGTGATTCCTCAGTCTAACCCTTCGGGGATGGACGTGAGATTTATATGTATGTGGTACCTACAAGAGATGTTACGTGACGTTTAACTTTTGCCTTCGCTCCTGAGCGATAGTTTCATCTTCAGCACTTACCATCAGCTGATTGTCTATTAATAAAAGCGCCTAGTAAAATTATAACAGCAAGTAGATTAGAAGTCGATGATGTTTATTTGCTATGCTATTTTATCAGGGGTTCTTGTATGTAATCTGAAAGAAAACTCCGACATTGGGTGTAGATATACATACTTGTTTTATTGTGATAATACAATGCATACGAAAAACTGTAAACAAATGGTACATTTTATTTACATTATCCTGCATTCGTGTCCTTATTTGATATGGCTAGCTATTTTTAATTTCAATACGACGCACTGCGGCTTGTATCATAATTATTACAAATATTTCATAATTTTCCTTAATTTATTTCATTTTATACCGTTTACAAGCAAAACAATGACACAAAATATTAAGATACAGAAGGCCCGCTCCGGGCGACCGAGATTTAAATCACCAAGACTCGACCAGTCGACCGTAGCGCTAGGGCAGCTATAGTTCGTAGTATTAAAAGAAAGAGTCTTTATTTAGAGCCTTTTATTTTAAATACAAATATACTTTATTGCACACCCGGGACAAATACAAAACATACAACATAAAGAGAGGTACAATACAAAGTGCAGAAGGCGGCCTTATCGCTTTAAGCGATATCTGGAAGCTTCAGGTGCCATTTGCACCCGTACATTATGTATCATATGATTTTTCCATCATCTGCAACCTTCAGGTGATGGAAAAATCATATGATACATAATGTACGGGTGCAAATGGCGTATTAAATAGATACTACCTTCAAATAAGTATTTTAAGTACCTACACAAAATAATGCCTGCCTCGATCGCGCCACAGCACGTGTGAATTCGTCTGATTCGGTTAGGGACTCTTGTATGCAAATCTCGCGTGTGCGAGGGCCAATTTCATGCGTTTGTATATATTATTGAAACCTGCACACTGAGATGACCAGTGTGTAAAATGGGGTAGGCACAAAAGATCCTCAAGGGTCGAAGTGCCGCTGGGTTATTATAAGATAAGATAACCTGTTCCATAAATTGTTAAAATATTGAGTGCACATTCTGTATCTTTGTATTTTGTGACAATGAAACTCAATTCATAATAACTAATGCTATAATTATCTAAGTAAAATAACATGGTATAATAAAATCGAATGATACATAAATAAAGTTCACAAACAATAGAGACGAAAGACGTATCTTTTCATACAAGTTAGACAAAGCTGCTCCATTTATACAAACTAAAACATGTTTATTCACTCATTATCAGTGATCGGAATCAGTTAGAGCTATATGCGATCGTAACATGGACATGCCGCTAAACAGTTGCTATGACATACAAAGTTTCAGGGAAACTATAACACAAAAACATTTCTTTAGGTATTAAAGTACACCCGTGAATGAATATAATACAATATACGCGATTTAAAAAAATATTTACTGACAAAAAAAACGTCCTAACCTAATAGTTTTAGTAGTGGTAGATCCTAATGTGAAGGATCGCCTGGGGTGGTACCACCCTCTTATCTATTTCTGCCGTGAAGCAGAGATGCTTGCGTTTCTGTGTTTCGGTTTGAAGTGTAAGAGAGCCAGCGTAATTTCCAGCACATGAGGCAATCCATCTTAGTCCTCAAGGTCAGCAGCGCATCAAAAACCCTCTAATATTAATACAGTGAGGTGAGATGTCTATGGGCGACGGTGACCACTTACCATCAGGTGGCCCGTTTGCTCGTCTGCTGGTCCTTATTTAATTTTAAAAAATTCGCTACGGGTACTTTCACCCTTTAAAGGAGATGATGATACGTATTATATTAAACCCTATTCTTTCATTTTGAATACATTCGCTGAAGCATTACTTTAAACTTGTTACCTACTCCAACTCAGTTTTCGAAAACAAATTAGTTACATGTCTACCGCTTAACTGAGAGCACCGAGAATGCTTTAGCCTCGGACTACACGCTCCGATTCCAGCCCCACTTCGGTTCGCTCCGAATCACGAAGCGCTAATTTCAAATGGGGGAAGAGCATCGGTGGTCTTGTGGCTAGGGCACCAGACTCCCATGCGGGTGGTCCGGGTTCGAAACAGTACCATGTACCAATGAGTTTTTCGTATTTTTCGAAGACTTACTTACCTACATTTAACGACTGCTCTAACGGTGAAGGAAAACATCGTGAGGTAACCTGCACACTGAGATGACCAGTGTGTAAAATGAGGTAGGCACAAAAGATCCTTAAGGGTCGAAGTGCCGCTGGGGTTATTCCCGGCCCCCTATCATAAGATAAGTAGTGGGGAAGGGCGGAGCGCATGTGATTGGTTGCAGCTGACAAAACCGGGGCTGGAACCGAACTCGTGTAGTCCAAGTTCCTCCCACACCACACAGCTACCTAAGAAATAGTCCTAGTTAAGTGGTAGGCCTGTAGTTTCCCATAAGGCTCAATTTACATTGCCGCGGAATGGAATGGAAGCGAATTTTCGCAACGTAATTGTACATAGCATAATGAACTTTATGTCAATTGTGTAACATACAAACTAAATACGCTTTACCGCTAGGGGAATTCTCAAGAATGCGCGAGGATTCCCCGGAAGACGCGCGACCTCTTTTTTGGCTCGTATTTAGTTTGTATGTTACACAATTGACATAAAGTTCATTATGCTATTTACAATTACGTTCGAAAATTCGCTTCCATTCCATTCCGTGGCAATGTAAATTGAGCCTAAGAGTTTCCGTAGAGCATGTCCATATTAAAATCAACGAGTACCAATATCGCTGTACCTAATTCCGATCACTGCTTATTATAATAATATTAGATTTAGGCCCAGACAATTGCAAACAATCAGAATATCATTAGACTTTTCCGTTTCAAAACCACACACGATAGAAAACAACGTGAGTACTGGAAGATTTATTATTACGTCAGGAAAAAATTTAAGATTTTAAAAATAGCATAATTTTTTAATAATTCATTTACTACACTAAGTGCTAAGTTCCAGGAGATCGATTCCACTAAATACAACGTAAATAAATAGAATCTAAACTGCATCGTTATGACGTGTTTCGTATGCTACTATCCACTAACGAACACATTTCAGTTAAGTTCAGATTGAGTCAACGATCGATCGAACAGTAACGTATTTGTGCATTCTAATAAAACGTTTAGTTTATACTGAATCGCAGTTGAACGGTAACAAAACGCTTCAACTGTCAAATATAACGATCGAACATATGTTCCTCCCGAGGTACTTTTGCCCGATCGATAGTAACTCGAAAGGTGGCAGTGGTAGAGTTATGCGACAGCAGAATGAGATTTGGTGTCCAAATAGAATTGGAAAGAAAACTAAATTGAAATTGGATAGAAATAGAACTACAAACGTTGTAATTTAGGCGAAATGGGTCCCAGGTTCGCTGCAGCCAATCACAAACGTTCCGCTCTCCCCTCGTTTGAGGTCTGTGCCTCGCCTTGTTTCGTGATTGGCTGCAGCGAAACGAACCGGCGCTGGAACCGGCGTCGTATAGTCCCAGCCTAAAGCAATAGTTTTAGGTACTTCACAAGTTACATGCTTGTGGTAAAAAAACGCAATAAACGGATCGATTAGTAGGTATATTAATAGGTTTTGAAAGTGGTAGATGCACGACCGCCTAGGGAGGTACCTCCCTCTAACCTATTTCTGCCGCAAAGCAGCAATGCTTCCATTTCTGTGTTTCGGTTTTATTAGTATGGGAGCCAGCGTGAGGCACCCAAGTCATCGAGGTTATCAGCGCATCGGAAACCATCTAATAACATAATGAAGAGATGGGCGACAGTGACCACTTACTATTTCATTATACAATTAACAAAAGTACTATCTATTTTTTTATTGACTACTAAACCCGCATTTGACCTCGATCTCGCCTGATGGTAAGCGACGATGAGGTCGACGATGGAGCATGCGGGTCCAGTAAATGCCTATTCACTCTGGCCTTGAAGATCCCAAGGTTGTAGGTTTCGGGAAATACAGACGCCGGCAGGCTGTTCCATTCCTTAGCCGTTCGCATAATGAACGAAGAAGCAAATCGCTACGTACGAGCAGATGGGATATCAACAACATAAGGATGGAACCCCTCCCCGCGCCTGGTAGTCCGAAGGCGGAATGGAGATGCTGGAATTAGGTCGTGCAATTCCGATGCGCCCTCTCCGAAATGTATCACGATGGGCTCTATGATTATATCTGCTCATTTCGTGATGTTAGTGACACATCAACTAATTCAAAGCGTCATGATTTAAATTCGTAGATGCTACTTTTTTTTAATAGCCTATAGACTGTCCCACTGCTGGGCTAAGGCCTCTCCTCGTCCTTTCCATTTTGCCCTATCCCCGGCGTCCGATATCGTCCTTCCACCTACGCCCGGGCCTGCCTCGGCGCCGCTGTCCGTCTCGTGACACCCAGACACCCAGTGCACGGCGATCTTTGCTATTAACGCTACTAATCCATATTTTTTCCTGACATTTTAAAAATCATCCTGTAAATATACCCTGCCGAATCCAGTGGTACCATCTCCTGTCTTTTTAAAACTCTAAGGTCTTTCTTAAGGTCGAGCATTGGTCAAATACTTTGATGGTACATCGTCTTTTAGAAACATCAATATGTATGGATTGGTCATTATAACTTGCCTAGTGCGAAAAAAACGTGACGCATAGACCAATTTTTACATATTCTAAGACAAATTGTGACTTGTTTTGCTTTATTATACTAGGTGTAACAGTAAAACCGGATTGATCACGTGCAGGGTGACTCAGTATCGATAAGATTTTTACAAAAAAAAAACGAGATTAATTTCTATTCTACTTTTGTAAATAAACAAGAAAAACTTCATACAACTTTGTATAATTGATCAGTTAATCGATTTGTATCGATATTCGATCTTTTTATTCGATATTTCATCAATAGGATATAATACGCATCCGTTGCGTACATGAAGCCTTCGAAAAATACGAAAAACTCATTGATAGATAGATGAATGAATCAATGAATGAATACTCTAGATAGATAGATAAATACTTGGATTAATACTTGGTACATGACACTGCACGGTTTCGGACCCGGACCCCCGCATGGGAGTCCGGTGTCCTAGCCACTGTGCCACCGACGCTCCCTATCCAACGATAGGTCCAAATCCAGAAGGATTTACAATCGCAAAGAATGACAAATCTGACCTCCATTATAAATCCGTCTGGATTTTGTTTTCGCTCGGTAGGCCGAATCCGAGGGTGAAGGGCCGGCGCGACGGGTCTTCTTCCCTCAATAATTTTAATAATTAATAATGAATTTCCCAAAAGTAACGCCTGATTCCATCAAATCTAGCTTTTTGATGAATAACTGTACCTAATGTAGCAGTAACCATCCTGGAAAACTTAGAATTTTTATCTCTAATGGCTACAGAGTTCCAATAGGACATAAAATGCAAAGCGTTGCGTAGATGGAGCCACTAGCACACTCCGTAAACAGAAAAGCAAAACGAAGCGTTATTTTTGAAGATATCACAAATTTCTCGTTATTTGGGTTAATTTAATATAATTTCTCAGAGCTATAGTAAAATTGTGGTGATATCATGGCATCATATGGTCATTTCAAAATATCAAACCTAAAAACTCTGATAAAACAGCGTGGCGCGTGTCCGAAGGATTAAAAAAAAAAGATTTGGTGGAAAGGAACGTATCTACATGTTGATTGGCTACCGTTGTGCTAGTGGCGCCTCTAGTGGTAAAACATTGCAGGATTACCTCCTATTCAAGAATGTTGTAATACTGTACACAGTAAATAAAACGTTAACATCGCCACCAATCTAATTTTAATAAACAACAGCTGCACATTAAGTACACCAATTGGAGCACTAAATATACGCACTTTTCTGACCGCGAATGTCAATCCATACACATCAACACCCAGATATCCAAATCAACGGATCAACCCAGGTCATCTATCCGACTTACCAGCATTATGCAGGTGATTCGGTGCATCAGCAAAGGCGAACTTTAACCTATACGCCTCGGCCACCAGGAGGCTTATATTAGAATCAGTCCAGTTCTGAGTGGGCACATTTTGCAGCAATATCATCAGACCTTGAAAATCTTTCTCTAGCAGCAGCCGTTCTCTCCAGTGCAGGAGGAAAGCGGCACATACGTACAGCTGGAAGGTAGCGAACCCGTCGGATTCTGCGAGGTAGGTGTCCCAGAGGCGGATGGTGCAGGGTAGCGGTATCTCTCGTGTGAGCAGGTTGTTCATCCAACGGAACGAGAATTGGAGGTAGTCGACGCCGTGGTTCTGAAGGTGTTCGTGTAATGGCTGGTCGATGCGACGTATGAGTTCCTTTAACTGGTTTACCTGTGAAAGAGCGTAGATTTCGGTTTTAGTTTTTTTTCTTCTGAAGCTACAATAGCTTGGTTAGGATAAAGTGGAAAAAAATTATAATATTAAAATTCTACCGAAATAATCGAGTTTTTTGTTACTTGATTAGGCAGCCATTATTACTAAGTTTTTGAAGGTAGATCCTAATATGCAAGATCGCCTGGGATCGAATCCGAAATGAGGAGATCCGGCATAGAACAAAAGTTATCGACATAGCTCATAAGATTAGCAAGCAGAAGTGGCAGTGGGCCGGTCACATCTGTCGCAGAACAGACAACCGCTGGGGGAGACGAGTTCTGGAGTGGAGACCGCGTTTGGGCAAACGTAGTGTGGGACGGGCGTCTCTGCTAGATGGCTGGCAACGACTGGATGAGAAGAGCCGAAGATCGGGCTCAATGGCGCGCCCTGGGAGAGGTCTGTGTCCAGCAGTGGGCTGCTGCTGATGATGATGATTTCTAATTTAACAGTAACAGTAGGTAATTATTATTATGAAAGAAGGTGTTATTGTTATTCGCTACAAATGATGGCATGTCTATATTTAATATTAATTGGTATCGTTTTCCTACTAACTGTGTGTAACAAATATTTATTGATAAATATTTGTAGCGACGCATTACCCGGTAATTAGCGCAATGGCTTCAAGGTTCCGTTTGGCCCGGACTTCACGGGTCCGGTTCCAGCCCCGGTTCGGCTCGCTGCAACCAAACACACGCGTTCCGCCCTCTCCCCACTTGATATCAGCGCTATGTTATTGGATGCAGTGAATTGAATCGGAGCTGGAATCAAACCCGTGAAGTCCGGTCCTCTGTGCAATTTTTAAGGGAATATAAATCTGTTTTCTCGCGATAACAATAAATCAAATAACATGAATAGAAGTGTGAGAGAAGTTAGAAGTCCCAACAAGTTTTTTTAAGTTTATTTAATACCGTAACCGTAATCCGACCAGGGAGACGCTCGGAGGATGACCTACCCAAGGGATGGAGAAGAGCGGCCCAGGATAGAGAAAAGTGGAAGGACCTAGAGGAGGCCTATATCCAGGGACAACCTGCCAATGTCAAACGTAGTTGATAAATTAATGCTTGTTCATAAGTTAATTCATAAAGTCTTTTGTCATCTCTATCTAGAGCTATGGCATAGAAAGGGATAGCATATATTTTAATGGACACTTAACTTTAAGGACTTTTAAGAAAGTAATTGGCGAGCGTCGGTGGTCTAGTGGCTAGGACGCCGGAATCCCATGCGGGAGGTCCGGGTTCGAAACCATGCAATGCCATGTACCAATGAGTTTTTGGATTTTTTCGGATTTTTCCAAGACTTGCGTACATTTACTGACTGCTCTAACGGTGAAGGAAAACATCGTGAGGAAACCTGCATGTCTGAGGAAATTAAAATTTTTCGAATGCGTGTGAAATCCACCAATTAGCACTGGGCCCGCTCGGTGGATTATGGCCCGTACCCCCTTGTGCATGGGGAGGTCTGTTCCCCAACAGTGGGGACACTAATAGGCTGATGATGATGAAGGAAGTGTGATGAAGTGCCCTGAGGAGGTGAGCCTGGACACCTCATTGACATTAACTGGGTCCCTGGCACTCGGCGTGCGCAGGGTTGTGTACCTGGCTAGCTCTGGGGAGACTACTGAGGACTTTATGGAGTGAAACACGCGGTACAAGCTAAGTTGCCATTCGGCTTTATTAAACAACGGGCAGGGGGGAATTACAACAACATATACAATATATTATACAGTACACATGCACTTATGGCTATCGCGAGATACGGGGACGGACCTACTTCGACCAGGGCTGGAACGCCAGTGCGTCTCGGACTGACCGAGCCGCAGCTGGAGCGCTAGTGCGTCTCGGACTGACCGAGCCGCAGCTAAGGTGCCGTGCGTCTCGGACGGACCGAGCCGCAGCTGAACACCCCCAGACGCCGTGCTGCTCGAGACCTCGAGCCGCACTGGGCGTGCTATCGACGGCACCGTGCTGCTCGATGCCCTCGAGCCGCACAAGGCGCCGATCCGAAGGTCTGTACCGTGCTGCTCGATGCCCTCGAGCCGCACAGGGCACAGCCTGTAGTGAGCGGATTCACACGACAGCTTTGGCGCTAAAAGGATGGGTGCGAAGCGACTGTACGTTCCGCACATCCAACCAGCGCGAGAGCTCTCGAATGAGTGCTGCCGAGGCGGGCGCTCGGCCGGCTTTTATCCTCGGTGGGTGCGGGTTGCGGGGAGTGGCGGTAACATTCTATCTATCTAGCTATATGATGCGACGGTGTCGGCCGGTGCCTGGCACGGTGCTGGTTTCGCGGTGTCGGCTGACAGGGCGATGCGTCGCAACGTACGCTGATACGATGACGTGCTGAGCCGTGCATGCTCATCACATTCTCCTCTCTCTTCGAAAGATTTTTACCTGTAAAAATCGCCGATGTTAAAACAGTTGTGAAATAATTTATTTATTTTTATATCTGGTTTCTTTTTTTCCTCTTTTTATTATATACTTTTTTTGACGATTGTGTAATCCCCTTAAGGAGTGCAAACTTCCTTCTTTTTTCACTTATCTATCTATTATACTATCATATCAGGCTTTTTCTCTTAAAACACTGGTAACTTTTACTTTGACTATAAAAGTAAGTAAAAACTGGTAAATATACTTCTCAAAGTAAAGTAAAACTGGTATAAATAACACTGGTAAACATCTTTGTTTTAACCATATCTTTAAAAAACTAGTAGAAAAAAATAAAAATTAATATAAAATTATGTAAAAGGTGTGTTCAGAACGGTCGCTTATACTGGGGTAATCTCAGTACACCCATCCTGTTTCCACCATTCCTTTTTTTTCCGGTTCTCTTTTTCCCCGGTCTCCTCTTTTTTTTAATTTCAGGTTCTCTATCTCGTGAAGTGGACGCCGTCATCTCCAAATATTCCCTGTCTTCCAACATTATATCTAGGATGTCCACTTCATCCGTTTTGTATGCTGGCTCCTGTACTGTTTTTGAAGCACTTTCTTCTCTTTTAACACGTTTTCCCCTGGTTATTCCATAGGACTGTTGCACGTGTCCAGGATCTCCTACCTCAGATGTCGACACTAACTGTTCGTGTTCTGAAGTTAGGTTTTTATCTTGTTGGGCACTTTCCATATCAATATTTTTTTCTTTAAAGTTGATTGAGATCAGGTCCGGTCTTCCATTTACTCTTAAAACGTTTTTAGTGGTCACTTTTTGTGGTCTCGTTGGTTTTCTAACCGTAGAATCCGACATTTTTAATAAATAACGTGAAACTGTACTATGAGGTTAAAGCGTTACTTCCCGAGTGGATTCAATATGGCCGATTCTAAATATTCTCATTTTATTTTCTTGTCTAATATTGCTCTACCCTCCAGTTTGTATCATGATTGTCTTTTGTTTTCGTAACTCGGTCATTACTGGTTCTTGATATAGTGTAGTACCTACTTTTTATGATGTCTGGAAATGTGAGGTAAAATATAGTCCTTCGGCTCATGTCCAACTTTTTTCTTAAACTATTTTTTCTTTATATTTGTTTATTTGTTTTTATTCTTTATCGGTAATTAAAAAAATATTTTATATCTTTTATATGTGCCGTGGCTATTTTTTCTGGTTTCTTTTCATCTTGTATTAAAAATATTACTGGTGATTTTTGTTGAATAACGTTGCATGGGCCCGTGAACTTAGGTGCCAATTTTGCACAAAAGTTTTTATTTGCGTTTGATAATGGAAATTCTCGTTTTAATACTAGTCTGTTTATTTCTGGTTTCCATTGTCTCCTTTTCATGTCATAGTAATGTTTTTGCTGTCCGGATGCCATGTTCTGGTTTAATTTTACAATTTCGTAAATTTCATCCCTTTCTCCATTATTCTGTATGTTAGGGGTTGGAAATTCATTTTTGTCTCCTGGTAATCGTAATTCTCTTCCACATCGTAGGAAAGCCGGTGTATACTTTGTAGATTCGTGCATTGATCCAGCTTTTTTCTCTTGTGACGGCTTATGTGTTTGACAAATAACACATTTTTTCCTGTATTTGGCTACGTCTCTAAACATGCCGGGCCAGTAGTACCTTTGTGCTATTCTGCTCAGTGTTTTTGACGTTCCCATGTGACCTGCGCTCGGCGAGTCATGGTTTTGTTCTATAATGTTGATTCTCTCGTTCTTTTCGACGCATAACTTCCATTCCGAGTCTTTTGCTAGTTTGTTTCCATATGCGGGGTTTATTATTTTCTTGTACAGTTTACCGTCTTTTGTACAATACTCGTTATGTTTTTCTGGATTCTGGTTCATTTCATGTATTTTCTTCGTGTACCAGTCGTTTGGTTCTGTGTTTATTGTACATAATGTGTTTCTCTGGCAATCCTTCTGATTTGTTTCGTATATTTCTGCTTCTTCTTTTGGTTTTTCTGTTCTCCATATTGTTTCGAAGCCAATTCTTTTTAGCAAGTCCATTCCTATTATAATGTGCGCTGCCTTTGGTATCACTAGTAGCTGGTGTGTTATGGTGACATTATTTGTCTCTATTTCTAATTCCACTGATTTCGTGATGTTCACCATTGTTCCGTCGGCCATAAACACATTCTTCTTGGTTTCTTTTTCTTTTGCTAGCTTGCTTAAGCTCCATTTATATATCTCTTCGTTGATGTACGATCTTGTTGAGCCGGTGTCAACTAAAGCATCGTATGTGTTTCCCAATACCTTAATGGGTATAAACATCCTGTTGTCTGGTTTTGTCCTTTCTTTTGTTGTATAAGCTTCATTTGCCTTCTTATTTTCTTGTTTCAGCTTACAACAGTCTTTGCTTAGTTTTCCAATTTTTCCACAGGTACTGCAAAATATAATCTTATTTCCTCTGCAATCTCGATAAGAATGCCCTGGTTTTCCGCAATTCCAACAGCATGTTTCTGGGTTGTAATTTCTCATGATTTTCTGGTTACTGGTTGCTGTCGATTGCTCGCGGTTATTCTTGCTGGGATTTGTTCCTTCTGTATTTCTTTGTTCGAACTGCTTGCTCGCGGATGCTGTCTGGTCGTATTTGTCGTATGTCTTGTGTCTGTATCGTTGTTCTGATATATTCTCGTACTCGCTTGTGAATTGTATCAGTTCTTTCAGGTTTTTAAACTCTTGTCGCTTTATATAATACTTATATTTAGCGTTCATATTCTCGTAAATACGTTCAAGTTTTTCTTCTTCTGACATCTTGGCATATCTGCGCATTAATGTCTGTAATTCGGTTAAATAATCGTTAAATCTTTGTTTAAAATGTTGTTTCTTAGCAATGATCTTTTCCAAAAGATTTGCCTCGTAGTTTCGTGGATAATAATATAGTTTAAAATCCTCCTTAAAATCGGACCAACTTTTCCATGTTGTTTTGTTGTTGCGGTACCACGATAAAACGTTTCCTCGTAAGAATCGTGGTAGAATCTGTAAAAGTTTATCGGTATTTACTTCATTCGCCGTGACCAGATCGTCTAAACTTTCCATAAATTCTATTGGGTCTTTAGTTGTGTCGAATGATATGTTCCATCCTGAAATCATATTTGCGACGTCCTTTATCTGTTGGTTTGATAGTTTTTCTTCGGGTTTTTCCTCTGTGTTCGGCATTTTTATCTCTTCTTTCCTTGTCAGTTCGTTATCTTCTTCGTCTGTTTCCTCTGGTTGTTGCTCACGTAATTCCTGTTCCCTGATAACTCTTGCGAGGTTTTTTCTTAGTTCCTCCACTGTTTTTCCTTCAGTGGGGAGGTCTCTGGCTTGTGATTCTTCTATCAGTTCACGTTTCTTTAAGTTATATATCCAGGATAACATTAGAGTGTCGGTTTAGGGATCCAGTTAACCTACAGGCGTAATGGACGGACGCGTTTTCAGTCTTTACGTCAGTCAGTCAACTAAAAACCTACGGGAGCTTACTTTGACTCGCGGTAAAACAAAAAAAAAGTCCTCTCGAGAAACGTGGATTATTTAAATTGGGCGCCAAATGTGATGAAGTGGCGCCAAATGTGATGAAGTGCCCTGAGGAGGTGAGCCTGGACACCTCATTGACATTAACTGGGTCCCTGGCACTCGGCGTGCGCAGGGTTGTGTACCTGGCTAGCTCTGGGGAGACTACTGAGGACTTTATGGAGTGAAACACGCGGTACAAGCTAAGTTGCCATTCGGCTTTATTAAACAACGGGCAGGGGGGAATTACAACAACATATACAATATATTATACAGTACACATGCACTTATGGCTATCGCGAGATACGGGGACGGACCTACTTCGACCAGGGCTGGAACGCCAGTGCGTCTCGGACTGACCGAGCCGCAGCTGGAGCGCTAGTGCGTCTCGGACTGACCGAGCCGCAGCTAAGGTGCCGTGCGTCTCGGACGGACCGAGCCGCAGCTGAACACCCCCAGACGCCGTGCTGCTCGAGACCTCGAGCCGCACTGGGCGTGCTATCGACGGCACCGTGCTGCTCGATGCCCTCGAGCCGCACAAGGCGCCGATCCGAAGGTCTGTACCGTGCTGCTCGATGCCCTCGAGCCGCACAGGGCACAGCCTGTAGTGAGCGGATTCACACGACAGCTTTGGCGCTAAAAGGATGGGTGCGAAGCGACTGTACGTTCCGCACATCCAACCAGCGCGAGAGCTCTCGAATGAGTGCTGCCGAGGCGGGCGCTCGGCCGGCTTTTATCCTCGGTGGGTGCGGGTTGCGGGGAGTGGCGGTAACATTCTATCTATCTAGCTATATGATGCGACGGTGTCGGCCGGTGCCTGGCACGGTGCTGGTTTCGCGGTGTCGGCTGACAGGGCGATGCGTCGCAACGTACGCTGATACGATGATGTGCTGAGCCGTGCATGCTCATCACAGAAGTAATAAAACAGACCTATAAATAGCATACATTATAACCTAATTAATGTTTATATAAAAAGAGCATCTGTGGCATAGTGGCTAAGACTGCCACGTGGAGTTCCAGGTTCGAAACCATGCAATTTCATATAACAATGAGATTTTCGGTTTATTCTAAAATATTCACCGACTCCTCTAACGGTGAAGGAATTCGTGAGAAAAGCTGCACACTGAGATAACTGGTGTATGAAATGGGGTAGGTAATGTTGGTAATGTTCTGTGCTGCATGTATAAAACTTTGTATACTTCTGTATTCTGGTGTTTACAGCGCTAAATAAACGATTTCAATTTCATTTTTTTTTTCAATTAATGGCAAACTACCCCATTAAATCCGCTAAGAGTTATTTTATGTAGTTAAGTAAGAGTTGTTTTATGTGGTTAAATCCATAAAAGACCACAACTGATCACAACAAAATTGAAGAAAAGGAGTAGATAGCGCAATTAATGTTATTATCATGTATGTCATGGTTGACGAGTGGATATTGCAACTGGCTTATCATGCAAGGTAATTCACATGTTATCATCAGGTGATTGAAGATCGCTCCAGATACGGATTACTATGTTTACGGTATAGATTTATTTTTACTGATATAATAATCATTAACTAGATATACATACATAGATTTTAACCATATTCAATGATAAAGAGACCTGACTGAAAAGGTGCATAGACCAAAGTTGTAAACGGTGCACAACCTACCTTTTTCTACCAAAAGCTTGCCTGGAAGAGATCGCTTTTAGTGATAAGACCGCCTAGATTGTATTAATCGTTTTGTACGCACTGTATCACACTAATTTTATGCAATAAAGAGTATTCATTCATTCAAAGTTAATACCAGATAGGGAGAAAGGGAATAAATAAATATCTATTCTAAGTATGACACAGCGTCGGTGGCCTAGTGGCCAGGACTCGTCCGGGTTCGAAACCATGCCATGAACCAATGAGTTTTTCGGATTTTTTCGAAGTTTTACCGACTGCTCTAACGGTGAAAGAAAACATCGTGAGGAAACCTGCATGTTTGAGGAAATTAAAAGTTTCCAAAGGTGTGTGAAATCCACCAATCAGCACTGGGCCCGCTCGGTGGATCATGGCCCGTACCCCTTGGTCATGGGAAGACCTGCGTCCCAACAGTGGGGACGCTAATAGGCTGATGATGATGATGTATGACTCTGTGTAGAGTTAGACTGTGGTGATGCTATCTTTTAACCTATTTCTGCCACAAAGCAACAATGCTTGCATTACAAAAAATCTCACCTTATACTGTATTCCAAGCTGAGCAAATATGTAATTATCCTGGATGCTGTCCAGGAACTTTGACAGGCACCAGAAGGAATCTGCCTCGATGACGTCCCTTTGCTCTTCGCTGAGTTTGTCCAACGGATAGTTGTCGAGCTCCTGTCTCGGGGCAGCCTCTTGGAGGAAGACCATGAAGAATGGTGTCACCAGGTCGTTGATGCCCTGGACGTAGCCTGATGCGGGGTGACGGATCGCCCAGATGTACAGGATCCGCTCGAACATCACCTGGTTGGTAATATAGGGTTAAATCATTCCTCTAATCAAAGCAAAGTTAATAAGGTAGTTTCCCAAGAGTCCTAAACCACAAACCTGAACAGTAGCCTGCTGGAACAGAGCAACCAGCGGACTCATCCTCGGTATATCAATATGTATCTGCCTGTACGTATCATCGTCCCGTTCCGCGTCGTAGTACTGGCGCACCAGGTGTTTGTAGTCGGCGCGCTTGCGCTGTAGCGTCTCGGCGCGGCGCTCCGAGTTGGCTGGCAGGTAGCCGGCCAACAGGCGCCAGGTTACTGCTCGAGCCTGCAAGGTTGGGGTCATTGAGAAATATCAGGTTAAAAATCCCCGATCACATTGGTACATTGTAGATATGCTACGCGGGTACGCGCGGCCCCTCGCGTCGCACCTCAAACCGCACTTTGATTGAGACTTGAACATTTGTCACTTCGCCATTTTTGTTCAACTTATGTGCCGCGGATTGTACTTAAGTTGTTATAGCAGATTTTATGTGTTTGCAGTATCAATTATATAATACAATGTATACAGATATTCACAGGTGGTAGATCCTAATGTGTAGGACTCATCTTCTGGGGTTGTACCATCCTATTTCTGCCGCAAAGCATCAATGCTTGCATTGCTGTTTCGTTTTGAAGGATAAGAGAGCCAGTATAATTACTTTAATATATCTATGGTTTCGGATAATAACTGGAACGAAGGGGTAGACATGAACTGCAATGTCAGTGCTAGAATTGGTCCACCCAGTACAATAATCCACTAGTCCAAAGATGGCATTGATCCAGTGATACTTGCAACACATTATACATCTGTGACTGGTACATGCCTTTCAACTTTTTCTCAGGCTCATATTTTTATCAGATAGTGTTGTTCCTAACAATGTTTTCATATTAACTTATCATGCTGAATCAAATGTGATCAGTGTGTTTTAATTAGATAAGATAGAGTGATCTCTACAAAAGAAAACTCTAATTTTATTATGTTTTTGTAAGCTAATAAGAGTAGCAAACAAATAATAAATAAGTAAGTAAAGCATCAATCAAATATGTGTATTTACACATATTTGATTATTATTAGAAACAAAAATAAATAATTAAATATCTACAAAGGCAATATACCAAAGTCCTATATAATTTCAAGCATGGAAATCGGAACATCGGTGCAAGGTTGCCTGTCTATCGGTATTTTATAGGATACATTTCAGAGAGTGCGCATCGGAATTGCACGACCTAATTCCAGCATCTCCATTCCGCCTTCGGACTACGCCTTGTACCAGGCGCAGGGAGGGGTTCCATCCTTACGTTGTTGATATCCCATCTGCTCGTACAAAGTGATTTGCTTCTTCATTCATTATGCGAACGGCTAAGGAATGGAACAGCCTGCCGGCGTCTGTATTTCCCGAAACCTACAACCTTGGGATCTTCAAGGCCAGAGTGAATAGGCATTTACTGGACCCGCATGCTCCATCGTCGACCTCATCGTCGCTTACCATCAGGCGAGATCGAGGTCAAATGCAGGTTTAGTAGTAAAAATAAAAAAAACAATTCTGCACACCAAGATACCAATAATTTTCCATTATAATGTCTATAATTTTCCTCAAGCAGTTAGTTGAACCCAAATGAAATGCTAACTATACAGTCATTGTCCCAAATGAGCCAAGAACAATTTATGGTTCAATGATCTGGAACATAATTTGATGACTACCATTTATAAATGAATAAGTCAGTCAGCAAGGAATCATTGATTATCAAATGGATATTTATAATATAGAAAATATAAAATTGATATAGTGTAATAAAAATAATAATATATAAATACTTATATAATAATAATGTAAAATGAAAGAATGAATTACTTAATACCTATCGGGCGTGTAAACTAGCTTGCTTACAAATACCAAATCACATATTTATGTAAAAAAAACTTTTCTATGTAAAATAAGTTCTTTGTATAGTACATTTATTAGGGAATGCCAGAATAACAAACAAATTAATGGTGTACACAAACTTATGACTAAAGAAAAAGCTTACCAGCCGAACACATCATCCAAATCCCCAGCATGCGGCATTGTATAATATAGTTACCTATATGGTTTTTTTACTATAATCTTTATTGTTCGTTTTGGCGCTCTTTTGACGTGTCTTCGCGCCCCCTAACCACACTGACCTATATTTTCTTATACAGTAAATAAAAAAAGATACATTTTTATTTTGGGAGCTTACCTTTACTGGTATACCAGACCAACTGAGCTGCTTCAGCTCGTCCAGGTCCACGACCGCACTCTCATGCACCTGCTGGAAGCGCTCCAGCTTAGATTCATTGCTCTCCTCGCGCGAAGCAAGCGCGGACAGCCGCACGGGCCGCGGCCGCCCCGGGTAGTGCCGCAGGGGTCCCGAACTGCCTCCTGGACCTCCGACCACCTTCCGAACCTCATTCTTCTGAACCTTAACACTCTCTGTCTCATTCGTAACACCCTCTTTCTGCGTCTTCACAATGTCACTCTCAGTTTTGACGTCATTTTTGTTTACGTTCTTGCTACTATTCCTATGCGAATTTATCACGTTTAAAGCGGCAGTTTGCGATATGGCCTTGGATATTTTGGTATCGGCGATGCCGGAGATGATGTCGTCGTCGCCTAAATCCCAGGCGTCGTTCACGGACGCCTGGAATTGCTGGTACGACGAGCCAGACATAACCTCGTTTCGTCCGACCCTCTGACACGGCCTACCAGGGTACGCGCGTTGCGGAGTTCTCCAGAACGTATCAGGAAGCAAAACGTCCTTGTCATATTCGGGTTGGTAACTTTCCATAATCAAATATCGGCAGAAACATTATAATTAACTTTGTTGAACAACAAAATAGAAGAGAAATAGTATTGTTGATATGACATATCACCTGACCATAGACGTGACAATATTTTTTAAATTGCGTTTCGTTTCATTAGCTGGACTTTTGTCAAAGAGCCCTACAGCCTATGATCCCAAAAAGGTCGTATATTATGTATAATTATAGATATTCATAGTTCTTTCTCAGGAGCCTTAAAATATTTTTGAAATAATTTGGATATTTTTGTCAAAATCAGTCAAAACACATTTTTATTCATAGGCTATGTCAGTTATTTTATAAGAAATAATGTATTTTTGAGAGACACAGCTATTTTGTTCTAAATTACAAAAGCTTTAATATAATTAATAAAATTATAATAAGTAGGTGCATACAAAATTATTGTTTAGGACTTTGTCTATCAAACAATGACTCTTCAGAATCCATAGTTTTGGTCATAAAATCGTTATTGAACACGAACGTTTCTAAGGAACTTGTTAAATCAATAAAAATCAGTCGTTTTACATTACACGTATTCTTCATAATTTATCTTAAAAATGGCAAGTTCAAACCCTGATTCGGAGTCAACGTCGATGTTTATGCAGAAAGGCGATGGAAAAGAGGGTAAAAGATCGAAAAGTCCTATTCGTTCCGAGCCTACATCAAGACGCAATTCTGCAGTAAAAACTATTATTCCAGCTGAAATAATAACTGTAAAAGACTTCTTCGACTTTATGAAGACCGCATATCAAGTGTATGAGCACTTGGAAGGTGATGAGGAGGAAGGATCAAAGATAAACTGGGAAGAGTTGACGAAATTGACAGTGATTAATCACGTGATAGAGCAAGGTGAGAGGGACCTCCTTTTCCAGACTGCATACGCGGAGCCACAGCCAGTGGTCAGCAAAAGTGATTCATCGCTTGAGAATAAGAATAAAGAACTAGAAAGGGTCGAGAAAAGATTTAGTTGCAGCCAGCTTGAAGGTAAGTTAACCAACCCCTAGCAAAAGTCGCCACTCCAGAAAAAAAACATTTCTCCTGAATTAAGACATTTTTAAAAACCGTGGACATCAGAAATTGTTCCACGGATTAAAAAGAAAAGTCCAGTGGACTTTTAGTCACTTTGCTTTCTACTTCTTATTGTTTCACTATGAGAATACATAACCATTATTAATACATTCTTCTTCATCTGTGGAGCAATTTTGATGTCCATTTTTTTGATAAATGAAAATTCAGGAGAATATTTTTTCTGGAGTGGCGCCACTTTCGGTATCCCCTTAATTGTTCATGACTTTCACAATGTTAGTGCTATTATTTTGGACAACTTACAGAAATATAACTATACTAGCGCAATTTTATAATCTTTGGGTCAACTTCTTTGGTCTTTGGACCCACTGTGCTTGTTCTTTAGTAACGCCACCTAGCGTTCATAAAATGTACCATGGCGTATTGATTTCTTTCAGGAAAAGGCAGAAGGCGTTCCATACCTCCAGAAGTGCGAGTTGAAATGCTTGGAGTTTGGACTGAAGCGAATCTAAACTGTAAACTCAACGATGTAGGTATACTTCTAGTATTTATGACTAGGCTGTATTGATTCATCTTTGCTTTCCATTACTGTGAAAAAAAAACTAATAATCAATACGTCCGTCAATAGATGGCGCTAAAGTTATTATATTTTCAGGTGATAAATGAGGGAATTTTGGATTCTATCCTCCCTTACCTTGTAGGATACAAGAAACCTTCGAAAACGACAAGTGTTTACGCTCCCGTAATTAAAAAGGCACCTTCGAACATTAACTCTGAGATAAAGAAACCTGCAAGTTTTGGAGGTAAAACTTCTCGAATTTAACTTCAAAAACTTGTTAGAAGTTGAGAAATTCATAATATTGTCTCTTTTTAGGTTTTGTAAATGAGAAAGAGTCGAGAGATCGCCTTGGGAGGCGAAAATCTTCAGTGGTTGCTGCTCAGGAACGTGCTAATCAAAAACAAGAGTAAGATTAGTTTTGCTATTCGACAATAGGTGGCGCTGTTACTAATAAATCCGTAATAAGTAAAATAAAACATTGGTTTATGTTGAGATGAGAATATTTCAATAATCCGCTAAAATTCGCATAAACTTTCAAATAGCTATGTAAATTTTTTTCGTCTTAAAAGTTACGTTTTAATGATATGTGAATATCAATAAAGTGATTCACAATTTCAAACTTCAATTCATCATCCGATATGGTCTAGTGGCTAGGATACCTGGCTCTCACCCAGGAGGCTCGGGTTCGATTCCCGGTATCGGAATATGTTTTTTTTTCTTTTTCTTGTTAAATTAGAGTGTTTAACAAATAATTTTAGCGGTGACGTAGAAATCCACGTGTGCGATGAAGTAAAAGGCTTGAAAAAAGACTTCAGATGCCCGCAGAAGCTACTGGTGTCCAAAATGGGATACTTCGCCGACGTGACCGCGGGGCAGAGATTAGAGGATATGGACATATCTGTGCACTGTGATATACAGGTAAGGAAGGATATGTTTTTCGGAAACCAGGAAGTTTTCAAAAATTCTGTCACAGCGCAGTAAAAACTTTATAAGGATTGTCCCCACCCCACTCCTTCCTTTGAAGAGACGAAGTTATTTTTTATCCGCCAGTTGCACGATACTAAAATTCATGCTATCCCTTTCTAAGGAAGCCTTAACAGTAAAGACGTTTCTGCAACTTATTGAGTTGGAAAAACGTAAGTAGGTATAGTTGCAAATAATGTACCTACGTAAATAATAGGATTAAGGGGGGGATTAATAAAGGGACGGGCGCGTGGGCTTGGGAATGGGCGAGCTTTTTTTAATCGTTGCGATTGGGAGTTGAAATGGCCTCGTGATATATTGCTGTGGTCTTCAAGTATTTTGTGACTACTCAGATCTTCGACTGGCTGATGCGCTGGGTGAAGCGCGACACGATCCTGGTGGCCGACTGGCCGCTGCTGGACCCTCACAACGTGGTGCCCATCCTCGTCTCCGCCTCCTTCCTGCAGGTAGGTATTCATTTTTTATCCAAGAGTGGTTGGTGGCCAATCTATTGTCAGAGTTGTTCAGATCTCTGACCTTAACAACAGCCGGTATCGACAGTTAAAGTGCTTTCAGGGGTATCGATGAAAATGTGCCACTAGCTGTCAATCACTTATGTCCATGCAACTAGGCTATGAACTCTAACGGCGAAGAAAAACAACATGAGGAAACCTGCACATTGAGATAACCAGTGTGTGTAATGGGGAAGATAATCCCCCTAATAAATCTTCCAAGGGAGTTGTTCCATATAGTTAATTCCATATACAATGATGATCATTAATGAGAAATATACGAATGAATGAATGAATGAATGAATACTCTTACTTAGAAAAAGAAAAAAGTCAGGTGTTTCTTGTGTCCGTTTGGTTATTTACTTCCTCTCCGATCATATGAGGGTTGTCCAGATGGAGCCGCTGCTACACGACTGCCTGATGTACTGTCATGCGCACATGAGCGACATCGTGAAGACTTCCACTAACCTCGCCTGTCTCAGCGACGCCCTGCTCAACAGGTAATACTACCTTCATTTGGTGAGGCGACCGGATCTATAGGCGAACGTAAGTATGTAGAGAATCTTTTGCCGTGTGCCAGTCAGCCCCAAAATTTATCAAAACATTCGTTCATTTACGACGATATAGATATCGACTTATGGGGAGGCCATAATTCCTGGAGGCAGATTTTAACGGCATCGAGTGAGAGAGGTGGTTGGGCGGCCGTTAGCAGATGGCGAAATTTAAAAAAATGCACTTCGCGGCCAATCGTAATAACTTCAAATTATACTGATTGCATTATGGTGAATTTAAAAAAATGCGCTTTTCATATCGTGAAGTTATATCGAATTGGGGACGAATTAAGGAACCACCTTCGAAATTGACAGAGTCTAATGCAGTTAACAGTTTACTTAAATATGCTTTTCCTACTTAGACTAGCAGCGATGTACACCAACGCGGAGCTGGAAGCGGTCCGTGACCGCAAGGACAAGATCCAGTCCCGTCTGTACTGCAAAATGATCCTGTCCCTCGCCGAGCCCGTGCCCGAGACTCTGAGGGGTCACTACGCCACGCTCGCCACGCTATTCAAGTGTAGCAAGTGGGTTGTGATACTTCTAAATTACCTTAATTCTTCACCAGGCAAAACAGATTTCAGTTGCAGCCGTCGTCTTTAACGTCGTCTCCCATAACTAACGTCTCTCTTTCACTGTGCCCACGAAAATATTGCCCTCGTTAAAACCAGTGTTGTCTACATCACCGAGGCAGTGAAGGTCATTTTAGTGGTTGCCAACTTGCCACCTCCAGTTTCGATCTTGTTCTTTACATGCCGCAGGTGCAACAAGTTGCTTGGTCGACACATCGCCGAGCAAGTGCCGTGCCAGCCCGCCTGCATGCGCATCGACCGACGTGGAAACGTCGTGTCTTCACACGCCAAGTGAGACCGCTTTCTGCATCGCTTTTCATGTTTAAGACAGTGTCAGTACTGTAGCTCCCATGGACTATATGTAGATCCTGGAGGATCCCTGGACTGCGCATCGAACAAGTGTTTCCATCCTGAAATAGCTCATAATTAAAATTAATTGTACAAAAGCGAATCCTTAGGCTCTTTGGCCACATTACTCGCAAAGAAGATTCAATAGAGCGATTGATAGTGCAGGCCCAGTACAGGGTAAAGCGGACGGAAGGCCAGTAGCTTTGGATGCCTAAAACGGCAAGTTTTTCGAACTGATCGGTAGGTACAGAGATAACTAAGTCGTTAGGGTCTGTAGCGCAGAGGAACTAGGAACAGGAAAAGGGAAGATCTTCCCACCAGACTGGGTGGTGTGGGGACAAGCCGGTCCACCAGTTGATGTTTGGAATTTGTATTATATGTATAGTAAGTTCATTGAAAACTTCGATAGCGCGTTGTTTTGTTTTTGTCCCGGGTGTGCAATAAAGTATATTTGTATTTGTATTTGTACAGCGACATCTGTTGGCGAGTTGAGTTAACTAATCGTAGTGCGTCGCCACAAATATTTGCATATTGTACAGCCCATTTGAGTCACTCTTCAAGTCTTAACGTCTTAACACCCTCACGCAGGGACCCATCGTGGAGCCTGAACGAGTATATAACATGGCTGTACGGAGAGCTCCGGTCGTGGCGCCGCGTGTACTGGCGTCTCTGGGCCGACTGCCACTTCCTACGGTGCCAGCTCTGCGACAGCTTCTTCCCAGCCTACCAGGTCAGCTCAATTTTTTTTATTGTATAAGGAGAGTATATGAGCAAACGAGCCACTTACTGATGGGAAGGTTATTGTTCGCCCATAGACATCTCATCTCCCCTCACTATAATGTTAGATCCACGCCCTGTAAAACATATCTCTCTGACTAAGTGTTTGCACGGGAGCGGGTAGATACATTCGTAATGATTTAATTGCTCGCGTTTTTGAAATTCCAACCTTTCAGATCTTTGTGCGGCGCGGAGGACCGTGACCGTGATGACAATTTGCATCCGCGTCTCTACAACTTCGGCCCATTACACGTTCGTCCACCGGACGGTTACCCGCTCCCGCGCGAAATTATAAGCCCGCCTATTTATACACCACCAGGAGTAGGCATGGGTCTGATGATAGGTCGATGCAGCTCTGCTCCTCCTACTGCTTTGCGGCAGAAATAGGCAAAAACCCTTCAATAGCAATGCTTACATGACAAGACCATACCTGACGAAGTCTCCCCTGCAGATGGAGTGGTGCTCGCACCATGAGCAAGCTCCGCATATGTTCGCGCTCGATGGCCGCCCCCCTCTCCCCGCCGGCCGCTACCCCTGCTGCGGCGAGCGCGCCTACCGCTTCGAGGCGCTTACGAGGAACACTGTGAGTTGATGTATCCACTAGAATTGTTTGAGCTCAAATGTTTTGGACCATTGGTGCTCACATTTAGAACATTGAGAACCTTGGTGACTAGAAAAAAGTAAGGGAATCTCCATAAAAGTATCTAAGTCGGGGGTTTCTAGATCGCGAATTCTAATATCACATTGGTTATCGTTGAGGAGGGCGAATCTGAAGGTGAGTGGCGGATCCTTCTTCCTCCAATAATTTTTATACTTATTAAAAATGTTTGGCCCTAGGGTTGTCAGTTCCGCGAGCACGCGCCGGACGAACGTCTGGCTACGGACGCGGCCGTCATGGAGATGTACTCCAAGTTCCGGGACATCATCGCCATGCGCCCGCCGCAGCTCATGTTCCCGGAGCGGCTCACCCGGCTCGTCACTAGAGGTACCATGAACGTCATCAGCAGACTGCTCTCCCAAGAGCCCGATCTTCGGCTATTCTCATCCAGTCACTGCCAGCCACCTTACGCAAATCATCGCTCCGTCTATCAGGGGGCGTCTAACACTACGGTTGTATACTCTAATACCTACTATTCTGCCTCAACGATGATCAGTTCTGCGACAAATTTGACCGGCCCACTACCACTTCAACTTTCTAATCTTATGCTCTATCTTGTGCTCGGTAACTTTGGTTTTGTAACGAATCTCCTCATTTTGGATTCGATCCTGCAGGTAAGTAATCATGCCAAACCTTGACAGTTTTGATGTTTGATTCGAACACGACGACGAAATAAGACCAATCAGTGACAGTGACCAACTAGTGACAATCTTACATTGTGGTGTCGCTCCTCGACAGAACCCGGCGAGGACAGCAACGGTCGGCTGCAATGCAAGGAGGTGTTCTGGTGGGAGGGCATCCAGCTGGTGCCGCCGCGACAGCCGCTAGGGCTTCTCGGCAAGCTCTACACCGCAGACACCAAGTTCAACCGTGAGATCTGACGCGGACAGCGACTCACATATACTCTACAGGCCCAGCGCACACTATCGGAGTGGAAGCGGAGTGACTTACTTCGATAGAATGTAAACTAAACCGCGGTTCAAAATACAGTTCAAAATCCCACACTAGCCCGTATTATAGAGACTTTAAGGTTTAGTTTAAGTTGTTATCTAAGAAAGTCACTTCCACTCTTTTAATGAACCCTGGGCCTTCGTCAAATAACTGTCATGCTGACAGCATCAGTGGCGACTCCAGAGGGAGAGGTATGGCTAAACTCTCTGAACGACCCAACCCAATCAAGAAAACAAAAATTTTTAGTGGTCTTGTCTACCTAAGTAAATGAAGTCAATTCCGTATGATGAAGAGATGAGATCCCATTTTTCGTTCTGTCATGTCAGAGTGACAATTATTTGATACTTAGATTAATGGTACAATGGCGAAGACGTGCGGACAGTCAAGTTGTGATAAGAATTTATAAGAGGGTTCATAGTTTTCTTCGTAGAAAACCACGGTTTTCTATAAGGTAAAACAATTCTTTGTAGAAAACCCGGTTGCTTGCTTGCTTATCTTATGGTTAGTGGCCAACCTATTTGTCAGAGTTGTTCAGGCCGCCCGTAGGCATCTGACATGGCTTAACGACTGCTGTCGAACGACAACAACCGGGACCGACTGCTTAACGTGCTCTCCGACGCACGGAGGAGCTCAGAAATGAAATATGCCACTAGCGGTCACCCATCCAGGTACCGACCGCGACAACGTCGCTTAACCGCAACTAGGCTACGAGCTCCTCGAAAAACCCGGATATCTATGAAGAAATATTTGTCCTTGTAGATAACCAGTTATCAAACTTGGATATCTACGAGGAGGTCGCCGTATTAAAACACAAGGAAAAAGGCAAAAGGCACAAGTGACATACCGCACGTCGTCGTACCAGAATGTTGATGTTAACAATAAAACAGCTGTAAATACACTCCGATGTGCATTACATGTAGTGGCCATGAGAATGTGCCATGCCCATTGCATTGCATCTAAATTTTTTGCATCCATTTTGGCATCGCGCTGTATTGGCATTCTATTGGCATTCTATTTGTGTAAATACACAGTGTTCCTGTGGCATCCAGAATTGCAAAGCTCTCAATAGATTAGAGGTCCATACTGACAGCAACAACAAGTTTCGTAAATCCGGCTCGAAGGACCAAAAAGACTTTGAATTCAATTTCTATAGAAATACCTAATGTTTTACTGAAATTCCCGCAATCGTTCAAAGAACCATTAATTTACAAAAATACGGTGATTTCAGTGTGAACCTCTAAAAACGTTTAGACATTATAAAATACCAGAATTTTAACAGAATTATGTGAACGAGTGACTGCCAAATTGTTTCCAAATTCTAATCCAGAAACGCTGCTGCTTCTCGCTTTCCTTTATTCGCTGCGCCTCTTTCCTAATGAACGCTGGACCTCTACAGGCAGCACCTCCAGGCAAGCCGGAGCTTTGAACATTTCGAGAAGGCATATGCTGTGAATTTCTCTCGTTCGCTTTTTTTAATGAAATATGGAGAGCAGACGAGCAAACGGGCCATCTGATGCAAGTGGTTACCATCGCCCATAGACATTTTCACAGACAATCTCACTGTATTATTAATAGAAGGTTTTTGATGCGCTTCTAACCATGAGGAATAAGATGGATTGCTTCATGTGCTGGACATTACGCTGGCTTTCTTATCTACCCTTCAAACCGAAACACAGAAATGCAAGCTTACTGCTTTACAGCAGAAATAGGTAAGAGGGTGGTATCGCCCCAGGCGATCCTCAAATAGTGTAGTGGTATCCGGTATCACCGTAGCGGGAGCACGCCCTGGCTCGCCGACAGTGGGCGCTGCGCACGCGTCCAGCCAGTCTCTGGCCGGGAACTGTTCATCGGGCACGGCGGCGTCCGACCTGCCCGAGCGACCCAAGGAGCTCCGCCCCGCGCCCGCGGCGGTGCCCGCTGTGCGGGACGACAGCCCGCGCAGCAAGGTAAGGGGAGTTCCGGCGAGGACCTGACTAGAACAATTGCCGATGCGACGGTTATTTGTTTTTTTTTGGTGGTATAAATACTATACAGACCCATCTAGAGTCCTACTGAGTACTTAAGTAGTTTTGTAGATATGCAGTCAGGTCAGACGCAATCGAATTGAATTATTTAAGAAGGTAGAAGCATTTTAAAGTACTCGTATACTTACACAGCAAGCACATTATTAGTAGCAAATATAAGTACACAGTTGATATATGGATCCTTCCTATACCACTTTTATTAACTACCTATGTAACATTTCATCATAGTTTATTTGGATCATGGGCGTTACGTCCAATTCCCCGAATGTCCAGTCAGTGAAATCCATTCCTTTAATATCCAATTACCTGAATGTCCAATTCCCCGAACGTCCAGTTCCGCGAATGTCCAGTTTCCTAGTCACTTAGATTTTTAAGTCAATACGTCAAATGTCAAAGTGACACATATGACTTTGACACTGGACTTAAAAATAGAAGTGACCAGGGAAATGGACGTTCCGGGAAATGGAAGACTGGACCTTCGGGTAATTGGACGTTCAGGGAACTGGACATTCGGGGAATTGGACGTAACGCTCATGATCCGTTTATTTTGCTAGTAAGTTTTGACAAAACAATTTTAAAATCTAAGTAGTAACACAAGTACCTATTTTAGAGTGTAGGTCAGTATTGTTAAAGGTTCCAATCAAACCAAAGATCAATACTGCACCAACTTATATAGCGGTAGTCGATCAAGATCAAGTTTATGTGGAATTTTACAACAGCACAAAAATTTTACCAGTATAATTATTAGAGACTAATAGATAGTAGAATCAAGCAAAAGAAGGCACGTTCGCCCATGGTAGATTCCTAGGTACAAGAAGAGGTCCATTCTTTACCTGGTAAAACAGTTGAAGGTATTGCATGACATTCCACGCATCAACTAACTATTACCATAAGGTAATGGATGTCAAACAATTTCACAAACTTCACAATTATAAAACATTCCATGACTTGGTAAAAACGGCAACCCGTTAACTGTTTTGCCTGGGGTGAAGAATGAACCATCATCTTGTGCCATGCGTACTCCAATAATTACACTGATTCTAATAACAAAGAAAGGCGCCATCGGCGGTGGCGACTCCGGGTCCTGCGAGGATGACCAGTCCAGCTCGTCGGACGAGAGCGAGCAGTCGTCAGGCAGCGAGCGCAGTGACGAGGATGCGCCGGCTAAGCGCGGTGCGCGCTCCCCGCCTCAACATTCGCGCGCTAAGTGAGTGGGCTCTTCTTGATGAGAGTCAGGATTAACCTATGGTATTATAACCACATCCTCCTCCTCGCATCGTAATGATCAATGCTGAGGGTCGTGACCTCCTTTGGTTATCCCCTTCTCATAACAGACGAACTTTTCCATTTATTTCTATCCCCAGATCCGTTTGGCTCAGCACATTGCAGCAGACTTTTGTAGCCCCATGTGTTTGCCTCATGATTACTGTCCCATGAAAACGGGGGTTTTCATGGGACAGTTACCTTATGGAAATTCTCGAGTATTTCGGTCACATTACCAGGAAAGACAGTGACAACCTCGAAAAACTCATTGTGATCGGAAAAATGGAAGGGAAGAGGCCTCAAGGACGTAGTCCGATGCGTTGGTCCGACCAAATCTGTACCACCCATGACTCTACAGTTCACGAGATAAATAAATGGAGGAAGATCTTCCGCCAGAAGGTGATACCTAAAGGTGGTCACGACCCTCAGCATTGAGGATTACGACGCGAGGAGGGGTGTTTGCCTCTGGTCACCAGGCACAACACCCCGCCTGGTGAAAGATATTCCCTTTTCCCTTACATACAACTGACGTTACGTAATCCATGTCCTCACATTAGCGCGTTCCTACAACGTTAATAGTGACCAATGACGTTACTTTTACCGTCATTTGATGCTGGGAAATTTCAAGCACTATCTATTTATACACAGTCGGCGCACACGGGTGGTGGGTCGGCAATGGGTGGCGTCATTGTCTGCACGAAGCAACCAGGACGGACAGCGGCGCTTCGAGGAGCGCGCCGCCCGGCAGATGCGGTCCGCCCTCGCGCGCCGCGCCGCCCTCACTCCCGCCAAGAGCAAGACCCCGCCGGGTGAGACGCTACCACATCCACCCACCGATGTCGATCGATGATATTTAAACAGTCGGTATTTACACACCCTTTCACACACACACACACACACACACACACACACACACACCCACACCCAAACACACACACACACACACACACACACACACACACACACACACACACCTCAAACCCTCACGCCACCACATACTAATCTTAGTCACTTAGCCAGCACTTGAATTAAGAAGTACTTCCATTTTATATGCGCCTACGTCTAAACATTTCTGCATAACCCCATGGTTAGCTGGTAGCGCCTTATGTACACATGTAACAGTTAATACTCGTGGTAAATAGTATGAAATATTCATGTTAATTCTATATTTTTATTCTAAAGTTAACCGCGTTCTATAGGTATACAAGTCATATATAAACGAGGAAATCTGTAATTGGCCTACTTTAAGTTTAATATATATGTAAGTTTATAATTGTTAATAGCTATGGATTTCCCTTATAAATATATTAAAAAAAATTATAGCCTTAGCTGATCGACGATCGGTGGTCGATCGATCACCGACCGACCTCGCGAGGCGAGCCTTTTCTGTCAACGATCGATGATCGAGAACTCTGACATAACGCACACGGCGTACTATTATTTTCGCGGACAAAAAGTCCCGCGTACAACGAGGGACACTCGCAGACCGGAGTGAAGTAGGTACCTATGCCTAGTACTTTGTTCCACTACACTACTGTTTGGAATTCGATTCACCGACGAAATAATACGTGCCTTTTACCGTTTTCTCTCTTTTTTAATAGTAGGTATATATTTTTCTGTCGTACATCATAATTGACCTTATTTTCTTTAAATGTAAGTATATTGTTTAATTTATTATATGCTGTGATGTATTGTAATAAAAAAATGAGTGTACTTAAGTACGTCGTGTGCGTTAAGTTCGCGATAGTTCTCGCGTACTGTCCGCCGCACACAGTACGCTACGGTCAGTCCGTCGTCTGCGTTGAGCGTAATCTATCCAACTGGTTGCAGGCGGCGCATACGCCCGTTTGGAGGCGGAGTGGCGCGAGCGTCACGGCGCGCCGCGCCTGCGCACCGCCGCCTCTGCGCGTGCGCGCCCCGCCCCCGCCAACAAGTACAAGTGAAGTCCTACGCGCAACAACAATACATGAGCCATACACTATTGACTACTTGTTTTATTTATATGCTCCTTTAGGCCTGGACTACATGCGCCGGTTCGGTTTGCTGCAGCCAATCACGATACGCTGACTTCGAGTGGGTGGAGGGCGGAAAGCTTGTGATTGGCTGCAGCGAACTGAAACGGCGCTGGCCGGTTCCAGCAGCATGTAGTCCCAGCCTTATTGCCAGCACCTCGAGAAAAAGTGGATTCGGCCATAGTTATATCTGAGTCCTCGGACCTGGATCCCGGACCCGTATCCGTTAAACCTACCTGTATGGAGCCCGGCTGGGATAGAGCGTACCTACCCCACGTTTTAAGATCATACATAAGCCAACAATGATTATTGACGTGTCGCATGCGCACATCGGATCCTTCCTTACGTTTAATCACACATTTTTTAATATCTTATCAATCATCTTGCCAAAGAAAGTCCATATCGTACTATAAAAACATCGAGATTATTTCTTTTAAATAGGGTAGTTTCCAACTATCAAATACCTATAAACAGCATTTCTTAAAAATTAAGAAATAGTTATAAATTTATGGTAAATTGTGAAAACAGAATTAGAATTCGTTGATATAATAGCTACAGGCAATTCAAAAACGTCAATAAGAATCCGTTCCCTTAGCGCCATAGCGCGCAGGTCCTGTACTGTTTTGCGCTATAAAGGGACAGCATCTCTCCAGTACTAATACCGAAAAACCAATGTTAGATCCTTCTTCAGGATGTCCATGTAATTTAATTGATACAATAAAAAATCGTAACTTTTATTTGCAGTTGATCTTTAAAATCAAACTCAGTTTGGGAACCATTTTATTGACTTACTAAATAGTTAAACATTACTGCGATCACTGGGTTTATACCACTCTACGATATTTTTTAATACCGCTACTCTCCACTAGATAGCAATAATTTTAATAGAAACATTCGGTATTTTTTTAGGAAGGGTATAAGTATTTACAACAAATAAAAGGCCAGGATGTCGTCACAGATGTTTATTGACGTATAAACCTAACCCTAGAAGTGCAGCCGGTGCGGGAACTGGCTCGAGCGCAGACCGAAGGTCGCGCGCAGGTAGCCGCGCAGCACCTTCTTGTCGGCGCGCGCGCCGATGGCCTTGAGCACCGCCTCGTCCACTAGTTTCTGGTCGGACTTGCGCTGCTCCGACGGCACGTATTTCTGGGAAGGGGGGGAATTAATCAGTAACTTGCTACTCTGTTAGACTTCTAGGTATTAGTTTGGCAGGGTGTGACTATGGCTCAATTTACAATGCCGCGGAATGGAATGGAAGCGAATTTTCGCAACGTAATTGTACATAGCATAATGAACTTTATGTCAATTGTGTAACATACAAACTAAATACGAGCCAAAAAAGAGGTCACGCGTCTTCCGGGGAATCCTCGCGCATTCTCGAGAATTCCCCTAGCTACTTTTCTTTTTTGGTTCGTATTTAGTTTGTATGTTACACAATTGACATAAAGTTCATTATGCAATGTACAATTTCGTTGCGAAAATTCGCTTCCATTCCATTCCGCGGCAATGTAAATTGAGCCTTAGGCACAAGGCATATCAACTACGTATTGCACGAAGTTCACGTCATCTCACAAGGGTACGTCACGTGAAAATCGTGTAGTCCGGAGTTGATATGCCTTTCTTTTTGCCATGGGTGTGACCAGACAGGTTCATCGATCTAGTGCTTGTTGTCCAGTAGTTTTGTTGAAATAGTTCTGCTAACGATGCGACACCCTTACATTGAAATATCCAATATGGCAAAAGATACAGACGGTTCGCTCAAACTAAACGTGCGATATTAACCCACTCTGCTTACAAGGGAATCAAATCAGACGAACTCAGTTGCGAATTACACGCGCTTTGGTGCGATCGATCGAGTGGTATGCACTATTTTTTGTACTTAAAAATACATTGCTAGATATATTTTTCACAAAGCTTTTTATTTTTAACTGGGTACTATAGGACGCCCAGAGCAGACCTATATCTTTATATTTTGTGTCGCCACCCACCTCTTTCTTGGTAGCGAAGATATCTTCTCCCTGCTTGCGCTTCACACTTCGCTTGGCACTCTTCTTGTTCTTCTTGAAGTAGTTGTCATCAAGGTGCGCGGGCAGCTGGAAGTTGCCCAGGTCCACCTTGGTGGACGTGCCGATCACGAAGCGTTGGGGGATGCGGCGCAGTGGGCACGAGTTGAACTGTAAGGGGGGAGGTGATTGTTAGAATAGGGTATTCAGGGTTTATGGTGACAGCTTGTGGAAGTGTAGATAGGATGACTATATCAATAAACTATGTAATTATTATGAAGATTTTGAAATATACTATGAGAAGACTTCCAAGAGACAGTTATGCCCAGTTAAATAAAATAAAAATGTATTCTTGTAAAAGGTGTCTTTTACATTTTGTCAGATTTCTCTGGCTTCCATACTAGGATACCCTAGTTTGAAAGCCAAGTTTCTTTCTTGGAAATAAATAATCTCTCTTTCTATTTTACGGATTTCGGAAGTGGTTTATATGGGACAAAACTTATCATTTATCATTTATTTATTTTGTATTAATCATACATCATCCATATTTACAATTTCAATGTCACACATGTGAAAATTAAATAAATAAGTAAAATTAAATTAAATTAAAATCAATCACAATTCATTCAATGAAATTTAAATAATCATTATTACATACAAGGTCATTATTACTTACCCTTCGAATATAATATAACCTATCATCATCACTGTCTCCGCATTTAGACACATATGCAGTGCTCTATGCATGCTATCATCATCATTTTAAAGGTGGTATGACACTGCAGTCTAACCGGCACATAAGGCACTCCATCAAGTCCTCCAGATTAGCAGGACCTCGAAAACCCTCAAGTGAGGTGAGATGTCTAAAGTATTAATTTTAATTAGCCGGAGTAAACTGATTTATTCTCGCCATACTAATGTTACGTCAAACGCCGGATAATTAAAAATACGTGGTAGGTTAGGTATTAGCTGGATTTGGGGTGCTCCCAACTCACCGAGAAGGGTCCCGTGATAAGCAACAAGCCACTAGGCAGCACGCCGACAAGCACGACGCGCTTGCCGGCGTGGCGGCCGGCCAGCAGGATGCAGACTGTGCCGGGGGTCAGATTGGGCCGCGTCCGGCGCACGTGCTTGCTGAATGTCTTATGATGGGGCCGGGTGCGGATCCTGGAATAGATACAAGAGTTTTTACTTAGAAATATATACCTCCTTTGTGCAAGGGGAGACCTGTGCCTAACAGTGGGGACGTTAAATAGGCTGATACAATGACAGGGGATTATATGCGAGACACTGCACTAGGAATATTACAGGCATCCAAAATAAGGTTTGTTTATGTTAGCAACATTTCAGTCTCAATAAGTTGCGAAATGTAAAACAGTAAGATGATTTGACTACTGCACTTCTTCTTTCGTGTTGATAATCCGTATTAAATTTTTCTCAACCAGAAGGCAGCCACATCGATAGCCCTCTGGTTGGCCTCGAAAAGGTCCTCCCGCGTGCAGATGGTCGGACATGCAGGACAGCAGAGCAAGACAGAACTGCACTATGCTATGGATGCATGTAGACATAGTACTTACAACACTGGTTAGCAGTGACAGGCCAATCAGCTGATACAGAAGGTTTTTAGATAAAATAACAAAAATTGAGCCAAATTGGTTTTGTTTTAATGTTTTCTGAAATTATTCTTTGAAAATAAGTTTCCTGGAATTTTCATAGAATTCCAGAGACATCTGAAAACCAGGTTGTTGTCAGTAAATCTCATATCAGTAAAAAGATGGAGCTGAGAAGGGGGCGGCTGGTACTGCCTAGGGCAGCCAAGACTGCAAATCCACCTCTGGGTACAAGTCTTTGATGGAAAAGGAATGGTATTGTCCTAACAGACTTCTGGATGGAACAGTATTGCGCTCTGATGGTATTGCAAGAATGTCTGGAGAACTTGACCCATAACTGGCATGTATATACCTTACCCATACATGCCAGTTATTATTATAAGTTACTTACATACATACATACTTTGGCAGTATGCTCTTGGCATTTTTTACAGCAAAGCTTCCTTTGAGCATGTTCAGCTGTACAACCAGATAAAGGTATATTAAACAGAAACAAGTAACTCACTTGTCCTGCGTGGGGTAGAAGGATCTCCTGCGATGCAGCAGCACAGTGCGGGTGCCTCCGTTCTTCTCGCCACCGATCTGCTTTACCACCACTGAGGGCTTCTTCGGCTTCTCTGCTTTGGCGTTCTTTTTGCCCACAAACTTGTACTTGGCCTAGAAAATATTAAAGGTATTTTTTAGAAAAAAATTATGTGATATTTTTATGGGGTTTGTTCATGAGCCTCCTTACAGGGTACATTGAGTGTGGAGGTATTTAGTCTACCCAGCTGATGACAGCTGGGTAGACTAAATACCTTCACTTCAACAAGGACTAAACACCTTCCTTAGGACATTTCCAGGATTTGCAGAGCATCATACTATCACAAAGGAGTTGTGCTCTTCAGTCAACCACTGCTGAGGTATCTTCATTGGTCCCTTACAAGATTATTTTGTGAAATAATACATTCTTAGCACCCAGGCAGACAGACCTCAGTTCGCTTGTGTTCATAATGAATTTTAGGTTAGTAGTTTAGCTCATTGATAACAATGTCCGTAATAAATATTGGTCATTTATACTGACACCATTTGGCTGAGTTACATACCTTCTTGTGGAACATCTTGGACTTGGAGAAACGGACTACTCCATTTCCCAGGTCATAATTCCTCGGTTTGCCAACTTTGGCCTTCTTTACTCCGCCCGCTGGGGCCGCGGCGGGCTTGGCCGCCGCCTTGGGCTGTGGTGGAGCCATTTATAATCTGCACAAACCAAACACAACCTCAAAACAAACCACCTGATACAATACCTCTAGGTTAGGTTATAATTGTTTGCGGATGTCTCAGTACAAACAAGTGACTTAGAAACAGCAGAGTAACACAATATTCAGGTCTTATTGCGATTGTATCATGTAAAAGTCGGAATAAAGACAGAAAAATCACATTCACCGTACGAAATGTCAAACTTGCAACACGTAAATTGTATGGTTTACTGTCGAGTATTTCAAAAATATAACACAAAATCACTTGTTTGTAAGGCGCAAATGTTGATTTATTCAACGAATCATTGAAATAATGTTATTTCAGACCTATTCGATTGGATTTATTTCCGATAAAAACAACATCAACTCACATTCCAACCGGGATCAAGAAAAAGAATTTTGCCATAGACAAAAATATTTGACAGTATATGAATAGTGATGTCCAACGTTACCAATCGATAACTGTTAACGGTTAATTATATATTTAGAAAATTTTGAACGCACCCAAAAGATGACATTTACTTGAAGGTTGCTGCATTTAGATAACAAACAGAAATAGTAGAATTAAAATATGTTTATTCAATTTATTATTGAATTCACAAATCTTGCGTGCGATACAAAATTTATCGGCCGCAACGGGTAGGTCAAATGGGACCGTAGTGGTAGATTTAGTGTTACAAAATTGGCGACACTAAAAACAAATGTCAAATTTGTCAAATTGAAAAAAAAATTAGTGTTAAAAAATGGCTTCGCTGCGGAGCCCGTCTTCGCCGTCGGACGGATATAAAAGATTCAGTGATGATTTCGCGAACGCCAGCGTCAACAACTACGGCTCAAACGTCTCAAGTAAACAGGACGCTATTATTTTTCTATGCACCGTAGCCGCAAGAATAAATGTACGCTTTTGTTTTAACAATACATTTGTAATGCATTTTAACAATTTTGTTTCAATTTCCTCACGTTGTTCTGAGCCTTATCGGCCTCATTCATCCATACGGGTGCCTTGATCGATTAACAGATCTTGCCTTAAATGGATAATGACGTAGAGTATGAGTCATAGAAGACCTAACACTAACCTATGTATAGTAAACAAACTACTTTGCCCCGACCCAATTCCCGTATATCGCATTAGGATGAAAGCTTGTGGAGTAAATCTGCGGACGTTGCATGTTTATTATAGTGTAGTCTAGAGCTTTGCATGCGGTTAACAAGATAACACGACCAAAATATTTGGTTAAATTCCCCTTACTGTTGTTTTTTTTTTTTCAGCAGTTCTCTTTCTTTTGCCACTCTATGTGGCCTTTTAAGCAAGTTATATACACTACATCATTGATCATGTAAGAACTGTGATCTACAGTTTGTCTTCTGTTACTGTTAGCAACTGTTCAGTTCAGATTGTAAGTTATATTTCAGAATTACTAATTCTAACTAGAGCATACTTGTGTCCTGTCTGGATGAGACTTCACACGCGACTACGGGATTCAAATATATTAGGAAGGATCTTAGTGAACCATGGAAAATAACATTTTGAGAAATTCTATGTAGATTCCTGGCTTGGGTGCTGATGAACCAGTGAGTTTAGATGGATCCCTAGAGGATTGTGAACTTACCTTATCATTGGATCTAGAGGAAGATCTAGTGATTCCGCCTGTTTCATTTCTTTCAGCTATAGCACCTTACGAAGAGACAACTGAAGTCATTTTTTAAAAGATACTTGTAATAAAAAAAATAGTTTGAATCGAGTTAATTATCTACTTACCTGTTTAATTACAGTCTTTATTCTTACATTATATATTTTGCCTTTATAAAGTTTATAGGCATATAAATAACTAAAATCTTTTAGTATAGGGAGATATGCATTGATTCATAGCATAGGCAGGTTATGCCTTAATTTGTTTGTAGTGCAAAATGGTTTATGTAGTCATACAAACCGTTCCAGTTTGATCCCCTTTATACCACAGTTTATTCAAGCCAATGTAGTCGAGATTTCCATTTGAGGACTTGATTTAAATAGAATGTATCTTGTTACGTATAGAATGTATCGTGTTATGTATCTTGATAGAGAATGTTGAGACAAAGTTAGTACAACAATATATTTTTATTATTTACGAGTGTAAACTATTTTGTATTTTGGTGCTTAAGTTTTTTAAATTGTATAAAGAGAGCAGACAAACAGGTTCACCTGATGGTAAGTGATTGATCACTGTTACCCATCGACATCTCACCTCATTTTAATGTCATTAGAAAGTTTTTCATGTGCTTACTTGAGGACTTGAGGTTAATTTGTTTTATAGGTACTTAATACCTAAAGAAGCATCTATAACTCTTAGGACTCTTACATTTATTACTTTGATCAAAATTAAATAATTAGGTACACCTATATTTTTATAGCGAAGTAGCAATTTAAAAAAAAAGAAATTAAACTAATTATTAATCATAATTTTCAAATCTAAATGTTTTGGAAGTAGAGTCACTATTATAATTTATAAATTTACTTTACTTAAACACCATGTTCTTGAGGATATGCATTAACTTCGCCAAACACTTCTGTAGCTTTTTCATAATATACTTGACAGTGGAAGTGATCCTCAAAAACGCTTCGTTTTAGAGTCACTTGCTATTTTATTTTACTGAATTTAATTGAGTTATACAATGAGTAAGGGTCTTAATTTATGCCCATAAGAAAACCTGAAACAAAACTTTAACAAACTATATGCCATGAATAACTTAAGTCATGATTGTCAAGTTTAAATTAATAAAAATGGTGACGTTGCCAGTTCTGATACAGAGTATGGCATACTAGGTAACTTAAGGCAAGGTATTCAGTTTCTATGAGAATAAAAAATTAAAATATTAAAATTTAAACATGTGATAATATAGTAGTATAACTACTTCGGTGTTCTGAGTACAGTGTAGAAATTAATGCTTAACTGAAAAAACACGATGTACCTTTAAATATGAGATAATGGTTGATATGACTTTCATTATAAAAAATATCAAATCATAAATACTATGAGTCAGTATCTAATTAGATAGGTATTAAAATTGATGAACTATATTATTCAGTAGTTCAATTCAAAACAAACTGATACGATAGATAAGAGGCATCAATCAAGATAATATTATAGTGTAACCCGTCGGAAATATCTGTGGACCTGGGGTAGCGATTATGGCGTATTGAAATGCAAAAATCGTAACGACATCCATCCATCTCGTTCATCACATAGACACAGCCATATGTGTGAGAGTAACTACACATTTGCAGTGCCATGTACCAATGAGTTTTTTGAATATTTTTCGAAGACTTACGCACATTTACCGACTGCTCTAACGGTGAAGGAAAACATCGTGAGGATACCTGCACACTGAGATGACCAGTGTGTAATATGGGGAAGGCACAAAAGATCCTCAAGGGTCCAAGTACCGCTGGGTTATTCCCGGCCTCTATCATAAGATAAGATAACTACACATTTCGTAGCCGCTCGACTTTACATCTCGAATGTGCCAGAAGGCCCCGCTCAGATCCACAGATATTTGCGATGGGTTATATCTACAGTTTGGCTATAATTTGTGGACAAATACCACTGTCGTTGTTAGAAAACAAAATCAGGAAAAGTTGACACATGACTCGAAAATGTTCTATGGATTTCTGGGATCGCATAAAACCGCCACAGGGACTTGCATTTTCCGTTAACATTTTACATTTGCCAACTGTTACCTTTATCCTACGTTTACCTGAACAACTGAAATACTTGCCATTCACTTATTTCGAAATCGCTGTTCTCGCCAACTCCATTTGTAATCGTCCGTAAAAGTAAACTCGAAAACCTGCCGTTACCTAGATGTAGGTACGTACTTTTTGTTACGGAAGATGTCGAAAAAAATACCAATGCGACACAATAAGTGTGGTCAGAACAGCGAAGTAGTATCGGGCAGAGTCAGACTACACGTGCTGAATATCGTCACATCCATGATAAAGTTACGAATCTCCCATTTTCGTGAAAAAGCTCTTAGATGAATTAATAAAATTTATGGGAGAAGAAAGGACCCACCACTCACCCTCGGATTCACCCTATCCAACGATCTTATGACAGAGGGCCGGGAATGATCCCAGCGGCACTTCGACCCTTAAGGATCTTTTGTGCCAATCCCATTTACACACTGGTCATCTCAGTGTGCAGGTTTCCTCACGATGTTTTCCTTCACCTTTAGAGCAGTCGGTAAATGTACGTAAGTCTTCGAAAAATACGAAAAACTCATTGATAGATAGACGAATGAATGAATACTCTAGATAGATAGATAAATACTTGGATTAATACTTGGTACATTGGTACATGACACTGCACGGTTTCGAACCCGGACCCCTCGCATGGGAGTCCGGTGTCCTAGCCACTGTGCCACCGACGCTCCCTATCCAACGATAGGTCCAAATCCAGAAGGATTTACAATTGCAAAGGATGACAAATCTGACCTCCATTATAAATCCGTCTGGATTTTGTTTTCGCTAGGTAGACCGAATCCGAGGGTGAAGGGCCGGCGCGACGGGTCTTCTTCCCTCAATAATTTTAATAATTACAAATACAAATACAAAAATATTTATTAAGCCAAACAATATTCAAATTAATAATGGATTTCCGCAAAGTAACGCCTGATTCCATCAAATCTAGCTTTTTGATGAATAACTGTACCTAATGTAGCAGTAAGCATCCTGGAAAACTTAGAATTTTTATTTCTAATGGCTACAGAGTTCCAATAAGACATAAAACGCAAAGCGTTGCGTAGATGGAGCCACGAGCACACTCCGTAAACAGAAAAGCAAAATTAAACGGTATTTTTGATGATATCACAAATATCTCGTTATTTGGGTTAATTTAATTTCTCAAAGCTATAGTAAAATTGTGATGATATCATGGCATCATATGGCCGTTTGAAAATAGCAGACCTATAAAATCTGTTAAGACAGCGTGGCGCGTGTCTGAAGGGTAAAAAAAAGATTTGGTGGATTTGGACGTATCTATATATTGATTGGCTACGTACCATTGTGCTACTGGCGCCTCTAGTGGTAAAACATTGCAGGATTATCCCCTATTGTGAGAATCTGTATTATTTTGAATGCACCCATAATAAAATTAAAGCTTCTTTCAACATGATTAGGTATACAGGGGAGCTTTACAATTGAAAGCTCCCCTGTATACCTAATTCATGTTTTACAGATTCACACCTTTGCCGTGGATGTGACCATCGATATTGTCTCAGTAATATCTTTATCAGTTATTTATCAGACATGTATGACAACGCTTTATCAAACAGCAGTCGACAACATTTGGAGTCCCTTATATTATAAATCTGATAGTTTGCTTTTTTGATGTGGTCGCTATTATTTTTCGGTAACGATGAAACAGTCTAACCTGGAGGATTTAGGCTTTTTAACTGCGGGAAAACATCGGGTTCCTGCGAGAAAATCAAGTAACCATGGGCAATATTTGCAGATAACTGAACGCAGCAGTAATCTCCAGCCGTTTCTATCCGCCGCCTTCTCCTTAAACTCTAAATAAAAGTAAAGTAAAGTATCTTTAATAAAGTGCTTCTATCTATCTAAACTCTCGGTAATACGAATTATACGAACTACCGCTCCATTCCTTCAATTGTTCCATATAACCTATCCTCGGTGGACCCCTCTGTCTTTTATCTTAAATTTCTAGGTCTACCTACTGATATTACTGGTTTTTAGGTTTTTTTTAATAGAATCACATTATGTTCTCAGCCTCTTCACTAACGAATCAACTTTTGTAATACTTTTTTACTAATTATTTTTTAATAATACTTTAACCTAACTGCTGTCTTTATTAGCGCGCATTGTAATCGTGAGGAGCTCGGATCCTAATTGCGAGCACGGTCCGAAAGTGATCATGCAGGTTAAGTGACGTTGGCGCGGTCGGTACCTGGATGGGTGACCGCTAGTGGCATATTTCATCTGAGCTCCTCCGTGCCTCGGAGAGCACGTTAAGCTGTTGGTCCCGGTTGCTGTCGTTCGACAGCAGTCGTTAAGCCATGTCAGAGGCCCACGGGCGGCCTGAAAAACTCTGATAAATAGGTTGACCACTAACCATACGTTAAGCATTGTAATCGTGTTATCAAGCCTCTACGACACAGGCCCAGTCTAGAGTGAGAACCACCGTTACTTGTTTGTCTGTACCTTAATATAGCTGTCCTGTTTAAGGCTAATTAGCACATTAAAACAAGATATTACGTTGCTTACAGTTTATTATTCGGCCACAGACTGACATTTTGGAAAATAACATTTAATTATCCACATTTGAGTTATTTATTATTTATTAAATTCAATTCAAAGCTCAGTTTACATTTTAGACAGTTTCTAGATAAGTATAGTATAGTTTAAATAACTAATTAAAAAATTATAATGTCAAAAAATAACTCATAACATCGAAATATTTGCAATTGCAAATTGCAAAAGCCTTAGTCAAAAATTCCGCCCCGTGTCCCACATTTTGAATCATCAAGTTACCCACATATACCTACTTTGTAGCTATCTACTTTTAGAAGTAAACATTAACATAACATATAACAAGCTAATAAATAAATTTTATTTATCAATTTTTTAGACGGGTATTGGATACATTGTGCCAAATGTTTTTCACCACTGGTTTGTCCGATCAATGCTACCTGCCTAGTATGATTCACTATCAAAATGCGTGCCAAGTGAATAAGATTTACGACTTAAGCTTAGTTTATTTAACTTTAGGAAGATGTCTAAATCAATGAGTCTTGTCGAGACAGTGTTCTACTCGATCAGGGATCAGTGGTACAGATTGAAGGCATGTAAGTTGAACCTAGTTACTTGTCGAGACAGTGTTCTACTCGATCAGGGATCAGTGGTACAGATTGAAGTCATGTAAGTTGAACCTAGTTACTTGTCGAGACAGTGTTCTACTCGATCAGGGATCAGTGGTACAGATTGAAGGCATGTAAGTTGAACCTAGTTACTTGTCGAGACAGTGTTCTACTCGATCAGGGATCAGTGGTACAGATTGAAGGCATGTAAGTTGAACCTAGTCACTTGTCGAGACAGTGTTCTACTCGATCAGGGATCAGTGGTACAGATTGAAGGCATGTAAGTTGAACCTAGTTACTTGTCGAGACAGTGTTCTACTCGATCAGGGATCAGTGGTACAGATTGAAGGCATGTAAGTTAAACCTAGATACTTGTCGAGATAGTGTTCTACTCGATCAGGGATCAGTGGTACAGATTGAAGGCATGTAAGTTGAACCTAGTTACTTGTCGAGACAGTGTTCTACTCGATCAGGAATCAGTGGTACAGATTGAAGGCATGTAAGTTGAACCTAGTTACTTGTTGATCAACTAAAGGTAGGGGAGGTACCACCATTTTACATATTTCTGCCTTTGCGGCAGATGCAGCAATGCTTGCTATAAGTACTATAGGTAGACGAAAGACCTAGCTTCCAGGAACAGTATAACTATCCTAGTTTGAGCGCCAGGACCTGTGTTTTTCTTAGTAGTCAATAAATACAGATTATATATTATTTATTTATTATTGCATTGAAAGAATGAATACACTTTATTGCACGAAAACTTAGTATGAAACAATGCGCAATTAATACAATCTAGGCGGTCTTATAGCTAAGAGCGATATCTTCCAGACAACCTTTGTGTGTTTGTGTGCTGTGTTTCGGTTTGAAGGGTAAGAGAGCCAGCGGAATTACCATCTCAAGAGGCACTCCATCTTAGTCATCAAGGCTAGCAACTTCTTTTCTATGTCCGTTTTCTTGGCATCATCCAATGGTCTCCAGGTTTCCTCGCGAAGTTTTCCTCCCCTACAGCTGTTGTAAATACATTTAAGTCTTCACCGTAAATCTCATTGACATGCTGTTTTACCTGAAATCGTAACCTCACAGTTATTTCTAAAGACGTCTGGCGTTTTGCCTTTGACTAGGTACTGTTTTATAGGCTGACTTGGGCCAAAACGGATTGACACTAATCTGAGATCAATTTCTCAGGTGAAATGTCCATAGGCGACGGTGGCCTCTTACCACCAGGTGGTTTGCTCGTCTGCTTTCCATAAACAACAAAAAATCCTGGGTCAAAATTTGACGGACGGTATCATACATACATAACTTCACGCTATGTCCCTTGCGGGGTAGGCCGAGATAACGGAGAGCCACGAATTTCTGTCTTGACACGCCTCTCTTGCTTCCTCTACAGTCATTCGTTGTTTCATGCATGCTCGCCGTTAGGGTCGTCTGCTCTTTATCTATATTAAATATAGATAAAGAGCAGACTGTTTTTTATTATTATTACTGTAATTATTTGTTTATGACATGATTATTTATGAATTGATTGTCATGTTTATTTTGACATGATTATTTTCATTATAATTAGCATTATTTAATTATTTCAGATTAATTAATTTAAAGTAATTTTAAAAAATATTTTTTTATTTTTAATTTTTTCTCTTTTAACGTTTTCCATAATGCTTGCACTACCTCTTTCTCGAAATCATTTCCTCTGCCCGAAGGTTGCCTGGAATAGATCGCTCTTAGCTATAAGGCCGCCTAAGTTGTACATCACTGTTTCCTTTTCTATCTTTTGTTTGTTGTTTTCTATTTGTGTAATAAAGTGTATTTTACTTTACTTTTACTTTAATTAATGAATCAATTTATTTAATTATAATCAACTTCATTTATTATAATAATCAAATTCATTTATTTAATATTGAACAAGACATGTAATGAAAATTACGAAATAAATGACGGGCCCTGACTGAAAACCAGCGCTGCGGCGGTGGCTAGCACCTTGCCATATCGTCACAGCATAATGCTTAGTTAGGGATCCTTCTGCCACATATGCATGTAAACTTACTTTAAGTCATAGTTACTTTTAAATAGTGAAATGTAATTATCGTGTTATGTATCTGTGTGCAAATAAATTATAATTCATTCATGAGTATAGAGAGTATAGGTTGTAACGATGTCGATTTCATCGTCCATATCAACCTCCTCGCCATCAACTTCAACCTCATCGTTAGCGTTTATCTCATCTCATTTCGTATTGGCATCTTCAGTTAAAATCAAAATCATGTTCCCATTCCATTTCTAAATTTCATTATTCCATTAATTTCATTGTTTTATTTGTATTTTCACTTTTTCTCTGTATTTTGTCTCGAACGGACGTCGCCCGTTCACTTTTATTTCCTACTACTACCTATTTTCTGTGTTATTTTCCTTACAATATATTATTTATCACCAAATTCCTCTATTACTTCATCTGCGCACTGTCCTAGAACCCTGCTAGCCGGCAATAGAGGACAGACTGTAGCAAGGTAAGCACTCTGTCAATCTGATCTTTAAAGGTAAGTCTAGGACGATCCCGGTTTTTCCTTCCACTTCGTAAATATACCTGTTGTCATTCGTTCGTCACTCACTCACGGTATCCTACCTAACTAACTAAAAGACTCCATCATGCTGCTCGTGCGCACATCTCGGTTATACAATCAATCCCGCATTGTTATTCAGCGTAACAAATCGTATTTCAAAGGAAAATCGTGTGGGTACATTTAGCAAGGTCGCCGGAGAGCGATGGTTTCATTTTACCACGCCTTCTTTGTTTTATTTAAAAGCAGGCGAGTAAACAGGCCATATCACCTCACTGTTACATTACTAGTGGGTTTTTGATGCGCTGCTATTGCTAACTTGGAGTAAGGTGGACTAAGGTGTAATGCTTCTTGTGCCGGTAAATACGCTGGTTCTCATACCCTTCAAACCGGAACACAGCAATGCAAGCTTTGCAGCTTTGCGGCAGAATAGTTTGTTTCAAGAGGTATTTAGAATGCTTGGAAAAGGAGATACTCACTCGCAAGTGGCGGTGGCTAGGTCATGTGCTCAGGAGAGCAGACGATTGTCCCTTAAAATGGCCCTGAAATGGTACCCATCAGGTAAACGCAAGCCTGGTCGTCCGAAATCCACATGGCGCCGGTCCGAGGCAGCCACAATCCGAATGTCCTGGCAAGAACTTGAAGAGGCCGTATAAGATTGCAAGAAGTGGACAGCAATTGTTCGAGCCCTTTATCCCAGCGGGGGATGATAGGAAGGAAAGAAGAAGAAGAATTTAGAATGCTGCCCGTGACTGCGAGTTATTCGATTCGACGCCAGATACCAGTGCTTTTAACTTCAAAACTTACAAGGATGATTATCTACGAAACTCGAGTTTAGTCATAACCCGAGTTAGAAGCTAACTCCATATTTATCATCATTACTTTCAGCCGATTTTCGCCCACTGCTGGGTATAGACCTCTTCTTTCATGCGCCATTATAAAACGATCTTGTGCTAGTCTCGTAGAGTCTCCCCGTCGTGTTTACGATGTCATCCGACCATCGAGCTAGTGGTCTGGCTACTGATATTCACCCTGTTCTCGGCCACCACTCCGTTAGCGCCCTTGTCAATCGTCCGTCGACCCGTCTAGGTAATCAGATCAGATCCTCACCTCCATCACTTGAACCTCGTTGTTCGTTTGCCGACGTTCTCCATGTTTCTCCGACAACGGATTTCTGAATTCCGGAATCTTTCTAATCACAAAAACGTCACTAGGGTTAACTCTCGTTTAGTTAACCCTGGGACATTTTAAACCCGTACTTTGGCGCAGTGGATCTTTAGGGCCGCCGAGCGATTTGACAGTTCGTGAAGGGTGGGTTGAGATAACTTTGAAGTGGCGCAAAAATTACGACAAAATTACTAATATCACAAAATACTCACTCGCGATACACATTTCATACGAAAATTATAAAATGAGAGCATTTTACAACAAATGCAAACAAGCAAAGTAAAATATTATTTATTTATACATGTCTGTGAACTACTTACAATACCTACATAAATAAGAATCCATTTTTACGGGTAAACACGTCAACAATTTTTGACAAACAAGTTGATTTACTTGAATCATCAGCGGGCTGCGAAATAAAAAGCAAACGGAAGCTATAAGTAAACGTTTGCACAAGATTACGATTATGTTCTCATTAATAGCACGATAGTAAAGTTTACTTGAGTTAGGTACGGACAAGGAAAATGTCGAATAAATGTCCTCCTTCTCTCACAAAACCACATTATACACTCACCCACACACACACTCATACTAGGATATCCCAGCACACTCACGCTCATCGTCGTAAAACACCTTAATTAATTAGTTCTGTGTGTTTTAATAAATGTATAATATAAATATACGTAAATTATTTGATAAGAAAATTGAACCGGCCTCCGCGATAGTCCAAGGTTTAGCATAGTTTAATGTATTGTGGTCATGAAAATAAAAAAATAAAGAGTTTAAAGCACTAATAATACAGTATTTATGGCCATACTATAGGAAGGCACATCGAACTTTCATAAAACCTTAAATAAAATATGGATTCTCACTGATAGAAGTCAGAAGTCTTCAGATTAGTATCAGATGAGTCTCAGGGAGTACACAGAGGAAGACTGGAGACTTTCATCAGTGAGAATCCATATTTTATTTAGGTTTTTATAAAAGTTCGATGTGCCTTCCTGTGTGAAAAAGGCTATAGCGCCACTGCCGAAGAAGAAATAATATCTGCTAATTTATTATTATTGGGTTAGGGCAGGCAGCCAAGGCGGTTAGTTTTTTGTTATCAAGTTTTGATAAAGGCTGCCCAATCTATTCTAAAATTCTTAGATTCCGCTTTTTTATAATTTTTAAGACGGATTTTAATTTAATTTTTTTTAAATTTAAATTACTTTTTATAACGTGCTTATAACTTACTCGTAGCTAAGGTTGACACTGAAAGAGTTTAATTATTATTTTTGACATGTAAATAATAAATAAATAAATTTATTTCACGACAACACTGTATGCAAATATACAATGGAAGGTACAGTAAAATTAATACTACAATAAAATAAAATAAAAAACAAATTTTCTAATAACGAGCCTACGGTTAGCACCCACACTAGGTAATCCTGTGTCGTGGGCGCTAAATATCGAAACACTACTTATGAGTGTTTATGAATAAACGATATGATTTAAGTCGTTCGGGGTGACTAGGGGAATTGAATAGGGGATGATGTTGTGGTCGTGTTCTGTACTAGTTGCGTGCAGTCTCCTCGAGTGTTCCTTCAAGCTTATTATAAAGAAATTCCCCAAATTGAGGTATTAGAATTGTTCTACGGATGAAGATTTTTTTAATAATGTTCCTATGCCTTAATTACAAAGATTACAAAGGATTCATAGTTCATACACCAGTAGGAACTTAAGAATATGTTATATTAAACTTTTTAAAAATTGGTCATTCGGGATGACTAGGGGATGATATTTTGGCCGTGTTCTGTACTATAAGTTCTGTTCTGTACTATATAGTTGTGTGCAGAATCCTCGAGTGTTCCTTCAAACTTATTATAAAGAAATTCTTCAAATTAAGGTATTAGAATTGTTCTACGGATTAAGAAGATTTTTTTAATAATGTTCCTATGCCTTAATTACAAAAATTACAAAGGATTCACAGTCCATACACCAGTAGGAACTTAAGCATATTTATTATAACAACTTAGTTATAATAAACGCTGACCTCCGAACTAGGAAGTTCCTGTAATAATTAATTGATATGATTATTTTTTTCGATTGGCGGCTCTAGCGTGCGTAATGCCTCACCTTAAGAACATTATTAAAAAAATCTTCTTCAACAATTCTAACACCTCAATTTGAAGAATTTCTTTATCGCAATGCAACAGGCGGAGACAGTCCCCTTTTTCCGGTGCTGCACACCACCTTCATCAAACTTAATTACTTTTGCTTATCGTCTATGCATAGCGTTGCCTTAGGGAGAGGAGTTGTGACCCTCGCTCCGGGTCGTTTCTGGTGCAAAGGTTGGCCATAGCGATCCAGTGCGCTAACGCCGCAAGCGTTATGGGCACCTTTGCATCGGGAGCGGCAAGGGGGAGGTTTATTTATAATTATTTATTAATTAATTGACATTATTTGTAATTTTGAATCTTTTGCTTATTTATTTTTGTAATATATTTGTTTAATATTATTTATAAAATAAATATATTACAAATAATCTTTCTTTCTTTCTTTCAATGCCTCGTCTTAATTCCGAATTATAATAATAAAAGTGTCCAGAAGAAGCTGCTTGTTTTTGCTGTCGGTACTGTCTGTGATGTGACAGTGGGACCATTTCACACCTTATCTTGTCCTAGATATTCTTTCCTGTCATAGCATCTCACTTGATACGAGCTATTTAAGGGGCAAGTGGTTGTTTTAAAGGTGTCCTATAATTTTATTAGAGCTGCCTAATACACTGGTTATTTTAAATGTGTTTTGTATTTTAACAATGAATACAAAGTTAAGTAAAGTCGTGAACAGAGTGAAAAGTGTGCCGGGCAGTTTTTATTCGACATTCGTGGAGTTTATAGGTGAATTTATTTTTTACCCTCAACAAAAAATCGATAATTTTATGGGTATATTGTGGTATATGTACTGAACTAATTTTTTTTGTGAAAAATGTATTGGCTGGCAAATCCTGTGGGTAAATTAGACTTGATAAAAATCATTCTTATGCCTTTGCAACGTATCAGATTTAGATATTATGTTAATTAGGTAACGAATGCTAACATCAAGGGAAAATACTTACAACATCCTTCCTTTTATATTCAGTAGGCATAATTAAATTCGACCCGCATTTATCATGAATTATGTATGATATGCTTACTCGACCATCGTAATTCATCGCATTGCACAGTGCTCTTAGGGTTGCCTTCGTGAATTGTTATATTTTTAGAGTTTGTCTGTGTATTAATTTAATATGGAGAAAACGGAGATAATTCATTTGCAAGGTAGGTTTATTTGTGTAAAGTAGGTCGATCAATACGCTGCTGTTTGCCGTGTTTGCCGTTATTTTTGGCATATTCTAGGTGCACTTTAGATAATTATTTCAATGGCACCGATTCCTGGGTGGCCGCCAAATTTAGCGATAATCTCGAAGTGAGCGTGACAGTTTCATTTAGGTTTATCTTTTGTCTCTTGGCCACCCGGAATTGACGCCAATATTTAATATGTCACAAGTAGGCGGGGAGATGGGTAGACGTGCTTTTTGATATTTGTTATAATAGTAATATTGTAAATTAATATTTTGTATGCCTTTTAAATAGGCTGAATACTGTGACATGTGCACACAGAGTTACCAATATACTTAGATGTCTGTGACATGTGAATTACTATAAGACCTGTAAGATTGTGTATTCTGACAAATAAATAATTGATTGATTGACTTTTTAACCGCCGTAGAGAGGAGCTGAAGTGGATTACAGATCGGATGGTCTTTGAGTCTTGTCCTTATTGATCAAACGACTGCATCCGATCCGTAATCGCCTCACTATAGCTTGCTACGACTTTCAAACTTTGATATGAAAGCACAAACATTCATAGAATTCAACAAGCCACAACATGGCTGGACGAGTTCAAGAAGATAATAATACAGGTAGTAAAAGCCCGCAGGCGTTCCTTCCTTCATGCCCGCAGCCATATAGTCTGGATGACAAATCCTATCATTGCTGTATCAACCGTTGAGTGGCAGAGTTATTATTAGATGTTCTAAATTGGTTGCTTCTCAGACAATTATAAACTAGTTAAGTGATAATCATAATTACTATTAATTACCCCAAGACCATATCGTAATACATTTTCTGTGATTTCGAGTTCAAACTCCCACTTTAAAAAAACGTCCGTTATAACGATTACCTACCTACTCTACGATTTAGGCCCGAACTATACGACGGTTCCTAGGCCGGTTCCAGTCTGCCCCGTATTTTATGTATCATGTTTTTGTCCATCACCTGAAGGTTGCCTGGAAGATATCGCTTAAAGCGATAAGGCCGCCTTCTGCACATTGTATTGTACCTCTCTTTATGTTGTATTTTTTGTTTTTGTCCCAGGTGTGCAATAAAGTATATTTGGATTTGTATTTCTATGGTACCGGTTCATATAAACTCATAAAAATGCACTGTCGACTACACGTACAACGGTTCCACTTGGAACCGACCTGATCGGTTCCTGAGCCGAGTGCGCGGGGCTAGAGTGCAACGCATGAGTTTGAATGCAGTCGACTACACGCCCGGTACCTAAACCGAACCTCCCCCTACCCTTCTTCCCCCTCCTCCCCCCACCCCTAACCCATAACTCTCCTCCCCCCATCTCCATGTGCTAGTTATGTAACTTTAATGTATACTTGCTTTTCTTGTTATGTTATTTGTTGTGTAATTAGTTTAACTGTAATCATGTTCCATCCCTTAGGTACTTACACATAACTTCATAATCATTAAACATTATATAATTGTCGGACGTATACCGGTAGCGAATGATAATTATACTTAATAATTAATACACTCCCCCCAGGGCGGATATAACCCTCTAATATTAATACAGTGAGGTGGGATGTCTATGGGCGACGGTGACCACTTTCCATCACGTGGCCCGTTTGCTCGTCTGCTCTCCTTATGTAATAAAAAAAAAAAAAAAACCCTGTTGAGAAACTAAAAAAAAACGCAGATTAACCGTACTGAATATAATACCTAAGCCCATTAAAGTAATTTAATTTGTGATTGCAGACTCGAGGACAGGCATCGATGGCGACGGCAGCACTCTCGACATGGGGAGCCGGTCCTCGCTCCACACCGGGCTGCACATGTCGGAGGACGAGCACTGGGAGATGAACTACCACGAGGCGTCCATCTACTTGGAGGTGACACGATAGAGCATATTCAATTTAAAGTAGGATTAATAATTCAATTTAGAGACAATCCGTGAGTAACAAGAACCGTATATAATGAAGTCTCGTGACCGTGTCATATATATCTAGCTAGAGCTATGGCGTAGTATTGGATAACATGTAAGGTCAAACAAGAATTGAATTATCATTTAATTAATGCCCAACCCCTGCGGGAAGGCGTTAGTTTATGTATGTTGCGGACCTATTCTAAAAATTATTTCACTAGTAGATATCTGTAAGTCCAAAATAGTGCAGAGGCCACGAAATTAGCCAAAAATTGCCTATTTCGGCCGATGCTTGTATAGTGCTTTTCTTAAAAAATGCGAGGAAATATAAAAAAATCGCATTCCAAATAACTAATTCCAAGTCAAAAGTACTAGGCGTCCATAAAAGGTAAGAAGTGTCGTTGTCAGTAGGAGCTGGAGCTGCTCGCGCTGGTGGTGACGCGCGACCAGAGCACGTAATCGAATGAAATCTCTTTAGTCCGCACCGCACTGCGTATTGATGTTACAATTCGAATTTTAAAAAATAAAAAACAAATGACGAGAGGATTCCTGGCCTTATCCCGGTAAGGATGTATGAAAATCCATTACTATCATCAATTTTTTTTTTAAAATTGGCTTCGAGACAGGAAGTATGTACTTCCCTGACTCAAAATTCGAATGTATTGAGCACATTTCGGAGAATCTTTGAGAAAAATTATTATACCAATAAGTAGGTATGTTTTGTAATTAGTACCTACATACTAATTACGTGCCTTGTCCCCAGGAAGGTCTGAACAACGAGAAGTTCGACTCGCACCCGTCCAGCCCCGAGGAGCTGCCCGCCTACCTGCGGGTGCACAACCCCTGGTACCACGGGCTGGACTTGCTGGCTTCACTCGTACTGATCTTGTTGGCCTTCTCCGAAGACCCGGCCGTGCCAGCCTTCGAGGTAGGTCGTTATTCTGCCCAGTCATCTTAGATTGGCAGATACAGAAATTCTGTACAACACGGTAATGGAAGACTGTGATCAAGAGAAGCATTTTCATATGAAATTATCAATTGAAAACCTTTGCCTTCAAAGAAGAAGCGACTTGGCGCTTTTGGGAATGCCTTCGATACTTATCTTGTTGAACTTTTTCATAGTGTATATTTTTCATTGCACGTGCGTGCAATGAAAAAGGACCACTTAGGTGTCTAAATGCGGGAACAGGAGTCAGACCTTACTTACTTACTTATTCCGTTGGCGAAACGACCCGAAGTGGATCTTGGCCTCCGATACTATAGAGCGCCATTTCTCTCTGTCCGGCGCCGTCTCGCACCAATATTCTGTCTGAAGCTCTCGGAGGTCCATCAGTGCCTGGGACGCCCGGGTCGTCGTCTGTTCAGCCGTCCCACATATGCTCTGTTTGCCGCTCGATCCTCATTCATTCTCAAAACGTAATCCAGCTAGCGGAGACGAGTTGCTTTCATTTTGCCGATTATATTAAGCTTTATGCTTGTAAAAAACTGCACTACTACGACAAATCAGAGACGAGTAAAACTAAGAGAGAACAATGGCGATTTTTTCTAGTGCTTGTGCTCTTGAATCGAACTCTCATTGCATTTAATTACTCGAGTTATTAAGCTTTTTAAACGGTGGAGGCCATCTATCATTCCGATACCCGGTCTCCACAAGCCTGTGTTTATTTCCAGTTGCCGGTGTGGGCGCACGGCACGATCGAGCTCCTAGCACTGGCTGTGATCGGCGTGGAGCTGCACCTCAAACTCAAGTGGATCGGCTGGACCACCATCCTCAAACACAAGCGGACCATGCTCAAGGTGCGTAGTGCTGCTGCTTTGTACAGTCGCGAACGTTAATTTGGTACCCACTTTGACACATTGAAACTTCAACCTGTCAAAGTGAACGTGGCAAGTTTTTATTTTATTTTAATTTAATCTATTTAAAATTGCTATGTCCCAACAGGGCTCATGATTGGTGCTGTAATTAGTTTTAAGACCTTGTAATACCCATGACAGTAAAAAAATATACGTCTAAATATATGTCTATTGTTGTACAATAATGTGTAAATAAATAAATAAAATAAATGATATGAAATAAATTAAGGTTCGTGATTGTAGGTACTTGTGAACAACTGTATCGTTGCTTTACCATGCATACACATGTTTTGGATCTCAATCTAGAATATACCTTATACCCAATACCCATGCAGGTACGAACACCCGCCCCTAAGAAGGACCCCCTGTCTCATATCATCAATAAAGAATTGGACATTTATTTAATCAAATACTACGACTGTAAAAAACGTCTTTCTGATTGGCTAAAACACTAAACTATGAGGAGATCGAGAATCTCCTTAAATACACAGATTGACACAGTTCATTATAGTATTTCTCCCCTTTTTACTTTAAATGAAACGTGGTTTACACCGATCCCAAGATATTGTTATCGCAGTTTTCATTTGACATCTCTCACTCATTTTGGCATAGATACATCTCTCTTGCACACACACATACACACCCTCACACACACCCTCTCTCTCCATCTCTCTCACACACACGCACATGTTATTCTTATTATTATATTATTAGTAAATAGGTACACAAATAAAGAGGTATGGAAGAGCGTGGCCCTCTGACACAGGTGTTGTTACACTTAAAAGAGGGCCTCCACAATTGGAAAAAAAATTATTTGTATCTTTTTGTTGATGAATAAATCTTTTTATTTATTTATTATTTTAGTTTCATGCCAACAGGCAATTCTTGAATCTATCGTTCCCAGACAAGGTAAACCTTCCTTTCACGCTTCCTCTTTCGTTTTCCAGGGTGTGACGCTACTAATAATGGTGCTAGAAGCAGTGGTAGTGCTGTGCAGACAGTCTTCACACTTCAGGGTGACGCGGGCGCTGCGCCCCATCTTCCTGGTGGACACGCGGCACTGCGGTGGCGTCCGGCGGTTCATCCGGCAGATCCTGCAGTCGCTGCCGCCTATTGTTGACATGTTAGGTTCGTGTTCCATGATATTGGCATCGATTCTGGGATGACCGCTAAGCGATATAGCTAAACGAAACGTACATAATCTAGTTTATGCGTGAGCGTGACTGTTTCATTTAAGTTTAACTTTTTTTATACTTGCACTCAGAAAAGACAAAACTCTTCAAAATTATCGTTGTTTATTGATAATTGGAATCTGATAACACTGGACGCTGGCAGTAATGGTCACCAATTGCCATTAAAAAAAAGTAGGTAACTTTTTTGACGGTCACCCGGGAATCGAAGCCAATATCTGCTTATGTCTTTGCTTTTCTATAAATTGTTGTCAACGTCTCTTTTTCAGGGAAGTATGTATCTACTGTAAAATTATGAAAAGGCAATGTTTATTCTTGGGTACTTTTGCCTCTTAAATCCGTCCGTATTTTGTTACACTGTATAAAGTAGTACAAAACGACAAAGCTATAATAATATAAACATCGTCGTTTAAAATATAATACTTAGTTAAGAACTTACAAAGTAAAGTATCACAAGAAATCTGGCAGTGACACCATATGGTCATTTCCATGCAATTTCTGTTACGAAAGGTAAAATAAATGCCCCTTTTCACCAACTTCTTTCGTCAATATTAATGTGCCAAAACCCTTCTTTTGTATCTACAATAGTTTCTTTTGTTGCAGGTCTACTAATGTTCTTCGTAGTGACTTATTCGTTGCTAGGATACTATTTATTCTCTGAACACGTGGACAATGGGCACTTCAAGACTCTGAGTGACTCTTTTGTTAGCATGTTCGTTTTGTTGACCACTGCAAAGTGAGTATTTTTGATTTTAATATTTGAATCTAGAAACTATTCGGGTTTGACATTTGAAGGATTCGAATATCCGAGGTTCTTTTTTATCTAATATTGCCGTGTCGTGCCGGTCATAAAGAATAATAATACCACCCCAACTCTTCCCGTGGGTGTCGTACGAGGCGACTAAGGGTCTTTGTGGAAACTATTTTACACCTAGTAGACGGCGATAAGCTCGCCACCTATGTCCACCAAATCCACGTGGATCACGTTTGTCCACCAAATCTTACGGCGAAATGTGGGAACAACCTATGATGAAGGTGATGCCTCTACCTCTACCCCCTCAGAGATTATGGACGTGAGAGTTATACTATACTATACCATACTATTATCTAATACTTCGGAAGAGTTTGGAATCCATCGAATCTGCTACTTAAATTAAAATGTTTTCTTGATGTTTTTTGAGCACTAATCAGGAAAATAATTTTGCTGTTTTATTCCAGCTTCCCAGACGTCATGATGCCTTCTTACCACATATCAAAGTGGTATGCCTTATTCTTCATCCTGTACATCATCACTGTACTCTACGTTCTTATGAATTTGGTAAGTCATTATTATCTTATCTTATGATAGAGGGCCGGGAATAATCCCAGCGGCACTTCGACCCTTGAGGATCTTTTGTGCCTACCCCATTTTACACACTGGTCATCTCAGTGTGCAGGTTTCCTCACGATGTTTTCCTTCACCGTTAGAGCAGTCGGTAAATGTACGTAAGTCTTTTGAAAAATACAAAATACTCGCCATTCTACTCGCCACTGTCTTTGCAACTTGCACTCGCCACTGTCCTTACCCACTTCGCTAAGCCCTTGCCCAATGTAAACCAGCCATAATAGAAAACAACCAGTGTATACAACGCTATTATCAAATTACGGTAACATTCGTTGCAAAGTGAATAAATTGACGAAAATCTGTTACGTGCAGTCTTGGGTCTTGGTCGAAGGCACCGCCGTAACTATATTGACCTTCATGGTAAGTCATTATTAACAGCATAAATATTTGAGCTAAACTGTTACAAAACTGATAGTTTTAGTTTTGACAGTGAATTTTTTTTTGGTTTTCATCCAAAATATATTCATTGTTGTCTTTAACCAAGATTCAGGGTATCCTGGTATTGGGCCTCTGTGGTTTATTTTGGTTACCATTGTCATGAGTTTGAATTCGACGCAAGTTAGCGTAGAGCAAAGAATTTTTAAAGCAAGTTACTTAAAATTTTCTTGGCGTAGAGTCACTCCCTGGGACTCCGCCATGTTTTAATGGTTAACGTGGCATTAAGTTTAATGTTCAGTTAACAACACATAAGGCTATAACCTTTAGTACTTTGTCGCTTTACCTTATTTGACAAATTCGTACGAATCATAACAAAATTTTATTGCGACAGTGTTCCACAGAGTATATAGCCTGATGTGTCTTCCACTGTACACTGTCCATCCTGGTTAAACAGGAGTCTGAATTAAAATTTTAAGTGATTGGCTCATGATTACTTCTGATGTTTCCTGATCCTATCCTATCCGGCTCGAAGGACCAAATGAAAAACAAAACGCAAAATGTTCAACGTCAAAAAAACAAAACACGATTTTATTTCTAAAGTCAGCACTGTTTGTATCTGATTTACATGACTTTAGAGAAGTCACGTAAATCAGATACAGCATCGGTGGCGTCGTGGCTAGGACGTCGGACTCCCATGCGGGAGGTCTGAGTTCGAAATCAGGCAAAGCCACGTACTAATGAGATTTCGGTTTTTTCGAAAGACTTACGTACATTTACCAACTGCTCTGACGGTGAAGGAAAACATCGTGAGGAAACCTGCATACTGAGATAACCGGAGTGTGAAATGGGAAAGGCAATGGCAATCCACCCCATTAAATCTGCCACGAGAGTCGTTCTATGTGATTAATTCTTTAGAATGATCACGACCCTCAGCAATGAGGAACACGACTTAGAAGAGAGAGAGAGAGAAGTCACTTGACATTCTGTCTGTTTTCTTGCAGATGTTAGCCGTAGTATACGAGACGTTCACACGGATAGAGCGCGAGAAATGCCGCGCGCTGCTGCTCCACAGGCGGAGGGCGGCGCGACACGCGTTCAGACTCTTGGTGTCACGTCGCGCGCCCCACGCGGTGCGGTTGAGGCACTTTGTGGGGCTCATGAGGCACTATGCTCCGCACTACAGTAAGTAGTGACTATTTTCTATCATATATATGTGTAATAGCGCATCGAAAACCCTCTTGTAATAAGTGGGAGCGAACGAAGTGAGCTCTATCCGCGCTAATTTAACATAATTTATGGATTAAGTTAGAAGGGGCAGGAGCGGGCGGAGCGAGCTCGAAAATTCACGTAGTTTCGACGCAGATGATAGATTAGAAGGTTAGGGTGTGAGCGAACGAAGCGAGCTCGAAAATTCGCGTGGTTTGACGCAGGTGATAGGTTAGGTTAGGACACTAGGAAGGACACCCTTGTACTAGTGCACCCTATAAACAACATTTTAAAAATACTCGCCTACACGTAGCGCCACCACTGCGGACCATACTCGCAAAGAGTCTCCGAGCCCTTCGCCAATCTGATAACGTCTGTTCCCTCCACAGGCGGTCTGGACGTGTACCTGATGTTCAAGCAGCTGAACCAGTCCTGTTCGGGCGGGCTCTCGCGGCACGAGTTTGCGAATGTCTACGAAGTGTTCGCGCTGCGCTGGGCGCCGCAGCAGTCGAGGGCGCCATGGTATGACAAGAGTAGGGGTAGACGCGGTGCTAGCTCAACTTTTGGGGTCACAAAAAACCCCTAAAAACCCCCTATAGTCCCCAAAGGGCGGGTGTTCAGTGCCCATAACTGACCAACTGCCATTATTATTGTTTTTAAATTCGTGTGTTGATGTTTAAGTTAAGTTTAACCCTTTGATATTTTTATGATGTTTACTTTGAACCTGTAGGTAATTGTAAACTACATATAGTTACTAAATGCCTGGTGTTTTATAATATAATTATTGTAATAAAGAAATAAATCATAAATTATGGGGTCAATTCTGAAATCGCGAAAAAATCAGCTGTTCCATAAAAAAACTCAATATCTACATGACCAAAAAAATGTATGAGACATCTGATTTTTGATTCGCGATTTCAGATTTGGCCCCATAGTGAAAGTTTTTCAGTTATGATATACTGAACACTATAGGGACTATAGGTTTTTTTTACCCCCTGTACTTACAGGAATGTGCCGATTTTGGGGTCGCGGCGAATTTTAGTTTCTTTTCTATTGAGTCCAAGATTAGGCGAGGGGTCACATGACCCCTTTGTCGTTGTTTGTTTCCTTTTGAAAGCTCCGTTTAGTCCAGTTTAACTGATTTCGTTTAGTCCAAATGTAAATTTTCTTTCGTGTATGGGACGGATTACGAAAGGTTGCCTGGAAGAGATCGCTTTAAGCGACAAGGCCGCCTTTGTACATATCGTGCTACTATTCCTGTAGTTTATATTCTTTTCCGGTATTTGTGTACAATAAAGTGTTTCTATCCATCTATATACAATATCCCTACCGCCAATGGGCAAGTATTTCGGCCATCTCAGAATTGACGCCATTTGACTCATTAAATTAATATTTTTTTTAAATTTATATTTGCTAGGTACGCGGAGTCAGTGCTAGAGCCATTGGGAAGAGCTGCCGCGGCCGCCGTACGCTGGCCCTACTTCGAGTACCTCATATGTGAGTATACGGACCTGGTAAATCTGGTCGACATAATGTCAAAAGAGGAGATGATAAGAATCTGGACTTCCAATACGAGGTGGAGGTCTGGGTCGAACCCAGGTCTCGCTTTATCGTGTACATAGCGTGACGTATCTTAATTTTTTTAAAGATATCTTGAAGTATTTTTTCTCCTGACTCCTGAAATTTTAAAAAGAGAGGTTGGCAATGATACAAATGCACATTTATACGTAGCCAATCAACATGTAGATACGTTCCTTTCCACCAAATCTTTTTTTACAGTTCAGACTCGCGCCACGCTGTCTTAACAGATTTTTTAAGTCTGCTATTTTGAAACGGCCATATGATGCCATGACATCATCACAATTTTACTATAGCTCTGAGAAATTATATTAAATTAATCCAAATAACGAGAAATTTGTGATATCTTCAAAAATAACGTTTCGTTTTGTTCTTCTGTTTACGGAGTGTGCTCGTGGCTCCGTCTTCGCAACGCTTTGCGTTTTATGTCATATTGGCCTCCTGGTCTGATGCTAATGATACTGAAATTCAAGCTTGTCTCCAGGCGCCCTGATCGTCGGTAACGGCGTGGCGATGGTGCTGCGAGTGTTCGAGGCGGCTGGTGACCTGCAGGACAGTGCCCGGCTGTTGTGCGCTTCGTGGGACACCTGGCTGTTCTTGACGCGTAAGTACTTTTCTTCTAAAAATTCACAAAATAAACTTTTCCCATACCTGTAGGAAAACATCGTGAAACCTGCATGTCTGAGGACATTAAAAAAAACCGAACGCGTGTGAAATCCACCGCACAGCACTGGGCCCGCTCGGTGGATCATGGCCCGTATCCCCTTGTGCAAGGGGAGACCTGTGCCCCAACAGTGGGGACATTAATAGGCTGATGATGATACTTTCCTTATGTTTTTTGTGATTTCTGACTTTTCTAGTACTCTAACCTCAGTTGGTCCCATAGAGTCTTTTCATCCCTATAAGAAACAGGATCGATTGACACCATAATAAGAAAACGTGAGAAATTCTTTTTTTCTTGAATATACCATATTTTTTTTCAAAATCTGATTGCATTTTTTCTGTAATTTCTCTGGTTGTAATCTGTTGTTTACCCAATAAATAAATTTAAGAAATTAAAATTAAAGATCAGCCGCAGCCTGAGATAGGAGTTGTGACCCTCGTTCCGGGTCGTTCCTGGTGCAAAGGTTGGCCATAGCGATCCAGTGCGCTAACGCCGCAAGCGTCATGGGCACCTTTGCATCGGGAGCGGCAAGGGGGAGGTTTATCTTTCATTACAAGAATATATTTTGGACTTATTTGTATTTGAATTAAAAAAAAATATTTCCCTCAGTGTTCCTGCTCGAAGCCGGTCTCCGCATGATGGCAGTAGGGCTATCCTCGTACCTGGAGAGCGGATGGAACGTGTTCGACCTGAGCGTCACCTTCATGGCACTCATGGGCGCTGTACTACTCAGCATCGCGCCTCATTTTTTCTTCGTTGTCATGTTCCGTCCACTGAGGTATGGTTCCGCCCAACTGAGGTATGGCTATAATTAGCTAATAACTAAACAATAGGGTATTTGACTTTTTTTTTATTGCATCAATCAACTTACATGGACATCCTGAAGATGGATCTGAAATCCGTTTATCGATATCTCGACTAACATCAGCTGTATTAATGATTATAGTTAGTAGTGGGGGATGCTCTGTCCCTTTCTAGCAAAACAGTCCTTAATAAGAAGACAAGGACCTGCTTGTATGGCGTTACATAACAGTGACGTCACAATTATCTATTGCCAACTCTTTCTACCGTCTGATTTTTGATTGCCTGTAGCTATTTTATTTTTCAACGGATTTTAATTCTGTTTTCACATTTGGCCATCAATTTATGTCTATTTTCCTATTTTTATGAAATGTGTTTAATATTTGATACTTGTCAAATACCCTATTATTGCCTTTTAAATCGTCTGCAATAGACGTGTGGTACGTGGTAGTACCACCCTCTTATCTATTTCTGCCGTGAAGCAGAAATGCTTGCATTGCTGTGTTTCGGTTTGAAGGGTAAGAGAGTCAGCGTAATTTCCGGCACATGAGGCAATCCATCTTAGTCCTCAAGGTTAGCAGCGCATCGAAAACCCTCTAATAATAATACAGTGAGGTGAGATGAGTGGTCACCACTTACCATCAGGTGACCCGTTTGCTCGTCGGCTCTCCTTTTTAAATAAAATAATAATTAAGACATGATGATTGCTAAAGGACTTTTGGTTTGGTTCTATTCTCGCATTCTGACCGATATCTATAGGTATTTATCGGCGAGAATACCCGATAATATTCTCATAATGCGGTCTATTCTCGCTGACACACTGTTTCAACCAAAATATTCTCACCTACAGATTATACGGTCCATTCAATAGGACATAAAACGCAAAGCGTGGCGTAGATGGAGCCACGAGCACACTCCGTAAACAGAAAAGCAAAACGAAACGTCATTTTTGAAGATATCACAAATTTCTCGTTATTTGGGTTAATTTAATTTTTCAAAGCTATTAGTAAAATTGTGATGTTATCATGACATCATATGGCCATTTCAAAATAGCAACCTAAAAAATCTGTTAAAACAGCGTGACGCGAGTCTGAGGGGTAAAAAAAAAGATTTGGTGGAAAGGAACGTATCTACATATTGATATTTGGCTTTATGTGCTAATTTAAAGTTTATTATTATTTCACAAAAATCTTGTAAAATATTCTAATATTAATCAAAATCGTTAGTGGAAAGGAAAAAATGCTAAAGCGCCAAAATGGAGGTTTTGGGAATGAGATTTAAAGTATTTAGATAAAAAATTATTTCCCAAAACCTCCATTTTGGCGTTTTAGCAATTTTTCCTTTCCACTGACGAAATTATTGTTATTGAAACCAATAAATTATTTTAGATTAAGATTAGAACAAAATCTTATTATTTACGTAATTGTGCTAGTGGCGCCTCTAGTGGTAAACATTGCAGGATTATCTCCTATTCTCGCCCCCAGGCTGCTGCGGCTGTACAAACTGAAGAAGCGTTACCGCGACGTGTTCGGCACCCTGGTGCTGCTCACCCCGCTGATGTCATCCGCCGGCTGCGTGATGCTGGTCATGTACTACTTCTTCGCCATTGTCGGTATGGAGCTGTTCGCAGGATACGACCTGAAGAATTGCTGTGTGTGAGTATTGCGTTTGCTGTTTATATTGTAAATTGGGGACCTGATTTTTTTTTGGATTTCTGTAATCTACTTATATTGGGTATTTGATTAATTTTTATTGCATCAAGCAAATTACATGGACATGAAGATGGATACAAATACAAATATACTTTATTGCACACCCGGGACATAAACAAAACATACAACATAAAGAGAGGTACAATACAATGTGCAGAAGGCGGCCTAATCGTTTTAAGCGATATCTTCCAGGAAACCTTCAGGTGATAGAAAATCATAAGATACATAATATACGGGTGCAAAAGGCGTATGAAATAAATACTACCCTCAATTAAAAAAATAACAATAACCAAAAAAAATGCAAACCTTTGCAAGCTGCAATGCAGTAGTAATAATATTACGTAAATACTATAATATAAAACTATGGATCTTAAATTCATTTTTCGATATCTCAACTAATACCAGATACATCCTTTTCACTCTCTTCTACACAAACACGCTCACTCACATTTCCAATAAACACATCCATATACACACACACCAACATTTATTTCTCCCTATAGGCGTTGTTTTAAAATAGGAAATCTGTAATTGGCAGTAAGTTTTATTAATGGACATTTTTGTTTTTCTATTTAAGTGCTGTGGATTTTGTAATATATAAATAAAAAATTAATTAAAAAAAACTTTATAGCAAAATCGGATTATTTTGCTATAAAGAGACGGAGTTTTTTTAAATCGTGACGCCATAAATTAAAAAAAATTATAGCTACCTTTTTACCTTCATATTTCCAATTGCACGAGTTTCTGCCGCGCTTTTGTCGCGTCCACACCAACTTTTTTTCGTTGTCTTGCAAATTGTGTTACAGTAGTGCTTTTCAAGTAAGAATGGTGTTTTTTATTCGAAGAACGTCTACAAGATGTGATTAATGTGTGGGACAGTGAAGTAAAGTCAAATAAGACGCTGCACCCCGATCCGTACTTGGCTGGATTTTGAAGAGCCACACTGCGTCCGGGACGCCTTCTTATTTGGTTCGGATGGCGCAGAAGTGTGGAAGATTCTCCCAGATAGCATTGAAATGTGTCACACCAGCATTTTATTGAAGACTTGCAAGAGTTGTTTACATCAGACATGGCTGTATGGGCTCAGTTCCCTTTGCCTTAAAAAAAAACAACAATTTCCAATTGCACGTAGCTATTTCATAATTAAACGAATTTCAATTCTGTTTTCACATATGTCCATTAATTATCTCTGTTTTTTAATGTTTATGAAATGTGAAATAAATGTTTGTATTAATATTATTCACACAACATTAATTAGTGGAACAACGTGGCTTGTGGAAAGATGTTTTTATAGCGTCAAGGAATTTTCGGACGATAAACGATAATGATTCTATGTAACATGAAATGTATGTTAATTTATATAGGTAATGTATGTGTGATGTAATGAGTGTATTCCAAGTACTTGAATTTAATGAAGTTAACTCTAAAATATTTGCATGCCAAAGCTGGCGAAATATGCGAGACCTAATATTTAAGATTTGTCATCCAATGATGGTACATTTCTGGAGAATAAACAATTAATTCATTCATTCATTCATTGCTGAATGTATATTTATATTTTAATTGGATTATTATTAACATTTTTTAAATTTAATATTACTGACATTGTTTAAATTTTAATGACATTCTCTTTATCTTTTCTGTTTCTTCTCAAAATCTGTATAAACATTATTAACTTGTGAATTCGGTGTGTATGCCTGTAAAGTTTAGTGTGACATGTTTATGCAACTATATCTGCAATATTTGTAATTCTTACCTAAACTATTACACAATAAATCTTGTCTTCCATCCACACATATAATACCATGTAAACACACACGCACCACGCCATCACCCTCCCACACACTCGGTACCTCACATACACACTAATATCCTCATTCATACAAACAAACACATTCATACAACACAACACGCACACACTGTTTCTTTCTTCGTCCGTGCAGTCGCTGAGGGCCAGCTGAAAATCAGCGCTGTGGCTTGCCTCAGCATCATGCTGAGCTGGTGTACCCTTTTTGGCACTGTACCGCACCGGATGTTTTGTGCTGCATGTATTAATCTTTGTATACTTCTGTATTGTGTTCTATATTCTGGTGTTTAGTGCTAAATAAACGTTGTGAATTTCAATCTAATCTTACTAAAATATATATTGTTGTACAGTAATACAACAGTGGAAGACTTCTACAAATTCTCGGAGAACAGCACGACGTCGTTCGGCTACTACTACCTGAACAACTTTGAGAACCTCATCACAAGCGGCGTGACGCTGTTCGAACTGACGGTCGTCAACAACTGGTTTATCTTGATGAACGCGTACGCCAAGGTCGCGGGACAGTTCAGTAGAATCTACTTCATGGTAAGTGGATAAATAAAATTGAAAAAAATATCATTATATATTTATAGACAGGCAGCATATATGCTGATGCGTCTATGTCATAGTGTTGGAAAGTTGTAAGTTCTTAGTTTCATTTTATAGATTTCACAGTTCACAGTTTTAACACAGTCAGTCATTGTTATTTATTTAGATTAAATGTTTGCACTAAATCATTCTTTTGTCATATCATAATATTAAAATTAGGGTTATTTATCACTGCTTTTTAAACCAGTTGTCTAGTCTATTTTGAAAGGAGTTCACTGTTCATTAAATTAAATTGTAAATTGTACTTCACTATTTTCTTTCGGCGACTTCGATTCGGCGACCGTCCTCCGGTGGACGACTTGGTCGTTGGCCGAAGTCGTCCAACGTCATTATCTCGATTACAACCAAGAGATCGTTCCATAACCAGTTGAAATAATTCACGTTGACAACTGTGCATGTTCTATTACCGCTTTAGCAGCTAAAAAATTAGCAAACTTTTATTCAAAACGAGCAATGGAACGTTGACAGCTGTACGCTGTAGTTTTAATTATAATTTAAACAGGTAATGCTTTATCTTAGTATACAGGTTTCCTCGAAATGTTGTACGTGTAGAATGCTGAAAGTGGAGGTGGTAGGTGGTCCGTTTGCTCGTCTGCTCTCCTCATACAACAACAAAATGTTTGCAGGTGTTCTACCTCTACACGATGGTGGTACTGACCATCGTGGTGGCGAGCGTGCTGGAGGCCTTCCGGTTCCGGATACAGTACAAGCGGAGTACCACCAAGAGGGACGGTGAGTCACTCGGCACTGCACATTGCGTAGTCCATGAGCCCTTAGGAAGGGATCCGGGTTCCGGGTAAAATCGGTATCTGTCTCTTTCTTACTGTGGTTTTAGTACAGCCGACCACTAGCTAAAGTATACGAACGAAGGATCAAGACCCGAAGCCCTTTCTAAAAATTCACGAACTCGCCCTGACTTTAAACAATATTTTTTGTCATTCGTGTTCGTATAAACACGAAGACGGCTGACAGCTAATAAATTTATTTATCGTATGGCCATACGATAAATAAATAAATAGCTATTAATGAGTTAAATGTACTATACTTATTACAATAATAACTTGAAGTGACAATGGTTCAAAGGCACGAGACTTCGTCGCAAGCGTCGTGCTATTCCTCTATGTCGTAGTATGCTCGTTGTGACAGGAATGATTTGATCTTCTGGATGTAACTTGCATTTGAGTTTGCACTTGATTTTGTCTGTACCAGTGGCGGTAGCGAGCTTTTGAAAAGGATTTAGGGCTCCAAAAGTCATAGGACTAATATGAATTCGCGCCGAAGGTCGCACTTCATCTAGTCATAGATCGAAACAGGTGATTTGGATTAGGTTAGGAGGTTAGGGCGAAAGCGAGCGGAGCGAGCTCGAAATTTCGGTGCCGATCCGGCAATAATATGGATTAAAATGATAGAGCAGAAGCGAGCAAAGCGAACTCGAAATTTCTGAGCAGTTTGGATACAGATGATGAATTAGGTTGGAAATATAGGGTGTGAGCGAGTGAAGCGAACTTGAAATATCGGCACGGATCCGACACAGATGATTTGAAAGAAGGCTAGGGCAAGAGTGAGCACAGCGAGCGCGGAATTTTAGACTAGTATTATCAATCAATTAATCATCTCGAGACGGCTCACACAAGGTTCATTTGATTTGTTCAGACATGGCTCCCATGCCCCCGGGGATCCGCCAATACTCTGTGCTGTGCTATTATTTATAATTTACAAATTGATTGCAGAGGAGAAGTTATTGCACGAGGAAGTGCACACGAACTGGGAGGAGGCGCAGAGACTGGGCGCGGGCGGCGAGCTCGCGGAGGGACTGAGGCTGTACCTACCTCCAGGAGTGAGTAGCATAGATCTTATAGAAGGGTGCATTGTCTATGGCCCAGCGTTCATTCATTAGAGAGTGAAACCGCAAAAAGAATCAGCTGTATGGAATAGCTGCTTTTTTTTAATGATTTCAGTGTTGGTCCCATAGTGAAAGTTATTCTGTTATGGATACTGAACACCCCCCTTTCGGCTCCATAGGGTTTTTTTATTACATTCGGTAAAATCAAAACAAAACTGTAATAATTATGTTATACGGTGCCGGCCCCAAAGAATAGCACCACCTCAACTCTTCCCGTGGGTGTCGTACGAGGCGACTAAGGATCTACACCTAGTAGACGGCGGTAAGCCTCGCCACCTATCACGTTTGTCCACCAAATCTTACGGCGAAAAGTGGGAACTACCTGTGATTGAAGGTGGTTTCTCTATCTACCCCCTCGGGGATTATGGACGTGAGAGTTATGTATGTATATGTGTAATACAGGTGGCCGTGACATTCATCGGGTCGCGGCCGCGCACCAAGGAGGTGCTGCAGCGCCGCATGTACCAGAACGAGATACAGAAGTGGCTCGCTGAGGAGGACGACAGCGAAGGTATGTCCACGGAGAAAATACCTATATCTTGCCAATAGCCAAGTATCGAAGATTAAATGCGTTTCATAAACAAGATAATTACTACCCTTTTTTGAATACCTTCTTTTTGGGAAATCATTGACTCCTAAGATACAGGTTAGAGCGTCTGTGGCACAGTGACTAGGACACCTGACTCCCATGCGGGAGTTCCGCGTTCGAAACTGTGCAGTGCCATGTCCCAATGAGTTTTTCGTGTTTTTCGAAGACTTACGTACATTTACCGACTGCTCTAACGGCGAAGGAAAACATCGTGAGGAAACCTGCACACTGAGATGACCAGTGTGTAAAATGGGGTAGGCACAAAAGATCATCAAGGGTCGAAGTGCCGCTGGGTTATTCCCGGCCCCCTATCATATGATAAGATAAGATACAGGTTCGCCTAGCTTTTGAGCCAGGGTTTCAATAAAGATTATTTTATTATTTATTGTTAAAAACACATAAAATTGATGGTCAAATGTGAAAACAGACTTGAAAATTGAATAATAAAATGGCTACAGACAATCAGAAATCAGAAGGTAGAAAGAATAATGCAAATGAAGAAAGATCATGAATGTAGAAAGAAAAATAAGAAAAATGTTACTTAAACTATAGTTGGGGTTCAAAGATTTCGGGGGTTTTGATTTTATGAAGATTCATGTCCAAAAAGCACCAATTTCGTATAAGTTGACGAGGAACAAATTTTGATGGGCGCCATCTGTTACGAAAATCGAAAAAATCAAGGGAGCCCTTACAGGTTTTAGGGGCGAAACTACAGCGCCCAACAGGTTTCATTTACTACTTAATAACCAGTATTTTTTCCTTCCCAGGCCTCCCCCCCTCCGCGACCATGACATCAAGCACGGACCCGCTGGCTCCCCCTCTGATCCAGCAGCCCGAGGGGGCCCCCCACCTGCGCGACGGGTATCAGTTGTAGAACGCGGCGCGAGCTGCCTGCTACGACGCCTTCCGCGGACGACTGGCCGCGCTCTTGGGAGATCTCAACGCGTTATGATTTACTAGCATCGATTCCGTGTGGCCGCCTTTCCTAATGATCGTTAAACGAAATATCCTGCGGTTTTTTCTCCCGCGCTTTTGTGGCATCCACGTCAGCTTTGTTTCGTTTTGTCTAGCAAATTGTTTTACAGTAGTGCTTTTCTAGTAAGAATGGTGTTTCTTGCTCTAAGTACTTCTACAAGATGTTAATAATATGTAGGACAGTGAAGTAAAGTCCAAATAAGACGCAGCAGTCCGATCTATACTTGGCTGGTTTTTGAACAGTCATATTGCGCTCGGGACGCCTTCTTCTTTAGTTCGGATGGTGCAGAAGCGTGGAAGATTATCCAAGATAGCATTGAAATGTGTCACACCAGCATTTTAATGAAGACTTGAAATAGTTGTTTACATCAGACATGGCTGTATGGGCTAGTTCCCTTTGCCTTAAAAAAACAAACAACAACAACGAAGTATTCTGCTTACTTGTATACAATCATAGTATATGTGCGAGCGTGACAGTTTCATTTAGGTTCAGCCCTTTAGCTTTGACGGCCACCCCAGAATCGAAGCCACTGAATTTGGGTGACGTTCCTTTTTCGACCGGAAATCTCTTGGCCTCGACTACACGCATCCGTTTCCAGTTCCGGTTCGGTTCGCTACAACCAATCACTTACGTTCCGCCCTCCCCGGGCTCCCTGCACTTGAAGTCAGCGCTTCTTGATTGGATGCAGCAGACCGAACCGGGGCTGGAACCAGACGCGTGTAGTCCAGGCTTTTAACCTTTGCGCGTGCCAATTTACACAATAACTTTATGCACGGGTGTGCGTAACGCCTTCAAGGGGTTAATAAAAGCTTTGTTTTATCAGTCTTAGAACTGTGTCATCAGCTCGTTAAGTCACTAAGGAAGGAATGGAAAGCCCAAGTGTTATCAGAGTCAGCCCTCGCTTTAAGAGCTAATTTAGCAAAGAGCTGTTAGTACAACCACGGAGCACTCGCTCTGCTGTCCCGCGTGTCCGACCACCTGCACGCGGGAGGACCTTTTCGAGGCCAACCAGAGGGCTACCGATGTGGCTGCCTTCTGGTCGGGAAACATTTAGTAGGGATCATCAACTCGAAAGAAGAAGAAGCAGTTAGTTATTGATGAAATCAGTTGAGGGCTGAGGGCTGATTCAAAGTATAATTCAGCCTTCCATTTAGAGCTTATTGAGGCTATACATATATACGAAGATTCACTGAGTGTATGGCGACGTTAAGAACTGAATAACTTGCCCCCTTTGCGGTAGCTATCAGACTAGTATTTTAGAGACGTTTCAGAGCTGTTATTTTAAATATTAACTGCATCGATGTCTATGGATAGGCATTTATCAAATTATATAATTATAAAAATTATATAATTTATAAATCAAATTATTCAAAAAGCAGGGTGGCATAAAATATAAAATAATAATTTTTATATAGACGACAAATACTTAATCTTATGGATAAAAAAATAGCAAACAAGGGGGGGTTTGTTTATTTGTTCGTTTGTAGTCGTTTGTACCAGGCGCGGGGAGGGGTTCCATCCTTATGTTGTTGATATCCCATCTGCTCGTACGAAGCGATTTGCTTCTTCGTTCATTATGCGAACGGCTAAGGAATAGAACAGCCTGCCGGCGTCTGTATTACCCGAAACCTACAACGTTAGGATCTTTAAGGCCAGAGTGAATAGGCATTTACTGGACCCGCATGCTCCATCGTCGACCTCATCGTCGCTTACCATCGGGCGAGATTGAGGTCAAATGCGGGTTTAGTAGCGGGTGTACACAAAAAAAATACACAGAAAATAAAAAACAAAATTAAAATATGCTTATCCCTTAGCTTATCCCCCTTCATACCTACTCCATATACGTCGATGTCTTGTAATAAGTATTATGAATGGTATAATGTTACAACAACTGTGATAAACAGAAATTAAGTTTGCGCGTTTATATAATTTATTTTGCTTTAAAAATAATTTTATTATTATGTTTTATTTAATTTTTTAAATTAAATCAAAGTATTTTATTAGTTTTTAAGCAATTTTTTTAATTAAATCAAATTATTTTTTAGTTTTTAAGCAATGACTCGAATTAATTTTATCGAAAAAATTTGGGATTACGAGTATATATTTATTTTTTTGGTTGTTTTGATTACCAAAGGTTTATTTTCGAGCTAGTTTAAGTTTTAAGTACATTTTATTGTTAAGCCTGGTTTTATTGATAGCTAAAGGCGGGTCTCCACTCGAGTCGATTTGTTTTGAAGTACCGTCTTAAGGAAGGCAAAATACGATTGATTATAATATTTATAATAATTAGAAAGTAGATGGAGAATATATTGCCTTTTATAGAGTTATTAGAATAATTAACGTATAATTCATACTCAGACCAATAAATAGTTTTGCATATTATGTAGCTACAGTGCGTGAGCTTTTAGAAAAAGGTTCGGGTCTTGAGACTTCGGTTATTGATAGCGATACGCGAATGTACTAAGACTGTAGTAAGAAAGAGACAGAGATCTGATACCCGAATCCCATTCTAAGAGCTCACGGACTGTAATATTTGTTCGCTTTTAACTCCGGAAACTTATCCATTACAATTGAATTTGAGTAAATATAAGTTCATAATATACTTGTCAGGATTGTATGTACAGTGAAAGACCACCACAAGTTATATTCTGTGGAACGCTGTTGTAATAAGGTGTTGTTATGATTTCTTGACATTCTTATGAATCTGTCAAAAAAGGTAAAACAACAAAGTATAGAGTACTTTGTCGTTGGCTACTGTACATGTGTAAAAAATATTCACCGGACTTTTTAAAGTAAACACGTTCAGATTAATTTGGTCCACTTTCCCAAAAAGTTCACTTCCGAAAATATGAAAGTGGACTTGTGGGGCTGAACGCACCCGCGAAATAAAAGCCAGGTCTTGGAGATGAGGAGCAAGAGGTATTTTACTGGACACCACACGAGCTTGACATCGCGAGTATTTTCAAAAGCGGCGGTTCACGCCTGCGCCGATGTTATGGTGGGAAGCCGCCATAGACTTTATGGGAAAGTAGATATTTTGGGAGTAAACAGTAACCTGCCGGCGTCTGTGTTTCCCGAAACCTACAACCTTGGGATCTTCAAGGCCAGAGTGAATAGGCATTTACTGGACCCGCATGCTCCATCATCGACCTCATCGTCGCTTACCATTAGGCGAGATCGAGGTCAAATGCGGGTTTAGTAGTCAATAAAATCACTTCGGGAAGTGGATTTTTTGGGAAAGTGGACAAAATAAACCTAAACGAAATATGCCAGTTTAAACTTTGTAAATTTACGGAATTATTTTATTTAGGTAATATGTATTATTATGAAAAAAAAAGTATTAATATTATTAAAAAAAAGTAAGTGTATGATATCAAATACTAATGTATTACGTTTTTAACAGCGGTTTTAATTGTAAAAAGTTACGATACTGTAGAATAGTAATTGAATGTGATAATGATATGAGTATCATAGCATAGCATAATGGAACATGCTTTAGCTAATTTTATTTAACTTTTTTAATTTATATTTTATTTATTTTCTAGACCAAATTCGCTACTCAGTATTAATTTTGTTAAAGAAATAGTATTAATTTAAGAAACAAAAATTATGATTTTCTGAAAGTAATATAAACCATATTTTGTCATTAATTTCGGTATTTTTTAAACGAGATATTAATTTAGTAAACAAAGTAGATATACGTTTGTGATACGAAATATAAATCATTACATTACTTGTTGGCATTGCAAGAAGCTTCCCTAAAATCTGGCTACCTTAACTCTAGTGCCGTCACTTTCTAGTGCTGTGACCAGAGCTAAGGCGTAGAATTGCGATAGCATGTATTTTAGTGAAAACTAACATTAAGTGTGTTTCATGCAAGTTAATATAATATTATTTTTTTAAATTTCAAAGGTGCTTTTTGCTAAGATACGAGAGCATGTGCCGAATGCGGTCTTGAAACGTGGAGGAAAGAATTCTAATTCAGACTAGCCCTAAAATTCTTTCCTTTATTTACTCGTACAGCAAGATATCAGTCAGTTTTTTTCTTCAGCCTTTTTATAAGGAAATCCAGGGTTTGTATGATGTAACATAACATGGAGTAAGCGATAATAAGAGTGGAGTTTTTTTTGTTGTTTTATTTTTGGGATTAGCATACGTTCGGCGTTTTCATATAGTCATACTAATCAAAATCAAATCAAACTTTATTATTATTAGTAAGTACCTTATAGTACATTTTTACACCGTCATGTTTTACTCTACCACCACTTCGTAAGGTGCTGTAGCTGAAAGGAAAGAAGCGGCGCAAGAAACTTTCAGCAGCACATCTTTTGAAATAAATATATCTTACAATAATTATGAATACAATCATATACACAATGTGCAGAGCTGGAGCTGGGTTTAGGACCAAGTCTCTTTATCATTTAAGTAGTCATTTATTTTATAATAACCCTTTTTTACATAAGATCCGTCTTATGTGGGTCTTAAATGTTTTCTCTGTCATATTTATTACAGTGTCAGGTATCTTATTATAAAATCGTACACAGTGACCCATAAATGATGTGTTTACTTTACTAAGTCTAAAGCGTATTAAAGAAGTACAGTACCGATAGGCACAAACATGAGTGGCTAACCCTAAAGGGGTTAGAACACTCTAAGAAATTAATTGGGGACAAAGTCACAGGCTGGAACAGCAAGGTCTGGGGGCTGAGTAGACGTCAAGTGCGTCTACTGGTCGGTGCCTTCACCGGTCACTTTAGCACCAATGCCCACCTACACAAGATGAAGCTGACTGACAGCACATCTTGCAGAGCCTGTGGTGAACAACTGGAGACCGTTTCACATCTCCTATGTGAATGTAACGCTTTCGCGGGAAAAAGGATGGGTCTGCTAGGCTCTGCCTATCCGGACCCAAGGGAATTCAAATCCCTCCCACTAAGACGCATAGTCTTGCTCATGCACGACATATTCGGTGATGTGGTCAAGGGATAGGTACAAGGGGTTGAACACAAAAGATCCCCATGGGTCGAAGTGTCGCTGGGAGCCTCGGCCCCCATCCAAAGATAAGATAAGTCTAAAGCGTGGGACTGCAAGTTTGTTTTTATTCCTGCTATTGAAATTATTGTTATAACGAATTAGTATGACTATATGAATTAGTATTAATAACGCCATACATTTATGTTGGCCTGTTTTTCTTTCCATTTCGTATCACGTTTGTTTTTGCATTTTTAATGTTCATTCCGTCGATTTTTTTATAACTTTAGTGAAATTAGACTAATTTTATGTTGGCTCCACATTCGCGCATACAATTCTTGCCAACACACCGTGAACCCGCGCGAATGGACGCCTTCTCTGTTCTCGTTCGCAAACTCCACCTCAGACTGCGCTAGTCGCGGGCTGTGACCACATTCCCGTTCGCGGGCGTTCTCGCCTGTTCGCGCCGCGAATTTAGAGCCGGCTTTAGGTAACATTTGGTTCCTTTGTCTTCCACGGTTATTCCTAAGTTATTGTTTTTTATTATTATTATGATTATAAAGTAACAGTATTAATTCGTGAATTTCATGTGATAGTTTTATTTAACCTAATACGCAAATATTTCGTTTTTATTTCACAAAGACACTTGATGCTTTGTTCGTTCAGGATCTAGTTAGCACGATGCTGGTACCCAGGAACTAAAAAACCCTATCAAAAGGGCGCCGTTGGTAGTTTTATAATCTATGTTATGGAGTTCGCTATAAAAAACTTAGTACAGTCGGCCTCTAGCTAATGTATACCGTCTTTCTGGAATCTGAAATGAACCTTAAGGCGTTCGACATAGATTTCAAATTTGAATTGTAGTATTTTGACAGATGATATACTTTAGCTAGAGTCCGACTGTACCATTTAATTCAGTAATATGGCGAGCGTTTTTTAGTACCTGGTCAGGGTAGGTATATAATGTTTTGTGATTCTAGGGTGTCTTTCATTTAAGTTTAGATTTATCACCCTGGAATCGACGCCAGTGTAATTTAAATTATTGGAATTTGAAGAAAATATCTCTGTATTTGTTTTAGATATCGTTTATACGAGCGACCATTGTCCAGTGCTCTTGTGTTTTCGTGAGATGAAACGACTAACAATATGATGACCGGTTAATACGATTATGTATGATGGATGAATAAATGCACTTTTAGATACAAATATGTTTTATTTGACGTGAATGTAGAACAAGCAGAAACAACAAAATTAAAATCTAATTACTTACCGTTTATATTATTTATCATCATCATCATCATCAGCCTATTAATGTCCCCACTGTTGGGTCCTGCCTCCCCTTGTACAAGGGGGTACGGACCATGATCCACTGAGGGGGCCCAGTGCTGATTGGTGGATTTCACACGCCTTCGGAAACTTTTTTCTTCGGACATACAGATTTCATCACGATGTTTTCCTTCACCGTTAGAGCAGTCGGTAAATGTACGTAAGTCTTCGACAAAAATCGGTAAAACTCATTGGTACATGGCACTGCATGGTTTGGAACCCGGACCTCCCACATGGGAGTCCGGCGTTCTAGCCACTAGACCAGGGGTTCCCAAACTTATTTTGTCTACCGCCCACTTTGAGAATAAATTATTATTAGCGCCCACGAAAATTACCTATCTAGGAGTACTAATAACTATTAAAATGCGAAAGTATCTCTGTTACCTTTTTATTTGTTTGTTTGTGTCTACTTTCATTTCGAAACGAAGCGACCGATTGACATGATTTTTATTTCATATATTCAATAAAACAGGACAGATATATGAACTACGCGGAGAGAAATAGCGAACCGAGTTTGAGCAATCTCTTAACTAATATTAGTTGATGTTCACAAGTTGTAGTTGAGAGTCGAGAGCTCATGCAGTCGGTGTCTAAGAGGCCTCTTAGCTAAATGAAATTACAAGCCTCTACACAACGCCCCCATTTTTTTTCTGGGTCTCTTACCGCCCCCCTTTAGGCCTGCAGCGCCCACAAGGGGGCGTTATCGCCCACTTTGGGAAAGGCTGCACTAGACCATCGACGTTCTATTTATCTAATATATTATTTATATAATTTGCTTATTTTACGTAATTATTTTGAATATTTTACGTAATTTTTTGAATATTTTACGTTTTGAATGCTACAAAAAAATTACGTAAAATATTCCCCGATCTTGGAAAATCGAAATATCCTATTTTTTATTATCAAATTATATAAATAATATATTAGATAGATAGAATCATCGAAAACATCCTTTTTTTTCAGATTTTTATTTCAAAAGAAACACTCTGAAAAATATTATTTTATTATTAAGTACAAAAATGTTATTTGGTGTAAAATGAAACAAAATAATCAGTATTGAAATAAATTTATTCTTTCTTAAACATGAAAACTTTACGGTTTAACGATTTAATACTATTCTCCATTTTAGCACCGATTACTCTAATGTCTTTGAGCTCCACAATACAATTTAATAATACAATAATAAATATTAATTAAAATATAATTACTAATTAAAAACATGATTTTGTAGGAATGTCTTCCTCACATAAAAATTGCCACAAAAAGAAATATAAATAAGAAACGAATGTAATACGAAACACATTCGTAAATTTTAATTTCCAATACCGATCTAGCGCTGGCAGTATAATTTGTATGGAAAGCGGAAAACAATGGTGTTGATTTTAGCGTAGTAGAGTGGCTAAATCTATATGTAACTGTCTCGCTTACTCATGTACAACATTGTGTAAGAGTGACCGAGCGACCCAACTAGCATTAATTATCAATAATTATGTGTTTTCCTAATAAGTTGTATAACAGAATACAGTACTGTACAGGAAGACAGTAAACGTAAAATACACTTTACTGCACAAATAGAAAACAACAAACAAAAGATAGAAAAGGAAATAGTGAAGTACAATTTAGGCGGCCTTGTCGCTAAGAGCGATCTCTTCCAGGCAACCTAACCCTAAAAAAGGGTGTTGTTTGCTCATCTTCTATGATCGGAGTATGTAGGGCTGTTTTTGGTACTTGCCACATCATCATCATCATAGGCCTGATACGTCTATTGCAGACGATTTAAGTAGCGTCGCGAAGGCATCTCTTTTCGTGGCTAAATAAACCTACTCGGGAACGGCATACACGCCCGCACGCGCGGCAAGCGAGTGGTGCACCGGGTAGATGAGTGAACACTCGGTGTCTGTTTGCTCTCCTGGCCGCCAGTGCCTCGAACCACTTTGCATCGTGTTCCTGACATCCCTCCCGAATACGTTTCCTCCATGTATCTCTGTCACCCGCGAGCTGCCTCCAATCATCGTGACTGATTGCGAATGCAGTCATGTCACGCTTAGCGCAGTCTTTGAAACGCAGCAGGGGTCTACCGACATTACGCTTTGCGTGCGCCAATGCACCGAGCAAGACGCCTCGCGGCAAACGAGAGTGGTCCATGCGATGCACATGCCCCAGCCACCGCAAACGTCATGCCACAAACTTGCCGTATGTGGCAAGTCATAATATGGATAAGTATGCCCAATAATCCCGGGATTTCCGGGATTGAATAAATATATTATTTAGATTTTTAACGTTATATTTGTTTTGATACACATTTAAGATTGGTGGCGAAATATATTTTTTTAAGATTCATGGCGCTAGTGTACCTATGGTAGTGTTTTAACTTCTTCGTAAGTTCACAATTTTAAAAAAAATCGTAATCCGCCGAGTAAGGGCGAGGTTTATAAAAGTAATTTACAACATTTGCTCGAGAACTTAAAACGGGATCCCGAAATCATATCCATATTAATATAACCTTTGAGAACATTGACCCGAAAGAGCCCTACCTACTCCGATCAGTGTATCTTATACGATATTTTTTGCTAGTCGGGGGTGACACTTTAAAATCGACACCATTATTCTGATAACGTTTATCAACTCTGCATATTCGTAATAAATAACACATTTGATACAAATAAATTAAGTAGACAATTTGAGATAAGTGAAACCATTCCCAGAGCCAAAGCTTCAATGCCACTTTCAAATGCAAACCCATTAGAAATATAAACTTGGGCTTAACTTAAAAATAATCAGACTTAAATAATATACTGTTTATCTTACAATACCTGAAGACGTGTAAACGTAACCGGTCATAATTAATAAAATACAGTAAAAACCCGTGAAACAGTATATTATTTAAGTCTAATCATGTAATACAAGTTTCACCAAGTACCAACAACAGCAAGTATTAACCATTTAACTTAAAAAACCAGATAAAATTACGTCCCCATCGAAAATTCAGAAGTCTGTGGGAATATTGAAAATCACGATTATATTACAGATAAATCGATTTGGACTTTCTCAGGCTGAAGACCAGGATGTGGTAGGGTAGGGTCGCCAACCGTATCCATTTACCTATTTCTGCCGCAAAGCAGCAATACTAGCATTGCGGTGTTCCGGTTTGAAGGGTAAGAGAGCCCGCTGGCTCTCTTACCCTTCAAACCGCTTCAAGGCACAAAAGATCCTTAAGGGTCGAAGTGCCGCTGGGTTATTCCCGGCCCCCATCATAAGATAGAGTTCTTAGGTGGAGTGTCTCATGTAAATACGCTTATTTACCGGCGTATAGAGTTCTTAGGTGGACTAAGAACTCTATCTTATGATGGGGGCCGGGAATAATCCAGCGGCACTTCGACCCTTGAGGATCTTTTGTGCCTACCCCATTTTACACACTGGTCATCTCAGTGTGCAGGTTTCCTCACGATGTTTTCCTTCACAGTTAGAGCAGTCGGTGAATGTACGTAAGTCTTCGAAAAATACGAAAAACTCCTTAGTATATGGTACTGCAGGGTTTTGAATCCGGACCTCCCGCATGCTCCCATGCGGGAGGTCCGGTGTCCTAGCCACCGACGCTCACTTAAGTCAGCAGCGCATATCGAACAAACTCTTGCCATATCATAGAGAGGTGAGATGTCTATGGATGATGGTGACCTGTTACCATCACATGGTCCATCTGTTCTTCAGCTTCAGCTTTAAGTCCCTGGAATTTCGGAAAGGGGACGTAATTTTATTTGGCGTAATTTTTTATTTGTGACCTGCCCACAACTGCATTATTGTAAAACACAACGCAGGAATATTTGCCGTTGTTGTGGAACGCTGCCACATGTCACTTGGGTAAAATTCACTTAGGTATACCCTGACCAGGAACTACAAGCCCTGTCAAGAGGGTGCCATTGATAATTTTATTATCTGAGTTATTACACTACACTGTCGCTAATCTCTTTAATGTCCAATTAACTTCAGAGGTTGCCTGGAAGAGATCGCTTTAAGCGATAAGGCCGCTTTTGTACATATCGTGTTATTATTACTGTAGTTTTTACTTTTCCTGATTTTGTGTACAATAAAGTGTTTCTATCTATCTATTTTTTTATTATGAAATTACATATGTATTAAACAATTATGAAATTACATATGTATTAAACAATTATGAAATTACATATGTATTAAACAATTATTAAATTACATATGTATTAAACAATTATTAAATTACATATGTATTAAACAATTATGAAATTACATATGTATTAAACAATTATGAAATTACATATGTATTAAACAATTATGAAATTACATATGTATTAAACAATTATGAAATTACATATGTATTAAACAATTATTAAATTACATATGTATTAAACAATTATGAAATTACATATGTATTAAACAATTATGAAATTACATATGTACTAAACAATTATGAAATTACATATGTATTAAACTTAAAGAAGGCTAATTACAGATTTCCTCGTTTATAACTGACTTGTATACCTACAGAACGCGGTTTACTTTAGAATAAAAATATAGAATTAACATGAATATTCCATACATATTTTGATATAATAATACTTTATTACACACAAGAAATTTAAATAGGAAAGGAAACATAGAATAAGTGTACAGTCTTATCGCTCAGAGAGATCTCTTCCAGGCAACCTATAGGTGATAGAAGAATGATTAATAGGTTACCGGCAGTATAGTGCAGAAAAGTGAAATATTAAATATTTATTTATGCGAACAGCGTTTTTCACATTTTCAGTTTTCCCTAGCACACTAGGGTACATTGAGGCGAGTGATCTGATGGGCGAGGGTTTTAGAGTTCCTAGTCAGAGTTTACGTACATTTATTTCTATCAATACGTAGCAGGTAATAGAAGAGAGCTAACTAATTATTGTATGACAACTAACAAGATTTACAGGTACAAGGGTATTCGTTACTGAACAACTTTTGTTATAAATAATACTTGTGTTATATAAAAAAAAAAGAAATTTCACCAACTATTGACACATACTCTTAGGTATAAGTTTAAAAGGTGAGCAACCAATATCATAAAATGCACATTAAAAAGTAAAAAAAAAATACAAAATGGCGGCGCGGCGCCAATAAGACCCGAATTGGCCGTGATTAACGTACCCAGGAATATGAAAAACTTTCAAAAAAATCTTGACACCTGTATAACCTGTTAGTTCTTACACACGATGTATATTTTCTACTAACAGACCCGTAACTTAAGTTTTGAACAACAGTGGTGGGGTACAATACAAAAAAAAGATTAAATAACAGATAATAACGCTAAAAACAGTGATCGAAATTAGTACACCAATTTTAGTACTCGTTGACCTTAATATGAACATGCTCTGTGGAAATTAGATAGATAGAAAGTTTATTTATTTTATTTATTTAACACTTTAATGCACAAAAATAGTACATGAGGCGAGCTTAATGCCATGCGGCATTTTCTACCAGCTAACCATTGGGTCATACAGATATTGCAAGGCGGGTGCATATAAATTAAATAGAGGATATTTAATAATTATTATTATTTACCATACTATAAAATACCTACTCATATAATATATAAAAATATACCTACACGTATGCTACTACATAACAATTTTAAGTACATAAATACGAATACTTACATATACACAGACACTAATACATATAAAATACACATATATTTATATACATATATAAAAGAGTATATGAAAGAGAGAGAAAAAAATCAGATAAATACATGAACACCGAAACTTATAAAACATGCATGTGATAACAAGCATATCAACAGACACCTTATTGGCTGGAACGTCGCAGATGTTCACGGACAAACTTTTTGAACAGGAACTTGTTAGGGGCCCCCCTGACATCCTCAGGTAGACTGTTCCACAAGCGGACTGCTTGTGCAGTGAAAGATTGGGAGAAGAAATCGGTGCGTTGAGTTGGGACATCCAGCTTAAGATTGACAGAAGAACGGAGAAACCTATCGTGAGACGAACCCAGGTAGTGGAACATGTTTTGAAAGTTTTCAAACTATACTAAATTACTATTACTTGAGGACAATATAGAGAAATATTTATGTTTTGTGTTGTTCTACTGATATTATTATAAATTTCATTTAAGTTAATTTAATTGTTTTAACAAGCTTTAATCTAATTTAATGCAAAATGCGGTGGAGACAACGGGTTGTTGGGGGGAGGAGGCGAAACAATTAGTGGCAGAGATTGGCCGTCACCTCAGGGAGAGGGGCTGTGACCCTCGCTCCGGGTCGTACCTGGTGCAAAGGTTGGCCGTAGCGATACAGCGCGGTAACGCCGCGAGCGTTATGGGACCTTTGCACCGGGGACGACAAGGGGGGAGCTATTTGATTGACGATAATTATTTCATTATTGGAAAATTATTATTATTATGTTAAGTTGACATTATTTGTAATTTAATGTATCTTAATTTGTAATGTGTGTGTATTAGAAGACCATGTTTTGTGCTTCTGGGAATAAATATTTTCAATTTCAAAACTACATACATTCTTCTTCTTTAATTTAAGAGCTATGCTCTTGTCGGTGTAGTAAACGCCACTGTGTCCTGTCTAGGGCCCTTTCCTTGACCTCCTTATACGACGCAACGCCAGCCTTCTCTTTGATTTGATCGAAGTAGCTTATCCTCGGTCTTCCTCTTCCCCGCTTGCCTTCAACTTTTCCTTCTATAAGGTTTCTTATGTATTCGTCGTGTCGTATAAGGTGGCCCACCATATTTCCCCATCTATTTTCAATAGCCTTTAAGATGTTTCTCTTTTCTTTTACTCTCGTCAGTACCTCTTCGTTTGTCACTCTCTCTGTCCAGCTTATCCTTTCCATCCTCCTCCAACACCACATCTTACATCTTACATCTTACATACATTATGTAGCATGAATTTAATAATACTATATTGACAACAACAAAAAGGCGCTGACTCAGCATTCGTTGCTGCGGGCGCACGATGGCGCTCGCAGCGCTGATCAGCGTCAGAGCCATTTTGTATGACGTCACGGCTTGTCATAGCATCGTCACGGCGGCGTGATGTTATGTGTGTGCGTGGAGAAATTATAATCCTGTTTGGTCAAAAACCGATCAATTTGATCCACTGCGTACGGTTACCTGCAGAGAGAATCATACAGGGGTAACATATTTGTGTGGTTTGAATTCGTTTACGATATATTGTTGAAAATCTGTGAATTTTTAGAATAAGTTCAGTAGATCTTGAGATAATCACAAACATATTTATTGCTCTTCTGCATACGACTTAGAGCCAAAGAATGTTAAGGTGCAACTTACGACTCGGTTTCCATAGAAATTTCACAGTACAACAGCATGGTTGTCCTGTTGATATTAACATTTCAGTAAAATATTGTACGAATTCGACATGAATGTGTGAAAACTGAGACGTGCCGTTGCAGCTTAGTAATATTTTGGCGAATGCAGATTGAAAACTCTGTTGTCAAAAAAATATATGTGTGAACTATTAGTGATAGTGAACTATGGATCTGATACAAAAGACTTCCAACACTGTGATGTGGACACACCAGCATTATGCTGCCTGTCTAGTATCTTCATAATAATAAAAAATAGTACTTCATAGGCATATCCATGTTCTGATCGCATGCGCCAACGACGCAAATCGATCTAATTCCGAGCACTGTTAATAAATTAAATAGACATTAATAATATCAAGTCTTAAATATTAGTTAAAAATATTATAAATATAGGGCCCATTCCGAAATTAGTACGGTTCTGCACTGTATAAGGTGTTTTTTAATTACCTACATGCAAAATTTCCCAAGGTATCTTATCTTATAATAGGGGGCCGGGAATAACCCCAACGGCACTTCGAACCTTGAGGATCTTTTGTGCCTACCCCATTTTACACACTGGTCTGCAGTGTGCAGGTTTCCTTACGATGTTTTCCTTCACCGTTAGAGCAGTCGGTAAATGTACGTAAGTCTTTTGAAAAACACTAAAAACACATTGGTACATGGCACTGCATGGTTTCGAACTAGGGCCTCCCGCATGGGAGTCCGGTGTCCTAGGCACTGTGCCACCGACGCTCTTACAATTTATGATATGGTGGCGACGCACGACGCGCCACAACTATTAGTACCTACTCACATCGGTGTAGAACGCGCTATCGAAATTTTCCTAGGACTTCGTATATATACGAGTTCCAAACATCCATAGTTGGACCAGGACCCCGCCTGGTGGAAGACGTTACGTCATCCATGTCCTCATATAGTGCGTTCCTACAATACCCTTGTAATATTTTAATATAATTAAAAAGCACCTTATACAGACTTTATAATAAATACATTCATAATAATACACTCAAGTGATTTAAAATTATGTCAATCATGTACCTTATATCTCACCCCTTTTTTTACCATAACTTTGGTACTCTCATTTTAATAGCTTTTTAAGCCATGATACAGTCCGTGAGTGAGAAAGGCTATCCGGTAAAATCTATCACCGTCTCTGTCTTAGTACAGTCGACCAAAAAAACAATGAAAATTCATAAACATAAATTTACTCTGAAAACATGGCTTGTGGAAAGATGTTTTTATAGCGTCAAGGAATTTTTGGACGATAGACGATAATGATTCTATGTAACATGAAATGTATGTTAATTTATATAGGTAATGTATGTGTGATGTAATGATTGTATTCCAAGTACTTGAATTTAATGAAGTTAACTCTAAAGAGGTGAAAAGTTTTAAATATTTAGGTAGTATTATCACAACGGATTCGCGATGCACGCCCGATATTAGAACCAGAATTTCAATAGCCAAACAAGCATTTAACAACAAAAAACACATATTCCGATCTAAAATATCCAAATCTGTGAAAAAGAAATTTGTTAAATCTTTTGTGTGGAGCATAGCCCTTTACGGATGCGAAACTTGGACCATGACTCGGAGAGATAGACAATATTTAGAGGCGTTTGAGATGTGGTGTTGGAGGAGGATGGAAAGGATAAGCTGGACAGAGAGAGTGACAAATGAAGAGGTACTGACGAGAGTAAAAGAAAAGAGAAACATCTTAAAGGCTATTGAAAATAGAAGGGGAAATATGGTGGGCCACCTTATACGACACGACGAATACATAAGAAACCTTATAGAAGGAAAAGTTGAAGGCAAGCGGGGAAGAGGAAGACCGAGGATAAGCTACTTCGATCAAATCAAAGAGAAGGCTGGCGTTGCGTCGTATAAGGAGGTCAAGGAAAGGGCCCTAGACAGGACACAGTGGCGTTTACTACACCTGAAGAAGAACTCTAAAATATTTGCATGCCAAAGCTGGCGAAATATGTGAGACATTTGTTTAAGATTTGTTATCTAATGTACCATATTTCAGGCGAATAAATCATTAATTTATTCATTCATTCATTGCTGATTGTATATTTATATTTTAATTGGATTATTATTAACATTTTGTAAATTTAATATTATTGACATTGTATACATTTTAATGACATTCTCTTTATCTTTTCTGTTTTCTTCTCAAACTCTGTATAAACATTATTAACTTGTGTATTCGGTGTGTACGCCTGTAAAGGTAAAGTTCAGTGTGACATGTTTATGCAACTATATCTGCAATATTTGTAATTATTACCTAAACTTTTACACAATAAATATTATCTTATCTTACCCAAAAAAGTCAAAATTTGAGAATCTGAAATGTATCTTATTGAGCAGTCATAAGGTTGAGATGTAATCGAAGGTTTTTGACAGATGGTGTACTATAGCTCGTGGTCGACTGTACATTCGCATACCACTATCTATAACTGAAGTCTCGTGACACGAAGTCCTTTCTAAAAACTCACGCACTGTATGTCCTATTACAGCCGAATGTGGTTTCATACATTATTTTGAGTCCGGACCATTTCAAGGATATTGGTATTAGTTTTTAAAAACAAGTTTTTTATACCAATTTACCTCCACTCCACAGATCTGTAGACTCACGACTTTTAGGGTCGATTTATATTCAGTGGTAGAACCGCCGCGGCGGCACATTCACACTCACACTTAGCGCTTAACTGCATTCAGCACACTGTACTAACAGACAATCACAGACTAACTTAGTCTGTGATTTACAGCCTAGATACCGAAGCCTGTTTAATTAGTCAGACTAAATCGTTGACTAATTAGTCGACTGAATTCTGTCAAGTATAATAAGCGCGTATAGAGTGCGGGAGAGGTAGCATATAATTCGTATATAAGGAGCTCGTAGCCTAGTTGCGAGCACGGTCCGAAAGTGATCGTGCAAGTTAAGCGACGTTGGCGCAGTCGGTACCTGGATGGGTGACCGCTAGTGGCATATTTCATCTGAGCTCCTCAGTGCCTCGGAGAGCACGTTAAGCAGTCGGTCCCGGTTGTTGTCGTTCGACAGCAGCCGTTAACCATACGATAAGCAAGCAAGAAACCGTTTAATTCAACGGCGCCGCCGCGGCGTTTCGACCGCTGAATATAAGTCCTTACTTCAATATTGTCACACCACTTTTTGGAATGTTTGTTCACAATGTTTGTCATGGCATCACACAATTGTGCAAACAATTGTAAACTTTACTCGTATACATATGCGGACATTTCCTATAACATTCATTCAAATGTTGTTTAAACATTTTCCTGGTACAGATGAAATAAATAGTCAATTCTAAATCTAAATTTATATATGGCTGTCACAAGGGTTGGTGATTTTGATTTCACATTTATGTCGGATTTGCGCAATATTTTACTAAAACGTTGGATGTGAAAATAAATTAGAATTAAACTATTTGAAAGTTTAATTCATGCTTTTGAAGGTTTCACAGTAATTTAAGGTAAAAAAATTATAATAGGTTCTAATGTAGGTACGTTAAAAAAATTATAGGTATTACTATTATTCAAGATATAGGTTTATTTTTATTTCAAGAACGTATAACAACATTTTACAACAAAATACTTTTTGTATTTTCTTTCTGATATAACGCCTTAGGCTTAAGTACTGTATATTATATAACTGTATGTATTCTAGTCAACAAACTGAGAAACTAAACTGAATTATTAACTTAACAGTAATTTACAATAATATTTCAGAAAAATATTGTACAAATTCGACATTTTTGTTTTGTTTCGGCGAATTCTATTCTTTTTCGACATAGTTTCTAAGTCGGAGGTCCTATGATCGGAGTAGGTAGGGCTGTTTTTGGTACTTGCCACATACGGTCATAATATGGATAAGTATGCCCAATAATCCCGGGATTTCCGGGATTGAATAAATATATTATTTAGATTTTTAACGTTATATTTGTTTTGATACACATTTAAGATTGGTGGCGAAATATATTTTTTTAAGATTCATGGCGCTAGTGTACCTATGGTAGTGTTTTAACTTCTTCGTAAGTTCACAATTTTAAAAAAATCGTAATCCGCCGAGTAAGGGCGAGGTTTATAAAAGTAATTTACAACATTTGCTCGATAACTTAAAACGGGATCCCGAAATCATATCCATATTAATATAACCTTTGAGGACATTGACCCGAAAGAGCTCTACCTACTCCGATCACTGGTAATAAGTAAATAAACTTTTAATTTTGTCATATTTTTTTTCCATTCTAGATTTAGTTAGACACCACAAGTTGAATTAGAACACAGAAATCGTAAGTAAAACTCCTACACACATCCGCAATACTCATAACATTCTGCCTGTTAAGTAGGCACTTAACTTCGATATGTTTGCTTTTTAAGCTAATATTAGCTTGAAATAAGCTAACAAGTAGATTGTTCATTTCTACAGTATTTACTATATTCGAACGAGCCCAATGAAACTTGTTGCAATTGTAAAAAAAACCACCATATTGGCAATGTCGATGGTTTCTTATGATGGGGGGCCGGGAATAACCCCAGCGGCACTTCGACCCTTGATGATCTTTTGTGCCTACCCCATTTTACACAACAGTCATCTCAGTGTGCAGGTTTCCTCACGATGTTTTCCTTCACCGTTAGAGCTGTCAGTAAATGTACGTAAGTCTTCGAAAAATACGAAAAACTCATTGGTACATGCACTGCACGGTTTCGAGCGACCTCCCGCATGGGAGTCCGGTGTCCTAGCCACTGTGCCACCGACGCTCTATAATAGAGTTGCCACGAATAGTGATTTGGCCGAATACCGAATATTCGTCACAAAATACATGGTTGCCGAGGGGGTAAACTCGTAATAGACAGGTCGCAACCTGTCTCATTACGGTGCATACGGGAGCGACGGACGGGTATATGTTTCAATTGCGAGTAAATTACGTCACGGCACGCTTTGTCAGATCATAATAATACATAAAACATTAATATTGTGCAGAGAATATGCCGTGGCCGAATAGGCCGAATACCGAATAGTAGCCGAATATTAGCCGAATATTCGTGGCATCTGTACTCTATAATGTAGTTTAGGATACAAAAAAAAGTGAATTAAACTATGATTGATCGTCTGATGTGATAAATCAAGAATAGGATTTGTTTACATTATGAACAAATTCCATTGAACCCGACTTATAGTCCCCAGAAACCACTTCTGTTATATTAAATATTCTTCATGATTCATAGTCTTAAAGCAGTGGTGGTACATCATTCAGATTCTATTTTAAGTCCTACTCACATCACAACACAACAAAGTTACGTCAAAAGCGTAGCGCATTGACGCAGTACTACTAACGAGTCCTAAACGTAAGGAAACATAACGTTACAATAACTGACAAACCTCACCATACTTTTCGATTCTGATAAACTTCAGGCCGCTGATTAGCCACGAAAAGCAATTGGTTAATCCATTAATTAATGCGTCATGTTAATGCGTCATTGGTGCAAAAAGAGGACAATTCTTTTCAATTATTTTTGCACCAATCACAAGTCACAATATAAATTGGTATAAGAACCCGGTCGATATTTACTCTTAAATCCGAGGGTGAGTGGCGGGCCTTCCTCCCATTACATTATTTATTGCACAAAAATAGTACATGAGGTAAGATTAAAGCGTGCGGCATGTTCTACCAGCTAACCATTGGGTCATTCAGGTATTTGCATATTCAATCATGGATTTATATTCTACAAAGAAACTTGAAATCCATCAACTGCATTGTGACTTGTAAGGTCGCGTTTTACACTGCCTTTTGTCAGGTTCCATTTTTACGTTATCCTTCCACAGATATGCGCTCGTTGGTAATACTTAAATAAAGCAACACAACATCACTTGGTACTAGCTAAGCCGGAGCCGTTTGAGCGGGGGCCCGCGTCACATCTCGAGCGTGACCCCCGGTCCCCCCAGCCGGGTCTCCTTCACACGGAACCCGTTCTCCAACAGCTGTCCTGTTAGAGAGTCCACTATGCCACGGGGGGTCGATGGAGGGATCAGCACCATTGCGTATCTGAAAAAAAAAAGATAATGATATTTATTTATGTACAACTTATTTTTATATACAAATTATTATTTATTTAAAGATTTTTTCTCTGGTCTCTCATTTTTTCTCTCTTGCAGAGAGAGTAATAAGACAATTTATTTTGCTAACCAGATCTTTAGTCAATTCTAAAAAGCTAAAAAATTTACAACTTAATTTTTTTGGATTTTGATTGATAAATATTTTATTGCACGCAAGAAATTTCCATAAGAAAGGAAACATAGAATAAGTGTACAACGGCGGCCTTATCTCTCAGAGCGATCTCTTCCAGGCAACCTAGGTGATAGAAGAATGATTAATAGGTTACCGGCAGTATTGTTAATTAAACAATTAGCCATACTCAAACTAATTGGAAAAAGGGTGAAAATAATCCGCGACCTGCGACCTTGCCTTTCCGTGGCACTGCTCTAACCAACTGAGCTATCGTGGCTTACCCCGCTGGCTTCAAATTAGTCAACCCTTTACTGTAACGTCAGTATAGGCGAAGTGAAACATTAAAATTATTTTTCTAAAATTATTTACCTAAGTATATTACAATTAAAGAAGGAAGACTATATAAGATTAACATCAACCAATCAAAAGATTAAATCGTGAGGAAACCTGCACGTCCAAGGAAACAAATCTTACCGCCAGGTGAGATTGACGTCAAACGCGGGTTCAGATGAAAATAAAAATGTAAAAATCACGTCAAAAAGTTGACCTACCCTCCGCCCCCAGCGCCCGTCAATTTGCACGCCAAACCGCGCGATCTCGCGGCCGCTCTGATGACCTCCAGCGATGGGTGAGATACTCCTAGTGCAGCCAGGAGACAGTGGTTCATGTCCCATAGCTCCTGGAAATATTATATAAAATAAATAAATAATAATATTATATTGACAGTTTTGTAGATCCGGATCTTGGTATTTATCTTGGTGAACGAGCCGAACATTATAGGAGAGACAAAAGCGGCTCGACTCCGATGGCTCGGACACATCACTAGGATGGGGGAGGATCGGGCAGTTAAACGAATGAATGAATGAATGAATACTCTTTATTGCACAAAATTAGTGTGATACAATGCGTACAAAACAATTAATACAATCTAGGCGGTCTTATCGCTAAAAGCGATCTCTTCCAGACAACCTTCTGGTGGAGTAATTTTGGTGGAAAAAGGTAGGTTGTGCACCGTTTACAATAATATATATATAATATACCCATATAAATAAATATATTTATATATACTTATATATAAAATATCTACATATACACACACACATACATATATACATACATACATAATATTAAAATATAACTAGAAACCAAAGTTGTGGAAAAGTAAGGAAGGAAGAAGGAGTCATTGGGATAGATAGTGGGCCTTAACCTGTGCCTTGAAAATATCTAAGGATTTGGCTTGTCTTATGGATACGGGTAAAGAATTCCAGAGACGGATAGCATGGACAGTGAAGGATTGGTCATAAAATTTAGAAGTGTGGATAGGGGAATATAGAAGGAGGTTTTCAGAGGAACGAAGAATGCGATCATGTGTGGAAGATATAAATTGGAATCGCTCCTTGAGATAAGGCGGGGTGGGGGGGTAGAACAGTACGGAATAAAGAAGTGAGAGAATGTGAGTGTCCCTGCGACGATGAACAGGTAGCCACTTGAGTTGATCCCGAAATTCGGAGACATGGTCATACTTGCGCAGGCCAAATATGAACCTAATGCAAAGATTTTGGAGACGCTCAAGTTTATTGAGCTGCTCTACGGTGAGACTGGAATAGCAGGCGTCAGCATAGTCGAGAATGGGGAGAAGGAGGGACTGTGCTAGCGCAAGTTTGGTGGACGTCGGTAGAAAATTGCGCAACCTTTTCAGTGAACCAGTCGCAGCAAACATCCTTCTACTGACCTCGGCGATCTGTGCGTTCCAGGACAGGGTTCTGTCAAACAAAATACCCAAATCTTTAACCGTCTCGCTGAACGGTATGTGCACATCATCAAACATGATGGGAGGTAATTGGTCAAAGTCAACCCTAGAAATAAATGAGGAACTGCCTATGACAATAGTTTGAGTTTTACTAGGGTTGACCCTGAGACCGAAGGCCTTACTCCAATCGAGAATGGCAGCCAAATCAGTATTCGCTACTTGAATTGCAGCATCAATATGGCTCAGGGAAGCTTGAGTGTAAATCTGCAAATCGTCTGCGTACAGATGGTAGGCAGAAGAAAGCCGGTGAGTTATAGAATTTATGAAGATAGCAAAAAGGAGAGGAGACAGCACGCCACCTTGAGGAACGCCAGCATATGTAGTGCACCAGGATGAAAACGAATCATCAACCCGAATGCGTTGCCGGCGACCATGCAGGTAACTGTGAAACCAGTCAATCACCATTGGAGATATGTTAAGAGTGTGAAGCAGCCCCAGTAATACATCAAAGTCTACAGTGTTGAAAGCGTTGCTGAAGTCCAGCAATGTTAGAACTGTGAGCTGCTGATTCTCCATACCAAGTCTAATGTCGTCGGATATTTTGACCAATGCAGTGACTGTACTATGACCAGGACGAAAACCGGATTGGAAAGGATTGAGCAGATTGTGTTTTGATAGGAAAAGGCTTAGCTGTCGGTGGACTAGACGCTCAAGGACTTTAGACAGGAAAGGTAATATGGAAATGGGTCGGTAATCGGAAAAGGATGATGGATTTGACTTTTTTGGTAAGGGGATAACTTGTGCATCTTTCCATGAACTAGGAAATCTGCTGGAGTCGATGGAACAGTTAAGGATTTTGGTAATAATTGGAGTAAGGAGATCGATTAAAGGAGTAATCATATTACGGCTGATGCAGTCACTTCCAACGGCATTAGAAGTGATAGAAAGAATACTTCTCTTCACATCACAATTAGTAAATTGACTGAAGACAAAAGGAGAAAAGTCGGGAGTGGGCACTGATGAAAGTAGACTAAGTGTATTAGCTTTGATATCACTACCAAGGGTAGATGAAGAGGAGAAGTATTGGTTGAGTGAATTGACATCAAGATCATTGGGAAACGTATTGCCCCGCGTTTTGCCAACTCCCATTGATCTAAGAAACTTCCAGACCTTAGCTGGATCTCCGTTTTGAACAGACTGATGAATATGGCGTCGCTGTGCGTCCCTACACACTGTATTGCAGCGATTTCTCAGGCTAATATATTTGTCGCGATTTTTGTCCGACGAGTTCAATTTAAATTTGGACTTTGCACGGTTTTTTTTCTCCACTAGGGCCCTGATATCCGCGGTGAGCCAGGGTGCAGGAAGATGCCTAACTTTGACCGGTCGAACTGGTGCGTGAACATCGTAAAGTTGGCTCAAGAAGGTATTGAGTAAATTAATTTTCTCATCAACGGAATTCGCTTGATCAATGACTGACCAGTCAAGCCTCTCCGCATCTTCACACAGACGCTCCACGCTCATTCCACCAAAATTACGCTGCATAAGGATTCTGGGTTTGGCCTTAGGAGGACGGATTTTATAGGACAAGAAAATTAGATCGTGATAAGAAAATGCGTCAGCACTATACTGGCCATGTTTAGCAACATGATTGCGAGATGAGACAATGATCAGGTCAAGAAGTGAAGGAGTACAGTTCGGGAAGTAATGAGTAGCATTAGAAGGGAGAATGTGCATGTTACTAGCACTAACAAGGGTTTTTAGACGGCGAGTGCGGAAGTCATTTTTCAACAGACACGTGTTGAAATCACCCATAATGATCGTGTGGCTATACGAAGGAGATAGATCTTCTAAGAGCTTCTCGAAGGAAGGGAAGAAATTAATTTTAAGATTTGGACTATAGTACACTCCCAGAAGAATCTTAGTATGGGACAGGGTGATTTCAAGGAACAGATGTTCCGCTGTGTCTGGAGGAGGAGGCTGTGCCGACCTGCTAATAATGGAGAATGGGATGTGGCTGCGGAGATAGATGGCAACTCCGCCATAAGAAGAATTTGTTCGATCATTACGAATTAAGTGGAAACCAGGAAGAGAGTAAGATGTGGATGGAAGACAAGGCTGGAGAAAAGATTCAGAAACGAGAATGGCATGGATATTTTTGTTGTCAAAATTCGTCAACAGATCTGTATAATGGGCGGGAATGCTCTGGGCATTGATGTGGACAACATTGAAATTCTTAGAAACATCACTGAATTCAGAAACTAAAGATTCTTCAAGAGAAGGCGGTAAACTATGGAAACTATCGTTACTGTTCGACGCCTCCGATGATGAAGAAAAAGACAGGAAATGGTCACTCTGGTTATCATCATCATAAATATCACTAACTTGCATTATATTATAATATATAAATAATAATAATAAACTATTTATATGCAAATAAAATAAACTTATATATTTATATAAATAAATACTGAGTAAATTCAATACAATCAATCAATACTAATCTCCCCAATGTATCTCCACCTGCCAGTAGTTTTAAAAGAGATCAATATCACGACACATTTTAAATAGTTACATAAAAGTAAAAGTATACGTAAGTATCGTGAAAATAAAATAAAAACGCAATAAAAGTTAAGACTGTGCGACGACATGGCTGCACGGGTGTAGATCCCCTTGCCTTTATCGAATCGAGAAATGTGAACATACGAACAAAAGAAACTGACAATCTGTCTACTTTTAAGACTATTTACATTTTACAAAACAAATTTAGTAGATTAGAAAAAAAATATATAAACGGAGAGGTGGGTACCGCCATACCTAATATTCAATAAGAATAGTAAAAGAAAATAACTGATAGTTAAGTACCTACCTATCTACAACTACGAATTTAAGAGTTCAAAATCAAAAGAAGTTGACAAACTCAAACATCACTGTGCGTCGCAATAAGTCTCGCTGTTTAATCCACTAACAGCATGTCTGCGTCGGTACCCAGCAAGTCGCAGCCCCAAGATGCGGCGAAACTTAATCTCAAAAGGAAACTAGTGTCACTTCCCGCCCAGCCATACCTTACACGCAAAACAATACTTCCGCAAGCGCGCAACCACGAAATCCGTCTTCTAATAAAACCATCTAGAGACAGGCACACGTCTGCGTTTGGTTTTTACGGGCAGCAGCCTGGACCCGGCGACACGATCTTCAGCATCAGCAGGCGGTGTCGGCGCAGGCTCAAGCTCACTAATAGCGGTGATATGCCGCCGTTTGCCGTCGGACCCAATGATGAACACGCTGCCATCCCTGGTCCAACATTTGGAGACTCCATACTGTTCTCGTGCCGCCATGAAGAGACCATGCCGAGCTCTTGTGAGGAACTCAGACATAGTTATGCCGCTGCCCTTGAGACTGGTTTTGGAGAACCAGATCTTGTTCCGCACTGAGACATCTGACAACTTCACCAGTATCGGTCTGGGTTTATCGCTGGCACTGTTCGCGCGCCCCATCCTGTGGCACCTGCTGATGTCGTTCCCAGTGATGTCGGCCAGTTTCAAGCGATCTGCCACTACCGACAACACTTGTTCACTTGCATCCTCACCATCCTTCTCCACCACACCATGAAGTAGGAGCATCTTCCTTCGACTCCGCATCTCAAGCCTGTCCACCTCTTGAGCGAGAAACTCCACTTGTTTTTGCAAGCCATTCAGTGCAGTCACAATGAATGCCTTGAAGTTGGTGAACTCTGCGGCCAGAGATGTGGTAGTTACCTCGGCCGGCGCAGACCTCTGGAGGTCCTCTTGGAACTTCGCCATTTTGGAGTGGAAGAGCTCCACCATGTCAGCCATAGACTGTTTGATGTCATCCATTTTGTTGTTACAGTGCAGTGTAGTACAAAGGAAAATGTGATTGATTACTTAACTGGTGCGTTTTACAAAGGAGTTAATAACCACAGGCAGGTAGAAACACTCACAGAATCATAATATTATAAAATATGTACTGAATTTTAGTTATATACATTTAATTTCAATAATACAAAAGAGAGCAAAAATTTTAGGTGTTTACTTTACACCTACCCTCAGGGAAAAAAAAAGAACGAGCGTATGTGGGACGCCCTAACGGACGACGTCCGGTCGGACGTCCCAGATACCGCTGGCGCGATGAAGTGGAGAAGGATCTGCGGGAGCTCCGGGCGCCTGACTAGCTCGAGACTGCGCAGGAGAGAGAGCGATGGCGCTCTTTGGTATCGGAGGCCAAGATTCACTTCGGGTCGCTGCGCCAGCGGAGTAAGTAAGTAAGTAATATTATAAAACAATATAGTATTATCGAGTGATCTAAATATGTATTTTTTGTTGCAATAAAGGGTTTATCTTTCTTTCTTCTTTCATTATGCACGGCACAATTTAAAAAATTGTGCCGTGTCGTGCCGGCCATAAAGGATAGCACCACCCCAACTGTTCCCGTGGGTGTCATACGAAGCGACTAAGGGTCTTAGTGGATACTATTCTACACCTAGTAGACGGCGATAGGCTCGCCACCTATCACGTTTGTCCACAAAATCTTACGGCGAAAAGTGGGAACTACCTATGACGGTTCCTCTGTCCACCCCCTCGGGGATTAAGGACGTGAGAGTTTAAAAAAAATTTAAAACAAGGTCTTTTACATTTTGAAGTTCCCTGGCAGGATACACAGCGTTGCGGGGGCCAAAATTTAATTTATGACAATCGGATAGCAGTCGGTTTTTCGTACACACATGAAAGGAATGCGTGCGGTTGATGGTGCGCGTGTCCACACGATCGCCCATCATGGCCGATCGTGAAGAGGAGCCTTTATGACTACGACGAGCATATAATTATGTGAGAGTGGCCTAGTGGATAGGCCAACGAATTCCCAAGCGTGTGAGGTCCGGGTTCGAAATCATACAATGCCATATACCAAGTTTTTCGAATTTTTTCGAATTCTGTACATTTCTTGATTGAAAAATGTTTTTATTCAATAAAACATTTTTTTTTTGATAATAATCAAAAAAATGACATTAACCTAGATTTAATTTTAATGTATTATTGCGATTTATAACTTATTATTATTTAATCATGACGTAAAAAAATTGCATGCCAAAATAATGGCGAAACATGTATGATCTATTCCAACTGTAGATAGATAGATAGAAACACTTTATTGTACACAAAATCAGGAAAAGTAAAAACACGATATTATTATTTATTTATTTTATTTTATTTTATTTCAAAAAATTTCACAGTATAACAGTTATACTAAGGCACTGTGAAATTCAACAAAAAATATATCTATAAATAATTACATACTAACTGTAGAGGGACGCACATCCATACTCTCACAGAACCTCAGACACTCATCACGCACACTCGCCCATCGACTTGCAAACACATCACAGTCTGGTGCTGACGCGAGAAGCGCGTTGAGATTCTGCAGAGCACGAACAAGAGGCGATTAACTGTATGAAACAGTGCGAGCTGACGGCACTGCTAACAGACGGTTCCAACGAGACCGGAAATTAAATATATTAACAGGAGGGACAGACAGGCGGACAAGTTTCTCCACCAATTCGTGACAGTCCGATTCCCCACGCAAGATGCTACTAGCAGAAGTTAGTAGGACGTAATTACGCCTCACTTCTAGTGAATTAAACCCCAAGACTCCAAGCAGGAATTTCGTATGTATTTCGATATGTGCAAAGGCGGCCTTATCGCTTAAAGCGATCTCTTCCAGGCAACCTGTGTACTACTATCTTATATGTACCGTGTTCCGTGCGAACAAATAAAATTACATGTCATTTCATTTCCTTGTTTGTAAGTCGGATGTCCTATTATTGTGCCTTGTAATAAGTAAATAAACTTTTTTTTTTTAATTTTCATTTATCGACTGCTATAACGGTGAAAGAATAATTATGAGGAAACCTGCGTGTCTAAGGAGAAAAGTTTCCAACGCCATCGCCATGTGAAGTCCACCAAACAGCACCGAGCCCGCACGGTGGATCATGACCCGTACCCCTTTCTTTTTCCATAGCCTTACGATGACGGGGTCTTATGGTCGAATCGTCGAACGGACCCATACCTCTTGTGCAAGGGAAGGCCTATGCCCAATGAATTTACGTTATATATGAAATTACGTATGGTGTTAGGCGAAGCGAAAGGGGCGATAGAAATACGTGACGGTACATTCTCTCTGCTCTAGGTACAGGTGTGTATGTATTGTAAATTGTTAGACACCATCTCTAATGTAGTTCAATTATAACACTGGAAGTTCCAAAGAAATATTTTTACTTGAATTTTGGTGCCATATTATCAGTGTGTTAATTTTCTATATTAGCAAATAGACTTCTTCTTCTAAGTTGTTTTTCCTCATTGCTGAGGGTCGTGATCATTCTAAGGAATTAATCACATAGAACGACTCTCGTGGCAGATTTAATGGGGTGCTTTGCCATTGCCTTCCGCATTTCACACACTGGTTATCTCAGTATGCAGGTTTCCTCACGATGTTTTCCTTCACCGTTAGAGCAGTCGGTAAATGTAACTTTCGAAAAACTCATTGGTACATGGCATTGCCTGGTTTCGAACTCGAACCTCCCGCATGGGAGTCCGTCGTCCTAGCCACGACGCCAACGACGCTCTACCGTGCCATTTTATCAGTGTGTTAATTTTCTACATTAGCAAATAGACTTAGGCTAGATTAAATCTAAGGATTTAACCTAGATAGATTGGCAACTGTTACTCACAGCTAAATGTTGATAATCAGCCTCTGTGTCTGGTGTGCCTTTGTCATTTGAAAGTTTTTCCAAAACCTGAAAAATGATACAATACATATTTTTATTTCCATAGATCGCGAAGGCGGGATAAGGCTCAATTTACATTGCCGCGGAATGGAATGGAAGCGAATTTTCGCAACGTAATTGTACATAGCATAATGAACTTTATGTCAATTGTGTAACATACAAACTAAATACGCTTTACCGCTAGGGGAGTTCTCGAGAATGCGCGAGGATTCCCCGGAAGACGCGCGACCTCTTTTTTGGCTCGTATTTAGTTTGTATGTTACACAATTGACATAAAGTTCATTATGCTATGTACAATTACGTTGCGAAAATTCGCTTCCATTCCATTCCGCGGCAATGTAAATAGAGCCTACCCCTGTTATTTTTTTAAACCGTTCTTATGATAGATGACTTAAGTTGGACCGGTCTTTATTTGTTCTTTTTTATATTAAAGGAAAACTAACGAGCAGACGGATCCCCTGATGGTAAGCGGTCACCATCGCTGATAACATCTCAACTCACTAAAATATTGCAAGAGATTTTGATGCGATGCTGGTTAGCAGCAAAGGCACGCACATGAGGCACTACATTTAAGTCCTCAAACCTTGAGGACTCCGTCCAAATCCTGAAAGTTTTGAGGACTTAGAAGGTGCCTTATGTGCTGATAATTAGGCTCTCCCTCTTACACTTCAAACTGAAATATTATTTTAAGCATTGCGGCTTTGCGGCAGAAATAGGTTAAAAAATATATCAGACGACGCTAAGGCGCAAAACATATACAAGAGGCGCACCGGTCGGCGTGCCCTCAGACGGTGCGCTGTCGGCGTGCAACCGTTGTGCTGATAGCGCACCTCACGGTGGACCGTTTGCCCGTACACCGCAGACAATGTATGGAAAACAAACTAAATGTGATTTTTTTTAAATAATATGATATGTATCTTGATGCATATAACAAAATATCCTAGAGGCAAAAACTTTCTATGTACAGTTTTCGAGTGAAAACAAATTCACCTGAAATCAAGTCTCATAGAAAATTGCACGGAATAAAGAGACTTCTTCTTCTGTGGAAAATTTTTACTTCTTCCGTGGAAGATTTTAGAAATGAAAATTATAAACTGATATGTAACTTGACTTCCATAAAACGATCGAAACGAATTAATTTGGTCTCTAAAGTGCATTATCGACTTAAAAATTCTAACTTGGAAAGCTCTAAAATTTTTGGTGTTAACATTTTTTTAAGTCTTAAGGTCTAAGGTAATACATCCAAGAGCACCTATAGCTCGATTTTCAGTCCACTGGACGGCGCGCCACCGTCCGGCGTGCCGGCTGTTTTCCCCGAAGCACGCCCGATCGATGCCTCTTCAAACTATTTTCATACAAAATGTATGAAAGTGAAAAACAGAGAGAGGCGGTGCGCTGACGGCACGCCGACCGGCGCGCCTCTTATATGTTTTACGCCTAAAATGAAAGTGAGGAATGACAGGTACAGTTCTCTTGACCTTTGTGAGTTGAGTTATCTATGGGTGACGGTAACACCTACCATCTACTGTCATAATACGTCACCTGCATGGCAGTGTGCGCGACGTGGTCGCAAGCCTCCATAATGTGGTCGACGGCAGCTGTGTTCCTCTGTCGTAGCGCCGCTACCTTGACCACCTGCGCGCGAGTTTCCCTCGAGACCCTGGAGTCCACCATGAGGATCCGAAGGTCCATCCGCACGTCCAGATGCCGGGGCTTGCTGCCCTTCTTGAACGAGACTAGAGAGCCAAATGTGCAGGTCGCGTTGTCTATACCTGTGGGAGGACATGGACTCGTGATTAATATAGTTTATAGAATCAGGCCTAATACCTAGTGGAAATTCATCATCATCAGCAGCCTATTAATGTCTCCACTGTTGGGGCACAGGCCTCTCTTTGCACAAGGGGGTATGGGCCATGATCCACCGAGCGGGCCCAATGCTGATTATTGGATTCCACATACCTTCGGAAAATTTTCAGTTGCTCAGACATGCAGGTTTACTCGCGATGTTTTCCTTTACCGTTAGAGCAGTCGGTAAATGTACGTAAGTCTTCGAAAAAAACCGAAAAACTTATTGGTACATGGCATTCAGCATTGCATGGTTCGAACCCGGACCTCCCGCACGGAAGTGACAGCGTGTGAAATCCACCAATCAGCACTGGGCGCTCGGTGGATCATGGTCCGTACCAACCGTGCAAGGGGAGGCTTGTGCCCTAACAGTGGGGACATTAATAGGCTGATGATGATGATTTAGAATTGGCGTATTTTGGAAACCGCCAATTTTACTCAAGTAAAAATTAGACATTACATTGTCAAATCTATTATTCATTACAAGTGCCTCACCAGGCCCTCTAAGGTCATTATTACACCAGCGACCTCCTCCAATGCCAACCCGAGTGCATTACATAAGACCTCGCGTAAGATTTATTGGAGTCGGACCACAGTAACGACGGTCAGTGGGTCAATATCACAAACCTAACAAAAGTATAGAGGAAGTAGAGGTACAAATACTTGAACTTGAGTGTTGAATTACTGTCTAACAATAGGACACGGAGTGTAGTTTATTTCCGTGGGCATTATGCATTTTAGGGTTCCACAGTCAGCGGAAAACAACACGAAATACAAAGATATAGTGTGACAGTATCTATTTATATGAAGAACTTCGAAAAAATACGAGGGAAATATTGGAAACTATTCGGGGCTCGTAAAAAATTGCACTTTTCTGATAAATCGGTCATTCAAGATCACCATTTTTTAAGGAAAGTTGATGATAAAACTATAATCAGAAGTGTTGTGTTTATTGTGAAATGAAATCCTTACAAGAAAATATGGTTAAAATCAAACATTAGAGTAAAATAACTCGTAAATTAAAGAATTTAAAAACCACCTTATCATTGTTGAATGTGGATATCCTCTTACTTTTTCCTGGTCATCAGAGGTCAAGATTTCAGATGTAGGAAGGTCCTAAACAATTGAGGTCAAACTCAGCTGTTACCGTTCCAGAGATCCCCACTGACATCAAACATACTCCATGATCTTGGAAACCCTTGATCCAATTTTTATCAGACCTAGCTACGAACACTCGTCAAAATTATCTGCTAAATCAATCAATCGACGTCCAAATGGGATAATCGGTTGTTAAGTTATGATACCACAGATAGACATACGCATCAAACTTATAACATCCCATTCCTCGATCGATCGGGGGTTATAAAACAAGGATAAAATCATAAACAAAAGTAAATAAAACTCACCAGATGGCGTGCCATGCATGATTCTCTCACAATTGTACGCCCACTCCGAAATGATCTCCCTCTCAGTCAAATCGAAGTCCTCCTGATCGTAAAACATGTCGCAGCGTCTCGCCGACCCCTTTAGCTTCACTAGCTGTATCAAAGCCCCTGCCAAGCACACGGCAAAGGACGCCGAACTACCAGTCCCGGCTCCAATTGTAAGTTCAGATCCCATAGAAATATCCATTGGTTTCACCGCCAGCTGTGTACTCCCAAAAATTCCAGAGAAAACGTAAAGGAAACTCCTCAGAGAGTTCTTTTGATTGCTCTGTAAACTGTCAAAGTTTGGCTTTATTATGTGCAGGAATTCGTCAACTTTCCTCAAGTGATGTTCGTGGTCTAGCTTGTCTGGTAATCGCCAGTGGAATTTTCCAGTGATTCCGGGAGCTAGTTGAGGGTTGAACAGGCTTTTCACTGTGGGTTCTAGAGGGATGGTTTCTTGGAGGTCCACGCAGGGTAGGTGGATGCGGACTTCTGGTTCGTGGGTTGTGTTCACTTCCTGTAAAGGAGTAGGGGTTAGTTTCTTTGAAAATCTATACCGACGACTGCGATAGGACTAAAACCATGGATAATAACTTAATAACCAAACTCGTATGATTTGCCACACACTGCATGCATCGGATAAAGCAAATAATATGATCAACGAAGGGAAAGGCAGCTGTAATGTGTATATCCTGAGTGGTGATTCAGGTATAATCGACATGCGCTATGGATGTTTGATTTACATTTACTGATCGAGAAAGGCAATGTCTGCAATCTGCATTCAGTTATAATTCCACGGGCGTTTGAAGCGATCACTGTATATGCGGTACGGACAGATGGCAAAGGAAGGATACTTAGATATAAAAGGAAGATGAGCAGTGGGCGCAGTGAAAAATAAAATTGATCTAAGGATAAGTCTTCATTAAAATACATGCTATCCCTTTCTTTGCTATGGCTCTAGATAGAGATGATACGAGACTTAAAGACGTCTCTCTAGCAACTCACGGTTATAATGATTTTAGTTTCGAGGTTTGTAAGAAAAATTTTGTACGCTTCCGTCCACTTTTATTGTAGACAAGTGTTTTACGTATTTCTCGAAGACTTACGTACATTTACCGACTGCTCTAACGGTGAAGGAGAACATCGCGAGGAAACCTGCACACTGAGATGACCAGTGTGTAAAACGGGGTAAGCACAAAAGATCCTCAAAGGTAGAAGGGCCGCTGGATTATTCCCGGCTATTATGGTTATTCATAACTAATCATAAGATAAGATTTTAGACAAAATAATTCCCCATTTTACGACATTATAATAAACGTTTTGGGTCTGGAATCTGGATATTACGATAAACTAAAACTAGACATAGGTAAATGCGTAAAAACCCCTTCGCTACCCCTTCCCAGCAAAAACAAAGCTATGTATTAAATGTAAGATATTATGAAAATTGAGAAATTTAATTAAATGAATAAAAATAATATTATAAGAATGTTATTTCTGCAAAGACCCCATAAACTGACTGATATAAACAAAATTTAGAATTTATAAGTGCAGAGAATTTTTCGTCGCAGTTTTAATTTCAGTTTTTCATAACGTCGAAAAACCTTAGGCCAGAAGTCCGCACTCAGGAAGATGAGACACTCCAAGTTTCGAATCGGAAAACCAGCTACCACCTTTACGGGCATTTCCGGGAGCAATAGACAAGCCAGCAATGTTCACCCAACCATAGCACACAGTCAAACAATAATAAAATTTATTTTTAAACTACTTTAAGTACCTTTGTCGGCCTTCCAAATGAATATTATTCTTATGTTACGGATGTCGGCCTAAAGTATACATCCTTATGTATTTAAGAATAGAACTAACAAATGACTTAGTCGATTTTAATAATTTGTATAAGCCACAAAGTCAGGTAGATCAACCATAGTTATTTTAAATACAAAATACAAATATATTTTATTGCACCCCCGGGACAAAAACAAAACATACAACATAAAGAGAGGTACAATATAATGTGCAGAAGGCGGCCTTAACACTTTAAGCGATAATAATAGTGTAAAATAGTTTAATATAGTGTTAAACCAATAAATAAAATCTAATGGAACAGAATCTAATAAAATGTAATGGAAAAGAATCTAAACCTTAATAGCTCAAAGTACTGAACCGATTTTCATAAAAGTGTCACAAATTCACAATGTCACCGAGTGTTTTTTTTTTGAACTGACTAATGCTGTTGGAAATGACCTTTACAGTTTCACCGGGTGTTTGGTACCTACTTCCGTTACCCTACTTTCCGTTAAATTTTATGTTTGTGGCAACCCCGCTACTTAACTTAGGTTTAAAAAAAATACAACTGACACTTTCACTTTTCGCGTCCCTCTCGTAACAGCGACACAGCACGAGCTCGAATTATAATTTTCGTTTTTCTATTGACTTAACCCAAAAATCCACACCCCTTGATCCCTATTTTCACCCCTAATCGGTCCTACCCCTGAATCGATTCGTTTCCCTCCCAAATTCCACGAAAAGTTGTATTTTTATGTGTCAGTGGTTCCAGCCTGCTCCTCGTCAGGTGAGTACCTAGCATACCCCTAAGTTATTACAACCCCCTGCAAATCGAAAGGAAAACTGTCGCCTAACAACATCAAAAAGGGAAGAACCTAAATTCGCAGGGTTTGCTCGAACCCACCCCCCAATCGTGGCCTATCCCAGGCTGTGCACCCTCTATGCTCCAGGGTGGACACAATTACGGAACACCGGGGTTTTGGGGGCGAGCGTCAAGTGCGCTCCAGTCTGGAGGAGGACTTAAAAGCTACTATAAGAAGCGACTGCCAAGGGCACCCAGGTGGGTACGGACCTCGGCTTAGGACGTCGCTGGGGAGGGATCGGGGAGAAGCGGCCTGGAACCGCACCTACATACCGCCAGCGCCCGCGCGTGTGTTAACTACTATCGGGTGGAGTGTTATGTTAACCTAATACATCAATTTTAGTATGTGACAAAAGAATAAAGAATAAAACACGTTTTTGTTTCTATTAATATATCTTGATAGATATTCTCAATCACATTATAAGTACTTAAAAGTATTTTATATGGCGATATACTAGTCAGAGCGTCGGTGGCGTCGTGGCTAGGACGTCGGATTCCCATGCGGGGAGGTCTGCGTTCGAAACCAGGTAATGCCATGTACCAATGAGTTTTTCGGATTTTGCGAAAGATTTACATACATTTACTGCTCTGACGGTGGAGGAAAACATCGTGAGGATACCTGCACACTGAGATACCCACTGTGTGAAATGGGGAAGGGAATGGCAATCCACCGCATTAAATCTGCCACGAGAGTCGTTCTATGTGTTTAATTCCTTAGAATGATCACGACCCTCAGCAATGAGGAATGCGACTTAGAAGAATACTAGTCATATTTATATACAAGATTAATGGCTCTCGGCGCCATGTGGCTTTTTCAAGTGTTCTTAAAAACCCACCAAGTTTTATCAGCTGTAGGTGTTCGAATGTCAATTGAAGACTTATCAAATTGATAAGAACTTCTGAGAAACCAGTAGCCACTCCTGGTTGTAGTTTACTAGGAGCGTCGGTGGCGTAGTGGCTAGAACGCAGGACTCCCATTCCGAAGGTCCAGGTTCGAAACCATGTTATGTACCAATGAGTTTTATTTTTATAAATTGTCTACGACAAACAGGCAGGCGGGCCACCTGATGGTAAGTAGTCACCGTCGCCTAGAGACACGTGCAATACCAGGGGTGTTGCAGGGATAGGACTTTTTACCGTTCTTTTTGAAGCATCCATATCGTAGCGCTGTGGAAAAACGTCGGGTGGGAGAGAGCTCCACATTTTACAGGCAGAAACGTTCGAGTAAAACGGGACGTGGTAGACACCAAAGTGCTGGTGAAAATTGAGCCGCCGACGAGTGGTGCGATTCAAGAAAGTAGAGTTTTTCGGTTTTTTCGAAGATACCTGATAGAAATATCGTCTCACTATAATGTTATTAGAGGGTTCTCGATACCCTGCTAACCTTGAGGACGTAGATGGAGTACATTATGTGCTAGTAATTACCTTTTAAATCGGAACGGAACACAGCAATGCAAGCATTGCTACTTTTCAGCAGAAATAGGTAAAAAGATGGTACCTCTCCAGACTGACTTCTCGTAATATTAATAGTTGCACACAATACAATATAGTTGATCATATTTTTTGCTTTCTCACAAGATTTAATTACCTAGTTTAATTTTGATGAATAAATAGAATTAGTTTAGTGTAGGGATGTTACGGAGGTGGTTTTACCGGAACCGGAGTCGAAACCGAAGGTTTTAAATTTGATTTATCGGAGTAGGAACCAGAGTCACAGGCGGAGGTAGAAGAGAGATGTTCAGAAGAAGTTCAAATTTTAAACAGTTTTTTATGTTTTATAGCTGAACTGGCCAATATTTTTTATGATGACGTTTGTGGCAATAACACATATTCCTTTATGTACTCCTACACTATTTAATAAAATATTGATATTAGAATATGTTTGCTCACAAATCTTCGCTTTATACCGATTTTGAATCGGATGTTATCCTCCGATTCAAAATTATCGGAGCCGAAGTCGGAGTCGGAGGTGTAAAATCAATCGGAAGTTCCGACCTTTCGGAGACGGAGTCGAAGCTCCGTAACATCCCTATCTTGTGTTTAGAAAAAGCACATTAGCACTGATCGGAGTAGGTAGGGCTCTTTCGGGTCAATGTCATCAAAGGTTATATTAATATGGATATGATTTCGGCATCCCGTTTTAAGTTATCGAGCAAATGTTGTAAATTACTTTTATAAACCTCGCCCTTACTCGGCGGATTACGATTTTTTAAAATTGTGAACATACGAAGAAGTTAAAACACTACCATAGGTACACTAGCGCCATGAATCTTAAAAAAAATATTTCGCCACCAATCTTAAATGTGTATCAAAACAAATATAACGTTAAAAATCTAAATAATATATTTATTCAATTCCGGAAATCCCGGGATTATTGGGCATACTTATCAATATTATGACCGTATGTGGCAAGTACCAAAAACAGCCCTACCTACTCCGATCATAGCACATTAGGTAAACATATACGGGAATAATTAAAGATATGTACGTATTGATTTTATTTTCAAACGAGCTAGAAGAAAACTAGAATCATATTTACACAGCTCACTTGCAGCTTACAAAGCATATTTATACAGCTGCGAATATCTGGTAAGGTAGGTAAAGAAAAGAGAAAGAGTAAAGAAGAGAGAGAGAAGAGTAAAAGTAGAGTAGTCGTCTGGTAAAGAGTCAACAATTTTTCGATGGCACAGTGTAAATAGAAGTAAACATCAGTGGGTCAACACAGCAAATAAAATAATGCGTTACCTTGATCACAATCGAACTCCTGAGCCCAAGACTGACGGCAATGGCGGTTTTCCCATAAACCACGGCGTGCTCTCCATGCAGTATCACTTTCCCAGGCGCCGACACGCTCACAGTATACAAATTGTCCATTCCGTTATACATGGTTGCGCCTTCTGTGAGAGGTATAGTTATAGAAAAACAACAAGTTCTGTTACTTCATTATATTTTAAAGTTACATTTATGAGCTTTGCTTCCACTGATCTACAGTGAGGGTTCTCTGAGTGAAGGCGTGTATGGTCTTCAACTCCTCCTGCAGGACTGAGTTGACCAACCTGAAACAAGGTGTTATATGGGTTAGGATAATAATAAGTTATGTTAATAATGGGGTATTGAAAAAATACGTGAAAAGACGTCTTTGTGATGTCACAGTGTAATGGGTTATCAGTGTGACAATGTGTAATATATCAGTTTTAAATGCCAATAGGATGTAAGAATCTGACGCAGTGTTTTGTGCACGTCAGTAGGTAGTGAGATTTTGTTTACAGTTTTGTTTTGCAATGCTGGACGCTTTTCACTACCAGCCTATTCATGCCTCAATTGCATTAAACATACTAATACGGCACCTCAGTTGAAGATCTTTTTAAATTACAGAAAAGATGTGCAAGAATTATCGTAAACATAGATCAAATGGAAAGCTGCAGAATGCACTTTATTGACCAAAAAATCTTAACCTTAACATCAATATACATTTTGGAGATTTGTAAATTTGTCAGAAAACATACACACTTGTATAAAAAAGCAGAGGACCTCCACAGTACGCCATTTAACACTCGATACCAGAAAAGGCTTGCTCTGCCAAAATCAAAATTAAATCTACACAGTTCTGGACCGTTCGTTATGTCAATAAAAATATATAACAAAATTTCAAAATGTATCGACATCGAATTAAAAGACTCGATATTCAATAAAAGATTAAAGATGTATCTTCTTAACAAATGTTTCTATTCACTGCAGGAGTTTTTTGATGTTAAAACCAATACTTAACTATAAAATCAATTATGTATAACTTATAATGACATTTAATTCAATTTATCTCGTTAGTGTTTATTACTATTTTAAAATACTATAATCTCTTATTTAATATTGCGGTGCCCTACTCAGGGTTTCATGTATGACCAGATAATATACATTTTTAAGATCAATTGTAACACATAAAAAGCAATAAATGGTATGAGTATGAGTAATTTAATTTCTTAGGATTAGAAAAATAAATTGAGTGTGAATTGAACAATAAGTAAATCTAAAATTACTACTGCTCAATCGTGGGATTTATTTGTTAAGTGGCAGTAGAGGCATCCCTTTGAATCTGTTCCTTCAGACTCGTTATTAATTAACACTTAACTTCCAACACTCACACACCCACTCACCCTACACTACAGATGCACACTTACATTATTACACACTCCCACACAACCTAACACACCCCCACCCACACACACTCTTAAACATTATCTTTATTAAATTCCTTTTAGGTTTAGAATATAGTTACACTAATGAAATGTTATACATTGTCATATGCTTGCACGGAAAGTGCGACGGAGTCCCGACTTACAAGATACAGGTTTCCACCTAGTTTGTGAGTCGGAGGTCCTATTATTGTGCCTTGTAATGAATAAGTGAATGAACTTTTTCATTTCATTTTTAAATATATTTTTAAACAAGAGGACTTGTGCTAAATCTATGGCTAGTATACAGCACTAACTGGAGTTTTAGGTACAGTTTGTTATACTGTCTGTCTGACCCCTTTTGAAACTGATACGTTAGTTAGGAGAGGTAAGATAACTCAGGGAAGCGACAACACACAATAATTTCTCATGTATTTTTGTTACTTATGTTTTTGTTTCGCTAATTTATTATGATTGATTACTTCATTGATGATGATTTATGATTGATTTATTAATTTATTATGATTGATTATTTCAATGATGATGATTTATGATTGATTTATTAATTGAATAAAAATTTGTACGCTTTCGGGCAGAATATGGTACATAACATAATATAACATCTGCATTACCCATATTTAGTATGAGGAGCTCGTAGCCTAGTTGCGAGCACGGTCCGAAAGTGATCGTGCAGGTTAAGCGACGTTGGCGCGGTCGGTACCTGGTCGGGTGACCGCTAGTGGCATATTTCATCTGAGCTCCCACGGGGGAGCATGTTAAGCCGATGGTCCCGGTTGTTGTCGTTCGACAGCGGTCGAAAACCATGTCAGAAGCCTACGGGCGGCCTGAACAACTCTGACAAATAGGTTGGCCACTAACCATACGATAAGCAAGCATATTTACAAATAAATGATATTTCTATTTCTATTGTGTGTTCGATGAGGTCTAGTCTACGTAGTTTAAAAAAAAATCTTAACTAGTTATGGTACAAATCTAAGCAATGTCGAAGTTTCATTGTCTCACTGAATACCAACCTATACTGTGACATTCACCAAGATAAAAACGCAGATCGTCCGCTGAGATACGCCGTTTTAGAATAGCACAATAGCGGCGTTGTTTCGTTATCTAAACTTCTTTCTTCGACAATCCGTTCGTGTATTGAATGCGTGTTTATTATGTTTTTATTTGCGCATTGACATTTCGAACTATGTGTTTTGTCAGCGCTTAGAATGCTGACAAAGGGTTTTATGGTAATTTTGCTGAAGATAAAAATTGTGACCTCAATCAATATTAGTCTAAATATTGATCACCATTTTTATTTTTGTATGTCTATGATGCGGAGCGATCTTTTATAGAATGGCGCAGTAGTTTTACAATCTTGGGCTATCTTGGATTGTTGATGGTAACTCAGATACTGTACTGTCGAGATTGAGCTCAAATGTTTAAGACGGTGACTTTTCGACATGTTATTGGAGAATTGGTGGTTGAGCGTCGGTGGTCTTTTGGCTAGGACGCCGGACTCCCATGCGGGAGGTCCAGGTTCGAAACCATGCAATACCATGTTGTACCAATGAGTTTTTCGGTTTTTTTCGTAGGCTTACGTACATTTACCGACTGCTCTAACGGTGAAGGAAAACATCGTGAGGAAACCTGCACACTGAGATGATCAGTGTGTAAAATGAGGTTGGCACAAAAGATCCTAAAGGGTCGAAGTGCCGCTGGGGTTATTCTGTCTGTCTGTCTGAGATGTCTGAGGAAATTAGAAGTTTCCGAAGGCGTGTGAAATCCACCAATCAGCACTGGGCCCGCTCGGTAGATCATGGCCCGTACCCCCTTGTGCAAGGTTAGGCCTGTGCCCCAACAATGGGGACATTAATAGGCTGATGACGATGATGATACAAATGGCTAAAATTCCTATTTGTTTTAAATATTAAAATAATTGGGGGAAGACGGTGTCACCCTCGGATTCACCCGCCCTAACGATTTAAACTAAACCTTTTAAAATCGCAAGGATGACAAATCCTAAGGATGCAGATAGAGTGAGTGTAAAATGAGTGCGACGTTAGACGTAAATGGCAGGACCCCCCCCCCCCCCCCCCCATCTTTTTATTATTTCCGCAAATTAATGCCTTATCTCATCGCATATCTAATTTTGTACCAAACATTCCTTAAAATATAATTAAAAACTTTATTTTGAAGTACTACATTACACAGATTTCATGGCGAATTTACAAAATCAGCATTTTCAGCATTCAAATTAAAAGCTAATTCTTGTTATTTTAAGGCGAAATGTCGTTAATTTGTGTACATTTTCCACCGTAGAGTAATTTAATGTTTTCACGCGCGCATGCGCCCTGCTATTAGTACGACGTGGTTCATATTTAATTTGAAAACAATACAATGATGCAGAGCCAATCGATTCTGCACGTCTATTTGTTAGTTAGAGAGCGTTCCATAACCAGTTGAAATAATTCACGTTGACATCTGTGCATGTTCCATTACCGCGTTAACAGCTGAAAATGTATCAAACTAGTGTTCAAAACTAGCAATGGAACGTGTACAGCTGTTAACGTGAATAATTTGGTTTAGGACACATCCGTCAGATTCCTTTTTCGTCAGGTCATTTCTTTTTTCCATATAGGTTAGAATTCTGAAACTGGTGACGAAACAGTCATTCTCATAATTCCGCTTTCGTCAGATCATTTATTCCGCTTTCGTCAGATCATTTATTATGAATAAAAACCGGCCAAGAGCGTGTCGGGCACGTACATGATAGGGTTCCGCAGTCACTACTATAACACCTAGATTATATATAACATATCTACTTTCTATGTCTACTTTTTGGGTCATCAATATACATCATCCTACTAATTTCATGGCCATAGGTATACAAACGACAGAGTAAAATGGATTTGAATTCCCGGACAGACAGACATACAGACATGACGAAACTATAGGGTTCATCTGGTTTTGGAAAGCACTCTTAATAGGTACAGTTACATGTATTGACCAATTGAAACGCGAAGTTGAAATAGTTCACGTTGATAACTGTCCATGTACCATTACCGCGTTAACAGCTGACAATGTATCAAACTAGTATTCAAAACGAGCAATGGAACATGTACAGCCGTCAACGTAAAAATTTCAACTGGTTTTGGAACGCACTCTTAATAGGTACGGTCACTGTCATCTCCCGCATGGGAGTCCGGTGTCAACCCAATGCCATCTTATCTTATCTTATGATAGGGGGCCGGGAATAACCCAGCGGCACTTCGACCCTTGAGGATCTTTTGTGCCTACCACATTTACACACTAGTCATCTCAGTGTGCTGGTTTCCTCACGATGTTTTCCTTCACCGTTAGAACAGTCGGTAAATGTACGCAAGCCTTCTAAAAATACGAGAAACTCATTGGTACATGGCACTGTACGAACTCGGGCCTCCCGCATGGGAGTCCGGTGTCCTAGCCACTGTGCCACCGACGCTCTTGGGTACGGTCCTAATATCAATAACTAATAGAGGATTAACTAACCGCCAATAAATAACTAACAAAACATATGCAGTTAAAATAACAGCTAAAATTAGTTGAATAGATATTCAGATATTGCATAACCAACATAAAACTAGTATGGGTACAAGACACGAGTCGGTCAGCCGTACAGACAAAATCCAGCCTAACTTGCCACTCGGTAACTTGCTTAGATTACGTCAACGTTAAGTAATTTCACGTTTTAAGGTTAAACTGTACAGTAATTATTACTTCATTCACGCGAGAGCATCTATTTGAATAAACTTATTATAAACAAACTACTCAACATTGTTAATCAAACACGATATAGGTGCAAACAATCTCTAACCACCTGGCTTGCAACCTTGCACTATGACAGCACTGAGAAAGTGTTGGAAATTGTAGAACGAGTAAACACCCACATACTAGTCATGCAGTCACACACCCACACACTCTCACACACCCTCACTCTCACCCTCAACAAACACACACACCCACACCGTTCCACACCTACTCACATACACACACACACACACATCGTATGTTAATTTAAAATAGTATACGAATTTTTATTATCATTTATTTTATTTATTTACTTCTCCCATTATAAATCAAAATTGTTCCTAAATAGAAGAGCCTAAATCCCGCGACACAGGGTGTCCTAGTGCGGGATTTAGAGCATCAACCACTTTTTGTATTAATTTTAAGTTGCAAAATAAATATATTTGTATTTGTATTTTATTTTTTAATCGAAGGGTCGAATTTGAGCTCAAATGTTTAGGTAGTCCTAAACATTTGAGCTTAAATTCCATTATATTTAGTTAGTTTTTAGAATTAGTTTTTATTTATTTACGTATCGAACACGAATACATTTCATAGCGCATTTAATATTGCTCAAACAGGATTCCAGTTTGTTGTTGTCTTTTGCTTATACAAGATTCTAGACCTTGTTTTTCGCTTATCAGTTTTTGATGCAGTCGGGTTTTTTTTTAATAATCAATTTTTATTTCAAACTTTTTTGTTGTTTTTTATTTGGTTTGGGCGCGGCGATATATAACGAGTCAGTCAGGAAGAAACTTAAAACTCCGTATGCCGTGGGAAATTGGAAATTTTCTAAATTTATTTATTAGGGTACATTTATTTATTACAAAAAATTGCACAGCGATACAGTTAAAACATCATCAGCAGCCTACTCTAGTCCACTGCTGGACATAGGCCTCTTCCAGGGCGCGCCATTGAGCCCGATCTTCGGCTCTTCTCATCCAGTCGCTCCATCTAGCAGGGACGCCCGTCCCACACTACGTTTGCCCAAACGCGGTCTCCACTCCAGAACTCGTTAAAACAGTGAAAACTAAGACCCTGTGAATTCATATGCTTAACATTGACACAATACAGTAGGTACTTAATGTATCGTATAGTATCGTACAGTAGATTAAATATATTAATAATATCTCTATAAAGATACATAATAAGCAACATACTTGTTCGTCAAATATAAAATTTCCAATAGCCATGTCTTACGGCTATTTCAAAGTGAAACTAAATTAAAAACTATATCTCCTCATCCCGTGGGAATTTTGTCACAAAATCTATGCTATGACATTCCCATGTTCATGACGAATCTAACAATACCATAAGCCGTTTAGGCCGCAGGAAGGAACGAAGAAACAGACATACATATTATATACTCGTATATACAGACACTCGATAAACATTACCCTCCTCCTGGGGCAGTCGGGTAAAAAGAAATGTCATTTGTCAATAGCCAGTATAGAGGTTTTTAGAGGTTTTATATTATAAGTATATTTCTGTATATTTACGTAATATTATTACTACTGCATTTCAGCTTGCAAAGGTTTGTTTTTTTATAATTGTTATTTATTTATTTGAGGGTAGTATCTATTTCATACGCCTTTTGCACCCGTTTATTATGTATCTTATGATTTTTCCATCACCTGAAGGTTGCCGCCTTCTACACATTGCATTGTACCTCTCTTTATGTTGTATGTTTTGTTTTTGTCCCGGGTGTGCAATACAGTATAGATAGATAGATAGATAGATAGATAGAAACACTTATACGTATATTTGTATTTGTTTTTTTATAATTCGTTTTACGGCTCTGGTGGAGTATTACTTTAGTGTTACTTACTGTTATTTTTATTTACAAAAGTGGCGTGCCATAACTCACTTGATAACTCTACTATGTGAGATTAGTGATATTTCCCACCATGGTCTACGTGTCACCAGTCTCATAGTCTTTGAACTATCAGGCCAGCTGCTCTGATAACACCGATTCGTCAGCTCTAGAGACAAAAGCTCTTTTGTATACCTATTTATAATAATGATGTCTTTATGATTTGTCTCGTAATTTATATATGTTGCCATGCCCCCAACGGAGCTTTAAGGAAAATTAAGATTACAATGTAATGGGATGTAAGGGGGGTCACCAACATCAAGACCTCCAAATGTCAAACTCACCTGCACGTTGTGCATCCTGCCGATTAACGAACGAGTCCCTGGCGACCGACTAGTGGCGGTATAACCACTCAAATTCTGGTTGGGTCAAAATACCAAAAGCACGATGACGGGCAGCAGCGTCATCGGGGCAAGTGATCCGGCTACTGCGATCGCCAACCCGCAGGCCTAGCGTGGCGACTATGGCATCACCTCCTATGGACAGCGTAAAAAGAAAACGGCCCCCAGTTCCCGGCCGCCCCACTATTCCTGGTCACGGTGGCGGCCATGGTGAGCGACGATCTGCGTAAGGTGGCTGGCAGCGACTGGATGAGAAGAGCCGAAGATCGGGCTCAATGGCGCGCCCTGGGAGAGGCCTAAGTCCAGCAGTAGACTAGAATAGGCTGCTGATGATGAAGATTACAAAGCTTTTGGAAGGAAAATCCGAGGTCGCCCTAGACCTTTAAAGATCAGATTGACAGAGTCTTAGATTTTAATATACAAAATCAGATCCCAACGGCGAGCATGGGTAAATCGACGAATGGCTGTAGAGGAAGCAAGAGAAGCGTGCCAAGACAGAGATTCGTGGCGCTCAGTTCTCTCTGCTTACCCCCAAGGGACATACCGTGAAGGTAAGTATATACGAAGCATTTTGGTATAAAAAAGCCTCACCTATGTCGCGCGAGCAGCGGCTTCCCCTGAAACTTGTCGGATACTATGACGGCTGAGAACTTGGCGCCGCACCCGTCACTCTCGTCTGACACGTCCTGGGGACAAACAACAGGTTCCATCAGTCAAAGACACTGAAAAATAACAATAAGAATAAGTTTATTTGTGCGGTAAGATGACAAAGTATTTATAGCCCATACACCAGTAGGAACTTAAGCTATATATAAAATGAAATGAAGTTTATCTGACAATCACAATACAATGCAAAGTAAAAAACATTCATCATCATCAGCCTATTAAGGTCCGTACTGTTGGGGCACAGGTCTGGCCATCATTCACCGTATGGGCTCAGTGCTGATTGGTGGATTTCACACGCCTTCGGAAACTTTTAATTTCCTCAGACATGCAGGTTTCCTCGCGATGTTTTCCTTCACCGTTAGAGCAGTCGGTAAACATACGTAAGTCTTCGAAAAAAACCGAAAAACTCATTGGTACAACATGGTATTGCATGGTTTCGAACCTGGACCTCCCGCATGGGAGTCCGGCGTCCTAGCCACTAGACCACCGACGCTCAACCACCAATTCTCCAACAAGATGTCGGAAAGTCACCGTCTTAAACATTTGAGCTCAATCTCGATAGTACAGTATCCGAGTTCCCGTCAACAATCATAAAATTGTATAAAACTAATAAATTTACTTTGTACTTAATGAGTTAACGATATCGTAATGCAGGTTCGCGGTGTCGTAATATTCATTACGTAACGACCCTTAGGTATGAAGTAGTTTGTGTTGCTGTTGTGGTTTCACATTGAACAAATTACCAGATGGGAGTAGAAAAAGGCTCTATTTACATTGCCGCGGAATGAAATGGAAGCGAATTTTCGCAACGTAATTGTACATAGCATAATGAACTTTATGTCAATTGTGTAACATACAACTAAATACGAGCCAAAAAAGAGGTCGCACGTCTTCCGGGGAATACTCCCGCATTCTCGAGGATTCCTCTAGCGGTAAAGCGTATTTAGTTTGTATGTTACACAATTGACATAAAGTACAAAATGCTATGTACAATTACGTTGCGAAATTATTATTATTACTTAATTGTATACTGACATTGTATATTTTTTTTCATAATTGATTATTGTATTATAATTTTATTTTCTGGCTATATTTTTATAGACTTTATGACATGTGATAATTGACAATGCCCTTTTACAGCAGCTATATTTTATTATAATTATTATTTGTACGACAATGCCCCTTTACAGCTGCTACAATCTTATTTTTTTAGCCAAATTTTTTATATGAAAATCGGGTGGTCTGTTCGCTCCTGTCCAGTTATGTTTATGGTTAGCAGGAATTGTGTTTTAAATTTTAAGTAATTGTAAAAGCATGACGTAACCAGGAGTTCCTGGTGTCCCGATGGTGTTTAATAAAAGAGTATGAGTAAATGTAAATTGAGCCAAAGGCAGTTGAAAACTCGGGCCGCCCGCCATAGTGTCCCGTTCGGAACTTGTATCACAATATACAAATGTAAATTTTATACCTACCATTATTTTTATTACTGTGAAGAAAAAACAAGAATGTGTCTAGTGAAGGGTAGATGACCTCACTGCTCGTTGTATCTTACTGGGCTATCTTAGAGCTAAATTCTAGTCGAAGCTTGGATTAGGTAATATTAGCTCGGATAAGCTAGTATTTGAAGGTTAAGCGCCACGTATAATTGGTATGATTTGAGTGTGTAGTTTATCAATTCTTCAATCATCATCATCACCCTATTAATGTCCCCACTGTTGGGGCACAGGCCTCACCTTGCACAAAGGGGAACGGGCCATGATCAACGAAACGGGCCTAATGCTGATTGGCGGATTTCACACACCTTCGGAAACATGCAGGTTTCCCTACGATGTTTTCCTTCACCGTTAGAGCAGTCGGTAAATGTACGTAAGTCTTTGAAAAAATCCGAAAAACTCATTGGTACATGGCATGGTTTCGAACCCGGACCTCCCCGCATGGGAGGCGTCCTAGCCACTAGGCCACCGAACGCTCAGTCTGAAATATTGGCAATATTTTTATTTTAAAAAAAACCATCGCGACACCACTTTGAAACAACAAAACCACTAGTACAATTGGTAAAATCAGTATATCAGATTCGTTTTTAATCTGATTTTTTTATCAGATCAATTTACATTTATGAAAATATTTTATAGTTGTACAAGTTGCGTTCCGTTTCGTTTCAGTATCGGTAGTAGTTCCAGAAAAGTAAAACTAAATGATCAACTTTATGTTAACAGTAATTTCTAAGTTTATAAAAGATAAAGAACAGTTATACTAAAATAATATATTTCTACGAATTTACGTAAGAATATTGTATTATACTGAATTCATATTGTACTTTATGGAAAGAGCTGTGCTCGGAGTATCTCTGCTATGACGTTGAATAGAAATGATGTAACTTTTGTGTAATTCTTGGCCCGATCGGGACTAACGCTTAATATTGTTTCGACTTATAAGTAAGTAGTGCCAGAGGTAAAATAAATATCCCGTGGTACTACTAGATTGTTTAGTAGTACTACGGGCAAAAAATATTTCCCGTGGTACTACCAGTAGGACCACCGGTAGTACCACGGGTAAGAAGCGATATTTTTAATATTATGAACCTTTACGTCACATCTTCTCGTCGCCCATACCTCAATGTCTAAAGACAAAGAAGTCTTTAACCAGTGCGTCCTACCAGTAATGACCTACGGAGCCGAAACGTGGACACTGACGGTGCGACTGGTTCACAAATTGAAAGTCGCTCAGCGTGCTATGGAAAGAGCTGTGCTCGGAGTATCTCTGCTGGATCGAATCCGAAATGAGGAGATCCGGCATAGAACAAAAGTTATCGACATAGCTCATAAGATTAGCAAGCTGAAGTGGCAGTGGGCCGGTCACGTCTGTCGCAGAACAGACGACCGCTGGGGGAGACGAGTTCTGGAGTGGAGACCGCGTTTGGGCAAACGTAGTGTGGGACGCCCCCCTGCTAGATGGAGCGACGATCTGCGCAACTGGATGAGAAGAGCCGAAGATCGGGCTCAATGGCGCGCCTTGGGAGAGGCCTATGTCCAGCCGTGGACTAGACTAGGCTGCTGATGAATGAATGAATATTGTACTTTGTCTGATAAAAAATTGAATGATGAGAAAATAAATTATGAAGATATTAATCATACATGCATTGAACGATTCGATGCATGCACTGAAAGATGCACTTTATATTATGGGTGTGAAAAATATTAAACCTACTCAAGTGGTTTACGAGATATTTTTGGACACATCAAGTGGTACACAGACAGATTAACACCGAGCTTACTGACAAGGCTTACTGTTGACAGGAAAGGGGACTAAAATCGATATTTTTTGATAAAAAAGTGACAGAACAAAGAAATGCTGGTATGGCTTTATTCGCTTATCAAATTGATAAGTTTAAATAGAATTAAAAACCGCATTGAATGAGGACTTCATTGTCCACCTCCGAATTCCATCATTATAGATCTTGACAAAAATGTTATGGAACAACTCTGGAGACAGGTATAAATGGTTTTCACGTCATTATGAGCAAGAGAACTGCGTCTCTGCTTTGCAGGCTTCGGAGCCGCTCTAACAGCATCTTGAATGTGATAGCGGATAAATATGATTCCCCTACCCTTAAACACTTCGTTCGGGTGCTGATCGAATGATGTTATCTTTGATCAGCATCTGATCGAAATGTAAACACTCGTAATTTTAGCCGAAATGTATACTACTAACTTAGTTTTTAAGCTCACTAACACAATGGATCTAATTATCCGATAAATAATAATATTGAGTTGACTTGAATTCATAATAGAGTTAGAATAGAATAGAAGTTCAGAAGGGCGGAAGATCATCCCTCAAAAATGGCCCTGAAATGGTACCCATCAGGTAAACGCAAGCCTTGTCGTCCGAAGTCCACATGGCGCCGGTCAGTTGAAAACGAGGCAGCCACAATACGAATGTCCTGGCAGGAACTAGAAGAGGCCGCGCAAGATCTCAATAAGTGGACAGCAATTATTCGAGCCCTATACCCCCGCAGGGAGTGACAGGAAGAGAAGAAGAAGAAGGGTCCCTAAAACACATAAAAACACATGTATCATCATCATCATGTCATAATGTACGACTTGGTATATAATTCACGAGTTGGAAGAGCTAACCGAAAAATCTGCAGCGAGCGTGATTAGTAAACGTGACCAGCTTTTCCTCGTGCTCTATTAGAACTACAAACAAAACAATAAGAAGAAAGCACTTGATGTCACGCGATGCATCCCCTTGAACTTTGTGCATCCTTGTACAGGCGACAGAAGAATTGCTGTCAATTCCAATCAATCGACCGCGTCAATCAATGTCACGGACCATTTTCTTTCCCGTCATCTGTACCAGGGACGGCACTAGCGCATGGGGGTCATAATAGACCCCTATCTTATTAGTCGCTGCTTCATTGCTGAATGTCGTGTCCATAATTGCAAATTGCAAACGACGCGTATCTCATCCTTATGAAGTACCCGCGCTATTACGGCGCTACAGTCAGTACAAAACTAATCCTATAAATACCTATCTAATAATTAAAAATAATAATACTTAAACAATAATAGCTGCTGTAAAGGGGCATTGTCAAATAATTAAAATTGTAGAAATAGTGAATAGGTGCTGTAAAGGGGCATTGTCAAATAATTAAAATTGTAGAAATAGTGAATAGGTGCTGTAAAGGGGCATTGTCAAATAATTAAAATTGTAGAATTAGTGAAAAGCTGCTGTAAAGGGGCTTTGTAAAATACATATTATCAGGAACGTTAATAGAATTACATTTGGATTTTGGGGGGTCAAACTGAATGGAACTGCATGCGACCCTGTTCAACGACACTTTATTGGTGATATAAACATTGCGAATTTGACGGTCTTTCACACCGTGACCCAGTTCCTAACAATTATGGGAATTGCTGACAATGTTGTTGTGTGTGATAATTCATCACTGATAGATGGAATGTATTTTATAACTCGCAAGAATTTTCCTATAGGAATTTTATTTTTATTTTGTTTACACATAGGCCTGTTGCGTCTATTGCAGACGATTTAAGTAGCGTCGCGAAGGCATCTCTTTTCGTGGCTAAATAAACCTATTCGGTAACGGCATACACGCCCGCACGCGCGGCAAGCGAGTGGTGCACCGGGTAGATGAGACACTCGGTGTCTGTTTGCTCTCCTGGCCGCCAGTATTTCGAACCACTTTGCATCGTGCTCCTGACATCCCTCCCGAAGACGTTTCCTCCATGCATCTCTGTCATCCGCGAGCTGCCTCCAATCATCGTGACTGTTTGCGAATGCAGTCATGTCACGCTTAGCGCAGTCTTTGAAACGCAGCAGGGGTCTACCGACATTACGCTTTGCATGCGCCACTGCATCGAGCAATTTTATTTATTAACTTAAATTTACAGCTTTTTACAGAATTTATTAAAAGAATAAAATTTTACTAAAACATTTGCCAATTATAAATTTACATTATGTTACTCCAACATTATATTAAACTTAGGTAGAAACAAACAGCAAAACAAAAAACAGAAAAACAAAAAACAGAAAAACAAAAAACATTATTCTCAGTAGTTCCTTTGGAAGTTCCATTAAAGGAACTACTGATACTTTTTGACCGTAAAGTTCCTTCACAAGAGCTGAAGGAACTACTGAGACTACAAAGTTCCTTTATTTCTGTGTCGAGTGAAGAAACGAGAATCTATGTTAACGTAATAAACTCATTAGAAAGATTACCGCTAATGGCACTTTTTATCTAAGCCCCTCCGTGCCTCGGAGAGTACGTTAAGCAGTCGGTCTTTAGCGTCGGTGGCACAGTGCCTAGAACACCGGACTCCCATGCGGGGGGACCGGGTTCGAAACCGTGCAGTGCCATGTACCAATGAGTTTTTCGTATTTTTCGAAGACTTATGTACGTTTACCGACTGCTCTAACGGTGAAGGAAAACATCGTGAGGAAACCTGCACACTGAGATGACCGGTGTGTAAATGGGGTAGGCACAAAAGATCCTCAAGGACCGAAGTGCCGCTGGGTTATTCCCGGCCCCCATTATAAGATAAGATAAGCAGTCGGTCTTGGTCGTTGTCGTTCAGCAGTAATAACTGCGGTGGCCTAATGAGGTCATGTCAAAGGCCTAAAGCCGCCTGAAGCAACTCTGGCAATAGGTTGTGTTGGCCTAATTGGTTTTTAGGGCTGCATGAAACAAGCTCCAAAATTGTTACTGAAGTGCAGCTGAAGTAAAAGACGTGATCACGTCAAAAATCGACTCTACCTACTAATTATTAAAGAAGAAATAAACTTAAAAAAAGAGAAAGTGAATGACCGTTCACCTGCCGACTGTTATCCGAAACGAATCGACACTTTCCCCGACTTGCTTTCGAAAATACCCCCAAAATGCTACGTCAAAGGACATGAGCGGTTTTTTTTATTTACGACTAAACCCATGTTTGACCTCAATCTCACCTGGGATTAAATCTTTAAAGTTTAAATCTTGCCTTAGTAGTAATACTAAGGCACTGTGAAAATCATAATGTAATGTAATGCTGTGTAATTAATTAAAATTAAAAAAAGTCAGTTTCACGTTAACGTACAGACGTACCTACTACATTACTTGAAATCCTACCGCCTGAGTCGTATTTTTTTATTTTTTATGTAACCCGCATTTGACCTCGATCTCGCCTGATGGTAAGCGACGATGAGGTCGACGATGGAGCACGCGGGTCCAGTAAATGCCTATTCACTCTGGCCTTGAAGATCCCAAGGTTGTAGGTTTCGGGAAATACAGACGCCGGCAGGCTGTTCCATTCCTTAGCCGTTCGCATAATGAACGAAGAAGCAAATCGCTTCGTACGAGCAGATGGGATATCAACAACATAAGGATGGAACCCCTCCCCGCGCCTGGTAGTCCGAAGGCGGAATGGAGATGCTGGAATTATTGAACTAGCATTTCTGTGTGTTTCCCGTTTGGAAATGATAACCCAGTTCGTCTTCACCCAAGGAGACGTATTGGAGTAGTGTTTCTATATACGCAACTAGGGACTAGAGTATCTACAGTAACCTCAGTGAGCTCTATTCTAGATCTAGACTGGTTCAGTTAGAAAAAACTAGATTTCTGCACACTGAATCATGACTGCGTCGATCTGTCATCCCGGTGACCCAAATATTTCATCACGATAAATTGCCGTTAAATTGAAGAATCGTACACAAAGCGTCGGTAGCGCAGCGGAGTAGTTAAGACTCCCGGACTGAGGATCCAGGTTCTTTCCAAAAGCACGTCAAGTACAGTGCCAACCCATCAGGGCATGCCCTTTGGTTATATAAGATACAAGCCGTATCATTCTATGGAAATAACCACATGTAACGACTTTCTTGGCAGATTTAATGGGGTGGTATGCCATTGCATTGCACAAACTGGTTAACTCAGTGTGCAGGTTTCGTTGCTATGTTTTCCTACATCGTTAGAGTAGTCGACATATAACGACTTTCTTGGCAGATTTAATGGGGTGGTTTGCCATTGCATTTCACAAACTGGTTAACTCAGTGAGCAGGTTTCCTCGCTATGTTTTCCTTCACCTTTAGAGCAGTCAGTAAATGTACTAAAGTCTTTAGAAAAACTCATTTGGTAGGTACATGACATTGTATGGTTACGAACCCGGACCTTCCGCATTGGAGTTCAGGCGTCCTAGCCACTACGCCAACGACGCTATAAAACTATTCTCGCAAAAAAAATATTACTTCACCTTCGCTAATTCAGCAATTTTTCGGTACGAAACCCCTTTCTCAATCCCTCCCTGAATGCCTAATTCATGGTCACTTTCGAAATCCGCAATTTTTGCATAATAATGTCCAAAATAAGTAATCTCAAGGTCTCGATTGGCGGAGCAGCTTTTTGAGGTTAATCACTTTCGTTGGTGTCACGGTCCGATTTTTGAGTGAATTATAGTCCAAGAGCCTGAAGCCCAATTCGCCTAAATTACAACGTTTGTAGTTCTATTTCTATCCAATTTCAATTTAGTTTTCATTCCAATTCTATTTGGACACCAAATCGCATTCTGCTGACGCATAACTCTACCACTGCCACCTTTCGATTTACTATCGTACGGGCAAAAGTACCTCGGGAGGAACTAATTTTCGATCGTTATATTTGACAGTTGAAGCGTTTTGTTACCGTTCAACTGCGATCCAGTATAAACTAAACGTTTAATTAGAATGCACAAATACGTTACTGTTCGATCGATCGTTGACTCGATCGGAACTTGACTGAAATTAGATTGTTAGTGGATAGTAGCATACGAAACACGTCACAACGATGCAGTTTAGATTCTATTTAGTTACGTTGTATTTAGTGGAATCGATCTCCTGAAGCCAAACACAGCTAAGCAGAATCTTGGAAAAATTGAGTAATTTTTATTCTGTACCTAATTTGCCCAGTGGCGGTTTTAAAACGTCCCATACTCTATATGATTAGCTTAAATATTTTAGTCACTACGTAATCTGAGAGTGTAATATCGCTACAAACAATTTTTGATTCCTAATGCTTCTTATCTTATGATAGGGGGCCGGGAATAACCCCAGCGGCACTTCGACCCATGAGGATCTTTTGTGCCAACCCCATTTTACACACTGGTCATCTCAGTGTGCAGGTTTTCCTTCACCGTAAGAGCAGTCGGTAAATGTACGTAAGTCTTCGAAAAATACGAAAAACTCATTGGTACACGGCACTGCACGGTTTCGCAGTCCGGTGCCCTAGCCACTGTGCCACCGACGCTCGATTCCTAATTACTAATTAACGTTGGAGGGAAAAGAATAATTGAGGTTTTTTTCAACAGAATGAACCGTAAATGCTTCCGATGCATAATTGGAATTCCGGTCCTTGGAAGTCATTGATCTATTATATGAATGCTAACTAAATACTGCGTGTTTTGTTATGTGTTTCATACCTTTTCTTCTTTATGTCTATGATTCAAGGTTTTCAATTAATATTTATAAGTAGATATTATTTTGATAGTAAGAGTAGGTATTACTTCTATATCTCAACCAAATGAAAATATATTATGTAGCACAGTCGTCGGTGGCACAGTGGCTAGGACAACGGACTCCCATGCGGGAGGTCCGTGCAGTGCCATGTACCAATGAGTTTTTCGTATTTTTCGAAGACTTACGTACATTTATCAACTGCTCTAACAGTGAAGGAAAACATCGCGAGGAAACCTGCACACTGAGATGACCAGTGTGTAAAATGGGGTAGGCACAAAAGATCCTCATGGGTCGAAGTGCCGCTGGGGTTATTCCCGGCCCCCATCATAAGATAAGATAAGATGTAGTTGACACTTGATTATTTTAATACTGAAAAAATATTGTTACCAATTAGTTGAGTCCTATGGACGCACACTGACCCTTACACCTACCAACATACACCGCCTCACACACACACACCACATACACACACCACACATCACACACACGCCATCTCACGCACACACCCCTCTTATTTAGCATTGCCTTATGTTTTTTCATAATTTATTTATCTATACTAATAGAGAGTGAGTGGTATCATCCCCTCACTCTCCATTAGTATGACTCGATTTTTTTTCTATGAACCCCAATTCCCCTTATATCGACCCTATAATACCAGTTAAATACCCAGTTAAGGGCTGTTTAGTTTCATCATTCATTAGCCTATAAAGTTCCACTGCTGAGGCACAGGCATGCGCATGCACAGGCCTCTCCTTACACAACAATGGGGGTACGGACCACGAGTAACCGTCCAGGCCCAGCGCTTATTGGTGGATTTCACATGCCTTTAGAATCATTTTCCTCATCATGAAGGTTTCAGGCTGTTTAGATTGTAAATGAAAAACCAGTGTCTAATAAATTTAAAAAATTGTAAACTGTCCAGGGAAATCTAAAAAAGGTAAAAGACGCTGTATAAATAAATATTTTTACTTTTGTATTAAAAGTATATAAACTAATAAATATTTCACTTTTCTGCACTATACTGCCAGTAACCTATTAATCATTCTTCAATCACCTAGGTTGCCTGGAAGAGATCGCTCTGAGCGATAAGGCCGCCTTTGTACACTTATTCTATGTTTCATTTATATTTCTATCTATCTATTATGTTTTTCTTTCTTACCCCTCCCTGATTTTTTCCAGCTGCGATATTCATGCAATCCCTGGTAGATAAAGACAAGTTATTTCTGCTTTCAGCTCCTGGTCACACATGCTAACTTACGTATAAGTATACCTATATAATAAGCTGGTTTCCACTATAAAACGTAAGGCGTGACGGTCTTGACCGAGATGTTTAATCCGCGCGATTTTAATAGCCGCTTCTATTTTTTTTTTCTAGCGGATTTTTTTTTTTCATTAGAAGTGCAAACGACCAAACAGACCACCTTATAATAAGTGGTTGCCCATAGACATCTCACATCACTATAATGTTATTAAAAGGTTCTCGATGCGCTGCTAACCTTAAAAACCTGAGATGGAGTGCCTCATGTGCCGGTAATATCGCTGGCTCTCTTACCCATCAAACCGGAACACAGCTAGCAATGCGAACACTGCTGCTTTGCGACAGGATAAACAGAATAGGTAAAAAGGTGGTAGGGTGAATCTGCACAGAGCCATACAGGTCGCGCAACGAGAGTTGAGGCCACCAACACACGTACAGGTTTGCATGTATTGGTGAATTTGTTCCCGCTCGCGGCGCCAACGTCATTTCGCAGCGCTATCTGTATACGAAAATTGCGCCTGTGTGAGTACCGTGTGGCCTCAACTCTCGCTGCGCGATCTATTCCATCTTCAATTTCTGTTTAGGTCCAATTCATGTCATATTCCCTTTTTCCTTATCAGGATAAGAAGGTCGGATTGTATGCGCCGTAGTAGTAGTCCGATTTCTATAGTCCACAGATATTTCCGACGGGCAGTAAATCGTTTTGGGTTGCTTGTAGGTCGCTTCTATCTAGTTATATTTATATTGTATGTTTATATTTTTTTGTAAAATAAGACGTAAACAAGAATTACTGGTGTTTCTATGGTTTTAATAATATATACCTAGCATAGCATAGCATATCTCTCACGTCCATAGTCCCCGAGGGTATAGATATAAGATATATATAAGTATGAATAAATTCAAACTTCAAAGTTTATTTCAAAAAAATGATCAAGATACGCAAATAATTAACAATTATTTTCTAATAAAGAGTAGTAGAGCATTTTTATGGAGCCGATTTTTGAAACACCAAACCTTCTTTGTCATTTAAATAATCGTTGACGGTGTAATCTATGGGTGTAATAACATAATAAGCAGTCGGTCCCGGTTGTTGTCGTTCGACAGCAGTCGTTAAGCCATGTCAGAGGCCTACGGGCGGCCTGAACAACTCTGACAAATAGGTTGGCCACTAACCATACGATAAGCAAGCAAGCAATAACCTTTTCATTAATGTTTCTTTTTTGTATAACATTTAAATTTCGTATCTGTGGGATAATACTATCGGGAAACTTGTTGTAAAACTTAATGTCAATATTTCTTCAAATGCAGAAAATTGTAAAACGCATTCTAATGATACCTACTTCTTCCACTGAACTTCTCAGCTTCTCGTGTATGAAAACAATCACACTCCAACACAAGAATTCATTGAGGAACAACACTACGCAATAATTTCACAACACGACGAACTTTTCAGCGCGAAATCGCACGAGTTTCGCGGTAGGCGGCCAGCTCAGCGCCGCGCGTGCGCCGACTGACTTCTAGTTCTAGGTGGGTTTCATGCGCGAGCGCAGACGAATAACTCGTACGCGAAGTATATTACTGGTTTGTTCCAGGAAAGGGTGAGATGGGTTTTCCAGACGCCAGGATATAAATCGGGAATTCCAGTTCAAGTGCATTTATTTCAATAACAATATACATATTGCGTTTGAAAGTAGGTACATTAATTATATAAATATAGAATATAAAAATATAAGAACTAAAAAGAAACAAGGAAAACAACTCAAAAAACTAGAAAAATAATAATCATGTCTGCAAAATAGCTAAATTAATTAGTAATAGCCAAATATTAGTGTTTCTATCTATATATCTATGTAATATTAAGGAACAACCAAAATCAAGAATGTCAAATTAATGGTCTGGCTCGCGATGACGGTGAAAGGCCCGACGGTATGACACTCGTGCCCAGGAAGCTGGGACGGTCTCTGGTGTGGGACGCTACCTGCGTCGACACCCTTGCCCCGTCCAATCTTCCAGGCACGGCGGCGAAGGCCGGGTCAGCAGCGGCTTCTGTGGAGAACCTCATGCGGCGCAAATATGCGGGCCTGGGTGGCGATTGCATATTTGCGCCGTTCGGGGTGCAGACCTTGGGGCCGTGGGGGCCTGGAGCCCACTGCCTCTACCGGGAAATAGCCAAGCGCCTCGTAGAGACATCCCGGGACCAGAAGGCTGACCTCTACTTTGCTCAGCGTATAAGCCTCGCTATACAGCCGCCTGCCTCCTCGGGACACTCCCTGCAGGGAGCGACCTGGGCCAGGTCTTTTACTTGTAAAATTGTTAGGTATTTTGTAATTTTAGCTTAAGCATTTATTTTAGTGTTATTTTAGTATTATTTTATTTTGAATAAACAAGTAGAATGTCAAATTAAATTAATTTATCATTCAATTCTATTTACAAATACATAATTAGTAATTCTAATTCTTATCATTAATATACTGATTCACTGAAAATAGTAACATTTTTTCAGCAAAATGCACCTTGAATTTGTTTTAAACACGTTACACCCAATTATAGACTTTAAGCTCATAGACAACTGATTAAATAATTTGACCGCCTGATACTGTGCGCAATGTTGCACTATATAATCAAACGAGGAACTATCAAGTATTTCCTGCGAGTGTTATTACGCTTTTCCCTTTCTCCCTCTGTCTCCATGTCCATGAGATACGGCCTGTTAGGCGGCCTTTATAGTTCCACCGGGCTTTTGAGGCGAGCGCTGAAGGCGCTCAGCCAGGAGGGGGAGCAATATGCCTAGGGCGTCCATAGGGCACAGACCCCGGCTTTGACCACTGCTGATGGATCGCAGAGTCGGTGATTCGAGAGTCGGTTTTTTTTACACTTTTGTGTACAGGTGATCTTAATGCCTTGCGGCATTCTCTGCCAGCTGACCTTTGGGCATGCAGATATGTTATGGCGGTGCAGTGGCAATAAAAATCACAAAGAAACTTACTTAATAATATGTGAATTTTATATATTAAAATAACACTTTTAAAATTGAAACACGGCTGCCGGCCACTTCACCCTTCAATCTTGATTATGTCTGTGGTGATAACACTATACCTTGTGACAATGCAATACAAGTTGAGGGCGATCTCTTCCAAACAACCTATTTAACACGGAAAAAAAACACGACGAAACACTTCATTGTTAGAGAGCACTATACAAAAGGCGCGGGCGGGCCCTCGAGGGCCCTGGCCTGTCGGTTTTCGGGTGTCACAGGCAATACATGTGTTAGCCTCATTTGTAATAAATACCCATCGATATTACGTGATTTCTTTTATTTTGCTGAGGAACCCGTTATATCATTATTGCTCCCAATTTACGACGACTACGACTTATAAGCATAACTTGTAAGATTGCGCAAAATCCGATCGACGATCCCAAGGTTCGACAAATTGTCGAATGTCGATTGCCACACGAACGCTTCTGCCTTATCATTACCACTGGCACAGTCTAAATAACTATTAGTGGTCCATTAGTTACATTGCACGGGTGGATAGGGACCGGTGGACCAGAAGAACACTGGAGTGGAGACCACGGCAAAACACGCGGGGACAAGGTCGCCCACCTATGAGATGGGTGGATGACATTCGGGGAATAGCGGGCCACAACTGGATGCGCACCGCCTGCGACTGTCGGAAGGGGAAGAAGTTGGAGGAGGCCTATGTCCGGAGGCAGACCACTAGTGGCTGAGATGGATAGATAGGTCCATTAGTAGTCACCAGTGCCATTAGTGCTCATCAGTAGGGGCCAGCTGAAGATCAGCGCTGTGGCTTGCCTCAGCATTATGCTGAACTGGTGTACCCTTTTTGGCACCGTACCGGATATTTTGTGCTGCATGTATTAATCTTTGTATACTTCTGTATAGCTGAAGTGGCAGTGGGCCGGTCACATCTGTCGCAAAACCGACAACCGCTGGGGTAGACGAGTTCTGGAGTGGAGACCGCGTTTGGGGAAACGTAGTGTGGGATGATGGAGCGACGATCTGCGCAAGGTGGCTGGCAGCGACTGGATGAAAAGAACCGAAGGTCGGGTTCAATGGCGCGCCCTGAGAGAGGCCTATGTCCAGCAGTGGACTAGAGTAGGCTGCTGATGATGATGATACTTCTGTATTTTGTACTTGCTATATTCTGTGGTGTTGGTGTTTACAGTGCTAAATAAACGTTATCAATTTGAATTTAACAGTGGTTCAAGAAATGAGAGCTAACACAAAAGCCCGTATGCAAGGCTTGTTCCACTAGTCCATACCAGCTATCTCCCTGGTAGGGACTCAAATTTCACTCATTACACCCAGCAGCCCACTCCAATCCACTGTGCTGGACATAGGCCTCTCCCAGGGCGTGACATTGAACGCGATCTTTGGCTCTTCTCATTCAATCGCACCTTGCGCTGCTGCCATCCATCTAGCACGGGTGCGTCGCACACCCAGAACCTAGCTGGTAGGGACTAGTGGAACAGGCCCTATGCATCATCGAATACAAGGCGTAATGGAAAACAATCACCCACCATTCCTCGTTAAGGGGTGGAAATACCATAATGGTAGAAGCGCAGCTGGCGCATTTCATTTTTAAACATCAGTACGTAATGCACATTACGAGTGCTCTTTACTGGACTGGAGACCACTTCATGTGACCCCATGGGGTCACTGGGGGCATGTATGACATCCTTCGCAACCGCGCCTTGCTGCCACATCAAAGGTGGGATCCTGGGTCCATAGGTGGGATTAGCAACTATTGCGGTTTGCAGTCTCGAGCTTTGGAGCGTGACTCACTGAACGTTTTTAAACTGTGATACTATTTTACGACCATTCTATATTTATATTATTCCAATAATTATAATAATGGTGTGGACATGCTGGTGTTGAATTGAATTTCAACATTGCTACACCTAATTATCGTTATATATAGTTATTATTATCATGTTCCTTTGAATAACTAAATATTTTTTATTATAGTACAACGTTACAACTCCCTATCGACATACAAATCTTTCAAGGTTTTGCGTAATGTGATAAAATTAATGTACCTAACATGTTCCTTTGTATTAAATAATAAATGAAAAAAAAATATGTCGCAAAAACATAATTTCTCGAAATATAAAAGACGAGAGGACTTCTGGTCTAGACCAGGAATGTTTATTTATTAAGCATTTATATAGCAATTTTGGGCGTACATAAATAAATTAGAAGAAGTGGTGGAAAAAAAACCGCGAGCAGGATTTGAACCTGTTGATTTTTCTAATTTATTTTGGGCCAGAAATGTTTGTTATCTGAGAAATCTTGGTTTGTAAATGAAACTCCATTCCCGTCGTGTATTTTTAAATAATTATTTGGCTTCAAACCAGGAACGACATACTTTAAAAAAAACAAAATTATTTATTCGTGTAACTAACAGGGTACGGTTACATCAAGCACGTCAAAACAAAAGTTCTTGATAATAATAATAATCTAAGTACTTATAATTATATTATAAGTACTTAGATTATATATAAGTACTTATTAATAATTCCTAATTACTGAGACTAGGCCATTCCTAATATCTAATAACATTGAAGTAAATATAAATTGTTCAATCTTCCTTATCGTCAAGTTGGAAATATTTCTTGGGCGCATTGACATATTCATTTAAATTATAGAAAGGATTATTTTCGAAAAACTTTTTCATTGTATGGTTTGAACTCTAAAAATGATAGCTCAGTTATTGCTCAGTTTGTAACGATGTCGACTTCATCGTCCATATCAACCTCCTTGCCATCAATTTCAACCTCATCGTTAGCGTTTATCTCACCTCATATCGTGATGGCATCTTCATTTCTTCATCTATATTTTCTAAATTCAAATCATATTCCCATTCCATTTCTAAATTCCATTATTCCATTAATTTCATTGTTTTCTTTGTATTTTGCACTCTCTCTATCTCTCTGTATTTTGTCTTGAACGGACGTTTCTCCGTTTATTTTTGTCTCCTACTACTACCTATTTTCTATATTTTCTGTGTTGTTCCTGTTCCTTAAAAATATAATATCTATTACCAAGTTCTTCTATTACTTCATCTGCACACTGTCCTAGAACCCTGCTAGCCGGCACCTAGAGGACAGACTGTAGCCAGGCTAGCTTTTTGTACATTGTTATTTTCAGGGAGACTCCTTGTTTCCTTCCAAGTCTAGGCTGGAACGAAGGTCTCTGAGAAAAATGAATTTGCAAGAAATCGACAATCGGCAAAGTATCGTTAAAACTGGGCAAGTTTTTATTAAGTAACAATGACAGGCGTGCGTCATTAAAACCAACTCATAATAGGGCAGCGGCTATTACGCTACTGGTTCCAACTAACATAATGCAACAGCTGATTTGTAGTCGACAGCGGATGACGCTGGGCCGAGGACGTCGGTTATGCAGGAGCTGAGTAATTTTCATTCTTCTTCTTAGTGAGGAATACCTAACTGATGATGGTCGTGAACTAACCACATAGAACGATTGGCAATTCCCATTTCACTTAGTCAAAATCGAAATGTTTTTATTGTTAAGTACCTTATAGTACATTTTTACAACGTCATGAGGAGCTCGTAGCCTAGTTGCGAGCACGGTCCGAAAGAGATCGTGCAGGTTAAGCGACGTTGGCGCGGTCGGTACCTGGATGGGTGACCGCTAGTGGCATATTTCATCTGAGCTCCTCCGTGCCTCGGAGAGCACGTTAAGCAATCGGTCCCGGCTGTTGTCGTTCGACAGCAGTCGTTAAGCCATGTCAGAAGCCTACGGGCGGCCTGAACAATTCTGACAAATAGGTTGGCCACTAACCATACGATATGCAAGCAACAACGTCATTCTTTTTTACTCTACCACAGCTTCGCAAGGTGCTATAGCTGAAAGGAAAGAAGCGGCGCAAGAAACTTTCAGCGGCACTTCTTTTGGAATAAATATATCTTACAATAATTATGAATACCATCATATATGTACACAATGTGCAGAGCTGGAGCTGAATTTAGGACCAAGCCTCTTTATCATTTAAGTAGTCATTTATTTTATAATAACCGTTTTTACATAAGGTCCGTCTTATGTGGGTCTTAAATGTTTTCTCTGTCATATTTATTACAGTATCAGGTACCTATCTTGTTATACAATCGTACACAGTGACCCATTAATGATGTGTTTACTTTACTAAGTCTAAAGCGTGGGACTGCAAGTTTGTTTTTGATTCTGGTATTGAAATTATGCTTGTCGCAGTTTTTCGGAAACAACTGTAAGTTCTTGCGTACATACATAAGTGGTAATCTCAGTGTGCAGGTTTCCTCACGATGTTTTCCTTCGCCGTTAGAGCAGTTGGTAAATGTAATGTGTCTTTCGAAGAAACAAAAAACTTGGTCAGACATTGGTTTTTAATCGAACCCGGACCGGGCGCAAATGAGTTCCGCGTCAGAGCTACGAAGCCACCGATGCTTCGCGCTTTCGTATTCCACTGACAATAAAATTCTAGACTATGTATGATACAATAATATTAATTTATTACAAGATTTAAAGTCAGTACCTAGTCAAAGCTCTAGCTCTAGCTAGACCTCTAGGTCTAGTAAATAAAAATTAATTTATGATTACAAAATATTTAAAAAAATACCGTAACATAGGGATGAAACAAATCACTACATGAATGAACCACTTCATTCATATCCCAGATGGAGGTCAACCCTACAATGTTTCTGGTTTTCAAAGCGTATGCTTTGGCGTAAGCGTATGTATGGATGACATTCCTCAACAATAAAGAAACGTGATTGGACTTCAAAACAGTTGGCCAATTTGTAGGCAGGTTTCAGATCAGGATGTCAGGTAGCCAAGGCAAACTGCTCAATAGAATTAACTAGGCATTTAACTAGTATTCCAGCCTTTGTGTAAAGGACAAAGGTTGACTAAAAATATAAAAATATCGTAAATCATGGCCAATAAAAATTAAATTATTTATTAAATCAGACAAACGAGATCATAATTATTTATAACTTTAAAAATTACAACAAAGATAAGATAACAAAAATTTCGCATGACATACACAGTAAAAAAAAAGAGTACAATGAATAAGTAACTTTTGAATTTTGACTAAACTAAAATAAATTTTACAACATTAGCAATTTATTCCAACATTTTAATATATCCAAACAGTGGGTTGATATAGCAGCAATCAGGCTACTTTTACTTCTGAAGACCCTATCCCTATCCCTAGCTGCAAGGTGTCAGATCAGTCCCGCCACACGGGCCTCCACGAACATAATAAAAAATTAAGTAGATAACATTCGTTTACTATAGGCGACTAAGGGAAACGGGGCAGTACCGAACACCGTTGCCTCCATTTGGAGTCCTGAGTCTCAACCAGAAAGTGGCAATAGCCTGCAGCCGATCCGGCTCCGCGCGTATCGACTTGTCGTTCCTGCGGATTAAGTCGGTGAGGTCGAGAGGGTGGCGCGGGTACTGCGCAAGCCCGCGTTTTTCCTTAATTGCGTCCCAGGCGATGCAGCGTCTGTGGAGAGGTTTGCCTTCGCGACGTTACAGGCCTATGATGACTATACGCGTTCTAAGAACACCCAAATTGTAGAGTTCATCAGGAACTGTAAAAATAACAGGCGATCGATTCCACTAAATACAACGTAACTAAATAGAATCTAAACTGCATCGTTATGACGTGTTCCGTATGCTACTATCCACTAACGATCCAATTTCAGTTAAGTTCAGATCGAGTCCACGATCGAACAGTAACGTATTTGTGCATTCTATTAAAACGTTTAGTTTATACTGTTGAACGGTAACAAAACGCTTCAACTGTCAAATATAACGATCGAACATGAGTTCCTCCCGAGGTACTTTTGCCCGATCGAATGCGTCAGCAGAATGCGATTTGGTGTCCAAATAGAATTGGAACGAAAACTAAATTGAAATTGGATAGAAATAGAAATACAAATGTTGTAATTTAAGCGTATTGGGTCCAAGACACAGGCTCACGTACTATAATTACAATGGGTAGGTGATTATGAGTTGTAGCTTGTTAAAAATAGTTGTGGCTTAAATCTATGGTCTTAAACCACATTACAGTCCCGTTGTTGCAAATTCAATGCGGTTTCTAAATGGGCACTACCGACCTTCTAATAAGATGCGATTAACGGATAACCCCATCTACAGAGCCTGTAGCGGCACCATAGAGAAAATGGAACACGTGTTGTGTAAATATGACTAACTGGCTATATAGAACGCGTGTGAGTCTTCTGGGGGTAGCCTGTACCCGAAATAAGAAGACTATAGGCCCCTTCCTGTAAGCCGTATAGCGTCCTTGATGCAAAGCATCTTTAAGGAACAGGGAGGATACTAAAGAAAAGATCCCCAAAGGTCGAAGTATCATAAGATAAGAAATCGACATCAAATCGGTCATTGCTCATTGGTTGTTAGTTAAAATTAAGCTATTTGTGAAATAAAAATAAAATCTCAGGATAGTATTCGGAGAAAGTAAAGTAAAGTAAAATACACTTTATTTCCCAAATAGAAAACAACAAACAAAAGATAGAAAAGGAATAGAAAACAAGAAACAGTGAAGAACAATTTAGGAGAATTACAATTTAGCCATCTCACCCAAACACCCAAAAGTTTATCCAAAAGTATAGATTTTTTAAGTATGGAATTACGACCGGTTTCGTTTACACATAAATACCTGAAGATGAGAAACCGGTCGTAATTAATAAAATACAATAAAAACCCGTGAAACAGTATATTATTCAAGTCTAATCATGTACTACAAGTTTCACCAAGTACCAACAACCGCAAGTGTTAACCATATGGATATTTTTTGGTTTATTTCGACGCTTAAAAGTTTCGAGTACCTAAGTTAGTTAATAATCTTATGAACTAACGACTTAGCTAAAAGTTAATTAACGTGCTTAGGGTTTCAGAATCAATTCGTAATTGCAAAGGTTCATCAGCATCCTACTCTAGTCCACTGCTAGACATAGGCCTCTCCCAGGGCGCGCCATTGAGCCCGATCTTCGGCTCTTCTTATCCAGTCGCTGCCAGCCACCTTGCGCAGATCGTCGCTCCATCTAGCAGGAGGGCGTCCCACACTACGTTTGCCCAAACGCGGTCTCCACTCCAGAACTCGTCTACCCCAGCGGTTGTCGGTTCTGCCACAGATGTGACCGGCCCACTGCCACTTCAGCTTGCAAATCTCATGAGCTATGTCGATAACTTTTGTTTTATGTCGGATCTCCTCATTTCGGATTCGATCCAGCTGAGATACTCCGAGCACATCTCTTTCCATAGCACGCTGAGCGACTTTCAATTTCAGTGTCCACGTTTCGGCTCCGTAGGTCATTACTGGTAGGACGCGCTGGTTAAAGACTCTTGTCTTTAGACATTGAGGTATGGGCGACGAGAAGATGTGACGTAAAGGTTCATAATATTAAAAATATACTCAAGAATTACACAAAAGTTACATCATTTCTATTCAACGTCATAACGGCACTTGAGATAAGTTAAGCTGTGTAGAGTCAAGTACAAACCATTTGCTATCTAATGGTAAAAAAAAATAGGACAACAAGTTTGAAAGATTGGTTTTTTGTTGTATTTTAAGACAAGGTTGTAGCATTTCCTTTAGGAGCATCAGAGGAAAGGCGGCGGCGCGGCGGGCACAAATTTAAAGAGGTGGTTTGCCATTGCCTTCCTTATTTCACACACTGGTTACCTCAGTGTGCAGGTATCCTCACGATGTTTTCCTTCACCGTTAGAGCAGTCGGTTAATGTACGATCTTGTTTTATTTTTTTCACATCATCAACGTCAATACTCTTTATAATATCCGTGCTGTGCTAGGAATTGTGCACCACAGTGGTCCAAAGGTGTATTCGATTCGGCGACGCTTGCGCCGCAGTCTCAACCTTTGAGCCATTGTCGCTTATTATTAAATCAGTCTCTCAATACCTCGAGCCGGATCATATACAAGAGCAGTATTTATAAAGTAAAGTAGAGTAAAATACACTTTATTGCACAAATAGAAAACAACAGATAACAACAAATTGAGAACAAACAGATCACAAAGCACTATGTATATTTGACAAAAGGGGGTAAAGTCAGCAAATGCTGACATACTCGGGTACCAAATATGCAGCGCCGTTTTTCATTTCACCCCTTATCCCAAGATGTTAGTGGGAGATTTTTGGATCTCCTTCCCCGCCTAACCAAGAAACGTTATGTTCTAGATTTAAAAAACAGATACTTGTGGATCTCATATTATGCAAAAACTGTGTGATGCCGATAATAGATTCAGTTTCCAAGAATCATTACTCCAATGATCACAAAGTATCTCAACAGTTTCTACCTAAAACGAAACGTATTTTTACAACGCAAAGGTCATTTGGTAATAATCGCGAGTTGCGAAAAACGTCAATATTAACTTACTAAGTCGAATTCGTCCTTTAAATGAACTCGACTATCCAATCACTTATTTGTATTTTGCTTACCACGAGCAAGTGTGGCAAGGTCACTACTTATGTCACAAAAATGTACAATACAATACAAATATACTTTATTGCACACCCGGGACAAAAACAAAACATACAACATAAAGAGAGGTACAATACAATGTGCAGAAGGCGGCCTATTTTTATCGAAGACACTTTTTTATTTATTTACATCTATACCCGCATTCTGACCTGGTGGTAAGTGACGATGAGACACACGAGCTTAGTAAGTATTGCGGCTTTTCTATAAACACTGGCGAAACACATCAACGGCCAAGCGAAGACATTAGACGGATGGTAGCTACCCAGGTGGACCCTGAAGGGGTCCTTCCACCAGACAGACGCCTCGTACGACACGCTTGATCCAGTAGCGGTAGGGATATTCTAAATCCGTCCACGTTTCGCTTTGAATCTTTGAATGGTAAGAGAGCCTGTCTATCGGTATTATATAGGATACATTTCAGAGAGTGCGCATCGGAATTGCACGACCTAATTCCAGCATCTCCATTCCGCCTTCGGACTACCAGGCGCGGGGAGGGGTTCCATCCTTATGTTGTTGATATCCCATCTGTTCGTACGAAGCGATTTGCTTCTTCGTTCATTATGCGAACGGCTAAGGAATGGAACAGCCTGCCGGCGTCTGAATTTCCCGAAACCTACAACCTTGGTATCTTCAAGGCCAAAGTGAATAGGCATTTACTGGACCCGCATGGCGTCGACCTCATCGTCGCTTACCATCAGGCGAGATCAATGTCAAATGCGGGTTTAGTAGTCCTTTTTTTTTTAAAGCCGCAATTCATCTTATATAAGTTCTCAGAGTAGCAGCGATGGAAAACCCTCTAAATAACATTAGGAGGTGATAGTGTCAATGGGCGACGGAGATCACTTACCACCAGGTCGCCATTTACTCGTCTGCTCTCCTCATGTAATTAAAAAAGATTACTTCCTCAACTAATGGAGTATCAGACATATTCCTCAGACAACCCTGGAACCGCCGCTGACTTAGACCAAAGCCAAATGACCTCTAACATGAGTTTTAAGTTTAACTATTAAGTTATGATGACTTATTGCCGCTGGCACTCTCCATTCAAGGCCAGTTCATCATCGGGTCAAGATTTCTAGAGGTGTGTCCCTTTGTTAAAGATTTGTGAGGTATTATGCTAAATTAGCACCTCTAGACAAAAATAACCTCAGTTTATTAATAAAAGAGACAGCTTCAGATCCTTATTCTATTCACAGCTTCAAGTTGGTTGAACTTGATACGTCAAGGTTACTGTTTCTACACAAATATGTTCATAGACGCTTGCTTGCTTGCTTATCGTATGGTTAGTGGCCAACCTATTTGTCAGAGTTGTTCAGGCCGCCCGTAGGCATCTGACATGGCTTAACGACTGCTGTCGAACGACAACAACCGGGACCGACTGCTTAACGCGATCTCCGAGGTACGGAGGAGCTTAGATGAAATATGCCACTAGCGATACCGACCGCGCCAACGTCGCTTAACCTGCACGGTCACTTTCAGACCGTGCTCGCAAATTATTATTAGTAATTTTTAATAGACGCTAATTTTTAAGTATTTGCCAAACATACAGATGACATAATTCTTATATTTTTATACATAAAAATGCTATTTTTATATTCATGTAATTTTTATATGTAGATTATTTCATTGATAACGTTTGAAATGAGATTGTTTCCGTACTTTTTGCAATAACTGCGCAGTTACATACTAGGCGTCGAGTCGTCTAGAGATTGACTCAATAAAATCGATATTTATTGTAAAAAAAAATCTCCTATCGATTTCTTTTTCTTGTAATTGTGATGATGAAAAGTAAAACTGAAGAAAATACCTCAATTCTTATTTACTTTGAATGCAAGAGTATAATTTAAGTACAGCTTCATGTCTGCCATTTCGATTGTGTCTAACTAAAACATTTTTTCATCTTCCGATAAAAAGTCGTCGTATGTATCCCCCGGTGCGCGAGTCCGACTCGCACTTGGCCGTTTTTTTTACAAAATGGCGTGGAAATTAATTAATCGAAATAGTTAATCGATCTTTTAAATAGATAGGTAATAGGTTCTATAATGATTCGAGCACCGAATAGACATCCCTATATGATACGTCAGACAAACTTCTAAAGAATCATCACAAAATGAACACGGTATAGTCGTATTCCTCAGTGATGAGGGTAGTGATTGTTCTATGGACATAATCACATAGAACGACTTTCTTGGCACTTCATACTGGTTATCTCTGTGTGTATGTTTTCTCACGACGTTTTCCACGGGGAATTGAACGTAACGCCCTAGATCCGTTAAATGTAAGTCTTTTCAAAAAACCCAATGAGCTAACGTATATTACACATCATTTAAACAAAACACGTTGTAAGGAAAATAGTACGAGATTGGCTTAGTGGTCTTGATTACGAGGGCACGGAGAAACTTTTAATAGTAACACAATAATAATAAAAAACACATACACACACTCACACATACACCTCCTCCCTTTCTCACACACACCTTCTTACACGCTCACTCATCCTCTCTCTCTCTCTCTCACACACACACACACACACAATACAATGCATACCCACCATTATTATTATTGTTAATTTTTTTTATTTCTTTCAAATTTTGTCAGTTTTATATTTTCCCGTGTTCTGTTACATGTTCATTTGCACTGGTCACAGAAGAGATCTGTCCTCCGAGATACAGGAACTTCCTAGTTCGGAGGTCAGCGTTTATTGTAAACTAACTTGTTGCTCACTAATTTTATTTAGTTTAATTTAACATATGCTTAAGTTCCTACTGGTGTATGGACTGTGAATCCTTTGTAATCTAACCGCACAAATAAACTTATTCTTATTTGTAATGGAGTGATTAATATTTACAAAAAAAATATTCAGTTGACCTATCCTGGAAAAATTCATCTACGCTATAGGCTTTACTCAACAGAAATGATTACGGAACATATACTACTGCCCTTAATGTTCTCACACGACGACAAAAAATAAAACAAGCACTTTCCGGTGTCTGAGACAAAGCGACGCAGGCGCAGGTACAGACGCTTGTGAAATATCCACCGGCTAGGCTTGCTCAACGATTTGCCTAAGACCTCGTTTTCTGGTCCTCCGAGTCTTGTACTTAACTTGATTGGCAACAAAAGTATAAGAGTACCTCCACTGTGATCCAGGTGTTTCTTCGTGCTTAATGGTAAATAAATGCATGCATTGCTGTTTCAGAGTTTTCGGAAATCAAGGCAGACTGACCGTCACACCAGACTGTCACACCAATTTTGTTTTTGGAGTATTTTATCCGAAAAAGGAACAACAAAATCAAATCATATCAAAATGTTTTTTATTGTATTTTTTACTCTATCACCGCTTCGTAAGGTGCTATAGCTGAAAGTAAATAACGCCGTTGGGGTCTGCTTTCTATATTGAAATCTAAGAGCACTCTGTCAATCTGATTTTAAAAGGTCAGTTTAGGACCGACCCCGGCTTCTCCTTTCATTCACTTTCGCTTCGTATACCTGTTCCTGGGAGGACTATAATACTCACAAACACAGTCTGGGTACTCAGCAGTGATATTAGCGTAACCACCACCTATAGCGTATACACCTTTCCACACACCCTAACCTTTCCACACCCCCTCACCAATACGCACACATACATACACACACACTCTTTCACTCCAGCGGACATGATTACATCTTAGTATCTCATGTTAATTTAAAAATAAAAAAATGTATTTATTGTCAGGTTATACACCCATAGTGCCTACAAGTTTTATAAAAACATAAGTAAAATTAGAACAAAACATTAAAAAAAATTGAGAAGAAATGTAATGAAAATAACCAGATAACAGAAAATTAAATTAAAAGTAGAAGTGAAAAGGGAGTGTTTTAACACAATACAATAAAATAAAATACATTAACATTAAACATAATAAAAGTGAATTCCCTACTTTATATTCGCAATCTGGTGCATCTTCAGCCAGTGTCCATAGAATCTATTTCTATGGATATCCTGACCGACAACTTTCAAAAGTCTGTTATTTGTGTCACATACTCTCTGCCAGAATTTAAAATAGTATACGAATTTTTATTTTACTTTTTTTCCCCTTTATAAATCAAAATTGTACCTACATAGAAGAGCCTAAATCCCGCGACACAGGGTGTCCTAGTGCGGGATTTAGAGCATCAACTACTTTTTGTATTAATTTATTTACTTACTTCTCCCATTATAAATAAAATTGTACCTACATAGAAGAGCCTAAATCTCGCGACACGGGGTGTCCTAGTGCGGGATTTAGAGCATCAACCACTTTTTGTATTAATTTATTTACTTACTTCTCCCATTATAAATAAAATTGTACCTACATAGAAGAGCCTAAATCTCGCGACACAGGGTGTCCTAGTGCGGGATTTAGAGCATCAACCACTTTTTGTATTAATTTATTTACTTACTTCTCCCATTATAAATCAAAATTGTACCTACATAGAAGAGCCTAAATCCCGCGAAACAGGGTGTCCTAGTGCGGGATTTAGAGCATCAACTACTTTTTGTATTAATTTATTTACTTACTTCTCCCATTATAAATCAAAATTGTACCTACATAGAAGAGCCTAAATCCCGCGACACAGGGTGTCCTAGTGCGGGATTTAGAGCATCAACCACTTTTTGTATTAATTTAAGGTTCAAAATAAATATATTTGTATTTGTAATGACGTCACCACATTATCCGTAAAAGCCTATTCTGCATGCACGCCGCGTTTCACCGCGTGACCACAGTCGCCGGCAGCACAACGAAACGTTTATTTCAATGCGGTTTACACGGTACGGTATAAATATTAAATGTGTATTTAAATCTTTTCCTGATGTTTAGTTATTCTATTTTAAATGACAGATGAGTAATGGTAGTAGAGCATCGGTAGCACAGTGGCTAGGACCGGACTCCCATGCGGGAGATCCGGGTTTAAAACCATGCAGTGCCATGTTCCAATGAGTTTTGCGTATTTATGGATGACTTACGTACATTTACCGAATGCTCAACGGTGAAGGAAAACATCGTGAGAAAACCTGCACACTGAGATGACCAGTGTGTAAAATGGGGTAGGCACAAAAGATCCTCAAGGGTCGAAGTGCCGCTGGGTTATTCCCGGCCCCCTATCATAAGAATGGTACTCGTAGGTACAGAAAAAAAAGGAAAATTTTCCGGATAAGGTAAGTTTTAAACAAGAAAACTTTAAGAGGAAAGGAGTGGTAAGGTATTACAGGAAAGTTGGTATTTGTTGCAAGTTAACATGGCTGTTTATTTTATTCTATACAAGGAGAGCAGATGAATAAACCATCTGATGGTAAATGGTCACCGTCGCCCATAGACATCACACGTACTACTATAACGTCATTAAAGGATTTTCAATGCGCTGCCAACCTTGAGGACTAATGGAGTGCCTCATGTGCCGGTAATTAGACCGGCTCTCTTACATTTCAAAAGCATTGCTGCTTTGCAGTTGAAATAGGTAAAAGGTTGGTACCATCTGTAATTTATTTGGACGTTTTTCTTATTTTCTAACATCTAAGGCTCAATTTACATTGCCGTTGAATGGAATGGCAGCGAATTTTCGCAACGTTATTGTACATAGCATAATGAACTTTATGTCAATTGTGTAACATACAAACTAAATACGAGCCAAAAAAGAGGTCGCGCGTCTTCCGGGGAATCGTCGCGCATTCTCGAGAATTCCCCTAGCGGTAAAGAGTATTTAGTTTGTATGTTACACAATTGACATAAAGTTCATTATGCTATGTACAATAACGTTGCGAAAATTCGCTGCCATTCCATTCAACGGCAATGTAAATTGAGCCTTATTCTGTTCTAAATTTAGTTCCATTCAATTCGTCAGTTCCTCCAAACATAGTTACTCCCTCTAAAAATTGCCAAGCTTATCATTCCAACTAAAAATATCATAAAATAAGAAACAAGGTTAAAGAGCCCACCACACCCTACGCAGTGGAATGTGACCTTGAAGAGTTGCGTACTGCAGCGCAGGTGACCCGACAGGTTATCCGACAGCTTGTGAAGGTCGCTTCACACCAGCCGACTGAGGGCAGGGTCAACCGGGGGCAGAAGACTACAGTAACCATAACCTAACCTATTGATATATTATTCCGACTGCTGTAACTGTGAAGGAAAACTGCATGTAGGAGGAAAAAAGTTTTCTAAGGGCATTTGAAATCCAACAATCAGGACTGGGCCCGCACGGTGAATCTTAGCCCGTGCCCTCTTGTGAAAGGGAAGGCCTGTGCCACACTCGCGACACTCCATACAACGCAGCGATTATAATCACCTGTTACTCGCACAACTACAGCGTGGTGTACGCATTCGGCAGATTACGGGTGTGTTAGTGAGATAAATACGCTAGGATTGCTGCAAGATGCCAGCCTCGCTCGCTGGGCCTTCCCGAACGGGGACCCACCCGGCGGGTAGATCGCGTTGTGGAGGAGCGTGAAGAAAAAAAGGAACCATCGGCCAACCTAAGGACCGGTTTGTTGTTACAAGCAGCGAAGGACACAACTGCCGGGGTGGGGGGGGGGGGGGGGGGCACCATTTACCGACTGCTCCAACGGTGAAGGAAAACATCGCGAGGTAACCTCACACACTGAGATAACCAGTGTGTCAAATAAAGAAGAAGTCGTTCTATGTGGTTATTTCCATAGAATGATCAAGAGTAGGTATAATTAGACTCTAATATCTTCCTCTAATTAGACATCAAGATGTACTTAGTCATAGTGACAAAGATGGTTTTAATCTAATTGTAGCCGATTGTACAAAGATTTCTGGCACACGACGCGCCACTACGTTTAGTGGCTACTGACATCGGTGTAGAACGCGCTATAGAAATTTTCCTGGGACTTCGCATATATACGAGTTCCAAACATCCATAGTTGGACCAGGACATCTAGTCACCAGGCACAACAGCCTGGTGGAAGATTTTCCCTTTTCCCTTTCATACAACTGACATTACGTCATTACATGTCCTCACATAGCGCGTTCCCACAGATTCATGAACCATGAGTCAACAAACACCATACCATTACTGGGTTTTACCATCGAAAATGTGTTCACTTGTTCATGCAGAGCTGGTAACACTGAGCATACAAATTCCGAGTAATGTATGACTATTATAAATTATGTCATTTGTCAATTGGCACCATATCGTCTAGAATTGCGTCTTAACAGGAAAATGAGATAATGGATGATTTATCGCTTCTTATTTTTACTTACAAGCAAAAACTATCCCCGTATGAGAAACATGTGTTAGCTTAGATCGAGAGCATTTTTTGTCAAAATTTGAGAATCTGAAATAAGGTATATTTCAGCAAGCATGGCTGCTTTGTTCGGCAGAAATAAGTAAAAGGCGGGTATCGGCGTTAACAGGTGGTACAGACAACCACAGATCAACCTACCCAAAATGCCAAAATTTGAGAAAAGAGGAGGAGAAGGAAGGTGCATAAGGTTGAGATTTAATCGAAGGTTTTTGACAGATAAATTCGCCTTTTACTTTTGCTAGTGGTAGACTGTACAAGGAGGAAAGCAAACGGACCACATGATGGTCACCATCACCATTAGTAAGTCACCATCGCCCATAGATATCTCACCTCACTATATATTGTTGCTAGAGGGTTCTCGGTGCATTGTTAACTTTGAGGGCTTAGGTGGAGTTCCTCGTGTGTAGGTTGCCCCGCTACCGCTGGTACTCTTAAACTTCGCGTCACACATACTCCCTCAATCCTTATCCCTAGGAATCCCTAGGAGGTCGGATATGTCATCCTTTGCGATTGTAAAACCAGGAAGGCGATTCTCGCAGCGTTCGACATACAAAAGTCGAGTGCTTAAACGTCTTGTCACGCTCACACATGTAATGTGAGCGAATGAGATAGGACTAATGTCGAATACGACATTCCACTATGAGAATCGCCGTCCTGGGTTTGGTTATCGTTATCCGGGAGGGCGAATCCGAGGGTGAACGGCGGGTCTTTCCTCCCTCAATGATTATATTGCTGGATGTATTTGCCCCGTTCATCTCACCGCCTCGCTTCCTCGCACATGCAGCCTTATTCCCTTGCTCACCCTTAGCCAGTGCTGCAATTGTGAATAGATAGAGCAATAATGGATTACGATTTTGGCGCAATACCACAATTGCTGCAATCCCACATGCTTAACCGCGTTCATGCGACGGTAGCCGACCTCGGGTCTATTCATGCACTTTTCTAGCTGCTTTTTTTACGTGCAGTCGATCTACAAACAACTTTAGCATCAACAAGACACCTATAAGAACTGAGTTGTGTGCGACATGCAATTCCGAGGGTTGAGTTACACGAGTTATAGGCTCAATTTACATTGCCGCGGAATGGAATGGAAGCGAATTTTCGCAACGTAATTGTACATAGCATAATGAACTTTATGTCAATTGTGTATATTGTATATTTTAGTGTATTTATTAGTGGTCGGCGATACCCAAGCATGCTGCATTATTTGCGTATAAAAACTCTCATTAGCCTGGCTGGCACGCGCTATACTGTAGGGCTGCCGTAAAGTGATCTAGACATCGATATGTGCTACGATCCAGATAATTTTAAGTAGAAGGAGTATTGTCAGTAGTTCCTTTGGAAGTTCCTTTAGGGCTGTCTGTATTCTTTGGAACGTCGGTGGCGGCGTGGCTAGGACGTCGGACTCCCATGCGGGATGTCCGGGTTCGAAACCTTGCCATGTCATGTACCAATGAGTTTTCGGTTTTTTCGGAAAATTTACGTACATTTACCGACTGCTCTGACGGTGAAGGAAAACATCGTGAGGAAACCTGCACACTGAGTTAACCAGTGTGTGAAATGGGGAAGGCAATGGCAAACCACCCCATTAATTCTGTCAAGAGAGTCGTTCTATGTGATTAATTCCTTAGAATGATTACGACCCTCAACCATGAGGAATACGACTAAGAAGAAGACCTGGACTATGTCCAGGTATTAAGCATGTACTGGTTGGTCCACGACAATGTTCGAAAGAAATATCTGATTGTCAAGGACCGATCCTGATGTGAGTGGGGAAGCGTAAACTTCAGCACTAAAAAATCTAGCATAGCATATTAGCATAACTCTCTGAAAAAAGGGGCCCCAAACGCAGAGCTTTCCAATAAAAAGCGTAGTAGGTGGATTTTCTCTTTTATTTGAATCATAATTTTTAACTCCATTAATCCACTAACACAACACTAAACCGCGTTTTACCTTGACGGTGGCGCCATCTAGTGGCGATCGGGGTACAACATTCGACACTCTCACGTTAATAAAATCTAAACGTTCTTAAATCTAATCTATTTAACCAGTTATTTGTGGTGCTAGGTTCGATTGATTTTTCGGCAAAACATGCTTGTTATTTCGTGATAAAACGAAATTTCGAGCTAACTTTTTTCGCTCTAACGTACTTTTTACGATGTCTAAAAGTGCATCAGTGTGATAAACATTCGCTGATATGATAATCAGCAATCGGTTTCGCGGTCATGATACCCACTCGATTTTTAGCGCGTTGGAGGCTTAGTGGCTAGGACGCCGGAGTCCCATGAGATGCGCGGTCCGGGTTCGAAACCATGTAATGTCATGTACCAACGTGTTTGAGGGTTTTTCTCGTTTACTTACCAACATTTACTGACTGCTCTATCGGTGAAGGAAAACATCATGACGAAACTTGCACACTGAGATAATCAGTGTGTGAAATGGGGAAGGCAATGACAAACCACCTCATTAAATCTACTAAGAAAGTCGTGTGTGGTTATTTCCATAGAATGATTATGACCCTCATCAATGTGGAATACGACAAAGAAACGTATGTAGGTAGAGCTCGATACTACCAACTTTTAAAAAGAAAAATGTTAATAAGTAGGCATCTTTGGCTTGGAACGTTGATATGTACGGTGCCCAAAATAGACATGTTTTTTCGTCAGCCCTAATGCCATTAACCCACCAGGCATGCGCTTGCGCTGCACGCACGCCACTGTGCGCATAGCTCGAGAGCCTTTCATCGATGCGGAAACTTAACACCCAAAAACCTGGTCACACTTTTTTTTTATTGAAATTGATTTTTGAAAAATGACTGAACAAATGAACTGATGAATTTTGTAAATGCTGGATTTCTGAACATTAATTTTTGGTGTCCCTTTCGAGCTATTATAGCCTCATGAGTACTGCTATAGGACAATAAAAACACTATGTACTCGATTCCAGTGCACAGTTGGAGAATATCAGTAATCTCTGTATTAAAGTGTAAGGATCACATAGGAAGAAGTGAAGGAGGCGGCGCTAGATAGGGAGACGTGGAGAGTGACTGACGTCAGCGACCTCATGGAACTCATCATCATCACTTGGTTCCAGATCAAGCCTAGATGGCTAACATCCAACTACCGCGAGGAATATAACAATTTTAGAAAACAGATCCAACACTTTTAGCACGCTGCAAAGATTTGGTAATGGTTTTCTAGATTTCTTTTAGGTCGGTCCGCTTCCGTTTCAAAATCACTGCAGTGCACAGGCGTAAACCTTTAAATGAAAAAAAACATAGCGCGCGCGTTCGTGCCTCCCTTCTTTCCACTCAAAATTTCATGGACTCCCGGTCAAACCGCACGTGCACCAGCGAAATCACGCGTGTAATTATGCAACGGTGAAACTGACGGCATCACTATGTATGGCGTTGGACGCAAGTCAGGGTGTGGGGTTGTCTGACGCCATTCTATCGGAAAGCCGATGGGTTCTTAAGCTTAAGGTACGTTCAGACGCCTTCTATTCTGATCAGGAATATAAAAACTCTATAACGAGGGCGCTGCTGTACTTTTATAATATGTGTTACGGAGATCAATGAGAAAGAATTAGTAAGTAACTTGACCGTGGACTATGTAACGAGTACATGTAACAAAAATATGAATTACTTCGTGTGCTTGATAATCATAGCTAATACTTAGGACTAGCTATGCCTGTAGAAATAACAGCAATACGTCATCCTTCAATAATATTAGCACGGTGATGATAAATGTGACCCGAAGACACTATTTTTGACAATGACTGAGATAGACAAGTGCTAAATACGTAAGTTATTCTATGACCAGACCAATAGTTACACCATTGGGTAGTATGTACACGTGAATATATCTAATAAAAGATGTATCTTGAAGGAGTTGTGTGAAATAAAACAAAAACTTCATAATCTATAAACAGATGAAAACTTTATTTAAGAAGGAATGTAGAAATTACAATCTAAGTTCAAATTCACTCTTAACTCTACCTACTTAGTTTTAACTTTTTCTACTTGTGGTAAACAGGTCGGAATAGAAAACTGTTGATAATTAAAATACAGGAAAAACAGAACAAAATGTGAACACGAATACACTGATACGAGTAGAGGGAATAAGTCTGGATAATTAGGAGGTGGAGGCTCTAATACCAATGCCAACGTAAGCCAGAACATGCCAAAAACTGAAAAGAAGAAGTATAGACTAACAAGTTTCAACAACGTAGAATTTTCTGTTTCATTTGGCTGCAAAACTTTGCATACTCTGTTAGCATTGAAAAGGGAAAAGAAACCAGCTGTAGACTGGGCCAGTTTCAAAGAAATGCTGTAGAAGCATATGTAGATTAAGTTGGTCACAATAAACGGTATTAACAATCCATCTTTCAGTAGCAGTGGCAACATACTGAAGTTAGATACGAGTAAAAACCAAAAACACATGAAAGGATCTTCAGGCAAATGCAATGCCACTGGAACAGCTACCAATAAAATTGTTTTCTCGTGAACTTGGAATGAAAAGAGGAAAAAAGCTAATGCTACATTGATCAGTGATAAAACAAATTTCTTTTTATTTATTCTGAAGAACAAATCTAAACACGAAGGTAGGCTAGCCAACGCTGTTGTCACCAGACACAACTTAGCCATTTGTTCATTACTGTAAAACGATTTCAGTTTGACAAAGACATTGATGAAACACCATACATTCGAGACTTTATCTTCAAAAACACCCCGCGTTAACGGAAACAATCTATGAACCACTTGTGTCAGATTATCCCAAGACCCAGTAAACGGATACCAGATTATTATAAAACAGGATATGACTGCTATCGCAAGTTTATTAAAATTATTAACAACATATAGAATCCTTCCTTTGTATGGGACATTAATGAAACATTTTCGCAACAAATAAAAGAAAAACGGTAGAGCATGGTACAGTTCCATCTGTTTATAATTTAGTGCGAGAACAAAGAAAATAGTAGCTAATATGTCATTCTCAATAGCAACTATGAAGAAGGTTGACCACAGAAACAAGCCTAGGGACACACAATTGTACTGAAAATGTCCATGGTCTATCAAAATTAGTCCCGGATACAGTAGCAATAAAATTGTAGCAATATCCGTCCGTTTAAACACATTCTTCTGGTCTTTAGGATACACACGTTCAGCATCAATGCATAAACACAGCACAGCAGTCACATAGAAGTAAATATCACTTAGAAATACTGTCCAACGCATGAATGTCTTGTGGGTGTCGCTCTCATAACCTCTCGACGCAAAAAGCCGCACGGATTCTGGGTCCAACCAGTCAGCTACTAATCCCATGAGGAAACTATGGTACGCCGTGAGGGGCGGGTAGTCCAAACCCCAGTATTGGAGGTCATTTTGCGTGGTATTGTGGTACCAATTCGCAATCGGCGTGTGGACTGTTATCTCCTGCCAGTGACGCTGGGCTTCGTAATCCCCGAACATCGGAGGTTTTCTGAATCCAGAATAAGGATATGCGGCAACGCACCACCGTACGAGTAAGGCGAAAAAAACACCAGGAAGCAGCCCATCTTTAGTGACATTGAATCGATCCGGGTCAGATTTCCGCCCCATTGCGTAATATTAGCCTCTATTAACGCGGTTTATACATGAAATTAATAAAATAGCGCGGTGACAACACGGCAACCGATTAGAAATTTTGACAGATCGTACTTACGACATGAACGGCGTCCAATTCCTTGGTCAGCTTTTCCTTCAAATATCCTTCCGTATACACCATTATTCGCTAATTAGAACCCGTAAAGCATGAAAGATATATCACAAAATCCATCCACAGTTCACAAATGTAAACGTTTCTCACAGAAAATTTTATTTCACACGCGGATACAAGCGTTCTCCAGTCCTAGTAACACGGTATTGGAATTGGAATTTTTTCGAAAGTGAGAAATTGAAGAAAGTGGCACGCGAAAGTGAACTTGAAAATCTTGAAATTGCGGTCGCTGAACTGACGAATTTCACTACGGATCTCTCTGTTCATGTGTAGGTAACCCTGCTATTTAGAAAACTGTCTATTTGTGTTCAAAATTTCCCTACATTTTTGGAAATTGAATTTTGTAGCGTAACCATGACCTTGACCTGAAATACAGAGAACTAGTGATGGACTCCTTGTTAACTTGTTATTTGACGTTGACGTTGCGGTTAAAATAATAAGTTACTTGTATCGATTCTACATGGCCGCCAATCTAAAGCTAAACCTAAACGGACTCGGAACTGTCACACTCACTCATATACAACGTTTTGTACGAGTGACCGGGACGTTTTAGCGATCATCTCTAAAGGCGGCTCACAATGAGGCCACTTTTTTTGTTTCGCAATTTCGAAAAAATATATGAGATAAGGGGTGTCTATGGTATGACATAATATGACAAAGCGGTTCACCGTTCACCGGACATTTTCAAATTTTGAACTAAACATTTTTCAAGTTTTTATTTTATTTATCTTTCAAAATAGCTACCAAAATTTTCACAATGAAAATGGAAGGAGAAAGTACATCTTTAAAGAGAAATTTAACAGAGTGGAGATTTAGTCAATACCCAAAATATATTTTGTTGCCAATCGATGAAAATCATGATCAAATTAGATCCAATATAAAGAATGTGATTTTTTCTGAGGTAACGTTAATTCATACGATACTTTTGTAATTTTTTTATTTTTTTTTAAATTCTAAACTTTTTTTTTAGAAATAAATAAATTTTTATTAATTTCGTCAATATTTTTTGTTATTTGCTTTATAATTTTCAGGTTACTCCACGTCCCCTCGAACGTAATATCCGCCTTGTATGCACCTCTGAAGAAGCGTTGATAAATATTTTAGACATGGACCCGGAGATTGCAAATAGAGAAGAGTTTGCTGAGTTTATTGCTGGGAGAAAGTTGCCTTACGGAGCTCTGCCCGTTGCACATCGGTAAAGATTATATTTTCATATTTTGTTTGTAGTTTTTGGTCCTTCGAGTCGGATTCAATCACTTTATAGTGAAACCGCGTAAGCGGGGCGAGGTGACAGACAGCAAGCACGCGGCGTGCGGGAGGTGGGGCGTGCCGCCCGCTCACCCTCTATCGTTCCACCCCGCGCCCCTCTAACTGTTACGCGGTTTTACTATAGTGATACAGGTACGCAATGGAACTAGTTTGAATAATTCTTCAAGAGAAGTTACCAATTTTCAAAGCTAAAACGGATCTATTTCACAAAGAAAATCCTAGTACCTAAATCTTCATTGCAAATCCTGATCTTACTTACTTACTCCGCTGGCGCAGCGACACGAAGTGGATCTTGGCCTCCGTTACTAAAGAGTGCCATCGCTCTCCCTCCTACACACTATCGAGCCAGTCAGGCGCCCGGAGCTCACGCAGATCTTTCTCCACTTAATCGCGCCAGCGGTATCTGGGACGTCCGTCCGTCCGGACGTCCCGCTCGTTTAACTACCCGATCCTCCCCCATCTTAGTGACGTGTCCGAGCCACCAGAGTCGAGCTGCTTTCGTTTCTACAATCCTCCTCGGGATCCTGATCTAAGTTGTTTTATCTTTCAGATACGGGGGACATCAATTTGGCTTGTGGGTTGGACAATTAGGAGATGGAAGAGCGCATATTTTGGGAGAATATGTTAATAGGCGAGTAACATAGAATGTTATCCTATTTTTATTATCCCAGATTATTCTGAGCCCTATTTTACGAAACAACAAATCTTGTAATTACAATTACCAATAACAAGTTTGAAATGGCAACATTGACTTTATTTTGTAAGGGGATTTCTATGAATGTTGTTATTAGTTATTATAGACAAGGATTATTGTTTCGTAATCTGAGTGCCTGAATTCGTCTTGACTAAATACGTATTATGTTCACATATGATTTATATATGTCAGACTTGAAGAGAGATGGCAGATCCAGCTGAAAGGTTCCGGACAGACGCCATACTCCCGCGTCAACGATGGTCGTACGGTTCTGCGCTCTGCCATCAGAGAGATGATTGCCAGTGAAGCTTGCTATTTCCTCGGAGTGCCTACTACCAGAGCTGCTGGACTCGTTGGTGAGACAATGCATATACAGTAACTAACTTTTACCTGTTTACTTGCGTGAAAGTGCGGGTTTTTCGTCGTTATAGAGAGGCGACGTTGAAAAAACTGTCATCGTATCAAGCCGCACCAAAATGAATTCTTTTTACCTATATAATGTTATGTATGTTAGTCTATAAGGTATATTATCTATGGGCCTTTTTCATAGTTAGCTATATAATTTGTTGCCTGAAAATAAAGAAGTTATTATTATTAAATGTTCTTAACCCGAATTAGATAACCCTGGGTTAACTCGCGAATTGTCTATATTTTTATACCAAAAAAATCAGGGTTAGCGTTGGTGCAAGACGTTTTTATTTACCCCGGGTTAGGCACTAACTTTTTCATTGGCGTCGATTCCTGTATGGCCGCCTGTAATGTATGGGGTAGTTTAATATTTTATTATTATAGTATTAGTTTGTAGGTAGGTAGTCATTAAATGAGTGCATGTCAGTCTTCTAATAGAGGTGTCCCAGTAGCCAGGCGTTTTATTGCGCTCCCGTTCCGGCTCCCGGGACCTTCCTAAGGGAAGATATTTCTCACAGCCAAATGTAAATCTAAACCTAAATAAAACTTTTTTTTTTTTTTCCGTACTGATAATTGCTGTTGGTCCTAATGACCTTTACAGCTTCACCGGGTTTTTTGGGGCGAGCGCTAAATGCGCTCCAGCCTAGAGGAGGACTTAAAAACTACTATAAGAAGCGACTGCCTAAGGGCACCCAGGTGGGTACGGACCTCGGCTTAGGACGTCGCTGGGGACGGAGGGGTCGGGGAGAAGCGGCCTGGAATACGCCGATAGCGTTTGAAAGCGCCAGAAGCGGGTCGCCGCCCGCGCCGGCGCGGGCGGTATGGAGGTGCTGTGTGTGAACTACTATCGGGTGGCGGAGTGGCTTCCGCGATGGAGATCGTGATGGCGTCGTCGGGGTCGTCTAGGACGTGTCTAGGCCGACGTCGTCGACGGGATGTCGGTAAACCGTTAGTCGAATAAGCGGCGGCGCTTACTACTAGAGGGTTTGGGTGGTGGGGAGTTTGCTCGAAGAAGCGTCGAGACGCTAACTTCATGTATTGAGCGATCGTGGGGAGTTCCAAATCGTGATGGAGGTCTACGTTACGTAGGTACCATGGAGCACCGGTTGCTCTACGCATGAACCTATTTTGGATAACCTGAAGGCGGCGAATGTGGCAAGAGTGCGCGAATGTCACGCTTGCGTACGTGAGGATCGGACGGATGCAAGTTTTGTAAATTGTCAACTTATTTCTAAGTGACATTTTACTCCCCTTGCCTAGCATTGGGTGTAACCGGCCGAGAATGAATGCTGCGCGGTCGCGGACGCGTTTTATGTGTGGCTCGAAGGTCATACCTCTATCAAGGGTGACTCCTAGATATTTGACCTTTTTCTCCCAAGGGATAGGTCTGCCGAAAAGTGAGAGTTGCCCTATGTTATTCCGAACATGGGTGGTCGTGGCGCTTTTGTCAGGGTTCACCTCGATTCTCCACTTCCGAAACCATTCGCCTAGGGCGGTGGCGGCGGATTGGAGAATCCGGGTGATACGAGCCCTGTTCCTATCAGAGGTGTAGAGAGCGGTGTCGTCCGCAAATAGCGCGAGTTCTACCTTTGGATGGCGAGGGATGTCGCTGGTATACAGCGAGAAGAGGAGTGGCGAGAGGACGGAGCCCTGGGGGACTCCGGCTCTGATTTGGCGAGGGGAGGAGAGCGATCCCTCGACGCGGTAGCGAAAGGTTCGATTCCTGAGGAAGTCCCGTAGTATGAGTACGAGACGATCCGGCACCCCGATTTGGTATAACTTATATATCAAACCGTTGTGCCAGACTTTATCGAACGCTTTCGCCACGTCGAAGAATAGCGCCCCTGTGGGGATCGGCTTACGCGAATAATTGAGTCCCTCCAGTATGTGTTCCTAAATAAAACTGTCACGCTCACTTATGTATGAAAAAGTGAGAGTATTGGTTCATTTAGCGATGAAGCGAGTGACACGGTAGAATTGACGCCATATTCGATTTATTGATAACTTTTGATTTTCATCTTCTAAACTCAATCAAATCCAAGTTACAAAAGCGTCTATTCATATATTGTGGATCAGATGAAAACTAAGGAAATAACGATTAAAAGATAAAATAAAATAAAAACTAAAACTATCTTAGAAAACTAAAATTTACACGCAGAAAATAGTTACAACCAGAGAGTGCCAATCGGCTTGGTTCATGCACTTTGAGCCTATCATACCTTGATTACATAAAAAACTATGTAATCAAGGTCACTTTAAATTACCTAAATATAACAATGTATATGGTGCGAGAAACTATAGATATATATTACCCAAAATAATAAATAGTTTGACAGATGATAAACATTTACGTAAATAGAATTAACTTTAAGTAAACATTAAAAGCACATTATATAGAAAATGATACTAGCTTCATATTATAGGTTTAACTTAGTTATATTGTGATATATAATAGTTTAACTACTATACAATAGTTTAACGACTATAATAGCAAACTCCCTATCGGCATACAAACCCTTCAAGGTTTTGCCTAATGGGATACAGTATGTACCTACCATGTTACTTTGTATGTATTAAACAATAAATAAATAAATTAAAAAAAATTCATTTCCACACACTAAGTTCCAGTCTCTCATTTGTCAGTCAAATATATGAATCTTCAGTCCCTGTTTTATGGTTTCACCATGTCAATTTTCAGTGAGCGACGAGTCAGTGATTCGCGACTTGTATTACACGGGAAACTCTCGCCGCGAGCGAGCTGCTGTGGTCCTCCGACTGTCTCCCAGCTGGTTCCGGTTCGGATCCTTCGAGATACTGTCGCGAACTGGAGAGATTGCTGTATTGAGGCAATTGGCTGACTTCATTATAAAGGTACTTGTAACATATACTGCGTCATCATCACTCATCCACTGTACAATGTCAATTTGCAGGAGAATAAGCCTGGAACTACGGTTGATTTCTTGTCAAGCTCCACCCACTCCCTGAAATCTAGCGCATACGGGTAAATGTAGCGAGGTTAAGACCAGTCCACCACACGGACTTTGTGCTAGTTTGGACAATTCCACACGCCTTCGAAAACATCTTTTTATTTCATCAGAAGTCATGATGTTTTCCTTCACCGTTAGAGCCGTCAGTGAACTGAGATTGAGCGAACTAGAGTTCAAGTCTCTATTTTTTTTACAGGAATATTTCCCTGATATCCATCTAAGTGACGAAAACCGCTTCATTCGACTGTTCTCTGAAATAGCACACCGAACTTTGGATTTAGTTGCTAAATGGCAAGGTTAGTTTCCATACTTATTTATGTACTTACAATTCCCTTTTTTTAGTTCTAAAAATCTTGCATACTTTGAGAGTTCGATAGATTAACTTGTGTCTTACAAATTCATGCAGGTCTAGGTTTCACGCACGGGCTTCTAAACACAGACAACATGAGTCTGCTGGGTCTAACGCTAGACTACGGACCATTTGGTTTTGTAGACTCTTATGATGGTGGCTTCGTTGCCAATTGCTCTGATGGTGAGGGACGCTATGCTCTTGCTAAGCAGCCTGATGTAAGAAAAGGTTTTATTCCTGAGATATAATCAAGTCACATAAGGTGTCAATAAAGTATAGTTTATATTATTAACTTGGGCTTTCAGGTTGTGGTATGGAATATAGGGCAGCTAGCTAACGCTCTGAAGCCTCTTCTAAGTTCTTCGCAACAAGTGCATATGTCGCACATATTAAAAACTTTGGACACCTATTGCAAGAACAAGATTTTGTGAGTTTTTCACAAAAATATGTCTTATGGGAATTATAAATTCCATTACTTGTAACAAAATAATTGGTTCGTAGAGAGACATTTCTGATGAAGATTGGTTTGAAAGAAGAGCGTTGGGGAGATGAGCAGTTAGTGGAAAAACTACTCGACATGATGCAGCAGACGGGAGCGGACTTTACCTGTACTTTCAGACAGCTTGCCGAAGTATGTATACCATTAGCTTTTACCCCAGATTACGCCATTTCAGACTTGTAATTACAAGTCTGAAATAAATAAAAATCTAATAAAAAATAACTAATAGAAATCCTCATATAAAACGGCAATCAATGTTGCCATTTTAAAGTTGTAATTACAAGGATTATTGCTTTGTGAAATAAGGCCCAGGAACTTGATTTACGATATTCTCGTAATCCCTTGCCTAGATTCGTAAATTAGATAGAAAGAACTCCGTACAAATCATCCATTGAGAATAACTTGCTCTCCACAGTGCATAGCAAAATTCTATATCGCTCGGAACATTAAACCCACGTCGATCTCATCATCGCTTACGATCAGGGGCCCTTTTTCACGAAGTAACAATCCTTGAATTACAAGTCTAAAATGGCAACATTGTCGCCGTTCTGTATGGGGATTTATATTTATGTTGCCATTTGAAAATTGTAATTACAAAGATTGTTGTTTTCGTAAATGTTCATTCGTGTCTAAAGTCTTGTTTGTTATGCCTTTTATATTACTAATCAGCTGGAACCATGTGAAATGGTGAACGAAACCAAACTGAACGAGAAATGGTCTTTGAAACGTTTATCATCACACGCGTCTTGGGGGTGCTGGCTGGACCAGTACCGCGAACGTCTTGACAAGGAAGCGGGTGGGTCTATCAGCAGATTTCTTCAGTTGGACTTGGGCTTCCAAGACATGACAGATCCTTGTTTTTGTCAGTGGACGCGAGTTCGGCTGGCTTGTTTGAGGATGAGCGGCGTCGTCGGATGCTGAGCGTGAACCCAGCGTACGTCCCGCGGAACTGGCTGTTACACGAGGCTATTATTGATGCTGAGAGGGATGACTTTCAAAAAGTGTGTAGGGATATCTGGAGTGCGTTCCAAAACCAGTTGAAATTATTCACGTTGACAGACGTACACGTTCCATTGCTTGTTTTGAATACAAGTTTGATACTTTTTTTCATTTCATTTATTGCTGTCATATTCCAAGGTCTTAAGAACTAATTACAGCACCAATCATGAGCCCTGTCTAAATGACTAAATTACAAATTAAATATAAAAAATTGAATTAAAAGTAAAAGATGTCAGCGCGATGTTTTCAGCTGTTAACGCGGTAATGGAACATGGACAGTTGTCAACGTGAATTATTTCAACTGGTTATGGAACGTTCTCCTACTTTTGTAAAAAGTCACGCTTTTTTTTTTCGTACTGATAATTGCTGTTGGTCCTAATGACCTTTACAGCTTCACCGGGGTTTTCGGGGCGAGCGCTAAGTGCGCTCCAGCCTGGAGGAGAAGCGACTGCCTAAGGGCACCCAGGTGGGTACGGACCTCGGCTTATGACGTCGCTGGGGAGGGAGGGGTCGGGGAGAAGCGGCCTGGAATGCGCCGATAGCGCGTGTAAGCGCCAGAAGCGGGTCGCCGCCCGCGCCGGCGCGGGCGGTATGTAGGTGCTGTGTGTGAACTACTATCGGGTGGGGGAAAAAGTCATGGCATTATACGTAGAGTTCGTATAGTGAGATAGTAAAACAAATAAACATACGAAACAAGCCCAGTTTATATGTTAGATTATCTCTAGAATAGAAATAGAAACGGAAACAGCATTACACAAACTCGGTAAATGCTTGTACTTTTGGATACATTCACTCATCAATTCCTTTACTTTCAAACCACTTTCAAATACCTTCCACCATGTTAGACGCCATATCTTTGTTTGAGGAATAAAGATTTACCACGAGTTGCATACTTAACGTTTTAAAACATCTTTTCTGATGCTATTTCTTTCTACGCCATAGCTCTAGATAGAAATGGCATGAGAGTTAAGAAGGCCTTAACACATTCACAGTCCAGTGCCTCCACGCTCGGGACCCCATGGCCTATCCAAGGTGTCCATGTCTCATCAGTCACATAACAATAGATTTCAATTAGTTGGACTTGTGAAGTTATCAAACAATTTTGTATGGGGACTGTGAACGTATTAACATTAGGGTTACTCCCTTTTTATTGCTTTGTTACGTGTTCATACGCTGATAATTTTTCCAGGTGCGGTTTTTATTGGAGGTGATGCGTCATCCTTACGAAATTCAACCTGAAGCAGAGAAACGAGGGTTCTCATCACAGCCACCGCACTGGGCGTACGCTTTGAAAATTAGTTGTTCCAGTTGATTTTGGATCAATCACGGACAATAAATTATTTATGAATCATCATTTATTTATATTTATTTACCTACTATGAGAGTCGGTGACGCTTAGTCAATGGGCGTAAGACGATGGACTCCCATGGGGGACGGGAGATCCGGGTTCAAAACCATGTAGTTTTTCGGTTACTATACTACTGTTCTGTTCCTACCAACCTATGAATAAATTTTCGGTTTTTGAAAACTTAATTACTGGTCTAAAACAACGCGAGGAGCCTGCACTTTGAGATCAAGTGTCATGCTATTTTTGTGGGCGACGCGCCGGTTCGGTTCGGTGCAGCCAATCATAAGCGTTCCGATCCCCGTCGTGATTGGCTGCAGCGAACCGAACCGGCGCTGAAACCGTCGTGAATGTAGTCAGAGCCTAATTATAATGAAGGCGACGATCATCTCAATGCGACTAGAAAAGGAGTATGTTCAATTTTTAACTTGTTTTAACTGTTATATAAGCACATCACTATTGATATTTAGGATATATGATCGAATGGTTCGCACTTTTTCCACTTTATTTATTTACTAAAAAATAAAAAGTCAAACGAACGAAACGCACATATGTTTTTTATATTTGTTTTTCATCATGAATCTGCAATAAAATAATTAGGTAGGTAATTGATAAGTATTTAAAAAAAATTTATAGCAATTATCTTTTTCTGTGATTAATAAATCTCTGCTTCGCTCATGAAGCGGACAGTTTGTGTTTTCGCGGCTCTTCTGAACGACCAAAAGTTTGCGATGGCTGGTGGCAGAAAGCTGGTAACTGATCTCAAGGAGTGGAAGTTCAGACAGCCACCGTCCTATGCTGAGCTTCCTATAGACGAGAACCCTGAGTATAACATACCTGTCGCTGTGAAAAATGCTGTTTTTTCTAAGGTATGAATTTTTGATTTCATTTTGCTAAACAACTTTAGTCCATGTTCGGTCTGTGTCTGAACAGGTTGAGGTGTCGCGTAGGGATTTAGGGAACAAGAGTCAGAAAAATTCGGACCGGTTAATGTTAAATGAACTGTTTCACAGAAACGTAATGGATTTGGAACCGGCTTGGCTTGGCTTTTTAGACTGTTAGGTTGCATTATAACAACCACACAATTTGCGAGGTGGTCAGTATCGTTAAATGGGCGCAAAAAAAGTCGAAGGAGCTCTGCTTGCTATATCTTAACTATATCCGAGTCGCTTTCGCATCCACTAGGATTCTGTGATTTTTTAACAAATCAGAATTTTTCTAACACTTTTTCTCAGGGTCCCCTTAGCGACACCCCAACCTGCGGGGTTCCTTCAACTTCTGTTCGCGCCCCCCTGACGACATTCTGACCTCAACTTTTCATTGTCATTGCCAACATTAATAAACATCAAATAATGGGAGCTAAAAAAAGTCAAATTATTGCCAGGTACCGACGGAGCCTCTAACAGGCAAGCTGCATCTAGTATGCTCGTCCGAAGACGCCCTCACCAACCTGATGGACTTGGACCCTGCTGTGGCAGACACCGAGGAGTTCATCAGCTTTGTAGCAGGGAAGTACTTGCCGGAGGGAGGCTTGACTGTGTCTCATAGGTAAGTCTAAACCATAACATACATAATTCATACATACATAATTCTCATGTCCATGATACTAGAGGAGGTAGACAGAAGAACCACCTTCAATCACAAGTAGTTCCCACTTTTCGTCACCATAGACAATGCAAAATGTAGTAATTTTTGAACTGAATCTTTGCTATACAAAGTATGAGTTAAAAATAATTTTAAAATGCTTAACAGTAATAGGTAAGTGTAGAAACGTGCTAACGTAATGTCAGTAGTATGAAAGGGAAAAGGGAAGATCTTCCACCAGGCGGGGTGTTGTGCCTGGTGACCGGATGTCCTGGTCCAACTATGAATGTTTGGAACTTGTATATATACGAAGTCTCAGGAAAATTTCGTTAGCGCGTTCTACACCGATGTGAGTAGGTACTGTACTAATCGTAGAGGCGCACGTCGTGCGTCGCCACAGTAAGTATTTGGAATTGTTACCAAAAACCTATTACTGTTATTATTAACCTATTATTATATTGTTACTTAAAACCTGTTTGATGGTGAGTTTCATTATTTTCAGATATGGTGGTTATCAATTTGGTTACTGGGCAGACCAACTCGGTGATGGCAGGGCTCACATCCTAGGAGAATATGTCAACAGGTATAAATATACTTCCACTTCCCAAGGACTTGGGAAATTATTTACCGTTGAAAACTTTATCAGCATTCACAAACTTTTATTGATTTCTCATAATAACAAAATGTATTCTCATTTTGGAAAAATATGTTTTACAGAATTTTATAATTGTGGATGCAATAAGTTAAATAATTGATTTTGGATGGGATTAGGAGGTTTCTGACTCACGAACTGTCTCCAGTGTCGACGTGCCTTCATGCTGGATTGCTGGCAACTTGGCTTTGCCGTTTGAATGAATGAATGAAGAGTGAATACTCTATATTGTACAAAATTAGTGTGATACAATGCGTACAAAACGATTAATACAATCTAGGCGGTCTTGTTGCTAAAAGCGATCTGTTCCAGACAACCTTTTGCTGGAATAATTTTGGTAGAAAAAGGCAGGTTGTGCACGGTTTACATTTGAATTTTTCTTCTTTTCTTCAAATTCAGAGTCACATAAGATATAATAGGTGGATTTTGAGATGAGGGACACTTTCAAAATTAGGTAGAAACGATAATCAGATAAAAAAGCGTAGATTTTGGTTTTTTTTTTCAGAAGAAAAAATGTATGACAGACCAAAAAAAGATGGCCGCTGTCGGTAAGGTGGCAATAGATCGGCCAAAAGGAACAGGATGTAATCATAATTAGGTCCATTTTATTAATATTTTTTTATATTTTTAAATGAATTTTGAACAATAATTATTTTTTCTTATAGTCACATCTCATTGACGAGGCTCATGATCAGTCTATGGAAATAACCACATGGAATGACTTTCTTGGCAGAATTAATGTGGTGATTTGCCATTGCTTACCCCATTTCACACAATGGTAATTACAGGGTGCAGGTTTCCTCACGATGTTTTCCTTCATGGTTAAAGCAGTTGCTAAATGGACATGGGATGATTTCGAACCTGAACCTCCGGCATGGGACCCTGGCGTCCTAGCCTATAATACGTCCCAGACGCTCACTTTTTCATTTTCTAAAACAGCAAAGGAGAAACCTGGCAGCCCCAGCTCAAGGGGTCAGGCGAAACCCCATACTCGCGCATGGCGGACGGGCGCGCAGTCCTGCGCTCTTCCATCCGGGAGATGGTCGCTTCTGAGGCCTGCTATTACCTCGGGATACCCACTACCAGGGCGGCTGCTTTGGTGGGTAAGACAGACTGCTTGTTTAAATAATTTATACCCTGATCAGGAATATAAAACCCTTGTCAAGATGACTCCATTGGTCTGTGTAGGAAGTTGACAAAAAGAGTTTCATTTAATTCCGCAATATGGTGAGGGTGTTAATATATCAGGTCAGGTTATGTATACACTTTATTTAAACATTTGCCGTGTCGTGCCGGCCATAAAGAATAGCACTACGCCAACTCTTCACGTGAGTGTCGTACGAGGCGACAAAGGATCTTAATGGATACTATTCTAGACCGCGATAGGCTCGCCACCTATCACGTTTGTCCACTACATCTTACAGCGAAAAGTAGGAACTACCTATGGTGAAGGTGGTTCCTCTGTCTACCCCTTCGAGGATTATAGACGTGAGAGAGTTATGCTATTATTTAAACACAGAATAAATATATTAACATAAATTTTCTGAAACATAATTTTAATTTTAATTTTCAGTTTACATCAGTAAATATGATTATTTGCTGTTCCCAATTTTTGAGGGTGGCATTATCATTGAGAAAATTATATTTCCCTTGCAATAGGATATAAAAAGCAAAGCATTGCGTAGATGGAGCCACTAGCATACTCCGTAAACAGAAAAGCAAAACGAAACATCCTTTTTGAAGATATCACAAATTTCTCGTTATTTGGGTTAGTTTAATTTAATTTCTCAAAGCTATAATAAAATTGTGATGATATCATGGCATCATAAGGCCATTTCAAAATAGCAGACCTATATATTCTGAGGACAGCGTGGCGCTTGTCTGAAGAGTATAATAAAGATTTGGTGAAAAGGAACGTATCCACATTTTAATTGGCTACGTACCATTGTGCTAGTGGCATCTCAATTAAATTAATTTAACTACACCATAAGCCCGTTTAAATTTAACGGCACCAAACACCGGGGATGTAGTGACACCCCGAGCTTCTGTCCGGGCACGAGGTTCGCCTCCAGGCTCGCACCCACTCCCCCCAGCCAGGGTGGACGACCCGTTTGATTGAGTGGCACCTCTAGTGGTAAACCTTTGCAGAAATATTTCCTATTTTACCATCAGTAAGCGACGACCACAAAGTATGGCGCGACAAGTCATACTCCGGTGCTCACCGCCAAGAGCGAGCCGCCGTCGTGATGCGTGTGGCCCCCGCCTGGTACCGGCTGGGTTCCGTCGAGATTCTGGACAAGAGGCGAGAACCTCACACCATGAGGACCCTTGTCGACTTCATCATTAAGGTCAGTCCTCACTCTGTTCGTCTTCTTAGTCGTGTTCAGATAAGGGCATTTACCCGGCTAAATACACACCCCTGGGTAAATACCCGTTTCTACCCGGTAAATACCCATTTAGTAGGCTCAATTTACTTATTGCCGCGGAATGGAATGGAAGCGATTTTTCGCAACGTATTTGTACATAGCATAATGAACTTTATGTCAGTTGTGTAACATACAAACTAAATACGCTTTACCGCTAGGGGAATTGTCGAGAATGCGCGAGGATTCCCCGGAAGACGCGCGACCTCTTTTTTGGCTCGTATTTAGTTTGTTTGTATGTTACACAATTGACATAAAGTTCATTATGCTATGTACAATTACGTTGCGAAAATTCGCTTCCATTCCATTCTACGGCAATGTAAATTGAGCCTTAGGCGGGTAGAAACTTTGCTTTCCAAAATAGTTTTCTATGGATGTTAATCTAGTTTTTTTCGAAACTAAACGTACACCATGTCTAAAAACCAAAATACTCCAAAATTCTTAGTTGATCGCTTGCAGGGCAACTCAGTCAATAATTAAGTATTCATTTCTCGAAAACTATTGGCCGAAATTGAAAAAAAAAATTCAGCAGAGAGCGGACTGGATATGTGGTCTGATTCGATATCTGGATATCAGATCCTACATCCAGATATTAAGTTCCTTATCGGGTAAATACCCGCCGCTGATCTCTAGTCGTGTCCCGTGGAAATAACCATGTAAAACGACTTTCATGGCAGATTTAATGCCTTACCTATGACTCAGAGTTCATTAGAAGAGAGGAGGCGCGGCGATTTTCTTCGATAATTTAAACTAAACCTAAAAGTCAATATAATACGTCTCGAATGGCTTCACCTGGGATTCCGCGGTTCACGCCACTCGCCGCCGAGCGCTTGATATTGGTACGCCATTTTAAACCGTATTTTAAAGACGTTAAGGTGTAATTTACATTGTTATTAAGTTGCTGCGCCTCTACTCAGTGTGCGCCTTTGCTACTCATTATTTACATTAATGCGAAATCTGTTCCTAAGTACATTTTGACGTCTGTGAATTAGAAAAACCTACTTTTTTTAGTAATAAAAATGTTTTGTTTCAGCACCACTTCCCTGAAGTCGAGTCTTCAGCCTCAGACGAAAATACATATGTAAAATGGTACTCAGAGGTTGCTCACAGAAATCTGGACATGGTGGCCACGTGGCAGGGTAAGTATTTTTTGTTTCTGTACCGGAGTATGACAATAACAAGATTTTGCTTGGTTTCGAAATCTGACCTCCCGCGTGGTAGTCCTGTGTCCTAGCCGCTACGCCACTGACTCAGAGATATTTGGAGAAATATTCTGCTCAGCAATCTTTGTCAGACACCCCAAGTTCTTGAAAAAGAAACAATATACATTGTGTGCGAATTAAAACTTAAGACTAATTAAAAAATTAATAATTACAAATGTCAAATTAAGTATCTAATGATGTTGAAGTGAAAATTATATTTAAGTCCATTACGACTTTGTGCCGATCGCCGTTGAGACGGCGGGCATGTGGGGCTCCGAAGCAAGGGATTTCATCCGCGAATTGGGGAGACGACTGAGGGAGAAGGGGTGCGACCCCCGGTCCGGACACTTCCTCGCCCAACACATCTCCATCGCAATGCGGCAAGCATTATGATGGTTAAACTTATGTATTGACTTGTATTGTATACCAAACATTTGAATTTAATTTAGTCACAAATTACAATTTATTATTAAAAACATTAAAAAAAACTTATGAAAAGCCTTAGTCAAAAATTCCGCCCCGTGTCGACCCTGGCGCAAATGTCTCCATGACGCTCGCGGCATTGCCACGCTGAAAGGTCACGGCCAACCTCTGCACCAAGAACGACCCGGAGCGGGGTCACGGCCTCTCTCTCTCAGGCGACGGCCGACCTCCCTGACAAAATCCTTTGCCTCCGCCCCCCAACAACCTGTCGTTTCAACCGCAAATGGGACAAAAACGTAGTTTTGCTCCAGAGCGGCGTACTTCTCCCGTTTTCTTTGCGCTGCTGCTTCGGCTGCTGCCCCGGCTGCCCGCGCAGTCCGTCTGAGGTGACTAGCGGCGAACGTACTGACGCAAGTTGCGTCCTACAGGAGACACCTACCTTGGCGCCAGGGCACCAACGTTAGGCCGTCTGGTCTTTTGTTTTTATTGACGAAATTAATAAAAATAAAAAATAAAATATTTTTTTTTATTAACAATTTATAAGTGCTCTATCGAGTAGCAACACTTTTCAACAAGTAGAGCTCTTAGTTAACGCTTAATAATATTTACACTATTTATAGTTTTTAATTCAACTGGCAACTTATTGAACAGTCGGACTGCCTGATACCTCGGACAGTGAGTAGCGACCTTAAGTAACGGAGTGATTACGCTTCCCAGGTCTTTCCTCCTAGTATTTACTCGTAGTGCCATTGGCTTGTCTGTTTCAAACAAGTGCCTATGCTTAATAATATCTGTAAATAGAACCAAAATGTACAGACTACTGACTTTAAAATTTCTTTTAAAGACCCTAGTCGAATGAAATAAAGAATTTATTTCCAATAGCGCACACATACAAAAAATTAGGTACATAAGATAAAAATAATATTAAACAAATATATTATAAAAATAAATAAACAAAAGTAATTAAGTTTGATGAAGGTGGTGTGCAGCACCGGACAAAGGGGACTGCCTCAGCCTGTTGCCGCAGCGCTTTTAGCACTGCGGCGCTGATTGTCAGGCATCACCTGTGTGGCAGGGATCACTCCCTAATGATACACTACCGGAACATATAAATAACGGAAATATTAATAAACAGAAGTAAAATATTAGGAAACGAAGGAAGGAAGGAAGGATATTTTTAACTAAACTTAACAAATTTTTGTTAGGTACTTTTTTTTTACTTTGGACCATTGTCACTTCAAATTTGTTTTTTTTTTCAGGTGCAGGCTTCACTCACGGCGTGCTAAACACAGATAACATAAGCGTTCTTGGAGTAACCATAGACTACGGTCCGTTCGGATTCATAGACCACTACTACGAACACTACGTGCCCAACACCTCGGACGATATGGGTCGCTACGCGTTCAACAGGCAGCCTGAGGTCAGTCCGGGTTCAATCCTGACCATAGACTACTGCCCGTGAAACACTATACTATATTTTATTTATTTAACACTAATGCACAAAAATAGTACATAGAAATAGAAAATCCTTTATTAATTGACCATATAGGTAGGTACATATGACAAAAATTATGTAAGAAATATCACAAGATGAGTAAGATTGTAACTTGACCAAATTTTCCATTCTAACAAGTGATAAGAGTAGTAAACATATGATGTTGCTACATTCTGTCCTCTTTTGCTGGCTAGCAGGGTTCTAGGACAGTGCGCAGATGAAGTAATAGAAGAATTTGGTGATAAATAATATATTTTAAGGAAAAGAACACAGAAACAGTAACACAGAAAATAGGTAGTAGGAAATAAAAGTGAACGGGAGACGTCCGTTCGAGACGAAATACAGAGAAAAAGTGAAAATACAAATAAAACAATGAAATTAATGGAATAATGAAATTTAGAAATGGAATGGGAACATGATTTTGAATTTAAATGAAGAAATGAAGATGCCAACACGAAATGAGATGAGATAAACGGTAACGATGAGGTTGAAGTTGATGGCAAGGAGGTTGATATGGACCATGAAGTCGACATCGTTACAATATGATCTATTAAAAGGGCCAAGTTCAGCTGAGTGTCTCTAGATGTATAGATACCTACACCTCTACCGACGCTGGTTTTCAACTTGACCCCTTCCAACTTATAGCTATAGAGAGCAACAATATTGTTCAGTCTGTTTGTCTGTCGTATTATTAGCTCATCTCCTCATCACGCAATTATTTTCCGATACTCGACCAGTTTCAAAAATCTGGGATTCAATCATGACCTACTAAACCCACACAAACAGTGAATTAGGACTGAAGGGACCTCAAAATCCTATCGCCATTGATGAAATGATTTCTAAAATCAATATACTGTGACTGAAAAACTATTGTTATATACATGTGGTGATCTTAATGTCATTCAGCATTTTCTACCAGCTAACAATTGGATTATTCATACATATCCGTGTGTAGGCACTGTGGTCTTTGTTTGTATTTTTACCAAATACTATACGTACTTATTTTTTGGCTTATTCGTTAAACTTTAAACTTTTCAGTTTATAATGAAGTAACTTTAATATCATTTTTTTTATGTACTACTAAACCCGCATTTGACCTCGATCTCGCCTGATGGTAAGCGACGATGAGGTCGACGATGGAGCATGCGGGTCCAGTAAATGCTTATTCACTCTGGCCTTGAAGATCCCAAGGTTGTAGGTTTCAGTTTAATTTAATTAATTTGATTTATGTAGAATGAAATGTTTTAATTTTGAATTTAACTGTGTTTCAAATTTTATTTTTTTAGTTGCTTGTTGAAGATTACTTAAATTACTATAGTTATAATTCTTATGTTATAAGCACTGATCGGAGTAGGTAGGGCTCTTTCGGGTCAATGTCCTCAAAGGTTATATTAATATGGATATGATTTCGGGATCCCGTTTTAAGTTATCGAGCAAATGTTGTAAATTACTTTTATAAACCTCGCCCTTACTCGGCGGATTACGATTTTTTAAAAATTGTGAACTTACGAAGAAGTTAAAACACTACCATAGGTACACTAGCGCCAAGAATCTTAAAAAAAATATTTCGCCACCAATCTTTATCAAAACAAATATAACGTTAAAAATCTAAATAATATATTTATTCAATCCCGGAAATCCCGGGATTATTGGGCATACTTATACATATGATGACCGTATGTGGCAAGTACCAAAAACAGCCCTACCTACTCCGATCATAGGTTATAAATTATAATTATTAAGAAAAATTTCGTATGCTGTTATAGCTGATAATATAGAGATCCATACAACTATGTTACAACGTTTGCAACCTATATTTACGAATTCATAAATATTTTGAATTCAGATTTTGTAAGGCGGGTGTGTATAAATAAACTAGAAGAGAGGATGATATTTCCAATCGGATATTGATTGATGTACTTTGGATCCCTTTAGCGGTATGGACGGTAAGGGAGGGGGGTGGCAATGCGATCATGCGATTGGTACGTTTGAAGTGAGTCACCATATCTTCTATTTCTAGATAATTCTATGGAATCTGGAGAAATTCGCGGCGGCCTTAGAACCCATACTGTCGGAAGAACAGAAGCAGAAGATTAAAGACGTTAGAATTACTCTGGAAGAGTATGTCAAGAAGAAAATATTGTAAGTAGTTTCTTATTAGACAAAAATATATAGTGGCGGCCAAACGTGTTGCCGTTTAAAACTTTGAACAAATAAAAACCTGTAATATTTACAGAGCAACATACCTCCTGAAGCTTGGTCTCCAAGAGACGCGGGATGGCGACGCAGAGCTGGTTAAAGAATTGTTGCAACTGATGCAGCAGACTGTATCTGACTTCACGGCAACCTTCAGGCAGCTCGCTGAGGTATTTGACAAATATCTAACTGTTTACACACTTTGAAAACGGAATTGAAATTCGTTGTAAAGTGTCCTCGAAACGATCAATTGCAATTGGCAATTAAAGAGAGACGGCGCAATTTAAAGAAGCGAGAGGCGCTTACAACCTTCTCGAACTTGTGCATCGCCATCCTCTCCAATTGTCAATCAGAATTGATCGTCTCCTGTAGCCTTAAAATAAAACAGCTATAGAGACAATCAGAAATCAGAACGTAGAAACAACATCAACCAGTAAATTGTGACGTCACTGTACTGTAGCGCCATACAAGCTACATATTAACCTGTGTTAACGCCGATACGCGCCCTTCACTAGCCGATTGAGTGACGTCACGCGTGTAGTTCGCTGCGGGCTACGGAATCGCGGCCCGCGCCATTCATTCTGTCAATGGCTCAATACGAGACGCATCGTGTTGGAAATAATTATATTTTACATCATTTTTGTTATTAATGTCATCGTAGAAGTCACTGGAAGTTTCACTGAGCTCTCCATCAAGACCCTGGCCCCAACAGCCTGTTTTGCTAAAAAGGGACGGAGCATCTCCCCAGTACTAACTTTAACCATTAATATATCTGATGTTAAGTTGAGATATAAGTAAGTAGTAGAAATCCCGGGACCAGAAGGCTGGCTTCTACTTTGCTCAGCGTATAAGCCTCGCTATACAGCGTGGCAACGCCGCCAGCCTCCTCGGGACACTCCCTGCAGGGAGCGACCTGGGCCGGGTCTTTTACTTGGAAAATAGTTATATATTTTGTAATTTTAGCTTAAGTATTTATTTTAGTGTTATTTTAGTATTACTTTATTTTGAATAAACTTCAGTAAGTAAGTAATATGTTTATTTCACACACAGCAATGACCGAAACAGTTATAATATATGATATCGAAGTCAAATACCCTATTCCACTGTTGTAAGGTGCGGTTACACCTGATCGTCTGGGCGGTCGTAAAATTAAATTAAAATGCCTTTATTATCAGGCACTAGTCCCATAGAATTAAAAAAAAAAAACAAATATTAAATTATCAATTAACAATTAATTATGTTAATTATAATAAAACATTATAAATTTTTAAAAAATAGTTTAGTATTATATGTATATAAATTATACAAATTATAAATTGCATTTCCAATTACAATAATATATTTTTTCTTTATTTAAATAAAACTAATTACATGTCTTAAAACATAATACTGGCATAAGAAATAATAACAAGTTTTAAATTTCAATTTTGGATAAGTACAGTTATAATTATAATTTTCAATTAATTAATTAAATGTCAAATCTACTCAAATCAAATTATTTGTTTATTTATTTATTAATTATGAAGTCACCACCTATATGTAAATTACAATGAAAGAATGACGTACGAAGACTTCGGCCAACGACGAAGTGTAAGGTCTGGACTACATGCAACGGTTCCAGCGCCGGTTCGTTTCGCTGCAGCCAATCACAAGTGTTCCGCTTGAAGCCAGCGTCTTGCTTGGCTGTAGCGCACCGAACCGGCGCATGTAGTCTCAGCCTAGACAAAAGAAGTCTGTGGCCGTAGGTCGTCCACCGCGGGGCGGTCGCCGAAACGGTCAACGACTATATGTAACTGTGCCTTTACATCGTTTACAGTGTTATTGTATCGATCCAACTCTATTTCAGGTGTACACCAAAGATTTGTTAGACAAGAGTATATTAGAACATAAATGGGCTCTCAACAAGTTACGTGAGGCAAAGAAATGGGAAGATTGGGTGAAGAAGTATCACGAGAGACTGAACAGAGAAAATGGTAATGCATACTAACTTTTTTTGGACTCAGGGAATGGACCACGAGAAACCCGATCTTAGGTTAAGAGAGAGGAGGCTGTCTTCTGTAAGAATAGACTTGAATCATCATCATCATTAGCCTATTAATGTCCCCACTGTTGGGGCACAGGCCTCCCCTTGAACAAGGGGGTACGGGCCATGATGCACCGAGCGGGCCCAGTGCTGTGCGGTGGATTTCACATGCCTTCGGAAACTTTTAATTTCTTCAGACATGCAGGTTTTCTCACGATGTTTTCCTTCACCGTCAGAGCAGTCGGTAAATGTTCGAAGAAATCCGAAAAACTCATTGGTACATGGCATTACATGGTTTCGAACCCGGACCTCTCGCACGGGAGTCCGGCGTCCTTACTGAACATTTTTGCAACGATTTACCGTTCTCAAAACGATAGAATGATATCTTGCCAAGGCATGCAAAAAAGAGACAGTACTATCGCGTTGGTATAACGCCATCTCACGACATCACGTTTCAACGGTAATAGCTACCCGGGTTCAACCTACCTAGGTTTTGTTTACCACTAAACCCACATTTGAGCTCAATCTCGCCTGATAGTAAACGACGATGAGGTCGACGATGGAGCAGACGGGTTTAGTAAATACCTATTTACCCTGGTCTTGAAGATCCCAAGGTTGTAGACTTCGGAAAACAGATGCCGACAGGCTGTTCCATACCTTAGCCGTTCGCATATGAACAAGGAAGCAAATCGTTTCGTACGAATAGATGGGATATCAACGACATGGATGGATGGATGCCCGCGATCACAGCGGGGAGTTTTAAGTAAAATAAAGAAATAAAAATGTCTTGCAGTGAGTGAAGAGGAACGCCGCACGCGCATGCTCAGAGTGAACCCCGTATACATTCCCAGAAACTGGATCCTGCAGCAGGCCATAGCGGATGCAGAGAAAAACGACTTTGAAAAAGTATGTACCTATAGATTTTTTATTTTAGTTTTAGAAATGTTCCCAACTTTTTTGTTGTGTTGTCTAATTCATGGAACCATTCGTTTAATACAAATATCAGAAATAAGCTATCCATAGAGAAAATCACCGGTGGGACTGTAATCCCACCTCCGGCATAACTAGCCGGCGCGTTATACAATTTCGCCATAATTACTGTAAGTAAGGAGCTCGTAGCCTAGTTGCGAGCACTGTCCGAAAGTGATCGTGCAAGTTAAGCGACGTTGGCGCGGTCGGTACCCTGGATATTTCATCTGAGCTCCTCCGTGCCTCGCAGAGCACGTTAAGCAGTCGGTCCCGGTTGTTGTCGTTCGACAGCAGTCGTTAAGCCATGTCAGATGCCTACGGGCGGCCTGAACAACTCTGACAAATAGGTTGGCCACTAACTATACGATAAGCAAGCAAGCAGCTGTAAGATATATATTTATTTCAAAAGATGTGCTGCTGAAAGTTTCTTGTGCCGCTTCTTTCCTTTCAGCTACAACACCTTAGGGGCCATCCACAAGTTACGTCCCACGATTTTCATGATTTTTGGAGCACACAGGTGGTCACATTTGTGACCCCCTGGTGTGACGTCACATATTTTGCAATTTTAAATTTAAAAATTATTAAATTGAAACAGCTCTTCCAAAATTATTTATATATTTCTATTTAAAATCAAATGAACGATACAAAATTTGATCATCTTTAAGTCATGGACTTTGAACCCATTCCTTTATATTATTCATGTCTTCTTTTAGATTTACGCATGTGACGTCACAAAGCTTATGACTCGTCCCCCCCTGTCACACTTTGTTAACCCCCTCCCTCCCCCTAACGACGTAATTTATGGATCGCCCCTTATGAAATGGTGGTAGAGTAAACCATGACGTAAAAATCGCTTCTTACCCGTGGTACTACCGGTGGTCCTACTGGTAGTACCACGGGAAATATTTTTTGCCCGTAGTACTACTAAACAATCTAGTAGTACCACGGGAGATTTATTTTACCTCTGGCACTACTTACTTATAAGTCGAAACACTATCAATATTAAGCGAACAATGTTTATTTCATTTTTTATTTCATTTCGGGTAAGAAGCGGTAAAAATGTACTTTAAGGTACTAACTTACAATAAAAAAGTTTGATTTAATTTTTCGCCAGTCGCTAGTTGTGATCAAGTTACTCAGTGATTTTAAGCATCGCTTACTTCCTCCTAGGTATCTCATCATCAGATATCATCGAACAGATGTGCTAATCCATTTTTCTTTACTTAAGCTGTTTACGAGCATTCTATTCATGGTGGGCGGTATGTTCACGCGTTACACCGATAGATGGCGCTGTACGGTAGCGCCTAATTTATAAAACGCGGTGTTAATTATTTTTTGTCGAACCGTATATGATTTGAACTTGTGTCAATGGCCTTTTTGCCTTGGAACCATAGTTTCATTTTTGGGATCCTGTAGAATACCTAAGTATAGCAGTTTTTTTTATCGACCGCTGTTCGTTTGAGTTGAAACCAGCTCCGACATTCAGAGGCGCCCAATGTTCCCATTCATAATAAGACAATAGTGTGTAGTTTACATTTTCATCGGTTTTAAAACCTAAACCTAACCGGATTTATTCCTTCATCATTAATGATGATTTATGTCGTTATATCCGAATATCGATAACTTGTTTTTTTCCTACTTGTTCTACTTATAAAACAAATAGTAGAACAGCTGGGAACGACCCAGTTAAAATCCATTTGGCATAAAACATTACAATACCTCAAACCATGGATAAGAAAAAAAAACCAACGATTGTTTATTTCTAGGTGAGATTCCTGCTGAAGATTTTGAGGAATCCTTTCGAGGTGAACGAGGAAGCAGAGAGGAGAGGATACTCTTCACAGCCGCCTAGCTGGTCCTATGGCCTAAAGCTTAGCTGTTCTAGCTAGATTCTAACCTAGGAAAAAAATACTATGGGTCAACGTTGAGTTACAGAGCTGTCTCTGTTGCTATCTGCTCTGCTGCTCTAATGCTATCGCATTAGTACAGCGCTGTCTGTTTAAAGTGCCATCTCATGAGACCCTTTACACTTAATATCTGCTTACCACTTCCCGATTAGTTAAAAAGAATAAAAGGGACCGAACAAATTGAATACTAAAATTTAGAATAATTATAGGTTATTGAACAAAAATAATCCAAAAAGAATCTTATAAGTATAGGATAATAAAATTGGTGATAGATATTGATAAGTAATAAATAATTAGGTAGTTGAATGTTTACTTTTTTATAATTTTAAGCATGTTATAGATATTTCTGTTGGACAATATACTTTTATTTACAAGTTTCTTTTAAGTTTTATTTCCATGAAATGCCACTCTGCTTAATTCCACTCTGAATAAAGTCACATAGAAAATAATAATAACTCACTTGGACTTCATAAAGTTTCTAGCTTCACATAATTAAAAAATAAATGACTTCACTTTAGCATGATAAATGTAAGATGTAAACAAACTAAAAATACAAGGTCCTGCCTGATTAATACTTCAACTATTCTTTACAATCAAAATAAAAAAACATAATTTGTCCACTTATTCACAAAAAATTAAAATAAACATAAAACAAAAATGCAGCCACCATATAAAGACAGCTAGTAACAGATGAAGACATCAGATTCATAATTCAAAGGAACTATACACAACAAACTTAATTTCTTACAAAAATAACTACATATCATTCATAATCCTCATCGGCACTGTCATCCGGCTCTGAATAATCCTCATCCACCTCAATCTTCCTTCTCTTTCTGACTTGCACATTCTCCTTATCTTCCTCTTCTTTCTCCTGTGCCTCAGTTTTAGCTGAGCGGTGATGAAAAACAAACGAAATACTTTTGGCCAAGTCCCAACACTGTTTCAAAACTAAATCTGCCAAGTTCTTTTTATCAGCACAGTGGTACCAATTTGACAAATCTGATGTACAGTCCGAATTCTCCGGAGGCAGTGTCACTTGTATGTTATTCACACATCTTCGGCATCTGAACTTGCTGTGGGTGTCGGATAATGTGTTTTCTTCAAGTCTGAACAGATCTTTCAAGTCATCTGATGTGAAATGTCGTAACGATTCCTCATTTTGGTCTACGACAGTGTCACTCAGTGCTTTCTTGTGTGCTTGCCGCTGGAATATCTTTTCCTCAATCGTACCAGTCGCTAGTAACCGGTAGATGTAGCATGGTTTCTTCTGCCCGTCGCGCCAGACTCTCGCCATGGCCTGGTCGTCATTTGCGGGATTCCAGTCCGGATCGAACATGATTAAACGGTTCGCTCCAATGAGATTCAATCCACAGCCTCCAGCTTTTGAGCTCAACATGAAAATCCATTCCTTGGAATCTTTATTGTTGAAGCTCTCCACTACTTTCGCCCGTTTTTTGATGGTCATTGAGCCATCGAGTCTGACATAAAGGTAGCACCGTTTTCTGCACAATTTCTCAAACAAATCTAGTGTTTGTGTGTAGTTTGAAACAAGAACGATCTTGTCATCAGTATTGGTCTTCAAGTTGGCCAATATGCAGTCCAGAATCATGAGTTTCCCAGAGAATTCTGGTTTCACATCCTTGATGTCGTAATTGCTCGGTAGCAGCTGTCTCGCTTTTTCAAAACCTTCAGAGCCTTCCATGATTTTATCATAAACTAAATCTGGGTGGTTGCAGAGTTTCTTCAGCATTGTGATACTAGACAGAGCACTCAATGTGTTTTTATCACCAGTGCCAGCGAATTTGTTCCTAATCGCATCTGAATTTATGAAATTCTTGTAGATTTGAGTCTGAAGGGGCGTCATTTTCACGCAAATGACCTGTTCAAACTTGACAGGCAAGTATTTTGTCAGCAAAGTACTCGTTCTGCGAATCATACACTTGTTGACTATTGATGTCAAAACCTGCAAGCACTCCTGTGCTTTTTCCCGTTCTGGTTGTGTTGCCAAAGCATCTTGACCTCTCAGGATGGGATTCTCATATTTCTTCTTGAACTCCTGAGCTGTTCCAAGTATTCCTTCATTGACGAAGTGAACCAAGCTGAAGTATTCCGTCAAGTCATTTTGAATTGGAGTTCCTGAGATCAAAATCCTTCTTTTGGCTTTCAAGCCCATCAGAGCTTGATATGTCTGATTCTCACTGTTTTTTAATCTGTGTCCTTCATCACAAAGGACCAGGCCTACATCAGATGAGTGCAAAATGCTGGTGTAAATCCTGAATGTCTCGTACGAGATTATCAATACTGGTGTAGCAACCCTGGTTACTGAATAAGTATTCATAAACTGTTTTAGTTTCAACGTTATTTCAGCCTTGGAGCCTCCGTCCATTGGCAGAGAATTTATTCTCTGCCCGAGCCATTTCTGTATCTCATTATACCAATTTTTAACCAAACTACTGGGGCAGACTATTATTGCTTTACAAATTGTCGGTTTGCAATCTGGGCTTTGCCTCAAAAGGGTCCACAGCAAGGTTATGCATTGTAAAGTCTTTCCTAAACCCATTTCATCGGCCATGATGCATCCGAAAGCGTTTTCTATCTGTTTCCCGGTTACACAGTCGTACATGAACTGGACTCCTTCTCTTTGGTGAGGTCGGAGTATGTTTCCGAGCACAGGGTCCACTACAACAGCGACTTTTATGTCGTTTGGACTCATTTTCATCTTCTCGTGCTCGGGAATGTGCGGAGGGCGGTATAAAACTAGAGCATTGGGTTCGTCGGGGTCGTGCAAAGCGCGCCTAACCTGGCTTCGCTTTAAACCCAAACTTTTACTGCAATACGATGACACGTAGTTCGGGATCGGAACTTTGAAGGGCTGACTTAATATTTGTCGGATGAGGTTCTCGTGGTCCGACGAAGACATCGCTTGGGAGGCAGATTTCTGTGCGAGCGGTATTCTCGCGCATTCCCGCTTCTTTCGTTTGTTGACGAGAGGACTTTTGAAGACATTGTCGCTGGAACCAACTTGGCTCGGCGCTAAGCTGCGCCGCATTTTGTTGTAGGTTACACGGCTAACATTAGCTAACAAAGTATTTTGGAAATATTTCCAAAACAAAATAAATAGGCACCTAGAGAGCGTTCCATAACCTAACCAGTTGAAATCTCGCTTTGACAACTGTACATGTTCCATTACCGTGTTAACAGCTGAAAATTTATCAAACTTTTATACAAAACGAGCAATGCAATGTGTACAGCTGTCAACGTGAATAATTACAAACTTTTGATATTTTTTTTCGACGTCGACTGACTGACATTTCTCAAGCTGTGTTGCTATACCAAAATAAGTAAAAGATGTCATTGGTATTTTGGCCCAATAGGCTTGTACCCAAAGTGTAAAATTATAGTTAATGAAAGCACGCAATGGATGTCATATTTTATCATCGGCGTATTCAGGATGTAGTTCTATGGTTGAGCTAAGAAACAACTATATCCATAGTAGTAGTTCGATTTCTGTGATATCCACTATCTTCCTTGCATAACCAATCCATGAACTTGAAAAAAATAGAGTATATCGCATGCTGTGCAGGATCTTCCAGATAGAAACGTAGAAATATTAACACAAAGAAATAAAATAAAAACACAAATAAAAAAGTAAAAACATTTAATCAAATTCATATTTTGTACTTATTGTAATGGCACCGATTCTAGCCAGTCGCTATATTAAAACATCATGTCACCTTCGCTCTAACACAATCTAGCATATGAGTAAGCGTGACAGTTTCATTTAGTTATAATTGTAGATTTAGCGTCCGTCCCGGAATCGATGCCACTGTTATTTACATATTATAATAAAAAAGGTTGAAATACCAATTCACCCAACAATAACAGGTAGAAATAATTCATTACAAATCACAGTTTGAGCTGCCTTAAAAGTAGATACATAGTTGCTTAAAACTAAAAATTCTTAGAAAAAATAATAAAAAGCCGGCCAAGTGCGAGTCGGACTCGCGCACCGAGGGTTCCATTCTCAAAAGAAATTTTTTTTTAGTTCTCCAAAAAATTATGATTTTAATTTTGTTTGACTCATAAATCATAAATATTTAGGCTTCGTTTTATTTTTTCCAGAATACCCATAAACACCTATCACTACTAAATATTTCAGATTTTTTATCATAAAAAATTAATAACATTTTTTTTTATTTCTCAGAAATTATAAATTTTTGAAACTTTATTTTATTTTTCCTGGAAATTATAGAAGATTATCTATGAGTCCGAATTATTTCAGATTTTTCGACTTGCAAACTTCGGAGATAAGTATAAGTAGGGGGGACGGTTATTTTACGAACATTTTTTGCCATAAGTAAAAAATAATATACAGTCGAACAAAAACGGTCTATACTGTTCTATAGGTATAGGACCATTTTAATCATTATACTGACCTTATTGTCTTTTAAACCCTATTATTGTCATGAAAAGTAGCGTCAGTCAGATAAATGGAGGGCACAGAAGGGGGCGACGGTAGAAACTTGAGATTGCTTCGACCCGAGGCTTCCAAACGTCTATGCACCTAAGGGCTGGTTTACATTTGGTCGAGTAGAGCGGCGAGTGCAAGTAAAATATAGGACAGACATGAGCCTCCATACATTTAGGGTCAAATTGAAAGTGCTTCTTTTGGAAAGGAGTTTGTATTCTGTACAAGAATTTTAATGTAAGTATGTATCTGTGACGGAAATATGACTATTTAGCAGACGGTTTATTGTATTGTATTTGTTTTGACAATAACTCTTGGATTCAGTTTTTTTAATATATTTTTGAACATGGATTTTAATTATTTTTTTAAATGTAATATTAATTTCTTTTTATAACGTGCTTATAATGTAGCTAAGGTTGACACTGAAAGAGTTTAATTATAATTTTTTGTATTCAAACACAATTTATGATTGTTTATAAATAAATGATATGAAATGGTGAGTGGTCGAGTGCCTGGCAGTGTGCACTCGCCACTCTACTCGACCAAATGTAAACCGGCCTTTAATGGCGATCAGTCAGCTGATCTGGAAGGCTATTACGGTTCTCAAAATCATCAAATGATATCATCAATACATGAAACAGAGACAGTGCTATCGCGTTGGTATAGCGCTGTCTCTATTCTCTATTCAGCACACGCCATACCATGTCATGATAGTATATCGTAATAAGCACTTTGATGCAGTGTTGAGTCTAGACTAGAAGATGTATTTATACACCAGCCACAGCATCAACGCCCAGAACACGATCCGGAATACGAGGTCCACTCCCCACATGCTATAACAAACATAAGTGTTTTTATTGTATTAGATATTTTAAGAGCGTCGGTGGCATCGTGGCTAGGACGTCGGACTCCCATGCGGAAGGTCCCAGTTCGAAACCAGACAATGTCATGTACCAATGAATTTTTCGGTTTTTTCGAAAGACGTACATTTACCGACTGCTCTGACGGTGAAGGAAAACATCGTGAGGGAACCTGCACACTGAGATAACCAGTGTGTGAAATACGGGTAAATACGGTGAAATAGGTAAAAGGATTACTTCGTCTTCAAACCACCTACAATAAGAAAAGACTTACACATTCATGTGCCGCCTAGCAGCAGGTATGGTGTCCTCGGGTTCTTTCAGGATGTACAGGCGTGCTGCGCGCACGCAGTCCTCGAAATACTTGGGGATATCCGTGTCTGAGGGATACAATTACACAATTTAGACATAAGATTATAATTACTTATATCGTTAGAGGCATAAAGTTTATAACTCTAAATATACCCATCCCGGCTTACGATCCAGAAGCTAAAGATTTGGGTATGGTCTTTGTAGGGTAATTATTACCAATTCGCCATTTAACCCAGATTTAAATACTGGCGCTAGGCCCCTAAGTATGATGAATAAAACGTGAATGAATATGTTGATGACGTATCACGTTTGTACACCAAATTTTACGAAAAGTGGGAATTATCTATGATGAAGGTGGTTCCTCTGTCTACCCCCTCAGGGATTATGGACGTGAGAGTTATTTATGACGTACCAGAGGCGTCAACTTTGTAATCCATCGCCTCCCGATCGTTGAGTCGCTTGCGCACCTCGCGGCCGATGTCAGACTTGAAGTCCCACTGGTTGTTCGCGTAGTACTCCAGCACGTCGAAACCCTTCTGGATTCGGCGCTGGACACGCATTAGACTGGAAAAAAGATTATGACCGTATAGGAACGCGCTATGTGAGGACATGGAATGACGTTATGTCAGTTGTATGAAAGGGAAAAGGGAAGATCTTCCACCAGGCGGGGTGTTGTGCCTGGTGACCAGATGTCTTGGTCCAACTATGGATGTTTGGAACTCGTATATATGTGAAATCCCAGGAAAATTTCGATAGCGCGTTCTACACCGATGTGAGTAGGTACTAATCGTAGTAGCGCGTCGTGCGTTGCCACATGAGTAAGACGGATTTCTAATACCGGGTTCCGGGTTCAAAAAGTAAAAAATATTTTTATTTATATTTTTATTTATATTTTTACAATAATTAATTTGTACGAGTACTTTCTTTCTTTTAGGTTCCTTCGAATGGAGACGTTCTCATCTGCTCTACAGTTTGATATAATATAATACCTATAGGACAAGTTTAGAAATATTTCCCGTTAGTTCTACCATGGTTTTACCATTGTCATAATGGTTTTGTGGGGTACAAAATCCAAGATCGGGGACGGCAAACATAGGTATATTTTCTCGTGTGATAGAGAGACGTTAAAATACTCCTTCCCCCCAAATATTCGATTCCCATATAAAATCTTTAATCTTTACGAACTACAGTTAAATACCGAGGCGATGAAGTCCCGTTTTCATAGTTAAAAATGAATACAAAACGTTTCACTGTAAGTTTAACTATCAAAATTTTGAAATTCGTTCCGAAAGATTTTGAAATTCACCTTATGAGGAGACGGAGTTTCAAAATGTTAGTTGTAACCGACTCGTTAAATGTTGACCTAGGACCTGCTCCTCCAGTCGTTTTCCTCAATACTTCGTCCCCACCCTGAAGCTACTCACACAGGCTCGTATCGCAGAGTCCACGAGGATGACGGTTGTAATTGACTCCCTTCAAATATTGAACCAGGACCTCCTACTCCAGTCGTTTCCCTCAATATTTGAGGGTCGTGAGGTGTCATCACTGCCCTAAAAGGTACTCACAGGCTATCGCAACACGTAGAGCAGACAGTCCACTAGGACGGAGGTTCTAATTGACTTCTCTCAAATGTTGACCAGGGCCTGTCCCTTCAGTCGTTTCCCTCAATACTTCAGGATGGTCATCACTGATGGTACTCACACAGGCTCATATCGCAGCACGTAAAGAAGCGAGTCTACCAGGATAGCAGGCAGCCAGTGGAACAGTACCAGGCAGATGTTGTGGTGCAACCGGGAGTGCTTCATAGACCCGCCGGGGTACCTGCGGGAAGGATCATTGTTCATTAAACAGAGGCTGTCCATAACAAAACACAGGCCCCAACTGAAAATTTGTTGAACAGGTTTCTTGCTCTCAGTCAGTGCTTACATTATTTATAGTAGTCATATTTCTCTTAATTTTACAAAATAGAAATAAACGGGTTCAGTTAGGAGGTCCGCGTTCGAAACCATACACTTCCATGTGAATGAGTTTGTCAAGCTGCCTTTACTGTCCTGTCTTTTTTAGCCTGTATATAATTTACGAATACAAAATCTATTTTCATCTGTTTACTTTTGATCATAGGTTTATAAACTTACCAAGGATGATTCTGGCCTCATTATATTGGTACCTCTGTGCATGTAATAAATACCGACTGCTCTAATGGCTCCCAGCCTGTGTAGGTACTAATGAGTAGAGCGTCGGTGGCGTCCTGGCTAGGACGTTGGACTCCCATTCGGGAGGTCCGAGTTCGAAACCATGCAGTGCCATGTACCAATTAGAGTTTCGGTTTTTTCGAAAGACTTACGTACATTTAGCGACTGCTCTAACGGTAAAGGAAAACATTGTGAAGAAACATGCATGTCAGAGGAAACCTGCATCTCAGAGGAAACCTGCATGTTAGAGGAAACCTGCATGTCAGAGGTAATCTGCATGTCATAGGAAAAAGTTTCCGAAGCCGTGGCGTGTGAAATCCACAGGAGGTCAAGGGAGGCCTGTTCTCCGACAGTAGGGACATTAATAGGCTGATGAGATATGATGATGAGAAAAAATGTATGTTCATACCAGGCGACCCCGTTGAGCGGCACCTTGTTCAGTATGACGCCTCTGCCCATCTCGATGAGCTCGGACCACGTGACCTTCACCTCCGCCGAGCTGGTGAAGTTGTAGATCGTGTTCTCTTTGTCTCTGTTGGCAGTTTAAGAAAATTCTAAATTAAAAATTTAAGAAACCCCCAACTTGCTATTGTGGAGATCCCCTTCTCCTTCCCTTTTCCTAATCGTTTGTCTGTTTAACTGTGGTATCATAATTTAACAGCCGATAGTCGATGATCCAATTTGGATCAGTTTTCATTTTATTTTGTCGAGAGTGTTCTAAGCAATGTTTGACAAAAATCGGATCAGGGGTTTCCAAGATCTTGGAGTATGTATCTTTGATGTCAGATGGTGTCTCTGGAACGGTAACAGCGAGGTGGATCGAGCTTGAGCTCAGATGTTTAGGTCCATCGTGCCCTTTCCACATCTGGAACTTGAGGAGTCCTCAATGAGGACTTGATGGTGACAAGAAAAATAAGGGGATATCCATCCACAAAAGTAAGTCGGGGATTTTTTTATTATAAGTTATTATGGCTAGTTCCCAGTATTTCTGTTGACCGCACCGGCGCGATCGACGTAGATCAGTGGTAGTGATCAACATTGTTTACACGATAGACCGTTCAACATCATTGTTTGCTTAAAGAAGGAAGCTAAAGCCAGCTACATATAACTACTTATTGTCATTCATTTTAATATAAAATTACATAATGGAGATTTGACCACATAATCGTGTTGTGTAGTAATCCCGCGACCAGTGCTCCATCTAGCACATTAGGCGAGACCTGAACACCAGCGTGTCGCTGAGGTCTCGACCATTTCATTAGACACATAGCGCAATACGTGTTATAGATATTATATATTTTGTTTATAGGTTAAGAATTAGAATAAAATAACAATGTTGTACCTTTTTTTAATGTTTGAATGAATAAATAATCTTTTATTTTATGTATTTATTGATCGATGAAAATATAAGGCTTTGGTTGATTGATCGCAACAAATAGCACAATGTTGATCAATGGTCGTTCGACGTGTTTTACAAGCTGCAATCATTGATCATTCTGAGCTATTACACCTACGCGGCCCACGTTGCTGGTGTCGATGCGACATTAATTGCGCAGGTCTAATACACCCCAGACAAAATCGAGATACGAGGTGAGGTTCGAAAGTGTCTGGCCTTACAAAGAAAAAGGACACTCAAGGTCATGAAACTATTTTTATTTTTCAATATAGTCTCCATCTATTTCAACACACTTTTCGGATGGTTTAATTAGCATTTCTATCCCCGTATAAAAATAGTCAAAGATTTTTTAAATTTTTTATATTAATTTTATATTTATAAATTTATTATAATAATTATTATAATTTTGTTTGTTTAACTGTCACTTTTTAAGATGCCATTTTGCAGGTATTCATAATATTATTATTGTGTTTTCCAAGTGACAAAGGGACGTGTTGAAAACCAGCGCTGTGGACTCCGTCCATAGCATAAAGAAAGAAACAAAGATTATTTATAACCGATACACACATACAAACAACTAGGTACAGAAGACAAAAATAATATTAAACAAATATATTACAAAAATAAATATTTAAAAGTAATTAAGTTTGATGAAGGTGTACCGCACCGGAAAAAAGGGGACTGCCTCAGCCTGTTGTCGCAGCGCTTTTAGCACTGATTTTAAGGCATAAGCTGAACACGCTCGATGTTGCCACAAATTAGTTTATATACAACATTGTAAGGGCAAGATATGTACGTGTAATATGTATTTAAGTTCAATAAATGGTTTTGAATTGAATTGTCTTCAAAAGGCGAAAACCGCAGCGGACACTTCAACATTGGTGGAAAATCTTTGAACCCATAAGTCTGATTTGAATTTTGACAATAAATAAATACTTGTGTTGATATTAAATTTACTAAATAGATACTTATTATATAATTTAGATACTTATTAAAAATTTATATAATTTGCACGCCTAGTACAAGGCAAAATGTATTGGTACTTAACTAACAACAACACCTGTAAATACACCTACATTTTTACAAATAAATATATTCTGTATTCATCGATGTCGGCAAAGCATTACAGCTTGTTCTTCCAAACTCTGACGACTTCCACCACTCACCCGTACTCGAGGAAGTTCCACACGACCACCATGATGCCGTTGATGAACACGTCCACCGGGAGGTAGTCCGCGTAGCTGTTGGCGCGGCAGTACATGGTGCGGATCACTCCCTTGCCCGCACCTGGAGGGAATTTGGTTTTTAATGCTGACCAAAGTTTTTTTGTTATTAAATAAGGAGAGCAGACGAGCAAACGGGCCTCACCTCACTGTATTAATATTAGAGGGTTTTTGATGCGCTGCTAATCTTGAGGACTAAGATAGATTGCCTCATGTGCCGGAAAGTACCGGAATTATAGTTGCCGACATAGCTCATATAGGATTAGCTTTGAAGTAGCATGGATTGGTCTTTGTTGCAGAACCGGAAAGCGAAGTTTGGGACATATGCGTAACTATTAACGCAAAAATCAGAGTGAATTAAATTATTTACCTATACTCATAAGTTACGAGCAAAATACAAACAAAGGCACGCTTTTACTAAAATTTATTGCAATACTTCAAGAAGCGATGCGAAGATTACTTCAAGAAGAAGGCAGAAGAAGAACAGAGATAACTAAATATTGGTCGCTGGCAAATTCTTCTTACACCTTTGACTCCCCTTCAGTTCGTTGTAGCATCTTGAGAGTTCAACCTCCATTAGAATATGCTCTGTTCCTTTCTCCGCGACACCTCTAGTAAGAGATGGGTATATAGCCAGATTGATCCTTACAATTAATTACACTTACCAATAAGCAGGCCGGTGGGTCCATTGATGTTGTCGGTCCATCCGGGGAGTGGCTCCCAGATTACGGGGATCACTGTTAACAATATAAAAGATAACATCATAAATAATATACCCGCATTTGAACTTGATCTCGCCTGATGGCAAGTGACAATGAGGTCGACGATGGAGCATGCGGGTCCAGTAAATGTCTATTCACTCTGTCCTTGAAGATCCCAAGGTTGCATACATACTTCACGCTATATCCCTTGCGGGGTAGGCAGAGAGATTGGAACGCGACGACTCTATATTGGCATGCCTCTCTTGCTTCCTCGACTACAGTAGTTTCACGCATGGTCGCCGTTGGGGTCGAATACGAATTACTTCATCATCAACGGCACCCTATTTGTCTCCACTGTTGGGGCACATACCTCCCCTTGCACAAGGGGGTTATGGGCCATGATCCACCGAGCGGGCCCGGTGCTGATTGGTGAATTTCACACGCCTTTGGATTTTTTCCTCAGACATGCAGGTTTCCTCATGATGTTTTCCTTCACCGTTAGAGCAGTCAATAAATATTATATTATATAATAAATAAAATATTATATAATACGTAAGTCTTCGAAAAAATCCGAGAAACTCGATGAATTACTTAATAGCTATAATCGGCAGCGAGCATGCGCAAAGCGACTAATGACTGCGTTCTAAGATAGAGTAAGCATCTGATGGTAAGTACCATCAGATGCTTACCATCAGATGCTCGTCTGCTCTTTATACAAAAAGGACACTCACCGATGGAAGGTCGCAGGATGACCACAGGCAGGCCGGCCTGCATGGCTAGTACGACCAGCCATTCTCCCAGAGCTTTCGTGTATGCGTAGGAGTTGGGCAGCTTGTTCAGGAATCTAGGGGCAAGCAGGGCTCATGAAATCACCGAAACAAATGTATTATTGCACAGAACAGTAAAACGATTAAAACATGTTTAAATTTTGGATCTTATCTTATCTTATGACAGGGGGCCGGGGATAACCCCAGCAGCACTTCGACCCTCAGGGATCTTTTGTGCTCACCCCTTACCTTAGTCTCCTTCCTGTTCCTTAAAGATGCTTTGCATCAAGGACGCTATACAGCTTACAGGTAGGAGCCTATAGTCCTCTGGTTTCGGGTAGGCGACCCCCAGAAGACTCATACGCTTTCTAGCTAACGAGTCACATTCGCACAGCAAGTGTTCCATTGACTCAACGGTGTCACCACAGGCTCTGCAGGTGGGATTGTCTGCCAGTCTCATTGAGAGTCCAACAAAAGGCTCAGGCCCCGTAAAAGTGGTAATTGAGCCCTTTTTAGCCAGCTCATCAGCACACTCATTTCCCCGCACCCCTACATGGCCCAGACTAACCGCACCTTGTTGTGTCGACACAATTTATTAAGGGATCGAACACAATTTAGTACCAGTCCTGAGTCCACCCTGCAGGAGTCCAAGGCCCTGAGCGCTGCTTGGCTGTCACTGAGGATGTAAACAGTTTTGTCCCTGACATTTCTAAGTTCTCCTGTGCACAGGCAATTATTGCATTAAATTTTGGATAGGCTAGATCGTTTATCCCTGATCAACGTGTCTCGTCTCGCCGTATTTCAAGCGATGTGATCCGTCAAAGCTCGCCACGAGGTCGCCGCGTATGCGCAACGGGTTCGCCGCATTCTGCATTCGAGAGATCATCTGTGTACCATTGTTTAGTCATACATTTTACTCTGCTTTCTTTATGTAACAACATAATCTTACAATTTTAAACTTCAATTTATACCTTTCTTGTCTTGTTATTTTATATGTTGTGTAATTAGTTTTAACTGTAATCATGTTCCATCCCTTAGTTACTCATTAGTTTATAATCGCTAAACATTGTATAATTGTCGGACGTATACCGTTAGCGAAAGATAATTGTACTTAGTAATTAACACTCCCCCCCAGGGCGGATATAACCCTGGTGAGAAATTAAAAACAAAACGGGTTCTCCACGCAGGCGAGTGTACATTTGACCACTAGCTGAAGTATATCATCTATCAAAAACCTGCGATGAAATCTCAACCTTAAGAGTACGTCCACGTAATATGGTCCATTTTAGATTTGGGTAGGTTGACCTGTGGTCAACTGTACAATGTTGTACTACGTCTAGCTTGAAACGATTCGTCGGAAAAATGTTAAAGACGTAAAAACGTCCAGCTGTCCAAATCAGATTTGATTGATTTGAAAAGATCTATATTATGCAATATACGAGTAATTACTTAAAGTTATGTTCATAATTCATAAGCCTGAATTGAAACTATCTAAATTAGATGTTGTTTGTCGTCTATATTAAACTTTAAACGATGTATTTATTGAGTAAATGGTAGCTGTAGCTTCCCTGGAAGCTGGGACGGTCTCTGGTGTGGGACGCTACCTGCGTCGACACCCTTGCCCCGTCCCACCTTCCAGCCACGGCGACGAAGGCCGGGTCAGCAGCGGCTTTTGCGGAGAACCTCAAGCGGCGCAAATATGCGGGCCTGGATGGTGATTGCATATTTGCGCCGTTCGGGGTGCAGACCTTGGGGCCGTGGGGGCCTGGAGCCCACTGCCTCTACCGGGAAATAGCCATGCGCTTCGTAGAGACATGCCGGGACCAGAAGGCTGGCCCTGTACTTTGCTCAGCGTATAAGCTTCGCTATACAGCGTGGCAACGCCGCCAGCCTCCTCGGGACACTCCCTGCAGGGAGCGACCTGGGCCAGGTCTTTTACTTGTAAAATAGTTAGGTATTTTGTAATTTTAGCTTAAGTATGTATTTTAGTATTACTTTATTTTGAATAAACTGGTAAATGGTATATACTACATAATACAAACTTACAATTAAAATACAGATTGACCTACATTATGTAATATTTAGTAACTAGAAAACATTTTATTACAATAATAACATGTTTTCTAGTCCAAATCAGAGAATGTCAAAGTCGCGACAAAATGTCAAGATCGCAACTTTCGCAATCCGCAAGTGTCTGGGCCATGCCATCCTCAACGTATTCAGGAGTACATACATACATAACTACACGCTATGTCCCTTGCGAGGTAGGCAGAGAGAATGGAGAGCCACGAATTCCTGTCTTGCCACGCCCCTCTTGGTTCCTCTACAGTCATTCGTCGTTTTACGCATGCTCGCCATTGCGGTCGTCTGCTCTGTAAGCCTTAAAATCTAAGAGCACTTGTCAATCTGATCTTTAAAGGACAGTCTAGGATGACGCCGGCTTCTTCCACTCACTTACGCTTGCAGGAGTAGATGATGTGAGTATAATGAATGACAGTTCATACTTATGCGCGACAGACTCCAAGGTCTCCTCGTCGAAGAGCTCGGCGGTGGCGATGGCGGCGTACGGGTCAGCGGGAGGGGGGTACGGCTTCTCCTCCAGCAGCTTCTCGTGCAGGTGGCAGTATGCAGTCGAGATGTGCACGAACAGCTGGGGGGAGGGAGGCGGTTAGTGGTCGTGGGCTGAGAAAGAACGGAGGGATGAGAGTGACAGGAATAAAGGGAAGAAGAGGGAAGGGAAGAATGAAAAGAAAGGAAGAAAGGAAAGGATAGAAGGGAAGAAATGAAAGAAAGCAACGAAGGGAAGGATGGGTGGAAAAAAAGGAACGGAAAGAAAGCGGCAACGGAAGGATGACAGGAAAAGAAGGAAGGGAAGAAAGTAACGGAAGCAAAGGAAGAAACTAAAAGAAAGAAAAGAAGGGAGGGAAGAACAAAGGAAACAAAGATTTTAATTGCAATCTCTTACCCTCAGTTTGGAGCAGGATTTAGCGAGCTCCAAGATGAGTTTCGTTCCTCGCACGTTTAGGAGTATAGCTTTCTTCAGTTTCTCGTCGAACCTGGTGAAGAAAGAAATAATACGGTCATTCTGTCTGCTACTGGCCGCACCGCTTGTCTACCTTTGTTATACGCAGATATAATCGTATGCACAGGGCATAATTTCAGTGCACAGTGATATTTTATATTTCCTACCTGTTTCCAATTAGCGATCCTTTTTTATCCACCTCGTGACGCAAGCAGTGTCCGGCCGAGCGTCTCACGCGTCGCTTGCAATTTGACTGCAATAGATCGATATTTCCGGAATACGCTAACATACCTAAGTTTCTCTTGTGTATCTATCCTGAAGACTTCAGCAGCAGAGATAAGAAGAGAGTGGCCACCAACCTCTACTGTGTCGTACTCCTAATTGATGAGGGTCGTGATCATCTATGGAATTAACCACATAGAACTACTTATGGTTTGGCATTGATGCAAGAATTGAATTGAAGAAGATACAAGAACCGTCTCTATTTGCCAAGTTCCAGAGTAGACTTGTATAAAAAGAATTCCTTCTGTATGGCAATTTTAGTGTATAATAATCTGCCTAGTCGCCTTAAAAATGGTCCTGCTAGCCAATTTAAAACTAATATTTCCAAGTGGCTTCTAGACAATTGTTATTACTCCATAAAAGAGTATCTCAACGACACTAACAAACAGCAGAAAAGATTTGCATACCGTTGTCGGTGGAACATATGATACCTATGCTTTTTAAATCACCTATAATTTTCACTATGTTCTGGCAAATAAATTTCATTTCATTTCATTTCCTTACCCATTTCACACACTGATATATTGTGCTGGTTTTCTCACGACGATTTCCTTCACCGTTAGAGCAGTCGGCAAATGTACGTAACTCTTCGAAAACCCGAAAAACCCGTATGACATTGCATGGTTTTGAATCCAGACCGCCGGCATGGAAGTCTGTTGTACAGTGAAAGAAACAACAATTGTGGAACTCTGTCGCAATCAGTTTTTGGTAAGATTCCTTCCTTGTCATTCGTATGAACTTGTGATATAACTTGAAGCGACAAAGTACTGAACTAAAGTAGAAAAGAATAGGTCTGATGTGTGGTCTACTGTACTAGCCACTAAGCCACTGAAGGACGCTTCGAGTCTGAAAGATGAAAGAAAAGGTAGTCTCCCTCCACAGGCGGGCGGGCGTTCCTTCCTTCATGCTCAGAGCCATAATACAATACGAATACATCTTATCTTATGATGGGGGCCGGGAATAACCCAGCGGCACTTCGACCCTTGAGGATCTTTTGTGCCTACCCCATTTTACACACTAGTCATCTCAGTGTGCAGGTTTCCTTCACCGTTAGAGCAGTCGGTAAATGTACGTATGTCTTCGAAAAATACGAAAAACTCATTGGTACATGGCACTGCACGGTTTCGAAGCCGGACCTCCCGCGTGGGAGTCCGGTGTCCTAGCCACTGTGCCACCGACGCTCTATACGAGTACATAGTCACACGGCAAAGTAAAGGTAAAGTGGGCATGGGCAATCACTATGGTTTCCTTTCCCCTATTGCAGCTAAAGCAATTTGAAAGTCATCAATCAAGACCCACATTATCGTACCGACTCATAATTAGTGGGTCAAAGAAGTTTAACAACAGTGGGTCAAGACATATGAATAATTTATATTACCAAGATCAATATTTGGCACTAAATTCGAACTTTCTTTATAATTTAGGTCCCTTGGTCCAGGAGGTCGATTCCACTAAATACAACGTAACTAAATAGAATCTCAACTGCATCGTTATGACGTGTTTCGTATGCTACTATCCACTAACGATCCAATTTCAGTTAAATTCCGATCGAGTCAACGATCGATCGAACAGCAACGTGTTTGTGCATTCTAATAAAACGTTTAGTTTATACTGAATCGCAGTTGAACGGTACCAAAACGCTTCAACTGTCAAATATAACGATCGAACATAAGTTCCTCCCGAGGTACTTTTGCCCGATCGATAGTAAATCGAAAGGTGGCAGTGGTAGAGTTATGAGTCAGCAGAATAAGATTTGGTGTCCAAATAGAATTGGAACGAAAACTAAATTGAAATTGGATAGAAATAGAACTACAAACGTTGTAATTAAGGCGAATTGGGTCCCAGATATTTGCATAGTTTTTGCGACCTTGCACACAACGTTCAGCCAGGTAATAAAAAAACTATTGCATATTTCAGGATCAAATTATACCTACTAAAATACCTACTAAATTCGAATCTAGATAGCTTTTTCGACCAATCCGCGAATCAAACCCAAACGTCTTGTCAAGAAGGCAGAAGCAGTACCAAGTTACGTAAGGAGAGGAGGTCATAAAACAAACACATCTATGTACTGAGGACTTATTCCTCATTGACTGAGGACATCATCTATGTACTGAGGACTGGAAAATCTGCAATTTAAAGTGCAAAATGCATTTGAAATTGCAATACGGGTATCGAACCTAAGACCTATTGTGTAACCAAACCCGCTACCAGTCAACTGCGCCAAACGGGTTACTTAAGAATAAGACAAAAAAAAATACCGGTTTCCGATCTACGACGGCTTGTTTCAACATGGCAACAACTCCTATGGTAAGTGCCTATATAATTAGATATGTATGGACCTTAGATTTTTAAATTTAATTTTAGTATACTGTCTATTATTGCCGTAATCGAAATCGGTGGCATACCTAGTTGCTAGGATGTCGGACTCCCATGCGGGAGGCCCGGACTCCATTCCAGGCAAGTCATGGACAAATAAGTTTTAGATTTTTTGAAGACTTACGTACATTTATCGACTGCTCTAACGGCGAAGGAAAACATCGCGAGGAAACTAGCATACTGAGATAACCAGTGTGTGAAATGGGGAAGGCACGAAAGATCCCTAAGGGTCGAAAGTCCGCTGGGATTTATCCCTACCTGATCTGACTTCCTAGCATGATGTTAGTACCTGATGGTGGCTGCAGCGTGTATCATGATGTCCACGTGGTCGATGACGTACTGCCGGTCGGCTGCAGACAATGCCAGGTCTGGAGCCATCGCGTCTCCTCCTACAACCTTCACCTTCTTCAGGAGTGAAGTTGTGCCTCCCCGCATGGCTGTTACTTTCTCAAACAGCTGAAACAATTTAAAAGGACAATGTAAATTAATTCGAGTTGTTTTTATTTCGGGAGTGGAGTTTGTTTCGCTAGGGATATTGAGGTATATATCCTTACTCTAAGGATCAATTTACATTGCCGCGGAATGGAATGGAAGCGAATTTTCGCAACGTAATTGTACATAGCATAATGAACTTTATGTCAATTGTGTAACATACAAACTAAATACGAGCCAAAAAAGAGGTCGCGCGTCTTCCGGGGAAACCTCGCGCATTCTCGAGAATTCCCCTAGCTACTTTTCTTTTTTGACTCGTATTTAGTTTGTATGTTACACAATTGACATAAAGTTCATTATGCTAAGTACAATTACGTTGCGAAAATTCGCTTCCATTCCGCGACAATGTAAATTGAGCCTAAGGGCTTTTAAAAATTCGTCACCGGTTGAAAAGTATAGCAAAGTTTTTATGAAAATAGTCTGTGATTCAACACACAGGGTGTAACAAAAACGTCCCATAGAGCCGAAAGGTTCAGTATCCGTAACTGGACAACTTTCTCTATTGGCCAACTCTGAAATCACGAAAATGGAAATGTTTCGTATGTACATTTCGGTCGTTGGGTTTTGATCTTTTGTAGTTACAAGTCATGTTCTGTTCCGTTTCAATATCAGTCCTAGATCCAGAAAAGTAAAACGCATCATCATCATCAGCCTATTAATGTCCCCACTGTTGGGACACAGGCCTCCCCTTGCACAAGGGTACGGGCCATGATCAACCGAGCGGGCCCAGTGCTGATTAGTGGATTTCACACGCCTTCGGAAACTTTTTTAATTTCCTAAGACATGCAGGTTTCCTCACGATGTTTTCCTTAACCGTTACAGCAGTCGGTAAATGTACATAAGTCTTCGAAAAAATCCGAAAAACTCATTGGTACATGGCATGGTTTCGAATACCGACGCTCTCAGCTATGCATTGCATGCACGGAAAGACGCTATATTTATGAGGTGTGATGAAACATTGTTAGGTACTTGCTTGCTTGCTTATCGTATAGTTAATGGCCAACCTATTTGTCAGAGTTGTTCAGGCCACCCGCGGGCCTCTGACATGGCTTAACGACTGCTGTCGAACGACAACAACCGGGACCGACTGCTTAACGTGCTTTCCGACGCACGGAGGAGCTCAGATGAAATATGCCACTAGCGGTCACCCATCCAGGTACCGACCGCGCCAACGTCGCTTAACCTGCACGATCACTTTAGGACCGTGCTCGCAACTAGGCTACGATTAGGTACTGATTTGATTCACTTTACATTCAGTCAACATGCTGTGTCCTTACCGGGTCGCTGAACATGATTTCGAGTCGTTCGTTGGGCTCCTTTCCTTTCTTGACTCTTACAAATAGAACGATCTGTTTCACGTCGGGGCATTTTCTGCAAAAAAAAAAGGTAATATGATTAACCGAACCTTAGTTTGGCTACAAGGTCTGTGAACAAGACGAATCCTGACACATCACTACTTTAAGGATAACTAGTTTCCCACACTCTCTGTCACATAAATATTGAATTCTTTTTTTATGTGTCTCTTCTATATTCGGAACATCGGCGCAAGGTTACCTGTCTATCGGTATTTTATAGGATACATTTCGGAGAGTGCGCATCGGAATTGTACGACCTAATTCCAGCATCTCCATTCCGCCTTCGGACTACCAAGCGCGGGGAGGGGTTCCATCCTTATGTTGTTGATATCCCATCTGCTCGTACGAAGCGATTTGCTTCTTCGTTCATTATGCGAACGGCTAAGGAATGGAACAGCCTGCCGGCGTCTGTATTTCCCGAAACCTACAACCTTGGGATCTTCAAGGCCAGCGTGAATAGGCATTTACTGGACCCGCATGCTCCATCGTCGACCTCATCGTCGCTTACTATCAGGCGAGATCGAGGTCAAATGCGGGTTTAGTAGTAAATTAAAAAAAAAGTTAGAGTGGCAAAAAAGGGAACTAACGCCGCCACTATGACAGTTAGCTATACAAAAAAGTGACACCAATGTCAATGTTATCCACGCGTCAAAAGATCCTTGTCTCACTCTACTCGTACCTACATACACACTCTGGGTTCCACAGAGTAGTTTGATGTGACTTCCATACTGTACTTCCCAGACGTCATCTAGAAGTTCAACCTTCAGGATCTGACCAGGTCGACACAAAGTTTATAAAGGTATTTTGTGACCAGTGAATTTATTTTACCGTCGTTTGAGACGCCTGTATTATAGGATAGGTATCTAAGCCCGTCTTGCAAGAATCGTTAACTCTCGGGTTAACTTTAAACCGATGATGTCAATTTTGTCTGAAAACCAAAGGCAATTCGCGAGTTAACTCAGGGATAAACTTTCGCGCAAGCGGGCCGGCAATTCCGCAATTCGCGAGTTAACGCAGTGTTTTTGTGCGCAAGCGGGCCTTGTCATCTCTACGTCAGAATCCGTCAAACCAATTTTGAAACGGCCAAGTCAGTAACGCGGTGGGCCAGTTTTTTTTTATAGTAACGCAACGAGAACTCTGTCTTGTAACTCAGTATGTTGACACCGTACTATATAATAGCATGATCAAATACGTGCATTATTGTGAAATGGTTTTCGGGTACTATATCTTTATAAAAGGTATTTTTATTGTGAGTTATTGTTAGTGATAACCACTGATCGGAGTAGGTAGGGCTCTTTCGGGTCAATGTCCTCAAAGGTTATATTAATATGGATATGATTTCGGGATCCCCTTTTAAGTTATCGAGCAAATGTTGTAAATTACTTTTATAAACCTCGCCCTTACTCGGCGGATTACGATTTTTTAAAAATTGTGAACTTACGAAGAAGTTAAAACACTACCATAGGTACACTAGCGCCATGAATCTTAAAAAAATATATTTCGCCACCAATCTTAAATGTGTATCAAAACAAATATAACGTTAAAAATCTAAATAATATATTTATTCAATCCCGGAAATCCCGGGATTATTGGGCATACTTATCCATATTATGACCGTATGTGGCAAGTACCAAAAACAGCCCTACCTACTCCGATCATAGGTGATAATGATATAAAATAAAATCTATTTATGCAGACAGTATCTTTTACATTTTGTCAGATTTCCCTGGCTCCCACACTAGGATACCCTGTGTTGTGGGGGCCAGTCTCTTCCGATATATCTCTATAAATCCAAATTAGAAAGGTTCCGCTCAAATTTTGACAGATGAGATTTCCGCCACCAATTTTGAAGGTGGTATGATCCTTTTATCTATTTCGTAGAGCCAGCGTAATTACCACGTCAAGGACAGCGCATCAAAAACCTTCTAATAACATTATAGAGAGGTAAGACGAATGGTTGGCTGGAAGATATCCCTATGGGGCCTTTGTACATATTTTAATGTTTATTGCTATTTTCTGTGTATTTTATATAAGTACAATAAAGATACAACAAACAAACAAACAAACGAACAAAGGATGATTAGTAAGTGTCATCGTTACCCATAGACATCTCACCTCAGTGTTATTTTATTAGAGGGTTTTCGACGCGCTGCTAACATTAAGGACCTCAGAGTATCTCATGTGCCGGTAACTGTCCTCTTATCCATGAAGAGTTTCTTTTTACCTTTTAGACACGGAACCCTAACGAGGGAGGAGAATGGGGGTCAAGGCAATGACCATCTGACGACACCACGTTGCTATGAGTTATTATAATTTATACATATGATGTAACAATATCACTTAAATCTACCTCATACTTGCGTTTTAAATTATACTGCGAGACTTTGACCCACTAACCCAGCACACGGCCGTTATTTAGATAATTTGTATATTGATACACGAGTAGCGATGAATAACGAACGGTGAAGAGAATGGGATGAGCGTCGGTGGCACATGGCTTCCATGCGGAAAGTTCAGGTTCGAAACAATGCAATGCCATCTTATCTTATCTTATAGACAGCCCCGAGCTGGTGGAGCGCCTGATGGTGGGCGCGCCGCCACCTGCCGCGCCTGTTATAGCATGTGCGCGTGCGCACTAACTATGCGCTACACTCACCTCTGAATTATTTTTGCAAAGACTTACGTACATTTACCGACGGCTCTAACGGTGAAGGAAAACATCGTGAGGAAATCTGTATGTCTGAAGAAAGGCGTGTGAAATTCACCAATCAGCACTGGGCCCGCTCTGTCAATTCCCCTAGTAATTATCTAATGTTTGAAAGAGGAGGCCTGTTCCCAACAGTGGGGACGTTAAAAGGCTGATGAGAACGCTAGGGCAGCCAACTCCTCGCTACCTGACTACGCCCCTGATTACAACTCTTGTTACTTACTAAGGAGGTACTACTACTTACTCCGCTGGCTCAGCGACCGAAAGTGGATCTTGTCCTCCGCAACCAAGAGACGCCATTTCACCCTGTCCTGCGCAACCTCCTGCTAGTTGCTGACTTGGAGTTCGCGCAGGTCCTTCGCCATGGCGGCCGACCGGCCGACGTCCGCTCGGCAGCCCCTTGTAGATACCTATGCTGTCCACGCAGCCCAATCCTTCCCCATTCTTTGCACGTGTCCAAGCCAGCGGAGTCTTGCAGACTTTGTCGCTCCAATTATGTTGAGCTCCGACACTAGAAACAACTCCTGTTGGGATCTTCAGTTACCTGAGCAGTTTCTCCACGAGCACCTTGCCCATGAAGCCGGTGCCCCCAGTAACCATCACGATCTGGTCCGCGAAGGTGGCTGCCACTCGGTCCGGCAGCATCTCGGCGTCAGGATCCGCTCCTTTTTGCGGCGCCATCGCTATGGAATATCATCAGTTATTGTCAGTTTTCGTATAGGTACTGTACCTCGGGGATGATTGTCGGTGACACAGTGGCTAGGGCATCGAACTCCCATGCGGGAGGTCGGGGTTCGAAACCGTGTAGCAATGAGTTTTTCGTATTTTTCGAAGACTTACGTACATTTTATGGTAGTGGTAGATCCTAATGTGAAGGATCGCCTGGGGTGGTACCACCCTCTTATCTATTTCTGCCGTGAAGCAGAAATGCTTGAATTTCTGTGTAATTTCAGCAGCCAGCGTAATTTCCGGCACATGATCTCAGTCTCTCATGGTGGCAATCCATCTGTCTTCAAGGTTAGCAGCGCACCAAAAACCCTCTAATATTGATACAGTGAGGTGAGATGTCTATGGGCGACGGTGACCACTTAACATCAGGTGGCCCGTTTCCTCTCATTATTAAAAGAAAAAAAAAACCGACTGCTCTAACGGTGAAGGAAAACTTCGTGAGTAAACCTGCACACTGGGATGATCAGTGTGTAAAATGGGGTAGGCACAAAAGATCCTCAAGTGTCGAAGTGCCGCTGGGTTATTCCCGGCCTATCATAAGATAAGATAGCCTCGGGGATTATGGACGTGAGAGTCATATTATGCTATAGCATTTAGAATAGGCGCCTGATCTAATTATATTTCATATCATGACTAATATTGAACTAATAGGTACTGGTATCGATTCCGGGGTGGCATCTATTCTATAGCAAACGATTCGTACATTCGAAATTATTTCTTAACCATGCTAACTACACATTATTTATTGCCTAAACCTAGCAGTATATCTACAGCAAGATTTTGCAATGTAATGTACGCTAAAAGTTGCACAGATGCTGTAGTTTTAAAGTTAGTAACAAACGACGTAAAAATCGACCGTGTCCCCAATTAAAAAACAGAACGGCGTTCGCATTCCAGCATCTACAATCATTAAGTGCCAGGTTGTACAATAAAATAAACGAACACCTTGATATCTATCCACTAAATAAAAATAATTGTAAAGTAAAACTTAATAGATGGCTACTCTCTTTAGATTACGACAAAACTGAGGCTTTTATCTTATCTTATCTTTGGATGGGGGCCGGGGATCCCAGCGACACTTCGACCCATGGGGATCTTTTGTGTTGAACCCTTTGAACCTATCCCTTGACCACATCACCGAATATGTCGTGCATGAGCAAGACAATGCGTCTTAGTGGGAGGGATTTGAATTCCCTTGGGTCCGGATAGGCAGAGCCTAGCAGACCCATCCTTTTTGCCGCGAAAGCGTCACATTCACATAGGAGGTGTGAAACGGTCTCCAGTTGTTCCCCACAGGCTCTGCAAGATGTGCTGTCAGTTAGCTTCATCTTGTGTAGGTGGGCATTGGTGCTAAAGTGACCGGTGAAGGCACCGACCAGTAGACGCACTTGACGTCTATTCAGCCCCCAGATCTTGCTGTTCCAGCCTGTGACTTTGTCCCCAATGAATTTCTTAGAGTGTTCTAACCCCTTTAGAGTTAGCCACTCATGTTTGTGCCTATCAGTACTGTACTTCTTTAATACTGTTTTGATAGTACCCGACGAGAGGCCAACAAAAGGTTCTGGACCAATAAGCGATTGCTGTGATCCCTGTCTGGCCAACTCGTCTGCTGATTCATTTCATGTCCCGGAATCCACACCAGTCGTTTCTTGGGATTGGCTTAGTGCCTCCTCTTAATGAGTAGTTATATTATGTTACTCTGTTCTAACTAACAGATAACTCGATTGTTTTAACTCTAGGTAAGGAATAGGATTATAAGGCAGAACAAGTGTTTTCCTGAAAACCTTTTAACTTTGATTCAAACTTCAAATAACAAATAAAGTACACATAATAAAGTAAATATAACAAAGGTACTTTGTACCTACTGCATCTACGTATACACTTACCCTTATGACTTTTGAAATAGTTATATTTACTTCCAAAAATGCAGATCGCATCTAGGGGCCATAAATAAAGTACGTCACACGTATTTCATTAATTTGGAGCCCCCCCCCCCCCCCCCGTCTAAGGTGATATATAAACCCCCCCCCCCCCCCCCCATGTGACGTCACATATTTTGTAAAACAGCACTTCCAAAATTATTTATATATTTCTATTTAAAATTTTGTTTTATATTTATTATTTATTTATTTATTGAAACACTGGCAGACCGTCCACGGTCGCATAATATTTGTGAGTGTGTAAGAACAGCACTGTGCTTATGCATTTCCAGTGCTAGTGCACTGCATCGGCAAGGAATCACGTTTATTCCCTTGTGTGCGTTATCGGACAGCACTGCACAGTAGTGTCCGTATGCTGTGCCCCACACAGTCACGGGTACGCTGCTCATCACAGGATGTTGAAAAAAATATCAAAAAACAAAATTTTGTTGTATAAAATCAACAATAAATCAAACATTTTAGAAAATTTACAAAACATCAAATCAAATGAACGATACAAAATTTAATCATCTTGTGTCCGTGGACTTTGAACCCATTCCTTTATATTATTTACGACTTCTTTTAGATTTACACATGTGACGTCACGAAGCTTATGACTCGTCCCTGCCCCCTTGTCACACGATGTCACACTGTTGACCCCCTTCGTCCCCCTTAACGTGTGACATAATTTATGGATGACCTTAGATGTATCTAATTGGCCTCTGTCTCTCAAGACCCACGTTTAATAAAGCGGTGACATTTAAAACTACTTGTAGGTATAATTTTTGAGAGAAACTCGCAAAAAATATTTCATTAATTCTTGACTACCTAGGTCAACTACAGTAGGTTTAGGTTAACTTGTCTTTAAAATTATGTAAAAAAAATCTAGATAATTTATTCACACGCAAATAATTATCTTTTTACTTAAGTAAATAGGTACGTTTACTTATGCTTACGAGGACTTCTTACTTCACTTTGCAAACTAGATATTTATTTGCATTTATTAGGCAAAAATGGCAAAGCTAAACTCAACTCTCTCAGATGAGTCAATTATATATCTCCCCTCTATGGAGGACCCAAAGAAGTGGGGGCAGGGGACCTGTAAGATCTCTGTAGGAGGTTCGGCTCGGCTCGGCTCGCTCTTAACCATTTTTAGTAGGGATGTTTTTTTTAATTTTATTATTAAATATGGAGAGCAGACGAGCAAACGGGCCACCTGATGGTAAGTGGTCACCGTCACCCATGTCTATGGGTGAACATCTCACCTCTCTGTATTAATGTTGGAGGGTTTTTGATGCGCTACAAACCTTGAGGACTAAGATGGATTGCCTCATGTGCCGGAAATTACGCTGGCTCTCTTACCCTTCAAACCGAAACACAGAAATGCAAGCATTTCTGCTTCACGGCAGAAATAGATAAGAGGGTGGTACCACCCCAGGCGATCCTTCACTTTAGGATCTACCACTATTAATGTTACAGAGCTTCGACTCCGACTCCGAAAGGTCGGAACTTTCGATCCCGGACTTCCGAGCCGAAGTCGGAGTCGGAGGTATAGAATCAACACCTCCGACTCCGATAAATTTTGATCGGAGGTTATACCGAAGATTTGTGAGCAAACATATTCAAATATCAATATTTTATTAAATAGTGTAGGACTACATAAAGGAATATTAATAAATATTGGCCAATATTTTAGTTCAGCTATAAAAATAAAAACGGTTTAAAATTTGAACTTCTGAATCTCCCGTTCCGACTCCGATAAATCAAATTTAAAACCTTCGGTTCCGACTCCGGTTCCGGTAAAACCAGCTCCGTAATATCCTTAATTTTTAGTAGGTAGGTACTATTTTTAGATTTCATTATCCCATCGTTTTTCAACTGTTTAGTGTTGCGACCCACTTTTTAGTGGGTCAAGAAAGTTGCACTATAATATTTCAAAATGATTTAACATTTATCAAATTTATACTATACTACGTGACAAAGATAGATAGATAGAAAGAAGCACTTTATTGTACACAAATACAGGAATAGTAAAAACTACATGAATAGTAGAACGATATGTACAAAGGCGGCCTTGTCACTTGAAACGATCTCTGCCAGGCAATCTCTGCAGTTAATTGGTCATTAAAGAGATTAGCGACAGTGTAGTGTGAAGATATTAAAAAGGTTAATACACAGTAAATTAAGTAAAATAAAGAATGTTTACACTTACTACAAATATCGAACTACAACCCTCTCAAACGGGTCTTATTTTTTGGACCATGGCGACCCCCAGGTTGAGAAATAATGCATTAATTGAAAATCCCAAGGTTGTAATAGTATTTCAATAAATAATAAAAATATATATCATAAGAAACTCTTGAAAAATTCAAAAACTGGTACAATATTTGCAACTAGTTATAACTAGTTTTTAACTTATCAATACTACCTATCTTCAATTAAATTTATTTGTGTCGTATCTTTGTCCTCTTGGACAGGTTTTGGCCAGCCATCGGTCACGGTCCAACAGAATACCAGCGCTGTAGGCATTCTTGTCTGCAGCAATAAGCTGAGTTGAGGCCCTTTTCACAACAACAGCAGACCATCAGACATGATTTAGATATGTTCACCTTTGACTACATAATTATTTTATTATAATTATAACTGTTTCGGTCATTGCTGTGTGTGAAATAAACGTATTTCTTACTTTTTTTTTTTAAAGAAGTAAAACGTTGCACAATTCTTGTCGTGTCCGTTGAGATGACAGAACACCGAAAATATATTTGAATTTTGACATTTGCTTCTGGCTCAGGCCCCTCGAGAGACGTTCGTTTCACGAACAGTGACTGATTCATTTAAAAGAGAATTTATTTCCAATACACACATACTAACAAAGTACAGTAGATAAAAATAATATTAAACAAATATATTATAAAAATAAATAAACAAAAGTAATTAAGTTTGATGAAGGTGGTGTGCAGCACCGGTAAAAGGGGTCTGCCTCAGCCTGTTGCCGCAGCGGATTTAGCGCTGCGGCGCTGATTTTCAGGCATCACCTGTAGGCCAGGGATCACTCCCTAATGATACACTACCGGACTATATAAATAACGGAAATATTAATAGACAGAAGTAAAATATTAGGAAACGAAGGAAGGTACTTACTTTTAAAATAATATATTAGAATACAGGAAGGTATGTATGTAGGTATTATTGTATAAAAATCATTTCATTATCACTCTTGTCATGTCATAAAAACTAAACTAAACTACAGTTGTATCAAAAAAGATACACACATGTGTATCTTTTTTGATACATAAAAAGAGCATAAAAACTACATAGTTTTTATGCTCTTTTTGCAACGCAAAAGCGTAGCTTTGCATCATTTTGGTCTAATTATAGTTAGACTTAGGCATTAGGCAAGATGCTATAAGACAACTTCCACTACAACTATGTGAATAGGGAGTATGCTCGCGCGTATTGAAGACCAAGAAAGAATAAAAGAAATATTATTTATTTCCGACACACATACAAACAACTAGGTACAGAAGACAAAAATAATGTTAAACAAATATATTAAAAAAACAAATGAAGGTGGCGTGCAGTACCGGAAAAAGGGGACTGCCTCAGCCTGTTGCCGGAGCGCTTTTAGCACTGCGGCGCTGATTGTCAGGCATCCCCTGAGTGCCAGGGATCACTCCCTAATAATACACTACCGGAACATATAAATAAATAACGGAGCGGATATTATAGGCATAAGTCTCATAAAAGATCACGAGCGGAAAGTGACAAATTCAAAGCAGTCGCCATGGTCGATAAAGGCCAGGAATACACCATCATCATCAATACATTACAATATATTTATTAATAACAAACAGGCTAACCAGCATTAGCTGCCTGCCTGCTAATCCAATAATAATAATAATAAGTTATATGTAGAAAATGCCACAATAAACCGGAAACCATTCAACACATTACAGGAGCATGCGTCACACTTTCACAGAACGATTACACACACAGACACAATCAACTTGCAAACATAATTCATCAAAAACTCGCCACCAAACATCGACTCACAAACGACAAACAGGTGCCAAATATTACAAATATTCCCCTCAATCTGTTATTGAAAATTCTACTCACAAAATTTATTACGACCGAACAATCCTTACAGACCATACCATCCATAATAATAGACCTGATATCACCTTTATTGATAAACAAAACAAACACGCATACATTATCGACATCGCAGTACCTAACACAAACAACATCCAAACCACAATAACAGAAAAAGTAAGAAAGTACACTGAACTACAGGAAGAAATCAGAAGAGTTTGGAAAATGGATAAAGTCACTATAGTCCCAATAGTAGTGTCGTGTACAGGGGTGATCCCTACCCACATATTCAATAGCCTAAAAACAATCGGATTGTCAAAATACACATATATCACTTTACAAAAAGCCGCAATATTAAACACATGTAGAATTGTAAGAAAGTTTTTAGCTGCTGAAGAAGCATAAGCGATTTTCTTTATATGCAAAACAGTCTTTCTTACCATAGTTTTAAGCCTCTTAGTGTTGGCTCCGGCCCCACTAATGCTTTAAAAACCGGCCGCAATGCTCGTGATAACATTCGTGTTACACCCACCATAATAAGTTACACGTAAATTTTTCAGTACAACAATACTCATACTTATAATATTAATAAAATGATTCTAATATCCAATTAAAAATTTACTTAAACTTTTAATAATGAAGAAAATAAAAAATATATAGTATTATATAATAGCAGGTATCTATTGTAAAGATAGGTATTGCAATGATTAATTTAATGTCAATTTTAGGAATTCGTTATATGTATAAAAATATTGCTTCATAAGACACGGTACCTGCTTTAAAAGTTAATGGAATTGATGACATAGACTGCTCTCAGCGATAAGGCTACCTTAATTGTACCACGCTTGTTATCTACCTATTGTTTGTTTGTCCTGTTTGTGCATTAAAGTGTATTTTACTTATAATCAAATCATATATTTTTTTGTAAGTAAGTACCTTAAAGTACATTTTACAACGTCATGTTTCACTCTACCACCGCTTCGTAAGGTGCTGTAGCTGAAAGGAAAGAAGCGGCGCAAGAAACTTTCAGCAGCACATCTTTTGAAATAAATATATCTTACAATAATTATGAATACTATCATATACACAATGTGCAGAGCTGGAGCTGGGTTTAGGACCAAGTCTCTTTATCATTTAAGTAGTCATTTATTGTATAATAACCTTTTTTACATAAGGTCCGTCTTATATGGGTCTTAATTTTTTCTCTGTCATATTTGTTACAGTATCAGGTATTTTATTATATAAAGCACACTTCTTCTAAGTCGTATTCCTCATTGCTGAGGGTCGTGATCATTCTAAGGAATTAATCACATAGAGCGACTCTCTTGGGAGAATTAATCTAAACTAAATCAAAAACTAATCTAAACTCAAAACCTTTACAAGTTATCAATAAACACTAACCTACCTCAAACAACACTTGAAGGCACAGTTAACTTTAGACAACACACCGCCACTCAGGCGCAAGTGAACTAATACTGGTGAAGTCTCAAGTTTTCGGCAAACCCCGCCACCCCGGTAAGGTCTGCCGCTCAAAGGCCTATGCTTAGTGATAGGAGGCAGCGGGAGCGGTGATGAAAATCGCTGTATGGGACAGTGGTAATATGTCACAGTTTCAGTCAACAATTTGTTTGTGTTGACTGTGGTAAGGAGAGCAGACGAGCAAATGGTAAGATGTCACCGCGAAAAAATAATACTGAAAAATATTAAAAAGTTTATTCATTTATTACAAGGCACTAATAGGACCTCCGACTTGCAAACTAGGTCGAAACCTGTATCTTGTAAACCGGGACTCCGTCGCACTTTCCGTGCAAGCATATGACAATTTATAACATTACATTAGTAACTATATACTACTTATACCTAAAAGGAATTTGGAACAAGTTAATCAAAAGGAATTTAGAATATACTATGAAGTAATTATGAGTTTTTGATGCGCTGCTTACCTCGAGAACTTCGATGGAGTGCCCGGTATCGTCCCTAGCTAGTTCTTGAAAAGTAAAACGCACTACTTAGTGCGAAATGATCAACTTTCGATCGTCTGTACATGGCACTGAAAGATGAAAAATGCGCTTTATGAGTTGGTGTCTCTTTCTCTAAATCATTTCCTCTGCCCGAAGGTTGCCTGGAAGAGATCGCTCTTAGCGATAAGGCCGCCCAAATTGTACTTCACTATTTTTTTTTCTATCTTTTGTTTGTTGTTTTCTATTTGTGCAATAAAGTGTATTTTACTTTACTTTAATTTTCAAACGATTAAAAGTTAAAAACGCTTTCAGCTTATTGTATTATTATATATATTATATTATTATTATAAACCTGATTTTATCTCAAAACATGTCTTTAGAGGCTTATTCATACTACTCATTAACATACTTATGGACGATTGAATTAAAGTAGATTAACCAGTTTGAAAGGTTTCGTTATGATTTTTTTTGCAAAGAATTGTGCGAAGCTGCGTGTTAGTTACCATTTAGTGCTAGACTACACGCGTCCGGTTCGGTTCGCTGCAGCCAATCAAATGCGTTCTGCCTCCCCCCTTGAAGTCAGCGCTTCGTGATTGGGTGGAGCGAACCAAACCGTCGCTGGAACTGGGCGCGTGTAGTCCAGGCCATTGATAACAGAATCCATTTCGCCTGCGCGCCATCACAGATGCCCCACGCTAAGTGCGCAACACCACCATCGCCAGAGACTTGAAGATCGAGAGACTGGACAAGTTCATCGAACGCCTCGCACGCAGCATGTTCGACCGCGCCGACAACTCCGCTCATCTCACACTTCGTGAGCTAGCGCCGCTGCACACCCGCCCGTCCTCTGAGTAGAGCCCTGCCTAGGGAACTGCTGACGGAGGAAGCCACAACCGCCGAGTAACCACCGGCCGTCATCACCAGACCAGACAATGCCTACGGCACCCCAAAGCCCCATCCGTAGCTACGGGTGGCGACAGATACCCCTGTAGAGGGCGCTACGCCCTGGAACAGGCTCCCCACGCCCCCTAGGGGACGTGAGAAGATTCCGTGACGTGATGATCCATTTTCGTGCCGGTCGGGTTTACCTCGAAAGAAACGGAACTTTTTTGCAGTCGTTCCTTTGTCCGTACTTTTCTTACACTTGCTTATAGCTCATATATAAGGCCGAAGAAAAGCTGGTGTTAAAAATTTATATTTATATAATTTCCATGCAAAATTTTAAAGATTACGGAACCGAAGGTCGACCCGTAATTTATTACGTTAGCAATTTATTTTATTACGTAATTATATGTAGTAAAACCGGTTAAGTTAGAGGCTTGGTTACTCTCCCTTGATCGTTCACCTAGGGCAAGGCAACACGTAAAACAATGAAATATCGGAAACTCGGCGCTCATCTTTCGCAGTTGTAAAGTAAAATACACTTTATTGCACAAATAGAAACCAACAAAAGATAGAAAAGGAAATAGTGAAGTACAATTAAGGCGGCCTAATCGCTAAGAACGATCTCTTCCAGGCAGTTGTTTGTACAGTTAATAAGTCGTTTCACCGAATTCTACCTTTTCAGGCATATACATATCAAAAGAAAACGCAATAAATACATAATCAAGGATTGTTTGGTGACCCTCTAGTTTGGTTCAAAAAGTTTCACTTAGCCAAAAAACTTTTGAAATTAAAATGTCTTTCCACTCTCCTTATGTGATCTTTGCATCTTTGTAGTGTATCATTAGGGAGTGATCCCTGACAATCAGAGCCGCAGTCCTAAATCCGCTGCGGCAACAGGCTGAGGCAGAAGATTTCGATTTCTGTGTTTGCCACCAAATGGTATGTGAATAGATACTTTTTCATTTATTCACGTTGTATTCACTCGTGTGTTAAAAACTTGCAATATTTAATTTTATGTCAAGCCCACAAATCTCAACTCTCAAGATTGTGATCCTCTCCTATGGAACCTTGAAGGAAAGAAGTACAGTTTGCCGTCGAGAGCGATCATCTTTCCCCCATATGAATAGCGGTAGAACTTTTGACAGGTTTAGTCATTTTTCTTCTTCTTTCAATTAAAGTGCCATTCTAAAATGGTAATCTTAATTTTACTACAATCTAGCCTGTAATACAGACTAATAAGTAATTTAATTGATATAAAAACACGTAATCTAATTATAACACTTATGTATTCGTAATATTATTAATGTCTTCCAATTGACATAGCATAAGCTGAACACGCTCCCTGTTGCCACAAATTAGTTTATGTACAACATTGTAAGGTCAAGATATGTGCCTGTAATATGTATTTGTGTGCAATATTGTATTGTATTGTAATCTAAGAAAAGTCCACAGACTCCATTCTTAGTCACTGTTTGTTAAGGCGAAGCACTTTGTTCTTTGTCCTGCATAGCTAGCACTAGGGCTCAATTTACATTGCCGCGGAATGGAATGGAAGCGAATTTTCGCAACGTAATTGTACATAGCATAGCTTTATGTCAATTGTGTAACATACAAAAAAAGAGGTCGCGCGTCTTCCGGGGAATCCTCGCGCATTCTCGAAAACTCCCCTAGCTACTTTTCTTTTTTGAATTTTTGCAACGTAATTGTACATAGCAAAATGTACAATGTAATGTCAATTGTGTAACATACAAACTAAATACGCTTTACCGCTAGGGGAATTCTCGAGAATGCGCGAGTATTCCCCGGAAGACGCGCGACCTCTTTTTTGACTCGTATTTAGTTTGTATGTTACACAATTGACATAAATTTCATTATGCTATGTACAATTACGTTGCAAAAATTCGCTTCCATTCCATTCCGCAGCAATGTAAATTGAGCCTAACTTTATAAAATAAAACATAAAACGAAAGTTTCAAAAATACTATATTCCAAAAAAACGTTTAACAAAACTTTCACTTACTTTTTAAGTTACAACATTCAGTTATAGATGCGTCACATCCACCACTTGGTACATTGATCACAGACAATTTTAGGACCGGTTACATCGAAGCCCTATTTCTAGTTCGACCTTCGGAATGGGGGGAAGGGAACTGTCGTGGACTGAATTCAGCCTAGTGTAATAAGTGCAATATTGATGCAATCAATGTCGCTATGTAATTCAGGGGTTTGCAAAAGGTTGAGAAGTAGTGTTGCATCACTACTTCTCAACCTTCCGAAAACCCCTGAACTAAATTATTTTTGGAAATTATAATTAAAAAAGCAAACCTACATTTGAGTTATGAGTTTTACTTAAAAAAATCAATACTTTACTTTCGATACGATATTTACAATATCGATACAAAGTGCATACGATGTTTAAGGTGTATCGATTCAATCAGTTGCGATACATCACGATACGATATATCTCATATATATGTACCCACTCCCGCGCGAGTTAGTGCGCCCCCAGTCGCCTCGCGGCGACAGACTGGAGCGACGTGACGGCGAGCGGTGAGCGTAGCGTACAGACACCGTCCCACCCCTTCCCTCAACTTCTATATATATAGCCATAAAGTCTGCTTCACATAGTTGCTCCAATTACCGGAGATGCTGTACCACTCCGAGCTTCTGTCCGGGCACGAGGTTCGCCTCAAGGCCCGCACTCCACTCACCCCCCTCAGGGTTCGAGTGACGACTCGCTTGCTTGCTACGATATATCGATACAAAGCGACATATCGGGCATCGCTACCCTGAAATACATAGCGGTTGCAACAATACTTATCGATAGTGTCTTGCAAAAAGTTAAAGCAAGCACCTTCTTCTAATACTGAATATCAATAAATCCTGAATCCAATTCTCCCTACCCTGCCCTCATACCTAAAGACCAGACGCTCAAAAGAAGGCTTAGTTTTTTGTCCAAGGGTTAGGTCATTAAAATACTTCCTTTTTCTATTAGGATTTATGGCTCTGGATAAAAGCCCTTTTGTGTTAGTTTTTTTTTCAATTTTGACTTATAAGGAAAGTACCCCATGTGTCCGACTGCGATTTGATTCATTTTAAGATATATTCCAGAGCATTGAAAAATAACCGACCCCTATTTTTTTAACGGCCCAAATTTATCACGGATATAACTGATTTCCCTATGTCCATTCGAAAACTTTGAAGGGCGATTTCTCCCACTAAATATTGAATTTCGGCTGAAAAATAAATATGGGGTCTTAGGGTACTTCCTCGTCAGGAAAGCGTAAAAATGATATTAGAATTATTATTATTATTGCAGCACAATCCTAGATAACGTAACATAATGGATGGATCTTACACGAAATGTACATTTATGTAAGTACCTATAGTTACTTAAAAGTCTTGTCATGTTTATAAAAATGATTATAATCTCTATAAATAAAACTATAATACTAGATGTAACCGGCCTTTATAATAACTTACAGTAAAAAAAAATAACCAAAGCAATCGTATGGACTGACTGACAATAAGTTTTTTTTTCTAAATTGAAAGCGTACAAACCCCACGTAGGATGTTTTAAAGTAAACATTTTAGCACAGTACAACCGCCAAAGAAAGTGTCTGACCACGAAAAAGACTAAAATCACATGCACATGAAACAGCTTACAATAAGTAGCCGTGAAAACGCTGCACGCCATTCTAAAGAGAAACTGATCAGTTACTTTTTTCGGCGACTATACGCTCGATAGTAACTAATTAAAACAACATTTCATTTAGATTGTATAGAAGCGACAATGGTTCAAAAGCTAGGGCACAAGACTGCGGCGCAAGCGGCGCCGGATCGAATCCACCTCTGGACCATTGTGGTGGACCACTGGAGTACATGCATTTTAGCCTTTAGTTGGAGTGTTTAATGATGAAAATTGGTAAAGTATTACCAATTACCTACCAATTTTTTTGGGATTAGATTTAAATAATATACTGTTTCACAGGTTTTTACTGTATTTTATTAATTACAACCGTTTCCGTTTACACATCTTCAGGTATTTGAAAAGAAATATCTGAAGAGTGTAAACGTAACCGGTCGTAATTAATAAAATACAGTAAAAATCTGTGAAACAGTATATTATTTAAGCCTAATCATTTACTACACTGCGAGCGTCGGTGGCCTAGTGGCTAAGACCATGCGGGAGGTCCGTGTTCGAAATCATGCAATGTCATGTACCACTGAGTTATCCGGATTTTTTCTAAGACTTATGTACATTTACCGACTGCTCTAACGGTGAAGGAAACCTGTATGTCTGAGGAAATAAAAAAATTCCAAAGGCGTGTGAAATCCACCAATCAGCACTGGGCCCGCTCGGTGGATCATGGCCCATACCCTCTTGTGCAAGGGGAGGCCTATGCCCTAACAGTGGGGACATTAGTAGGCTGCTGATGATGTAGGTACTACAAGTTTCACCAAGTACCAACAACCGCAAGTATTAACCAAAAAAATATATATTATTTACAGTCGAATTCATTTAGTAGGGAATTAATATGGTTTAGTCAAACGTGAGGCCGACTGTATAGCTAGCTACTTATTGGTACCGATTCTGGGATGTCACTCGCTAAACGAAACGTCACCCTCACTCTTACATGATGTAGTATATAGGCGAGCGAGAGAGTTTTAGCTTCAGAATTAGCGATCACGTTAGAATTGACACATTTTTATAAATACGCATCTTGAAACCATTATAATATCCAAACGTCAGAGTTCATAAGATTATCAGGTAAGATAAGCTAAGCTAAGAAAAATGTACAGCGCTTTTAGGATTAATCGTTTTAAAATGAGGTTTAAAGGCTTTTTTTTTATTTAGTACATCAAAACCTGCGTTGGATCTCAATCTCACCTGGTGATAAGTGATGATGAAGCCGAAGATGGAGCACATGGGTTTAGAAATGTTCAGTAGAGCGTTGATGGCGAAGTGGCTAGTATGTACGCCGGACTCGTCGTGTACCCATGACATTTTCAGTTTTTTTTGTTGGAAAGACTACGTCTACGTCTACCGACTGCTCTAACGGTGAAGGAAAACATCGTGAGGAAACCTGCATGTCTAATGAAAAGGTTTTCATCTAGTTTCTGTTAAATATGACTTGCCTCTACGTTTCATATAAGACAAAAAACTAGAAAGCGCTCTGCGCTTCTGCAGGGGCGATCAACCCTTTTTTTGGGCGCCATCTTGAAACACACGAATCATATTGACAGTTATAATCTGGAAGAGCGGCAGGCATGCAAGAAAAAAAAGCAGAGTCTAGTTCGTTCCTTCAGGAAGGGGTTAATTACGTGACCAAATTGCTTATCTCGTACAAAAAACTTTCTTTCGTGCGGGATATAAAACTCGACACATCCTAACTAATTAATATAGTACACACGAAAATTAAATTAAAAAAAGAATTAAAAAGAATTTTAAAAAAATAGTATCACTTGCGAACACTTGCTTCTAGTAGCAGTAGCGAGATCAAATTCAATTCTAGGTAGACCTTTTTCTTTAGTTACATCAATAAAAAGGTCAATATTGACGTAAAATCAATCAATCAATCAATCAGTGCATCAATCAAATTGAGAAGGCATGGCCGGCAAAGATATTGATTTAAAAGGTTATTTTGTTTGCTTTCTTTAAAAATTGGTAAATTAATTTCTTCGCCAACTGTACTCATCACTTAGGCTCAATTTACACTGCCGCGGAATGGAATGGAAGCGAATTTTCGCAACGTAATTGTACATAGCATAATGTACTTTATGTCAATTGTGTAACATACAAACTAAATACGCTTTACCGCTAGGGGAATTCTCGAGAATGCGCGGGATTCCCCGGAAGACGCGCGACCCCTTTCTTGGCTCGTATTTAGTTTGTATGTTACACAATTGACATAAAGTTCATAATGCTATGTACAATTACGTTGCGAAAATTCGATTCCATTCCATTCTGCGGCCATGTAAATTGAGTCTTAAAGTAAAAAAAAACTATACAGGGTGTAAAAAGTCTCATCACCATCCAGAGCAACATTTGCTGTGATTTTTTTTACAACTTTGACCAACTTTAGGAAATCTAAAAAAATTAAGTATATTTTTCAACTTTCCATAGGAAGTACATCCATAAGTTGTTCTGTTATCGATGTTATTTTTATTTATTTTAAGCGATTGACGCAGCAAATTTTGCTTGGAAGATGAGTATAATAATTATGTGTATTTTTTAAAAGTCACTTTATTTCAGGACCTGAACGTTTTTACAGTGATTTTCCAAAAGTTGTAGAACATATGTTGTTATCGACATTTATCTTTTTGGCTATGCCATCATTTTGAATACTGAAATGTTACCAACTTTTGAAAATACCCCATAAAAAGTTGCCAAAAAACATACAAACAACACGTATGTTTGAAAGAGGGATTTTTTTAAATAAGTCTACCATAAACTGAACTTAACTCCAACGCCTAAGTGGCGACTTTATACTCATTTACCAGATCGATTAGGCAGTATTATAAAACACGACCACGTCACAACCGCGTTCAATCTAGCACACACAACCAGTTGCGTTGCAACGCATCTCTTTAAAAACCCTACTGGGTTACGCCTAAACCATGTTCAACCCAGCTGATTTAAACGCACATCCGTAAGAACCCTGCTGGGTTGAACGCAACATCCTCAACCCAACTGGACTGATCGCACAACTATAAATAAAAACCTTGTCAGAACTATGTTTAACCCAGCTGGTTTAAACGCACATCTGTAACCCTGCTGTGTTTAAACCAATTGTGTTAAACGCAGCACCTTCAACCTAACTGGATTGATCTATAAATAAAAACCCTGCTGGGTTACATCAAAACCACGTTCAATCTAGCTGGGTTAAACGCGCACCTGTAAGAACCCTGCTGAGTTGCGTTACAGCTGGGTTTAAATGAAACCAATTGTACTGAACGTAACCTCAACCCAACTGGATTAATCAAACATCTGTAAATATAAATGAACCCTGCTGGATTTAAGTCAAAACTACTTTCAACTCAGCTGTGTTAAACACAACACTGTACAAAACCAGATGGATTACGTCAAAACTACGTTCAACTCAGCTGGGATGACTACAGCACTGTACGAAACCAGATGGGTTACAGCAAAACTACGTTCAACCCAGCTGGGGTTGAACACATCACTGTACGAACCCTGTAGGGTTACAGCAAAACTACGTTCAACCCAGTTGGGTTGAATATATCACTGTACGAACCCTTATGGGTTCCGTTCAACTCAGCTGGGTTGAACGCAGCTGAGGACTCCGTTGGGTTACTTCTTGGGAAGACGTAGGACCTTGATATTGGTGCCGTCGTACACGCAGTCTGTCCTCGAGGGGTACACGCTTTTGAGGTTACCTTCCAGGTCTACCACTTTTACCTGCAGAAGAAAACATGGTTTTAGATAGATTATAATAATTGTTTTGCCGTGTACAGTGGATGGCACATCAAGCTATACTCTGTGGAACCATGTCGTATGTATGTGTTAAGTAAATTAAAGCGACAAAGTCCAAAGGGCAAACCTGATTGATGTGGCATACCTGACTGTATGTGTAAAATGTGGAACTGATTTTCCTTGCGATGTTTTCCTTGATCATTTGGCTTATTTCCTATGGATTTCCAGACCCTATAATTTGAGTATACTCGAACTTAAATAATTTAATATTGATTTGCAATAAGCTGAGTTGAGGCTCTTTTGACCTACGGAGCCGAAACGTGGACACTGACGGTGCGACTGGTTCACAAATTGAAAGTCGCTCAGCGTGCTATGGAAAGAGCTATGCTCGGAGTATCTCTGCTGGATCGAATCAGAAATGAGGAGATCCGGCATAGAACAAAAGTTATCGACGTAGCTCATAAGATTAGCAAGCTGAAGTGGCAGTGGGATGGTCACATCTGTCGCAGAACCGACAACCGCTGGGGTAGACGAGTTCTGGAGTGGAGACCGCGTTTGGGCAAACGTAGTGTGGGACGCTGTCCTGCTACATGGAGCGACGATCTGCGCAAGGTGGCTGGCAGCGACTGGATGAGAAGAGCCGAAGATCGGGCTCAATGGCGCGCCTTGGGAGAGGCCTATGTCCAGCAGTGGACTAGAGTAGGCTGCTGATGAGGCTCTTTTCACAACAACAGCAGACCATCATACATGATTTAGATATGTTCACCTTTGACTACATAATTATTTTATCATAATTATAACTGTTTCGGTCATTGCTGTGTGTGAAATAAACGTATTACTTACTTATTTGTGGTTTCAAATATATGAGAAAAACATTTTTCACTTTTATATGGTTTAACTATTTTAATTTAATTATGTTTAGTATACATTAATCGTATTTTATTATTTGAGTTTCTCCCCCTCCCCCTGGTAACCACTCTGAAGGTTCCAGAGAATGGTAGTGACCAGACATAGAACTTTTGTAGCACGAACGAAAGTTTGGTAGTGATTTGTTATCGATAAATGACAATCGATAGTTTTATACACATACAACATTTGTTAATCATACACGATATAGGTGCAAACAATCTTTAACCACCTGGCTTGCAACCTTGGACTATGACAGCACTGAGAAAGTATTGGAAATTGTCCAATGAATAAACATACATATACTAGTCATGCAGTCACACACCCGCACACTCTCACACATCCTAACACGCACACTCTCACACACCCTAACACGCACCCTCACTCTCACCCTCAACAAACACACACCCCCACACCAATACGCACACATACACACACTTTCACTCCATGCTTACGTCTTAGTATCTAATGGTAATTGTATACGTTTATTTTTATTTTATTTTTTCCCTTTATATATCAAAATTGTTTCTAAATGGAAGAGTCTAAATCCCGCGACACAGTGTATCCTAGTGCGGGATTTAGAGCATCAACCACTCTTGTATAATGTAAGTTGCAAAATAAATTTATTAGTATTTGTACATTACATTTAGGTGCAAAATAAAGAATTTCCGCGTCTCTGGATTTCTAGCGAAAAACGATCCACGATTGTATCATATCCTCTTGAGACATTTTTCTAGGAATTATTTTCTATACACTTGTAACGATGTCGACCTCATCGTCCATATCAACCTCCTTGCCGTCAATTTCAACCTCATCGTTAGCGTTTATCTCACCTCATTTCGTGGTGGCATTTTCAATTCTTCATCTATATTTTCAAAATTCAAATCATATTCCCATTCCATTTCTAAATTCCATTATTCCATTAATTTCATTGTTTTTACTTTCTCTCTGTATTTTTGTCCTTGTCCGTTTTATACATTTGTCTCCTACTACTACCTATTTTCTACCATTGTGTTGTTCTGTTCCTGATAAACATAATATCTACTATTACCAAGTTCTTCTATTACTTCACCTGCACACTGTCCTAGAATCCTGCTAGCCGGCACCTAGAGGGCAGACTGTAGCACACTGACCAACAATATTTTTATCCTTAGATAAATGGCCTCAATTTTTTTTAACTTCCCACCCTCACACACCCACTCACCCTACACTACAGATGCACACTTACATTATTACACTCTCACACACAACCTAACACACCCCACCCATACTCACTCTTACCATTATCTTTACTAAATTCGTTTATGATTAAATATTCCAAATTCCTTTTAGGTTTAGAATATAATTTGTAATTTGCTTGCACAGAAAGTGCGACGGAATCCCGACTTACAAGATACAGGTTTTCGACCTAGTTTGTAAGTCGGAGGTCCTTTTTTGGTGCCCTGAATAAGTAAATAAACATTTTCATTATTTTATATTTTTCAATTTAGATGATGATTCTTTCCTTTCAGCTATCTTATCTGTTGATAGGGGGCCGGGAATAACCCCAGCGGCACTTCGACCCTTGAGGATCTTTTGTGCCTACCCCATTTTAAACACTGGTTATCTCAGTGTGCAGGTTTCCTCACGATGTTTTCTTCACCGTTAGAGCAGTAGATAAATGTACGTAAGTCTTCGAAAAATACGAAAAACTCATTGATACATGGCAGTGCACGGTTTCGAATCCGGACCTCCCTTTCACTATAGCACCTTACGAACCGGTGGTAGAGAAAAAAAAATGACATTGGAAAAATGTACTATAAGGATTTTGATGACAGCGGTCAGTGACAATAAGATAGATGTTGTTCTTATCTTTCTTATCTTTTTAATCACATTATCTAAAAAGATTATTATCAGAATGATGAATAGTCTATTGCTTATTGAGTAAAGTAACTATCGACAATTGTCATTTATCGATAACAAAACACTACCAATTTTTCGTTCGTGCCACAAAAAGTTCTCTGTCTAGTAATGACAAATACATTATAAGAATCGTACATTTTATTACGAAACATATGTAGGGACACTGTGTACAGACACAGGGCACACCGTGTTCTACATTGTGAATTATTATGTTAGCAGTTATAAATGTCACGCGGCTGCGCCCGCGTCGGGCTGGTCGTGTCTCTACCGCCGTCATGTATGGTATACTGTTTGGAAATATAAGTATCGGTTAACAAGTCCAGTGTCTCATTGAAGATGACTCCTCGAAGAATACCCTGGCTAGGACGTAGGTATAGACACGTACCGAACACCTAGACCAGTAAAGAGGTACAACTAGAGATTGGATGAAATGGGAATTGGATGGAATGGAAATTGGATAAAACGAAAATTGTATGAAATGGGAATTGGATGCAATGGGAGTTGGATGTTCATGGGAATTGGATATTGGTGGGAATTGGATGAAACGGTTCAAATCGCTCTAAACGTACATTAGACACTTGCAAGATTCCGAAATAATGACTTAGGTACTTTAGAAACGTACATTATAAGATATATCATCTAAAATACTAGCAATTATAACTATACGAGTAGAATTCAGAGCATTAATTATAATTACAAACATTAGAAATGGTAGTAAAGATTGTTATACAACATAACAATTTTTCATTCAACATTCATCAGTGCGTGTTACACGAACATTATGAACAATTACCTAACGAACCAAAATTATTGTGTAACCGATTCTCAAAATGTTACGTCAAAATTATAAAACATTGGGCAACTAAGCAGGTTTATCTAGAATGAAATAGGTGCAGATCAAAGATTTTGAAATTCATTCTATGAAATGAAAAAAAAGATAATTTGCTTTCAATACTCACTTACATATCTTATGATAGTGGGCCGGGAATAACCCCGGCATCCCTTCGACACTTGAGAATCTTTTGTGCCTACCCCATTTTTGAATTTTTTTAAATTTATTTATTACAAAATCTACAGCATTTAAATTTAAAAATAAAAAAGTCTATTAAAAACAACATACTGCCAATTAAAGATTTCCTATTTTAAGACAACGCCTATAGGGAGAAATAAGTTTTGGTGTGTGTGTATATGGATGTGTTTATTGGAAATGTGAGTGAGCGTGTTTGTGTAGAAGAGAGTGTAAGGGTGAAAGGGGTGTGTACATTTGTATTTGTTTGTTCGAGTCTTTACTACGTATCCAGCTACAATGCTACTGTACTAGTACAATCTAAGTACACACTACACGTGTAAGTATCCATTACACACTGGTCATCTCAGTGTGCAGGTTTCCCCACGATGTTTTCCTTCACCGTTAGAGCAGTCGGTAAATGTACGTAAGTCTTCGAAAAATACGAAAAACTCATTGCTACATGGCACTGCACGGTTTCGAACAAAGTCCGGTGTCCTAGTGTTTGCCACCAATAGGGTATCATAAGATATTAATTTGACAAGTTGAAGTCAAAAACGAAATTACAAATTCCTAAAGCTACAAACAGAAGTCACTTGTTTCTAAATTGATACGATTGACATCAATGTGGTACTAAAATTCGTCAGATATTTCGTAACATAAAAATTACAGGTTAAGCGCGCTACCTTAAAGTAGGTGGTTTCAAAACTAGAATTCAAATTTTGATTGCCCTATGGTTTTTATGTGTTGGCCAACTTCTGTGCCCACAGCGCGGCCTAATGTCAAAACTGTACTCGTGTTCGACACACATTTTCAAGGTCGAAATTTTGGGAAAGTCGAGTGACTTCACACGGTTTTAGCCTTGGACTACACGAAGACGGTGCCATTCCGGTATGGTTCGCTGCACCCAATCACAAATCACTGATTTTAAGTGGGGGAGGGTGGAACGTATGTGAACCGATCCGGGGCTGGAACGGGACGTGTGTAGTCCAGGTCTAAGCGTCTGAGTCCCGTGGGAGAGTAGGTGGCGTAATGGTCAGTACACCGGACTCCATGCGGGAGGTCCCGGTTCGAAACCATGCATTGTCATGTAATAATGAGTTTTTCGTTTTTTTTTCGAAAATCTTACTTAAGTACATTTACCGACTGCTCTAACGGTGAAGGAAAACATAGCGAGGAAACCTGCACACTGTGACGACCAGTGTGTAAAATGGGGTAGGCATAAAAGATCTTCAAGGGTCGAAGTGCCGCTGGGTTATTCCCGGCCCCTTATCATAAGATAAGATATAGTTCGCTGCACCCTATCACAAAGCACTGATTTCAAGTAGAGGCAAGGCGGAACGCCTGTGATTGGTTGTAGCGAACGAACCGGCGCTGGAACTGGACCCGTGAAGTCCTAGCCTTAGACAGTAATGCAAGTATGCTACTTTGCGGCAGATATAGGTAAAAGTATGGTACCTGGCCAGACTGACTTCGCATAAAATCATATCGATTTTTTGGTCCTACGTAAAAGGTGTAATAACAAAATTGCTTTATGACAGACTTAATGGTGTGGTTTGCCATTGTCTTCCCCATTTCATAGACTGGTTATCTCAGTGTACAGATTTCCTAACGATGTTTTGCTTCACCGTTAGAGCAGTCGGTAAATGTACTTACGTAAGTCTCGAAAAAAAAAACGAAAAACTTATTGGTACATGACATTGCATGGTTTCGAACCCGCACCTCCCGCATGCGAGACCGGCATCCTAGCCATTACGCTACCTACTCTCTCACGGGCCTCAGACGCTTAGGCTTGGACTACACGCGTCAGATTCCAGCCCTGGTTCGGTTCGCTGAAACCAATCACATGCGTTCCGTCCTCCCCCCCACTTGATGTCAGCGCTTCGTGATTGGATGCAGCGAACCTAACCGGTGCTGGAACCGGACACGTGTAGTCCAGACCTTAGATAACAAAAACTACTTGCACTTGGGTACAGGAACAGGAGATAATCCTGCAATGTTTTACCACTAGAGGCGCCACTAGCACAATGGTACGTAGCCAATCAACATGTAGATACGTTCCTTTCCACCAAATCTTTTTTTTTTACCCTTCAGACTCGCGCCACGCAGTCTTAACATATTTTTATGTCTGTTATTTTGAAATGGCCATATGATGCCATGATATCATCACAATTTTACTATAACTTTGAGAAATTAAATTAACCCAAATAACGAGAAATTTGTGATATCTTCAAAAATGACGTTTACGGAGTGTGCTAGTAGCTCCATCTACGTAATGCTTTGCGTTTTATGTCCTATTAAACACGGAACTGCTTACTCAGAACTTGAATGCACTAGCAAAGTTACATCTACTACCTTAGGTAACACCGAAATCCAGGTCACTCTTACAACATTTCAGTTGAGGGTATGAAAGTCAAGGTGGCCAAGGTGGGCAGTTGATTTATGATACTCGGCTTTGGTCTATACCATAGAGTAATATATATTATCTATACACTGTGGCACCTTAATGAAAGGCGCAGTGATAAATTTGCGTAATGTAATGTAGATGGCGCTGTTACAAATGTATTTCAATTATTATATAGCATATGACATTTTAGGAAATTTTTTGAAATATTTAAGCTGTTGTGAGTCTGGCTGCGGGTCTAGCTGCGGATCTGTCTGCAGGTTCAATCTCTGACTGCAGTTCCGGTCGTGGATTTGGATTAGTATCCTGTTCTTCAGTAGTGGGTGCTAAGCGCTGATAATCACACGTGTGATTGTTCACCAAGGATTGGAAGCAAGCAAGTGTTGTAGTTGAAATTGAATTTTTTTTAAATTGAAAACGTTTATTGATCACTGTAAACACCAGAATATAGAACACAATACAAAAGTATACAAAGATTAATACATGCAGGACAAAACATCTGGTGTGGTACAGTGATAAATAATAGTATAGTATAGTATATCTGATTAATTAGTGAAGCTAAGCATAGCAAATGAATCCGCAGCAAGTATGTATTCGTTGATCTGTTTCTGGGCCAGCTCATATTTCAGATGAGTTTTCAAGATTCAAGACTGAAGCCCGTTTGACCTCAATCTCATCTGGTGGTAAGTGACGATGAGGCCGAAGATGGAGCACACGGGCTTAGTAAATACTGGCTCTTCTATAAACACTGCCGAAACACATCGACGTCGAAGCAAAGAAATTTGGCGACAGATTTTACATAAAAAATGGCAGTTAGCCATAAACCAATTGTTGCCAAATATAATAAATAATATTTTATTGTGCATAAAAAATAATGGCAGAGCGCCAATGGCCTAGTGACTAGGATACCGGACTCCCATGCGGAGGGGAGTTAGTCCAGGTTCGAAACTATGCAATGTACCAATGAGTTTTTCTGATTTTTTCGAAGACTTATGTACATTTACCGACTGCTCTAACGGTGAAGGAAAACATCGCGAGGAAACCTGCATGTCTTAGGAAATTAAAAAAGTTTCCTAACGCGTGTGAAATCCACCAATCAGTACTGGGACCAAACCCCTTGTGCAAGAGGTATGGCCCCAACAGTGGGGACATTAATAGGCTGATGATGATGAAAAAATAATGAAATCTGTATAATGACCAGCTGATGAATCATGACCTGAAAATATCCAGCACTAAATTTGGGGTATGATATACCTGTTGAATTTTTGGGATATGGATCCTCATCGGATATGTATGGAAGCCAGAGTCCCCGTCTCCCAACCCTAGCAGGAGGTACTCCTGCATCTGTTCAGCTGGTCCACCAATAGATGTTTGGAACTCGTATATAAGCGAAGTTCCATGAAAAATATCAATAGCGCGTTTTATGTTTGTATGGATAAAAGTACTCGATGTATGCCAAGTGTGCTCTGGACGAACAGCGACATCTGTCGGCGAACTGTGTGAATTGATATATTATACTAAGCTACCTGTTGAACGGTGAGGGTATGGAAGCCAGGGTCCCCAGCCGCCTCGTCTCCCAACCCTAGCAGGAGACACTCCTGCAGCAGCTTGTTCATGATAGTCTTGCAGGCGCCAAGGGAAGCGTGTGACGTCACTTCCACGAACATACGCTGGCTTTCGTGCGACATCTGGGGACAAATGATACCTTTTAGAGATTTTTCACTACTGATCCCACATTTGACCTCAATCACAGTAATAATTGCACACCTACTACCTCTTTCTCGAAATCATTTCCTCTGCCCGAAGGTTGCCTGGAAGATCGCTCTTAGCGATAAGGCCGCCTAAATTGTACTTCACTAATTCCTTTTCTATCTTTTGTTTGTTGTTTTCTATTTATGCTGTGGCGACGACAACGCGCGCCACAACGATACAGTACCTACTCACATCGGCGTAGAACGCGCTATCGAAATTTTCCTAGGACTTCGTATATATACGAGTTCCAAACATCCACAGTTGGACCAGCACATCTGGTCACCAGGCACAACACCCCGCCTGGTGGAAGATCTTCCCTTTTCCCTTTCATACAACTGACGTTACGTCATCCATGTCCTCACATAGCGCGTTCCTACAATTGGTGACCCCTACTACGAACACTAAATTGGATTGGATCTTTCCTACAATGCAATAAAGGGTATTTTACTTTCTTTACTTTAAAGATTTCTTAATTATATAAGGAGAGCAGGACCAGCAAATCTCGTCACTAGAAATAAAACAGTGACTCTTTCCCAAAGCTTTGAAATTCACCCTATGTAGATTGCTTGCTTGCGAAGTTGTCTATAGAAACACTGTCTGCCAGTTGGCGCATGTGCTGTGAGCATTAGTCAGGCATTGAAATCTCAAATGTATGGAATTATACACGCATTTGCCGACCTTTTGGGCTCACTGTCAGTGCTCACATCATTATGATGCTAGGAGTTTTGGGATTTAATTCACTGGAAGTGAGGCGTAATTACGTCCTACTAACTACTGCTAGTATCAACTTGTCCGCCTGTCTGTCCCCCCTGTGCATATATTTATTTTCCGGTCTCGTCGGAACCGTCTGTTGGCAGTGCCGTCAGCTCGCACTATTTCTTACAGTAAATAGCCTCTTGTTCGTGCTCTGCAGTGTCTCAATGCGCTTCTCGCATCACCACCAGACTGTGATGGGTTTGCAAATCGATGAGCGAGTGTGCGTGATGAGTGTCCGAGGTTCTGTGAGAGTGTGGATGTGTGTCCGTCTTCAGTTTGTTTGTAATTAATTATATAGATATATTTTTGTTTGAATTTCACAGTGCCTTGGTATCACTGTTATTCTAGTAATTTATTGAAATAAAAATAAAAATGATGAAGGAGAGTAAAAAAATGGTGACAAGAAAGCTTGATATGGAGCGAGACACCATTTTTATCACTGGTGACGATACAGAATCTCTTGCCAAATAAAAAGTTGGTACACAAATCGATCAGACAAATTGTTTTGTTTGGAACATCGGGGGTCAAAGTTTCGTCCACTCGTTAAACTGAAATGAATATTAATAACCTTGGTGTCCTCAGCGTTGGTGATGGGCGGAAAGCTGATAACCTTGCCGCTAGCGTCCTTCAAGCAGGGGTACTTCGGTTTACCTTCCAAGAGGTACAGGTACCTAGAACAAACGAGAAACTCGTGAGTATCTACCCAAAACAGTAAAGGCATATTGTCAGACTTTTACACGTGCAGCCTGTGGGTTAATTATACCAAAAAGGCTTTCAATGCCCTGCGGATACAATATAATAACGCCTTCAGGAAGCTGATGGGGCTGCCGAAATACTGTAGTGCATCGGGGATGTTTGCAGAATCCCGTGTGGCTGGTTTTCACGCAATCATCCGAAAGAGGATTGCTTCCCTGATGCACCGTACATAGCAGTCCCAGCAGCATCCTGTTGACGTTTGCAGAGTCCCCTGACTCTGATTCTGAGGCGCTGGGTATACCTGCATGTCAATGGAAAGTAGTCGTCCAGTGCTTTGGGGTCGGTACCATGGCCTTGGCGTTATCTTTTTACTAACATAGCTTTAAGTAATATAACTAACCTTATTTCTATGGACTCTGTCTGAGATAAATATATTGAACTGAATTTGTCATGTTTCATCTATATATATAGAGTGGTCACCGTTAGACACCAGTTACATCGGATACCTCGCTGATGCGCTGACGAGCTTGGATTGGATCTTCTATGCCGATAGACAAACACACGTAAGTGATAGGGATTAGAGGTGTGACTAAATAGTCGGCTAGATAGTAAGAATTTCTGCTATAGTTCTGTGCATGATTGATTTGAAAAGTATCCTCCTCCTCCTCGCGTCGTAATCCTCAATGCTGAGGGTCGTGACTACCTTTAGGTATCACCTTCTGGCGGATGATTTTCCTCCATTTATGTCTATCCCCGGCGGTGTGGAGAGCATCGTGAACTGTAGAGTCAAGGGTGGTGCGGACTACGTCCTCGAGGTCTCTTCCCTTCCATTTTTCCGGTCACAATGAGTTTTTCGAGGTTGGCACTGACTTTCCTGGCAATGTGACCGAAATATTCGAGAATTCTACGAAGGCACTCGGAGGACAGTCGTGAGGTGACTTTGAGTTCACGATGTGCTGTCCACGGAATTCGGAGCATTTTTCTCCAGCACCACATCTCGAAGGCATCAATTCTTTTGCGGTCTGCTGTTCTTAGTGTCCAAGTCTCAGCGCCATAAGAGAAAATGGAGAACACCAGTGAACGTACACGTTTGATCTTGGTCTTGACGGAGATGTTTCTGTCTACCCAGATTCTATGTAACTGAGACATTGCATTTTTGGCCATTCCAATTGGAAAGTATAACACTGATCAAATCAAATCATTTTTTTTTATTGTAAGTACCTTACCTTACCACGCCAGTTTGTCGACTTACCCATATGAGTTTTTAAAAGAAGACTATTTGAATGGTTACTGGATACATGTGTTTTTTAATAATTATTTTTAAGAATAATAGATATTATTTGTAGGTATTACGATCTAAATGACATTTATATTTTATAATTTATCTAACTGTTATATTATTTATTTTTTATATTTGCATGCTCATTGTTGAGTAGAATGTATCGGCTCTTTGCTTAGAAAATATCATCTTGTAATTATGTACCTACATTCTGGACAAATAAATTAATCTGAATCTGAATCTTAAATTACATTTTTACAACATCATGTTTCACTCTACCACCGCTTCGTAAGGTGCTGTGGCTGAAAGGAAAGAAGCGATGCAAGGAACTTTCAGCAGCACATCTTTTGAAATAAATATATCTTACAATAATTATGAATACAATCATATACACACATTAAACAAACGTGAGTATTGGACAAACGCCATGAGTAGATCCCGGTAACTAGTTGCACTGATTGACACGATTGGGTAGATGGGGTTAAAATGGCACATCTTGGTATTTGTGGTGTTTTGGAATTTGTTTTTTATTTTGTTTTTATTACACAATGATATAACTTATCATTATTTTAGATGGTATATATAATAGCGGGCATTTCTGAACTACTAGTGCCAACTGTCATCCAAAAACATTTGTTTTTAGAAACTACGTCGGACTGGTGTGCCCTTACACTTAAAATTCACAGTTGCCGTCCGATGTGGATCTTGCAATGACTAAACACTGACTTTGTGGATTAATATAAAGTTGTTTGTATTAATTGTGGAAAAATTCAAATAAACAGCCATTAACAACCTTATGGTTGTAGTGATTTGTTCGTCTGTAGAAATAGCTGTCTGTCCCGTGTGGGTCTACGTTCAACGATTATTAAACATGATTGGTGGCTGCATATACATTAAGTTAAAGTTCACACTAGATATAAAAAATATGAAAATTGATCTGTCCTTTTATCCATTTAGCTTTTTTAGCTAGATACCAGTTGAATTACTACCTGTTCCTATGTGTGTGTACACTGTTTAAATAAATGTATTCTTATTGCCATTTGACCCCTACCTACCCAATCGTGACGTCAGCGCGACAATTTAACAGGGTCCAGTCAAGCATGAGTCACAAATACATACCTAGTACTCATTACAGTTACAGTATCGATAACTGTTTAGCCGTAGAAATTTTTACTATTCGTCTCATACCTGTCCAGAAAGTACCGTTGTCTCTTTTCAAACTTCACTCGTCTTTTTGGTCGAGTGTTAATATTAAATGAGCCATACTTATGAATCCCTGAGTAGACATTCCTCTTCTTCTCCTTCCTCAAAGCCTCGGCCTCGGCAGTCAACTGCTGGAACAGCTGTTCGCCGGTATATGGTCGCAGTCGAGAGAGCGGCGTCAGTGACAGCTGCGCCGGCGGCTTGGCCGTGTATAGCAGGTCACCTGGAAGTGAGGGGCTAGTGTAAAATAAGTTGTGCTGTTGAAGGAGGAGGAGGTTCAAGTAACTCGTAACTTTATTTATTGTTAGCACTATACAATATGATAATGAAGTGGCGTGTGGTCTCTCAGCCGACCCGCATCAGTGTTTTCGGGTGTCACAGGCAATACATGTGTTCACCTCCACTCCACTCATTTGTAATAATTACCCATCGACTTTACGTGATTTTTTTTATTTTGCTGAGGAACCATTATACCTCTTTCTTACTTTATGACAACTGGGTAACCAGCCTAACTATTAGTTCTCAAAGTGATGAAGTTATATGTGATATGATGGCGTGCTAAACAGAGACAGCGCTATATAAACGCGATAGCATCGTCTCTGTTTAGCACTCTCATCTTATGACATCATTTCATTGTTATGTTAAAGATAATAGCTACCCTGATCTGAGTAATAGAAGCTCCATAAATTTACCAAAATAATGTAAAATGGTATCTTTTAAGCTACCACAAAGTTTAGAAAATCAGTTACTTAGTTTTAGTGGTATTAATATTTTTGGAAAATAAAATGCATTGTCTATAATGTGAAATATTATTTGGCTTCCAGTATCTTTGTGATTCCATAACTCTGGTATGACTGACCAGAGTTGCATAAAACAAAACAGCAACCAATACGTAAAAATATATTCAAAAAACCAACCTTTAGCAATCTTATTCAGATCATGTGTCGCAATCGTGCCCACATTCCTCTTGTCACACACAGAATCATGCAGCTTTGTTTGCAACTGAATGAACTTCTTAAACAACCCCTCCGTGAATTTCAGATCATTAATAATACAGCACAGGATGTACGGACGAACGTTCCCAACTTGGGCCTCGTCTATCTTAACTTTTGGAACCTCATCTTCTACGTGTAAAATCTTTAGAGAGTGGCAGAGATCACAGACCGATTCGTCGGGTTCTGGTTCGTCCTGTTTTTTTCCTTTCTTGCCCTTGTTTTTGCCAGATGTAGGTTGGCCCTGGTCACTCTTCGGGCAGTGCTCTCGGATGTAGTCTACCACTTGTTTGGTGCGACACTGGTCGACGAGCTTCATAAGACGTTTGTCCGTTAGTTTGTTGCCTTTGAGGTTTAGTTCTGGGAAAAAATGATTGTTTTTTATAAGTCTAGGTAAACTGGTAGATTTAAATGTAGGCTAACATGTGTTTTGAGATATGTACAGTGGAAGACACATCAAGCTATCGTCGCTAAGCATAAGACCGCTGAAGAGCAGTTTGTATAAACTGCGTATCTGCGATTCCACGATTTTACAGGAAGATGAAAAAAGTTAATATCTTGGCCATTTTTTTATTTACTTCTAAACCCGCATTTGACCTCGATCTCGCCTGATGGTAAGCGACGATGAGGTCGACGATGGTGCATGCGGGTCCAGTAAATGCCTATTCACTCTGGCCTTGAAGATCCCAAGGTTGTAGGTTTCGGGAAATACAGACGCCGGCAGGCTGTTCCATTCCTTAGCCTTTCGCATAATGAACGAAGAAGCAAATCGCTTTGTACGAGCAGATGGGATATCAACAACATAAGGATGGTACCCCTCCCCGCGCCTGGTAGTCCAAAGGCGGAATGGAGATGCTGGAATTAGGTCGTGCAATTCTGGGATCAGATGACGCATGTATTTCAATTTTGCGAGTTTCTGCTATTATGCAGTATTTACAAACTATTCTTCCACGGTCTTGCACGCTCAGCAATGCTATACTTTGTCGTGATTTCTTGACATTCATATGAGTGTGTCAAATGTGTTAAAGTTATGTTAAAAATGTTGAATAATTTTTCATGCAAGGTGTAAAATTGTAATAAATAAATAATTGATTAATTACAAAAATTGTGCAAATCCAGGTTTTTAATCATAACCACTGATCTGAGTAGGTAGAGCTCTTTCGGGTCAATGTCCTCAAAGGTTATATTAATATGGATATGATTTCGGGATCCCGTTTTAAGTTATCGAGCAAATGTTGTAAATTACTTTCATAAACCTCGCCCTTACTCGGCGGATTACGATTTTTTAAAAATTGTGAACATACGAAGAAGTTAAAACACTACCATAGGTACACTAGCGCCATGAATCTTAAAAAAATATATTTCGCCACCAATCTTAAATGTGTATCAAAACAAATATAACGTTAAAAATCTAAATAATATATTTATTCAATCCCGGAAATCCCGGGATTATTGGGCATACTTATCCATATTATGACCGTATGTGGCAAGTACCAAAAACAGCCCTACCTACTCCGATCATAGATCATAACATTATGTAACATTACACATATTCCTAGTATTTCCAGTACTGAATATATTGAAAAGAATGATTATAAGAAGGGAAAGAAATAAAGATTAATGAGGGTAAAAAAATAATTCTATGATTTTTAAATTCCAGATCCAACCACGTTCATGTAACTTACCTTTCAATTTAGACAAACTAGCCAATTCTCCGGGCACTGTCTTCAGTTGATTATCTCCTATGTCAAAATTCTTCAACGAGGGCAAACCACGGGACACGTGGCTCGGGATTGACTCGATCGCGTTCCCCTTCATTGCCAGATCCGTCAAATGAGGCAAATTTGCATTCTCTATGTCCAGGAAACTCGTCAATTTATTATTCGAAACATCAACCGTAACCAGATGCGGAAAATCGACTAATTTCGGCATCGTATCGATTTGATTCGAACTGAGATTGACACTAGCCAGTTCCTTCATGTTATTAAGGCTTTCTGGAACGCTTGTGAGCTGGTTCCGGGACAAATCCAGCACTTTGAGCTTCTTCAGAGAGGTTATGTTATCATTGAATTCTTGAAGCTTGTTACCGTACAAAAGAAGGGACTGCAGGTTCACCAGTCGCTTGATGTCGTCAGGTATAGCTGAGAGACATGTATCACTGATATTCAATAGGTTTAGACCAGACAATTGGAACACAGTTTTGTCTAAACCAGACTCGGAAATGCGCTTCGAAATAGAAGCTCCCGACAACTTTATTTCGTGACGGTTTTCTGATTTTGCGGTCGTTACTTCCGGCCACGCACTCATTTTGACTGGAATCTATGAAAAAGTAATGAAAATTTAGAATTATTACAAGATATTTTGCAAGGAACACGCACCACGATGATTTCAACGGAAAAAATGTCAAAAAAATTATTATTACAGACAGACAGCATAGCCAACTCAAACTTTTTTATTCATGCTGGTGGCGCTGTTGGTGAATAAAATTCTAGAATCAAATTGGAACAAATGTCAAATTCCATACCGAACGATTAGTTCATTATTTTGCCACCATAAAAATATCGTCGAACAATCGTGTTTGACGTTTTGCTGTTTTTTTTGGCTTGGCTTACATCAGTTTGGCCAATACAATTATTTCGACTATAATACATCACATAATACTTATATAAAAAGCATTCAACGTATATTTTTCAGTATTATATTTAACTAACATGTAAAATTTAGATTATATTATTTATCAATTAAAGAAATAAGGGATTTGGTAGTCCCCCAGAGATTTAATCAACGTCTTCATTCAGCAACTGAACATCTTTTCTTGCAAGAGTTGCAAGTGACGTGAAAAAGCAAAGACAACAGCTACGCGAAAAAAATTAAGTGAGTGTATCTCTGAGTGTATCTCTCTAATTAGCCTATCAATGTCCCCGCGTTAGGGCACAAGCAGGCCTCTCCTTGCACAAGGGGGGTATGCTCTGACAGGTTTCCTCGCGATGGTTGAGCAATCGGTAAATGTACGTAAATCTTCGTAAAAGTCATGTACATGGTCAGTCAGGTTTCGAACGCGGAATACTGAGTGAATCATATAAAATAAATAAAATTGCCGAACACTAAGTACCTATGTTCCTGGCGGAAATACAGATAAATAAGTTCGAAGATTACTTAGGATTTGCGGGTACATAACAACAGGAAACACTGAGATTAGAGACGATTATCGATGTAATTAGGTAAAATGTTCTATGTATAAAAGTTATCAATTAGGTAGGTATCCGCATTAAATAGGCTTTAGCTTCCTGTGATAACGGTCAAAATATGATAACTAAGCCGCGTTTTTAGTAAAATATCTTTTATCTATTAATTCTGACTGATATATTAAAATAACTATGCTAAATTAATCTTCAAGTTACCTATTTTGTTAACAAACACATTATTTTTAACTGCTTCTAGATCAAGTAAAAAAACACCTTTGCTCACATCATAATCATAGAATGGCACCAATTCTGGGTGTCACTCGCTAAATTGAAATACCGCTAAACGAAATATTATCCTTCTTACATGATCTACCATGAGTGAGCGTGGTAGTTTTGTTTTAACTTTGGTTCTGCGGCCACATCGACGCAAGGAAAAGTCACAAAGGAAAAAAATACAGAATGTAACAAAAAGGCATCTACTTGTGTTGATTGACCTCTTGCGGGGCAAATCATTCCATAGATGGAAAAGACTAACAAAATGCCAACAAATTCATAACCGTTGGCGGGTGTACGACAACAAAATGCTACATAATTGTTAATTTTTTATTTGTTTTTATTTTATTTTATGGGACTAGTAAAGAAAAAGAAAATAAAGACATTTTAATTTAATTTAATATTATCCGCGGCATATAAGTTGAATAAAAATGGCGATCGTTCCGCGCAGATACCTACATTGTCAAATGCTATGGTTACGCACGGCCCGCACTTCGATTGAGACACGAAAGTCACTGCGCATCCGCACTTTTGTTATTTTCCGGGATTTATACACACATACAAGGGTCTGTCAGATTCGGATGCTAATTATGCCCGATATACTTAATAGTAAAATCCTCCCAAAAACAAATAAAATCGTGACGCGTCAGCCACTGTCATGGATTACCGCAGCCAGCTTATGAATTATCGATAAAATACAATAGTTCCTCTATCAACTAATCTCCCATATCCGAGAAGTGAGCTAGAACTAAGTTATCTTTTACCTATCTATTTCGACTAGCTTTTGTTTATGACTTCGTCTGAGTGAAAAATGAAAAAAAAAAGATAAATGAAAGTGACATTTTTTGCCATCTTAAACAATCACTTTCATTTATCTTTTTTTTACACATATTAATTGTATATTTTTTTTATAATTATCGGCCTTTGGTAATTACCAAAGGCCATTAATTATATTAAAAAAATACAATTAATATGTGTATAAGTTACTCTTACGCTAAAGAAATCACACAAATTAAACAAAAATAACTAACTAATAACCGGGTTAAGTTATTCTAGAATTCTAGAGACTAAAAGTTGTCTGGAAGAGAGCTTTTTTAGAGATAAGTAGGCGTAGTTATAGCTCAACATTTGGGTTTGGGGGGTCACTAGGAAGCTATTGATTTGAGAGGGGCTTTTCTATGGGGGTCGAAGGTAGGAGGAGGTCATTTCTCTCTCCTGGAAATAAGACTTAGGTTGTCAACGTTGTACTACCGTTTTATACTTACTAAGTTTCTGAACAGATATGGTAATATTATGTTAAAAATAGCATCTAAATCCGTTCAGCGGTTTTTGATTGATAAATTTAAATGTGAAGTAACATTCAGACGAACAAAATTTGCAGAGAAGATTAAGATTAGATAATTATTATTTTTAAATCATTGTGAAATTTATTATTCGTACTTAGATGTAGTTTAAAAATAATTAGTTCATTGGCAGCATGGCGATGTGGAGTGTTGTGTTTTTAGTTGCTTTGGCAGGGTTAACGGTATTTTTTTTAAATTTTATATTTCTATCCAATACTTGTTGGATACCTAGTAAATAACTAAGATCTTCTAAGGAAGCGATCTCGACTTTTTCAGTAAAACCACAATAAAATAATTCCACAATAGGATTTTTTTAATTTCAAACACAAATTAACAAAAAAAAATTGTTTTAAATAGTTTATTTGTTACTATTTTGTTTTAATTTTCGTTAATTTTTGGCTTAGATTATAATTAATTATTCGTATCATCGTCTCTTCGTGATATTCAAAAATTTTATAAATTTTGATATGCGAAAACAACAAAAAGGAAAAAAAGTAAAAATACGATTTGAGATACGCCCTGCAAAAGGCTGTAACTGTGAATAACGGAAGCCACTGACCCCTGAAGGGAATTTAACTTGATTTTATAAATACTGCAAGTGTACCAAATTTCGTCAAAAATCTTCGGCCTACAAAACAATGTATTGTTGAATTTGAAGGGAGTTAGACAGATCGTTCTCATTAAGATGATACTGACTTTCGGTTTAGTCTACAAATACTTACTTACATACTTACTCCGCTGGCGCAGCGACCCGAAATGGATCTTGGCCTCCGATACCAAAGAGCGCCATCGCTCTCTCTCCTGCGCAGTCTCGAGCCAGTCAGGCGCCCGGAGCTCCCGCAGATCCTTCTCCACTTCATCGCGCCAGCGGTATCTGGGACGTCCGACCGGACGGCGTCCCACATACGCTCGTTTAACTGCCCGATCCTCCCCCATCCTAGTGATGACTCCGATGGCTCGGACACATCACTAGTCTACAAATACAAATAAATTTATTTTGCATCTTAAATTAATACAAAAAGTGGGTTGATGCTCTAAATCCCGCACTAGGTTACCCAGCGTCGCGGGATTTAGGCTCTTCTATACATAGAGAATTGTACCTCAGGTACAATTGATTTATAATGGGAGAAGTAAATAAATAAAATAAATGATAATAAAATATCGTACAGAATTTAAAATTAACATAAGATAATAAAGAAAGTGTGTTTGTATGTGTGCGTATTGGTGAGGGGGACTCTCCCTGAAATGAAATGTCTGACTGTAATCTTTTCAGACTAACTAGATTAGTTTTAAACAGTACTGCAAAAGTCACCTAAAAAGTTCACTTCACTGTTTCTTAGTGTTCCTGAATCCTAGGTGGATTTTTTCCCCTTTTGGAACAGTGTATAACAGCTACTAACAATGGACAGGCATATTATCATAATCAAATTTAAAAAAAAATATTTTTCAGGTGTCTGCCGATCCCGATGGCTTCACCTACCCTGAAATCGCTCGAGGTAAGGTTTAATGAACATTTTTTAATGTATTAACAATACCAATATATCTGTGCTAGGATTGTCTGTGCTACAATGGTCCAGAGGCGTATCCGTACCAACGACCCTTGCGCCGCCATCTCGTGCCGTAGCATTTGGGCCATCTAACACAAGTAAATAATATAGGTACATTAAATGCACCTATATTATTTACTTGTGTTAGATGGCCCAAATGCCTACCATTGCAGCATTTTTCTTACGCTAGTTCTTAAGAACTAGCGTGCTGCAATCAGGGCAAAAAATTTGGGACTATCCGGGATCAAATAACTTTTTTTTGCAGATATATTCGTACATTTGTTCTTATTACAATATTATATAGGTAGTATTAACATATTTTACCTTTCTAGGTGTGCAAATATTTAAATCTGAGACAAAAAAAATATTACTGAAATTAAATTGAGAAGGTAGTGCATCAAATATCATTATTAACTATGAAATTATAAACTAATATTTTTTTGAGAAAAGCTTATATAATACACAATACTACAATACAATATTTAAAACATAATATAATATTTAAAAAAATAAATACTAAAGCTAAAACCAAACTAAGGCTAAGAAAGCTAAAGATAAAAAATTGGGGTTAAATCCCCCACATCCGGCAGTGTACCCAAGAGACTGGCTGCGTTGCCCCGTTGGATAGTTAAGCTAATCAGCTGGGCCAAATAGGAGCCAGATCTTGGGTCTTTTGACGCGTCGACCAGGCGCTTTGCGAGGTCCTTGAAGACGCGGTGCGCTCCGCGTGCGGACGCGGAGAGCGTGCAGCCAGAGCCCTGATTCCCACTCCCCAGCGGCTAGTAGAAGAGCACGCTCTGCAGAATTGGTTGACGTATGAATCAAGTTGTTCCGTACCAATTTGCAGAGGGGCTCGTCCCAGAGCCTCTGAGATGTGGAGGTAGTTGGGGGGTCGGTATTGGGGCAAACGGTCACCCAGGCGCTTCTAGCCTCAGCTGCGTAGGGAATGTAAAAATAAACCAAACAGTTTGTGAGAATATTATTCACCAAGTTGCGCACACTGTGCACTAAACTAATTAATTATTAAATTATAAATACAATATCTCATGTCAAATTTTATAAATTATAAGTCCTTATCACACAAAAAATCCTTCACTGAGTAACAGCATTTGTACTTTAACAATCGAAAAAGACAAACTCTTGTATAACTAAAAAAAAAGATTGTTCAGACCCAAAAAAAAGGATTTCGGCATATTGGGATTGTTGAGCACTCATCACCAGTTACCACCAGCTATTATAATGTGTCTTCCAGAAATAAATAACTATCGCGTATAACATTCTAACTCTCCTTCCCTACTTTCCAGAGCGATCGTCCCGCATCGTCTCGGGCTGGGAAGCCGAGGAGGGTCAGATCCCTTACCAGCTGTCCCTCCGGATGGTGAACCCCACTGGGGCAGTCAACGCCTGTGGTGGCACCATCCTGACCCCAGAGTGGGGTCTCACCGCCGCTCACTGCACTGCCACGTGAGTTTTGCTTTCGAACTCACATTACTTATTCCCTTCCCCTTAGGGTACTACCCGTCCTACTTCACAAAGCAACAAGCCCTGTAATTAGGTACGAGTTTAAAATGGCAACACTAACAAATCCCTAAGTTGCGTCAATGTTGCCATTTTAGACTTTTACAAGTCTAAAAGGATTGTTTCTTTGTAGGCAAGTAATCTGGGATAAGTTTTGTTCACATTTTTGGTGAATAAAACTTACTATACTTTAAATGAATTTTTGACAGATACATTGTAATGACATACTTAGAATTAACAATATCTCCAGACACTATTATATATTTTTGCATGAAATACTTGTGATGTTATACTTTGCTTCTTATAATAATTTGCACGCCTAGTACATGGCAAAATGTATTGGTAATTAACTAACAACAACATCCTGTAAGTACACCTACATTTTTGCAAATAAAGATATTCTGTATTCTATAAGTGTTATGATCACTTTGAAACGTACAATCTCATGTAGCTAAGAACTAAAAATGATTGAAATTTACTCAAAAATTTCTTGACCGATTTCTCAAATTCCGTCACAAAACCAAAGAAGCTGTGAACTTGTTCCCCCTTAACCTATAGCTAGCTAGGTCACCGATAGGTGTTGGCGAAGTCGCGGAAGTTATGCGCAAGCGTTCCCGTGGCTTATCCGTCAGGCGGTGCGCAGGAACACCGGGGGGTTTTGGCCGGTAAAAGTTCGTCATAACCTCTTCGTCTCACCCTTGCGGCGAAGAGGTAAGCGTGCATGAGCGTTTACCCCTGTAAAAAAAGGTCACTGATAGGTACTAAAATTCTTTCACAACACATTTTCGAATTTTTTAAACTTTGGCGTGACTCAACATTTTCCAATCTTTACCAACAGAGAGCGTCGGTGGCGTCGTGTCTAGGACGTCGGACTTCCATTCGGGAGGTCCAAGTTCGAAACCAGGCAATGCCATGTACCAATGAGTTTTCGGTTTTTTCGAAAGACTTACGTCCATTTACCGATTGCTGTGACGGTGAAGGAAAACATCGTGAGGAAACCTGCACACTGAGGTAACCAGTGTGAACCAGATCGTGAAGGCAATGGCAAACCACCCCATTAAATCTGCCACGAGAGTCGTTCTATGTGATTAATTCCTTAGAATGATCACGACCCTCAGCAATGAGGAACACGACTTAGAAGAAGAAGAGACCAACATTTTACCAATAATTTCCGAACTTCTTTGTCGATTTGTGCCTTTCGAACTACCGTCTTCGTAATTCTGTCTGTCGCAGTTCAGTGGATCGATATAAAGTAGTGTCGTAGTTAAGTCTCTCCAAGCAGTGTCATTCGATCCTCCGTCAGGCAGTATCCGTATCACCTTCTGTCCGTGTATGAAACAAAACTCAAAATAATACAACAATTATCTCGACCCAGACGCGTGACCATGGTGATCCGGGCCGGAGCCGTGAACCTGACCCGTCCGGAGATCCTGTTCGAGACCACGGAGTACTACAACCATCCCGAATACAACGACAACTTCCCGGCCGTCGTGCAGCCCAACGACATCGCGCTGCTGAGATTTGGAAGCTCCCTTACCTTCAGCGGTAAGTTTTTAATGTCAAGCTAAAAAATCAGGTTACGACTGGTGACCCCACTAATTTGACCCACTAGTGGTACAGTGGCGTGCATTGGAGGATACTTACATCCAGCAGTGGGTGGAAGAGAGAGAGAGTGGTACAGTATCTCGATGTAACGGGCTCGTGGTCCCACTGTCTGGTGGGATCATCAGTCAGCCGTAATGCAGTTGCTCTTGGTCCCACTAATTTGGCCATAAACAATATCACAATATTTTAGGAACTCAACATTAATTGGGAAATAGAAAAGCCAACATAATTAAGGGGTAGTTTACATTTCTTATTTCTCAATAAAAACAAACAAATACAAAAAATACAAATATTTCTTATTTCGTAATAAAGTCAAACTAATTAAAACCTTTCTTTTCTTAAAAAAAACAATATTTCTTATTTAAGGCGTGCTAAGATAGGTATTCGAGCCGCTTCATTCTCTCTGCCTCCCTAAGGGATATAATATAATACGGAAGTTATATAATACGTCCATCAAATAAATCAACTGGGCAATGACAGAAGAAACAAATGTAACTACAAAGTTAACCTACTATAATTTTGCGTAGATTCTTCATATCTTTATGATAGATCTTGAAAACCTCTAATATTATCTTGTACATTTTCGCAGACCGCGTCTCCGCCATCAGACTGCAACGCTCTGCTGACATGAATCGCAACTATGCTGGAGTGAGGCTGATGGCCAGCGGTTGGGGACGAACGTGGACTGACGGTAGGTGCCGTAGTCAAATATAGAGAGTATTTGAGAGTTCTTTGGAGCCTTACAAGTTTGAATTCGTCAAGTCTCTATTCAGCTAATGTGTCAGGAAATCATGAATTCGTCAATTAATTTAGCAGAATCTTTACAAGTTTACAACTATTTGGCCATTCTTAGTGAACCTGGATGCTCCATCTAAGTGGAGCACGAGGAATTGTTTTTCCTCGTGATCTTAAGGCTATGGCAGACTATGGCTCCTGTTATACATCCATCTAGAAGTCAAATGCTTTATAGCATTTTATGACGAATCATTAGTGGAAAGTGGTAGCTAGACTGCAAAGTTTGGAACACCGGCGCAAGTTAGCCTGTCTATGGGTATTTTATGGGATACATTTCGGAAAGCATCGGAATTACACGACCTAATTCCAGCATCTCCATTCCACCTTCGGACTACCAGATGCGGGAATGTTCCATCCTTGTCATTGATATCCAATTAATTCGTACGAACCGTTTTGCTTTTTCGTTTATAATGTGAACGTCTAACGTATGGAAGTTTATCGGCGTCTGTGTTTCCCGAAACTTACTTACATCAACCTTGGAAGTTTCAAGGTCAGAGTGAATAGGCATTTATTAGACTCGCGTGCTCCATCATCGACCTCATCTTCGCTTATCATCAGGCGAGATTGAGGTCAAACGCGAGTTTAATGGCTTATAAAAAACAAGTCTAGATCGAGACGCAACTTCTAGATGAAGAGCTTTCACGATCATCAAACAAAATGACTCCTTTGATCTTTGATTAATTCTTGCTTTCATTTCCTCCAGGTGACGCTCCCGAAAATCTCAACTGGGTGTATCTATCGGGTGTTTCAAACTGGGCGTGTCTGTTGGCTTTTGGTGGTAGCAACATCATCCAGGACTCTACCATCTGCGCCAGCGGCTACAACGTCACTAGCCAGTCTATTTGCCAAGTAAACCGTCATTCCAAGATCTATAAATTAAATTGACTTGAACAGAAAGCAGACATTATCTACCTTGTCTTTGTACCTTGGTATTTCTTACTAAATCCCTAAATATAATTACGCCTTCAAAGAGTTCCTAAGTACATTGATTTAGTCTCACACAAGGAAGTTACATACTATAATACTATTATAGTAGTATGTAACTTTCTCGGTCTCACACGATTGAACCCAGACCATCCCAGACCTCTGACTGGGTGTTCCTTCGTGGTCATACACTCTGTGGTCATTCTGTTTGACCTATACGACTGTAAAAGTTGTGAAATGAGGTTAGTGGAACTGAAACCAAACTGGCCGTGCAGACGAGCATCTGATGGTAAGTGGTCACCGTCGCCCATAGACATTTCATCTCACTGCAATATTGCAAAAGGATTTTTGATGCTCTACTAACCCTGAGTACTTAGTTGAAATGCCTCATGTATCGGTATTATGCTGTTTCTCTTATCCTTCAAACCAGTTCAAAATAATAAAATAAAAAATAGTTCAACCATATCAAAATAATTTGATCCTCTTCTAAAAATTATTGGGGGAAGAAGGACCCGCCACTCACCCTCGGATTCGCCCTCCGCAACGATAAGCAAATCCAGAAGGATTTACAATCGCAAAGGATGACGAATCCTTGATCCTGTTTTCATCTTCTAGGGAGACAGTGGTGGCCCTCTCGTGGTGGTCGACGATGACGGACATTTGTCCCAAGTCGGGATCTCATCCTTCGTCTCTTCATCTGGGTGCCACACTGATGTGCCAGCTGGTAAGATAATACTTTGATCTCTTCAGTCAATTCTAGTATCATCATCAGCAGTCAATATCATCCTACTGCAGGGGGTAACCTCGTCTCTTTTGTTAGTGCTACCCTTCCTATCTTGGCTTACTAGCCACTGGATGCTATTGCATCCAGGTATGTTGATTAGGATCATTTAATGTCAGAATATAAACTGCATCTGCATTCTTAGTACAGAAGTCTGATCAAGCATTTAAATACTTGAAGAAAGACGGCCGGCGTGATTTAGAATCAAGTTCCTTCCTAGGAAGTCTGCAGTTAAATAAATTTTAGCACGTTTACTTTCAATCGGTTACTACCACCAGCTCTGTAAAGCAATTCAATCAAGAAGTACTTATAATAGTCTTCAATCACCAAAGCACCTTTCTTTCCTACCTAAAACTGGGTTTAAATAATGCTTTCTGTATTTAGGTTTCTGCCGACCCGGCCACTATCACGATTGGTACCTCGAAGTGACTGGAATCAACTTCGACTGGGACCCAGAAACCTCCACTACTCCGGAACCAACCACCACCCCTGTTCCTGAAGAATCTGACGAAAGTGTAGAAGAACCATCCACAACCCCTGTTCCTGAGGAATCTGACGAAAGCGTAGAAGAACCATCCACAACCCCTGCTCCTGAAGAATCTGACGAAAGCGTGGAAGAACCATCCACAACCCCTGTTCCTGAAGAATCTGACGAAAGCGTAGAAGAACCAACCACCACCCCAGTTCCTGAAGAATCTGACGAAAGCGAAGAAGAAACTACCACAACCTCTGCTCCACCAACCACAACCCCTGCTCCTGAAGAATCTGACGAAAGCGTAGAAGAACCATCCACAACCCTTGCTCCACCAACCACAAGCCCTGCTCCTGAGGAATCTGACGAAAGCGTAGAAGAACCATCCACAACCCCTGCTCCTGAAGAATCTGACGAAAGCGTAGAAGAACCATCCACAACCCTTGCTCCACCAACCACAAGCCCTGCTCCTGAAGAATCTGACGAAAGCGCAGAAGAACCATCCACAACCCCTGCTCCTGAAGAATCTGACGAAAGCGTAGAAGAACCATCCACAACCCTTGCTCCACCAACCACAAGCCCTGCTCCTGAAGAATCTAATGAAAGCGTAGAAGAGCCAAAACCAGACACAGTTGAAGTATCTGGTGAAAGCGAAGAAGGAAGTGACGAAGAAGGTTTCTTTAGCAGATTCGCTCATCGGTTCTGGAGGCCTACTTAGGACCTGAAAGTACCTTGGTATATCAACTTGTAATATTTTTTTTGTAAATAAATAAATAGAGTTACTGTTGATTGGTAGGTTTCTTTTTGGCGATCCGTACCCGGAAGGTGAAAACAGAACCCTTTTGTCCAACCTATTGTCTGAGTTGTTCAGGCCACCCATAGGCCTCTGACATAGCCTAATGAATGCTGCCGGACGACAATTCTATAGGCCACCTATCTACTCATATCATAAGAGATCTGTCAATACAGACATCCTATTTTCTGGAGTTCATGATGTCGACCTTGGGGCGAAAGGCTGACTCTTCTAAATCCTGTCGGAACGCATTGTCTCCGAATCGGAAGTATTTGGCGAACATCTGCCATCCCAGTTGTTCTTCTTCTAACAAGGTTATCTAGCAAAGATTTTGAAAAACTAGTGCGATTTCTGTGGTATCTAGCCATGTAGGCGATTGGGAAAAATAATTACTTGAGGACGTCACAAACTTGGATTAACCCAGATTAAAAATTATCTATAAAATACAATTAATATCAATTAATCCTCCAACGTATCTAAGGAACTTAAAACTGAATTTCCATAATTAGTTGACAAGCAGGATGGCAGCGTGGGGTGTTGTGTTTTTAGTGGCTCTTGCCGGGATCACAGTGAGTACTTACAATTTTTTTAATCGAAGTGCAAGTGGAAAGTCGCCGCCCATACACATCTCATCTCACTATAAAGTTATCAGAGGGTTTTCTATGTTCTATTAGCCTTGAGTTTTGATTGAGTAATGTCTTGTGTCGGTAATACTATGTTCTCTTACCTTTCAAACTGAAACTTGATGCAATTCAAGCATTTCTGCCTTGCGACCGAAATAGGTTAAAGGGTGTTACAGCTCTAGACTGACTCTGCACAAAGTTAAACCATTTTAATGTTTTTAATTTTTTTGTCTTCATTTTTTTCGTCAACCAATAATATCACCCATTTGCTTGTGAAAAGTTTTCTTTCCAATAAAAGATGAGTCTAATCAATTGGATCTCCTTATTAATCACTGCCAGCTACTTTTCACAAATCGTCATTGAATTCCGTGGTTCCACATTACCACTGCTTGCAATCCTCATATAATGAATATAATAAAAAAAAAAAAAAATAATAAAAAGATTTATTCAGTAACAAAAAGTCTATCTATTCTTGACCAGCTCACTGCCACTTTAACTTGCTAACCCTTTGAGCTATATCGAAACGTACATCAATTTCCTGACGTGGCATTCTTAGTTATATCTTTAAGGTACGACTGTGTGTATTAATTAATGCTAATTCCATGTGCGTATCTTATCTTATAACAGGGGGGATATCCCCAACGGCACTTGCCCTTGGGGATCTTTTATTCGCTACATTATGGCCCATAACTGCCCTAAAATTTGACACTTCCATCCAATCCTTATCACCACCATTTAATTTATTTTTCATCCTATTTACTTCCCCAAATATCCCTTTCAATGTCCTCTCGTTTGTAAACTTAACACAGACTTAAATTTATGCACCTTTCAGGTTTCCGCCGATCCTGATGGCTTCACCTACCCTGAAGTAGCTCGAGGTAAGTTCCTATTTGAACTGAAGCCAGTCGGTCAGTAAATTTTTTTTTAGATTTGTTGTTCTAGCTATTAGCCAGAAAAAAAGGTCTCTTACTGGTGAAGACTCTCTTATCTTGGCTAATTTATCTAATCTACATATAATTATGTTTAGATAGATAGTTACTGACATTAATTGTAAATTATAATAATTATAACTGTACTTTATCTAGATCTAGGTTTTACCAGAATACTTATATAATCCACAGAAATCGAACTTGTTGTGGTCACTATACACACTTTGTGCAGAGCTCATTACATAGACTCCTGTAGTCCTCTTTTTAAGTCTTCACAAATTATGCCCGTACCATGTATTTACATTAAGCGATGTGTATTTTCGTTTGACAGTATCCAGAATATTTTAAACACACGCTGATGTCTTCCCAAGGTCTACAAGATACTAGAACCGTCTCTATTTGCCAAGTTCCAGAGTAGACTTGTATAAAAAGAATTCCTTCTGTATGGCAAATTTAGTGTATAATAATGCCTTAAAAATGGTCCTGCTAGCCAATTTAAAACTAATATTTCCAAGTGGCTTCTAGACAAATGTTATTACTCCATAAAAGAGTATCTCAACGACGACACTAACAAATAGCAGAAAAGATTTGCGCACCGTTGTCGGTCTAACATATGATACCTATGCTTTTTAAATCACCTATAATTTTCACTATGTTCTGGCAAATAAATTTCATTTTATTTCATTTATAAATCCTACTTGATAATGACCAAGTTAGAATCGACTTCTGGCGTCTATATGTTACAATACAAAATTACAAGAAACCCCCGAATTATAAGTGGAGATAAACGGATCCGTACCCAATTTTTCTTAGTCATCATTAAAACCTCTGGCTGATATTAGAAAAGAAAAACATTTCAAACTCAAACCACCAACTATTTACAGTTCTTGGAATCCCATCTGATACCGAAAATAGTCCCAGATCTTGGAACACCAATTTTTGTTAGACATGGTAACCCTCGACAAAATTTTCTTTCAAATCCTGCATTCAAATAGCATCACCGGTTATGAAAGATATGAAGCCACAATACATATACCTTTCCTTATTTTGGTCGTGGGTGTAAAAAGCATCTAATCCACTCTTAAATATTCCAGAGAGATCCTCTCGCATCGTCTCGGGATGGGAGGCCGTGGAAGGTCAGATCCCGTACCAGCTGTCTATTCGGATGGTCAGCAATATAGGAGGAGTCAACTCCTGCGGCGGCACCATCTTGACCCCTGAGTGGGGTATGACTGCAGCCCACTGCACTGCCACGTGAGTTTAAGATATGATAAAGTTTTGACTGTAAATTCAGTGAGTTTTTCGATTTTTTCGATGACTTTCGAACATCTATTAACTGCTGTAACGATGAAGGAAAACATTGTGAGGAAATCCACTGAGATAACCAGTGTGTGAAACAGGGAAGACAGTGGAAAACCGCGCAGTTATATAATAATTTGCCCATGAAGGAGTTATGTGTTCCGAAATACGTCCATATACGGAAAAGTCAGTAAGTGTTGGTGGTCATACATAAAGTTCATTTGTATCAACTAATTAATATATTCACACCTTGTATCAACGTAACTTTTACAGCCGTCCCACCATTGTTGTCCGCGCTGGAACCGTAAACCTGACACGTCCGGAGATCCTGTTCGAGACCACGGAGTATTACAACCATCCCGACTACAATGCCAACATACCGTCCGTCGTGCAACCCAACGATATTGCTCTGCTGAGATTCGGAAGGTCCCTTACCTTCAGTGGTCAGTATCCATCGGTTATACATTACGCCTTCCCCAATGATGGCGTTTTATCTCAAGAGTAGAAGTAGGGAAACGAGCTTACGTATTACAGTGAATGCAAGAGCGCCAGCTCTGCCTTCATGACAGCCGCGTTCGCTTGTCGCGCCTCATTGAACCAAGGACTCTGTCTTCTGTCTGTTTCGTCTTGTCGGTCTTGCGAGGGTATCTCTTGAGGGTATCGCCAAATGACTTTAGACATCTATCTGAGAGTCATGGGAGAACTGTATGTTTTTCTGATGTGCTGCTGATTGTTTCTTGCGCCGCTTCTTTTCTCTCGGCTATAGCATCTTACGAAGCGGTGGTAGTTTGAAAAAAGACCTTCTAAAAATGTACTTTTGAGGTACTAATTTGCAATAAAAAAATGATTTTTGAATTTACATCATCAGTCTGAACCGGCTATTTGAACGTTATTTTGTTTTCAAAATTGGACAGGTGGAGATAGTTTTGGTCATGCGGGTACACTGATTTCAATTACTATTTTCAAATTATGCTGTGTATTTTCGCAGACCGCGTCTCCGCCATCAGACTGCAACGCTCTGTTGACATGAACCGGAATTACGCTGGAATAAGGCTGATGGCCAGCGGCTGGGGACGCACGTGGACTGACGGTAGTTATACTTCCGCTTTAAGCAGAATCTTTGGAAGGGTTTGTGAAAAGCCTGTCGCAATTCAATGTTTCAACTTATGTTAGTTGTAGTTGGCTGATTAGTTCCACCGCAACATTAATAATTCTTATACTCTATATGAATGTATAAAAATTTATGTAACATTGAACTATATTTATTTCAAAAGATGTGCTGCTGATTGTTTCTTGCGCCGCTTCTTTTCTTTCAGCTATAGCACCTTACGAAGCGGTAGTAGAGTAAACAAAAAATGATTTCGCAAAAATGTACTTAGAGGTACTAACTTACTTTACCTTTAAAAGATAACTAATTTTAAAGACGCTTCGTACAATTGACCGAAAGTATTTCTCTATTATACAATCAAACATATAACAACATCATTACATCGATGTCCTTTTAAACAAATTTCTTTATCACCAGGTCCCGCACCCGAAAATCTGAACTGGGTATATCTGTTGGGAGTTTCAAACACGGCATGTCTGTTGGCATTCGGTGGCAGCAGCATCATCCAGGACTCTACCATCTGCGCCGCCGGCTACAACGTCACCAGCCAGTCAGTATGCCAGGTACATAACCTTTCGTTTCAACCTCAAAAATAAAGTAAAGAATTACAGTGCATGAAACGGCGATGCTATGGCAAACCATTAACCATCTGCCAAGAGTACTTCTATGTAGTTATTTCCTTAGAATGATCACTTCCCTCATGAATGAGGAATACGAATAACTAAGAAGAAGTACAAATAATCCCAAACCAAATTTTCAAAGTGCCATTAATGTCTTCTAGTCCTAACTGTTATATGTCGTTATACTTCATCTAAACTTCATTCATTACATCTCTTTTCGTCATCATTAAATAATTTCTTCACCACAGATCCAAGATTAATGTTAATTGACAATTAATCCATCTTAATTAATAAGAATCCAAATTAATTGTCAACTTTCAACGTCTCTCCTTTTTTAAGAACCCTACTTTATGGCTTTTACCTTACGTCTTTACATCTTAACCTATACCTTTACCTTCGTTTTTATTTACGTCTGTACATTTTTTCTAATTGATTTTAATCTGGTATCATTAAACGACAAACTGAGACCTATAGAGTGTTTGTATTTACTACCCTGAATCTCTACTCTACTTTGAAAAAGCTACCGGAAAGATAGCGGTCTTACTTTCCCATCTATGTCACATCCGGTGACACTGACGCCCAACGTGGGGCCATTAGGTCAGGAATAACCTGGATAGTTTGGTTATGTTTCAGGGAGACAGCGGGGGCCCCCTCGTCGTGATAGATGTTGACGGACAAGAGTCCCAAGTCGGGATCTCATCCTTCGTCTCTTCAACTGGATGCCACACTGACATTCCAGCTGGTAAGCTAATACTTTAATACCATCCAACTACTGGCATATTTTCATCCGTGCCTCGGAGAAAATATACTAATATATAACACGTTTAGCTATCGGACCCTGCTACTGTCGTCCGACAGCAGTCGTTAAGCCATGTAAAAGGCCTGAACAACTGACAAATAAGTCGCTGCTTGATGTTGTTAATTTTTACCGTGTGTGGGACAGATTAATATCCGACGACTAATCCGAGTAACTTGCTGGTGGAAAGACCCTGTCAGGGTCCGCCAGGCTAGCCGACCACCCTTCTATGTAATGTCTGTCGACCAAAAGTCTTCGCTCCGGCGTTTATGGAAGAGCCAGTACTTATTACACCGTTACTTACCATCAGGTGTGATAGAGGTCAAACGCGGATTAAGGTGAAAATTTAAAAAAAATGTTAAGATCCTGCTGGTCCCACAATACATGTTATAACTTAATGTGGAAGCCAGTGAATCCTGAAAATTAACAAGATGTTCTTGTTTCTAATATTAACAATTCAAATTCAGGTTTCTGCCGACCTGGCCACTACCATTCCTGGTTCCGCGAGGTGACCGGTATTAACTTCGACTGGGACCCAGAAGAATCTAGCGAAACTGATGAAGAATCTGATGAAAGCGTACAAGTGCCAGATCCAGACACAGATGAAGAATCTGATGAAAGCGTACAAGTGCCAGATCCAGACACAGATGAAGAATCTGATGAAAGCGTACAAGTGCCAGATCCAGACACAGATGAAGAATCCGATGAAAGTGTACAAGTGCCAGATCCAGACACAGATGAAGAATCCGATGAAAGTGTACAAGTGCCAGATCCAGACACAGATGAAGAATCCGATGAAAGCGTACAAGTGCCAGATCCAGACACAGATGAAGAATCTGGTCTACATGCACACCGATTGTGGAGATCAGCTTAAGAGCCACATCCGTGAATAGCGCGTTTTTTTACTTATTGTGTAAATAAATAAATTTATCTGGCAAAACCTAACAGCATTTCAATATAAGATAGGCACCAAAGATTTTGAAATTCAGGGTGCTCCTAGTCCAATTTCTGTGGTAGGCACTTAATCTACCATGGGAACATTTTAATGTCCTTTGTTTTTTGAATCTCTCTGTAGGTTTATCTATCCTATCTTCTACTTGCCGTGTTATTGTCAAGAGTTTTTTAGGCCACCCATAGCCCTCTGACATAACCTAACGACTGCTGTCGACAGCAGCCAAGACTGACAGCTTTAAGTGCTCTGAGGCATGGAGACTCTGATGATAGCTAGCGGTACCTGGTTCTGACTGCGCCCAACATTGTTTAACCAGCGCGCGAGTTCATATCCGAGATCTGTTAATCCCATCTTCTGGAGTCTAAGATTTGCGAAGTTCACTGACGTGATGCCGACCTTGAGGCGAAAGAGTGACTTCTAAACCCTGTCGGAACGCATCATGAGACCGAGGCGGAGGTATTTGGCGAAGTCTCATAGAAAGTGGTTGCTATCCCAATTGATTTTCTTCTAGAAATTGTTATCTAGCAATGTAACATCAAGTGATTAGGGCAAAAGATTTCGTGAATACGTCACGAACGGACTTGACTTGGATTACCCAGATTAACTATTATCGAAATTTAAAATAAGCTTATCTGTTAATCCTCCAACGTATCCAAGGGACATAAAACTGAATTTCCTTAATTAGTTGACAAGCAGGATGTCACTGTGGGGTGTTGCGTTTTTAGTGGCTTTTGCCGGGATCACGGTAAGTACTTACATTTTTTTATTATTATATAAGGAGAGCTGACGAAACAGGTTACCTGATGGAAAGTGGTCAACGTCGCCCATAGACATCTCAGCTCACTATAATGTTTAGAAGTTTTCGATTCGATGCTAACTAACCTCGAGGAATTAGAGAGTGCCTTATGTGACGGCAATTACGCCGGCTCTCTTACCCTTCAAACTGAAACACAGCAATACAAACATTGCTGATTTGGGTCAGAGATAGTTAAAAGGGTTTTACCTACTACGCATCATACCACCTTCGAATATATTTTTTTCCATTATTCCCTCTTATTTTTTACATCAACCAATATTATCTCCCCACATAAGTGGGGAAAGAGTTAGTTAGTTTATACTCGGGAAAAGTTTTCTTCCAATACACGTCGAGTGTAATCAATTGGATTTCCTTAATTATCACTGCCATGTTCCACAAATCATTGAATTCCGTAGTTCCACATTACAACTGGTTTCTTATATCATAGAATACTAAATAGTCTTATATCCCATCGACCAGCCCACTGTCACTTCAACAATCCCTTGAGCTATGTTACCTATGTTATCTTTGTTGCTTATCTTATGACACTACTACCATTGGGGAGCTCTACATTATCTACATCTCTAAAATTTGGCACTCCCATCCAACCCTTAAATACCATTTAATTTTCGTTCCATTTGATGCCTCATTGTCCTCTCTTTGTCTAGGTTTCCGCCGATCCTGATGGCTTCACCTACCCTGAAATTGCTCGAGGTAAGTTCCTTCCTATTTCATACCAGTCGGCCGGGAATATTTTTTTAGATTTGTTGTTCTGGCTAGAGAGATGTCAACTAATTATTTTAACGAAAAAAAATCGCCTTAAGGTACCTAATTAATTTGATTGGTCAGCGAAAACTCTTTCTTATCTTCGCTAATTTATCTAATCTTGTTAACAGAATTCTTATAATTACAATATAATCCACAGAAATCGCACTTGTAGCGCTCTCGGTAATAACACTTGATAATGACCAAGTAAGATTTAGATTTCTGGAGTCAGAAAGTCAGTAAGTCAGTTTAGCTACATCTACATAAATACAAAATTACCTACATGAAACCCCCGAATTACCATTGTAATTTTACGTAGAGATCAGCAGTAATATTTTCCTAGTCATCATTAGAAGTTTAGGCTCCAGATTTCGGAAAAACAAAGTCCTAAACATTTCAAACTCAAACCACCAAACTATTTACAGTTCTTAGAAATCCAATCTGACATCGAAGATAGTACCCAGATCTTGGAAACCACTACACCAGTTGTGACCATACATGGCTACACTGCCGAAATTGAAAATACCGCATCCAAATCGCATACCTAATTTAAAAATTGTTGAGATCTAAACCCTTAGACAAACCTACGCCCACAGCCAAACATTCACGTCATACTTATAAACACCTCCTTTTTGGTTGTGGGTGCAAAAAACATCTAATCCACTCTTAAATATTCCAGAGAGATCCTCTCGCATCGTCTCGGGATGGGAGGCCGTGGAGGGTCAGATCCCGTACCAGCTGTCCATTCGGATGGTCAGCAATGTAGGAGGAGTCAGCTCCTGCGGCGGCACCATCTTGAGCCCTGATTGGGGTATGACTGCAGCCCACTGCACTGCAACGTGAGTCTAAACTCAAAGTCAAGTCAAAGTAAAAAAAACTCAGTAAGTTTTTCGATTTCGATCGAGAAGTTCGATTTTTTTTATGTATGAAAGGCGCCTTTCATACATTTACTTACTGCTGTAACGATGAAGGAAAACATCGTAAGGAAAACCTGCATATTGAGATAACTAGTGTGTGGAATGAGAAAGACCATGACCATGGTGACCATGGACCATGGTTGGCTACTGCCAATTTCTTAATTTAGTAGCCTCTACCAATGAATGTACCTTGCACGACACCTTTACCAATAGGGAAATTTATATTGAAAAGTACCAAAGTTGTCAAAATTGTTGGTGCTTGTACATAAAGTATCAATGTAATATTTTCAGCCGTCCCACCATTGTTGTCCGCGCTGGAACCGTAAACCTGACCCGTCCGGAGATCCTGTTCGAGACCACGGAATACTACAACCATCCCGACTACAACGACAATATACCGTCCGTCGTGCAGCCCAACGACATCGCTCTGCTGAGATTCGGGAGAACCCTTACCTTCAGTGGTCAGTATTCATCTGTTATTCATATTGTAATCTTGACACAATGAAGGCGCTTAGGGCTGGTTTACATTTGGTTGAGTAGAGTGGCGAGTGGGGAGTGCCTGGCAGTATGCACTCGCCACTCTTCGATCAAGTGTAAACCGGCCGTTAAGAATTTCGAGACTGGGGAGTATGGAAACGCGCTTATGTATTCACAGTAAACCATATGCGGTGCATGGACCAGGTTCAACGTGTTTAAGACAAAGAGGTGCTTCTAACTGATAAGCATTTGAATGAGTAATGATGTAACAAAATTCAATGATAAATTAACAAAAGACTTTCTTGTTTTTGACTTTTCCTGTCTGTCATCGTGGAGAGTCAAAATCTGATCTTCAGCTTGCAAGGACGAGCATCTATTGACAAATCGGTTAAATGACTACATCGAAAGGCCACGGTATAGGAGAATTCTGTTTGTCTGTGTTTTCATCATCAGCCTGAATAGGGGTATTATTACCCTGCAACGCTTGCAAAGAGTGAGAGAGAGACTTGGAGAGAGTTCTGGCCATGTGGGTACCAATACTGACTTCAATTAGTATTTTCAATGTATCCTGTGTATTTTCGCAGACCGCGTCTCCGCTATCAGACTGCAACGCTCTGCTGACATGAACCGCAACTACGCTGGAGTGAGGCTGATGGCCAGCGGCTGGGGACGCACGTGGACTAATGGTAAGGGTTCCTTTCCACCAAAGCAGTGCGAGGAAGCGAGGCGGTGAGCAAGGAAAAAAATCACCAATAGGATCGCGCCATTATCACGTCATATTACGTGACGATTAAAAGGAGCGATCCTATTGGCGGTTTTTTCCTCGCTCACCGCCTCGCACAGCTTTGGTTAGACAGCCACTTCCATTTTCAGCTGATTACGCAATTGACAGAGCCCAACGTATCCTAGTAATAATAATATTTAAATTATGTTTACGCTGTGATCCTATTTCACACCAGTGCTATGTTGGTCAGCCCATGTTTATCGGAGTCAAAATGATTTTTTATTATTTTTGCTGTTTTTTCTCGATACAGGCGACTCAAAATTGTAAAATATCTACCCTATAGGGTTAGTACAGTAGATGATATTGCAAAACTAAAAACTAGGGATATATCCCTAGTTTTTTCCTGGCAAAAAGTTTCGCTAAATACTTAGAATTCTAATAATATGGCTAAAATTTATTAGATTTTAAAAGACGCTTCGTACAATTTACTCAAAGCCTTTGTCTATTATCTTAAAGGAATTCATTTAATCGATATCGTTTTCATTTAAACTTCTTTATCACCAGGTCCCTCACCCGAAAACCTGAACTGGGTATATCTGTCGGGAGTTTCAAACATGGCATGTCTGGTGGCATTCGGTGGCAGCAGCATCATCCAGGACTCTACCATCTGCGCCGGCGGCTACAACGTCACCAGCCAGTCTACCTGCCAGGTACCTTTCAGCTTAAAAAAAAACTTGAGGAAAAGTGTGTAAAACGCGGGGAAGACAATGACAACCCCAATTAACACATTCACAATCCAGTGCCGCTGTGGCACCCAAGTGCCTATCCAAGGACACGCTTCCTTTGTTGGGTCACATAACAATAGATTTTAAATTAGTTGGACTTGTGAAGTTGTTAAACAATTTTATAGGGAAACTGTGGACGCGTTAAATATGCCACGACATTCGTTCTATGTGGTTATTTCCTTAGAATGATCACGACCCTCTGATGAGGGTCTTCTTATTCTTCTTTCTTAGAAAAAATACAAAAGATCCCGAAAGAAAAGATTGATATGAGGAACACAGCTAAGCAAAAATACAAAAGATCCCAAAGCAAATTGTCAAAGTGCCATTGAGGTGCTCCTAACCATTTCCTAACTGTAACAATGGCGTTCCCCACTTTTTCGTCATCATTAAATAATTTCCTGTTTATTTCGTCAATACTAAATCTAACATTTGAAAACAATTTCATATTTTGGAATCCCATCTAAAAGTGTCGCGTCCCGTGACACTGGCGCCCAACGTGGGGCCGGTAGGTCAGGAATGACCTCGATTGTTCCATAATTTTTTTCCCCTACATTTTCTCAGATTTCCCTGGCTCCCACACTAGGATAACCTGTGTTGTGGGGGCTAGTCTCTTCCGTGTTCTGTGTTCATAGTTCATTCATCATGTTCCAGGGAGACAGTGGGGGCCCCCTCGTCGTGATAGATGTTGACGGACAAGAATCCCAAGTCGGGATCTCATCCTTCGTTTCCTCAACTGGATGCCACACTGACTTCCCAGCTGGTAATAAAATAAATACTTTCACACCTTGGTTAGTATAGTTAGCCAATTTACTGTCAGAATTGGTCAGACCGCTCGTAGGTCTCTGACATTACCTAACGACTGCTGTCGATCGACAACAATCGACTATTCAACCTGCACTGCGAGACACGAAGGGTCTCAGGTGAAATATGCCACTAGCTAACGTGACTAACGATCACCCATCCTGGTTCTGACATTGCCCAATATGGCTTAACATACATGACCATGCTCGCAGCCAGGCTATGAGGTTCTAATTCAGCCGCTGATATATTCAAAAATAAATTGTTCATTTCTGAATATTAAATAACAGTAACAATCCATGGGCTTAACCTTGTTTATAATTGTGACCCTTGATTCTAATATTAAGAACTCTAATCCAGGTTTCTGCCGCCCTGGTCACTACCATTCTTGGTACCGCGAGGTGACCGGTATCAACTTCGACTGGGACCCAGAAGAATCTAGTGAAAGCGAAGAAGATCCAGCCACTTCTGAAGAATCTAGTGAAAGCGTAGAAGAGCCAGAGCCAGATACAGATGAGGAATCTGATGAAAGCGTAGAAGAGCCACAGCCAGATACAGATGAGGAATCTGGTGACGGTGACGGTGAAGGAGAAGGTGAAGGTGAAGGAGAGGGTGAAGGTTTCTTTGGCAGATTTGCACACTTGTGGAGGTCAGCTTAATTGCAACAACCGTAAATAACACGTCTTTTGTACTTTTTGTGTTAATAAATGAATTTACTTGGCAATAGACATTAGCAATTTAATTAGAAAAAGGGTGAAAAATAAAATTAAACATAAAATGGAAGATTAGACACACCAAGATGGGCAATTCGAAATCCCACTCACAACATTCAAATTCCCCATTTCACAATGTACACCGCAGAGCAAGTATGGAAAATGATGCCGGTGAAAAAAAAAAAAATATGTTACGTGTATTGATGCATATAACAAAATACTACAAAAGTAAAAACTTTCTGTTTAGTGTTCGAAAAAAAAAGATAAGTTAAAATTCACCTGATAGGAATTTTCATACATAATTATATGGAGAAAAAAATAAAAGTGTCCTGTTTCAAACGAAAAAGAAATATGCTTTAGAAACCAAAATTATAAACAATATCTCCATAGAAACTGAAATGACATTGTCTATAGGTTCTAAATTATGAAGCTTTAAAACAAATGCCAAACCCTGTTATTTTGTATATGCAACATTTTTTTTTTCTCATCGGCATTTTTTTTCATACTTGCTCTGCGGTGTACTTTTGATCGCAGATCCACTGCGATCATTAAGTAAGTAAGTGAGTAAATTTACCTATATTGATATCAACTGTCACAGAAGCACCAACAGAAACTGTAGGCTAACCTAACATGTGCGAGGAACTATTACCTAACATGGTAATAGTTCCTCGCACTTGTAATTAAGAGTAAGTTAGTCACCTAGCCAGATTCCCCAGGGATTCGAGTTACTGATCATCAGCTAAGTTCATAGAGGTGTAATTAGCAGACATCTAGAAATTACACGCATTAGGAAAACAGACAAAACTTTTGTAAACTACGCTAAATATCTAGAATCTAGAGTCTAGATAGTCGAAAGAACTCAAAGTTAACAGAATTGTAATAGCTAGACAGATCAATAATTAATATGCAAATTATACCTACCTATTTTAAGTTATACTACTACTACCATACAGGCTACTAAAATCTATAAACAACCATAACGTTTAGTTATACAAGCATAAGTTTTTGAAGCGGCACTCCGTACGCATTTTAGATATTTTTCAGTGTGGACATTTTTCAATTTGGATCTACCCAACCATTTCTCCTTTACATAAAACGAGGTAAATGGGCTATTTGTTGATGCAGAAATCGTCTAGACTACTTGTCTAAGCTCACACAAAGGCGACGGGGTCTTTACGTCAGCCGACTGCCTGTCAGAAGTTTAATTATTATGTTCTAGTCACAAAGAAATAAAAATAGGCGCATGTTGTATGCGCCGTATTGCAGTGGCTGGATAGAGCGCATGCGCCGTGGGGTTGCTAGAGTGGCAGTTGATTTACCCTGAACATATTATAAATTCGATATGCATGACTGTGCCTTTGCTAGAATAATAAAATAGAATATTTCTCACATAATTTGGCGCTGAACAAGGCAAGATCCATCAAAATCTGTGTCCATTTTTTATAGGGGCATTTTCATTGCTACTAGATTTTTTTTAATATTCCGCCATTATTTAACGCAGTCAATAAGGTAAGAAATTACTTTCATTTTCTATGATCGCATCGTCGAGACGAGAACGTTACGATTCCTGTATTGAACCTTACGAATTAGAAATCGTAACTAGCTTCTTTTCTTTACAGATAACATCAACGGCTTAATGTTATGTTCCTCATGCGACAATTGGCTGTCATGGTTTCTTACAACACATAAAAAACAAAACATAAAAACTAAAAAATAATCAATCAACTGCAACTGCGTGCAGTGAGCATGCGTGAAACGACGAATGACTGTACCTCTACAGTCGTTCGTCTTCTCTTGCTTCCTCAAGCAAGAGAAGTTTGCCAAGACAGAGATTCGTGGCGCCAATCTCTCTGTGTACACCGCAAGCGGGACATAGCATGAAGTTATGTGTATGTAGGTAAAAAAATTAATAACAACTTGAAAACCGGGAAGCTCTTTAACCCAGGCAACACCGAGGAAAAATTGGCGCGCGCGCGAAACGCTCCCCCAAAGCAACATGGCGATCGCTCTGAGAGCTCGCCTCGCGTCCACTTAAACGAAAAGGGACCTCGCCGACGCCATTCTCGCACAATAAATAAACCAGTGCTGTGTGTAAAATGTTATAGTGTACCATTTGCAGTGTGAAAAGGATTTCTAGTGCGCCATTGCGTCAATTGTGTTGCATGAGTGAATCCGATGGCTTGGGGAGTGTGCGGGATGATGGACGCGACTCACCTGGCAGCACGGATCAGCTAACGTTAGTATTCCTCGAAAATATAGATAATAAGTTCTTCTCCATTGATTTTTCCCGGAAATTCGGGAAGAAAGGAGGAGAAAGAAAGTGGGTTGAAAATAATCTATAAGTTCCTAATGTAGATGGAGGACCAATGTTGGCATTTTGCGAGTTTACCGATTGGGTATGGTATAAAAGAAAATTTGAGCACCGGTTGAATTGCCAAGTCTGTCATAATGTCATTATAATTATCAACGTCGTAGATTCTTGAATAGGAGGAAACCCATTTAAATTGTAGCCATAAATAAAATGCTGCGTGTTTGCCAGTCTACAGCTGTTTCCTTGGATCATCAAATCAAATAAAAATAAGGGAAATAGAGCAATATGAAACACTATTTGCTTATTCTATTATACGCATGGGACGGCCGATATACACGGAAGTCGACTTTAACGCCCCCACTGTTGAGGAACAAAGGGGAAGGGGCAGTGTGGGAAAATTCGTCCCATATCTTATAGCCACTATTCTAATCCGTCCCATACAGTTCCGTGTACGGATTATAATATATAAGAATAAGAATAGTTTATTTCTGCGGTAAGATTACAATGGATTCCATAGTCCATGCACCAGTAGGAACTTAAGCATATGTTATATTAAACTAAATAAAATTAGTGAGCGACCAGTTAGTTTACAATAAACTCCGAACTAGAAGTTCCTGTATCGCGGAGGACAGCTCATCATATCTACCGGGCTATCGGTTTACCGCCACTGGTGAAGGGCATGAAGCGACTAATCTGAGTAACTTGCGCTGGTAGTAGGAACCCTTCAGGTGACTGGGGAGCACCCGGCTACGTAAAGTCTGTCGTCAAATGTCTTCGCTTCGGCGTTAATGTGTTTCGGCAGTGTTTTTAGAAGAGCCAGTATTCTTATCTTCTTATCTTATGATAGGGGGCCGGGAATCACCCAGCGGCACTTCGACCCTTGAGGATCTTTTGTACCTACCAGCCAGTATTACTTATCATTTTCATTTTATTCATTCGGCGAGTTCAGGTTGATGCGCCGAGGTTCTGGAACAAACTTCCTGTCGACGTGAGGAATTCGCCTTCTCTGCCTTCTTTTACAAATGCTCTCAAAAACCACTTTAGTCACGTTTAGACTTTGATTTGAATTATTATGTTATTTGTATGTAAGTATTAAATTAGTGTATATAATTATATTAGTATATGTATACGTATATATAATATAACAAATTCTATATATCATTATAATTGTTGAGTATGTATTTTATTTATCACTTCTAAGTCATTTTCCTCATGGCTGAGGGTCGTGATCATTCTAAGAAATAATCACATAGAACGACTCTCGTGGCAGATTTAATGGGGTGGTTTGCCATTGCCTTCCCCATTTCACACACTGGTTATCTCAGTGTGCAGGTTTCCTAACGATGTTTTCTTCACCGTCAGAGCAGTCGGTAAATGTGCGTAAGTCTTTCGAATAAAAGGTAAAACTCATTGGTACATGGTATTGCCCGGGTTCGAACTCGGACCCCCCGCATGGGAGTCCGACGTCCTAGCCACGACGCCACCGACGCTCTAAAATTTTATTTATCTACTATATCATTATTGTAATTTGTTTATATTGATTTATTGTACTCCATACCTTTACCCATCATAAAAGTAGTCTAAACTCTCATAAATCAAAGGTTGGCTGGAAGAGATCCCTATGGGATAAGCTCGCCTTTGTACATATTTGTAGGAACGCGCTATGTGCACACATGGATAGAAACATGAATGACGTAATGTCAGTAGTATGAAATGGAAAAGGGAAGATCTTCCACTAGGCGGGGTGTTGTGCCTAGTAACCAAATATCCTGGTCCAACTATGAATGTTTCGAACTCGTATATATACGAAGTCCCAGGAAAATTTCGATAGCGCGTTCTACAACGATGTGAGTAGGTACTAAACGTAGTGGCGCGCATGCCGTGCGTGGCCACATATTTTAATGTTTTTTTTTATTTTCTGTGTATTTTATATTAGTACAATAAAGAGACTACAGACAAACATACTTACTAAGCCCGTGTGCGACCCATCATCAGGTGTGAGATTGAAACGCGAATCACGTCGTAAATAAAAAACCTTAACGCCCCCACTGTTGGGGCACTAAACATCCCCAAAATGCCCTACCCCTTTTTATTGGTCGAAACCGACAACAACACAGCCCTATTCAGAACTATATAGTAATAAAGCAGAGTTAATTAAACGTTTTATGCTGAATTTGACACTAATTAGGAAACGTTTCGGTATTTGCCTATAGTTGGCTCCCACGGGCAACTTGAACCACCGAGGCAAATCATAATTATTATTTATCCGTTAACTTACAGAGGTATTTTATTATAATATACTCGTACGTATACTGACGTAATTATATACCATTGGCTGTTTATTCGACACATTCATTCGATTGCCAAGTAATCATAACTTTAACGTATTGCGGCAGGGTTCCACAGGGTATAGCTTGATCATCAAGCTATCCACACAAACCTTTCAAAAATCCAAAGATTAGTGGTAGAACATTGCAGGATTATCGAAGGTTTTTGACAGATGGTATACTACAGCTTGTGGTCGACTGTACAGTGTCTCATTTTAATTGTTTTTATTAACAATAAAGTGTTAATAATAATAAATAATAACGTGCCGTTTCGTGCCGGCCATAAAGAATAAAATCCCAACATTTTCTAGGGAAAAAATATATAGGAAAGGTTTTTTGTGAGTTTTGACTTTCTAGCACTCTTATCTCATTGGTCACATAGACTCTTTTCATTCTTATAAGAAACAGGATCGATTGACACCATAAAAAAGTGAGAACTGCCCTTTTTCGTTGGCGTAATGTATTTCCATCTCCCCCCGATAGCTGTCATTTCCTTAAATAATTTACATTTTTTTTTCTTTCATCGCAATGAATCCTGAACCCTGTTAGTGGAGTAGAAAGAATGGACCGAAATATTTCAATGGGAAATAATTATTTTTACAACTTTCCACCGTTCAAAAATAATTCGTTGTTTATTTCGGTCTCAAAAGAACTAACTCAAAGAAGTAACTCATGTGACCGGAATTTCCGGTTCGATTCACTGGGTTTGACTCACTGAAAATGTTCCTGGATGGTTCCAGGTATTTTAAATGAGTAAATTTTAGGGAAGTGACACTATTTTTGAAATACGCAAGATGTGGCAAAAAATTGGAAAATACATACGAGTATATAGCTATAGGAACCTATAAACCTGAATTAAATTGTGACGCCAACTCAATTATGATTGTGTCAAACTCTTTAAAACGAAACACAGCAATGCTTGCAGTGCTGCTTCGGTAGAGATAGAAAAAAGGGTGGTACATGGATGGTACCTAATCAAGAGGACATTACACAACCTACCGCCAACAAATAATAGACGGAATCACTACGCGCTGACGCGTACTCACTACGTTTACTATAATATACTATATTTATAAAAGGGAGCAATAAGTCCGCCGATAAACTGCTAAGCAGTTTGGCGGTATACATTTATATATTACTGTATTTACTGTAACTGTGTAAAAGTTGAATAAAAAAAAAAAAAAAATCTCGTATAGATGTCAAAGAAGCTTCCTGAAAATTCTGGCTACAGCTCTCGTTCTAGAGCTTATGTTGAAAAGGACAGAGTATGTTTTAGTCGAGCTAGAATTCTTAGGACGTTTCGTGCTGATTGATGATTAGCCACACGTCACCGACATCATCATCATTATTTACACCTGCATGATCGGTATTGATCAACATCGATTATAGACCGTTCAACGTCGATCATTGTGTGCTATTACACCAAACCGATCTGCCACCGATTGAGCGTTGATCGATGAAAATGTTCGACTTTCGGATACGACGAACTAGCACAAGGTTGATCAATGGTCGTTCGACGTGTTTTACAAGCCGCAATCATTGATCAGCTTAAGCTATTACACCTACGGAGTTGACGTAGATTAATGCATCGATGCGACGTCGATCGTGCAGGTGTAATAACACCCTTCCAAAGGGAGGTTTTCTTTTCGTTGTTTTTTGAGTTCGTTTTTGTTCTTATAGATGGCTCTCGCACGTAATGAACTACAGAAAAAATAGTGTTGTCTAGAACTTAATGCAATAACTTCATATTTATGTGGTTTTTTTTTAAATTTTATTTTATTATCTATACTTAATTTTTACCGATACCTAATTTTATTAATTGACAATGCCCATTTACAGCTGCTATTACTGACATTTTTGTAAAAAAAACTGTATTTACCCTTTGACAATGCGACAAGCAGCTAAATTACAATGTAATTATTATTAATTATATTTTAATATGTATTTGACAAAGCCCCTTTACAGCAGCTATTTACTATTTCTACAATTTTAATTATTTGACAATGCCCCTTTACAGAAGCTATTAGTGTTTAAGTATTATTATTTTTAATTATTAGATAGGTACTTATAGGATTAGTTTTATACTGACTGTGGTGCCTCTGGTGCATTGTGCTAACGATCCAGATATTAGTTTGTATACCTACACTACACATTTTAAGTACTGTATACTGACGTGTTTAAGTGTGCTGTAAGTACCAAAAATCGAATTAAATGAAATTAAAATGAAACGAAACACGTAGGGGCGATCTGTCATTGTCAGTCAATAACAATTCACGTGGCACGCGTTCAAATTGTATCTGAAATGAAATAAATACGTAGATAAAAAGGGATAAAACATATTTTTCTATAGCGCGATCTCCCTCCCACTAAAGGCTCTCGCGGAACTTTAAAACGTTGACAGTTTTACGGCTCTGGCTACCAGCCTTATTGACATTAAAAAAATGACCCCTTCATAGAGCGCCATCTAGCGAACCTCTTGGAACCAATCGGAAAACCTCTCATTCCTCTCATTGTCCTATTTACTGACAGTGGGTCAGCACGGCACGTTCTTGGCTTCCCTCCAGATAACCACGCCGATGTATTGCCGACGCGTCCATTCTCCATACGTAAAATAGTTGCTGTTTCGTAAGACAGGTCACATTTGGTATAATAGGATAGGTTATTTAGAATGCTGGAGAAAAATGCTCCGAATTCCGTGGACAGCACATCGTACCAACGTATCCATTATACTCAAAATCACCTCACGACTGTCCTCCGAGTGCCTTCGTAGAATTGTCGAGTACTTCGGTCACATTTGCCAGAAAAGACAGTGACAACTGAGAAGGCCTGAGGACGTAGTCCGATGCGCTGGTCCGACCAAAACCGCACCACCCTTGACTCTACAGTTCACGATGCTCTCCACACCGCCGGGGACAGAAATAAATGGAGGAAGATCATCCGCCAGAAGGTGATACCTAAAGGTGGTCACGGCCCTCAGCATTGAGGATTACGACGCGAGGAGGAGTATTTAGAAAGGATAGATGATAGAGCACTGTCTGCACTGAACTTTGTTTGAGTTGGTGTCATAGGTTTTCGTCCACCAGAAGGAACAGAAATTCCTCGTGGTTACACTGGTGTAACAAACTGGTCTGAACCAAGAGTCCGTCTCCGATGGATTATAGATTAGACTTAAATAACGGTATTTTTATTGTATTATATTAATTACTAATTAATAAAATACAATAAAAATACCGTGAAACAGTATTTTATATAAGTCTAATCAAAATACACAAGTTTCACGAAAAAATGACCACTGTAAACCGTTTTTAAACAGTAAAATAGGACGAACACGCCATGATAGCATGAACGTTCAACATATTTACTTAAACATGTGAAACATGTTTTCGCCAAACTGCAATAGATGTTCCTTTAATTTCTTTTTTAATGTAATTGATCTAAATTCGGGATATTTTATGCATACAGAAAAACTATTCATAATAAGCGTAATAAGTGCATTGGTCATAGTAGTTAACTGCTCTTGGTATACACCATCAATGCTCCCTTACTGACATTTCTAGTTAAGTAACTGTGGCATAATAATTTCCATAATAGCCATGTGCCGGTAATTACGCTGCCTCTCTTACCCTTCAATTTAATTTAATTTAATTTATTTATTAGGTAAACACAACAGATTACAACCATAGAAATTACAGAAAAATCAATATAAAGTTATGAGCTAGGTCGTAACCCTTAGCGAATACAAACCGAATACAATGCATTGCATTGCAACTTTGTAGCATAAATGGGTAAAACGGTGAGAGAAGAGAGAGAGAGAGAAGCTGACTCTACATAGAGTCATACCACCTTGTACAGTGGACGACACATCAGGCCTTTACCCTTTAGTACTTTATGTAAAAATGGTTATTATAAAATAAATGACTACTTAAATGATAAAGAGACTTGGTCCTAAATTCAGCTCCAGCTCTGCACATTGTGTATATGATTGTATTCATAATTACTGTGAGATATTTATTTCAAAAGATGTGCTGCTGAAAGTTTCTTGCGCCGCTTCTTTGCTTTCAGCTATAGCACCTTACGAAGCGGTGGTAAAGTAAAAATTGTGAGATATTTATTTCAAAAGATGTGCTGCTGAAAGTTTCTTGCGCCGCTTCTTTGCTTTCAGCTATAGCACCTTACGAAGCGGTGGCAGAGTAAAAAAATGACGTTGTAAAAATGTACTATAAGGTTGCTTGCTTATCGTATGGTTAGTGGCCAACCTATTTGTTAGAGTTGTTCAGGCCGCTCGTAGGCCTCTGACATGGCTTAACGACTGCTGTCGAACGACAACAACCGGGACCGACTGCTTAACGTGCTCTCCGAGGCACGGCGAAGCTCAGATGAAATAAGCCACAAGCTGTCACCCATCCTGGTACAGACCGCGCCAACGTTGCTTAACCTGTACGATCACTTTCGGACCGTGCTCGCAACTAGGCTACGAGCTCCTCAATCCTCCTCAACTATAAGGTACTTACAATAAAAACATTTTGATTTGATATGTGTCTTCCACTGTACAGTGGCCAACGCTTTACCTTAATTCATTATGCGCGAATGTCAAAAAGTCTTACCAGAAACGTATTGCGGCAGGGTTCCACGATGGATTCCACTGTACATCTTTTGCTTCAATGGGTGATTTCGTTATACAATGTACACAGGAAGCTATAATTCGAGTAGGTATCTGTCTGTCGTAAAACAATCGCGTAATCGTAGGCGGCACTACGCAGCTCTCGGTCAAGGGTGGGTGTTGGCATACGTATTTATAGATCACTTTACCGGCAAGGTTAGCTGATAATTCTAGAAAAAAACACTAGTATAGAACAGCCGAAGTGATATTGTAAAATATATTTGGACTGTGGATTTTCTTTTTCTTTAATGAATGGCCGCTGCTAGTGATTTACACTGCAATTTGGCCAATAACCGTGTTGGAATCTTGAAAATAATCGAACGTTTTGGCGTCTATTTTGAAGAAAAAAACAGTTTACAGTTTCAGATTAAGGGAGAGTCGTGTGCACTAGGAATGCCTAGTGTCTTGCATTCCAAGTGCAATTGTGTGGATCTATATGTAGTATTTCACTCCCATTTCATTGTCTTATATAACGTTCAGTTACGGACGATTTTTAGGTAAAATACACTAGTTTTACGAAAAAATAAGGACTGTGGATTATAATTCATATAGGAAGGCATGGCTGAAGTATGTCATTTGAAAGTCATAAGATAAGTCATAATCACAAATTAGTAATATGCCACAACATCATTCGGTAAAATCGTTACCGAATAACGATCATGTCTACACACTACATAAAATCGATACAACAATAAACCCGGTGTTTTATCTACGTATTTACTAAGCATCATAGTGCATAAAATACCATTAACCATTAAATTATAAGTTAATTAATTAATTAATTATAAATACAATATGTCATGACAAAGTACCTCAGATCTGTTTGGTCCTTACAACTGTCAAAATTCACGTATTCGAATTTGGACTTCAGTCGCGATTTAATTTTTCGATTCGATTCATTTAGAACGAATTTTTTGATGAAAAATGTATCGTGCCAATTGATGCTTTAAACCCACAGAGTACTAAATATTATGTTGTCTATCCTATTCTACTTGGGAAGCTCATTCCACTTCTTTCCTGTTTTCTACACTTCTTTCCATCAACATAGAACAGAACGCTTCCAAATAGGTATACTATAGACGGTCTGCCATCTCGTGCCATAAGTAATTTAATGTCCTAGCTTGAATGAGTATAATGACCATTCACATTAGTATTAAAATTGGTTTTATTTTAATTTATATTTTATGTAGGTACCTGATATTTTGTAAGCCTTTTAACAGGCTGAATACTGACATTAATCTATTTTAAGACCTTTTACAATATATTCTGACAAATAAAGTATTTCGACTTGATTTGATTTGAAATTTTATATAATGTATTTATTTGTCTCATCTCTGAAAATCAATTCCAAGTGTCCTTGACGCATGGAGAGGAATAAAAGTAAATCACTGGGTTACTGAGTCAGTACCGGCCCAGTGCCAAACTCTAGGAGACCCATTTTACGCTAGAGTCAGACGCCGCCATGTCTGCGAGCTATAAAGCTATATGGACACTATGGTAGACAGGAAAAAGCTTTAGGGGAGGGAGTTACGAGTAAGAAAAATCACGTTTTCATCATGAACGTACTTGGATTTCAGAAAGGGAGCTGCTTAAAAGACATTGCCTGAACGTGGCGCCTTTTTGCATCTATTTTTCGCCCGGCCATTAACCAAGCCTGTTTATTGTAGCTCAGGATAAAGCAACAACCAAAACTTGTTTTTTTAATAGCCTATAGACTGTCCCACTGCTGGGCAAAGGCCTCCCCTTTTTTCCATTTTTCCCTATCCTCGGCGTCCTTATACCATCCTTTTTGGAAGTGGTCGATATCGTCCTATATAACCAAATCTTGTTATGTCATTTTTATTCCTAAACTCAGTCTGACTGAACCGAGTTATTTTATAGCTAATTTAATTACACAATAACTCAAAATAAATTTCAATAAAACAGCACTTGTATTATTAAACTATTAAATTAATGCGAAATGTTATAAAATGTATAATGTATAAAGTATAATGTATTGTTATAAAGGCTAGAAGTATATAATGTAACGTGAAGTAAAATCAACAGAAACCAACTTAAATCGGGTGAAAACAACTAAAATCGACTGTGACATGGAAATAAAATTAGTTTATTAATCTCAACTAACATCAGAGATATTAATGGTTAAAGTTAGTTTTGGACAGATGCTCCGTCCCTTTCTAGCAAAACAGTCATTTATGCCAGGACCTGCTTGTATGGCGCTAGAGAACAGTTACGTCATAAAACTTATTGCCGTTTCTTTCTACCGTTCAGATTTTTGATTGCCTGTAGCTATTTTATTTTTCAACGAATTTTAATTCTGTTTTCACATTTCACATCATATATTTTTTCATTTCACTCCCCACCACAGCGCCCACGACACAGGATTACCTAGTGTGGGTGCTAATCGTAGGCTCGGTATTAGGATGTATGTTTTTTATTAATTTTTTTGTAGTATTCATTGTACCTTTCCGTTGTATAGTGTTGTCATTAAATAAATTTATTTATTATTTTATTATTATTTATTATTTGACCTTGTTTTCACATTTGATTCATGACTATTTCTGAATGCATTTAATACTTGGAAACTATTATTCAAAATCCTCTCCAAAAATGTTTGACGGACTAATTTTGCTATTTTTTCGAAGTAATTTTGTATTTTCCCTCCCCTTCCCCTCTCCAACAGAAAAGAGCTGAATATATCTGTAATAATAAAACCTAAAGAATTTATTTCTAGAAAATAAAAACACGAGTCAACTGTCAACAGCGCGAGGCAAAAGGATAATGTATTATTAAACACGTTCGCATTCTATTTCGGCCGTATAGCATAGGTTATTACTGTACAAAGCCTATTGTAAAGTAAAAGTAAAGTAAAATACACTTTATTGCACAAATAGAAAACAACAAGTAAGAGATAGAAAAAGAAATAGTGAAGTAGAATTTAGGCGACCTTGGTGCTAAGAGCGATCTCTTCCAGGCAACCTTTGGGCAGAGAAAATGATTTCGAGAAGAAAAGAGAAAGAGGTAGTAGGTGTGCATTATGAAAAAACGTTATATAATATAATTTTATTTACAACAATAATATATAAATACAAAGGTAATTAATTACCATACTATACTTACTAAGAAATAGATAATGATAAACATACATAAAATAATACATAGACTTCATAAACTAAAATATATAATGAGTATATAACATACACGAAGAATAACAACCAGGGTAGATAAAAGGAAAGGACGGGTTTAAAGAGGTAGGAAACAAAGTTCGAGAAAGGAGGCTTCACTTGCCTTTTAAAGATCTCCAAAGATTTTGCGAGTGTGATAGGAACTGGCAAGGAGTTCCACAGCTGTATGTAGGCTGTGGAACATACGCGTTTGTTGGGCGATTACAGGGCGAATACGTTGACCAATACGACCGTAACGTCTTGTTTACTGAAACAGCCGAAGGGCGCAAATCAGTTACCTACATACTACCCTCATATAAAGTGATATCACTATCGCAGGGGCGAAGCTAGGGAAGACCGCGCCCCACACGAAGGGATCAGGAGATCGATTCCACTAAATACAACGTAACTAAATAGAATCTAAACTGCATCGTTATGACGTGTTTCGTATTCTACTATCCACTAACGATCCAATTTCAGTTAATCGAACAGTAACGTATTTGTGCATTCTAATAAAACGTTTATACTGAATCGCAGTTGAAAGGTAACAAAACGCTTCAACTATCAAATATAACGATCCAACATAAGTTCCTCCCGAGGTACTTTTGCCCGTACGATAGTAAATCGAAAGGTGGCAGTGCTAGAGTTATGCGTCAGCAGAATGCGATTTGGTGTCCAAATAGAATTGGAATGAAAACTAAATTGAAATTGGATAGAAATAGAACTACAAACGTTGTAATTTAGGCAAATTGGGCCCCTGTACTTAAACCAGTCTATATTTATCTATAAGTATTATTATATATCATCACACACACTAGACTGAATTCATGCGACTATTATTAATTAGGCAATTTAGTACAGATTTCTGTTTACAGGCTGTAAGTCGCACTGAATTCATTTACAATTGACTGAATTCAATCAAGTGTAAATAATCCCTTTTTCCCCTCCAACACTCAAGAAATTAATAGTTGTAAAGTGGGCTGCTTGAGTGGGCCAGACTACCCCTAAAAAAATTGAGTTGTAAACTCGTCCCGGCTGATAAATAAATAAAGGTCAATTTCAATTATAACACGGAGAAATAGCGATAATGATGATGATGATAATGATGGTGGTGATGATGATGGCCATGATGATGATGGTGATGGCTGTGATTAGGCCTCTCTTTTATAGCATTGCATCTTTAAATAGCATACAGTCTATTGCACACAAGTAGTACAAAAAGTAGAGTGCGGGTATCGTATTATAATTCTTTTTGTCAAGGCCCTGAGCCCTGAGTCCATTATTTAAGGTCACCCCCTGGGTTTTACGAGCTTACGATACTGTCAGTGTCACCCCCTGTAAAAGTTAATTAAGGGTGGACTCCCTACCTACCCGGCACGTAATACACACACATATTTATTTCATTTCTAGGGGGAAAGCTTGCCCTTATAAGATATTATAGTATACCTAAATATTATTTGGCGCGTCGGTGGCCTTGTGGTTGGGACGCCGGACTCCCATGCGGGAGGTCCGGGTTCGAAACCATGAAATGCCATGTACCAATGAGTTTTTCCTATTTTTTCGAAGACTTACGTACATTTACCGACTGCTCTAACGGTGAAGGAAAACATCGTGAGGAAATTAAAAGATTTTAAAGGCGTGTGAAATCCACCAATCAGCACTGGGCCCGCTCGGTGGATCATGGCCCGTACCCCCTTGTGCAAGGGAGGCCTGTGCCCCAGCAGTGGGGACATTAATAGGCTGATGATGATGAAATATTATTATAGAAACTACAGATAGGTAAAGTTCCGAATTGACCCCAGTTGATCTTAGTTTGTAAATAATGACATTCTATTATTAAGTGATATTTAACGTTGCTAAAATTAGCCCTACCTTTTCATCTAAATCGGTAATTCCTAGAGTTTGCCAAGGGATCGCCTTCGGAATTACGATCAACCCCTAAATGTCAACGAAGTGGACCTACTCTTTATGGTTGACAAATATACACACCCCTTACTCAAGGCTGGCTTGATTATCGATCCGTTCTATATTAAAGGGTTTTCGATGTGCTGTTAATTTGGAGGACTTGGATGAAGGCTCTCTTACCCTTCAGACTGAAACAGCAATGCGAGCATTGCTTCTTTGCGGCAGAAGTAAGTAAAAGGGTGGTACCACCACAGTCTGATTCTGCACAGAATCATACCATGTTTATGTTATTATCGTATTTTTAATTTAATAGCGTTTTCAGAAGTTGTAGAACGGGGTCGGGAAGATTTAGGTATATACTCGTAGATTTAGATCTATGTTTTTAGATTCATGGTGCGCCTTGGAAGAGGTATTTCTTTGTTCAACAGTGACCCTAGGAACTGTTGATCTTATCTTATCTTATGATAGGGAGCCGGGAATAACCCAACGGCACTTCGACCCTTGAGGATCTTGTGTGCCTACCCCATTTTACACACTGGTCATGTGTGCAGGTTTCCTTCACCGTTAGAGCAGTCGGTAAATGTACGTAAGTCTTAGAAAAATACGAAAAAGTAGTTGGTACATGTCACAGCACGGTTTCGAACCCGGACCTCCCGCATGGGAGTCCGGTGCCCTATAGCCACTGTGCCACCGACACTCTCACAATCCAATGCCAGAGTAAATATATAGGTATAAGCACCTAGTTGACTGCATAGAGTCATACCACCTTCAAGTCCCACCCTCAGCACCCAAAACTTCTCGCCAATCCCGACGCTTCTTGTAATCCTGAACATCTTTCACCATAGCCGTTTTTATATGCGCCGCAGTGCCTCAGTGACCTTTGTACTATCGATTTTGTGAACCAGCTGTGGGCCGCGAGGCTTGCGTCAGCCGCCTGTTGACATGCGAAAAGGTGTAATGTGTTTGTCCTGTATCGTACCCTCGTCTAGGGGTACCTGGGTACCCTCGTCTAGACTCCAGCTAGAGCTTGAGGTACCCGGGAACCCTTGTCTGGTTGTTTGTCACTGTCACGATTGCCGGCCTGCCAGTCTGAAATTAAGAATCAAACGGAATTTTTTAATTATTAAAAAGAGGTATGTATATTGAGCTAGACTCTGTGAAACCCTGTCGCAATAAGCTTTGTTATGATATCTTGATAATCCACAAATGATTATGTCAAATAAGTTAAAGCGAATTTTCAATGTTAAGTCAATTTTCAATTTTTTCAAATTTTTTTCAATTTTAAATTTTTAATTATTTAGTTTTTATTAAATAATTTTGCACTGTTCCCTTGATGATCACAAAAGACAGAGAGTGATGACTTATTTGTATGTGCCAGAACGAAAGGGAAGGTTTGACGTGTGCGTTTAGTTTAACTATAATATTTATAATCTATGCTGCGTTTCGCACAGCGACAAAGTACAGAAATCGGACTACTAGCGCCTGAATTTCAAAATCTTTGGGTTCCTACATGTTTTGGTCACTCTGCACTTTTGCCTAGGGTTCACTATGAATCTATTAATTCCTGATAAATGATACAATATCGAATAAAATCCTTCTAACCCTAAACAAGAGTTTTCATCCTTTTTTCCGGCCCCTATTTTTAACAGAGCGTCGGTGGCATCGTGGCTAGGACGTCGGACTCCCATGCGGGAAGTCCCAGTTCGAAACCACACAATGTCATGTACCGATGAGTTTTTCGTTTTTTTCGAAAGACTTACGTACATTAACCGACTGCTCTGACGGTGAAAGAAACAATCGTGAGGAAACCTGCACACTGATCTCAGGTTATCTAACCAGTGTGTGAAATGGGGAAGGCAATGGCAAACCACCCCATTAAATCTGCCAAGACAGTTGTCGTCGGCCCTCAGTAATGAGGAACACGACTTAGAAGAAGATCTTTGACTGAGCAGACTATTTCTGCCCGAGGTTAAAAAAAAAAAAAAAATTAAAATTTATTTATTTTATTTTATCATAATGAATCTATGTCTCTATATCTATCTTTTAAACTTCTGCAGATCTTTGGCTTCGATTCTGTTTTAAGACATCTCTCGTAATTTAATGAGGTTACTCATATTTATTCCGGTACATAGGAAATGTCGTGTGTACGAGTATTTATTTATAAACGAAACCAAGAAATCATCTTTGGACTTGAACTAAAGACGAGGTCTTTTGGCAATTCTCCCAATTAAATTATTATCACGCAGAAAGTTGTTCAACTCTATTAAATCTATACTCAAACTCATACCATTAATTGCTTTTCATGTGTAACAATTGGTCTTAAAAAATATATATTATGTGATCATACATGAAACCCTGAGTAGGGCACCGCAATATAAAATAAGAGATTATAATAAATTATAATAATAATGAATGCTAACGAGATAAATTAAATTAAAAGTCATTATAAGTTATACATAATTGATTTTATAGTTAAGTATTGGTTTTATCATCAAAAAACTCCTGCAGTGAATAGAAACATTTGTTAAGAAGGTACATCTTTAATCTTTTATTGAATATCGAGTCTTTTCATGTCTATGTCAGTCTTTGAATGAAAAAATTACAAAACGTTCTAGGTATATACCTATGCTAATTTTTTTGGTAATGAAAACTATTTTCCATTGAAGATCTTATCTTATCTTACGATAGGGGGCCGGGAATGACCTAGCGGCAGTTTGACCCTTGAGGATCTTTTGTGTCTACCCCATTTCACACACTGGTCATCAGTGTGCAGGTTTCTTCACGATGTTTTCCTTCACCGTTAGAGCAGCCGGTAAATGTACGTAGGTCTTCGAAAAATACGAAAAACTCATTGGTACATGGCATCGCACGATTTCGAACCCGGACCTCCCGCATGGGAGTCAGGTGTCCTAGCCACTGTGCCACCGACGCTCTCGGATTAGTATTAATCCGAGAGTTAACCGTTGAGCAAGGTAGCCTAAGTCATTCATGCCATGTGCACTGTGGGTTTCGAACCCGGACCTCCCGCTTAGGAGTTCGGTGCCCTATCCACTGTGCCACCGACGCTCTAACTTCCATTGAAGATTATTGTCAATTCAGTAAAATAAGAAAAAAATATTATGAAGCATAAACACCGGCAAAGCAAGTAATTTCCGAAACATCAGGAGGTAAATACTCGTTCAATCTTCAAAAATAAATAATATAAAAGCACCTCCATCTCACAAAATACCCACTTGCTCTTTTGCGTCGTGAAATATTTATTTATTCATCAAACTTTGCAAAAATACTAAACAAGAATACTGGCGCCCGACGTGGGATAAACTTTAAATTCAATCATAAAGATAGATTAAAGAAAATCTAAATTTGTTTGTCGCAAGTTATAAAAAGAATGCGAGACTGCGGCGCAAGCGTCTCCGGATCGAACCCACTTTGAACCATTGTGGTGGACCGATCCCAGCACAGGCGTTTAAGCCTAGTTGGACTGTTGGAGTGATTATTGAATGGTAATGTGTTGTGTTGTATGTGTTGGTTTTCACCTGCCCAGATCACTATGGTCGAAACTGAACCGCCTGAGGGTCGGACAGGGACGATGTGGTGAACTCATGCACAAATGGGGCTTTAGAGCTGACCCCGCGTGCTCCTGCGGGCCCGTGCAAACAATGAGCCACCTAACGGAGGACTGCGAAATATGGGCCATACCAGGAGGAATCGACAGATTACACTTGCTGGACGACATAGCCATAGCATGGCTGAAGTATATTTTGCCTTTGTAAAATAATGGTGTGATTGTGTGATGCTGACGACCGAACGATAAATAAATAATAATTGAATGGTAATGTGTAAAACATGGAATGTAACAACGGGCTGGTTTCCGCAACTCGACATTTTCAGCGCTTATTTTGCGTGTGATGGGAACTACTACTTACTCGAGCCACCCCAACCTCGCCAGAAAGTCCAGCAGTCCTTTTAATGTTCTGTAGGACTTCGGGAAATGATCCTGGGGTGCCAAGGCTATCCGCCCGGTAGGTGGTCACCTCACTGCATTCCAACAGCACGTGGGCGACCGTCTCCTCTGCCTCCATGCATGCTCTGCATAGAGGGCTGTCTGTTATACCTATGTTATGTTTAAAACATTACCAATGTTATTTTAATAAAGAATAAATAAAAACTCTCGGTTCAGGCTCTCTTTAGGCCATGTTAGCGTTCTAAAACGGCCTGAACAAGAACAACGACAAAAGGAAGATTAAAATGAATAACTATTGTTCACAATAAAGATTCATACTTATGTATATAAATTTTATGAAACGATCTATTTCTATTTGGCGCCCAACATGGGACAATCAGTTTAAAAGGTTAATAATATGCCATGTTAGTTAGATCTATGTTTAGAAATAGAACTCTCCATCCTCATAATTCTATGAGGTTGAAATGGTGGATCTTGTGTATCTCTTTTGGTGTTTGTAGAATTTACTGAACAATAAATGAAAAAAAATATGGCTTTGTCTGGCCCATTCCCATATACGTTCAGACGCGAATTATAACATAAGATTGTGCACTTGTTTCCCTGGGAAATATGAAAAGCGTTTCGGGCTCTAGAAATGCGAAAGAGATTTCGCATTTCGTAAAATTTTTCAGGTCGCATACCTAAACGACTTTATACAACTAGCATTTAAATTCTTACCAATGTTTGGGTGCATAAGGAATTTCTTTGACCCAATTCTGAATATCTACTACTAAATTTTGTAGAATTAAAATATTTTGAGGTGGTCTCATACAAGGGAGTCGATAAAAAAAAGTTTTGTACCTCGTTTATAAGTAATAATAATTACTGACAGTCTGCAATGTCCCGCACTTAATTATTTCTAAAAAAGAAACGTGGGGTGGTTACACAATAGAAAAATTCAGAAAGGAAGGAGAATTTGTAATTAATATTTATGAGTCACGCATGTTCAATCTTTATGGGGTTTAATTTTATATTCAGTAGAGGTTATATTTTATTGAAACAGAATTAAAAATATTGACAAAATTAGTGTTTATAAAAAAATAAAAAATAAAATAAAAATTTATTAATGCAGACAGTATCTTTTACATTTTCTCAGATTCCCCTGGCTCCCACACTAGGATACCCTGTGTTGTGGGGGCTAGTCTCTTCCGATATATTTTAATACTATTTTAGTTACCCAAAAAAAAATCTGGATCGCTGTATAACAATTTTTTTTAATCTAAAACCTTTTTTTCACGTTTTGTTGTTCCGTTTAATCAATCTAATTTGAATAAAAAAACATTAAAAGCTTACGCCGCGCCGCACCTTGGATGTTTCCGGAGTAAATCTGACAGTGAGTGTCGGCCATTTTGGACACTGCCACGCAATCATTATCGATTTCTTTGTACTACCCTAATCGGGTTAACTAAAAACGCTGTTGTTTATATTACCCTCAGATACAGAGACCTTTAATTATAGTATTTCAATAATTTTGAATTTTGGTATAGAATAGTGGAAAAGTATCCGGATGTAATTGTAATTGTTTTAATATTATTATTTATTTGAAATACCTGAATGTGTAAACGAAACCGGTCGTAATTAATAAAATACAATAAAAACCCGTGAAACAGTATATTATTTAAGTCTAATTATGTACTACAAGTTTCACCAAGTACCAACAACCGCAAGTATTTACCACTTATATAATTATCTATTAACAATATTATACATAATGTACAATAAATCCAACAGTATTTTGTTCATGTTATGTAATATACATATATAATTTAATATATTATAGGTACTTATAAAGTTTGGAACAGCCTGCCGGCGTCTGTATTTCCCGAAACCTACAACCTTGGGATCTTCAAGGCCAGAGTGAATAGGCATTTACTGGACCCGCATGCACCATCGTCGACCTCATCGTCGCTTACCATCAGGCGAGATCGAGGTCAAATGCGGGTTTAGAAGTAAATAAAAAAATAAAAAACTTATAAAGTTTATTATCTTATGTTACTTTTATTAAAATAATTAGTAATAAATATTACTAATTATCTCTATCTAGGATGTTATATGCAATATATTTTCTAATTATATTAGTCCAAGATCTATTAGCCATCTCTTGACTAGTTTCTTTTTCATCTTTTCTGATCATTTTTTTATATTTTCAGGTATTTTATAGTATCTTCTTTATTTTTCGGAAATTCCCAGCATTACACCATCAAAAGTCAAGAGGATCTCCTATAATCGTAAACATGCAGGAATAACGGTAAATTAAAAATTTCATAAACCCCCGTCTTATTATGGTGGAGATCTACATGACTGAAGGATACTTTTTCCTGAAGAATAATATATTTTTTGAGATTTTTTATATTATTATTAAATAAGGAGAGCAGGCGAGCAAACGTTAAGTGGTCACCGTCGCCCATAGACATCTCACCTCACTGTATTAATATTAGAGAGTGTTTGATGCGCTGCTACCTTGAGGACTAAGATGGATTGCCTCATGTGCCGGAAATTACGTGATCTCGTGGTTGAATCCATTGACGGATCTATGTCCGGTTGTGACCATCTTAGTCCATTAACTTCGCAAGTTTACTTCGATCCTTCGGATCACGTCTTTGGATCTATTGATGGATGTTTAATTTGCATGATCACTTTCTGGAACTCAATTCGCCTAAATTACAACGTTTGTAGTTCTATTTCTATCCAATTTCAATTTAGTTTTCGTTCCAATTCTATTTGGACACCAAATCGCATTCTGCTGCACATAACTCTACCACTGCCACCTTTCGATTTACTATCGTACGGGCAAAAGTACCTCGGGAGGAACTCATGTTCGATCGTTATATTTGACAGTTAAAGCGTTTTGTTACCGTTCAACTGCAATTCAGTATAAACTAAACGTTTTATTGGAATGCACAAATACGTTACTGTTAGATCGATCGTTGACTCTATCGGAACTTAACGGTAATTGGATCGTTAGTGGATAGTAGCATACGAAACACGTCATAACGTTGCAGTTTAGATTCTATTTAGTTACGTTGTATTTAGTGGAATCGATCTCCTGATCATCATCGTATCTACACGTATAATTCGTGACAGAACTATATTTCCAACTGCCAAAAGATCAAAGCCACTTAAACATTAACAAAACGCTATCTGCGAACATTAATCAGTTACTTCACATAAACATGCCAAATTGAATACTATTTTATTTACCACTACCGTCATTTAGTAGCTAGATTAAAGAGCATAACATAAACGAACGTCATAATAGCTGTGGAATGACATAGGCCGCCTTACTCAACGGTTCACTCTCGGATTAACACTAACCCGAAAGCATCGGTGGCACAGTGGCTAAGACACCTGACTCCCATGCGGGAGGTCCGGGTTCGAAATCGTGCAATGCCATGTACCAATGAGTTTTTCGTATTTTTCGAAAACTTACGTACATTTACCGACTGCTCTAACGGTGAAGGAAAACATCGTAAGGAAACCTGCACACTGAGATGACCAGTGTGTAAAATGGGGTAGGCACAAAAGATCCTCAAGGGTCGAAGTGCCGCTGGGTTATTCCCGGCCCCCTATGATAAGATAAGATCACAAGAACCCGAGGTTAACTTTGTAAAAAACATAGATTTCAATTTCAATTTATTTTATTTACACATACACAAGTAGGTACAGGTATGAGATAGGTATATGAAGATGTAACCTGACTCAGGACTCAAAAGATGCACTCACTCACCCTTATTTAATGTCTGGCTATCTGACTCCGAACTTGGTTTCCCTGTGTGTGGGATATCAGTGGGATAGATACTTCGCAAGTTAATCCAGGGTTAACGGCAAATGGTGGCGCAAGTATTCCTTTTATAATTGTATTATATAGACACACTTTATGTATAATTAATTACTTTATTTACATAGGTACTTATTAGGTATACATAGGTAATAATTAGTGCGTTTGTAATTCAGCTCATGGTCTTACAATGAATGCTTGACAACTTGACATGTATTATCATTTGTAAGAATACAAGATATGAATAATATAAATATTAAATAAGGATGTTGAAACAAAACGAAAATAATACACGTTATGATATTCACAGACCACAAAATACTAGAATAATGTATCATGTAATTCCATTCGAGCGTCGGTGGCGTTGTGGCTAGGACGTCGGACTCCCATGCTCCCGAAGTCTGTGACGAATGTTTTATGGTACATTTCAGATTTCAGAAATTTGACAGATGGTATACATTATGGGGAAGGCAATGGCAAACCACCTCATTAAATCTACCACGAGAGTCGTTCTATGTGATTAAATCCTTAGAATGATCACGACCCTCAGTAATAAGGAATACGACTTAGAAGGAAGGAATTCCATGGACACTAAGGTAAACTATTTGTAGTAAAATTACATAAATCAGATGGCAGCGCATTCTTTAGAACTGTTACATACATACAATTTTGACATTGTTTGCAGCAAGTTCATACATTTTGAGAAAAATAGTGCCGACTTAACGTCTTCATATATTAATATGAGGGTTTACTATGAAAACCAATAAATTGCACATTACGTTAAGTTGAGTTTTTTTTTCTTCTTTAAATATGGCCACTGCTAGTGTAAACGCTGCAATTTGGCCAATGACCGAGTTAAAATCTTGAAAATCACACGAAAGTTTTGGCGTCTGTTTTGAATAAACCCTTTACCAACGTCGAGATTATGGGAGAGTCGTATGCATCAGGAATGCCTAGTGCCTTGCATTCCAAATGCAATTGGAGGTTAAGTTGCCGAATTCACACCATCTGTAGTTTTTCACTCCCATTTCACTGTCTTATATAACGTTCACTTATCACGGACGATTTATAGGTAAAATACACTAGTTTCACGAAAAAATTACCACTGTAAACCGTTTTTAAGCAATAAATTAGGCCGAATACGCCATGACAGCATGAACGTTCAACATAACCTCTCTGAGTTTTATTTGTACTGTGACAATGAGTAGTCATTTCGTGGGTAGCCACATCCCGATAATATCAACTTCCAACTACCCTCTCTTCCTGTACTCCGACGAGCGCGCAGCCATAGCTCCCGGGACCGCGTTGAGAGGTGCACCGAAATTGTGATAAAGAAAATAGAATCGCAAAAGGACTGTGTGAATCCTGGTTACCTAGGATTACTAGCTGGGATTACGATATCAGAGGAAAATGATCCATCTCTGCGCCAATCGATACCGGCCAACGCCGAAAAATAGTCGTGAGCACTCCTTTTTTTCCCTCTTAAACTCTTGTCCCCTACTTATTGTCACAGTACAGAACCGTTTTAACCCGAGAATATTACACCTTGAAACAAAATGAAAAAGAAAAAGTTTATTCACTTATTACAAGGCCCTAAATAGGACCTCCGACTTACAAACTAGGTCGAAACCTGTATCTTGTAAGTCGGGACTCCGTCGTACTTTCCGTGCAAGCATGTGACAATTTATAACATTACATTAGTAACTATATACTGTACCTAAAAGGAATTTGGAACAAGTTAATCAAAAGGAGATAATTTTTAAGAGTGTGTGAGTGTGGGGGTGTGTTAGGTTGTGTGGGAGTGTGTAATAATGTAAGTGTGCATCTGTAGTGTATGGGTGAGTGGGTGTGTGAGTGGTACCTTAACCTTACCACGCAGTTACATCCTACCAAATGACTACATCCTAATGACTCCTATCAAATAATCGGTTCTAACAGACGATAGAGAACATTTTTCTGCTCATTTTCACTCAAAAGTGCAGTTAATTGGTTTTCGCAGTAAACCCTATTAAGCTAGTAACGTATGCGCCAACTGGCAGATGCGGTTTACGTAAACATCATCTACATACAGGTTATTTCGAAATATGTATTAAACTAAAATATGTTACTGCAGTCACGATCTAAGTGGCAGGTGTATCAATGTTCAAATGTTCTATTTCTGATTACATGGTTCTAATAATTAAAAATTTGATCCGTAATAATGTACCTTGTTAAGGGATGCAATATTTATTTTACTTACAAACATTATATTATGTCCTTTATAACTATTAAATCATTAATCAATTACTATAATTATATCAAAATATTTAGAATTAATGTATTGTCAAAATATACAAGTAGTTATTATTTGTTTGTTTGTCGTCTCTTTATTGTACTAATATAAAATATACAGAAAAATAAAAAACATTAAAATATGTACGACCACAGGTCAACCTACACAAAAAGTCAAAATTTAAGAATTTGAAATGTATAATAAGGTTATAATTATGATAAAATAATTATGTAGTCAAAGGTGAACATATCTAAATCATGTCTGATGGTCTGCTGCTGTTGTGAAAAGGGCCTCAACTCAGCTTATTGATGCAGACAAGAATGCCTCCAGCGCATATTGTCATTCATTTTAATATACAATTACATTATACAAATTTAACCACATAATCGTTTTGTGTAGTAATCCCGCGACCAGCGCTCCATCTGGCACATCAGGCGAGACCTGACAACCAGCGTGTCGCTGAGGTCTCGACCATTTCATTAGACACATAGGACAATACGTTATAGATATATATATTTTATTTATAGGTTAAGAATTAGAATAAAATAACAATATTGTACCGTATTACTTGATCGTGCAGGTTAAGCGACGTTGGCGCGGTCGGTACCTGGATGGGTGACCGCTAGTGGCATATTTCATCTGAGCTCCTCCGTTCCTCTGAGAGCATGTTAAGCAGTCGCTCCCGATTGTTGTCGTTCGACAGCAGTCTTTAAGCCATGTCAGAGGCCTACGGGCGGCCTGAACAACTCTGACAAATAGGTTGGCCACTAACCATACGATAAGCAAGCAAGCAACCTTATTCATAACGCTCAGGTATAAGGTTGAGATTTAATTCAAGGTTTTTGACAGATGATATACTATAAGATTGTGGTCGACTGTACTAAGGCGGACTTATCCCATAGGAATATTTATTTGGATTTAACGTAGTCATTTATAGTATATAAGCACTTTTCAACAAGCCAGTAGCCACGTAGTTTCCAAGTAAATTCAGGTAAAGTCTTAGTTTTGTCTGCTAGTATTGCGTTATAGATTTTTGCACACATATAATATAATCATCTTTTTTATTGAAAGTGGACTTTACTTATTACGCGAGACAACGGGCAAGCAATCCGCGTAAGTTCATTATAACAACAATGCGTAATTGGTGCGAAAGTAGAGGGTGTTGCCGGCGCCCGGAAGACGCCTGGGTTCGGGGTGCATATTGTATTATATATCATACCTGTCTTTAGCAAAGTGAAACAGAAACAGTAACTCGTTTCCAGCCCTTGTGAGTAACCAACGCGCGCCTTACCTAAGTCGATTCGATCGGAGCTAATTACAGTCGATCACGAGCTAAAAATTCTCTTATATATTGTCCAAGTTAATTTAGTTTACCCAACCAGCCGCTAGATGGCGCTGTACCGTTTTAGAACGACGATCGAATAACTCCGCTAATTCCATAATAGATTTAAGTATTTATATTTTATTGTCAGCTTTTGGAAAAGTAAATAGGTTAGGTTAGGTGGCGCACAAGCTCTGTGGCTTAAGCCAGTATTATGTTTTAAGATATAATTAGTTTTATTAAAATAAAGGGTTAAAAAACCCGTTATAGTTTACGCCGCTGGCGAATAGTATAAGGAAACGAGTTCCACGCAAAATAAAAACAATGTGCGAGTATAAGTGCGTATCATTTGTAAATCTCTAGTGTGAAATTGTACAATATGGTTTTCCATATTTATTGCACACCTACTACCTCTTTCTAGAAATCATTTCCTCTGCCCGAAGGTTGCCTCCACAAATTGTACTCCACTATTTCATTTACAATCAGTGCGTCCTACCTGTTATGGTATATGGCGCTCAAACGTGGACACTCACGGCAGGGCTGGTCCGAAAATTCAAAGTCGTTCAACGAGCTATGGAGAGGGCTATGCTCGGTATCTCATTGATGGATAGAGTTAGAAATGAAGTCGTCCGTCACAAAACGCGAGTTACCGACATAGCTCATATGATAAGCAAGTTGAAGTGGCAATGTCTGTCGCAGAACCGACAACCGTTGGGGTAGACGAGTTCTAGAGTGGAGACCGCAGACAAGAAAGCGCAGTGTGGGACGCCCCCCTGCCCGGTGGACCGACGACCTGAAGAAGGCTGCTGGCGATGATTGGATGAGGAAGGACCGAGTAATGTGGCGCGCTCTGGGAGTGGCCTATGTCCAGTAGTGGACAGATACGGGCTGATAGATAGATAGATAGATTTCATTTTCTATGCTCATACCATCTGTCAAAATTCTAGAATTCAAATTTGAAGTCTACGATTCGTCATATGTGGTTCATTTCAGATTGCAGAAATTTGACAGATGGTATACATTATGGGGAAGGCAAGGGCAAACCACCTCATTAAATCTGCCACGAGAGTCGTTCTATGTGATTAATTCCTTAGAATGATCACGACCCTCAGCAATGAGGAATACGACTTAGAAGAAGAATATGTTAACTAGAGGCAGACTGTACTTACATGCGTCACAATAAAACTGCGTCCGGCTACTAGAACTAATTCCAGCATCTCCATTCCGCCTTCGGACTACCAGGCGCGGGGAGGGGTTCCATCCTTATGTTGTTGATATCCCATCTGCTCGTACGAAGCGATTTGCTTCTTCGTTCATTATGCGAACGGCCAAGGAATGGAACAGCCTGCCGGCGTCTGTATTTCCCGAAACACACAACCTTGGGATCTTCAAGGCCAGAGTGAATCTCTTACCATCAGGCGACATCGAGGTCAAATGCGGGTTTAGTAGGCAATAAAAATAAATTAAAAAAATAAAATTTGTCCCCGCTATAATTATAGTGGCGCATGTTATACCCAAGAAAGAAAATTACCGCTGTAGGCGTCATGAATTTGCCCTGGCACCAAATGAAATTTCTCTAGTATTTCTAGGTAGTTGGCAGTTTTCCTAATTCGGTGCTGATCTTATCCATATTTTGCCGCCCACTAGATTAAGCTGCTCTTAATTGGCTTAAGCCCACACTTGATCCTTATATAGATCCAGAACTGGCCGTTTCAACAAGAGATGCTTCAGTCTAAGAATTGTAGAGGTGACATGATTTTCTTTTAGATAGGTTATTAAAATAGCCGATACCGATCTACGTACAGACACCTAAATTGAATTTAATCAGGGACACAAAACAGTAGCCGTGGATCGCTTAGTCAGATTGATCTAACTAAGCGATCTGACCACGGATACCGGACGTAAATAGCTAGGTATATAGTATAAGTATTAGAGAGGTAATTAAATTAGCTCCAGCTAATATACTGGACGTATTATTATGTTGTTACTCTTTTCAGGGTTCAGGGGACCTAAGGGTCTTTTGAAAAGCTTGCGTGGGGACATGGGGTCCAACACGTTGAGGCCTTGTTAGAGTATTTACTATACAATGGTGAGTGCAGCTACCGGGGCCTGACTCTGAACACGTCCATAAGAATGCATTCAAAGACAGTCCCCGCTAGTTGCAGGAACTATTGGTGAACTAAGGGATCAGTTATTTTATAGAAATAGAAATATCAATTATTTGTAAATATGGGTAATTCAGATGTTACATTGTGTTTCAGTATCACCATATTCTGCCCGAAAGCGTACACATTATTTGTTTCAAGCAATCACAAATTATCATCAATAAATTAACAAATTAATTATAATATTAATTTTAATTAAATTATGATGATGTCACAGCTTATCACCAAGGAAGTCACTCAATCTGTAATCACGTGTTTCTAAGAGAAATTTATATAGTTTATTTTTAAATTCAGGCAGGCTTAATTCTACTTCAGACAGGCAGGATTATTATTTTTATTATCTTATGATTGGGGGCCGGGAATAATCCAGCGACATTTCGACCCTGAGGATCTTTTGTGCCTACCCCAATTCACACACTGGTCATCTCAGTGTGCAGGTTTTCTCACGATGTTTTCCTTCACCGTTAGAGCAGTCGGTAAAAGTACGTAATTCTTCGAAAAATACGAACAACTCATTGGTACATAGCACTGCACGGTTTCGAACCTGGACCTCCCGCATGGGAGTCCGGTGTCCTAGCCACTATGCCACCGACGCTCTTTTTATTGTAAGTACCTTATAGTACATTTTTACAACGTTATTTTTTTTTACTCTACCACGGCTTCGTAAGGTGCTATAGCTGAAAGGAAAGAAGCGGCGCAAGAAACTAGATATTATAAGTTGTGCGCAGCGATATGTGTCTATTAAGAAGATAACCTACTTATCTTATTTTACTATGCCTAGGTGGCCAAGGCGCCGAGGGGGCTCGGACTACCCTCCATATATTTTTAAATTGTTACTAAGTGCATTTTGCTTTTATAGGGGTTCAATCCAGAGGAGAGCTTTCATAAATTGATCGATATTGGACAAATTGTTGTGGGTTGGGTTATATCTGAGTATATTATAGAAAGTCATTTGTTAAAAAACTGCTGTTGGGTGCGACTTAATGGACGTTGAATTTCCCTTTTAAACAGTTTTCATGAAGTAATTTTTCTGCTGGAAAAACTGATCGAATGAAGAAGACTCTCGCTTTCTAGCCCAAGAGTTAGATTTGCACAATAGATGTTCCATTAATTCTTAACAGGCTCTACAGATATGGTTATCGGTTTAATCGTTTATAAAGACAACTGATTGGAGGGTCGCAAGGAATTTATGGTTCTATGGGAGACGAAGATTTGAGGAGGGGGTCATGAAACCTGGGATCCCCACCCCTCTGGAAACGCGCCTGTACAAACACGACTTAATATCGCTCGACGCAACTTTGACAGGGGTGAATTTCGACAGACTGAATTTTGTATCGACGTTTACTCATAGTATATTTTTTTTATTTTGCAGAACATGCATCGAAAAAAACCCTGGCGAGTCAGACTGCTTGGCGATAGGTAGCCGGCTGCGGGGCGCCATGGGCACCCGGCCCCCCGCGCGCTTCTGGCCCCAGCTGTGGGCCACCGTCGTCCGGAACCTGCTGCTCAAGAAACGGGACACTAGGAAGACCCTCGCTGTATGTATCTTCTCATGTTCCATTTGTTTTTATATTGTTAAGGAGAGCAGACGAGTAAAGTGCAGATACTGTAGCTAACCCTGGGCTCTGTGTCGGATTCTAGTATACTTAACATTGTTTCATAAAACTTGAGCTTTTACATCGAGAGTCCATTCAGAATTCCGAATCCGACACGGATGGTGAAATTTCGTGTAGTGCACAACCGCCCTTAGAATGCTAAGATAAGTAAAATCGATCGTCTTTTTTTCTCCACTAGTGTATTTTTCTCACTCATGTCATGGTGTACCACGAGTCCGACATGTCCGACTGTAGTCGGTTCAGGGAGATGTTCAAGGTAGTAGTGAGACAAATCAATGTCCGGAGCTATAATTTTGTTAACCCCTACCCATCTTCCGTTCGCAGGAGGTGCTAGTGCCGCTGTATTCGCTATTCGTGCTGATCTTCCTCAAGATGCTGGTACCGAACCCCAACTTCCCCGCGGTCCAGGAGTTGGGCACACTGATGGAGACTGGCCGCTTCAACACTTTCAGAGACGACACAGTTGCTGTCGTCGCCAATTGGACTACTTATAACGGGACTTCGGTGAGACTTTAAGGAGAGCTGACGAGCAAACGGGCCATCTGATGGTAAGTGGACACCGTCGCCCATAGACATCTCACCTCACTATAATGTTGTGAAAGAGGTATGCGCAGGTAACCTTAAGTGGAATGCTTCATGTGCCAGTAACGTAGGTTATTATGCTACTGGCTCACTTGCTTGGGCAAGCATTGCTCCAGCTTGCACAGGGACGTCAAAATGACGTCGAAATTTTTAGGACGATTAAGACGTTACTAATATGACTTGCTCAGGAATTTACAAACATGACGTCAATATATATATAAGACGTATATATATATATATATATATATATATATATATATATATATATATATATATATATATATATATATATATATATATATATATATATATATATATATACTTTGGACGTCCAAAGTATGCCATCAATATAATTGAACCGAACTTCGACTCTTCACATCGTCACTTTACACGTTGATTATGTCCCTAGGACGTCATTGTTATCAATTCAATTTAGCCGAACGGCTCCAGTAGTAGCAAAAATGTCGATTTGTTTTTGTTTTGGGGCGATCATGCCAACAGATGTTGCTACTTTTGAAAATTTGACTGATAACTCTATTCTCAGTATATTTAATCTATATAAAAACTCTCTGGTCCCCAGGACGTCCCAATGACGTCTTAATGACACGTAATATCACCGGACATATCTTGTCCCCTAAACGTCATTTCGGATGTTTACATGACGTCTACCGTCATAAAAAGGACGTGAATCTGACGTCATTATGACGACCCTGTGCTAACTTAGCTTAGCTTTGCGGCAGAAATAGGTAAAGGGGTGGTATCAACCCATATTGACTCTACACAGTCAATACCATTTTCAGACTGACCTTTTTCTAAAAGCTAGCCCTTGTAGGTTCTACCACCGACATGGTAACTCTAGGATTCATGTACGATACGCTTACCTAATGGCGCGATCGCAGGGAAGTCGCTCGCAAGGTTCACCAGAGAATCGTGCACCACAAAATATCGCGGACGGTGCGTGTCTACAGACACGATAGTTTACAGAGCTAAGAAAATATGACACTAGCAGTCACCGTTCCTGATTCTGACTGCAACCAATGTTGCTAAACTTGCACTTTCTGACAAACTAAGCCAAGAACACTTGTGTTGCACACGAATACACACGGAATACATACACACAAACACTTTTTTCTCGTACTTTTAATAAATTTAATTACATATTAGTAAATAGGTACATAAATAAAGAGTTATGGAAGAGCGTGACCTCTGACACAGGTGTTGCCACACTTAAAAGAGGGCCTCCACAATTGGAAAAAATTGTTGTACCTTTTTTGTTGATGAATAAATCTTTTTTTTTGTTACTTTAGAAATGGGCACGTGTTCCTTTCTGTATGCAAGAACCCTTCAGTAGGCTACCATCAAAGGGACAAATTCTGAAGATAAAGCTTGGATATCTGCACAATAGCAGCATGATAAAGCTAGGTTAAATTAACGCTGTAAAAAGAATGGATATTGCAGACAATAAAGGTAGATGGGCGGGCCCCACCTGTCATTGAGAGGTGTGTGCCCCAATGGGGTATGCCTCATTATTTGGGGTCGACCACAGAGGGTCGGCTCTCCTCGTTCTTATCCTTTCGTACCACCGTACCCTCTTCTATATTGTCACCGACCTAGCTGCAGCCAGGGAGGAGAAAAAATATTCAATTCCTTTAATTAAACCACAGTACCTACGTGTTCAATACCAAGACGTATAAATTTAGGAAAAATAACTCCGCGGTAGTTAGGTTCTTTATCTCAAATGTTATGATGAGTTTTTAGTTTTAATGTCTCTATGGAAAGGAGCCTTAACCCAGTGCAATATTTTACGCTTTTTTCTAAACGGGCTCGTTGACTCGAACTATTTTTCTAAGACTACCTGCTGTTGCTATTTTTTTTTATCTATAACATGTCGTTTTAAAGACAATTTAAGAAAACAGACGAAAATGCAGGAAAATGTGTGCTCCTACAAGCAGGGTTTAGGTTCGATTGTCTTCGTTAAGGGCATTATCTTATCTTATGATAGGGGGCCGGGAATAACCCAGCGGCAGTTCGACCTTTGAGGATTTTTGTGCCAACCCCATTTTACACACTGGTCATCTCAGTGTGCAGGTTTCCTCACTATGTTTTCCTTCACCGTTAGAGCAGTCGGTAAATGTTACGTACATTTCTTCGAAAAATACGAAAAACTAATTGGTACATGGCACTGCGCGGTTTCGAACCCGGACCTCCCGCAAGGGAGATCGGTGGCCTAGCCACTGTGCCACCGACGCTCTTCGTTAAGGGGCTACCCAACACGACACTACCGCCACTCCCGAAAAAACATCATATGGGCGCATCATGGGGGCGCTAGTGTCGCGTCGGGTAGGTAAGGTCCTAAGTATTATTTTATATTCTATTGCCTAGGTCGAGGGTCAAAAGCAAATTAACACCACCCACCCGCCTATTACAGGATTTCCTGGACCACATCAACGACTTCCTTCGGAGGCACGACGAGGCCCCCATCCAGTGGATCCGCTACAACAACACCACCGACCTGAACGATGCTTACCACATCAACGCCAAGAACTTCCCTATTGCTATCATCTTCCACACTGATCCGCTCGTGGCCGGGGAGCAGCTCAGGTGAGGAGATGTATTGGATAAAGAAAATTGTTTACATCTGAGACAAATTCTAACCAAAATCTTGTTAAATCAACATGTTAATTTGTTCATTCTTACAAATTGGGATAACTCATGACCGACTCGTCTTCACACCAGTGTGCACCTAAGCAGTTCAATTGTATTGCCCCCAAGAAGCTTGGGTTCCCCTTCTCTACTTCTCTCCTCGCAATTTTTAATGGTTATCAATCACAATGCATAATGTGGCCTCGCAAAGTCTCAAATAAATAATTAGTGAAAGTAAAGGGGACTTCTTGGACTTGGTGCCCCCAAGACATGATGCCCTAAGAAACTGTTGCTGCAAAAGAGATTGGGCGACTGGGCGTAACCCATAAAAACTTCAGCCCAATCTTTTTATAGTCCGTCTGCTTACCGAATGTGATTTAATTTGAAAATACAGGATTTCGCGAAATGAATATAAAATTAAAATGAAAAAAATAATTTATTCCTCGGAACAACAGGGATCCGATTTTGTTAGTAACAATGCAGGTACTTAAGACTATGTTAGTAATTTTATTTATAATATACATTTTAGGTATGTGGTAATTATAATAATGACAGAGAGTTCGTGTGTTCATCTACCCAAACCCAGTCAACACACGAACCCAGTGTCTGATTATAGGACAATTAAACTTGTCCGCTATCGTCTTCAGAATGCCATTGTCATTACCATATAAATCCTTCTCTTCCAGATACACAATCCGCACGAACCCCTCGAATGTGAGCTCGCCATCAACACGCACCATGATGACGTCACCAGCCAAGTGTCGCGAGAGAGAGCCCCTTTGGAGCGGGGGCTGGGGTCACGGCGGACACCTCATTCCAATGTCTGCTGATATGCACCGGGAAGACGAGTGTCCCGTCATGCAGTATTACTATTCGGGGTTCCTGGCGCTGCAGATGTTGGTCGATTATGTTAAGATAGAGGTAAAGACTACAGCCTTGACGCATTGGCGCGAGCGCGGGCGCTTAGAACTCTATCAGGCCAATTCCACTGGTTTAAACGTGTTTCGTTCTTTTCCAATTAAATAGCGTTAGATTTCGTATTGATCCAACTGTAACTACAAATCGTATTGTGCTAACACTGTTTGCAACAAAACACTAGTTTAGTTATTGTATCCAAACTTCAATATGTGACTTTAAAAAGGTAAAAAATAGCAACTTCCTGCTTGACCTTAACCACAACACGTTTCTCAATAATTTATTCTGAAATAAATAATTTTATCGCCTCTAAAAGGCTATTTAAACGTGTGTGGTGTTCAGCATCTTGTGCTTCAATAAAGTGCTATAAATAAAAAAATTCTGTTTCCTTACAAGCGAAATTACCAGCCGCTCTAAGCATTGTGAGGAACAAACACCATGCTGACATGTGCGAGCCAATCAATCGTTGGCTTTACCAAAACGTAATGTTGACTCACTAGTCCTTTTTCGTATGCCAAAGCTCAAGTCGCTGTAATTTAGATTACGTCATATTAGTAGAATTGTCACTCTCAATAAAAACTAAATTGCAACGACTTGATGTTTTTCGTATGCCACTAGTCACTCAGCTTGGTGTTAGCAGAACTGCAGAATACGATTTGTTAAAGGATCTATACGAAAACGTAAACGCTATACTTAATTGCAAAAGTACGGCAAACGTTGTAAAAGTGGAATTGGACTTCTGTTAATTATAAAATAAGATAATTATTACTATTCCTAACTATATTTCAATCTGACACTCATTAAATTTCTCTCCAGCTGGAAACAAGCAATAGAATCAACCACTCCTTCTTCAAATTCAGACAGTTACCTAAAAGACGGCACACGGGCGACTGGCTGGTCATATTCAGGGTCATCATGCCAATGTATATGGTGATGACTCTCTCGCAGTTCATCACCTATCTCCTCATGTTCGTGGTCGGCGAGAAGGAGAAGAAGATCAGGGAAGGAATGAGGATTATGGGGTTGAAGGATTCGGTTTATTGGTCAGTATTTTTGGAGCTTTGTAGGGTAGACCGATAAGCAGATTATCTTTAATATGTGGCAGTTGGAAACACCAGTGTTGTTGCTGCTGCACTGGCAACTTTGAAAAATGGAGCTGGTTCTTCTGAACCCTAACGGAAAATACCTGTCACCCGTGTTCGTTCCTTCGATCACAAACTCCGGAGCAAAGTTTGACTTGGACGAACGTTAAGAGGAATAAGCATTGGTCTTTCACATCAGCATACACACATGGGATAGAAGAGGTAGCATTGGTAACCGTGAACCAAACAGTATAAATAAAACCATACCATTCGAATAATGTATGAAACCTCATGTTGTAGTCTAATCTCGTCTTTTCTATCGTCTATTACCAATTCATATAACTTGTGCTTTATTTCAGGGGTTCCTGGTTCTTAATCTATGCTGTTTTTGTCACAATCCTATCCATTGTCAGTACAGTTCTTCTCTTTACTTTAAAGGTAAGTTATTCTTCAGTCGACGGTGTCACTTTCCCCGAAGATCACTTTAATAAAACTTTGACACTTGCAGGTTTTCCAGCATTCATCGTATATTCTGATATTTCTCCTGATGCTACTGTTTGGATTCACGATTATCACCTTCGCGTTTATGCTCACACCTTTCTTCGACAAAGCCAGGGTGAGTTCTATACTTCAGACTCTAGATTTTATCGGATCATATCTTCTGTTGAAAGTTTCTTTTTATTTACGACTAAACCCGCGTTTGATCTCAATCTTACCTGGTGGTAAGTGACGATGTGACCGAAGATGGGGCACACGGGCTTAGTAAGCACTGGTTCTTCTATAAACACTGCCGAAACACATCACAGTCGAAGCGAAGATATTTTACGACAGACTTTACATAGAAGGGTGGTCGCAAGCCTGGTGGGTCCTGAAAGAGTCCTACCACCAGTAAGTTACTCGGGTTACTCGCCTCGTACGACAAACTTGGCCAGTGGCGGTAGGGATATACTAATTCGTCCCATACACGGATAAATATTTCTATGAATATAGGTAAGTATTCTCTGTTCCCAGACGGCAGGTATCCTAGGCAGCTTCGCCGTGAACCTAATGAGTGGGCTGTACTTCATCCAAGTGTTCGTCTCCAACGCTGACTCCCTCGCCTTCTGGTTCGTGTCGCTCATCAGCTCCAGTTGCTATGCTCTCGCTATGGATAAGGTAATAGAGTATTGACGGCACTCAACTTCTAGACGTTCGGGGAAATAGAGCTAACAGACCAACTAAACATTCCGGTAATAGGGCCTAACGCCCCTGAGGGATATATCATGGGTAAGGCTGACAAGCAGACAGCATTTGGCCACCTGATGGTAAGTGTCCACCGTAGCATGAAAAAATTCTTAACACCAGAGCTGTCACTGATGAGTTATTAACAATGAGAAGAGGAATTTGTCCGTAGAGGCGGAGATATTTGCTACAGACCAATGTGATGATATGAAGGTCAGTGGTTGGTCGTCGTCACGGTCTTGGATATTAAAAGCAAGCTATATAATAATGTCACATATTTCCATTCTTAGGGATAATTGATTGGTGACATTATTGACTCCATAGCATACCTAGCTAGTTCTACCGAGGTAAGGCAAGTTTCATATTAGTGAAAATTCTAAATGTGATAGAATCTCAGTCCTGGAACTACTGATTCTGCTCCTTATCTTTTTCCTTTGCGCCTTTTCACCTTTCTCTCCAATTCTCAGGCTCTAGTCCTCGACATGGCGGGCGTGGGAGTGACCTGGGACAACCTGTGGAGCGGTCCTGGCGTACCCTTCGGAGGCAGTCTCATCATGATGGCTGTTGACACCGTACTCTATGCCATGATCGCCTATTGGCTGGACGCTGTGATGCCTAGTTAGTATGAAAATGTGGAAACCTGATGAAAAATACTGCAAATACTTTGAAACTTAAGGGTAGAAAGAAGTTTAGAGAGAAAAGGAAAGGAAATATTGATAGCTGAACTGATCCATAAACTGTCAACTCCAGGATCGGATTGTGAAGCCACTACAATCCCGATCCAAGATTTGAAAGATGCCAAGGTGTCTTAAGAGATATAACAATAGATCAGCAAGTTATTCTCTGACATCTATACGAGGGATTGCCAAGACACTGACGACTTCCAAATATCTATTGATCTTTTCTCATAATACTCCTGGTTTTAGGTGAATATGGCATCAAGCAGAAGCCATGGTTCTGCCTTCTGCCCTCGTTCTGGCTGGGCAGCCGAAGAGGCAAAGCATCAACAGTCCATCACCACTCCAACGGCGACGCTGTTCATAATAAGGACGTCGAGTCTGTCCCTAGGTGAATCTAAAGTTTTTTCAAAGAATTCCCTAAGATCAAAACTGATCTAAGAGGAATAGACATAGACATATTCTATTAATAAATACAAATTCAAATATACTTTATTGCACACCCGGGACAAAAAGAAAACATAATAATGTTCATTACACGTCAAAAAGCAGGTACTATACACTCATACAATATGCATCATATATACCAAGGTATACTCAAAATAATTAAATCAATATCATAAGTATTATTATTATTTACGCTGTGTGGTGCCGGCCCTAAAGAATAGAACCACCCCAACTCTTCCCGTGAGTGTACGAGGCGACTAAGGGTCTTAGTGCATACTATTTTACATCTAGTAAACGGCGGTAGGCTCGCCACCTATCACGTTTGTACCTACATCAAATCTTACGAAAGTGGGATTGAAGGTGGTTCCACTGTCTACTCCATCTGATATTATGGACGTAAGAGTGTATGTAATGTCATTAGTTTTATCAGTTTTACCGTTAGTTACGTTCTGAGAGCTCAACCTCAAATGTAGAATCTGCAGCCTCCCCCGCCTTTTATTTAAACTGCACAAAAATTAAAGAAAATCTATTTAAAAAAAATTAATGTGACTACAGTCCTCCAGTTGATTCTTACAAAACAACTAGAGTCCTTTGTTAGATCTCCAGTTCCCTGCCCTACCTTCATTACACGATCATGACTTTTTTGTTTCTTAGGGAGCTTCAAGACAAGGAAGCCATCAGAATTATCGGCCTACAGAAGAGCTTCCGCCACTGCCGGAGACCAGAGATCAAAGCCATAGACGGCATCGATCTCAGCATCTACGAGGGTCAGATCACAGCAGTCTTGGGGCACAACGGAGCTGGGAAGTCAACGCTCTTCAACATTCTGACAGGGCTGACTGCGCCTACTGCTGGCACGGCGTATGTTTATGGATTGGATGTTAGGTGAGAACTCGTGAAAAAAAACATGAAATGTAAAGATTGTTCTAAATTATTGTACCTGGTGGCGGTCCCAGTAATGTTTGCACCGCAGTTTTGAACCATAATTAATTGTAACTTATTGTGCTAGAGAAATCATCTAAATGCAATGATATTATTGTATTGTAGTAAGGGAAAGGTGTTGTTCAAGACGATGTAGTGAGTAAGATTGAAAGAGGGTTGTTGAGATGGTTTGGACACGTAGAAAGAATGACAGGAGTGTAACGAAAGCGGTGTATAAGAAAAAGGTGAATGGAAGGGTAGGGAAGGGGAGACCTAGAAGGACCTACGTCGACCAGATTGCGGACATTCTAAAGAAAGGTCAGGTGCGGTCAACCACTAACAGAAGAGCGTGTATGAAGCGATTGATGAGTGTGGAAGAAGCGAGAACGGTTTGTCAGGATCGTTGCAGGTGGAAATCTTTAGTCTCTGGCTACCCCTGCGGGAAACAGGCGTGAGTTTATGTATGTATTTATATAACCCTGTATATTTACCTACTCACAAGCAACAATAAAATATTTGAATTTGAGTTTAACTGTGTCTTGGTCTTGCCTCAGAATATCCTTATTTGACTTTTTTATAAATAGCATAATCAGATAAGCAAACGTCCACTGGATCATAGTGGCCACCGTCTCTTTAAAATGCCAGTAAAATTGTCTGTTGCATTGCTGACCTCGAGAAGAGACTCTGTTGGGATGCCTTAGGGTGTTTTTCTTAAGCAAATAATGACATGGATTGTATCTCCATCCCTCAGGGATCCCAATGACATGCACGAGATCCGTCAAATGATTGGCGTCTGTCCTCAACAAGATGTCCTCTTCGACTTGCTGACCGTCAAGGAACACCTCGAGTTCTTCGCTGCTGTCAAGGTTTGTCAATTTCTTCCAGAGAAAATGTTAGGTACTATATAACTAAATTCACGTACCTACTACGAAATAAAAAACGTTTGGAGGATTGTTCCCATTTGGCAAATAGTACATGCAATGTTCAGTATTGTGGAGATCCCCTTACTTTTTCTGATCATCATCAGGTCCTCAAGATACCAAATGTGGGAAGGCCAACATGTTCAGAACATTTGAGCTCAAACTCGAACTGGCTGTTACCGTTCCAGAGATCCTATTTATTTTCGTCTGGAGTTTAAAAAATGGCGGACAATAGGTATTCCAGGCCCCATAGCAAAATATTGTAACTTTTACAGGGTATTCCGAAGAAGAGGCTTCCAGATGAAATCCATAAGGCCCTCGCTGACGTGGGTCTACTGGAACAAGCTGGTGTCTTCTCGAAGCATCTGTCGGGAGGGCAGAAGAGGAAGCTTAGTATAGCCATCGCTTTTATTGGAGATCCTAAGGTAAGTAAAGCAAAAAGCAAAGCAGACAAAGTAATGGTAATTTCTCATGGTTATTATTGATGCCCTCATTATCAACAGCTCATGTCTTCTCACTGCAGGGTATACCTAAGTAAGCCTCTTCTCTTTTATACCCTTTCCGGTCCTGTGCAAGTCACATCCAGGTATTCGATGCGCTTTTGGTGATATCTTTCGCCCATCTGCCGTGCTACTGTTTATATTGAAAAGGATGATTCTTTTAAATAGCATAATAACATATCACAGCTGAGGCAAAGATGCTTGGCGACAAGCTCTATAAAAATGGTGATCGCTAGTAAAACGGACTTAAGCTTTAATTTTCCAAATACAACTTTAAAGGTTATTGAAGAAATTGAAACGGTCTTATGGTTTTTGCTTACAGATAATAATCCTAGACGAGCCGACAGCGGGGGTAGATCCGGTATCACGGAGGCAAACATGGCGGATCCTGCAGAAAGCACGGAGAGGCAAGGTGTTGCTGCTAACCACGCATTTTATGGACGAAGCTGATATCCTGGGGGACAGGAAAGCTGTCATAAGCAAGGGCAGGGTGAGTAACAATCTTTTATAATACCAAGAAGAAGGTTTACCAGAAGATAAGTGGGCACCTGCCTAAAACACAAGAAACACAAGAGATGTACCTAATTCTCAGAGGAACAACCTGCTAAAACAAGTGTTGTCTTTCAACATGTTTTTCATTGATTATAATTTTCAGGTACGCTGCGCTGGTACATCCTTATTTTTGAAGAATAAATTTGGAATTGGATATCATTTGACCCTCGTTTTGGATGGTAAGCTTCATCAAATCTTATTAGATTCCTAATATCTTTACATTGATTTATAACCTACTTAACCATGTCGCCAGGTGTTTGCCGAGAGCATCAGATCACCCGTCTGGTCAGAGGCCACGTGCCCAGAGCAGAGAAGGCACGACGCCATGGTCGAGAGCTATCATACATTCTGCCACATTATGCTGTCCATCTCTTCCCGCCGCTATTTCAAGCGATAGAACATGAAATCAAAGAGAAGACTAATCGACTTGGTAAGTATCTTCTCTTTCTTTCAGTGTCATGACGAACGCGCCAGCCCTAATTGGGAGATTTAGAATAGAGAAGGAAATCAGCGTTCTTAGGGATCTTATTGCTGAAACAACTATACGCGGAACAGTGATTTCGTGCCCATTTAAAAAAGCTGCTCGTTACGTTACATATTCAGCCGGGTTCGGCATTTCTGGATCTTTTTTTATTGTATAATGAGAACAGAACTAAATGTTATCCTTTTTTCTTCGCAGGTATAACAAGCTATGGGGTCTCAATGACAACGTTAGAAGAAGTATTCTTAAGTTTAGAAGGAGAAAACGATGAAGAAATAGATGCTGTAGAAGGAGTCTCATCAGTGAAGCTGGTCAGAGCTCGAGCATTGTCCAGGAGTTTGTCTTTGCAGAGCAAGACGCTTAGTTATCAGGTACCCCTTATATCTTAACAATCTAAGATAAAGATCTAGCAAGTTTCCGACGATCAGCAAATATAATCCCACCATATAAACCGAATTATCAAAGTCGTAACGTCATACAAAGATCATCACATGTTCACCTGACACCACTTTGTGGCAAGTCCAAAGATTTTTAAGAATACCCTGTACCTGGACTACATACGGCCAAATGTACGAAGCTTTCTTAAAATAGGGACAACAAAAAAAGCTTTAACGTAAAATGGGACTGTATGTTTAAATAGAGATTGATGCCGGTTAAGATAACCTCTATTTAAAGGTATCTTCACCGTATTCCAGGAGTTAAACGACAAGGATCAGCAGAAAGCAACGTCTTTACCAACGCCACCAGCGTCGCACGCGCTGCACTCTACCACTCATGGCGTGGAACATGTGAAGGTTGGTGAAATATCTCAGATATACTGTCACAGGGGATCAGTCGCTTTGAGAAGAATCATTTGGGGATGGGGATGGGGAGAAGGGGGTCATCATACAATAAAAATACCATTTAGTACAAAGTAATAAACGTTTATTTTCCGACAATACAGTCTATAAAGAATAGTACGTTAGTAGTTCACTCGCCTTGACATGAACTACCTATTTGGAGGGTCAGCCGCGTTAAAGAGGACCCTTGGTACACTTGGCTAAACAAGAGACTCTGAGCCTTAGAAGAAATCATTTGGGGACTTAGGGGGATCGGTTATCTTCAAATGATCCAGTTGAGGTGTTAGTCACATTGAGGGAAATTAACTGAGGGGAGGGTGTGTTAAAGGACGAGTTATCAAGCTGGTCTAGAATGACGATTTATTCCGTGCAAGCATAGCCGTTTCAAATCCAACCCTAGACCGTTGTGGTGAACTAATCCTAGCACAAACGTCTGAGGGTCCATAACATAACGAACATTAGTATTTAGCAGGTAGTATGAAACAAAAGGAGACAACATCTAAAACTAACAGAGGTTCCAGGTGATACCAGAGATCCCGGTGTCAGTGGACGTGCTTGGCGAGCAGGTGAAGACAAACCCTTCGTGCTGGAGGACGTTCTGTGCCCTCGTCTACATCAGGACCGTGAGGATGATCCGCGACCCTTACAAGCTCTACGTCATGATCTTCATGCCTATCAGTGAGTGACTATAAATCTTTGCTTTCACATTGTAGATAAGGTCTTCTAACAATTTATTGACAATCGTTGACATGTGGAGTGTGTGTGACTCTGTGAGGTTTATTATAAACCAAACGAACAAAAGTAAGTGGTCACCGTCACCGTATATTGTTACTAGAGGAGTTTTAATAAACTGCTAATCTTGAGGCTTTAAGTGGCTGAAATGGACTTCAGGTATCTGTTGTTACGTTGGCTCTCTTGCCATTCAAACCGGAACACAGCAATGTAGCAAGCTCATTGATAGCACGCTATACGATAGAATTAGGTAAAAGGGTTGTACTACCTATCAGAGCTGACTCTGCACGGAGTCACATCGGTAGGTTCCGTGTCTATTTCCTTCAAAGTTTTGTATATTTTCGGTAGACAAGCTGTCTATTTCATGATTAGTGGATAGGCTTATAAACACCAAAGATGACCGTGCTGCTGATTTTCACTAGCATTCGCTTTTGCAAACTTTTAAAAAAATTCAATTCTCTACAACGGGAACAAATCATCGAGGCGGATATACAGGTATTTCAGTATAAGCTCTTCAGTATCCATCTGGCTAGCGAACTATAGTTACTTCAGAATATACAAGTACCTCTTTCCTCCACAGTATCCTGCGCCCTCGGTCTCTACATGAAGTCCCGTCAGATCGTCTTTTTTCGGATGCAGTCCCTCAAACTGGAACCCAACGCGTACGCCAACAAAACCCCCATCACTATACTGAGTGACTACTCCCCCGGACTGCCGATCTTGAACGAGACCTTGGAGCACCTTGGCGCTAACGCGATATACTTCAATGGAAACTTCTCCAGCATGTTGGAAATGGAGCTATTCGGAGCTCTCAACGTTTATGATCCCAGTGATATTTATACGAGAGCGACCTTGCCGTTTGATGTCGTAACGACATATTACAACACGACGTACACGCATAGTTTGCCTATACTGCTGAATCTATTTGACAATAGTCTTTTCAGGTAAGTTCATATTTCTTTTCTTGTCTCTTAAACTTTCTGGAACAATGTTGATCTATTTATGAAAAAGTTGATCTATTTATGGGATGGTATTTGTTTTAAACATTACCATTATTCTTCTTTCACCACTTCGACTGGGTTATAAAATGCCTGTGCCCGGAGTGATCTACCACAATGGTCCAGAGATGGATTTGATTCGGCGACGCTTGCGCCGCAGTCTCATGCTCTAGTCTTTGAATCATTGTCCCGTTATCAAGTCTATAGTATCAACTTTAGTTAATCTACATACTCGTATCTTCAATCACTGGATTAAAAAACAGTATCTGTCATGATAAGGCTATTTTCCCTAATTTTTACCTTAGAATAAATATTTCTTGTGCCAAGAAAAATGATAGAGGGCGTGTGAATGGGAATTTCAATTCATCCCAGAGCCTAAAAACTACGATCAAGTTCAGGCCTTACCTTATCTTCTCTTTCTCAGGATGTTAATGCCGTCATCGTCCAATTTGGAAACCTTCAAGCCTATCGAAGTCTTCACGCACCCGTTCCAGCGGACAGAGCAGCAAGAGGAATTTAACATGGGTAATGTCGTCTGTGCCATCTTCATGGGTATGATCTTCGCTCTCGTGCCTGTCACTTTGGCCGTGGACATCGTGTATGACCGAGAGGTGAGTAGCTTTTTAAGCTTCATTGTTGGATTTATATTTAAGTCTTAAACTTTGTTTGACTGCTTTCCTTAAACTTTAAGGAGAACAGTTGAACAAACTGGCCGCCAGTGCTTTATTTCACGAAGCAACAATCTTTGTAATTACAAGCCTTAAATGGCAAATTACAATTCTAATATTTTACAACACTGACGCTGTTTATTATGAGGATTTCTGTTAGTGTTGCTGTCGCAGGGAAATAGCCGAATACCCTAGGAATTTGGGCAAGACTGGGGAGAACTGTTCCTCAGAGGGTCCGAAGCACCTTTGGCGGCAGGTGGAGGGTATGAAGGGAGGGCAGGTTCCCCGGGTTCTTTCCTCCATACTACCTACTCTTTAAAAAGGTTTAGGACGGTACTTACGTACCCGAAATATTTACAGTCCCCCTCCCCCTCTCCAACCAATCTCGTAAAGCAATGCAATCATTAGGTAAAGAATTTGCTTCTTACAGATAAAAGCCAAGAACCAGCTGCGTGTCAACGGGCTATCGATGAGCATGTACTTCCTCACCTACTTCACTATTCTCATCTTCATAATGATCGTTACCAGCGTTGGAGTTCTTGCACTTGTAAGTATCTCTTCATTTCTTTTTTATCTTTATCAACATTTCGCTCTTCTTTCCTTTACTTTCTATTTCTTAACCATACATAATTCTTCCTTATTTATTATCTTTCTTCGTTTCTATTCAATTATCTTGTTTTGTTTCTCTTGCTTATTTTTCCTTCTTCGTTTATCTTCCTTTCAATTCCTTCCTATCTCATTTTTTGCCTTTCTGTTCCTTCCTCTCATTTTATTTTTATTCCCTATTCTTTTCTCTACTTTTCTCCTCTTCTTTCTACTTCACTTCCACTTATGCTTTCATTTTCTGTACGCCTCTTTATTTCTCTTCCTGTTCGTATATTTAACATATTCATAGTAATACTTCCTTGCATTATTGTTTGATAAATAGCTTAAAAGTCTAATGTTTAAAGGTTTAATCTATACATTAGTTTAATTTTCGAAATATCTGTTCCAGTTTCAGAATAAAACTGTCTTTATTTATTTAGTCGTATAGATATTTAACTTTCATATATAGGTTTTCTCTGGTTTCATATAAAACTTTATTCAGTTGGTCACTTCTCTATTTTATATCATCTGTTTCCAGGTACTCCTCAACGACATCCCAAGCCTCACCAACGGCTCAGCCATAACCATGCTGTCCGGCCTGCTCATCCTCTACAGTCCTTCTGCTATTCTCTTCAATACGTGCCTCTCCTATATCTTCGATAAGATGGACTCTGCCCAGAGCATCATGCCTAATATCACCACTTGGGTCGGAGTCATACCCTTCATATTGGTCGCTGTGCTGGATACTTTCAAATTATGTATGTATGTATAGGCATTTTTGTTTATTCTGTTTATAAGAAGAGTCATGAAGAGGCAGATGATTCTCCTGGTGGTAAGTGTTGTACATATTTCGTAGCGATAGTGAAAAATGTCAGAGGATAGATCGTTTTATCATTCTATTTCCTACATTCTTCCTATATAAGGTGTTCGTATTTTATTCTTTATTTCTTATTGTGTTTTCTACTTTTCAGGCTGACTCTCTTTATCTGTTAAATCTTCTTGTTTCATTCTTGATTCAGAGTTCTCTAGTTATCTCATTTCCTTCTAGCTTGATGCCTTAAATATAATGGTCAGTTCCTTGGATGAAAGAAAAAAATCCTTTATTATCAGTCTATTCTGGAGACACTATTACAACACTTACTCAGAATAGAATAAATTAAATTTTACCGTTGTTTCATGGAATAGGGCCCAGGGCATAATTCTTCGTAATGTACACGCATCCGATTAACTAAACTCATCTTTCTTCCAGTGAGCGACGTGGCCTTCTACCTTCACTTGGTGTTCAGTTTCCTGGATGTCATGTACATTCCATACGCCATCATCTATTACGTCGATAGGTAAGCACACACTTTTGCAAATACTTCTTTAGATATAGGGGCCGTAGAGTGGAGCGACAAAATCTCCACAGCACAGTAATGGGGACGATTCTCGAGCTGCTAGTATAACAGCCTCAGTTACCCCTCGAAGACAGCTTCGCTGGCAGCAGTGGAAAAGGGGATACGGCTTCCGGATCACTTCTGGCAAAGGTGGGTGAAGGAGGTGTTACTATGTTTTACATCCAGACCGTTCCTTCATTTTAACCCCCGACCGATCGAGGGAGGGCGTGTTATATGTTTGACACGTTTGTCTGTCTATTTATCTGTAGCATCATAACTTGACAATGGATGATCCGATTTGGACCCATTTTTTTTTATTCAATGGAGAATATTGTCGAAAGTGTTTTTAGCCATATTTGATAAAAATTGGAACAGTAGTTTCCAAGATATTGGAGTATATTTGATGGCAAATGGCATCTCTGGAACGGTAATAGCTAGATGGTTCGAGTTTGAGCTCAAATGTTTTAGACCATGGAGCCCTTCCCAAATCTGGAACTTCAAAGACCTGATGATGACCAGGAAAATGTATGGGGATCTCCATAATGGTAAGTCGGGGGTTTTTAAATTTTCAATTTAGAGTTATTATATTAACGCCGCTGTCAATCCCCAGAGTGTACGTGACCTGCAACCTGCAAGGCCAGTGCCTCACGCCGCCGCTCTCGGACTACTTCACGCGCGAGGTGTGGGTGCTGATCGCCGCCATGGTGCTGCACGTGCCGGTCTGCGGCGCCGCGCTGCTGGCCGCTGATAGGCTTAAATCCGGCGGCAAGATATGTCGGGTAGGGACATTGGTGTCTTCTGTGGTTGGCCTAGCTTTAAGTGGCGAAATTCTCATTACACCGTTGCATGAGTAATTTGCTGGCCATACACGGTTCATTCCATTGACCAATCTGCATGAGGCTTGAGACTTGATCCAATTTGCCGTTTGTCCATATACACCATACACGGTCCAATTGGCATGACAGGTGTCTGTTCTAACCATGGCGTCACCCGAGACGGTCGACAATTCGTTAGCTATCGTGGGCTTTTTATTCGTCATGAAGAACGAGAAAAATATAAAAAAAATATTAATTAATTTTAAAATCAAAAACAATTTATTAATTTTTTTTATTAATTATCCGAACACTTCACTGTATCGGGATTCGGAATGTACAAGTACATAGTAATAATATTTGAACCGCCGCGCGCGCCACGTCTGACGCGTATAAAAAGTGACTGAACTGAAGAACTGACGGCACGCACAATTGACACCCATACACGGTCCATTTTACTTGACATTTTACAAGCCTCATGCAGATTGGACGATAGAATGGATCGTGTATGGCCACCATTAGGAAAAAAAAAACGCAAAAAATTGTAATAAGAGTAGTTGTATTGTAGTTTTTACTTTTCCTGTTTTTGTGTACAATAAAGTGTTTCTATCTATCTATCTAAGAGAATCGGTGGCGTAATGACTAGGATGCCGCACTCCCATACAAAAAACCATACAAAAACCATGTACTGATGAATTTTTCGGTTTTTAAGAAAGACTTACGTACAGACGACCACAGGTCAACCTACCTAAAACGTTAAAATTTGAAACTATGAAATGTATCATATTCCGGTTGAGATTTAATCGAAGGTTTTTACAGATGGTATACTACAGCTTGTGGTCGACTGTACATTTACCAACTGCTCTAACAGTGAAGGAAAACATCGTGAGGAAACCTGCACACTGAGATAACCACTGTATTAAATAAAACCACCCCATTTTTGCCTAGAAAATCGTTCCATATATTGATCACGACGAGCATAAAGAATGAAAGTTAGTATTAATGTGTCATTAACTTACGCAGCGCAAGCGCAGCTCTTCGGAGGAAGGGAAGGACGAAGAGGCGAACATGGGGGCGGGAGGGGAGCCGGGGGAGGATGTGGACGTGTGCATGGAGCGGCGTCGCGTCGTCAACATACTCAAAAAACCCTCGCAAAACACGCCGGCGCTGGTTGTGCATGTAAGTACAGCCTCCAAAAGGTCCTCTATAAAGATCCTCCATAAGATTCAAGTCTTATAACCTCCAACACAGCCACTTTATTACCACATGGGCCCACATTGGGCGCCAAATATTAACCAGTCAATTATTTTGTGAATAGATGAGTTTTGATGTAATTTAAGTTAAAACCATTTAGTATTTATGAGAGCAAGCCTGTGTCCTGTGAAATAGAAATCGAAAGATTCAACAAAAAATAAATCGAAAGGAAAGGATTATAAATGTTATTTAAAATACCAAAGTTATTCTAGAAAACTGTTGTCTCCAACATCTACACAAAGTAACTAACCGTATATTTAATTTAATGATCCATATGATAAGTTTTTCAACAGATTACAATACAGAAACTTAAAAAGCTTCTAGTAATTGGCTGTCCATGATTGATTTTTTATATATTTTTTACTTACAACTAAACCCACAATAGACCTCAATCTCACCTGATGGTAAGCGATGATGAGGTCGACAATAGAGCATGCGGGTCAAGTTTATAGTAACATAAACAAAATATTGTTCTTCCTTCTAGAACCTTCGCAAAGAGTACAAAGTCCGCGGCACGGCGTCGGGCGGATGCTGCATGGAGGAGCAGCCGGGCCGCAAGACGGGCCTGCAGCGGCTGAGCCTCGCCGTCGAGGGAGGGGAGGTGTTCGGCCTGCTCGGGCACAACGGCGCCGGGAAGACCACCACCATGAAGATCATTACGGCTGAGGAGCGGCCCACTTGCGGCACGGTGAGGCTCAAGATTACAAATTGTTCCTAAATGTGCGAAATATGCAAACATTCGGCGATTATTTCTATCCGTTTGACGATTCGGCGTAAGACCTCGTCGTAGTAAGGCCATGGAAACGAAAAGTCCATAAATGTGTAAAATATTGGTGGATGATGTGTCCCACGTTGGGCGCATTTGACACACAGTGACACAACTCCAGGAACCAAGTTTCTACCATTACCATTTTATTAAATACTTCTTTCCATTTATAAACACGTCAATATTTCACGTTATAATATGTATGTATAACTATAAGCTCCATGTAATGAAAACTAAAGTTGACGCCCAACGTGGGGTCATTTATCAGGTTTCTACCATTTTTACTTCATTACAATTGATGTGATCTTCTTTGCAAATCCCATGTAGACACTACGTTTTGTCATTCGAACCCATTTCATTATGCATCAAGCGTAATATCAATTTAAAATTTTGGAAAGAACTACAGTCTGCAACTAATACGTTGCGAATCGCAGGTCATGCTCGGCGGGCAGAACATCAACGAGTCGCAGACGTCCGCCTTCCAGATGCTGGGCTACTGCCCGCAGCACGACGCGCTGTGGAAGAACGTCACCATCCGCGAGCACATCGAGTGCTACGCGGCCATTCGTGGCGTCAGCAAGAGTGATACTCCTAGGTATTATTATAGTCTTCTAATCCTTGACAGATACCAGCTGCTGCAATTAATAATGATGAGCAAGATAGAGTGGACACATGCGTTGGAAGAAGAAAGAAGTCGTGGTTGTGAAACATCAGAGGAAAGTTGGAAAACGGCATCGTAGCTTGGCGCGCGACTTGAAACTGTTCGCTGAGCTGATAGTCAATCTCCAGTGATGGAGTGGCACCTTTGGTAAAGTATCACCAGATCAGATTAGGATAAGATTTACTAAATCCTATTGTGATCTGTTGAGATCTGACCTATCGTTAATGCTGGAGCCATATTTGATCTGTGGATTGAAGGTACTAGGTGTTATTGTTTAACCTTTTTGAAAATAACAGACTGTTGCATTGAAAAACAAAACTTCCTCCTTCCAGGATAGTAGACGCATACCTGAACGGTCTGCAGATAATGGAGCACGCGGGTAAGAACACGGACGAGTGCTCGGGCGGCACGCGACGTAAGCTGTCGTTCGCGCTGGCCATGGTGGGGAGCCCGCGGGTCGTGCTGCTGGACGAGCCCTCTACGGGAATGGACCCCAGGAGCAAGCGGTTCCTGTGGGACACCATCCTGGCCAGCTTCCAGGTTAGAAGCATTCACTAACATTAATATTGTTTATTACTATTATTATACGAGTTCTTCAGTCTAAATCTTAAATAATGATTATCTTCGATTCTTCATTAAAATGCTGGTGTGATACATTTCAATGCTATCTGGGAGAAACTGCCACGGTTTTGAACCGTCCGAACCAAAGAAGCGTCCCGGACGCAGTATGACTCTTCAAAAACCTGCCAAATATGGGCTGCAACATCTTATTTGACTTTATTTCACTGTCCCACACATTAATCACATTTTATAGACGTTCTTCAAGTAAATACATCACTTTTACTAGAAAAGTACCACTGTAAATAATTTGCAAGACAAAAGGAAAAAAAGCCAGCGTGGACGCTTCAAAAGTGCGGTAAAAACTCCATGAATATTGTTTTACAAAAGTATTGCTATGACTATGACTGGACTATTTCACGAATAAATTATCCTTGTAATTGTAAGTCTACACTGGTAACATTGGCGCTGTTTTGTATTGGGATTTCTATTAGTGTTGCCAATTAAGATTTGTAATTACAAACATTGTTGTTTCGTAATCCGGGGACCAGAATGGCACAGATTCTGACAGGTGTCACTTGTTTAGTTGAAGGCTTTGAAGGCTATTCAAATTATTCTTATAATAATTAGGTTATGTTTCGTTTGACTGTCAAAGAGAAAAAGAGTTCCAGAAAATTATTAAAATATGACTTAAAACTGTGCTGCGCCAAAGTGTCTATCTAGAACAGTCATCATAGATTTCCGACAGACAAAAATCTTATGTTACAATGACTGCAGATGGTGGCACTGAATAACCCAAAACAGTGTCTATATTTCCATACAAATAATTATTTACTAGCGGTCACCATTTATTTCAGGGTAAAAAAGGTGCTATTCTGACAACACATTCCATGGAAGAGGCTGATGCTTTATGTTCTAGAGTTGGGATCATGGTCAAGGGTGGTTTGAGGTACGAAAAACTCCAATACCAGGATCTCTTATAACCAGGATTTTTCACGAGTCTCCGACTAATTTCTCATTACCTTTCCAGGTGTATTGGCTCAACGCAACATTTGAAGAATTTATATGGAGCTGGGTACACGCTGGAAATGAAAATCGGTTCAAATATTCATAAGACGGTAAATGTACACCTATTTTATGGCTATACTTTAGTCAACGCATGGCAACAAATAGCTAAAAAGGGAAATTGTATCTTGCAGGTGATGGAAGCAGATTCGATATCACCATCTCCACTGAGGTCTTCTGAAAATTCTCCATCGTTAGGAGAGGCGGATGAAGGTAACTGTCTATAAATATTGAAAATGCCACGAGTGAATCTATTCTCATACCTCCATCTATCAATAGGTAGTTAATTTACCTTGCAGTCAATTTAGCTGAAGAAGGACCATGTTTAATCCATCGGAACTATCTATGAACCTGGGCTATGGATTAACAACAGTTTCCGTAGCCACTCGATTTTGCATGTCGAACTTGCTAGAAAGCCCTCAACTCAACTCAGAAAGCTCAGGTCCACAGAAGGTTCCAACAAGTTATATAATTACTATAAATGGGAGGGAAGGCTTATGGCTCTTCTCCCCTGATCACCTTCATTCACTTATAGTGTCCTATTAAGATCTGGACTGATTGCGCACACTCCAAGAAGTAAAAAAATGTCCCACGTTGGGCGCCAATACTGCTACATCAAATAATAATAATTCTGAGGAACCGAAATATAATCAAGCAAATGTATTATGGTAAGCATCTAGCAGGGGGCTAGATGGAGCGACGTTTTGCACACGGTGACTGTGGCAGCGACTGGATGGGAAAACTGAATATCAGGATTAATGTTGCGTCCTGGGAGAGGCCTATATCCAGCAGAAGTTCTAAACCAATTTTTTTATTCTTCCACTACCGTAAAAATTGGTAAATAGTATAATAACTCACTCAGGCGGTTCGCGCGGGGGCTCAGTAACAGCGGAACCGGAAGCGGAGGCGGAAGGAGAAGCCGAGGCGGTTGATATTAGCATACACACACCGCTTGTCGCCGGAACCCCGCCACCGGCCAGGCCTCAACATCACAGGTACCTTGCGTATCTAGTAACCAAAAATGGCACATTTGTAAATTCCCTCAAAGCGAAGTCTAAAATGCAGAATATTGAAATATTTCTCTAACTTTCAGAACCGAATCCAGTGGTGGAGGTGTTAGCGCAGAGGCGGCCATAGCGTTAGTTGCAAGAATATTCCCCGCGGCGGTGCTAGAAGAGAGTTTTGCTGAGCGACTCGTGTTCTCGGTGCCTCAGTATTCTGTCTTCAGTCTCGCCAAGTGTTTCCAGCAGATTGAGGATGGTGAGTGTTGCCCCTTGTTGGGCGCCAAAAGGGTTTCATTAAAATTTTGTTGTAAAGTTCTAAAAGAGAACGTCGCCTAGCTAATTACTTAGGCTCGACAAGATTTTACAAAAAGGACAATCAGATATTTTTTAATCCTCAATAACATCTTGATACCACTTTGGGCGCCAATTAACCTTATTCTTGAAAACAAACAATACTTGCCAAAAGAAAATTGTTCAAAAAATTATTGAACAATTTTCAACCTTTTTATAATTTATTTATGAAATCCTAGCAGTGTATAATGCTTAATAAATAAAATATGTTAACCTTTCTGCCAATATTTTCATGTCAAAACTTCAAAATTAACTCAAATACTAGCCCTAAAACATTCCTCAATCACAGTACGATTCAATTAAATACCCTCACTCTTCCACAGCAAAAGAAAAACTAAACATCGTTGAGTACAGCTTCAGTCAAACCACTCTGGAGCAGGTTTTCCTGAAATTCGCACAATCAGAAAACGTGGAGTCTTCAAACACAGAACATTGAAGACAACGTTTATTATTAGTTTTGTAAGTTAACTGAAACAACGGCTGTTTGACTGGACGATTACTCCAAGTTGTCTTTAAGACGAAATATCGTTGTATGCTCGATTGATCAATCGTTTGTCACACTGTTGTAGTAGTTGTCTTGTTCATCCTTCGAGCCGGATTATCTAGGCTACAGTTAAGAAATAGAAGCGTATACAAGTTTGTTGGTGTATTTTGATAATGGACGTTGTAAGACTAAAAGAAAAATAGAAAGAAAGAAAGAAAACACATTTATTTAACATATACAGGATAAAACAAACATTTAAACATTTTGTGACCGGTCATATTGGGGTGTATTCATTTTACGAAATGGACATTTTGCACACAAACGATTAAATTAAATTATTAATTAGTTAATCGTAAATATAGATGCTATAAATTAAACGATTGCGTCATACGATAAAGGATAGATTTTTCAAATTAACGGCAATAAAACCGTCAAGTCAAATAACAATCACAATCCATGCTTCTGAAAAAGCCTGTAATATAAACAATCGCTTCTGGTACTACAATAAGAAACAGTAGGTTTATTTCGTTAATTTTGTAAGCTTTGTAATTTTCCGGTCGAAGAGAGAATAATTATGTTATGGTCTATGTAGTGATAGGTTAGGTTATGTTGACGGTGTGTATTTTTTTAATTTCATACTTTTCGTGGCCAGTTTTGTATATAGTTTAGTAACTGAAGTGGAATCTGGTCTGGGTCTTTAGGGGTCATTTTGTTATAAAGCCTAATTGAATTTGAATTTTAAAAATGAGCGGTCGCATCCTTTCCTTGGTAGATTCGTTCATTATGCGAACGGCTAAGGAATGGAACAGCCTGCCAGCGTCTGTATTTCCCGAAACCTACAACCTTGGGATCTTCAAGGACAGAGTGAATAGGCATTTACTGTCGCTTACCATCAGGCGAGATCGAGGTCAAATGCGGGTTTAGTAGTCAATAATTTTAAAAAAAGATCGATAGAACACACCAAAACAAACACAAAATGTCTCTTGATAAAATCTCGTAAAACGTCACTGGAATAAGTTAAGTGTTCTTGAAAGTTATTAAAATTATTTGAATTTATATTAAACGACACATCTGTTTCCAGTGACGTTTTACGAGATTTTACCAAAATACATTAGGTTTTGTAGTATTACAATTAAGGTTCCAAAAAGCATGGTATAAGGACGCCGAGGACAGGGAAAGGAGGATGCGAGGCTTTTGCCCAGCAGTGGGACAGAATGTCTATTTAAAAAAATTAAGGTTCGGTTACCGACCGTTGTTACAAGTTTATTTATTCTTAACAAAAAGTATAAATTTTTTTGCTCTGGGCTAATTTTGTACTTATGGTTTTTTTGCCAGTTTCGTACAACATTTCTTTAGTTAATGATCCCGATCAACCCCATTTGGAATAAGACTCCACTTTTTTTACATGGACTGAGAGCTCCATGAGGTCTGCTCACGTGTTAATGAGGCCACCATACATAATTTTTGAGCGTCGGTGGCACAGTGGCCCATGCGGGAGGTCCGGGTTCGAAACCCTGCAGTGCCATGTACCAATGGGTATTTCGTATTTTTCGAAGACTTACGTACATTTACCGACTGCTCTAACGGTGAAGGAAAACATCGTGAGCAAACCTGCATGTCTGAGATGACCAGTGTGTAAATGGGGTAGGCACAAAAGATCCTCAAGGGTCGAAGTGCCGCTGGGTTCTTCCCGGCCCCCTATCATAAGATAACATAAGACATAATTATGACACCCAATCATTCGGTGAACATTTGGTAGCCCTAATTATCATGTTGGGCTGGAGCTCCATTAAATTGATTCATGAAATGAGATTCGATACATTTGTTTCATTAGGAGTCTTTTTTTTTAAATTATTAACTTTAGATCTAACAATAGTTTTATTTATGATGTGATGTCTTTATTCATGCTCATTTGAATGGAAATAACCCAAATTCCGTAGTAAAATCAACGAACTTATATAATATGGAATCATAACTGTATTGAAAAAATATTGCACCAACTAACATTTAGTACAGAGAGCGGGCGGAGTCACCAGACACGGAGACGTGGTTATAATATCACAAATAAGGTTTTTTTCTCTTTATTTTATGAGCTTAGTCGCATGTGCGCACAAATAAGTTATATTTAAAAAAAAAGCTTGTTGCTTAGCTCGTTACTGTCAATTTATTTCTAATAAAAACAATTCAAAACATTGTTATTAATTTAAATCATATTGTCCCCAATTGGAACAAGTGTAGTGCAAAATCACATGTAAATAAATAATATACATATTTTAAATATATATTCAGTCACTACATATGGTCTAGCAGTGCCTATACGATCAGCTGGATATGTTATGTATGTACAGATTATATGTATAATAATGTTAGAGTAACACCAAGTTTGTAATGGGTTAAATATTGAGTGATTATTTTCTAGTCACAATTTTTTATGTGAAGTTCCGTTTATAATTTAATGTCATCAAAAAAGAATTGGGATATAGTAATGTTTACTTTGGCTTTGACGTCAAGAAACCTTAAATAATTGAAGACACATGTGGATGAAGGTTGTATGTGTAAATTAAGTTTTAAGAAGAATTCGGTAAACTTTTTTTTCATTAAGTGATCTCAATGATTTTGTTTTCAGAAAAGGTGAATAATATAGTTTAAAATATTTACCTTTACCAAGGGTTTAGCTCCAATATTTTAGCTTGTATTTTTAATAAAAATTGTACATAACGCCTACATTCATAGTAGATGTAATTTTGATTATAAAATAAGTTAGTGAAAGAAAGGGGTAGGGGGTAAAAGTACACGAATATAAATAAAATAATGTATGAAATTATAAATTTGTTTTAAATCTTACTAATTAGGAATACTTGTCAAATATTTCTTTAAGCAAAAAAAAACACAACACAAAATTTATATCACTGACAAATAATAATAATAAGCATAAGCATAGTTTGGCATGAATGAAAGTGTTATGTTCGGAACATAACACCTTCATTCACCATCGAAACAAACAAAACAAGAAGGTGTTATGTTCGGTACATGACACGTTCACGTCTAATATTGCTGTAGTGCGTACAAACACCTCCAACTTTTTTTAATGTGTTGCCATGTGATAATATGATGATGCTATGACTTGCATATGGCCATAGCACCTTCATTTAGCAAAAAAAAAAGTGAATTTTGAAAATATGTTACATAACACCTTCATCCACTTGTGTCTTCAATTATCATTGTATGAAAACTAAGCGTTAATTTTACTGAACGTCAAAAAGCCATGTCAAAGTCCTGCGGGCGGCCTGAACAACTCTGACAATTGATTGGCCACTAACCATACGTTAAACAAACTGAACGTCACATATTGAATCTTTAAATTAAATAAATTTAGATATTTTACACGATAATTTTGATAATTTGTTGATAATTTTTTGTGTATATTTTGAAATCAAAATTATGTATAAATAATAAATATATTGCGAAAATGGTTGAAAGTCTAACATTAACATCGTAGAAATTGTTGTCAGATTATACAGAAGTTTTTCAGCTTAAAACATACCTACTTAAACTTAATGCCATTTTTTAATACATTGGAGAAAAACTGACTAGATGAAATATCAACTGAAAATATACTGTTCATTATAAGTATTATTAGTTTATCTTGAATAAATATATACCTAAATCATATTTGCTACAATTTCTCATATGGAAGTACTCCAATATGATATATTTATAGGATACATTAAGGAGAGTGTGCATCGGAATTGCACGACCTAATTCCAGCATCTCCATTCCGCCTTCGGACTACTAGGCGCGGGGAGGGGTTCCATCCTTATGTTGTTGATATCCCATCTGCTCGTACGAAGCGATTTGGTTCTTCGTTCATTATGCGAACGGCTAAGGAATAGAACAGCCTGCCGGCGTCTGTATTTCCCGAAACCTACAACCTTGGGATCTTCAAGGCCAGAGTGAATAGGCATTTACTGGACCCGCATGCTCCATCGTCGACCTCATCGTCGCTTACCATCAGGCGAGATCGAGGTCAAATGCGGGTTTAGAAGTAAATAAAAATAATAATATCTTGAATAAAGGGAAATCGTCTTTCACGAGTAAAAGAAAATTTTCAGTTGATTTTCATCTTGCTTGATCTAGGTTATATTTCGAGGTTATAAAACTTGTAACTGTACCTACTTCGGTACAACACCTAGCATTGTTGCCTACGGTTTTATAAGCTTCTAGTAAAACCTAGTATTTAATGTTTATGTAATGTGAAAAGTGCTTACATTTTGTAAAAGTTCAATATTTAACTGTATGAAGTAGAATCAATAGTCAATCGATTGTATAAAACAGCTGATTTTTTATGTCGATATTGTTGTAGGTATTTAAAGACAATTAGATAACTCTGTCGGAATTGGGGATGCCTCTAAAGTCTTTTTAAAAACAATATGTTTAACATAAAGTTGGATTCAATAGAACTTGTTCAAAATGTAAACAAACCACCATATTGGCGATGTCGATGGTGTGATGTATCCGTGATTTATTAATATTTCATCGTATAATGTAGTTTAGGATACAAATAAAGTGAATTCCATGTGAATTAAACTATGGTTCATCGTCTAATGTGATAAATCAAGAATAGGTTTGTTTACATTATGAACAAGTTCTATTGAATCCGATGATCGATTCGAGAATTCGAAAATATCGATTTTAAAGCTCTGTTTCGACGAAACACCCTCAATTTCGATAAAGAACAATGTTAATAGGATATAAATAAATATTATAATAAGATCAGTATTAGAATCTAAGACAGATTAATTTTTATTAGCAAAGTGCTGCTTACACAATGTACACTTACGAGTGAGTGAATGGAAGAATGAAAGAATGAACGATTACGTTTTTTATTGAACTAAGGGCAAAAGAGCTATGCTACGTAGTTAGGACATATGAGGTGTAATAAATTACAGATTGAATAAGATTATCAATTCGATGGAATACTGCACGTTAATACAATTTGTGCTTTACCTATGTTATACATGTTTATCGATTAATAATTCAGATTGCAGATAAATAGACTGTATATAGGGTCCTATTTTATTAGCGGCAAATATTTCTAGGTTGTCATTTATAGGTTATTACAATAAAGATAGAACAAAAAACTTTTTTTACTTATTATTTTTTCGAGAAAAGTGATAAAATTGTTTGTTTGAAAATTCTACAAATGAATGAATTATTGCTATTCTAATACTGAAATAAGAAGTATGAATGTCGTTTCATTCATAACGACATGGATGAGTTTATGTCACTAAGGCGCAAAATAATGGGGTTTATTTTTCTTTAGTATGAAAATTTGTCATACAAGTGACAGGGTAATTTTTTCGTGTATAGTGGTACTGACCAGCACATACCTCCCTCCAAATATTTGCTACTAATAATAAAGGACCTTATATTATTTTAAACGTGTGGCTTGTATAGTACAGTTGCGGTCAGAATATAATCAATATCTGTCCGTAATAACTACTTGTTTATTTCGTGTTTAGTTTGTCGTTAAGGCAGTATCAGAAAAATATTGTTCTGGTCGACACTGTACGTGTCGAAGACGCAAAGGCTTTTAAATGTTATTTAATAAAATCAAGGTGAAACTATTACACCTTGTGTGTAGGTATTTAGGTAGTCAGTTTTGCCAGATCTAGAAATTACATTTCCATAATTTCACTGAATCGATGATTGCCGAATGTATTTCAATACGCTGCCGATTGCGCTGTATGTTTATGTAAGGGGCCATCCATAAACTACGTCACACGAATTTCATGATTTTAAGACCTATCCCCCCCCCCACCCCCCACCCCCACCCTTGACACAGGTGATCACATTTGTGTGACCCCTCCCCTGGTGTGACATCACATCACATTTAAATTTAGATATTATTAAATTAAAACAGCACTTTCAAAATTACATATTTATATTTTCTATTTAAAATATTTATTCATAAAACCAACAATAAATCAAACATTTTAGAAAATTTACAAAACATCAATGTGTATATGGACTTTGAACACATTCCTTTATATCATTTATGATTTCTTTTAGATTTACGCATTAGACGTCACGAAGCTTATGCCTCGGTCCCCCCCCCCCCCCCCCTGTCACACGATGAGCCCCTCCCTACCCCCTAAAGTGTGACATAATTTATGGATGGCCGCTAATGCGATATGAGAAAAAAGGGCGTGAAAATGAGTGTATCATTATTTACCTAATTATCGACGTGGAAACTAATTCTTTAGTTAACCGATCAAGTTGGGTACGTACATCAATGTAATTTCTAAGTCTGACTGAACTTTAAAAAAGGCGAATGCGAATTTTGTAACTCTTTTTTTTACTTAGCTAATAATTGCTGACCTTATTACAAAACCTTGAGTTAGAGACAACCCAGTGTATTTCATTTTACGTTGATTCTCTTATCATTTATTAGTTCGATGCTTATCGTGTCGTAAAATAATATAAAACCACCGTCATGTCTAAACTGTGTACCTTGCCAGATTTATCTCTGCCGTTTATACAGCGTGTAACGTAAGTGGAAATTAAAAACTGACTCAAGGGCTTCTCAAGGGTAAAAAAATAAACTTTATTGTCAATACTTTTCTATTTTTAAATAGGTATTTACTCGTACTTACAGTGCGTGAGTTTTTAAAAATGCTTCGGGTTTTGAGACTTCGGTTATTGATAGCGATACGCGAATATACGAAGACTGCAATAAGACAGAGATCGATTTTCCCCTTCTAAGAGCTCACGGAGTGTACTTAGGTACTTAAATCTCTAAACCATTATTAATTGAATTGTCAAAATGCCCCTTGTACTCTGCCGTTATGGAGATTGGTATGAAAACATTAGTTCAGGTATAATTCAATATAATGGCGCACTCTGTCAGGCTTAACCCATGGCACAAAAAGACGGCTCATTCTTCACCTGGCATATCGAGTACGCCAATGCACGATGTTCACGTCAGTACAAGGGTACGTCATCAAACCGTATGAACTGCCTTTCTTCTTGTACCAAGACTTAACCTACCCGAAGACGTTATCGTATAACGATATCTTCAAGAGCGTCTGTGGCCTAGTGGCTAGGACGCCGGACTCCCACGCGGGAAGTCCGGGTTTGAAACCGTGCAGTGCCATATACCAATGAGTTTTTCGTATTTTTCAAAGACATTTACCGACTGCTCTAACGGTTAAGTGAAGGAAAACATCGTGTGGAAACCTGCACACTGAGATGACCAGTGTGTAAATGGGGTAGGCACAAAAGATCCTCAAGGGTCGAAGTGCCGCTGGGGTTATCCCGGCCCCCTATCATAAGATAAGATAAAATAACCTACCCGAAGACGTAATCGTATTATCGTATAACGATATCTGTCCAACATCGTACGATTTCCCCAAAATAATAACACGCTATATCTTAAACCTTAATTATATTTACTACAGGAAAATGTCTGTTTAATTTACGACAGATCTATATAATAACGGTGACAGTGGAAATAATCGTTTTGTGCTGAACCTTCCAAATCAAACGTTTATTTTATGACGCTTAACCATGTTCCCTGTAAAAACGATGCATGCTTTCTTTGTTTTAAGTAGGTACTTATTAATATTTAAACATATTTTTAAGGCAGACTATTTTGTGTCTAAAGTTGCTCCCACACCGGAGTTAACTAGTTACAAATAGCTGTTAATTGCGATATTTAAGTGTCTCTCTCCAAAAAAACCTGGTGTGTGGAACCTCTTTATCCAAAATTCTTTTGCTTTAAATATTTAGTACAAGTAAGTAAGTACAGTGGGAAACTCATCAAGCTATATTCTGTAGAACACTGTCGCAAAAAGTTTCTTATGCTTTCTTGAGATTCGTATGAAAGTTAACACGCGAATTGTGTCTGCTTTTCATACTTACAAAATGACCTCGGATTAGCGTTAACACGAGTTAAAAGTTGGTGCAAGAGGGGCGAGAGCCTATAAAAATTGGAATAAGTAATCATAATGTACAGTGGACAAGAAATCAGGCATACCCTTTAGTACTTTACCTTTTGCACGACCTAATTCCAGCATCTCCATTCCGCTTTCGGACTACCAGGCGCGGGGAGGGGTTCCATCCTTATGTTGTTGATATCCCATCTGTTCGTACGAAGCGATTTGCTTCTTCGTTCATTATGCGAACTAAGGAATGGAACAGCCTGCGGCGTCTGTATTTCCCGAAGCCTATAACTTGGGATCTCCAAGGCCAGAGTGAATAGACATTTACTGGACCCGCATGCTACATCGTCGACCTCATCGTCGCTTACCATCAGGCGAGATCGAGGTCGAATGCGGGTTTGGTAGTCAATAAAAAAAAATTAAAAAAAACTGACACATTCACATGAGTGTTAAGGAATCGTAACAAAAACTTCGAGTTCCACAGAGTTCTTATAGCTTGATGTGTCTTCCTAGGTATTTAAAATAGTAAAATTATTTAGAAGCATTGAAAGATACCTATTCGTGAGGCCCACGCTGTTCTGTGAATGTGCGCTGCGCCATGTTTGATTTGTATTCGTTTGTTAGTGATTTTAGTCAATTAATTTAGTACCGAATAAAACATCCGACACAAATGTTTTGTTTTATTTTGTAATCGGTCAACGTAAGCTTCAACGATGAAATTATTGTGTAATGTAAAAAAAAATTTTTTTTTTTATTGTTGGATACAGAAGTAAAGGAACTTTGTAGTCTCAGAAGTTCCTTCAGCTCTTGTGAAGGAATGAATGAATGACAAAGGAAAAAAAAGGAAGTTCCAAAGGTACTACTGAGACTTTTTGTCCCAGTAGTTCACACTAATTTTGTGCAATAAAGTGTTCATACCTTCACAAGAGCTGAAGGAACTACTGAGACTACAAAGTTCCTTTATTTCTGTATCAAGTGCAGAAAAGATAATCTATGTTAACCTTGGTTCATGATGTTAACGTAATAAACTGGTTTCGTCCCATAATGACCACTTTCCAAAACGACCACTTCCCAAAACCCTTTGTTCTCAAAATTCTCAAAGTACAGTCGCGGTCCGAAAATGTTTACACTCTCAAACGCAAGTGACAAAATGGCAAACGCCAAAGCGACAAATGACAAAGTGCCAATTCTCAAAACATGGATCATACAAACTTCATATAAACTCCATACAACTCCTACAAACTCCATAAGTCCATAACTCTTACAACTTCAAACAATTTGTTATTTTGACATTTGACATTTGTCACTTTGACATTTGTCACTTGCATTTGAGGGTGATAAACATTTTCTGACAGCGAATGTACTTTGAAAATTTTGAGAACAAAGGGTTTGGGAACAAAAATAAAGGAACTTTGTAATCTCAGTAGTTCTTGTGAAGGAGTTAATTATCCAAGTTTTTAAGCTTTCATGTTTATTATTGTTAATATTATTATTTAGGGTTGTTATGAGCTATGATTTTTATATATTATTTTAATTAAACTCATCGCACAATAATGTATTGTAGAACCGCCTACCCACAATACAATTTTCATGGACGCCTAATTGTTACCATTAGTTATTTCTCCATGCATTATTAGTTCGATCCGATATAATGTCACAGTCGAAAGTTCCTAGCAGTCGCCCAACGATGGCGTTTACGTAAGTCTTTCGTGCTGGGGCACGGTAAGGTAGGGCGCGCCGCGATCCCAGACTGTGTTTCTAATTTCTGGGAGCGAAAGTGGCTCGTGTTTTCTCGCCATTTGTAGGCCGATGCCTCACTGTATGGCAGTAATTCAGTATACCCTGACCAGAAATATAAAACCCTGTCAATACGCCAATGGTATTTTTATAAACTGTGTTATAGAGTTCGCTATGAAAAAAAATAGTAGCATTGAATTCCGCATTATGGCGAGGATTTTTATATTCCTGGTTAGATATTATGTTATTTGTATGTTCCGGTGATGCCTGAAAATCATCGCCGCAGTGCTAAATCCGCTGCGGCAACAAGCTGAGGCAGTCCTTTTTTCCGGTGCTGCACACCACCTTCATCCAACTTAATTACTTTTGATTATTTATTTTTATAATATATTTGTTTAATATTATTTTTATCTTCTGTACCTAATTGTTTGTATGTGGGTATTGGAAATATTTTCTTCTTTCTTGTATTACGTACTAATAAGTTACATAGATACGCTGAGAAAGGGTGAGAACCACATCAACCACATAACTCACCATAATGGCTGTTTTCCTAATGACGCATTTTCTTCCCAGTTCTGGTATTCTGATGATGTGGTTATGGCATACTTAACGTAAAGCTATGAATTTAATGGATGAGCTAAAACTTTCACTCTTTGATATAGATGGGGAATTTTCCGAAAAAAATATGTTTTAACTCCCGACCGTACGAGGGAGGGCGTGTTATAAGTTTGACACGTTTGTCTGTCTGTTTGTGTTTGTCTTTGGCACCATAACTTGACAATAGATGATCAGATTTGGGCCATTTTGTCCAGAGTGTTCTTAGCTAGGTCTGATAAAAATTGGACCAGTGGTTTCCAAAATCTTGGAGTATCTGATGTCAGATGGGATCTCTGGAACAGTAATACGGGTAGCTAGATGGTTCGAATTTGAGCTAAAATGTTCAGGTTCGTGGTGCGTTTCCGACATCTGATACCTTTAGGATCTGATGATGACCAGGTAAAAGTTAGTGAAATTAAATTTTACAATATGAAACTGGAAGAATTGTAAGATTATCAGCCCGCCGAAACTATAATAGTTAGATGGGGTATTCACAAGGGAACAAAAAATTAAATATGGCGGCCAAAAAATAATCAAAGAAATGATGTAGAGCTAGGAATTTTAAGATAGCCTATAGATTATTTATAGATATATTTTTGTTGAATTTCACAGTGCCTTGGTATTACTGTTATACAGTGATTTTTTTTGAAATAAAAATAAAATAAAATAGTAATGGCGAAGCCGAAGGCCGAGCTCCGTGTAGGGCGAAGCCCGGAGCGTCCCCCTTCAGGCGTCTCAGGTCTAACCATCTGAATGTTCTTAGCCATGTGAGATGAAAAATAGATCAGTGGCTCTGGATCTTGGAGTAACTTGGGATGTTGGAGTATGGAGGAGTTGAAATTGGAGTATGATGGGATCTCTGCAATGGTAACAGTGCAGCTGCTTACTTTGCGGCAGAAAGAGTGGTGGTACCTACCCAGGCTAACCTGCACATCAGGGTCTATACCACTACAAAAATGGAAAAATTACGATGTTACGTGCAAATTAACAAACGCTGACTGTCGTAACGTAACCAGAAAATAACTAAAGAGCTAAAAAATATAGCTTTAATGAGGTTTCATTCGGGACATGTAATCTAAAATTAATTAGCTTTGTATCATTTTTTTTCTAATTTCTTGTAAAATGTATGTATCTATTATATAAATTTGCAGACCACAATGTGGCAGGATATGCTGGAACTACCTGTGTAATTTTAAGATCAATCATACATAACGTATATTCTTGGAAATAAAAATTCATTTCATTTCGTTTGTTATATAGACTTCGATCGAGATCCAGGCTGCATATCTTACGTTAATCTCGCCAACATTCCGCCAACTTGCTTGCTTATCGTATGGTTAGTGGCCAACCTATTTGTCAGAGTTATTCAAACCGCCCGTAGGCATCTGACATGGCTTAACGACTGCAGTCGAACGACAACAACCGGGACCGACTGCTTAACGTGCTTTCCGAGGCACGGAGGAGCTCACGTGAAATATGCCACTAGCGGTCACCCATCCAGGTACCGACCGCGCCAACGTCGCATAACCTGCACGATCACTTTCGGACCGTGCTCGCAACTAGGCTACGAGATCCTATTATATTAATGCCTACTCTACCTACAATTGTGGCTTCACGGTAAAAAGAAAGGAATCTCCGTGTTTTGTGAATTTTCACACGATTGGACATGTGGATGTGCCTCCATCAACTTGAACGGAACTGAACTTTTTTGGTACATTAGTAACGCCCTCTAGACAGGTTTTTAATATTATCAGGATGACTTGATTTGTTTAGTTTATGAAAGCCAATTATAAAATGGCAGGTGTTAATGTTACAACGCCATAATATTATATTAAGCAACACTATTTTCTGAATAAACCAGCTATAAACACGAAATGCTGCAACACGCCACTAATGTTTTATAAAAGGGTAATCCACAAGTAACTAAATTATACCGTAATTTCATTTAAAATTACCGTAATTTTATTGTTGACTTAATGCGGATTCCGAAGACATCTGTTACAGTTACAGGGTGCCACAAAACCACTCTCATGTGGTAGGGTACCGAGGATGCTGGCGACGTTGCCCCGCCGGATCGCTATGCTGATCCTAAATCAAATTAAATTATATATTTTTAATGTTAAGTTACAAAATTGCAAAGCAAAAATTGTTCAACTTACAACTGTCAATACGTATGACTGTAGTCAGCCTAGGGTGTGTACCACCCTTTTACCTATTTCTGCCAGAAAACAGCAATGCTTACATTGCTGTATTTCGGTTTGAAGGGTAAGAGAGCCAGCGTAATTTCAAGCACGGGAGGTTATGTTGAACGTTCATGCTGTCATGGTGTATTCGTCCTATTTTATTGTTTAAAAACGGTTTACAATTGTAATTTTTTCGTAAAATACACCAGGTGTTTCACTTAAAATTTGTCCGTGATTAGTGAACATGTGGTGAACTACAGACGGTGTGAATTCGGCAACTTAACCTCCAATTGCACTTGGAATGCAAGGCACTAGGAATTCCCAGTGCACACGACTCTCCCTTAATCTCGACTTTGGTAAACTGTTTTTTTTTTTCAAAACAGACGAGTGATTTTCAAGATTCTAACACGGTCATTGGCCTAATTGCAGTGTGCAGTTGTACACTAGCAGGGGCCATAATTAAAGGGGAAAAAATACCGGCACATGAGGCACTCACGGTTTGGTTAAAACCCCTCTAAAAACATCATGATGAGGTGAGACGTCTATGGGCTACAGTGACCACATACCATCAGTTAAGTACGTCTGCTCTCCCTGGACTTAATAAAAAAAATATCATGGAATTCCTATTACCTAAGTTGCAAAGCAAAAGTTTGAAGCGACAATGACTCAAAAGCTAGGACACGAAACAGCGGCGTAATTCACAGGATCGATTCCACCTCTGGACCATTGTGGTGGACTACTGGAGCACAGGCATTTTAGCCTGGTTGTAGTGGATAATGAAGAAAATTAGTGTACAAAAAGTAATGTACAAAATGAGAATAGTGATGACCATAGACTTATATATTACTATAGCGTGTGACTACTGATTGCCGGATATTATGGTGTATAAACAAACAGAACAAGCTTAGACTCCAGCCTAATGGTCCAGATAAGAGGTTTTGACGTTTGGGGACTCTACCTTTATCTGTTTTCACACGTAATGTACAAAACAGTAAATGAAATAATGAAATATTTTATTTTTCCAGAAGCATTATAGTTACAATAAATGATCAGTAATTGTCATATGCAGTAGTACTTTGTGTACAAACAGTAATATACCTACAGCAGTATTTTTTCGCAGTAATTTCTTTTTATCTCTTTTTTTTATGCTACAGTTAGACTAAGTATTAAATATGTTGATACTTTATATTGAAATTAGGTTTAGTCTTTCCTCCATCTGTGTAGGGAAATAGAGGTGTATAAGAATCTGAAGTAAGTTTATTCTAAGTAACATTTCCAGCGTTATTAAGTTCTCAAGGAGAGAGATGTCATATAGTAGAAGTATTTTATGTACAAACAGTAATAATAACTGTAATGTAGGTAGGTTGCTTAATGAAATAATAGAGGGTATTTCAAAGACAGTTTGTTTTAACACGTCTACCGGTGTGTTTCATTTTGAGCCCTTATAACTATTACAGTAATGTCTTCTAATTAGGGAGTTCGATCCCGGCCCTTATTTGTAATCCCGGGATGTCGGGATTATACTTAGTCAATCCCGGGATCCCGGGATTATTTCGGGATTGAGGGTTACAAATAAAAAAATAAGAAAATCTTACAAAAATTAGCTCTTTAATCAACAAATCAATCAATCATTTGTTATTGATATCCATAAATTCAAGTACCTACTGATTTCAAATTAACTAAAACACAATAAATGATACTACTCGCGTGATAAGAAGCGCAGTTTTTCACAAACAACCTCTCAGTCTGCAGGCGCAAACGCTACTAAAATCAGCTTGCAAAACAAGATGGCTGACACGTTGAAGATTAGCTCTCGCGAAAATTAAAAAATCAAAAATGAAGTATATGAAATCTTATTCAGTTTAATAGTATATCAATCTTAAAGCAAACATCGTAAATTAACGCAGTGAACTTGTTTACATTAAAATAATAGGCTAGCAAGCTCATCGGGTTACTTGGTGATGCTTGCTTGCAATAAAAATTCTTGTAGTTGAAATTTAAATGATAGGGCAAGCAATTCTGTCGAGAGCACTGGCACTGAGCGTTTCCCTTCATGCAGTCTATTTTGCAACTTTTTTAAATGATGTCAATCCCGAAAATCCCGGGATCAGGGAAACTTAATCCCGAAAATTTCGGGACTGAAATACGGTCGGGATACCGGGATCCCGAGTTTCGGGATCCCGGGATCGAATCCCCTACTTCTAATACAATACAAATCAAATACATTAAATTAAATTATGGCTCGAGACTGTGCAGGAGAGAGAGCGATGGTGCTCTTTAGTATCGGAGGCCAAGATCCACTTCGGGTCGATGCACCAGCGGAGTAAGTAAGTAAATTAAAATTGGTAAAACATTACCAACTACAAAGTACTACACTTACTTTACTCTTTTAACTTGTTCATTATTCAACTATGGATATGTACATCTATATGAGCGGTCAATAAATATACCTGTATTTCGTTCCACCGTGTACAAACTACAGGTTTACGCGGTATTTGCGAGGCAAACGTTATCAGTACAAATTGGGCCTGTTACACGGCTGTTATGATGTGATAGCTTGTTATATGATAACTAACTGTGAGGTAAAAGTTGAGGGAAAACATTGGGAAAACCGCGGGAAACCCAAGAAACACTGCGCATTTTTAGACGCATGCTACGAGCTATTGAAAATAAATGGAAGAGCAAACATAATTCTGATCAAAGTCAAATTCATGGCACGGCATGGCCACGGGCGGCAGATTTCTTGGGGCGGCATAGGGAGATATGGGCGGGCGGCAGACTGCAGATGGCGGCGGCAGACTCTTTTCCAATTATATTTTTAAATCATGCCATATCATCATCATTTATTCATAAACAATCATAAATTGTGTTTGAAAATTTACATGCCAAAAATAATAATAAAACTCTTTCAGTTTCAACCTTAGCTAAGTTATTTATAAGCACGTTATAAAAAAGAAATTTAAATAACAAAAAAATATGTCATAACAATAATTTTTTTAGAAACTGAATCCAAGAGTTAGAAACTACGGCTAAACCCGCGTTTGACATCAACCTCACCTGGTAGTATAGACTATGAGGCCGAAGATGGAGCACACGGGTTTAGTAAATACTGACTCTTCTATAAACACAACGCCAAAGCAAAAATATTTGACAACAGCCTTTAAGTACATAGAAGGGTGGTCGCTAGCCAGGCGAACCCCAGGGTCCTTCCACCAGCAAGTTACACGCTTGACCAGTGGCGGTAGGCAGATATATTCAAATCCGTCCCATACACGGAACACAGTTAGTGAGAATAGTGATAGTGATTACAGATTTTTACCGATTGTTTGTTGATTTATCAACAAAAAATCCCCCCCTTAGGGGGCGGCAAATTCAAGCTTCACCCCGGGCGGTAGAAATCTACGCTCCTCTGGACAATTTTCTATAGCTATGTTTTATGTTATAATTAGAACTAGGCCAACGACGGTTATTACCAGGCCTCGTAGGGCATTGGACCCACTGGGGCTACGACCGGTGGGACCGGTCCTGTAGGGACCGTGCAGATAACGTAGGATAAAGGTAAAAAAATCTGACTCGGGAAATTGACATAATATACGACTCTTAGCGTCTATGACATTTTAAAATTATTTTGATATATGTACAATGACACTTCTTTTATTTTTTATTGACTGTACACTATTGTACTATTATAGGTATTTTTCTGTTTAATTATGTTAAATATAATCTTAATTATTTAATATGTACAATGTGTCACATAAGTTATGTAAATAATTTTTATTTTGATTTATTATTTAATTTATTAGTTAATTATTTTGTACGACTTATCTTGTAAAGGATTTTGTTACTTTGAGATGAAATAAATACAATTCTTCTTCTTCTTCTTCAGGCTTTATTCATCCACTGCTGGATATATCCCTCTCCTATATATTTCCATGTAGCCCGATTTGCAATGCTTTGCGCTCTGATGTCGTCTGACCACCTCGCTGCTGGACGTCCCACACTCCTGCTGCTTGTGCGCGGTCTCCACGTGAGTACTCTGCGGGTCCACCTGTTGCCGGTTCGCCTAGCCACATGTCCCGCCCATCGACATTTCAGAGTCGCTATGCGTTTAGCTACATCTGTGACCTTTGTGCGCATCCGGAGGTCTTCGTTTCGCACTTTGTCTCTTCGGGAGACTCCGAGCATAGCTCGCTCCATGGCTCTTTGGGTAACTTTGACTTTATGGATGGCCTCAACCGTTAGGGCCCACGTTTCCGAAGCGTATGTCAATATTGGGAGTACACACTGGTCGAAAATTTTAGATTTCCGCCACTGCGGGATGGACGACTTTAACACCCTCTTTAGCTTTCCAAATGCAGCCCAGCTCAACTGTATACGTCGATCTATTTCTTTTTTAAGATTACGTCGGCCCAGTGTGAGCAATTGACCTGAATAAACATACTATTCGACCTGTTCTAGAGTATGGCCCCCGATATTAATAGGATCACCCCGCATGTCGATCGTAGCCAAATACAATTACACTTACAATAAAAACTGTCGTAATCATCTCGAAAATGATCAGAAATCGACGAATAATAGGCAAACACTACTTGTCAATAAAAAATTAATAAATTTCGGAGAATTAAATATTTTTTTACCGCCAAAATAAAGCAATGAAAATAAGGTACCTATCCTTGTTCATTTCCATGGATCCTTTAGATAGATGTCATACGACGTAAATTTGTCCTGTTTTGCGAATAATGTCAAAATAAGAACTTAATGTTTTGCGAATAATGTCAAAATAAGAACTTAATGTTTTGCGAAAAATGTCAAAATAAGAACTTAATGTTTTGCGAATAATGTCAAAATAAGAACTTAATGTTTTGCGAATAATGTCAAAATAAGAACTTAATGTTTTGCGAATAATGTCAAAATAAGAACTTAATGTTTTGCGAATAATGTCAAAATAAGAACTTAATGTTTTGCGAATAATGTCAAAATAAGAACTTAATGTTTTGAGAATAATGTCAAAATAAGAACTTAATGTTTTGAGAATAATGTCAAAATAAGAACTTAATGTTTTGCGAATAATGTCAAAATAAGAACTTAAAATTTTGAGAATAATGTCAAAATAAGAACTTAATGTTTTGAGAATAATGTCAAAATAAGAACTTAATGTTTTGAGAATAATGTCAAAATAAGAACTTAATGTTTTGCGAATAATGTCAAAATAAGAACTTAAAATTTTGCTACCGAAAACGGTTATAAATATATTTTATATATAAAAACAGCATAAAATGGTATTTTTGTATTCAAATTATTATCTATTTATAGATTATTGAATGTATATTGTTTCAAATAAGATTGATACTATATTTATTTCAATAACTGCGCAGTTACATACTTACATCGAATCGTCTAGCTAGAGATTGACTCATTTAAATCGACAATTATTGTAAAAAATCTCCAATCGATTTCTTGTAAACGTGATGATGCAATTTTTTTATTTTTTTCGTCGAGAAAAATGCCTCATAATAATATAATTTTTACAAATATCACCAATACTATTCAACACCTAATAGACGGCGAGAGGCTCGCCACCTATCACGTTTGTCCACCAAATCTTACGGCGAAATGTGGGAACTACCTACGATGAAGATGGTTCCTCTGTCTACCACCTCGGGGATAATGGACGTGAGAGTTATGCTTATGGAATTTAAATTAATTAATCGAAATAAGAATAAGTTTAATCGTAAGTTTATTCATAGGCCATACACCAGTAGGAACTTAAGCATAGGTTATATTAAACTAAATAAAATTAGTGAGCAACCAGTTAGTTTACAATAAACGCTGTCCTCCGAACTAGGAAGTTTCTGTATCTCAGAGGACAGATCTCTTCTGTGATCAGGGGAAATGAACATGTAACAGAACAGATGTTGGCCAAGAAGAAAATATAAAACTGACAAAATTTGAAAGAAAGACAAAAAAGAACATTAATTAAAATTATTTTTAAAAGAATCGAACCGGTAATGATTCGAGCACCGAATAGACATCCCTATATGATTCGTCAAACAAACTACTAAAGGATCATCCCAAAATGAACAAGGTATAGTGACCATGGCCGTGAGATGAGCGTGTAAGGTGTTCCGATCGCTTTTCCCGCGCACGCGTTATGTAATTATAGTTACCTATAGTAAACAGTGAAGGGTGCGAGTGTACGGGACAAGAGGTGACGGTGTCATGAGCTGAAGCGGAGGAGATTTAGTGTTGGACCCTGCCCTGCCCGCACAGATTTTCTCGTAACTCTATCCTTTTTCGTCGCTCAGAAACATCGTTCGCTAGAGTGAGAAAGATTGTTTCCAAGCACCAGCTCTCTTCGGCATCGACGCGGTGGGCCAATTCCGTGAAAGCTATTTTTCTCGCTCTAGCTAACGATGTTTTTGAGCGACAGACAGGGATAGAGCTACGGGAAAATGCTGTTCCGTGCTGTTCAAAATGGGATCAAACCCACATTAAAATCAGCATTGGATATTCACGCGTCACACAGCTGCTGTCATCACAGGTTGTTTGTCTTTTCTATTGGTTGATGGAGGCAAATGCAAGTCAGTCGAATCAAGGACGAAGAATCCAGAACCAATAATTTTGATATTCTTTAACTCTAGCTTCATCTTTATAATCAGCCTAGCTGCGAGCATGATCATAAACTCAGAACCAGATGGGAGACCGCTTCTGGCACATTTTATTTTGAGCCCCTCTGTACCTTGGAGAGCATGTTAAATAGTCTGAGGGCAGCATTTTGATATTTTCAGTATCAAATAAATCCTACCAAAAAAATTCTAGGCACATTTCAGGTACCTCTCTCTTCTAAGTCGTATTCCTCAGAGAGGCGTGATCATTCTAAGGAATTAATGACATAGAACAACTCTCGTGGCAGATTTAATGGGGTGGTTTGCCATTGTCTTCCCCATTTTACACACTGGTTATCTCAGTATGCAGGTTTCCTCGCGATGTTTCCCTTCACCGTCAGAGCAGTCGGTAAATGTACATAAGTTTTTCGAAAAAAACGAAACATTCATTGGTACATAGCAACGCCTGGTATCGAACTCGGACCTCCCGCATAGAAGTCCGACGTCCTAGCCACGACGCCACCGACGCTCTTTCATTTCAGGTACCTACACACAAAAAAAACTGTTACCCAATCGCTCAAACTCATGCCTTGAGCCTGAAACCACTATCGTATACTACCAACATACCGGCCGGCTGCGTCTGCGCATGCCTGCCAGTGCAAGCCTTTTTCTCGATAACGCCACTCTTCTCCAACTACAGATAAAAGTATACAGACGCAACATCTTAGTTTCAGATTTTTTCAAAAAGTACTGAACCTATTAAACGTATAGCGTAGAATATAAGATTTAATCCAGTATTTAAAATCGTTCCAGTAGTTCTTGAGAATTCTGAAACTAATCGCCCCTGTATACTTTTCAGATTCAGTTTTCTTTAATAATGTGGTCATTTTACAGAACTAATTGTTCCGTGAGCAGGATTTGAATCTGCGTCCACGCAGTTAAAAGTTAGACTCTACGGACTCTTGTGTTTCATAGTGTAGCATTTGTGAAATAAGGTGTAAATCTTATTCTTTTTGGGTATTGTCTTAGATTAAAAGTGAAGTGAAAAAGTGTCTTTACATTCATAATTTAAGAGTAAAGGTGAGTTTTTTGTCATACAATTGTTTTTTGGTAGGGCGGGCGAGTTGATGTTTCCGTGAGCAAGGTTTTTTTAATTTTTAACGGTTGTGGATGTGAGATAAAATTGCCCCTACTATGGTTTTCACCTTGTTTCTTGATGTCCTACTACTGGCACAATAAGATGTGCAGCAACGCTTGGATCGAGTCCTAGATCGGGAAAGCGCTTGCACCTACGTCCCAGAGTTACTTATTATTATATACAAGTATATAGGTATGACGCAGGGAATTTGGTTAAAACTGGGGAGGACTTTTGCTCTGAAGGTCCGGAGCACCTTTGGCGGTAGGCGGAGGGTATGAAGGGAGGGCAGGTTCTCCGCGATTCTTTCCTCCATACTAACTACGCTTTAAAAAGGTTTAGGACGGTACTTACAGCCGCAATATTTACAGTCCCGTCGTCGTCCCCCCCCCCCCCCCCCACCAATCTCTATATGATCAACAGTATTAATCCACTATCCGTCACTACTGACGCCCAATAAACCCCAAATCCTTTGAGTATTCGGCTATTTCACAGAATCGGCTATTTTCCTGCGACATATGTACTTATATAATTATTATCACAGATCAATGATAAACAATCCATTGTTTTTTACCTACCTTTTCCTACCAAATACTCTACCAAAAGGTTGCCTGGAAAAGATCACTCTTAGCGATAAGTGTATAATTAAAAATTGAAAAAAATGATTCCTTTACCACATATTAACTAACATTTCACATTAAACTATAACCTCCACACTAGTCACACACGTTGCCTGTGTCGTGGAGATCACATAGGTACACACACTGGCCACTTTACAATGTTGTGTGTCAATCTAACATTCAGATTCCAGAATTACAACTTAAAATTACAATTTAAGTTAAAGCTTATGACGTTTATTTTATCCTATTAAACATGCAACATTAAAGGAAATAGGAAGTATGGGATGATATGACCATTATAAATTTATGAAATATATTAATATATACATTTATATACTTAGGTATATTTATTTCATATATATTTATAATATTAAAGCTAATTATGTACCTATACATGCAAATATATGCATAAATTAAAATAAATAAGTTACAGTTTCAATTACATAACATTATGTAGATACTTCAGCAGAATCCTTTACCAACTTCCATTTTACCGAGAGTTAACGATTGGTACAAGTCGGCCTAAGTACAAGTATACTACACCCAACTTAGATTTATTGGCAGTAAACTCAAATTGCGTGTTTGTTGTTTTCAAGTGAGAGGCAAACCTTCAATGCAATAATAGCAAACATATTCCTCTATTGCAAAATTCACTATTACATTACAAGAATGCGGTAGTTTCAAATAACAAATATTAAATGCGTTTCTAAAAAAATAAGAATTAGACATAAATTGATGGTCAAATTATTATTAATATTATTATTTATTTATTGAAAATCTACATAATTTCATTTAAACATTGACATTTACAGTGTAACAAAAACCAATATAGGTTTGTTAACAACACTGGCAGACCGTCGACGGTCGCATAATATTTGCGAGAGTGTGAAGAACAGCACTGTGCTTGTGCATTTCCAGTGCTAGTGCACTGCTTCGGCAAGGGAACACGTTTATTCCCTTGTGTGCGTTATCGGACAGTACTGCACAGTAGTGTCCGTATGCTGTGCCCCACACAGTCACGGGTACGCTGCTCATCACAGGTGTTACCATTTCGAAAAAAGTTTAATTAAATATTTTTAGTTATAAATTACATGCTTTTTAATAGTTGTTAGTGGTTATAATTCTAAATTACCTACAGTTCTAAGTATAATGTGTAATTTGTAATGTGAAAACAGAATTCAAATTCGTTGAAATATAAATTAGCTACATGCAATCAAAAATCAGACGATGGAAAGAAACGGCTATATCACATAATGATGTAACTGTGTAGTAGCGTCATACAAGCAGATCCTATGGTGCTACTACTAATCCTGATAGTAAAATCAGACGATAGAAAGAAACGGCAATATCACATAATGATGTAACTGTGTAGTAGCGTCATACAAGCAGATCCTATGGTGCTACTACTAATCCTGATAGTAAAATCAGACGATAGAAAGAAACGGCAATATCACATAATGATGTCACTGTGTAGTAGCGTCATACAAGCAGATACTATGGTGCTACTACTAATCCTGATAGTAAAATCAGACGATAGAAAGAAATGGCAATATCACATAATGATGTCACTGTGTAGTAGCGTCATACAAGCAGATCCTATTGTGCTACTAAAATTTTTGATTGAATATATTTTATAATATTTTAATACACTTCTGTAAACAAATTGCGTTTAGATAATAGCTGAATTGTACGAGTCTTGGAGGAGGGGCACTGTATGCTGAAATACAGGTTACACCTAGTTCGGCGACAGTGGCTTAAAATAGTTTTAGCGACATAGCCTAATATAGTTTATTTAACAAAACTGTAAAACTTTTAAGAAATAAAAATGCATTATTCATTTATTTATGGCCAACCAAACATAGTGTATTTGATACATACAACACAACACGCACACACTGTTGCTTTCTTTGTCCGTGCAGTCACTGAGGGTCAGCTGAAAATCAGCGCTGTGGCTTGCCTCAGCATTATGCTGAGCTGGTGTACCCTTTTTGGCACTGTACCGCACCGGATCTCTTGTGCTGAATGTATTAATCTTTATACACTTCTGTATTGCGTATTTGCTATATTCTGGTGTTTACAGTGCTAAATAAACGTTTTCAATTTTCAATTATAGATCTCACCTAGATCTTCATCTTTCATTATGGAAGAAACATCCTGTTTTTTTTTTATTTTTATTTTTTTATTTACTTTTAAACCCGCATTTGACCTCGATCTCGCCTGATGGTAAGCGACGATGAGGTCGACGATGGAGCATGCGGGTCCAGTAAATGCCTATTCACTCTGGCCTTGAAGATCCCAAGGTTGTAGGTTTCGGGAAATACAGACGCAGGCTGTTCCATTCCTTAGCCGTTCGCATAATGAATGAAGAAGCAAGTCGCTTCGTACGAGCAGATGGGATATCAACAACATAAGGATGGAACCCCTCCCCGCGCCTGGTAGTCCGAAGGCGGAATGGAGATGCTGGAATTAGGTCGTGCAATTCCGATGCGCACTCTCCGAAATGTATCCTATAAAATACCGATAGACAGGCAACCTTGCGCCGATGTTCCAGACTTTGCAGTCTAGCTTCCACCAGCGATTCGTCACCTATACGGCGCTTAGCGCGTTTCTCCACTGAGTCAAGAGCAGCCAGTTGGTACTTAGCTGAGCAGTCCCACAGGTGGCAGCAGTACTCCATGCACGACCGGACTTGAGCTTGGTAAAGGTTTAAAAGCTGTCCCGGCGTGAAGTACCGCCTAACCTTACTCAGGATGCCCAATTTTTTGACTGCGGTCGTGTGGGATAGCGGCTAAAGGCCTAAAACATCTTCATACTAATTGAGATTCTACTGAATTTATATCGTCTGTAACTAAACAAAACTTGAAATCCACACGACTTAGGATGTTTGTTTCTTAAAAAAAAACCTAGTTCTAGGTGAGATCTATCAAATGCATTATGTTTGGTTGGGGGCGAAAACAAAGAAAAATTAGCTCCAAGCTTGTATGGGACTCGCCCTACTTTTAATTTTTATGTTTTACTTCTGTTTTTGGTAGGAGGAGATGAATGTAGGGACATAAGTATCAAGCGGCGAGCTACTGAGTCAGCAATTTAATAATAACGTGGTGCGGCCTTACTGCACCACGTGGAGTACAATACAAGTCAGTCGCGTTCCGCCCTATTTCTGTTGCAAACAGCGATGCTTGCATTGCTGTATTCCGGTTTGAAGGGTAAGAGAGCCAGCGTAATTACCGGCACATAAGGCACTCCATCTGATCCCTCAAGGTTAGCACCGCACCGAATAATCTAATACCATTATAGTGAGGCGTGATGTTTATGAACAATAATGACCACTTACCATCATATGACCCGTTTGCTTGTCCTGATCTCCTGAAACAATTAAAACCGCTGTGACATACAGACGAACAAACGGACGGACAACGAAGTCTTACCATAAGGGTTCCTTTTTTACCATTTTAGTACGGAACCCTAAAGAAAAATGTTCTCATAATTAATGTCCTCCATTAATCGAACGAAAATGACCGTCACGTAATGGAAAGGATTCGTACACTTAATTAATATAGTGTACATAGGTACCTACATATTTAACACATATATATAAGCCCACTGGTGTCCGCATATAAAAAAAAATTTGTATGTTAGTTCTGTTTTTGTTAATTTTGTTTTTCCGTGTGTTCCATTATTGTGCTGTCGGGCCATTTTATTTTATTTTTCGGGGGGAAACGCTCATGCTTACCTCTTCGCCGCAAGGGGGAGACGAAGAGGTTATGCCGGACTTTTACCGGCCAAAACCCCCCCGGTGTTCCTGCGCACCGCCTGACGGCGAAGCCACGGGAACGCTTGCGCATAACTTCCGCGACTTCGCCAGCGGGTGTCCGCATTACAGACTCAACTCTGGGGACTCACGTCCCCATTCGGCTTGTGGTGGCGTGCCGGAACACAGGCACGCCAGACCAACTCGAGGACCTGTTATCAGGCAATGGACTCCCCGTGTCCATTGCCCGGAGGCCCTCATTAAGGGGGAAGTTGGCGAGCGTGAGCTAGCCGCCTTCGCCCGGTTCTCCTACGGCGGATCGGGTCGGACGTAGGGTCGTCCTCCCTAATCCGCTTCTCGCCTTCCTTCTGCGCCATTACGTGCTCGCAGAAGGCCACCATTACGTCCCACGCCCTCTCGCTGCCGACCATAGCCTTGACTATGTTCGGCTGTGCTGTCGGGCCATGGCAGAATACCAGCGGCTGAGGACACCCCGTCGTCAGCCATTATGCTGAGACATGGACCCATTTGCTTTCATGCTTTAATTTTATTGTATTTTTATTGTATTGAAAGCAAATAAACGTTTTTTCATTTTCAATAAGCCACTTCCATGAACTTATTAAATACTCGTAACGACTGGAAATACTGTAGCACGGGCGTTTAATGGCCCCGCCATTCGGTTTGAAAAGGTCCAAGGGAGCGTCCCGGGGGCTAGCCACATCTTCACAGAGTTGTTTTCATTCTTCATTGAATCCCACAACTTCATACCGAGTGTCGTCGAACGCCTGACAATAACGAATCGCAACTCTTAGTGTTATTGCTATTAAAGTTACAAAGGCGTTGTAACGCAATATTGTATATCAGGGAGTCAGGACCAGGAAAAGAAAAATCCTATCACAAGGGCGCAACTGTCTCTTTTATAATCTGTATTATGGAGATCGCCATTAAAAAGAAATAGTTTCATTTAATTCCGCAATTAATTTAACGTGCGCTCCAAGGCACGGAGGGGCTCAGATGAAAATGTGCCACTAGTGGTCACTTATCCTGGTTCTGACTGCGCCCAAAGTCACCTGCACGATCACTTTCGGCCAACGCTTGCAACTTTAGGCTACGAGCCCCTCTAGGTAGAACGATAGACGAAAAAAAAAACACTCAAACTATATTAGATATTTTTTTATTAACATTAACATGAGTACACTATATTATAATAAATAAATATCAATTATTTATTGCACAAATCAATAATTAAAAAAAATTAATTCACGTAACTACTTCTAAACCTATTTTTTTCCTAGAAATATGGAGATTTCAAAAGCAATGGAATTTCTAGTCACAGCCTATTATGAAAATAAATTAAATTAAATACAATCATATATCTGGCCAAATTCAGAAGTTATATAGAATATAGGTATTAAAATTCGTCCTAATCAAGCGAGTTCTTAAAGAAAAGGAGACACAACGTCTTACAAACGACAAACGACCCAACTGATACGTTTCGGTTGTGCTAAACGTCACGCCCGCTGATTGGGTAAATTTATAAAGACGTTCGCTTTTGCACCAATCGCAAGAAATATTATTGTGACTTGTAACTTTAGTCTCTGGTCGTTCTTTTGTGGCGATGTAACTTCTTCAATTGACCAAACTATAACTATATCATGAGAATATTATTTGCTTCAAGCTACATTTTAATTGTACATTTCATTTAAATTAAAATGATAACCTATTAATTTATTTGCCTACTTAATTTATTTCAACTATAAATAGTATAATTTGCCTAGAAGTTGCTTAAATGTCTTATTTTACGCACAATAAATAATTCTTCTAATTTGTCTCATCGTGCAAATGAAAATGTGTACAAATTCATACATCCGTCGTATATATTCAGAGATGACTTATTTGAGATACAAGTATTTGAAATACAGATACAAAATACGTATTTTCATCTTGTATCCGAAATACTTTTCTTAATCTTTATTTTGTATCTTGTATTTAGATACTTTTTTTGGTATCTTTGTATTTTGGAAATACTATTTACGCATTTTTTACGTTAGATACGGCATCATAAAGACAACAACTGAACGCATTCGTAAAATTACTCTATTGTTAGAGCCGCTAGTGGCGACAACACAGGGTTTACTGGCAGCACCGTTGACTTAGAAACACTTCAATACCTAAATAATGACATCTGCCTTAAAAGTTTAAATTAAAATACGTATTTTGTATCTTGTATTTTAACTACCATTTCCAAAAGTATCTTGTATCTGATATCTCAAATACATTACTTGAAAGTATCTTGTATCTTGTATTACAGATACTTTTTATGAGGTATCTTGTACATCTCTGAATATATCCGTGTAACAAAACATATTTAATTGATTATTTGGTTTAGTAGAGAGATTTTGGGAAATCCTCATTTATTTTCATTAGTTTTGGTCGCTCTATATTATTTTACACTCTGCAGATTGCGAGTGCAATAAACACACTGAAATTCTTTAGTAAAAGTTGTAAAATATACAATGGTTATTTCAGCAAGCTAACATTTTTTTTAAAAAAACAGCCCCACCAATACATTACGATTCAGATGAACGTCAAGAGATCTGATTGGCTAAGAGGAACGCGCCACCGCGTGGTTGGTTAATCTACAACGACGATCACCTTCCGCACCAATCAGAACTCACAAATATTCTAAGTCCGCCTTCTGCACCGCGTTTCAGTGGGTGCCATTTTTCGCTTCCTATATCACTCCATTCATTATTAACTCGCAGAGTAATACAATTTCGTTTTTTTATAATTATAAGAACACTTTAAAATTCCTGGTTCCTTGTCCTTCGACTATACAGGGCTGTAACAATATTCCTGTACCATTGACCCTTCGAAAATTGTTACACCCGGTATTCCAAAAAAAATTAGTAGTATAGTTTATACATATCTTGGATGAGAAACTTTTGGCACAAACAGATCTTTAATGACATCATGTTTAATAAACGAGTAGTTCAATTTATTTATAAATAATACTACCCTTTCTTATTTACCCAAAAGTTTTCTTTATTGTGTTTGAGAAGCAGGGTATCTCAAATATAAAAAGCACATAATTTCAAACAAATGCATTTGCATATCTTCGCTTCAATATTTGGAAACTTCCCGTGACTTGCAAGAAACCTCCTTAATGTTAAAGCTTCCTTAAGTCTCGTGTCATCTCTATCTAGAGCTATGGCGTAGATAGGGATAGCATGTATTGTAATGAAGACTTAACTTTGAGATGTTTCGTGCAACTGATGTTTTGAGATTGATTTGAGATTGATATTATACTTTTAAAATACCTTTTGAAACTGACAATTTAAAGGAATGAATCCTACTTATTCCTAAGGAATGGCACAGATCTAACTTCTCCTAGGTACTTATATATTTTTACTAAATAATGAATGAACAATAATTTAAAGAGAACACATTTAATAGGACAGGAATATATTAACATGTTTGATATTAAACTTACACGATTTGTATTCATTTTTAACTACGAAAACGGGGCTCGACACTCTAGTCCACTGCTGGACACAGGCCTCTCCCAGGGCGCGCCATTGAGCCCGATCTTCGGCTCTCCTCATCCAGTCGCTGCCAGCCACCTTGCGCAGATCGTCGCTCCATCTAGCAGAGCGTCCCACACTACGTTTGCCCAAACGCGGTCTCCACTCCAGAACTCGTCTCCCCCAGCGGTTGTCGGTTCTGCGACAGATGTGACCGGCCCACTGCCACTTCAGCTTGCTAATCTTATGAGCTATGTCGATGACTTTTGTTCTATGCCGGATCTCCTCATTTCTGATTCGATCCAGCAGAGATACTCCGAGCATAGCTCTTTCCATAGCACGCTGAGCGACTTTCAATTTGTGAACCAGTCGCACCGTCAGTGTCCACGTTTCGGCTCCGTAGGTCATTACTGGTAGGACGCACTGGTTAAAGACTCTTGTCTTTAGACATTGAGGTATGTGCGACGAGAAGATGTGACGTAACTTCCGAAATGCTGCCCAACCCAGCTGAATTCTGAAGGTCCAACAGTTGACCGAATTTGTGTGTCGTGTCAGCCAAGCAAAGAATAGCACCACCCCAACTCTTCCCGTGGATGTCGTACGAGGCGACTAAGGGATTTTTGTGGATACTATTCTACACCTAGTAGACGGCGATAGGCTCGGCACCTATCACGTTTGTCCACCAAATCTTAGGGCGAAAAGTGGAACCTGTCGGTGGTTCCTCTGTCTACCCCCTCGGGAATTATGGACACCGTACCGATACGATTAAGCCCCGTTTTCGTAGTTAAAAAATAAATCCTGGATTTCCATGTCATTTATATTTTTAAATGATAATGGTTTGAATTATCTAAAATGTAACAAATTAATGATAAAATGGGTAAAACATAACTAGAAAATAACTAATGCTAATAAGGAATGTTTCTACGTGTCTACACAGAGTCACAGAATATGCACTTGCCTTTTGAATTTCAATACAAAAATTTGATTTTGACTGACCATTTCTGGTATTGGTGTTATAAATGTTATAATATTTTACAAGGGTACTTTCACCCTTTTAAAGGCGACGGTGTATTTCATCTCACACCTCGCATATTATACCAAAACTATCACATCAGCCAACTAAGCACAATAAACTTGGGGCGTTTTTCCTGTCATGCGGATTTTGCCACGCGTGCGGATTCTACTCCGCAACACATTATTTTTACACAATCTTTTGCTACCATATTGTGCCTGGTAGAGTCTGTCAGTTTATTTAGTAAGAGGTGCCGACCGGTTAAATCGAGATAAATATTAATTTATACAACAGGATATGTCAGAGAGTCCAAACATTTTTCTTGAATAAAAAAACTGAATCGCGACTGAAGTCCACAATGCGTGAATTTTTATAGAAATGTGTAACTTATCTGAGGTACTATTATATATTATCTTGTACTTGCGCTAGTAATATGTTTCTAGAATTTAGAGAGCGTTCCATAACCAGTTGAAATAATTCACGTTGACAACTATCCATGTTCCATTGCCGCGTTAACAGCTGAAAAGTGATCAAACTTTAATTTGACACAAGCAATGGAACGTGTACAGCTGTCAACGTGAATAATTTCAACTGGTTATGGAACGCACTCCTAAGCACCGTATTTAGCGTCAAATTACAGAGCGCGTGCACACCGTCTCTTTCGCTCAATCCGCTTTAACCGTGACGGCACCTGTATTTGACGTGTCATATTTGTAGAAACTTTTAAAAAACTTATACTGACAACCCTTTCTGTATTGGGAAAGCCCGTTATGTTGGTAGTTTGGAATTTTTGTATGAAGTTTTGTTGCCAGCATGTTTTTAAAGTTTTTTTAATTATCTCATTACCCAAGTCTAATTATTAGACAGACTTTACACGATCCGCACACGGGATGCGGTCATTGTATTGTGTATTATGTATGGACTAAATCCGTGACTGGAAAAACACCCTAGCAATATCTTTGCAATATTTATTATTAATAATACTGTGTATTGACTACCTGCAGGTTAATTTAGCGTCGATAAATGCACATATTTTACCAAGAAGCTTTACAAAATTAGTAAAATCTTTCGGAGTTTCCATAAGCCAAAAGTATCTTATCATAGCCTGGGTCAGAAAGTAATCGTGCAAGTTAACCAACGTAGGGCGCGGTCAGAATCAGGATGGGTGACTGACTGGCACATTTTTATGTAAGCCCCTCTGTGCCTCGGAGGTACGTTAAACTGTCGGTCCCAGCTGTTGTAGTTTGACATCAGAGTCAAGCCATGTCAGAAGGTTACGGGCGGCCTGAACAACTATGACAATAGGTTAGCCACTAACCACACGAAAGAAACACGGATCCTTAATCAGCCTGCAGATAGATCAATACTGGTCTTTTCAGTTCCTACTAATTTCTATGAGCTAAAAATCTTTCTATAAGTGCAGTCCATGAATGCTGAGACTCCGGCATCTATTGGGTGGACTATGAAAGGTATGGAGGCCAGACCTATTCCGATAGTCATGTAAACTCTGGTCCGTGGAGAAAACTTCCTGGTGGATTTGTGGTTGTTAAGGCTGTACAAGGTGAAGGCACATATCCTGGGGAGGAAGGAGTACTTTAGGCCTAATAATTAAGGTCATAGATGTGGTGTTTGGGTTTCATGGGGCTCTATCTGTCTACCATAGTGGTTAGGACGCCGGACTCCATGCGGGAGGTCCGGGTTCGAAACCATGCAATGGATTTCTTCGAAGACTTACATTTACTGACTGCTCTAACGGTGAAGGAGAATATCGTGAGGAAACCTGCATGTCGGAGGGAAAAAACTTTCCGAAGGCGTGTGAAATCCACCAAACAGCACAGCGAAACATAGATGTAAACAAGGCCAAGTTCGGTACAAGAAACAAGTTGGTCTGCTGGTAAAAGAATTGATATCTAAGTATGTGACAAGTTCAAAGTCAAGTCGAAAGTAGTTCGAAATGGTCCGTGTACATACACATAGTCGGTGCGTCGCAGGCAGGCGTTTTTTTTAGCTATTTGGGTGTTCCGATAGCGACCAATTTTTCCGGACTTGGCAGATACACTACCGTGTGTCTAGATTTTTTTATAAATAGGCATACGAGCCACCCGATGGTAAGTGATCACCGTTGCCTAGAGACACGTGTAATATTGAGCGCTGAAGGCCTTAAGATAGAACTCTTTTTGCGAAAATTGTTTTTTTTTTTTTTCAAATGGTGGACTGAGTTACCTTTATTTCTTTATTTCTTTATTTCTTTATAATATTAATGATGTCTGGTTTACAGAGTGATCCAAAGCACCAGACATTCAGTAACTATACATAACAGTTTACAATTACCTACCGATACTTTACAAACTTTAAAAACAAAAAACAAACCTTACTTATCTTAAAGGTTAACACTCGAATTTAGAAACAATATAATTGCTTTGCAAATACTGCTCCAGGGGTCTGAAAATACGTCGGCATTCTTTTCAAGGTTGGGAAGCGGCTATAAAGAATGAACTATTTACCACTACGCCCGGTATCGAAAACTAAATAAGATAATAAAAATCTAGTCATGCTAGTACATTCTCTGCTAACTTGTCAAGCTGTAACTATACCAAAGCGTCATACCTATTAATTGTGAATCCTGGTATGACGACAGAAGCCAAGGTCTGCCATATGAGGGCATCTCCTGTGGTTGCAGCTACTTTCCACGGCCGTCCATCTTTCTGAAATGCAAACCAAGTGAAAATTTAGCTTCTTTAACTTCCAAAGTATTTATTAGCTGTTTTACTGCATTGCAAAGAGAATTGGGAGTTTCGAGATATCTCAGCGCCAACGGTGCCAGCTGAACAGACTTCGGGTTAGGTATGGACGATGCGCAGAGTTTAAACATCGCTGCGACAGTGCCGCGGCCTCAAAAAACCATGGGCATACTAAAGGAATGAGCTTCCCCTAGAAACCCCGACCTGATCACCCTAACAGATGACGCAGCCGAATGTCTGAAAAGCTTGGATAAATAACAGCCTTACCACAAGAAGAGTACGGGCGTGGGCGAGGGAAACTCGAGTGTATTAGGCAAGGGGAGGCCTGTGCCCAACAGTGGGGACGTTAATAGGCTGATGATGATTACTACTCTTTATGTAGGATTTTTCTGTGTGAGCAAGCGTGTCGTACAAGGCAACTAACCCGAATAACTTACTGTTGGTAGGACCCCTTCAGGATCCGCTTAGCTAGCTACCACCCTTCTATGTAAAGTCTGTCGTCAAATACTAAGCCAGTGTGCTCCATCTTCGGCCTCATCGTCACTTACCATAAGTTGAGGTCAAACGCAGGTTAAATAAAATAAAATTATAACTTCTGTAATGCCACAAAAGTATCACCTGAATCATCTGGACGGTCTTGTCGGCAGTGTCGGCGAAGCAGTACGCGAAGGCGACGCCGTAGCTGGTACGCACCCAGCTGCCCGGCACGAGCGGCCGGAACGCCTCCCCCACCTCGTTGGCGTACCCTGTGACATGGATCTGTTCAGCGACTGCTACATCACCAGGGATGAGGGGTGAGCATACATTTTTTGTCTGGGATTTCTTCCTATTTTCGCGCGTCTCTGACTCAGTCACTATTAAGCTGAGCTCAGTGTCGTAAGTATCTATTACGAGAGCAAGGTTACTCGCTCATTCGTCGTTTCACGCATGCGTTGGGGTCGTCTGCTCTGTATATTAAAAGCCATGAGCACTCCATCAACCTGTACTTTATCTCTTTCTTTCTTTATGTGTGAGCAACAATCAAATTTTAAACAATTAACGATGATAAAGTTATCTTTTAATATTTATCATCCATTTCCGCGCCTCTTCCACGCGGAAGAAACGCGGAAATTGATGATTGCACGCAGCTTGTAATAGTTATTGCAATGGTTCGAAAATATCCGATTTTTATTATAAATATCTAAATATCGGATATATACGATAAATATCGGATATATACGATAAATAGACGATAAATATCGGATATATATAATAAATATCGGATAAATACGATATATATCGGAAAAATACGATATATATCCGTAGTCAGAAAGAAAGTAGGAATTAAAGACTCCACTCCTGGATATCCAGTTTAATGATAGCTAGATGAAAAGGGAGTCAGCACCACAGATTAAAGATAGTGCAGAGCAGTAAAGACTTAAAACTAGAACCTGGATTTGTCAAAATTAATTTTGAAATAATAGAGACTTATAATTTGACCAATTTACATTATTAACATATGTTTTAAGGTAGTAACAAAACATGATCTAGGACCAAGTTCAGCTAAATATCGGTAGATGTACTCTACTGACACTGGTTTTCAACTTGACCCATTTACCTAATCATAATCACCATCCATCACTGGGGTGAGGCATCTATTTTTAATATTCCACTTCCTGCATGCAATACTGTCTTGAGAAAGATACACAAATCCTGACGATTTCCTTACGGTGTAGTCAGAAAGAAAAGAGCGCCAATAATGCTTTTAATAAAAATATATAGTAAAATAAGCTGGGTCTAAGGAAGCACTTTATAAACCACAAGTTTACTTCATGCCAAAATTATATCATTTTCTAGGGTTTTATAAGGGCTTAGTGTACATTAAATTTAAAGGAAAAAGTAGAATTTACAATTACTTACCGAGGTAGCGCACCCAAGTATCGCGAAAAAAATCCGGCATCGCGGTTCAATTTTCACTTCGATACTGTAATTTCCCGACTATACTACATCAAGAAAATGATAACATATCATGACTAGTGTTTAGTTTATTACATCACGCGAGATACCCTAGTTTTACAACGAAATTACTTTAAATATTATATATTATAGGAAGAGATGTTAGGTAACACTTGAACACCGGAAAATTAACGATTAGCAAGGTCTTTATAGGACAATCACTTGTAGAAACTTTAGTTATAGCTGTTTTTGCTTGAATTGATTCTTTTAGTTACTTTAATTTATGCACATTTTTATTGTTACATTTCATTTTGAATTTTTGCACAATCAATTCTTTCGATTTCGTTTGACAAATGAATGACATTGTCCTTGATATTATTGACATTAGACTCTCAGTGTTGCCTGTGTAGAAAATAAAACATGAACTATTCGGACGAGAATAGCGTGACTTCGACACTTCGAAGACGAAAGTACCACTACTATCAGCTGGTTATCAGCTGACCTGTCATCTGTCATTGTGAGCGGTCGTGCGGCAGGTTATGCTATGTAATAATTTTGCGATTATCGTGTGTATTTGCAAATAAATAAAATACGTATGTAACAAATTAGATGTATCGCGGACTGTTTACATGCAGTGAGTGTTGATTTAAAAAATAATTGTTAAAAACCTCAGTGACATTGTAATGTGTAAAATACCTTGATGTTTTTATGTAGGTATATTTTAAGACTGAAATTGTGCGAGATATTGTTTAACTCATAGAACAAAAATACTTACGTTGATTTTTTTCCCTACTTAGTCATTTCTCCGCAAGGCAATTGAATATTCGAATTCAGCAGAAAAAGTTTCGTAAGTTATAAATGTTATTGGAAATAGTGATGTCCTTGTTTTGTCAATATTGTCGAGATGTCGATATTTATGTACTAATAGGTATTTTATATTATAACATTACCTAACAGGCTGTTTAAACAGTTACAGTAAACGAACAGTTAGTTAATTCATGCAATGGTCTGTTGCGGGGTAGCCAGAGAGTTCGTGATTCATCCAGGTTGACGGTTCATTTGTCTGCTTTGTTTGTCTACTTATAGGCTTTTCTGGGATCTCTCAAAATAGCTGCACAGATGAACACTCTGACAGTTACGAATATAATTATACCTACACATAGGTCTACAAAAATATAAGTACATACTAACTTACCCATAATTTAGTATATAAATAAGTGGGTACCTACCTTATTCATGTAAATTAAATAGCATAATAACGAATTATTATTTTTTATATTCATATTTATTTATTTTGCTCATTTACAAGGTCTGTTGTCCATGCAAAATAGTAGGTATAACAAATCAATTGTAAAACGTAACATTTTAAAGTCACATATTAAAATAAAATTCTCAAATTTACACAATACTTTACAGATTTACCAGTAAAGAATATTAAAATAGTATAGTTCATTGTTACAAGCTTAAAACATATATTTTAGCATTGAATATGGGTGAATAATGTGGATGTAATAGGCTGACGGATTATAATGATTATACCAGTGCAGCTTTATGACGAATTGTTCGAAAAATACAAACAATCAACATTTCGTCATAAACCTCGACTGGTAAATAATGTCGATATTTTCCGTAAAAACCTATATGCATAAAAAGTACAAATTAAATTATCACGTGCACGTGCATTTCAGTAGGTAGGTTTCAGATTCAGATATTAGTTCACACGCGACCTCTAAGTGATATGATAATTCACGCGAAGACATGTCACATAGCTTTATGATCTGTTGTTTAACATATTCTACCTCATCATGATTGGCATATTAACGTTGGGGCACAGACATACCTGCATGATGCTAACATGATCCAATGTGCTGGATCAGTGCTGAGTTACGGATCATTAATGGGTATTTTTAGAAAAATTGCAAATGAAACCTTGTAGTAATTAACGTGATCAGAGTGATCACTTATTGCTTATGTTTATAAGGAAGGCTCGAAAGAGCAGAAGCACAGAGTAAAATAAAAAGTAAAGAAGAATCTTTTAAACACTTAAAACTAATAATGACAATGAATTAACGCAAGATTGTTACTAAAGATCCTTAATTATTTTAAACATTTTTGGCATGTTAATATAGGTGTACACACAGTTGACTGTGCTGTGCCTGTGATGTGAAAAGAACCAACAGCAAATACGCTATAATCTTGACCCTCAAACCACTAGGCTATTGTCGATTGGATCCAAGGTTTTGTCAATGAAAAGAAACCCTGATCCATAATAATTTCTGACACGATTTTGTCGTCTGACCCGTGATTTAATGAGTGGAAATCAATTATAATGACCTTTCCTCAATCTCTTGATTCTTTAAATAATTGTATTGCTGAGAAAACTTCTTTTAACATTTTAGTTGGTAGTAGAAATGTATCTGCCGGCGTCTGTATTTCCCGAAACCTACAACCTTGGGATCTTCGAGGCCAGAGTGAATAGGCATTTACTGGACCCGCATGCTCCATCGTCGACCTCATCGTCGCTTACCATCAGGCGAGATCGAGGTCAAATGCGGGTTTAGTTATACATAAAAAAACATATTTAGTTCACTCCATAATACAATTGGCAATAGGCACCTGGCTCAGCTAATGCTTGAGTGAATACACTTGCAGTACTCTTGCTTTGCTATTTGTAGTACATACAAAGATATCACATGATAATTTCCGTCACTCCTTTCTCCAGCACGCACTTATGTAGGCATAAGAAGTCAATTGGCGAGTGTGCGTGATGAGTGTCTGAGGTTCTGTGAGAGTATGGATGTGCGTCCGTCATCAGTTAGTGTGTAATTAATTATATTGATATATTTTTGTTTGAATTTCACAGTGGCTTGGTATCACTGTTATGCTGTGAAATTTTTTGAATAAAATAAAATAAATAACTCTTACTCCATAATCCCCGAGGGGGTAGACAGAGGAACTCATGTAGGCATCAAATAAATATCTTGTCTTTTCAAAGGCTTTGTTTAAAAACGAAGAAAGGATAATGAGTCTTTAGACTAAACACCGGTGCTTAACATGATTATAAACCACTATCCTTATTGTGTCTATATACGGGTGTATTACTGCAGGAACATTTATGGTTCTCAGAAGGTGAAATTGAAATACAAACGGTTTATGTACTTGTCGATAGATATGTCGTATAATCCGCTGTTTTACAAAAAAAGGTTAGCCATTTTGCATAAAGGCCCCGTTTTGTATTACAGCTAAACGACACTTAGCCGTTTTACTTAATGACGTCTGACTGTATTAACGGTTTTTTTTACTGTATACCGGTTGTATTAACTGTATACCAGCCGGATTGAAAAACGCATAACGTTAATCAAACTAGCTAACGTTATGCGTTTTTCAATCCGGCGGGTCAACGTTTAGCCTTTTTGTATAACAGCGTGAAATAAAACTGCGGATTTTAAATTTTACTTCCAATTTTTACCGTTCGTGGCTCTGCATAATAATAACAACAAAATAGGATCGAGGCAGAAACTGTTTTGTTGAAATTATCAAATACATAACCAACACGGGTGTCACCGGGAAATACCGAGAATTCTCAGGAATCATTGGCTAATTGTAAAATAGGGCTGCACTACAGTCATTTTACATTACGCCTAAACGTGGCCAGCTATATTGTCGAACGAATCCGGCTAAATGTCCCTCAGCTGTAACATATAATAACGGCGCTGTTTAGTAAAACGGCGGATTATACAAACAGGCTGTGACAGATAAAAATACTACCTATCTAATTTATGTTCAGAATGGATACGCTCAAAATATTGAATGGTAGTGATGATGTGAGGGACGTCACTCAGATTACCTCTAACGATTATAGAAATCTGTAAATGGCACGGAACTTTCCAAACAAAACTGCCATCATGTAGCATCAGTTGATAAAACATCACAGCCTCTTGACCTTGTCAATCGTTCTATACTTTAGCGATTAATATCAGTATGTTCCGGTGACGTAAACGTATCAGTTTGTGTGCCAACCCATGTGACACGTGAATACGATTACATACTCAGGAACTGGGGTTACGCTTTGATACAGAAGATATCTGATAATGTAACAAATATGACAGAGAAAAAATTTAAGACCCACGTCAGACAGACCTTAAGTAAAAAGGGTTATTATCAAATAAATGACTATTTAAATGATAGAGACTTGGTCCTAAATCCAGCTCCAGCTCTGCACATTGTGTACATACTCGTATATGATTGTATTCATAATTATTGTAAGATATATTTATTTCAAAAGATGTGCTGCTGAAAGTTTCTTGCGCCGCTTCTTTCCTTTCAGCTACAGCACCTTACGAAGCGGTGGTAGAGTAAAAAAGTGACGTAGTAAAAATGTTTTTAGATACTTTCAATAAAAAAAATCTGATTTCTGATATTTACAGTGCATGAAATGAGGCCCTGTCTGATAATAGTAGAAAAAAAATTACAAGTACAATCGCCTACTAGCTAAAGTGTACCATTTATCAAATTTTATCGATTAAATCTCAACCTTATTTACTCGTAATATGGTTATTACGAGGTCGACGTTTTGGGTAGGTTGACCTGACTGTATCTACTCACATATGACATACGTTTCCTGTACAAAGTATTGTGTAGAATTTTCTTTGAAGAACCTTCAAAACCACTAAATACGAGTACAGAATATCAATTCTGTATTTTAATCTAATCTAAGACATTCATTTCAATTCGTGTCAAAATAATGAGTCGTTTCTATGGCTTAGTACCCGTGGTCCCACCGCCACCACGGACATCACCATGCACCCCTGGTCTCACCACTTACTACTTATAATAATTCGCAAAAAAAACCACACTGAAATATATCTATTTTTTTAAATAGCCGACACTGAAATAGATCTGTAAAATTCTTAATCCGTATCTGACATTTACCATGTAACGAGAGCGTCGGTGGCACAGTGGCTAGGACACCGGACTCCCATGCGGGAGGTCCGGGTTCGAAACCGTGCAGTGCCATGTACCAATGAGTTTTTCGTATTTTTCGAAGACTTACGTACATTTACCGACTGCTCTAACGGTGAAGGAAAACATCGTGAGGAAACCTGCACACTGAGATGACCAGTGTGTTAAATGGGGTAGACACAAAAGATCCTCAAGGGTCGAAGTGCCGCTGGGTTATTCCCGGCCCTCTACCATCATAAGATAATTAGATACCATGTAACGAATTCATTAGCGGTCAACTTTATATGCCGTACGTAGATTCAGTGTTGTGTTACTAACCATACATACAATACATATTCGCCGTATATAAGACAGCTTTACATAGAGGCTCAAATGACTAATCTAATTGACTTCGCAAACTCATGGTTTTTTTTAGTTCAGGGTTTTTTCCAGGCTTGAGGAAAATGATCATTCACTTCATTTGGACTAGCAATCTAGCATACTTGACATGGGTATTTGAATTGCGATTATTTGTTATTCTAACAACACTTAGAGTTAAGTAGTACCTAATAAATTAATTAAACTAAATCATCATCGGCGTATTCAATTCACGTCCCCACTGTTGGGGCACAGACTGACTCTGGTGGGTACGGGCCACGATCCACCATGCGGGCATAGTACTGAATTGCGGATCAAATATATAGGCAAGTGCGTCATATAACATAGCGTGAAGTTATTATGTATATGTATGTATGTGTAGAGACAATATTAATGCACCGCTCACACCTAAGCGACCAAGCGACTGCGAAATGGTGGCGATGCGACAATGTGTGCAACGCGAAACTAGTCATACACACCTGAGCGACCGCGTCGCGGCACACTCAAACGTCAAACTCAACGGCAGATTCTTTAGAAATGTCGGCAACTCCAAGAAGAATACATTTATGTTTAAAAAGCTCGGATATTAAATACTCCACGCAATGTTATATGCTATTTAGTGTCCCATTTGTTTCCTAAAACATGTGGTCGCGTCCGTTGCCTTCCCGCATCGCTGACGCGTAAGTGTCCATGTCTACATATAAATATTATGAGCAGCGTCTGCCGCGCGACTGACGCTCCCGTTTCGCAAACGCTTTGGTCGCTTAGGTGTGAGCAATGCATTACAGCAGAGTCAACAAAAATATAAACTTTTCTATCTATTAAACATTTGAACTGTGTTCGCCAGTTATCAATTATCCATGATGGACTTCCGCATTACAACCGTTCAGTTTTTTTTCAAAACATTTTCCACCTAAATGTTATATCATCTAGGTATTCAGTATACCCTGACCAGCAACCATAAACCCAAGAGGATGCCAATGGTAGTTATACAATCTGTATTCATTAGGGGCCATATAAATTGAGAGAGATGAGATGATGATTGGTGAGATGTCTATGGGCGACGGTGACCACTTACCATCAGGTGGCCCGTTGGCTCGTCTGCTCTCCTTATTTAATAATAATAATAAATAAATTACGTCACACGAATTTCATGATTTTGGACCCCCCCCCCCCTCCTTGTCATAGGTGGAGTCCCCCAAACCCCCAGTCACATTTGTGTAACCCCCCAACTTGTGTGACGTTACATATTTTTAAATTTTTAATTATTAAATTAAAACAGCACTTCCATAATTATTGATATTTTTCTATTTAATTTTTTTTATCAACAATAAATCAAAAATTTTTGAAAATTTTCAAAACATCAAATAAAATGAACAATACAAAATTTAATAATCATTGTCCATGGACAGATTTTAGATTTACACATGTGACGTCACGAAGCTTATGACCCCCCCCCCCCCCCCCCCCCCCCCCAACGTGTGACGTAATTTATGGGTGGCCCCTTATGGATTTCGCTATGACAAAAACATTACCAATTAATTCCGCAATATGGCAAGGGTTCAGGACAAATTGTCATCGACACATCTCTGTACAAACAATCATTAATTTCATCATTTTGTTGTATTTCCTCAGAAAAAACCAGCATTCATATTTCACGTGCACATTATGTCATGCAAATATCGATAAGAGTTCAAATAAAATACTTCATACGTTGCAAAAACAGTTTACGATCGTCTGTCGATGAAGACGGACGTTGCACATCACTACTCGCCGCGGGTGTCGCGATTTTACGCGCGTATTCCGAATTTGTTTTCGATTGAAGGTTTAGTAATAATCTCTAATATTTTTTAATCCTGGAACTCAACCGTGTTTACCGCTTTACTAAAAAAAAACCTCATCATATTGCGGAATTACATGACACTATTTTATTCATAGCGAACTCCGTAACACATGTTTTATAGTGTTTCTTCTACCAATTGACAGGGTTTATATATTGCCAGGTCAGGGTATAGTAAGTTACTATGATCGGAGTAGGTAGGGCTGTTTTTGGTACTTGCCACATACGGTCATAATATGGATAAGTATGCCCAATAATCCCGGGATTTCCGGGATTGAATAAATATATTATTTAGATTTTTAACGTTATATTTGTTTTGATACACATTTAAGATTGGTGGCGAAATAATTTTTTTAAGATTCATGGCGCTAGTGTACCTATGATAGTGTTTTAACTTCTTCGTAAGTTCACAATTTTTAAAAAATCGTAATCCGCCGAGTAAGGGCGAGGTTTATAAAAGTAATTTACAACATTTGCTCGATAACTTAAAACGGGATCCCGAAATCATATCCATATTAATATAACCTTTGAGGACATTGACCCGAAAGAGCCCTACCTACTCCGATCAGTGGTATGTTATTAGTTATTACAAAACCTACACCAGCAAAATTATAATTTCTACGTTGATTCATTTGTGTAAACAACAGTGGTCCTACTGTATCCTTATTGTGAAATGTATGTGCAATTATTGGTTCTACTATCAAAGTCAGTGTGTTGGGTACAATGAACTCTCTTTCTGTGATTAATTAAATAATTAGAAATGTAGCTATTCTAATTGGATAATTGTAATAATTTATCGATGTCATGGTTTTCTGAGAATGAACAATGAACAACACTACGTAGGAAAAGGAGATCGTGTAAAAAAATGTGTCAGAAAAAACTAAATCAAAATTTAAAAAAAATCACAATGAGTAGCCAGCAGACAAAATGACTTTGATAAAAAAAAATGTAAAGGATAGGTACAATTATAGGTACATTTGTTATCATTGCACAATGCACATTATACGACGAGATAAAACCACTTTTAATAACCCTATTAAAATTCAGGCAAATTCAATTCAACTCTACAAAAGAATAAGCGATGCTCTTTCTTAGATTATATTTATAATCTAAGGCGATGCTATACTTCTGTCTAGCGATATTCCGGGTCTTTGGGCGAGATCAGCTTTCTTTAATCCCGGTCTTTACGCACACTGTAGCTATTTTAAAACGGAATCGAACCATAGATTTCTATGGATTCGGTCCGTTTAAATCTGTTTAAAATTTCTATGGCTCCGGTTTGAGTCCTTTTCAAAATCGGTTACCATGTACAGTCGACCCCCACCTGTCCGTTTTCGTTCAATTCTCAACCTTATCATAGCGTAATAGATAATTAAATTGGATTATCCTCCTCCCAAGTTGTTGATAAGTTATCAATAATTACTTATAGCTTTTAGAAGAGCCTTTTTACGGAAACTGCTAAACACCTCACAAATTTCTTGCAAATCTCATAGGAATAGTAACATCGTGTTAATAGTGTTGTATGGTGCCGACCCTAAAGAAAAGCACCATCCCAACTCTTCCTTTGGGTGTCGTACAATCGACCAGAAGTTATAGTATATATACCATCTGTCAAAACCCTTCGATTAAATCTCAACCTTATAACCTGCGCAAGGTGGTAGATCCTGATGTGAAGCATCGCCTGGGGTGTTACCACCCTCTTATCTATTTCTGCCGTGAAGCAGAGATGCTTGCTTGTTTCGGTTTGAAGGGTAAGAGAACCAGCGTAATTACCAGCACATGAGGCATTCCATCTAGTCCTCAAGTTTAGCAGCGCATCGAAAACCCTTACCATCAGATGGCCCGGTTGCTCGTCTGCTCTCCTTATTTAATAAATAAAAAAACTTTAAGTAACTGTGTTAGAAAATGAATTACTTCTGAAAATATGTAATATAGTATATGTATATATTAGTTCCATTTTCGTACAGCTAAGTAAAAGCCAGTTATTGAGCATAGCCCTTTTTCATGAAGCAACAATGAGCGTTGAACATTGATGTTATGTATGGGGTTTGTATGCCAATTTAAACTTGTAATTTTATTTATTTGTATGGCTTCTTTTCGCGAGATAATGTCAAAATTATAATAAAATATCCAAGCTTTTCAGCCACTCGGCTGCGTCATCTGTTGGGGTGATAATGTCCTCAGGGTTACCAGTAAGCTCGTAGAGGGCAGTCTTTTAGTATGTAATGTGTCTTTTATTTTAATTTGTTTTTATAGACCTAATTTTAATTTATTTTTGTAATTTTAATTTATTTAATTTTGTCTCCGTGCTGTGTGACATTGTAATGCATTTTTAATAAATGAAATGAAATGTGATTCATGATCTGGGCGACCGCGACACAGTCGCAGCGAGAGAAGGCAACCTACCCGCAGCGATGTTTAAACTCTGTTTAAACTTGTAATTACAAGGATTGTTGCTTCATGTATAACGATGTCGACTTCATCGTCCATATCAACCTACTCGCTATCAACTTCAACCTCATCGTTAGCGTTTATCTCACCTCATATCGTGTTGGCATCTTCATTTAAATTCAAAATCATGTTCCCATTCCATTTCTAAATTTCATTATTCCATTAATTTCATTGTTTTATTTGTATTTTGACTTTTTCTCTGTATTTTGTCTCGAACGGACGTTTCCCGTTCACTTTTATTTCCTACTACTGCCTATTTTCTGTGTTACTGTTTCTGTATTCTTTTCCTTAAAATACCAAATCACCATCATCATCATTTATCACCAAATTCTTCTATTACTTCATCTGCGCACTGTCCTAGAACCCTGCTAGCCGGCATCTAGAGGGTTGAATGTAGCACATGTAGGTCCCTGATACTGCAGGTAGCTTTGTATTATCTACTGCAACTCAAGCCTTATTATAAGAAACGCCAACAAACAATACCTAAGCCATTATTATCCCAAGACCATCTCAGACAATATTGACAAGTCGCCAGACAGTGCTAAACTCTTGGTTAAATAGCGCAGGTGAGGGGATTTACTCCAGTAGAGATAGATCTCAGATCAGATTCAGATTAAAGTTGTAAGTTTATACGATAAACAAGACTGGACTTCGGTAATTTAATTTTACAAGTTCAAATACGTACGATCATCATACAAACTTGTTTTAGGTGTCGAAATCTTTTCTCTAAAATTTTGACAAAGTTCCATAATAAATAACACAGTTTTAATTTTCCGAGAAGGTACTTTGTCAGAATTTTATATCATTTTGTCAAAAATCCCTGTTTTATAAGTACACGTGTGTCTGTTTGTCTGTGCCATCATAACGAGGATCCGATTTGAAAGTGAAATATGAAGGAATCAGTAATAATCGGAACAGTAATAAGTTTGGTTTAGGACACATCCGTCAGATTCCTTTTTCGTCAGAAAGTTTTTTTTGTTAAATTCAGTTCAGTTTCGTCAGAAATGACGAATGTGGATTACCTCTAATGACACTTTCGTCAGATTCCGCTTTCGTCAGATTCCTCTTTCGACAGAAATAGTTTTCGTCAATGACGATTGTGGATTACCTCTAATGATTAATAATAATTATCCATTAATTAAATAATTATTTATAATTAATAATAATAATAATTACTTTCGTCAGATTCCGGTTTTTCGTCATTTTTAGGGTTCCGTAGTCAAACAAGGAACCCTATAGTTTCGTCATGTCTGTATGTCTGTCTGTCCGGGAATTCAAATCCATTTTACTCTGTCGTTTGTATACCTATGGCCATGAAATTAGTAGGAAGATGTATATTGATGAAATGATGACCCAAAAAGTAGACATAGAAAGTAGATATGTTATAATCTAGGTGTTATAGTAGTGACTGCGGAAATGATCGTTAATGATCTGACGAAAGCGGAATTATGAGAATGACTGTTTCGTCACCAGTTTCAGAATTCTGACCTATACGGAAAAAAGAAATGACCTGACGAAAAAGGAATCTGACGGATGTGTCCTAAACCAATAAGTTGGGGGTTGCTTAAATTCTAAATTTTGAGTTTCCATTAAGATAAAAAGTTATATATACCATAACATAAAGTAAATAAATGTACGTCAAAATACAGACACAACAGCAAATATCAAGCAAATTATTCGCGAAACAAATTGACAATATCCGTGAAAATGAACATAACTACCCAGTGATATACTTAAATTCTAATTGCCATATAAGTGTTGTAAAAGTGCTATATAAGTGTTGTATAAGTGCTATATAAGTGTGCTATACTATATGTGTTACTGTGAACGGACAATATGAGACAGGGGAGTAACGAGAAATCTGCCGATTGGGAAACAGAGAGGCTCAACCCCAAGAATGAGAAAGCGGCTACAAATGGATGGTATGGTATTTGAATAAATATTCTTCTTTTTAAACTGTAAATAAGGAACCCTATGGTGAGACTTTGGTGTCCGTCCGTCCGTCTGTGGGTCACATTTTTTTTTCTCTCAACAATTACTAATGCTCTCAAATACGCGGTCTACAACCGAACCTCGTTTAATCAATAGAACGTCTCTTAGTAAAATCTCGTGAAACATCACTAGAAAAAGATATGTGAGGTGTTGTAAAAAAAATTAAGCAACTTTTAAGGTCACATAATCACATTCCAGTGACGTTTTACGAGATTGCACCAAGAGACATTTAGTGTTTGTATTGATGTCCTCTATCGATCTAAACTGCATCGTTATGACGTGTTTCGTATGCTACTATCCACTAACGATCCAATTTCAGTTAAGTTTTGATCGAGTCAACGATCGATCGAACAGTAACATGTTTGTGCATTCTAATAAAACGTTTAGTTTATACTGAATCGCAGTTGAACGGTCACAAAACGCTTCAACTGTCAAATATAAGTTCCTCCCAAGGTACTTTTGCCCGATCGATAGTAAATCGAAAGGTGTCAGTGGTAGAGATAGCGTCAGCAGAATGCGATTTGGTGCCTAAATAGAATTGGAACGAAAACTAAATTGGATAGAAATAGAACTACAAATGTTGTAATTTAGGCGAATTGGGCCCCTAATTTTTTTCCACTAATTTTTTTAGTTTAATATAGATCATCATCAGCCCATGTCGTCCCACTGGAAGGTATAAGCCTCTACTCTTTTGTGCCACCCTATACGATCCTGTGCAAGTCGCATCCAGGTATTCGATGCGACTTTGCTGATGTCATCCGCCCATCTAGCAGCTGGACGGCCTACTCCTCTTTTCCCCGATCTTGGCCACCACTCAGTGAGGGCTCTGTTCCACCGGCCATCACCACGTCTAACCAAGTGTCCTGCCCATCGCCACTTTAGCGTCGCAACCCGCTTTCCCTTGTTTAGGACTTGTAATGGAGTTCATTGTCTGATCGCTGTGTTAAGGATCTTCTCCATTAGGGTGCTGGGGTGCTGCCTAACATGGCACGCTCCATGGCCCTTTGTGCGGCCCTTATTTAATTTTTGTTGACAGTTTCTTTTGTGAGCATCCATGTTTCGGCACCGTAAGTTTGGTGGACAGAAAACATTGGTTAAAAAGTTTGGTCTTCAGGCATTGCGGCATTTTTCTGTCCCTCGAGATGTTATCAAGCTTGCAGAATGCCGCGCAACCCAGCTGTATTCTTCTGGAGATATATTGATATATGTACCTAAATCAAAATAAGGGAATATGTGTATGTAAATATGTACAAATAGATAATACAGATAGAGATCATATCTGAGGTTGAATACCACATTGCAATCGTCATCATTTTGTAGATTCTTATCCACACATATAGGTATTCCTTATCTGATATAGATACGCACCTACCTATAAGCCCAGTCTCCATACGAACATACTGTACTCTTATTTTGAGATGAAAAAGGACTGAAAATCTTGAGTATAGCACCATGTTTATTTGTACCACTGTACAGCAGGCCCCTTTTCTTACCAAATTGTACGATATAAAAGATGACAACCCAAAGAGGCATTCCATTTTAAAATGGAATTCATTTTAAAAGGTAGTTGCGGAATGGGTGCCACAAGACGACCACCGTCGCCGGGGTAATCCTAGGCGACGGTGAAAGACGAGATCGATGCTTACCAAGCATGGCAGAAGGTGGCCCAGGATAGGAAAAAGTGGAAGGAGAGAAGACCTTTGCCCAACAGTGGGACGAATTACAGGCTATTAAAAAAATAAAGGATTGGTGTTGCCAACAATAATTTTTGACTGGGTTTCCAACACTATACTAAAATAACCCCATTGTTTTGCAAAATGTCAAATTCGCATAATGTCAAATACGCAAAATGTTCAAAACCTACACAAAATGTCCAGAATTCAGGATGTGAGGAATGCTTTGGGAAAAAATTGGAAAAAAAACTTTCTTCAGAGTTAATAGAGTTATTGGAATGGAAAGCCTGCACTTAGAAAAAAACTGTTAAAAACAAATTCTGGCCACAACTCGTGCCACCACCACAAGTGCCTCCAGTGGACATAGCCCATAGACGATAACAGATGTTATATATCTGCTGAAAGTTCTTCTTCTTTCCTTTCAGCTGTACCACCTTACGAAGCTGTGGTAGAGTAAAAAAAAATGACGTTGTAAAAATGTACTATAAGGTTAAGTACACGTTACAATACATATACACAAGGTACAATAAAAACATTTTGATTAGATTTGATACGATAGAAGATACAGCTGACGTGATACTGACGGATATGTTTTGACACTTTCATACTGATACGATTTTGATATTAATCATTTCCTTCAGATGTGATAACATTTCCTTCAGGTATGATAAAGCTTTCTCTATCTTAAATTGTCACTGAACATTGTTACTAACTGTCAAATGTTATAAAACATCTTTAAAGTTAAATCTACAGATGGAATCCGGCAACCTAACCTCCAATTGCACTTGGAATGCAAGGCACTAGGCATTCCTGATTCACACGACTCTCCCATAATCTCGACGTTGGTAAACTGTTTTTTTCAAAACAGACGCCTAAACTTTGGAGTGATTTTCAAGATTCTAACACGGCCATTGGCCAAATTGCAGTGTGTACACTAGCTGGGGCCATAATTAAAGAAAACAAAGTTAAATCTTCATTAAAATACATGCTATCCCTTTCTACGCTATAGCGTAGCGAGCTATAGCTCTAGATAGAGATGGCACGTAACTTAAGAGGGTGGTCTGCACGTGAAAAATCGTGAAAACACTGTCATTTCTTATAATTACTTTATTTTCACGATTCACGAAAATTTCACGACTTTTCACGCGCAGACCACCGTCCTAAGGAAGACGCAACTGACTGAAGGTGAGTCTTCTAAATGTCTGAGCCTAGTTTATAATTTAGATAAAAGAAAGACATCTATAACTTAGACGGTATCAAGACCGTACCCTAGTCAGACACGACGGACGGCAACGCCGTAAGCGCTCTGTTTGCCGTACCGGTAATTTACCTAGCAACCGTAAATAAAGTCCATAGCAACGCACTCCGAGGTTGTTTGTCATGGATATATACTCAGTGGTCCATATTTTATTCTTGCCCTTCCACATCTGGAACCTTGAGCACCTGATGATAACTAGAAAAAGTATGAGGATTTCCACAATAAAGTAAGAGATAACATAGTAAAGGAATTATCCAAAATGGGGCGAAACTTGTGTGACGAAACAGGAATAAATCGTTTATATGTTTTTAAAAAACGTTTATAATTTGGCAATACATACATGTAAATTTATTATATTCTAAGTATGGGGACTTTTTAATCCCCGACCGATCGAAGAAGGGTGTGTTATTTGAATTTGACGCGTTTGTTTGTTTGTCTGTGATCGAATGATCCGATTTCGTATCGGCTTTGATCTCTACAATAGTAAGTCGGGGTTTCTTAAAATATATGTTTAATTAAATAAATAATTCTTTATTTAAGACAACAATGTATATGTATTAATGTATATTTTTAATATGTATTATGAATAGCTATTTATATATAATATAATAAGAACTTCCATTTTTATGCGCCTACCTAAACATTTCTGCATAACCCCATGGTTAGCTTGTAGAAAATGCCGCAAGGCATTAAGCTCGCCTAATGTACATCTTTTTACTTTGTGCATTAAAGTGTAAATAAATAAATAAACAATGGTCCACTTTGTTAGTAAAATGTGATATATCCTATGTTAGTACTGGATTATTGGATTTAGTAATGTTAACGAAGTGCCGCATAATAGGACATAAAACGCAAGGCGTTGCGTAGATGGAGCCACAAACACACTCCGTAAACAGAGCAGCAAAACGAAACGTCATTTTTGAAAATATCACAAATTTCTCGTTATTTGGGTTAATTTAATTTTATCCAATTAGGGGCCGGCAATAACCCCAGCGGCACTTCGACCCTTGAGGAGGATCTTTTGTGCCTACCCCATTTTACACACTGGTCATCTCAGTGTGGAGGTTTCCTTACGTAAGAGTGTTTTCCTTGACCGTAAGAGCAGTCGGTAAATGTACGTGAGTCTTAGAAAAATACGAAAATCTGATTGGCATTGCATGGTTTCGAACCCGGATCTCCCGCATGGGAGTCCGGTGTCCTAGCCACTGTGCCACCGACGCTCTAATTTAATTTGATTTTTCAAAGCTATTAGTAAAATTGTGATGATATCATGCATCATATAGCCATTTCAAAATAGCAAACCTAAAAAATCTGTTAAGACCGCGTGGCGCGAGTCTGAAGGGTAAAAAAAAGATTTGGTGGAATGGAACGTGTCTACTTGTTGATTGGCTACGTACCATTGTGCTAGTGGCGCCTCTAGTGGTACAACATTGCAGGATTATCTCCTATTGGACTATCAATGCGCTGTTGTTTAATTAGACAAAGAGAGTTAGATAGCTGTACTATATTTGCAACAAATTCATCCTAGAGAGGGATATCTAAAGCTGAGTCAGATGCGCCGGCGCAGTGCCGGATACGTTGGTAAAAGCTGATTGATTAAGGCATCACATGACTGAGGGAATAGGGTCATAATAATTATTAATTATTATTGATAAGACGCCAGTGGTGTCGCATCTCTGGCACAACGTTATTGTTATCCATTATTAATTAGAATTTAGGGATTTTGACGGTACTATACATTAATTAAAAATATCTTTACCACTTGCTTATCGTATGGTTAGTGGCCAACCTATTTGTCAAGAGTTGTTCAGGCCGCCCGTAGGCCTCTGACATGGCTTAACGACTGCTGACGAACGACAACAACCGAGACCGACTGCTTAACCTGCTCTCCGAGGCACGGTGGAGCTCAGATGAAATATGCCACTAACGGTCACCCATCCAGGTACCGACCTCGCCAACGTCGCTTAACCTGCACGATCACTTTCGGACCGTGCTCGCAACTAGGACACGAGCTCCGGTGAATGATGATGAAGAAAAGGTAGCGACTGGATGAGAAGAGCCGAAGATCGGGCTCAATGGCCTGGGAGAGGCCAATGTCCAGCAGTGGACTAGAGTAGGCTGCTGATCTGATCTTTACCACTAAACCCGCATTTGACCCTTAGTTTCTATGAGGTCGACGGTGGATGAAGCACCCAAGTCGTTTCTGAAAGCTCTCTACAATTGTTATTTTTCGTATAAGGTAAAGGCACTAATGCTCGACATTTTAAGACCAACAAAAATTTTATTTTTTCAAAATCAAATATACTTTCGTGAGCTCAGAAATTCAGTTTGATGTGATCCCAATAGATGACACGGGTGTCGGATTTTAGATTTAGACTAATTTTTAGTACTAATAGTAGACACACTTTGAATTGTTACAAAATCTTACCGGAATAAGAAGGTAATGGTCCTAGTATGTAATTAATCTTATATATTTTCTATAATCAAAACAAAAGTAGCAAAAATTTTAAAAATGTAAAACAAAATCATACCTGCCATAATAAAATGTCAGCCTCCTTATGAATTTTTTTTAGAAATCACAGCGTAGGCTACTCTCGGTCACATTGCTTACTGTCAACTGAATATCTGAATATTTGATTGACACAACATTGTAAAGTGGTCAATATGTGTACCTCTGTGATCTCCACGACACAGGCAACGCCTGGTGAGGTTTTTTTTTTAAATTTTATAGTTATAGTTAATGTGAAATGTTAACTGACGCCATTTTGAAATTTTCTTAAGAAAGTGGATGTTATTTTTCGACCACGTATCATAGATGTCACTAGGTGTCTCTTACATCAATAGTAAAGTAATTTCAGTGTCTTATCAGATATATTTTTTCGAAAGTGTCAACCAGTGTTCACTGTCGAGCATTAGTGCTTTTACCTTAAGTCTCGCTGCTGGGCGAAGGCCTATATCTCTTCCCACTTTTCACACTTTGGCCTATAAATCTGTGCTGTTTGTTTATTCATATTGCAGAGTTCATAAGCGTGTTTCTGATTTAGCATAAAATCTTTTTCATCATAAAAACTTTCATACAAACAACAGAACCACGGAAATCTGACTAAAAGAAGAGTCCCGTGATTTTACAGAGACTATAGACCGTTCTTTTTTCACGAATGTTAAAATACAGCTGTCAAGAGGGCGCCACTGGTAGTTTTATTCTGTGTCATGGAGATGACAAAATTCATTCACTTAAAACTCCACAACATGATGCACTATTTCTATTATACCTATTCCTGGTCGGACTTTAGTTGGCTATAAACTCTTTAAAGTTTGTTGTAACATTTTTTTTTCCTTTTATTGAGGACTTCTCTTGCTTGACTTTTTCAACTTTCAAAATTGGTCTATTTATTTTTAAACCTATTGAAAAGTAACTTCCTAACTAACACACCTGATTAACTGACTAAATAATTAACAAAATGCTAATTATTGTATTTTAATTTGTAATTCCAAACCTTGACTTGAATTTAATACTGAACATTGTGTAGTAACTAAATCCTGATTAGTTAATCAGGTTTTAAGTTAAGTTGTCCCGGTTCTATGCAGTACGAGCGTGTTAACTACCCTACAAAAGTTAAATATAACTTATTTAAATACATCGTGATTTTTACAACCTCCGACTTCAATACGTGACATATAACCAGAAAATATTTACTAGTCTTCTTTTGATTATGCTAGTACGTGTATAAAAGCACTTCATATTAAGTCTCTTCCAGTATCGGTATAGCTATTGATTTTTTTTTGTTATTTCACTAAAATGTACCAATTGTTGACTACCCAGCGGAACCGCTTGCGTTATCTGAGAATTTAATACACTTTCAGTTAAAAATTAACCGTGATTTTAACTAGACGTCTTAAGACACTATTGGATTTTTAAATATAATATAGTGAAAGTTTTACGTGATTTGGTGAATCAAGATTTTTCCAATAGTGTTACATATTTTTTTAAAGTGTAATTGTAAAAGTTAATAGGTTTGGATAGTGGGCTGTTTATATCACTTTAAAAGATTTATTCTAAATAGTAAAAAAATAATGAAATAAATAAATAGCATTAATAATTTCATTAAGTCACCTGAAAGATCTGTAATGCACTCGACAAGGCATTTGAAAGTAAATACAGATACCTACAATACATTGGGATCTTCAAGGCCAGAGTGAATAGGCATTAACTGGACCCGCATGCTCCATCGTCGACCTCATCGTCGCTTACCATCAGGCGAGATCGAAGTCAAATGCGGGTTTAGTATTCAATAAAAAAAATACAGACAAACTCTATCAATTGTTAATTTAACATTATCGAACTTTTTAAACTACGCACTTAAATCCTTACTTATTTGTATAACAATAACAACAAATTTAATTACAATTTAATAACTGTTTTGATCTTTTAATCACCCATATTATGTTGTTAAAGTAATTAATTGAAAAAAAAAGTAAGTAGAAGTTAAAGTGCAACCACACAACTCGGTTTCCATACAAATAATTCTACTAAGTATTATATAATTATATTTTGTGACGATTTATATTAAATGATATATGTAATATTTATAATATTAGTTATATAATTTATATAAAAACTATTTTACCTACCCATACATTTATCAATAATAAATGGAAAATACATGTCAATAATTTGATATCAAAAATATAAACATAAAATAATAAAATCAATGTCATACTACAACTAGGTAAAAATTATATAATATAATGTCAGTCAAACAGCCCCCCGCGAAGTGCCCCCTGGCCGAAAGTACCCAGAATACTCGTGGCGTTCCCTCGCTGAATGGCGAGGGAAATGCGCTGTACTAAAAAGTGGCCGGCTCGCGGATCACCTCCTCTCTCCTTAATTCGTCTAACTAAGTATTTATGCAATATTTTACGGAAATATTGTTACTGGACTGTCCAGGGAAGGTCAGAATTTGGGGGCTCACTTGGTCCACGTAGCCCCGCGTGCTAGATGGTATAGGCGCTGGTATTTTCATGCCCCCGTCTTCCACAGTTGAGGAGCTGATACGCAGTAGGTTTGCACGTGGTTCGCGACAGCTGCGGCTGGATCTTAATCGCGATTTTAATCGTTTTGCGTGATGATGAGGAGCTTCAAGTGGAAGTGTGAAGAAGTGGCCGTTTGACATTTAGAATTGTCAAACTAACCTGTAGTTGACTTACCCCCAATTCAAGGTAGGATACAGAGAAAGGGTGATGGAAATGAGGGTAAGTAGGTAAAACTATCTGTCAGTTACTATTAGGTCAGAGCTTCGGTGGCACAGTGGAGTTCGGCGTACTCCCATGCGGGAGGTCCGGGTTCGAAACCGTGCAGTGCCATGTACCAATGAGTGTTTCGTATTTTTCGAAGACTTACGTACATTTACCGACTGCTCTAACGGTGAAGGAAAACATCGTGAGGAAACCTGCACACTGAGATGATCAGTGTGTAAAATGGGGTCGGCACAAAAGATCCTCAAGGGTCGACGTGCCGCTGGGGTTATTCCTGGAGTGGAGCCGCCCTGCTAGATGGAGCGACGATCTGCGCAAGGTGGCTGGCAGCTACTGGATGAGAAGAGCCGAAGATCGGGCTCAATGGCGCGCCCTGGGAGAGGCCTGTGTCCAGCAGTGGACTAGAGTGGGCTGCTGATGATGATGATGACTTGAATGTGTCAAAAAATGACCAACTTACTAATGACAGCAATTTCATGTGTCCAAAAGTCCACCTTTCGTTCATGTGTATTGGACTTTTTACTAAAATGACCAATGTTGGAAATGTAGCGTATTGACCGTTTTGCGTATAATTAATTATTGTGGAAACCGACTCGTGACGATGCACCTTTAATTACGAACTCTTAATTGACCGTTCTAGTTTTATATATCCATCGGTATATCGGTCATTAGACCATAATCACATTCTAACTCAATAACTAATTATTAACTAAATTGTGAAACAGTCAAAGTAACTTTGCGCTTGGATGTGGTCGTGTACGAATAAAAAGTGTCTTAGATCCATGCAAGTTGGTCTAAGTGATCCGAAATGTACATAAGGAAGAAGTTACTGTACTTTGACAGTGATTTCAAAGACAACGACAGTGAACACATACCTTTACTGCAAGACGACAGCGATGAAGACTGGCAAGTGTCTACGTCTTAACTTTTTTTTAATTCAAAAAATTCAATTTGACGCACAGAAATCGAACTACTAACGCCCTCTCCTCTAGAACAATGACGTGAGCATTGACAGCGAGCCACGGAACTGACCTATAGGTCATATATTTTCATACATTTGACATTTGAGGTTATGTTGAACGTTCTTGCTGTCATGGCGTGTTCGGCCTATTTTATTGTTTAAAAACGGTTTACAGTGGTCATTTTATCCTAAAACTCGTGTGTTTTACCTAAAAATCGTCCGTGTTAAGTGAACGTTATATAAGACAGTGAAATGGGAGTGAAAAACTACAGATGGTGTAAATTCGGTAACTTAACCTCCAATTGCACTTGCACTTGGAATGTAAGGCACTAGGCATTCCTAGTGCACACGACTCTCCCATAATCTCGACGTTGGTAAACAGTTTTTCTCAAAACAGACGTCAAAACGTTCGAGTGATTTTCAAGATTCTAACACGGTCATTGGCCAAATAGCAGTGTGTACACTAGCAGGGGCCATATTTAAAGAAAAAGAATTGACATTTCAGAGCCCGACTAATGTATGGGAAAATGCTCAAATTGCATGCGGAACTGGCAGGCGACGTTACCATAAAAAACTTCTCTAGCGAGCAATCTACATAGCGATGAATTTCAAAATCTTTGATCGCACTTATTCATCATAACAAAGTTAATTGATTAAGCGATTTATTATCGATAAGTTGTATTCGGTCTATTCCGTTTATAGGTACAACCCAGTTCTACTGATAAAATTAAAACTTTAGTAATGAATTTTCTTCGATTCTTGAAAAAAATCCTCGTCAGACACATACGACATTCATATCATTCAAACTGGCGTGTATTACTAGCCCTTCAAAAATCAACGATTTTATAATAAGATACCTGATACTGTAATAAATATGACAGAGAAAAAATTTAAGACCCACATAAGACGGATCCTATATAAAAAGCGTTATTATAAAATAACTGACTACTAAAATGATAAAGAGGCTTGGTCCTAAATTCAGCTCCAGCTCTGCACATTGTGTATATGATTGTATTCATAATTATTGTAAGATATATTTATTTCAAAAGATGTGCTGCTGAAAGTTTCTTGCGCCGCTTCTTTACATTCAGCTATAGCACCTTACGGTAGAGTAAAAATAATGACGGTTTAAAAATGTACTATAAAGTACTTACAATAAAAACATTTTGATTTATTTTTTTGATTGAATGGAAATAGAACTAAATTGGTCAAAGATGCATTTGACACCGCTACAGATAGCGTAAAACATCTTAACCGGGTTGAAGTTGGCGCGAGTAGAAATTACAAGATCTAACGGGGCCATAGCATTGCTCGCTTATCTTCAGTCCAGTTAAAAACATTAAAATCATTTACGTGATCCGTACTGACGATTACATGTGATTGTCCCCAGGGCACAGGCGCGGCCGAGCCAGCAGTTCAACGTGGTGCGTCGTGTGTACCAGCAGGACGCGCTCAACAAGGACGCGGACTACCAGGTGCCGCGGAGACCATGTGAGGACCTTGAGGATCTTAAAATGATATAAAGATACGGGAGATCTGCTCAATACAAACGGGAGATAGTATCCCACGCACACGCGGGCTCTGCGTACGAGCGATCTCAAATCGAATCAGACGAACTCAGTCTTTCTCAGTCAGAACAGAATTTCAAAAAACACTAGAAAACCTATTTTGATAATGTATTTATTCACCACTGTAGGAACGCGCTATGTGAGGACATTGAATGACGTAATGTCAGTTGTATGAAATGGAAAAGATAAGATCTTCCACCAGACGGGGTGTTGTGCCTGGTGACCATAAGTCCTGGTCCAACTATGGATGTTTGGAACTCGTATATATGCGAAGTCCCAGGAAAATTTCGATAGCGCGTTCTACGCCGATGTGAGTAGGTACTAATCGTAGTGACGCGCGTGTCGTGTGTCGCCACAACCACTACAACTAGGAGGCAAGAGTGGCCTAAGACAATGGCTGTGGATGAAAAAAAATCGTAACAAAAATTAATTGCGACAGGGTTTCACGGTGTACCTAGTCTTCCACAGAACAGTCCGTGAGCTCTTATTAGAAGGGGATTCGGTATCCGGTAAAAGTCACTGTACTACCGGGAGTCAGAGCCAACTACTCTACAATCCTGATTACCTTTCCCAGGGGGCCACCAATGCAAGAAGATAGTGCGGCAATGCGGCTTCGGGGACTGTCTGCTCAACGCGGTGCCCATAGTGCGGTGGCTGCCTCGGTACAAGCTGCGCCAGAACCTGGTCGGCGATCTGGTCGCCGGGGCCACTACCGCCGTCATGCATATACCGCAGGGTGAGTCATACACTAAAGAATAGCACCACCCCAACTCTTCCCGTGTGTGTCGTACGAGGCGACTAAGGGTCTTAGTGGATACTATTCTACACCTAGTAAACGGCGGTAGGCTCGCCACCTATCACGTTTGTCCACCAATATATAATCTTACGACGAAAAGTGGGAACTACCTGTGATTGAAGGTGGTCTGTCTGTCCCCTCGGGGATTATGGACGTGAGAGTCATCATATGGGGAATGCTTGTTGTTGCTTATCATATGGTAAGTGACCATCCCATAGTCAGTTTCAGGCCGCCTGTAGGCCCTCCGACATGGCGAGCGTCAACAACCGAAACAGACTGTTTAATGTGCTCCCCGAGGCATGGAGGCTCCCCGAGGCATGGAGTGGCTCAAATGAAATGTGCCACCCATCCTGGTTCTGAATTATCACAACTTGCACGATCCCTTTATGAGATCATGCTCGCAGCTGGGCTCTTCTGAGGACGAATCCGAGGGTGAGTAGCGGATCCTTTTACCCCCCATTAATGTTGAAAATTTCCCGTAGGTATGGCGTATGCCCTGCTAGCCGAAGTCCCCGCTATAGTGGGTCTGTACATGGCGTTTTTCCCCGTGCTTCTGTACGTGGTGTTCGGCACCTCACCTCACATCTCCATGGGGACTTTCGCAGTCGCCTGCTTGATGGCCGGGAAGGTAAGACCAACAGCTTCTTCTAAGTCGTATTCCTCATTGCTGAGGGTCGTGATCATTCTAAGGAATTAATCACATAGAACAACTTTCGTGGCAGATTAGTGGCGTGATTTGCCTTCCCCATTTCACACAGTGTCGAGGTTTCCTCCTCACGGTGTTTTCCTTCACCGTTAGAACAGTCGGTAAATGTACGTAAGTCTTCGAACAATATGAAAAACTCATTGGTACATGGCACTGCGTGGTTTCGAACCCGGACCGCATGGGAGTTCGGTGCCCCAGCCCCTGTGCCACAGACGCTCTTTGTATACCTTTAACCTTGGTTTAACTTAGACTAATAGCACCACCCCAACTCTTCTCGTGGGTATCATACGAGGCGGCCAAAGATATTAGTGGATACTATTTTACACCTAGTAGACGACGGTAGGCTAGCCACCTATCACGTTTGTTCACCAACCTCCTGTGATTGAATGTGGTTCCCCCACGGGGATTATGGACGTGAGTGTTTGCCTATGTATGTTAATCTGTGACATGGTGTTTAACTTCCAGGTGGTAACACAGCACGCGGCTCATCCTGAACTAGCTAATTTGACAAATCTCACCAATAACTCAGCAGAAACAACCATTACAGGTATGCCTTCATTAAAACACAATCACCAACACACCAGGCCCTTTGGTAGTTTGGGGCTATCCATATTACGACACACGTATGTAAAAGCTACAGAAGTGTTTGGCGAAGTTAATGCATATAAAACACCTTATATAAAAACCCTATCAAGAGGGCTCCATTGGTAGTATTTCCACTAAGTCTACCAGCCTTTTACATCGTGAGAAAACCTGCACACTGAGATGACCAGTGTGTAAAATGGGGTAGGCACAAAAGATCCTCAAGGGTCAAAGTGCTGCTGGGGTATTCCCGGCCCCTATCATAAGATAAGATAAGATCTGGGGATCTTCAAGGCCAGAGTGAATAGGCATTTACTGGACCCGCATGCTCCATCGTCGACCTCATCGTCGCTTACCAACAGGCGAGATCGAGGTCAAATGCGGGTTTAGTAGACAATAAAAATTAAAAAAAAAGGTCAGTTTTATAATTTAATTTTTGAAGTACGCTATAAAAAATATGCCATACCAGACCGCAATATGGCGAAGGTTTTTATAATCCTGGGCAGCGTATGCATCACTATTTCTGGAGTGTCAACTAGTATTCCCGTAACATTTGTGCTCTAATGTATTAACCTTCGTTTCCCAGCATTAAACACGACGAGTCCCTACACTCCCATACAAGTTCTCTCTGTGGTCTGCCTCACCGTTGGAATCTTTCAGGTATGAATCCACCTACCATCATACTCATACTCATTTATTAAATCCAACGGGACACCAGGAACTCTTGGTTACGTCATGCTTTTACAATTTTAAAATTCAAATACAATTCATGTTAACTATAAACATAACTGGACAGGAGCGAACAGACCAGCCGATTTACATTTAAAAATTTAGCTATAAAATTAAGATTGTAGCAGCTGTAAAGGGGCTTTGTCATTTATCTAAATTAATAAATAATACAATTAATATATCTGCTGTAAAGGGGCATTGTCATACAAATAATAATTATAATAAATTATAATCACCAGCAGCCATCATCATTATATATACGACTCCGTTTGGGACTACACGCCTCAAGGTAAACAGCGGATCGAAAACCCTCTTATAACATTATAGAGAAGTGGGTGTCTATTGGAAACAGTCACCACTTACCATCAGCTGGCCCGTTTGCTAGTTTTCTCTTTATACAATAAAATAAAACTATGGTGAATCATATTAATATGCCACACCTAAATAAATTGTTTTTAATATTTATATAAAAGTTATGTATGTTAGACTGGTATATATCTATGGGCTTTTTGTATAGTTAGCTATATGATTCATCATCAGCCTATTAATGTCCCCACTGTTGAGGCACAAGCCTCCCCTTGGTATGGGCTATGATCCACCGAGCGGGCCTAGTGCTGATTGGTGAATTCTTCACTTTTACACTCCTTCGGATATTTTTTTATTATTTCCTCAGTCATGCCGCTTTCCTCACGATGTTTTCCTTCACATTTAGAGCAGTCGGTAAATGTACGTAAGTCTTCGAAAAAATCCGAAAAACTCATTGGTACATGGCATGGTTTCGATCCCGGACCTCCCGCACGGGAGTCCGGCGTCCTAGCCACTATATCACCGACGCTATATGATTTGTTGCCTGAAAATAATGAATTTATTATTATTATATAATATCCATGCAGATTTCCTCATAATATTTATCACGAGGAAACCTAACTTAACAAAATGAAATATGTTACCGATATTTGACCAAAATAAATCATGCGTTTTTGTTCAAAATAGACTCAGATAACAGCTTTCCGTCCCTATTTTGGGACCTCCCTCAAAACTCTCTACCAAAAGGTTGTCTGGAAGAGATCGCTCTTAACGATATGACCGCCTAGATTGTATTAATCGCTTTGTACGCGTTGTTTTATTCTAGGTTTTCGTGCAATAAAGTGTATTTACTCATACATTCTTAACCTAACATTTTGTCGTATCTTTGCAGGTGCTCATGTGGATATTCCGGCTAGGCGCAGTTTCCACTCTCCTCTCAGAGCCGCTGGTGTCAGGGTTCACGACAGCGGCAGCCTTCCACGTGATCGCGTCCCAACTGAAGGACCTCTTCGGCGTTCGGTTACCGAAGCACTCGGGCAACTACAAGATTGTCATTGTAAGTGCTTCAGTGGCAGATCCAGGGGACCCCCCCACACACACCTGTAAGAACTCTGTACGATCTAGACGATCTCTCTGAACGATCTAGATCTCTATAGGGCGCGAACTCGGACTTGATCATTCAAAAGTCAAAAAGTCAAATATTTGTATTGCAAGTAAGTACCTTAAAGTACATTTTTGCAAAATCACCTTTTTATTCGTAAGGTAACCACCCCAACTCTTCCCGTGGGTGTCGGACGAGGCGACTAAGGATCTTTGTGAATACTATTCTACACCTAGTAGAAGGCGGTAGGCTCGCCACCTATCACGTTTGTCCACCAATAAATAATCTTACGACGAAAAGTACTACCTGTGATTGAAGGTGGTTCCTCTGTCTACCCCCTCGGGGATTGTGGACGTGAGAGTGTATGTATGCATGAGTCATATAGGGAATGCTTGTTGTTTGCGTATCGTATGATTAGTGGTCATCCCATTGTCAGAGTGTTTCAGGCCGGCCGTAGGCCGTAGGCCCTCCGATATGGCGAACGACAACAACCGAAACAGACTGTTTAATGTGCTTCCCCAAGCATGGAGAGGCTCAAATGAAATGTGCCACCCATCCTGGTTCTGAATTATCCCAACTTATTACTATATTTCTTTAACCGTGTTTGAACTTTTGAACACTTGAATCCTCGAAACAACAGCTCTTAATAATGAACCTCTTTTTCCGAACCACTGCCGTAGATTTTTAAGCCAGGATATTCTTCGCAGTCCCTGCGTCCTTCTACTCACTAAATCGCCCTGAATTATTAACTAAAAGCTCATATTTTTGGTTGCGCATGATATGGCCCAAGTACTTCAGTTTTCTATTGCCACTAATGGTTTCTAACGCTGGTTCTGATCGCGCCCAAAATACTTTCTGACTGTGCTTGCGGTTTGGTTGAGAGCCTCCCCGAGGAAACTGAGCAAGTTGCTTGTTCTAGACAGTGATAGATATATGCAAGAGCCTTCCGACGGTGAACGTCGCGGCGGTGGTCATCTCCTTCATAGCGTGCCTCACCGTGGCGCTCAACAACGAGCTGCTCAAGGTAACAACAACACTCGACACAACAACATCACACTCAACACGACAGAAATATTCTCAATACAACGTCAACACACTCAACACAACAGAAATATTCTCAATACAACATCAACACGCTTAATTAAACAACAACACTCACAACATAACAACAGCACACTCAACACAACAGAAATATTCTCAATACAACATCAACACACTCCATTAAACAACAACACACTCAACAACAGATAGTGATAGAGGTATGCAAGAGCCTGCCGACGATGAACATCGCCACAGTAGGCATCTCCTTTATAGCTGCCTCATTGTGGCACTTAACAATGAGCTGCTCACACACTCTCAATACAACAACACACGCAATACAACAGCAATACTTTCAACATAATAAAAAAACTCTCAGTAGAACACATTCAACATAATAACAATACACAGGTATATTGTTATAAGGTACTAGACCTATATTGTAACGTTATAAGTAATTACCCGATGTGTTAGTAAATGCTGTGTATGCCTTTAATTGGCACATATATCAGTAAAAGTACAATTTTATTAAGATTATTTGAAATGTGAAATATATGTGCTGTTGGCATACCTAAATAAATAAAATAAAATCTATCTATCTATCTCAGCCACGTGTGGTCCGCCTTCGGACATAGGCCTCCTCCAACTTCTTCCATTTCCGACGGTCGCAGGCGGTGCGCATCCAGTTGTGGCCCGCTATTCCCCGAATGTCGTCCACCCATCTCATAGGTGGGCGACCTTGTCCCCGCGTGTTTTGCCGTGGTCTCCACTCAAGCGTTCTTCTGGTCCACCGGTCCCTATCCATCCGTGCAATGTGTCCCGCCCATCTCCATTTCCGGCTTTCGATGAGGTCTACCACGTCTCTAAGCTTCGTCCTTTGTCTGATCCACTCGTTCCGTTTGTGGTCTAGCAGTGTTACACCGAGCATCGCCCTTTCCATCGCTATTTGTGTCACTCTAAGCTTCTCAGCGGACTTCTTTGTCAACGTGGTAGTTTCCATTCCATACGTACAAACTGGCGACACACTGCTCGAATACTTTGCTCTTTAGATGTTGGGGGATGGTTTTTGAGCGCATAATGTTAGCATTAGCTCCAAAGGCGGACCAGGACTGTGCTATTCTGCGATCTACTTCTACTGTTTGGTTGTCAAGACCCAGGGTTATTTTGTGACCTAAGTATATGTAATGGTCGACCACTTCAACAGGAAGCTGGCATTTATCGGCAGTGAAAATGTTAGTCATTATTTTGGTTTTGGACTTGTTCATCTTTAAGCCGATTTTTTCCGATTCCTTCTGCAGCTCTTCGATCGTTAAGACCATTTCGTCGACGTCATCAGATATTAGAACGATGTCGTCCGCAAACCTCAGGTTATTAAGTCTCTCCCCGTCGATGTTAAGGCCCTTGTCGTTCCACTCAAGCTTTTTAAATACATTTTCCAAGGCTGCTGTGAAGAGCTTCGGCGATATCGTGTCTCCTTGGCGTACTCCTCTGCCAAGCTAGAACGAGTCCGTTAATTTATGGAGATTGACGGAAGAGGTCCCATTTCTCTGGAGGTGCTTGATGAGTTGGATGTATCTTTCATCGATCCTACAATGAGCGAGTGCTTTTTCAACTGCCCATGTCTCGACTGAGTCGAAGGCCTTTTCGTAATCTACGAAGACGACAATTACGGGTTTCCTGTATTCGTGGCACTTCTCTATTACAGTCTTAAGCGCTTGAAAATAAAATAAAAATAAAAAAATACACTCAACACAACAACAATCACTTAACAATACAACAACACGCTAAACACATTAATAAATCTGGAGTGTCTCGGAAAATATGTGTTCCGACAGGAGAACCAGGTCCTATACCATCAGATGAACAAATCAAATCAGTCAATTTTTCCACTACATCATATCAACTCTGCCATTTTTCTGCCATCAATGACATATTATTTCATTATTTTACATCTAAACCAGAGTGTGTTGTTTTCCAGCCATGGGTGGGCAAGAGAAGCCGGGTGCCGGTTCCTATAGAGCTGATAGTCATAGTGGTGGGCACGCTGGTCTCCAAGTTTGCCAAACTTAAAGCCAACTTCGGCATCAGTCTCGTTGGGAACATTCCTACTGGGTGAGTTGTCTTCATCAACATATTCACGAGCCTGTTGTTAGAGCACGTAGTTTAGTAATTAAATTATTTTTGTATTTTGCTTACTTACTTACTCCGATACTAAAGAGCGCCATCGCTCTTTCTCTCTCTCTCTCTCTCTCTCTCATTTTGCTTACGAATGTTTTTTTTTTGTTAATATTAGTTTTCATCTATCAAGGACTTTGTTTGCATATTTCAACACTATTTTTAGCTATAGTTTACCTAGACGCACTTGGCTTTTGAATTATAGCCAAAAATGTGTGAAAAAAAACCAATTTTTTTCAAAAAAAAAGCGAAAAAAAACCAGCTGTTTCATAAATTTCGGTCGTTTAGTTTAGAGCTTTTATATTATATTTAAACAAACTAACTTTATTGTATGGACCCCCATACAAAAGCTATGTTAGTAAAAAAAATATAGTCAAGAAATAATACCAAGGTACCGACCCCCTAAAGCACTGGACAATATATACAGGGTGTAACATTAAGAACGGTCAGTATGGGAAAGTCTGAAACTATAAGACATACGAAGATCTGTTCTTAGGAACCATGTCATCAATTTTAGTAACAAGAAAAACTGTATTCATACATTTTTTTAAAAACTGTACTCAGCCTGGGAATCGAACCCGGTTGTTTTCAAAAAAAATCCAACACCATTTCTATTTAGATATCGATTACGTTAAGGATGAAGCGTACAAAACAAGCTACGACACAATTGAAGACCTAAAAGCAGCCATAGAGACAATTTTAACGCAAATTCACCACCTGAAGATACAACATTCAATAGTATGATCGTTACCTAAACGAGTTGAATGTTGTATTTTACAAAATGGTAGTCATTTCGAACACCTACTCAAATAAATTAAAAGATATGGAAACAATGCGTTTTATTAATTTTAAACATCACGTTTCATACTAACATGTATTCCTTAAGACCTACACAGTCGATATCTAAATAGAAATAGTGTTGGATTTTTTTTCAAAACAACCGGGTTCGATTCCCAGGCTGAGTACAGTTTTTTTTAAAATGTATGAATACAGTGTTTCTTGTTACTAAAATTGATGACATGGTTCCTAAGAACAGATCTTCGTATGTCTTATAGTTTCAGACTTTCCCATACTGACCGTTCTTAATGTTACACCCTGTATAAAACAGCTGATATATTTTTTGCGATTTCTGATTTGACCCCATAGTGAAAGAAGTTCAGTTATGGATTCTGAACACCCCGCTGTCGGGACTCTAGGTTTTTTTTTACATCTATTATGTGTCGATTAATTTATTTATTATTTATTAGGTAAACACAACAGATTACAACCAGAGAAATTACAGAAAAATCAATATAAAGTTATGAGCTAGGTCGTAACCCTTAACGTGTAAACACAGCATGGTTAGGAAGTGGGAAATTGGTTGTTGTACAAAATTAAGTTGGGAAAAAATACTATTGCATATAATGATTTTTAAAAAACTATTGAAAAATAAAAAATAATAAAGTAAAGACTATAAAGTAGGTGTGTGGATAGCTCACTTGAGGACATCCTCAACCCGTCTTTTAAAAACTAATGGCCTAGGATCGAATAAGTCTATCGATGGCTTATTGTTGCTGTTCGAAGAAATTTCGTTAAACAATGTACACATTCGCACAATAGGGTTATAGAACGATGTGTTGTTCTTAAAAACATTTAATACAAATGTTTTAGGATTGCGAAGTAAAGTTTGTGTTGAAGTTTAGACAGGACAGCAAGGAAGCTGAATCAATGGTGGAATGAAGAATTTTATGTAGGGTTATTAGGTCTTGGTGTTTGCGCCTAAGTTGAAACGGGGTGACTTTAAATGTTGCCAGTCTATCATCATACGACGACAGCTGACGGCCGAAACCATACTTATAGCTCGTTATTCTAAGGGTATTTCTTTGGACTCTCTCTATGCTGTGGGAGTGGACCTTATAACAAGGACACCATATTATTGAGCCATATCCAAGGACTGTCCTGATCAGACAAGTTTAATAAACTTTAAAAATCATTTTTTTGATTATTGTAAATGATTTTTGATGGTAAACAAAAATGTACTATACCCTACAGCCTACCGGTCCCTCAAGTACCGCCAGTCGAACTAATTCCGGCGGTGGCGCTGGATGCGTTCACCATCACGATGGTGACCTACACCATCACCATGTCCATGGCACTCATCTTCGCCGCCAAGGAGAAGTACGAGATACACGCCAACCAGGAGCTGCTTGCTCTCGTAAGTATACCGCGTCTATGGCATCGATTCTGGAGTGGCCGCTCACTCGCACACAATCGAGCGTTTGGCGGCCATATCCGAATCGAAGCCTTAAGCTCCACCGCCATGAGTAAGGCCCCCGATGGTCAAGCCCTAGCCCGCAGGGCCATGCTTGTTGCCTTCAAGTCGTAGAATATATATTTTTTATTAAAAAAAATACATTACCGTTAGGTACGAATGCGATCGCCGTAAAAAAGAAAATTCTTTTTTTTGTTTTTGTTGTGTTTTAAAATATATATTTTTATAAACTAGTTGCGAAACTCATGCCATGGCGGCCGGAAGGACAAAAAAACCAGTTCTGTTTTATCTATCTAAATATTTTCTAACTATAAATAATTATGAATATAAATATTTTATGATAGTGTTTGGTGTTGTTTATAAACAGCTGGCGACGTTATGGAAAAAGAAAAAAATAGAGTTTATTTATAATTTCTTCGCATGGCTTTTGAAAATATATTTTGAGCGAAAGTGGCCTGATTAATTACTTAGAGATATAAAAGTTTTTGGTTATTTATTTTGTGTTTATTTTACGCAAAGAGATTATTATGTATTACCTACATAATATATACTAAATGATTTTACGCTAGCCTATAAAATGTAGGTTTACCTAATACAAATCCTCGGCTGCATGAGCGACACTCTAGCGCCGGCACTCGAAAAAAAATCATATCAATTAATTAAGGCATTTAAAAAAAAGGTTTACAGTATAATTCCTCTTAATTCATAAATGAAGAGGATTTTTTTTAATAATATTATAGTATCCTCGTAGTGAAACCATTAGAAATGAAAAGCAAAAATATGAGAATACAATACTATTTTTAAAAAATCTTCTGCATTTTTTTTCTTCATCTTTTTGCAATAAAGATTATTTTATTTATTTATTCGTAGAATAATCCTGCAAACATTTTTTTTAAATACCTTTATTAATTTATAATATTTTTATCGATTGGTGGCGCTAGTGTCGCTCAGGTAGCGCCTCAATGCGGAATTAAATGGTACTATTTTTCATAGGGAACTCCGTAACATGGATTATAAAACTACGAATAACGACCTACTGAAAGGGTTTTTATCCTGGTCAAACGAGTTTCTCCCGCGCTTTTGTGGCATCCACGTCAGCTTTGTTTCGTTTTGTCTTGCAAATTGTTTTACAGTAGTGCTTTTCTAGTAAGAATGGTGTTTCTTGCTCGAAGAACTTCGACAAGATGTGAATAATGTGTGGGACAGTGAAGTAAAGTCAAATAAACGCTGCAGCCCGATCCGTACTTGACTGGATTTTGAAGAGCCATATTGCGTCCGGGACGCCTTCTTTGGTTCGGATGATGCAGAAGCGAGGAAGATTCTCCCAGATAGCATTGAAATGTGTCACACAAGCATTTTAATGAAGACTTGAAAGAGTTGTTTACATCAGACATGGCTTTATGGGCTCAGTTCCCTTTGCCTTAAAAAACCTGGTCAAACTTTACTTAGATAACTTGTATTTAGGGTGCCAGCAACGTGTTTGGATCGTTCTTCAGCTGTGCGCCATTCTGTGCCAGCCTCTCCCGGTCTTACATTCAGTACCAGGTAAGATGAAATGATTTTATGAAGTATTATATCTTTGTTTTTTAATTCATGCAAACATGGAATTTGCTATCGTTGGCAAAAAATCTCACAAAAATCGCTGCTATTTGTTCAAGTCATAGACTTTTATTTCATAACATTAACAGATCTTATAAACCTTCAGGAACATAATGTTGAATTCCAGGAAGCCAATAGAACATAAAACGCAAAGCGTTGCGTAGATGGAGCCACTAGCACATTCCGTAAAAAGAAAAGCTAAACGAAACGTCATTCTTGAAGATATCACAAATTTCTCGTTATTTGGGTCAAATTAATTTAATTTTTCAAAGCTGTTAGTAAAATTGTGATGATATCATGGCATCATATGGCCATTTCAAAATAGCAAACCTAAAAAATATGTTAAGACAGCGTCGCGCGAGTCTGAAGGGTAAAAAAAAGATTTGGTGAAAAAGAACGTATCTACATGTTGATTGGTACGTACCATTGTGCTAGTGGCGCCTCTAGTGGTAAAACATTGCAGGATTATCTCCTATTCTCAATAACGGGATTTAATATCGAAACTCGATAAATATCCCGTCTCAAAGTCGACTATAAATATCACGTAAAATATCGACTGATAAGGACCACTCGTTGCATGTCGATCCCTAACACTCGATAAATATCGATGGTGAAAGAAAAAAAGGCGAGAAAGGTAAACCAACCCGTCCTTCGATATCCGCCATTCTTTTTCGATATTTCTTCTTCTAAGTCATATTCCTTATTACTGAGGGTCGTCATCATTCTAAGGAATCACATAGAACACAGAACAACTTTCGTGGCAGAGGCCTTACTCATTTCATACACTGGTGTATCTCAGTGTGCCGGTTTCCTCACGATGTTTCCCTTCACCGTCAGAGCAGTCGGTAAATGTACGTAAGTCTTTCGAAAAATCCGAAAAACTCAGTGGTACATGACATTGTCTGGTTTCCAACTCAGACCTCCCGCATGGGAGTCCAACGTCCTAGCCACGACGCCACCGACGCTCAATATTTATCTCCAGTACTTATGTAGTCAAACAACATTTCCACTGGCAAGGCAGTTTGAAAGCCAAATTGACTCGCCAGCGCCACTGTTCCATCGGTTTACACTTTACACCACTGTACCTACTGAACTTACTTCGCTAAGAGCATCGGTGGTACAGTGGCTAGGACGCCGGACTCCCGGAGGTCCAGGTTCAAATCCGTGCAGTGCCATGCAATGAGTTTATCGTATTTTTCGAAGACTTACGTACATTTACCGACTGCTCTAACAGTGAAGGTAAACGTGAGGAAATCTGCACACAGATGACCAGGGTGTAAAATGGGGTAGACACAAAAGATCTTCAAGGGTCGAAGTGCCGCTGAGTTATTCCCGGCCCCCTATCATAAGATAAGATACTCACTAAACACTAGAGCTTCATGTAAAAGAAATGGTTCCATCCCAGGCGGGCAGCAAGACGGGTCTCACCTCGGTAGTGAGCGCAATGCTGATTCTTTGCGTGTTGCTGTGGATCGGGCCGTTCTTCGAGGAGCTGCCGCGCTGCGTGCTGGCCTCCATCATCGTCGTGTCTTTGAAGGGCATGATGATGCAAGTCACAGAACTGCGCAAGTCAGTAGCTCACTATTTAAGAACACAATCATTTTTGAAATAGAAATAGAACTATCATTTATTTGTAAAAAGGTTTTTTTAAATTTATTTTTAATTGTCACACATTTGTGTGACGCCCCCCTCCCCTGGTGTGACGTCACATATTTTGCAATTTAAAAATTATTTATATATTTCTATTTAAAATCTTTTTTCATAAAATAACAACAATAAATCAAACATTATAGAAAATTAACAAAACATCAAATCAGAAGAACGATACAATATTTAATATCATGTGTCCATGGACTTTGAACCCATTTTGACGTCACGAAGTTTATGACTTGCCCCCCTGTCACACGATGTCACACACTCCCCTTAACGTGTGACGTAATTTATTGGATGCCCCCCTAAGGAGAGGAGACGATCAAACGGACCACCTGATGTTAAGTGGTCACTGTCGCCCATACACATCTCGCCTCACTGTATTAATATTAGAGGGTTTTTATGCGCCGCTAACCGCGAGGACTAAGGTGGAATGCCTCATGTACCGGTAATTACGCTGGCTCTCTTACCCTTCAAACCGAAACACACAAATGCAAAGGTAATACAGATGTTACATTGTGTTTCAGTATCACCATATTCTGCCAGAAATCGTACAAATTTGTGTTCAATTAATAAATCAATCATAAATCATCATCAATAAAGTTATAGTGTATGTGTAGGTGTGCACACTACCTATTATGATTGTACGAGAGGGTAGGCGAGTTTTCGCCAGTCAGTTATTATACTTATCAGACAAATCATTGTCTTTTCATTGTCCTCGCTTTTCCGTCCCAAATATACTACAAAAGTAGTCAATAAATTAGCAAAATAATAATAAAGGTACCGAAACAAAAACATCAAAATAATAATAAAGGTACCGAAACAAAAACATCAAAATAATAATAAAGGTACCGAAACAAAAACATCAAAATAATAATAAAGGTACCGAAACAAAAACATCAAAATAATAATAAAGGTACCGAAACAAAAACATCAAAATAATAATAAAGGTACCGAAACAAAAACATCAAAATAATAATAAAGGTACCGAAACAAAAACATCAAAATAATAATAAAGGTACCGAAACAAAAACATCAAAATAATAATAAAGGTACCGAAACAAAAACATCAAAATAATAATAAAGGTACCGAAACAAAAACATCAAAATAATAATAAAGGTACCGAAACAAAAACATCAAAATAATAATAAAGGTACCGAAACAAAAACATCAAAATAATAATAAAGGTACCGAAACAAAAACATCAAAATAATAATAAAGGTACCGAAACAAAAACATCAAAATAATAATAAAGGTACCGAAACAAAAACATCAAAATTATTACTAAAATGACTCAATTTCAAAAAAAAAATATTAACTTTACTTAAATTTTGACGATGCAAGGATTATGGTCGTGAGAGTTATCTATGTTTGTATGTATGTATAATTTATTCAGCTTATTTATTTTTATTTGTTGTATTTCAGGTTCTGGAACCTGAGCAGACTGGACGCGGCCGTGTGGCTGATCACGTTTTTAGTGACGATGCTTGTTAATATTGACATTGGGTACGTCATCATCATTATTAATGTCCCCACTGTTGTGGCACAGGTTACCATTTAAACAACGAAATACAGGCATGAACAGGGCTCAGGAGATCGATTCCACTAAATACAACGTAACTAAATAGAATCTAAACTGCATCGTTGTGACGTGTTTCGTATGCTACTATCCACTAACGAATGAATACAAAACGATTAAGACAATCTAGGCGGTCTTATCGCTAAAAGCGATCTCTTCCAAACAACATTTTGGTGGAAAAGGTAGGTCGATCCAATTTCAGTTAACTCGATCGAGTCAACGATCGATCGAACAGTAACGTATTAGTGCATTCTAATAAAACGTTTAGTTTATACTGAATCGCAGTTAAACGGTAACAATACGCTTCAACTGTCAAATATAACGATCGAACATAAGTTCCTCCCGAGGTACTTTTGCCCGTACGATAGTAAATCGGAAGGTGGCAGTGGTAGAGTTATGCGTCAGCGGAATGCGATTTGGTGTCCAAATAGAATTGGAACGAAAACTAAATTGAAATTGGATAGAAATAGAATTACAAACGTTGTAATTTAGGCGAATTGGGCCCCAGTTCTGATTGATAGATTTCATAAACTTTTGAGAACTTAGTCATGCCCCTGGTATTTTATTCATAGTTAGAGTAATCAGTAAATGTGCTTAAAAAACGAAAATCATTGGTACCTCACGTAATATCATGTTACGATTATCTGAAATTAGTAACTTGGGATCGAATCCTGGTTGATTTAGCCACTAGCGTGACTGAATACGTCGATGACTATTTGAAACCATTTGCCGATACGCTGAATAAAAAAAACCTTTTTTTTAATTAAATAAGGAGAGCAGACGAGCAAACGGGCCACCTGATGGTAAGTGGTCACCATCCCCCATAGACATCTCACTTCACTGTATTAACATTAGAGGGTGTTTGATGCGCTGTTCATCTTGAGAACCAAGATGGATTGCCTCATGTGCCGGAAATTACGCTGATTCTCTTACCCTTCAAACCGTAACACTGAAATGCGAGCATCTCTGCTTCACGGCAGAAATAGATAAGAGGGTGGTACCACCCCAGGCGATCCTTCACATTAGGATCTACCACTACAATTATCTAAAAATATAAAAAAACTGTAAAGGGAAATCTATTTTAAACCCAGACCAGGATTATAATAACGTTGACAAGAGGATGTCACTGGTATTTTTATAATTTGCGTTATGAAGATCACTGTCATCGTCATCAGTCTATTAATATCCCCACTGTTAGCACAAGGGGTGTATAGCCCATGATCCACCGAGCCCAGTGCTTTGCGGTGGATTTCACACGCCTTCGGAAACTGTTCATTTCCTCAGACATGCAGGTTTCATCACGATGTTTTCCTTCACTGTTAGAGCAGTCGGTAAAACATTCGGCGCTTCGGCCGAGAGCGAATGTTCTGTATTCGACCAAATCACTATTCGTGGCATCTCTAGTTGAAACGTCATCGGTTGCCCGCAGGTTAGGCGCCGGCCTGCTAGCCAGCGTGGGAGCTCTATTCTGTCGGTCTCAGAAGCCCTACACGTGTCTGCTGGGGCGAGTCCTCAATACTGACCTGTACTTGGACATCAAGCGGTATCGAGCTGTAAGTATAATACCTCCTTATAACTTTCTATTTTATTTTATTTTTATTAGTGGGTAGATTACAGCCTCACAATTTAGACAAAATCCATTTATAAGCTTCCACAATTAATGTCAGATTAATAATTAATAAAGCAACTTCAAACCGAAAAGCAATGTGCATTGCTGTTTTGCGGCAGAAATAGGTAGTAGGTAGTAACGCCCCATGCTGACTCTGCATAGAAATCATACCACCTTAAAGAATTATGTTGATTCTATTGATAATTTACCTTAATATATTCTACTTTTTTTTACCCACATATACTCTCATACTCATTTAACCTTTAACAACATAGAGCAGATCAAGTAAATTTCATGTTACAATCTTAGAATATATTATATATTCTATGATTGTAACATGGAATTTACTTTAGGAACAGACCACTAGATCAAGTAAACTTCATGTTACAATCTTATATAATATATTCTAAGATTGTAACATGAAATTTACTTTAAATTTACTTTAGGAACATATAACACTAGATCAAGTAAATTTCATGTTACAATCTAGGGGCGGTGACTCCCGCTCTGGATCGTACCTCGTCCAATGGATCTCACTGGCTATACAACGTGGTAATGCTGCCAGTGTAATGGGTACCTTTGGACGAGGGTCGATTCAGGATCGGGAGTAATGACTGTACATTTTTTTTAAAATATTTACCTATTTATTATATTATTTATAATATTTTATATTAATGATAATTCAAACAGGCCGTATACGGGTTTGCTGGACGAAATCTCTTTTACAGATAAGTTCACCCTTTGTACAATGTCTCATTTTAATTGTTTTTATTAAGTCTAGTGTTGTACAATAAAGAGTAAGTAGAATATATTATATATTCTTATATAATATAATATATTCTAGATTGTAACATGAAATTTAGATTGTAACTTAAAAGTAATAATTAATTTCATGTTACAATCTTAGAATATATTATATTATATAACATGAAATTTAATAATTTAATAATAACACTAAAATAAATACTTAAGCTAAAATTACAAAATACCTAACTATTTTACAAATATACTCTTAGGTCAAACTCATATACCTTCTCCGTTCCGTCGTGGGTAAAAAAAGATAGATGCAAGGAAAGTGGACCAAATGATCCTGTTTAGGTTTTCGTCTGCACATGACACACCTACAGCTGATAATCCTGGTATTTATAACATTACATTTTCGTATGATTGGATTTGATTTTAATCAAATGGAGTTGTAGGTGATACGGTGCTTCGAATGTTTATCTTCTTTCTTAATATTATACAGTGTTTTGATGTAAACCAGCTTATGATTAAATTAAGTAGGGTTCTAAAGCTTTAGTCTCAACCTTTAGGGCGATTTTTAAGTGTACAAAGTCCCTTGATTTTACATTTCTATTCCGTGTTGGACATTAGAATCATTTAGCACTAAGTGTATAGTTGTTTGATGTTTGGTGTCCGTAGTTTTAGGGAAAAGTGCTTTTATAGACTAAAATTTTAAAAATTGATTTCATTTGGGTGCAGGTTTTCTATGGAAAATGTCTTCATCCAAACGAAATTGTCGATAAAAATATTATATTATATACTTACTTTCTTACTTACTCCGCTGGCGCAGCGACCCGAAGTGGATCTTGGCCTCCGATACCAAAGAGCGCCTCTCTCTCCTGCGCAGTCTCGAGCCAGTATTATATTATATAACAATATATAATATATTCTAAGATTGTAACTTGAAATTTACTTGATCTAGTGCTCTATGTTCCTAAAAGTTAAATAAATGAGTATGAGTGTACGTGGGGTAAAAAAAAGTAGAATATATTAACGCATTGACTGCCTGTCCAATTAGAAAACAAACTACAGGTGCCACTAATTAATAAAAAAGCTGTATGCCCCGAACACCAATAGTTGTTCAAAAAATTACAATACTCAGTGCCCTGAACATCTATGCTGGTCCATATTGACTACCGCTAGGTGCCGTAAACACGTATTTCATAGAAATGGAATTCCCTACTCTGAATTTCGTAACTGATAAGGACACGCAGAATGGACAGAGGCACCTAGCAGAGTACTACGTAAAACCTATGTTCAACTATTTGTGACAGCGGCATCCGAATAAAGTAAGGAAAACAACTAGAGTGGACAGAGGCAGTCAATGCGTTAAGCTAAGACAGAAGTCTGCTAGAATATTTCTTTTCTAAGGTCACAATACACGAACATTCAGAGGTAATTATCGATAATACGGACCCTGGGATACCTAGTATAAAATAACTATTAAAATCACAGTCAAATCTTTTTAATCAGCATATTACATAGGCAAGTAAAACTAAACCCTATTACAAAAAGTTTCCACGTTTCTTCACCATTTTTATTACCACAAATCACTGTAAGTCACCACCATAGTCCACCATCAGCCGACAGTAACATGCCACGACTGGCCATCTCCAGTTCTCTGTTATCATACATTAGGAGTATTATAAACAATACAGATCTCATAACCACAATGAAAACCATTGTAAAAATCAGCCATTGCATTAAATCTACAACGCCAAGCTGATGGTTTAGTGAATATGGGTATTTTTTATCGGATAACAGTCGAAGTGGGAATTTGTTCGTGTTTCTCGTATTTGAAGTCATTTTATTTTATATATTTGTAGTAGAGAACGATGAAGGCGACTTTGTGGGCGGTCTTGAGTATGTTCTGAGTGTTTCTCATGTTTTAATCGGTTATCTTGACCATTTTTCCGCAATATTTTGTATTTTGTGTCCGTTGGTAGATGTCAGCGAGTGACATTGTCAGATTACATCATCATAGGAACAGAAAGTTCTTGGAAAGTCTCGATCCATCACAATCTCGTTTCTTACAGAATGTAGTTTAAACCAAAAAGATTAACAGGTTATAAGCAGTATTATTGAAGATTATATTACGAAAAAACTGAGGCTCTAATCATATAACATAAAATTGTACACACTAAACTCATTACGTTCTTCAGATTATTAACACTTAACTTCCCACACTCACACACCCACTCACCCTACACTACATATGCACACTTACATCATTACACACTCCCACACAACCTAACACACCCCCACCCATACTCACTCTTACCATTATCTTTACTAAATTCCTTTATGATTAAATTTTCCAAATTCCTTTTAGGTTAAGAATATAATTTGTAATTTGCTTGCACAGAAAGTGCGACGGAATCCCGACTTACAAGATACAGGTTTTCGACCTAGTTTGTAAGTCGGAGGTCCTTTTTTTTTGTGTGCCCTGTAATAAGTAAATAAACTTTTCATTTTTATTTTTTTTATATGACTGTACAGATATCTCTTTAACTCTTTAAATCAAGCTTTAAATAAACTTCCCACGGTTCATGTTGATAATTATTTCTGAATATTGATCGGGTATAGAAATGGGCGCGGGTAAATACCCGAAAGGTATTCGGGTATCGTGGGTACTTCGATTCCCCGTGGAAACCCGATATTTTCCTGAGGTAAACAGCAGCTTATAAGCAAACTTTTCAATAGAATCAGTAGAATTTTTGAAGGGGTATGACTAAATGGGTAGTCAGCCTGGGATTGAATACCCATTTACCTTTTTCTGTCGAAAAGCAGCAATGCTTATGTTTCGGTTAGAAGGATAAGACAGCCAGCGTAATTACCGGCACATAGCTGTTAAAAGTTTCGTAATAAAGTGCATATAAAATTAGGTGAGATGTCTTTGGGTGACAGTGACCCCTTGCCATCAGGAGTCGTCTATTCTGTATATAATGCAGGCATTATTGCTTTGCGGTTGAAATAGATAAAATAGGTTACTAAAATTAAAAAAGTCCGTGTTATCCCCAGGCAGAAGAAATCCCCGGCATAAAGATATTCCACTACTGCGGCGGCCTGAACTTCGCTAGCAAACACCTTTTCCGAGAGACTCTCTTCAGGAAGGTTGGCTACCTGAAGCCGACGGAGGAAATCCGCCATGACGAGGATAATAACCTGGCGAAAAGCGAGTCGTACGAGTGGGATCCTACCATTGCCAATAGAGTGAGTTCCCGTCGAGTGCTGTGTCGAGCCGGCCATAAAGAATAACACCACCCCAACTCATCCCGTGGGTGTCGTACGAGGCGACTAAGGATCTTAGTGGATACAATTATACACCTAGTAGACGGCGATAGGCTCGCCACCTACCATGTTTGTCCACCAAGTCTTACGGCGAAAAGTGGGAACTACCTGTGACTTAAGGTGGTTCCTCTGTCCACCTCCTTGAGTATTATAAGCGTGAGATTTTATGTATTTAATCCGTCGAAAATATCTGTGGACCTGGGGTAGCGATTATAGCATCTTCGGCATTTAAAAGTCAAAGCCTGTACAGCCGCTCGACTTTGTATATCAAATTCTCCAAAAGGCTCATTTAGAGTCTTCCCAAAAAGGCAGAATAACATAAGTGAAGTCTAATTTTGAACCTGAAGGTCTGGAAAACTGGACTTCTTATTTTTGAACGCTAGACACCCATCATCATCATCAGCCTATTAACTTCCCGACTGTTGGGGCACAGGGCTCTCCATGCACGAGGGCCCTCTGTCTCATCTGGTAATCATTGACGTTATAGCCAAAGATGAAGCAAAAAGGTGGTTCTTTGCATATCTTCTAAGTCGTATTCCTCAAGGATCAGTCGTTATCATTTTATGGAATTAACCATTTGGAATTACTTTCTTGGCGGATTTAATAGCGTGGTTGCCATTGCCTTCCCATTTCACCAACTGGTTATCTCAGCATGCAGTTTTCATAGTTAAAAATGTATTTCGTATTATTTACAGGTACACTGCGTAATAATAGACGCGACAGCGCTGTCCTACGTAGACGCTCCCGGCGTCAAGAGTCTGGTGGCTGTCCAAAAAGAGCTCGTCGCCAGCCATATTACCGTCCTACTATCTGGAGCCAACGGTAACTGCCATTTAGCGTTTATGTTGAAAGAGCAGACGAGCAGACGGGTTATCAGCATCCATTAAAATCCCATCTCACTAGGTGTATAATGTTATTAGAGGGTTTTCAATGCGCTGCTAAGACTTAGGTAGTGTGCCTAATGTGCCCGTAATTACGCTGGTTCTCTTACTCTTTAAACCGGTACACAGCAATGCAACAGAAAAAAGTAAAAGTGTGGTTTATATCCAGGCGACCTTTAAATCTGTTTCTTTACTAACTTTACTAACCTTGCAATCATGATCTCCCACCTTTTCTATCATTTTGTTGGATGAGGTTTACCATGTTAAGAAAATTACTTAGATTTAATTTTATTATTATTTATGTAGCATATGTATCGAAAGTAGCATTTTTTGCTGTCGTGGTATTATTTCAATTACTAGAAAAACTTCTACTACTAATTTACTTAAAAGTAATTTATCTAACTAAAGTTAAGTACATCAATATTAAAATGTAGCCATTCCTAAAGGATTTTTACAAACTTTTCTCTACGAAAAATTGAATAAAAAGACAGCTTTTATCACAGAACACGGTTACAAAAACTATATTTTAGTGTCTTTTCGGTGTATTATAACTAAAAAATCTTTCACAAACCAATTTAAACACTAAAACTTTTAAACCGCATTCTAACATCAATGTGTTTTTAGACGACATAATTATTGCTACTAATATCACATCACATGGTATCCTTGTTTCTCTTACAGGTCCAGTATTAGAGATGATAGAGACGTACAATTCGCTAGAAAGCGACCGACTACAACTCGACACGTTTCCCACTGTGCACGACGCAGTGGTTTACTACAAGATATTGGAGAGCAAAAGCGGTGAAAGAAAAAACGACAATGTTGCCCTCACTATTTCGACGTAGGACCAGTGTGCATTTAAATAAAGGTTTTAATACTTGTACAGTGAAAGAAGACGACAGAAGTGAAATAGTAAATAATCAGGGTATTAAAAAGATATATATTTTATTGCCATTTTTAGGCCTGGACTACATACGCCGGTTTCAGCACCGGTTCGGTTTGCTACATCCAATCACGAGGCGCTGATTTCAAGTGGGAGAGGGCGGAACGCTTGTGAATGGCTGCAGCGAACCGAACCGGCGCTGGAACCGAAACCGTATAGTCCAGCACTAATGGTTGACTTAAATATAATACTTAATCTATAAATAAACAATTTTTGTTCTATTACTTTGCCTGTGAATCTAGATCTAGATCTATTAGTGGTCAATGATAGTCAACCTGTAAATAATTTAGTTATTTTAGATATTTATACTATTTTAGTCACCTGGCTGTCTTAGGTAGTTCTTTTGGCTTTTTGTAAAGCAAAAATATAATTTTCTCCTTGAAACATTGCTGTGGACAAGTGATATTTTAACATTGATTTAAATCTTGAATACTTTCTCGAATCTTGTACATTTTGTATAGAGTTTTATTTATTTATTTTATTATGAAATTATATTAAGTTACCAATAACAGTAGAACAAATAAATGTCACGAAAAGAATATATTTATAAATAGTGCCTTGAAAATGCAATATTTTTAACAATCCTTTTCCGAAACAAAGTGCCTAAGTACTTATGTAATAATTTAGGTAATTATATGAATATTCATGTACATAATATTAAAGAAAATATAACGATGATGTATTTATTGTACATATGTACTTACCTATGTTTAGTAGTAAACCAATCTACAGATTGCTATGAAATGAACTGAGGCTCTGCATACTAGGCTGGATGTAACAAAAAACCCCTATAGTCCAAAAAGGAGGGTATTCAGTATCCGTAACTGAAGATACTGAATACTCCCCTTTCTGGACTATGGGGTTCTTGTTACATCATGTATATAGCTGTTCTTCAAAAGACATGTCATCTGCTCAGACACAAAAAGCGCATTTAAAGTCCCGTGGGAAGGACCCTAGACCCCTCCCCCCTCCCCCAATCCTTCAAATCTAGTTCGAGCTCAACTCCCTCAATTTACAAATAATGGTCCTTCGAGCCGGTATAATATTAGGTTTAGTCTAGATTGCATCCTCTACAGCTTAAAATTAACAGGAATTAACTAGCGTATGACGAAATAAGGGGAGTGTGTATACACTCCCTCTATTTCGTCATACTAATACTAGATAGTAATAATGCCTACGAGATTAGGTAACAAATTGAAATCTCTGACCCCAGTGCGACTTTCGACTGACATATTTTTATATACCTAGTTTATCCCATGCCGTTAATTCTAATCTGTTGTTTATCACCTTCGTTCGTGATGAGAAATGGTCATACAAAATATTTCTTGGTGGTCTCAAACCTATGCTGAAAATCAGCTATGGCACGAAGCAGGATGATTTTGAAAATTTGATTCTTTTGTAACTTTGTGTGTATATAACTCAGTATCCGCCCGGGTTCGCGCTGTATGTATGACCGAGTTTTTCAGAAAGTATTCTTTGAGCTCTTCGTTTAATACCAGAACGAAAGTGGTAAACAATAGTTTGGAATTAAGGGCATGGGATGAAGGACTAATATCATCTAGAAAGGCCATGGAACCTTATTGCCACACCTACTAACCGAAATTTTGAAAAAAATGACAATTTTTGGCGATCGATCCTAGCTTAATAATTCGATAGAGGACATCAATAGAAACATGAAACATATCTTGACAAATACTCCTAAAGTATACCGAACCGATATTTGACCCAGTAATCTTACTAAAACAATATTGCAACTTTTGACATCAAATATCTGGGTTTAAAGATCCTCTATCGAATTATCGGGCTGGGATCGATCGCCACGAAATCATCATATTTTTTTCAAAATCACGGAAAGGAATGTTCCAATCCATTTAGAAAATAACCTATTATCCTGACAAATTAAATAGTTTATTGGTGTTATGCCGATCCGTATTAAAACTGCCAACAATTTAAACTTGTTGTATTAATTTGTACAATATTAGTGTCATACATATTTGTAATTAGTTGTAAAGTCGCTTGTGATATATTGTACCTATACAAATATGTACTTATTTGTTAGTACTTATTAAATGTTGAATATTATATTCTGTATCGATGCGTTTTATTTCACCCGTGACTTTTTCATGGTCATTTTGGGAAGTTATTATGAGACGAAACCGAGCAAACGGGCTACCCGCTGGTAAGTAGTCACCGTCAACATTAGATATCTCACCTCATTAAAATATTATTGGAGGATTTTCGATGTGCTACTAACCTTGAGGAAGGTAATTTATGTAAACCCACATCGCTAAGAACGATCTCTTCCAGACGAATACTTGAAGAATACTAAGAAATACTTATATAACCCTCCGTCCACTTGACTCCTCTAGCACGGATCCCCTGGGGGATTCTTTTGTATTTTTTTTTCCACTCGGATCCCCTGGCCAAAGAAACCATAGTAGAATCCCCTGGGGGATTATAAAATAATAGTGTAAGTACTCTAAATTATAGTGACAAGCAATTTTACTAATTGTAAACATGTAAATGTAAGTATTCCCATAATCATATTAGTTTTTAGGTAAAACCATTTTTTTGTAATCTATCACTTCCTTTTTAAGTGCAATCGTGCGTCTAGATCAGCGTTTCCCAAAGTGGGCGATAACGCCCCCTTGTGGGCGCTGCAGACCTAAAGGGGGGCGGTAAGAGACCCAGAAAAAAAATGGGGGCGTTGTGTAGAGGCTTGGGGGGTGATTTGTAATTTCATTTAGCTAAGAGGCCTCTTAGACACCGACTGCATGAGCTCTCGACTCTCAACTACAACTTGTAATAATATAACATCAACTAATATTAGTTAAGAGATTGCTCAAACTCGGTTCGCTATTTCTCTCCGCGTAGTTCATATATCTGTCCTGTTTTATTGAATATATGAAATAAAAATCATGTCAATCGGTCGCTTCGTTTCGAAATGAAAGTAGACACAAACAAACAAATAAAAAGGTAACAGACATACTTTCGCATTTTAATAGTTATTAGTACTCCTAGATAGGTAATTTTCGTAGATAGTAACCGCGGGCAATCATGTTTTAACAAGTTTTTGTTAAATAACCTGAATTGTGCATTCCTGTATCAATTGGCTGGTTCATAAGTCATCTGTAAGATTGTTTATTCAATAAACAATCTTACAGATCGTTTAAATTCAAAACTTTGTTTTAATTTGTATAAAAATACCCTTAAATAAGATTAAGTATGCTTTTTATTGCTCTGAAATAGGATATGACATGTTTAAAATTAAAAATTGCAATAGTTATATTTAAGGTGTGCAACAGATACGAGTAGTAAGTTTAAAATAATTGGGGGGCGTTTGAAAATTTTTGATTCTCAAAGTGGGCGGTGGGCGAAATAAGTTTGGGAACCTGTGGTCTAGATAAATAGGTAATTAGCTAATTTACGTAAAGTGATTATCCAGAAGCTTATACGAATGAGCGCATAGATAACAGATTATTTTAACATCAATATTGATTATTTTACAAGTGGACAGCTGTAGATTAACCACTCCTGTTATTATCGTGAAATATGGCGGTCGTATATGTGTTGACCGTCCTGGCCATCCTTGGATTTGCTCAGGTAAACTTATAATTTATTTATTTAATTTTATATAATAAACATTACGGAGCCGAAACGTGGACACTGACGGTGCGACTGGTCCACAAATTGAAAGTCGCTCAGCGTGCTATGGAAAGAGCTATGCTCGGAGTATCTCTGCTGGATCGAATCCGAAATGAGGAGATCCGGCATAGAACAAAAGTTATCGACATAGCTCATAAGATTAGCAAGCTGAAGTGGCAGTGGGCCGGTCACGAGTAGACGAGTTCTGGAGTGGAAACCGCGTTTGGGCAAACGTAGTGTGGGACGCCCTGCTAGATGAAGCGACGATCTGCGCAAGGTGGCTGGCAGCGACTGTATGAGAAGAGCCGAAGATCGGGCTCAATGGCGCGCCCTGGGAGAGGCCTATGTCCAGCAGTGGACTAGAGTAGGCTGCTGATGATGAAGTTTATATAATTCATGTATTAGGTAAACACAACAGATTTCAACCAGAGAAATTACAGAAAAATCAATATAAAGTTTTAAGCTAGGTCGTAACCCTTAACGTGTAAACACAGCATGGTTAGGAAGTAGAAAATTGGTTGTTGTACAAAAATACTATTATTATTATTATTATTTAATCATTTCCTTTCCTCATTGATGAGGGTTGTGATCATTATATGCCAAGAAAGTCACGACAGAACGACTTTCTGGGCAGATTAAAGGGGCTACTCGAGCGAAACTAACGCCCCGATTCATATCTATGAATTAAGGCATTTATAAAAAAATATGGTTTACCATTACCTTCCCTATTTCACACACTGGTTATCTCAGTGTGCAGGTTTCCTCACGATGTTTTCTTCAACGTTAAAGCAGTCGGTAAATGTAGGGTAAGATTTCCAAAAAAACCGACATACTCATTGGTGTTAACATTGCATGGTTTCAAACCCAGACCTCTCGTATGGGGAGTCCGGCGTCCTAACCACTACGCCACCGACGACGCTCTATCATGCTATCTATATTGATTGTAATACAGTAAGTTGCAAGAAACGTAATTTTATGTTAAGGCTTCCTTAAGTCTCGTGTCATCTCTATCTAGAAAGCTATGCCGTTGAAAGGGATAGCATTTATTTTAAGACACACTTCTTGCGAGAAAGAAAAAAAATTGAAAAAATATAGGTAGGGCTTGAGAGGTAAGTGAAGTAGGTTCCTACGGTTCCTGCATTCTAAAAAGACGCAAGGCTCAACTCGATCTGACCATTTTTTAATATTAGCTTAGATTTTAGTACTATTTTCTGATTTCCAGCATAGTCAAGCCACATATTATAGCCCAGAATATGACATGATTTGCTATCTATAACCGCAGTCTATTTGATAGAGTTCCTATGCTGCAAGGTCGGACTGACTACTAGACTAGCTCAACGACAGTAAAGTACAGTCAGTGCCTTGTTCAGTTTGACCCCCTTTGTTACCAGAAGGTTACTTGTCACTTACTACTTGTCTTCTTACTTTGTTGAGAAGCCAGCTTAGGAGGGTAGATAACTCAGGGAAAAGACTGTACGCGTAGAATTGCTTGTTTCTCAAGTAGTTGCAATAAAATCATTGACACGTCAGTGACGTGCACAAAATAACAAAGATAGCGATAGAAACTTTAATTTGCTGTCCTTGTTGAGTCGATAAAGCAGTCAGTTTTCAGTTTTATCATGACAAAGTTGTTCAATGTTTCAAAGGGGGTCAGAATTCAGCTTTCGCGAGTTTACCTTCTACTATGAGAACTTTATTACTGCGATGTATTTCAGGGTGAACCAATTTCGAGAAATGAGCAGCCTGCCATCATAGAGGATCTTCGCAATGGTTTGAAATCATACACTAATACCCCCTAAACCTCCCCCTGAAACCTCAATCCCCGGAAATCAATCTGCCCTGGCTCCAAGACTTTGGTGTACGCCGTCCGTCTGTAGCTATCAATAATATCGACTGGGATCTACTCGTACTGGGACATAATTACAATTATTTGCTGTATAGAGGTAATAGCATCGATTCTCGGGGTGCCGCCAAATTTAGCGATGTTCTCTGAACGAAACGTCCTGCATACTCATAGGTACTTTTATTATAAGGCTCCTCTTCACGATCAGTCATGATGAGCGATTACAGACAGCCACGCACGATCGTGTTGAGGGCATGATCGTGTGTAATCGGCCATGATAAGTTTTGTTCGGCGCAAACGGACAATTTCAGTTTAAGCTCTTTAATACAATTTATGATTACAAAATATTATTTTAAATTAACGATAATATAATAAATTTCAATTTTAATTAAAACTAAGTATTAGGTATTTATTTAATATTGCCGTGTGGGTTGGCGAGTACATACCAGATCCATCTAATATTGAAGAACTCTTCAACCGTATAGAATGCGCTCCGCACCAGCATTTCTTTTAATTTCAATGTGAATGCAGTTTCACTCGGTGCATCTCCTATTGTTTTGTCCAATTTGTTGTATACTTTGGGACCCAGTGCATGGAGAGTTTTCCCTTCTTTTGCGACCCTATAAGGCTCGGATTTGAGGTTGTCCCCATGCCTGGTGTTATGAGATGCACCGAGTTCCGTGTATGCGGTCAATGCGTGGGCCTGTCCACGGGATCGCTCCATCATGCCAAGGCCCATCGTAATCGCGCTCACCCATCGATCGTGAGGTGGAGCCTTTATAACATGTAAATATTGTTGACGATGAATATTGGTGTCCCAGGTGGCTCGAGGGTCGTGGCGGGCTGGGAGGCGCGGGACGGGCAGATCCCGCATCAGGTCAGCGTGCGAATGGTCCGGCAAGACGGTCAGGTGTCCTCTTGCGGAGGGTCCATCATCCACCACGAGTGGGTGATCACCGCCGCCCACTGTTTGGCTAAGTTAGTCACTTTACTACTCTACCCCGATACATTAGAAGGCCGCTACGTGGAAAAAGCGTCGGTGGCGTCGTGGCTAAGACGTCGGACTTATGCGGCAATGCCATGAGTGACGTGTACATGTGCCTGGGGGTGTATTTGAGGATGTGTGGTGTGTGAGTGCAAGGGAGAATCTTAGAGAATGAAAAAATGGCCCATTGTCATTTTTGTGTCGTTGAACATTCCAGTTTTATATTTTTTTTTTATCTTTGACACTAAACACAAAGGACAACATTTAAAAAAATATCAGTCACAAAAAGGTAACACTGCGTGTCAGAAGAACAATAGAACTGAGAACCCATTGCTGCTAAGGTAGCTTACAAGTGGTTTCTTATCCAATTCCGGCTCTGTTACTGAAACCTGATAACGATCACTGCTCATAACTTACAAAATGTTTGTAGGCATCTATTTTATATTTTAGAATTTGTTGTTATATATAAATATTCTAGCCAATTTTCAGTCTTTTCTCTTACAACACTTCTGACAATTTCTCTCTGTCACTGCGCACAGCCGCGACACATTCGTGGTGCGCCTGGGCCTCACCAACCTCACGCGGCCCCAGTTCATCGTGGACTCGCCCCACAAGTACATCCACCCCGACTACGATGAGATCAGAGCCGGCGTGCAGACTGCCGACATCGCGCTCTTGGGCCTCGAGCAGAGTATCCCCTATGGAGGTAAGTATGGAGTTGGTACCAGGGGCCCAATTCGCCTAAATTTTGTAGTTCGTTTGTAGTTCTATTTCTATCCAATTTCAATTTAATTTTCATTCCAATTCTATTTAGACACCTAATCGCATTCTGCTGACGCATAACTCTACCACTGCCGCCTTTTGATTTACTATCGATCGGGCAAAAGTACCTCGGGAGGAAATTATGTTCGATCGTTATATTTGACAGTTGAAGCGTTTTGTTACCGTTCAATTGCGATTCAGTATAAACTAAACGTTTTATTAGAATGCACAAATACGTTACTGTTCGATCGATCGTTGACTCGATCGAAACTTAACTGGAATTGAATCATTAGTGGATAGTAGCATACGAAACACGTCATAACGATGCAGTTTAGATTCTATTTAGTTACGTTGTATTTAGTGGAATCGATCTCCAGGTGGTAGATCCTAATGTGAAGGATCGCCTGGGGTGGTACCACCGACTTATCTATTTCTGCCGTAAAGCAGAAATGCTTGCATTTATGTGTTTCGGTTTGAAGGATAAGAGAGTTAACGTAATTTCCGGCACATGAGGCAATCCATCTTAGTCCGCAAGGTTAGCAGCGCCTTAAAATCGCTCTAATAATAATAATACAGTGAGGTGAGATGTCTATACGATCAGGTGGCTCGTTTGCTCGTCTGCTCTCCCATATGAGGGTCCCACGCGGCTTTCCGACGCTGACTCTATTTAACATGAAGGTAGGAACGCCCGCCCCTTAGGGGGAGACTAAATTTTCTTTACCCATGCTCTTAAAGATTGGGAAAATTCTGAGCCCAGTCCAGTAGGTACCGCTCGCGCTTCATCAGCGTGTCTTTCATCATCTCGTTTTTTTCCTTAATTCTGGCCTCTGTTAGCGTACCTACACACTGCAATTTCGCCAATGACCGTGTTAGAATCTTGAAAATAACTCGAACTTTTTGGAGTCTGTTTACCAACGTCGAGATTATGGGAGAGTGTCTTGCATTCCAAGTGCAATTGGAGGTTACGTTGCCGAATTCACACCATCTGTATTATTTCACTCCCATTTCACTGTCTTATATAACGTTCACTTATCACGGACGATTTACAAAAAAATGACCACTGTAAACCGTTTTTAAACAATAAAATAAGCCGAACACGCCATGACAGCATGAACGCTAACATAACCTCCCTATATCTTGTTATTCGCAATAAGGATGCTGCCTGTCATGTTTTTTTAAATTGATGATAAGAAAAGAAAGCGTGATATTAAGTATTAATTATTATGGAAGCAGTCATTCTTTTTATCATCACATTAGTGACAAGATACTGGATATAATTGTTAACAACGCTGGCTTAGCTAGTTATCATCAAGTAAGCATTCTAATTACTTATGCATTTATAATTATTTTTTTTACATTTACGTCATCAATCTGTGTTACAGCATACATCCAGCCGTGCCGCCTGCAAAACAGCGGTCAGAAAAACTTCGTTTACGCCGGCGAGAGGTTGACAGTCAGCGGGTACGGATTGACTGACGACGCCTGGAACGGTACGGCTTCTGATACCATTGAACTCTTATAACGGGAAACTGTTATTTGGGTATTTACGAGGATATTATAGTTTTTAAATAAGAACAACAGGTATTACATTCACATAGCGAGCAGACATCTTTAATAGTTATTGTTCAAATCTTTGTCATATAGCAAGGCAAAGGTATTAAATTACACAGCCTAACAGAAACAACAGTCGATTTGACTGTTATTTCGCGATTTATATATCTACGGTTGCAGAATTCGCCTTTTTATCAGAGTTTCACAGAATAAAAACGTCGCGTCCGCTATATTCCGGGATTACCAACTATATTTTTCACAGCGAACTCTATAACGCCAGGCTATTTATAAAAATACCAATTTCGCTCTCTTGGCAATGTTTGTTTATTTTCCTGGTAATTATGATATGAAGAACTTTCCAAAAGTCATCAGAAACACATTCCCATACAAAATCAGTTTTGACTAGTTATAATATTCAATTTATGAATGGATGACTTAGGTAATCAAAATAGAAAGCCTGGAAAAGATCGCTCTTAGCGATAAAACCGCATGTTCATAGCGGTGCGATGTGAGCATCGCATGCGCCAACTGGCGACGCGGTTTTCTTATAATACTTATCTAGTGAGCAATGTACTTAAGGCGAATATCAAAATCTTTGGTTGATCTCCTAATGTGACCACCAGGCGGCACGGCATCGGAGGTCCTCATCTGGGTGTTCCTGCGCGGCATCACCAACGAGGAGTGCCGCTCCTGGTACCCCAACAGCGTGGTTATCCAGGAACAGACCATCTGCGCCGAATACTACAACGTTACTGCCCAGTCTTCCTGTCAGGTCAGTGCAGTCCTGCTGTATTTTTTTATGAAACAAACTCGCCTCCGCTCCTCTCCCACTACGAGTCAGGATCAACAGTTGCTCTGATGTAAAAAGAACGCCAATGACAACGCTTACCAGTGAAGGTAAGCGTCCTCAAGCTCGGAAATGATTCTACCCTACCTTGGGCTCTGAAAGAAAGATAGGTAGGTAGCGTAGTCAACCGATCTAATGGGTCCTAAATTATTCTCGTGTCGTTAGTGGCCAAAGTTGTTCAGGCCGCCCGTAGTTTTCAGATATGGTCTAACGACTGTTGTCAGACAAAAACACTCGGTGCTTTGAGACACGGAGAGGCTCAGATGAAAATGTGCAACTATAGTGAAACAGCGTAACAAGCGAATCGCCTGCGCGGAGCGGGGCGGGACGACAGAGGCCGAGTGGGCGGCGAGCGGGCGGCAGGACCCACGCCCTTCTTGCCTATAGGTATAATAGTATCCACAGAATACATAAGTAAACAAAAGGATATACATTTTTGGCGCATATGTGCCAAAAATGGATACCAGCTCAGCAAAATGCTGTGGTAAGCCAGTGCCAGTTCTGAAACCCATTACACTGTTTCACAACGTTTATCTTTCTTTTCCAATTAAGTAGCGATTAACATTTTTGTATAGATCCTATTAAAACTACTTACAAATCGTATTCTGCTAACACCACGCCACGCTAACACATGAGCGGAACGATCGATCGATGGCTTGGCCGAACGAACGGTTCCTCTTTAGTGGCATTGAAAAAACATTAAGTCGCTACAATTTATTTATAAAGTATAATTTTTGCGATCTCCAGGGCGACAGCGGCGGCCCACTGACTAAGATCGACGAGGACGGTCAGGTGACCATGGTGGGAGTCGTCAGCTTCGGCTCCACGGCCGGCTGCAACAGCCCCTTCCCGGCAGGTAATGGCATCTGCTCCTACTACCATAGCCAATACTAGAATCCCATTCATTTCCCCTTTGGTACATTGACCTCCTCCTTCCGAAAAAACCCACCACGAAAACTCAAGCTTCCCCAGTTTTGTTACACTCTAATGCTACGGCCACATTGTCGGGATTCGGCGAAGGCTCGCGTTGTCGCGACGTGTTTGGCCAAGAGTTCGTTATATCGCGAATCATTCGGGCGAAATCAAATGCAGTTCGCTTCGCTGTCGGTAAACTACCGCACATCAAAGGGTTTAATCGCGACAAAGTTCGTACAGAGTGGCTACACTTCGCGCTCTTCAGTTCAAATGCAGCCTTCGAACTTCGAATGTCTCGTACGCATGCAGCATTTAATAATATGATGCGTGTATAAAGGATAAAAAATAACCTCGGCAGCAAACAGCAAAGATCTATTTACAGGTTTTTTTAATACAAATTATATTAACTAATTATGTACTAAAACAACAGAACAGCCTGCCGGCGTCTGTATTTCCCGAAACCTACAACCTTAGGATCTTCAAGGCCTGAAGTGAATAGACATTTACTGGACCCGCATGCTCCATCGTCGACCTCATCGTCGAGATCGAGGTCAAATGCGAGTTTAGTACTCAACTAAAAAATATTTTATAAAAACGCTAAAATAAAATGTTATTAATTGAATTTTTGGGTAAAACTATATGAATCCACCATCGCCTTTTACCATCCACCATTCTCTCTTTAGATGATTTCAGGTTTTCCAAATAATACAAGTTAATATAGGAAATAATTATCCACTATTGACAAACAATATAAAGCAAGTGCTTCGTCAATTTTACTTCACCCGAATCTTCGCCCGACAATCTGGCCGTAGCATAAGGCTTAGCGCAGACGACGGACTGTCCGCGGCGTACTCTTTCTTCAGTCCCTGAAAAAAGACAGTCCAGAACTGACATCATAACGCAAATGGCGCACTATTATTTTCGCGGACAAAAAGTCCCGCGTACAACGAGGGACACTCGCAGACCGGAGCGTACAAGTATGCCTAGAACTTTGTTCAAAAAATAACCCACCTCTCCCCCAGGATATAATTGACATCCCCGTCAACCAAAAAACATGAATCACTTAACCCTTTGGATCACTTAACCAGCGTTCTCTTTAGCAGTTATTACCATTGATTGCAGGGTACGTCCGTCCCGGCCACTACCAAGACTGGTTCTTCGAGGTGACAGGGATCAACTTCGACTGGGACAGCAGTGACATCCAGGTCAAAGGGCCAGGGCAGGATGGAGACGCAGGGGAGACACCTGTGGTGGTCAACGCGTACTAAACTCGGCGAACGGAACGTCGACGAATAAACGTTTTTAATTGTTTCAATTATTATTTTTACAACCATATATTCTTATTCGTGTTCCTCTTGAACAGGGTCGTGATCATTTTATAGAAATAACCACGTTGAACGACTCTCTTGGCAGATTTAACAGGGCTGTTTGCCATTGCCTTCCCCGTTTAACATACTGGTTATCTCAGTGTGCAGGTATCCTCACGATGTTTACCTTCACTTATGATAACCAATTCGACGCTTGAGGATCTTTTGTGTCTACCCCATTTCACACGCCTGGTCATCTCAGTGTGCAGGTTTCCTCACGATGTTTTCCCTCACCATTAGAGCAGTCGGTAAATGTACGTTAGTCTTTGAAAAATACGAAAATCTCATTGGTACATGGCACTGCACAGTTTCTAACCCAGACCTCCCGCATGGGAGTCCGGTGTCATAGCCACTGTGCCACCGACGCTCTAGGGCAGCGGTCGGCAACAGGCGGGGAAGGTCGAAACCTGGACCGCCAAAAATTTAACTTATTTTCAATTTGCATAAATAATTTATTAATATTTAACTGAAATATTTAATTAAAAGACACGTTTGAGCGTTAGATTGACGGGTCTTTGTGATCCCGAGGTCCTGAGGTTCTGTTCAGTCCACCCCTTCGGGGATTATGTAAAAATATATTTTTTTAAAGTAATACGTACCTACTTAAGTATGTTTTTTTTCGATAGACCTCGATGACTTACTTACTTTGACCAGAGAAACAAAAACCCTCGCCATATTACGGAATTAAATGGAAAAAAAATCTTTGCGAACTCTATAACACATACTATAAAAGTACCAATGGCGCCTTCTTGGCAGGTTTTATTTTACTGGCCAGCAAACACACCTACAAATTAAAGTTCAAAACAGGTTAACTATTTGCCGCGCGATATGCGCAGTAAATTATACCTACCGCATTCTACGGATTTGTAACCCGACCAGGACATCGATTCCACTAAATACAACGTAACTAAATGGAATCTAAACGGCATCGTTATAACGTGTTTCGTATGCTACTATCCACTAACGATCCAATTTCGGTTAAGTTCCGATCGAGACAACGATCGATCGAACAGTAACGTATTTGTGCATTCTAATAAAACGTTTAGTTTACACTGAATCGCAGTTGAACGGTAACAAAACGCTTCAACTGTCAAATATAACGATCGAACATAAGCTCCTCCCGAGGTACTTTTGCCCGTACGATAGTAAATCGAAAGGTGGCAGTGGTAGAGTTATGCGTCAGCAGAATGCGATTTGGTGTAAAAATAGAATTGGAACGAAAACTAAATTGAAATTGGACAGAAATAAAACTACAAACGTTGTAATATAGGCGAATTGGGCCCTAGAGCTTAGTTATAATAATAAAGTGCCCCAATAACGCAGATTGTAAAACCACCATGGCAGCTGTAATTATAACCGTAAAACCCCCTGATATATTTTTTATTTATTAAATAAGGAGAGCAGACGTGCTAATGGGTCACCTGATGTTAAGTGGTCACCGTCCCCCATAGACATCTCACATCACTGTATTAATATTAGAGGGTTTTTGATGCGCTGCTAACCTTGAGGACTAAGATGGAGTGCCTTGTGTGCCGGTAATTACGCTGGCTCTCTTACCCTTCAAACTGAAACACAACGATGCAAGCATTTCTGCTTCACGGCAGAAATAGATAAGAGGGTGGTACCACCTCAGGCGATCCTTCACATTAGGATCTACCGCTAGGAAAATGCTCTGATCCTGACCTGATCTATTACAACAAAGAAAAAATAAAATCAAACTTGGCGGACACACTACCGCGTGTCTTGAATCAATCTACTCAATGTGCGAACAGGCCTGATTCCTAAATAAATAATTAAAAATAATAAGAAATTTTGATATCTTTCTATAGAAGATATATTTCAAAAGAAAATACAGTTCAATAGAGAGCGTCGGTGGCACAGTGGCTAGGGCACCGGACTCCCATGCGGGAGGTCCGGGTTAGAAACCGTGAAGTGCCATGTACCAATGAGTTTTTCGTATTTTTCGAAGACTTACGTACTTTTACCGACTGCTCTAACTGTGAAGGAAAACATCGTGAGGAAACCTGCACACTGAGATGACCAGTGTGTAAAATGGGGTAAGCACAAAAGATTATTATTATTTATTAATGAGCAGGCAGCATTAAGCTGATGCGCCCATATCTAAGCTGGTGTATTGTTCATTCACTTATAGCACTTAGTCATTGTTCATAGTTAATTAAGTCCACCACTACTTATGCACTGTTTAAAAACCTATCTAGTCTATTTTTGAAACTTGACTGAAGATGCATCCACGACTTCTTGCGGTAGCTTGTTCCATAATCTCACGACTCTGTTATTGAGAGAGTTATGGCCGACCAAGGTGTTTGAACGAGTGGTCTTCAGTTGCAAGTCATTATTGTGCCGGGCTCTGTGTATAGTATTCACATTGAAGAGTCTGGGCAAGTCCGAGCAAAAGATCCTCAAGAGTGGAAGTGCCGCTGGGTTTATTCCCGGCCCCCTATCATAAGATGAGATACAGTTCAATAGAAGATAATATATTTCAAATTAATAAAAGCTGTATATATTTTGTCAACATGTTATTTTATTTGGATCCTGATACAGATAACTGACTGATCTTAAAAACACCTGATACATACATTACATGTAAATAAAAGGAACAAGGAGTTTCTCCCGCGCTTTTGTCGCGTCCACACCAGCTTTTTTTGTTGTATGGGACAGTGAAGTAAAGTCAAATAAGACGCTGCACCCCGATCCGTACTTGGCTGGTTTTGAAGAGCCATACTGCGTCCGGGACGCCTTCTTCTTTGGTTCAGATGGTGCAGAAGCGTGGAAGATTCTCCCAGATAGCATTGAAATGTGTCACACCAGCATTTTAAAGAAGACTTGCAAGAGTTGTTTACATCAGACATGGCTGTATGGGCTCAGTTCCCTTTGCCTTAAAAAAACAACAACAAAAAACAATAAAAGGAACAAATACACATAACTGAGTTTCATATATTTTTGTACAATTTATACCCGTAATTACTGCATGAAATTTCGAATCCCATACAACATCAAAAGATATTCATTATGATATTTATATTAAGACGAACACGGCGATATGTTTATTATTAGAGGGGTAATGAATTAGTGTATATAAATTATGGTTTTTTTAAGTTACACTTGGCCGATAATTGGCCTCTTACTTGTCTGTATTGTAGGTACGTTAATTTTGACGAATATGAAACTGAGTTTAATTTCAATTGTTTTTTATATTCTCTCATAGGTATGAAGTGCTGCATATAGTAGATTATCTAACTAGCGAGGGATAGACCACATGGAGGGGTTCCATCCTTATGTTGTTGATATCCCATCTGCTCGTACGAAGCGATTTGCTTCTTCGTTCATTATGCGAACGGCTAAGGAATGGAACAGCCTGGCGGCGTCTGTGTTCCCCGAAACCTACAACCTTGGGATATTCAAGGCCAGAGTGAATAGGCATTTACTGGACCCGCATGCTCCATCGTCGACCTCATCGTCGCTTACCATCAGGCGAGATCGAGGTCAAATGCGGGTTTAGTTATACATTAAAAAAAAAAAAAAACATTGGCGAACGAGGCTAGTTCGCAACGCGAGCCTCAGGCGAGGGCTGTGGACAGACCAGTGCGGCAAGTGGTCCTCCCTCACAAGTTAGACACGACATTTTTTTTTACATCTGTGAAAAACAAAATTAAAAGCAAAATGGCTTTCTTTAGAGAATTACCGTGTACAATGTTAATACAATTTTCGAAACTGTACTTTCAAATAAATTCATCTTTCGTTTAATTTAAATTATAGTTATGATTTTTAACAATAATTACATCGATAACTGGTGGAACTATTACTCTTAAACTTTCGTTACACGAATCTCTCAAAACTACATATTTTTCGTAAGACATTCATTTGAATTCATGTCAAAAGTACATTGTCTATCAAATGTGCTCAGGGCCAAAATGTCTCATTTTCCACACGTAGTTGCCAAGACAGAATACTACTACTGTTTCTGAAAAAAATCATTTTTAATCTGTAGAACAACGTTAATAACTACATTGTTCGAAATTAACCTGTATATTTTTTTATCAGAGTGGCGCTATTGGTTTCCTGTTAATTTTAGTATGCAGCCTTAGAGATGAAAACCTCAGGACTCATGAGTCAGGACGCAGCTACGTGCATGAAAAACTTATAAATAAATTACAAAACTCATCTTGCATTGCATCCAAACCACACTGCGAACACGCAGCTATAACCTTAACCTTAAAACTAAACCTACATCTATCTATCGGCCACTTCTTCATCCATAACCTCAATCTGTGGACAATCCTCGAACACCTTACTCAATAACTCTTGACAATATTCCTTTTCCTCTGTGAACCTTTCTCCTTCTAAGTCTGGGTGTGACAGGTGGTCTTCTAGAACCTTCTTGAGTCCTACGGAAGGGTCCCTGCATTGCTGTAGTACAGTGGAGTCCAGGCCATCGGTGAGGGAGAGTAGAATGCCGAGGAGATGTTCCGTGGATTCGTCTCGACCGGCCTTGATTTGTTCTGTGACTGTTCGTATGAGGTTTTGTTCTATGAATTGTTCTGTAAAAAAATATTAATTTGGTAAAACATAATATACAAAGGTCCTACCATATATGAACTATTAGGAACCCGTCACAATCGAGAATATGAGATAATCCTGCAAAGTTTTACCACTAGAAGCGCCACTAGCACAGTTAAAAAAACATTCATAAATACGACGTACGTGTACGACTTCTAAATATGATTTTGTTCTAAACATAACATAACCTAAATTTCTTTCTTTCAATGACAATAATTTGATAAATAAATAATGATTATTTTGATTAATATTGGATGATTTTACAAGATTTTTGTTTAATAAACTTTAAATTATCACATAAAGCCAAATATCAACGTGTACATACGTACCTTTCCACCAAATTCCTTCAGACTCGCGCCACGCTGTTTTAACAGATTTTTTTGGTCTGCTATTTTGAAATGGCCATATGATGCCATAATATCATCATTCATAAAAAAATTACTATAATTTTACTTTTTCCTTTCTGCCTTGAGGTTCCAGATGTGGGTAGGGATCCACGGTCCAAAACATTTGAGCTCAAATTCGAACCATCTAGCTATTACCGTTCCAGAGATCCCAACTGACATCAAAGATACTCCAAGATCTTGGAAACCACTGATCCAATTTTTATCAGACATGGCTAAGAGCACTCTCAACAAAATGTTCTATTGAATTAAAAAAACCGGGTCGAACACTGTAGTGGTGACACAGGTATCTGATGAGGAACGCCGCCTTGGTCCTCGCTTCGGGTTCCGGCGTCTCCAGCAGCTGGGTGATTAACTAGCGGTATGCCAGCTCGAACTCAACTGACCTTTAGCGTCACTGTAGTGGTGACATAGGTATCTGATGAGGAACGCGGCCTTGGTCCTCGCTGCGGGTTCCGGCGTCTCCAGCAGCTGGCCGAGGGTCTCGCAGCCGCCCTGTGCGATCAGCTCGCGGCATGCCGGCTCGAACTCACGGGTGGCACCTAGAAATAAAACAATCCTACATATTATATAACATAACTCTCACATCCTTAATCCCCGAGGTGGTAAACAGAGGAACCACCTTCATCGTAGGTAATTCCCACGTTTCGCCGTAAGATTTGGTGGACAAACGTGATAGGTGGCGAGCCTACCGCCGTCTACTAGGTGTAGTAGTACCCACTAAGACCCTTAGTTGCCTCGTACGACACCCACTGTGTCTGATCCAGGTGTCAGGTTTATTTAAACAATAAGTTGATATACTATCCAAGAGTTGAAAAAAGCGTTCTTAATAATATAATAAGGCTTCCTTAAGTCTCGTGTCATCTCTATCTAGAGCTATGGCGTAGAAAGGGATATTATATTTTAATGACATTGTATAACTCACATGATATAGCATACAGACACTTGGCCAACGCATTCCCTCGCTCAGACTGCACCAAATTCAGCAACACATTGAGCAATCCGCACTCCAACGCCCGAGCCTGGCAGTACGGGTTGTTTTGACAAAGTTCTGCGAGGACATTGCTGGCTTTAGCACGGATTTCATCGTTCTCGCTGCCGTAGCAAATAGGGAAGATGGCAAAACCTCCCATTTTGTAGAAATCTAGAAACATAAAGAGTGGTCTGTAGTAGGTAAGTCTTTGGAATCCAAAAAAGTAAAAGACAAGGTTAGGTAATGTAATGTAATAAGGGGCTGATTTCCGCAACTTGACGTTTTAAGCGCCTATTTTGCGTGTGGTGGAAACTACTACTAATCGAGCCACCCCAACTTCGCCAGGAAGTCCAGCAGTCCTCTGATGTCCTGAAGGACTTCGGGAAGTGATCCTGGGGCGCCAAGGCTTCCCGCCCGGTAGGTGGTCACCTCTCTGCACTCCAAGAGCACGTGGGCGACCGTCTCCTCCGCCTCCATGCAAGCTCTGCACAAGGGGCTGTCTGTGATGCCTATATTGAAGAGGTGTCTGTTAAGTGGACTGTGTCCGGTTATTATCCCGGTTACCTCCCGTAAATTGACTCTGCTGAGCCGCAGGAGCTGTCTGGTGAGTCTCGGTTCAGCCTTCGGTTAAGGTTAGGTAAAGTCAATTCGCTTAAATCGTCTCGTTCTTTGAAAATGTCGTCTGTATAGTCACTTTTCAAAGAGCTAAACTATTTAAGCAAATACTTTTAAACAAACCTAATACTATGACCTTACTGGGGGCTCCTGTTTCCGCATTTAGACAAGTATGCGGTAAAGAAAAAAAATGAAAGTAAACACATTTATTAAACATTGCATTATGCATACATAATTAAACTTAAAAAGACTTGAAATTAAAAAAACAACACAACGTTAAAAAGACACATGCTCAGCATGTGCTGCGGTCCAACCGGCACGGCAGAACCACAGCGCTGGTTTTCAGCTGTGCCCTTGCACAAAAGAATTGCGAAAATATTGCGGGCGAAACAGCAGGTCAGGGATAAAACCAAAAATATATTAAAAGTACAAATAAATAAATAAATACCTAAAGATGAAATAGATAACAATACTTACTTAGTACTTTATGCAGGTATGTTGGATTGACCAGATTTCCAGTATAGGGCAAATATTCGGTCTACATACCCTATCTTTCGTTTCATTATTAACTACCAGGTGGAATGGAACTGTGGGGCACAAACCTCTGCTTGTAAGATGATATGTGGATTTCACATGCCTTTAAAAACTGTTTTACAAGATTGCTACACTGTTTGAAAAAAATCGCAAACCACACTGGGACGTGATGTGCCTCGAATCAAGTTTGTACGTCCCATATGGGAGGCCTGTATCCTAGCCACTACCCAACACTTGCTATCCACACTTTCTTCCTTCCTTGATGGCCATGTTCCTCATTAATAAGGTCTTGATCATTACATGGAAATAACCACATAGAACGATTAAGGGGTAGTTTGCCATTGCTTTCCCCATTTCACATACTGGTTACCTCAGTGTACAGGTTTCGTCAGGCTTCACTGTTAGAGCAGTCAATAAATGTACATAAGCCTTTCAAAAAAAATTAAATATTGGTAAATGACATTGCATGGTTTCGAACCCAGGCCCAGGCAGGGAGTCTGGCATCCTATCCACACTTACCGTTAGCAATATCCATATCATCAATATACTCCAGCAGGTTACTAAAGGAGGTCGCCACATCATCAGGCAGAGGCTGGCTCAACTGGATGCTCTTCATCTTGTCTGCGTCGGCCAGGACATTGATGGCGCTCTGGAGCACTGTGGCCAGATCCACAGTGAGACTCTTCAGGGCCTCTTCCAGGAACTTTCGCCTCTAAAAGTAAAACAGAATACAATACAATACAATATATTTATTTGCTAATGAATAGGGTACAATTTATGCTAGATCTAAATAGCAAATTACATGTCAACAGAAACAGAAAGTTATAGTGAGGTCTTTAGTGGCTAGGACACCAGACCTCCCGCATGGGGTTCGAAACCTTGCAGTGCCATGTACCAATGAGTTTGCCGTATTTTTCGAAGACTTACGTACATTTACCGACGGGTCTAACGGTGAAGGAAAAAATCGTGAGGAAACCTGAACACTGATGTAACCAGTGTGTAAAATGGGGTAGGCACAAAAGAACCTCAAGCGTCGAAGTGCCCCTGGGGTTATTACTATCATAAGATAAGATAAGAAGATAGACAATAGTTCTGCAAACACATCAACATACAACAGAATAAATTGTCAGCCAAAGTCTTCCTCTATAATTCTCATACAACATCAATTTATACAACAAAATTATGTCCTAAAACTTTTTACATTATTTAAAACAGTCACATAATTTTAATCTTAGCAAAACCATAATTTCATTATAAATCTGCTACTAAAAATTAAAAGCAATATTTATATTGTCATTTTGACAGAATCACAAACTACATAGATAAAATAAAAATGTCATAGTGCAAAAATAAAAATAACAAACCTCTTCATCCATAGGTCCAAGTTCAGAGGGTCCTGGAGCATCTTCAGCCTTTGTAGCCTCCATCGCAAACCGCAGGAGGCCCTGAAGTAGTCAGAAATAAAGGTTTAGTCATTTGATTCCAATTTGGTCACAACTGCATCGGCAATAACAATGGCAGTTTATCTGGCCTGAACGTACTTAATGAGCTACGGTAAGTATTAAGGAGCTCATAGCCTAGTTATGAACACGGTTCGAAAGTGATTGTGCATGTTATGCAATGTTGGGCACGGTCAGTAGCAGGATGGGTGACCCCTAGTGGCAATTTCATCTGAGCTCCTCCGTGCCTCAGAAAGCATGTTAAGCAGTCGATCCCGGTTGTTGTCGTTTGACAGCAATCGTTAAGTCATATCAGAGGCCTAGGGGCGGTCTGAACAACTCTGATAATAGGTTGGCCTCTAACCATACGATAAACAAAGTCTATTGACAGTAATTTTCTGTTTACCTGCAGGTTTCGAGGTTGTCGTGGCTGCACAGGTGTCCGTTGCACATTTTCATCGCTCCTACTAGGGTACGTGAGGGCTCCGGCAATAGCATGGCTGTTGTCTGGATTATTAGACCCCATGTTCCACACAGAATTAATATAAAAACAGGTTAGTTTCTAAACACGTTCTCCGGCAGCGATACTTCGGTCGATAGGTGGACAGAACTCAATTTTGATTTACTCAAAGTATAAACCTCTTCCTTTTTATTCATCAGAATGTGTCAAGCAAGCTGATGTAATTTCTAGAAACCGAACGAATAGTCTAGAAGTGAACAAAACCTACACAAAATCACAAAATAGTGCGTAAAAACACGAATACAAGTAGAATCTGTCAAAGTCACATTTCGCTGTTTCTGTAAAATAAATTAAAACATCAATAAATAAATAGACAGAGAAGAGACATATAATTTTGTATTGCGATATCTCTCATCCTCATACTATTTAGAGCAATAGTATTCTCCTGTAGCATTTCCACGTTCGGATATTCACTTTCAGCACGTTACATGAATTCGAATTCACTCTCCATGCATGAACCTAGGGAGTTTGTGTCGCGCTTTTGTCGCGTCCACACCAGCTTTTTTTCGCTGTCTTGCAAATTTTTTTTTTTTGCAGAGTAGTATTTTTCATGTGAGAATGGTGTTTTTTATTCGAAGAACGCCTACAAAATGTAATTAATGAGTGGGACAGTAAAATAAAGTCAAATAAGACGCTGCAGCCCGATTCGTTCTCGGTTGGTTTTTGAAGAGCCATACTGCGCCCGGGACCCCTTCTTCTTTGGTTCGGATGATGCAGAAGCGTGGAAGATTCTCCGAGATACATTGAAATATGTCACACCAGCATTTTAATGAAGATTACATCAGACATGGCTGTACGCGCTTAGTTCCCTTTGCCTTAATACAAAAAACAAACAAATCATGAACCTAGTAGTCGGTGTGTGCCGCCCACACCCAGCGCGCGAAACTTCGAAATCCGACTACTATACTGAATTTCAAAATCTTTAGTAGATAACATGTTCTTTGTTTACAGCATTATTGTTGTTTGTTACTATTCACAAATACCTACCTAGGTACCTAAACAATCCTATACCCCACCCATCGAACAAAACAATAATATAACCTACCTATGTGGTTATAAACAGAACTGGAACAAGTAAAGAATGATCAACTTGGGAATCAACACAGTTAATCTTATTTATCTGAAGTAGGTATATCTGGCTGGAGATACCTACTCTTATCAGTATGATATCGTGGAGATAATTCAAGTGGCTGTGCGAAAACATGTTTTCAAACAATATCCATCCGACGCAGGTGGTCTGCAGTCAGTAGTTACAATTTAGAAAGTTAAAATATCCTGGGCTATTTTCGTCCTCGTTAAAAATACCAGCAACTGTGGAGCTGTTTTCAAGATCATAAGAAATACCCACTGTGCGTTTGATTGAAGGTACGTATAAACTGAGTCTTACTGGGCACGTTACGAATGTATTTTTTTAGGATTTGATTAATAATTTGAGAATTTAAATCGAAATGAAATGAAATGAATTTTATTTGCAAGAATATACGTCATGTATGAAGGATCTTAAAATTACATAGGTAGTTCCAGCATATCCTACCACATTGTGGTGTGCAAATTTAAATAATAGATACATATATTTTGCCTGATCTGTTGCGCTCAAGCCCCGCCCAATCTGTTCAGGAACCACGCTGGCTGGTTCCGACCGATACTGGAACCGTCGTCGTCCGAGCCTTAGTGTCATGTTCCTCAGAGATGGCGCCACGAGAAGACCTGATCATCCAGCCACAGCCGGTCCGCTCGGAGCAGGCTCGGCCGCCGCCCCCGCCTGCGCCGGGCCGCCTGCAGCGCCCCCCACACGACAATCCTGCTTCATACCTGGCGAGACCTGCCAACCAAGCTAACACAGCATCTCAGCAGACGTAGGGAGTTTAGTGACAACGCGGTGGAGATTAAAAGACTGTTGTCGGCCTGAGTTATCTTTGCTTGCCTCAGGCAGGCGTAGTTCTTTAGGGGCACATCGACAAATCACTTGAAGCTGGAGGCCAATTCTCACGGAGTGATATAAATATCACAGTAGATAAATAAGGATAAGTTTATTTGTGCGCTAAGATTACAAAGGATACATTGATAGTCCATACACCCGAAGGAACTTAAGCATATGTTATATTAAACTAAATAAAATTAGTGAGCAACAAGTAAAAATATCGAAAAACATGGCGGAAATCGAAGGACGTGATTTTTTCTATTCTCGCATTATCACCTTCGATATTTATCGAGTCGTAGCAATCGACATGCAACGAGTGGTCATTAGAAGTCGATATTTTACGTGATATTTATAGTCGACATGCGATATTATATCCCGTTTATGAGAATTGGCATCCACGATCTTGATGGCGCCCCTACAATGGCATCGATTCCGGGGTGGCCGCCAAAAGCGATGATTACTGAACGAAACGTCCCGCTCACTTGTACACTTTGGTATATATGGGTGAGCGTGATAGTTTCATTTAATTTAAGATTAGGCGGCCACCCCAGAATTGAAGCCACTGTAATATTATGAGTACTTATATATTACTGAAATCCCTCATGACCACTTATGTGCATAAGTCATACATGCATGAGTCATATTATGAACTCCTGACATGGCGTTCGTTCTAGTCTTCCATCCAAGCACTTGAAAAGGCGACGCACTACGCAATATTAAACAGTAAGTACGGTCAACCACAAGCTAAAGTATACCATCTGTCAAAAACTTTCGATTAAATCTCAATCTTATGTCAACACATTATGGTGTATTTCAGATTCTCAAAACATACCAAAACATGGTTGATTTTTAATAGAAGATTTTTGACAGATGGTAGCCTTTGCTACTACAAACCCTAAATTAGGTCATGAAGGCTGTATTGAAAAACCAGGGCCTTTGCCTCACAAAAATTTGGACATCTCACTCACTCCTGTCTCACCCCGCGTACCTAAATACGACCCTGTACAGAAATATTAGTACCTATGCGGTTTCAGTACGAAATCTTGGTTACCTACCTAGTACATACTCTATTATGTACCTAATATGTAACAAGTTAATAACCTAACCTAAGTAATACGTCTACAAGCAATGTGCCTAATTAAGCTAATTAAATAAATACATAGCAGTAATATTGTAGTAATAGAGGATTGTTTAGCTTTTATTAATAAAATCTTTTCCCACGAAGGTTTATTTTCATTGTTCGTATCATATTTTTGTTGTATCGTACCTAGGTATAATCGTAATTAGTGAATGAGAACCAAGTCCTTAAAAACAATTAGGTACCTACAGAGAAAGATCACCAGATAAGTATTGGATAATGGAGCTTGAATCTTAGATGAAAACAAAAAAAAATGTTTTTGTCTAAGGCTTGAATGTATGATTGAATACGACACCGCTAGGTGCCACTAGTGGCTAACCTAAGAAAACTAATTTAAGATCCTTCGAGGCGGATCTTAAGGTTTCTGAGTGTAAATTAATTTTGTATTCATTTTGCCCAGGCCCAGGGATAGTATTAGACCTATTACTATCTTTACACGAAGGAGGGGTAGGTTTACATTGTACTGCAACAATATACCTTGCTGCAGTACAACGTAAATAAAGTAAAACATGTATACCGACCGGCAAGGTAGTGACAGCGGCAGGTCAGGTGTCATTATTCCTGTGCATAAATTGATTGGCAACAAAACAAACAATAAAAATAGTGTAGTGTGGTCGGCGCACAGTGGCACTCCATTGCACTCGTCGAGCCATTCGCGCCAACCCGCTATGCCTTGACTGCACGAAGCGGCAACGTCGCTCTATCGATCTGAGCCTCGCCTCGCTGCGTGAAAGGCATATCTCAAAAACTACGCTTTTTGCGTTGTGCTCGCTGCCTAGGCTAGGCTAAAAAAATATATTTTCAAGACTTCGCAATGCTAATAGTACATTTTCTGGTTTTATCATTTTTAATTATAAATGAAACTTGTTTCATTCTTTTTAATGTTGAAATGTTGTTATAGGTACCTTTTATGAAGAAACAGGAATGTGTTTATGTTATTGTATGAGAAGCGACAGTCAGTACTATCAACAGATTATAGAATAATGTGTATAATAAAATAATTAAGTAGGTATGTTTATTAATGTACTTAATAATATTAGGTATATTGCTCAGATAGACCTATAACTTATAGGTATATATATGGTACTAATTTATACTACTACCTACCTAGGTATAATCATAATCACATAATACTATATGGTCTATGTATATATATTTTTGGCACCATCCAAAAGTTGTTTTTTAACTCTACATAAAAGTTTAGTACCAACATACCAATTAGAGAAAATATAAATGGATCTGGTGATATTTACAAAAAGTCAAATTAATACCTAAATCTTGTTTTCTCAAGTTTGGATCTACAACTTACATATACAGAATTACGACGGGGTGCTTTGTAGAATGAATTATGTTTATGTCTTACTAACTCTCGTGGGTTGTATGCTGTTTTTGCTTGCCTCGCCACCACAGCACTGGATAAATAGCATAACAAAGACAAAATGACAATGTATAAAGCTTTTGCTTATGATTTGGATTACCTACCTACCTACGTAGGTAATGGGAAAAATGAAAATCTGCCTGTCACGCCGAAGATTAACTTGGCAGTTACAAACCATCCACCTATTTATACAGCGTGGTGTTGGATTGTTGAGGCGACGTTGCCGTACCGACTACATTCGAACGGAGTTAAACTTCGAACACGAGTTTGAAATGCGACCAAGTCGACCGACATCATGCCAACAGCCCAGAAAGCTTGCTGCGCTCGCCGACTGCGACAGTAGAACGCGGTGTGAGTGGTTAATGGTTAAGAAACATCTACATATAGTAGGTATATGCGTTCCAGTAAGATATGTGCAAATCGACAGTCAGAAAGTCAAAAATGCTATGGCCATGGCCACCGATATAATGGCCATTAACAATGTTCTACGCCATGTAAATAAAATTATGCTGCCTTTTTGGACCAATAGGTAATTAAATAACTATGTACTAATGAAGGTTAGCTGGCTAATTAATTATTACTTACTTACTAATTATTAGGTAGACTTAAAACATGAGATGTCGACTGTTAATTCATTTAATTCTGCTAAATTGGCCGAAACACTTACTCCTACTCAAATTCAATTAACGCACGTGTGCAATTTTGGCTGCAATCACAGGTAATGGTACATTGCCTTTGCAATACGAGATTTTACAGCATCTTGAAGCGATCTCTCTCACACAATTCAAACTCTCGCTTCTTTTGGCCACACGATGCCGTTCACTTCAATTCAAGTTATAACTTGAATTGTTACTACGAATAAGTAGGTAACTGATGCTGTCGATTTTATGGTTTATGTAAATATTTTGTTTGTCAGTAATGTCTAACTGGTAAATTCGTGCTATAGAATTCATAAGTAGACTCAAACAATGTAGAATGGAAGGCAAATAAGTTGTACTGTTGTATAGTTTCAACTTTTCGAGTAGACCTCTAAATCAATTTACATTCCTACATAATTAGGTACCTCCTACCTAAGTATGCCAATGTCAGTATGAAGAGGAGAGATGGACGAATTCATTGATTTTAAACGATTTAATATCGAATTTACTTTACACTGATACTGAAGCTATCTGCTCTCGAAACTGGAAGCAAATGATTTACGCAGCTGATAGTTAAAAATATTGGTTTCAGTTGTGAAACTACGCAGTTCGTAAACATTAAGCAGCAGTTAACCTTGGAAGTGAAGGTAATCTCTAGAATATACCTTTACAGGGGACTGCCTACCTATGTATATATTTTTATAACTCAAGGGCCGGTAAAAACACCACTCAAATGATTGTCTCACTTCGTTAGTTGTTACGAAAGAATCAAGTTCTGTAATTTTCTTCACGGTAGCGAGTTTCACGGACGAAACCAGTCCGCTGTATATCATTTGAATTAATTTGTTTAATATTAACTTTTGCATTCTAACTTGGGGCAAAAATAAGATAAATAGGTAGCTAGGTATTACCCTCTACTTTGCATTTAATAGCATTACCTTAAACAGCAATCGCTTGTAATAAAAATAAGTAGAGTAGAGAAACATGGACGGACACTTATATCTATAAGAAAGATGCGATCTTTTCCAAGATTAAGAATCTAAGGTATAGGTACCAAGAACATTATCAAGAAGTTAGATCAAGTTAAAATTCAAGGGTTTACCTAGTTTCTCTACAGTTAAAAGTAAAGTAAAATACACTTTATTGCACAAATAGAAAACAACAAACAAATGATAGAAAAGGAAATAGTGAAGTACAATTTAGGCGGCCTTATCGCTAAGAGCGATCTCTTCCAGGCATCCTTTAAAAGAATGGGGCTGTTCATTTTAGAGTTCTGTAGTTGAAAATACACACTACCTACTCAATGTAGAAAAAATCGCAAAGTTAGTGTCAAAGCTACTATAGGACAGCAGGTCTTTTAAAAGACCTGAATTCAAATTCATGAATACTAAAATAACACTTACTAAAATCATAGCTTTCACATAATGGCCAAAAATAATAATAAGTAGAATCAGAAATGACCAAAAATAAATAATAGAATCAGAAGATAATCTTTAATTAAAGCTAAAAAAGCAGTAATTTTTGGCAGTTTCCTATCACAATAGAACAAAAAAGTTGTTGCGCAAATTCTAAGCGAAGGCAATTCATTCTGGTACTTCCACTCTAGGTCTCCTGGAGGGTGCTGTGGGGTGTGAGGAAGGGGGCTGCGAGGGGAGGCGTGGGTGCGTGCGACCTTAGCGGAAGGCCTGCCCGCTCCACGCAGCCCGTAATTACTGCGAGTCCCAGAAGCCCTCCAACTCAAATTGTTACACTTCGACACTTCGAATCCTTGCCTGCCATACATTTACATACTTAAATATATTTGCGTTGCGAATGATTTGAATTCGTCATAGCATTACTAGAATACACGTCATTAAAACACTGGCAAGAGTAAGTAAAAAAAAGAGTAAGTAAGTAACATGTTTATTTCACACACAGCAATGACCGAAGCAGTTATAATTATGATAAAATAATTATATAGTTAAAGGTAAACATATCGAAATCATGTCTGATGGTCTGCTAAGAGGGCTATAATAAATCTGTGTTATGGAGATAGTTGCATTTCATTCCGCAAATGGCGAGGGTTTTTCATATTCCTGGTCAAGGTTATTCATGAAGTATCTATGCTATAAAAATTATCGCTAATGAATGGTTAAGTATAAAACCGCAATTTTTTTAAGAGACTTTCTATTTTCCTTTAACATAAGTACATAGATAAGTACATGTATTATACTAGAAGAAAATCTTAGCATTTCATTTCATAAATCTGTTTAACATAACAAGCAACGACTGTTTATGTATAAACAAAAATGATGAATACGAAACAACAAACACTCATCGAAACGTAAACAAGAGATGTAATTAATATACAAAACATTCTGGATTCCAGCCAAGCCAAGGTTTCCAGACATCATATACCTACTTAACATAGTGTATAGATATATTTAGTTACACTACACTATAAAACTTGGGTTGGTACTTACCTATGTATTGATTGATAATGATAGATAACATACCTATAACGCCCACCTACCTATTTGTAGTAAAGTGGACGCTCGCCTCGTCTGCGTTCGCGCGAAAAATTATTATTAGAAAACAGAAAGCAAGGTTAAAGTTTCTTTATGTGTCATAAAAAATTACTACATGGGTATAGCAAGTACCGGGTTCGAATCCCGTTCACAAAAAATAATGTCAGATTAAACCGATCCCAAAGGGGTTAACAATTCTGTTCCAAGATTTCCAAGTGAATGCATTTCGTTTGGTTTAGATTTTGTGGCCTTAATTCTATTTGTGTATAGAGACTTACTTGAGTAAAGTAGAGGCTAGAGAAGTAGGAAGGTAACCTCCACTTAGGCTTGAAAGTGGAACTTATGTATTAAAAACCTAGCCTACACATTTTTATAAAAATATCAGTTTCAACGTTTTATCTTATTTAAAATTAAAAGCAAAAACTACAATGAAAATTAGGTATTTGTGTCGTAGACATATATATGTTATAGGGGATAGAAAGAGGTAGAGTGGTAGGTAGGACTATAGGACTCTTGTAGGTAGAGGTACACGTAGGTGTAATTCCTCCCATGGGTGCCCTATTTCGCAAAAATTGCGAAACCTGGAACGACGCCATGGCGAGCTAGGCGCCATAAGTCCATAACTCAGCATTATGTGCCATGTGCTATGCTATGCTAAGTATTTATGTACTATTATTACACCTAAAGCTATCTACTCTATGATTACTGTGTGGGTGTAAGCCGTATCTAGTCATTTATGGATCAGCATGGTGCCTACTTGCCGCCACAGCCCATAGCTAGGTTCGTTAGGCTAGGCTAGGGCATCAAAGGGCCATGGGGATTTCGCCGCACTTTCGTAATCTGTAGAAACGTGGGCTCCACTCGAATACCGGAGAGAGTTGGCAACGTCGCGTCTCCCGCTCGACCGACGACCTCGCGTTATCGCCGCGGTGACGCGATACGCTGAAAAGGTCACCAGTCACCGCAGAGCTACCACCATCTGCTATTGTCTTCACCATCTAAACAATCGCAGTTTCCTCAATAGAAACCCATAAGCACGCCGTGAAAAAAATATTCTTTGCAACGTGGGGTTCGCTGTCGCGTGGTGGTGTGGCCGTCTCGCTCGCGCGCCGCGTCCCTGGCCCCGCCCCCCGCGCTCAAAGCGCCGCCTGGCGGCCGTTCTGTGCAAAGTGACGTCGCCTATACAGCGTTGCCATTCCGTACTTATAATTTTGCTGGACGTAAATTTTCAACCTAAACAGTTCAATGGACTTTTCGAAAACTCTAAAACGTGTCAGGGTATCGTAAATGTCTCGTGTTACCTATGAAATCTAAGATAGTGGTGCAAAGCGTCTTGTTTTAGTCTAAAATAGTGATATATCTTGTGTGCAAGTTGCGTGTTCGTGCGTGCTAAGTCCAACTAGGAGCTTCTCACTCAGTTTTCGGCTAAAAGGTAAGAAATTAACACTATTTTTGTGTTAAGTAACTCGTAACTAGTGGAAACGAGTGTTTAGAAGTGATTTTCGTGTGTGAAAAGTGTCATTCAACTTCCGCCTACTTTTCCTATGTCGTCATCAGAATGTTGAGTTTCTATTTTATCTAACTGCGCAGAATAGCAGACGGTGTTAGTGGCGAGGTTTTGCCAAGTTCTAGGGTTACATAAACGGTTCTGGTGGCGTGTTATGGTCGGTGGGTGCACGTTGAGGAAAAATAATTACGTAAGACGCGATAAGCTTATCGGGGCGAGCGTTGGTCCCGTCGATATTTTCGTCCCACCTTTTGGCCAGATATCAGGCTCAAATAGTTGGTATGTCTACCTAGCTGCAGATGTTCTGTGCAGCCGTAGAATCCGCCAAGTGAACGGCCAACCTCGGCCGCTTGAGACCGCCCGTTCGCTGATAGGCCTACCAGTTGCCTACACTAGGTAATTCAATAGCTGAATCACTAAACACGCAATTCACTAGTAAATTCACAAAATATTTATAAAAATCCTAAGTAAAATAGTTACGTAAAAACGTTTGCAATTAATAATATAACATTTGTTAAACCCAGAAATAGAATAACAACCACTACTGTACTGATTCGCGCCTCATCAATTTTTTTTCTGTCGTTCATGAGTTGAACAGGCAAAGATGAATAAATAAATCATCCAGTTTTATTCGATTTTCCATTTTTACTCTAAATTAAAAATTAAAAAACCCCTGACGTACCCTTACTTTTTCCTGGTCATCATCAGGTCCTCAAGATTCCAGATGTGGGAAGGTCACCATGGTCATAAACATTTCGAACCACCTAACTGTTACCGTTCCAAAGATTCCATCATACTCTAACATCCCAAGATACTCCAAGATCTTAGAACCATTGATCCAATTTTCATCTGACATAGGTTAGGGTGTCGTTAAGGGGGCCACCTCTTGCCTCCAATTGCCACCCCCTGGGCGAGGTACGGCTAAGGAGCAAAAAAAAAATTATTTAATTTAAAATGTTTTTAGGACTTAGAAAAAGTTCGACCGATTTTGGAATCATATTAACTCTCAATTTTTATTGTCGCTATGGATAGAGGACATAATAAGGAACAACTTTTGTCTGAAACATTTTTTTCTGGCCCCCCAGGGGGCCTATAAAATCGGGTCCATAATGGCCCACTCACTTTTATTACTTTTTTTTTAACTTTAGTTTCAGACAAAAGTTGTTCCTCTTGGTGCCCAGGTGCCCTCTATCCATTGGGATCAAGTGGGTGGATCATTATGGACCCGATATTTTTCCATATTGTTGTAATGCAAGTGGGTTATGCTGTTCAAAGATATTTCCGGAGACATATACTTTGGCATGGCGCCAGCTAAAATGGACACGATATTGAGCCCCCCAGATAAAAGTAGTTCCTTTTTATGTCCTCTATCCATTGCGACAATAAAATGACATGTTAATATGATATCAGAATCGGTTGAAATTTATGACCTAAATTTTTTTTTAATTTTTTCAAATTATTTTTTTGCGCCCCCCGACCAAATGTCTCAGGAGGATAGTTCGAGAAGACCCCATCTAACTATAATAGTTTCGGCGGGCTGATAATCTTCAAATTCTTCAAGTTGCATATTACGAAATTGAAGTATATTTACTTTTTCCTGGTCATCATCAGATACTCAAGGTTTCAGATGTCGGAAACGCACCATAAACCTGAATATTTGAGCTCAAATTCGAACCATCTATCTATTACCGTTCCAGAGATCCCACCTGTCATCAAAGATACTCCAAGATCTTAGAAACCACTGATCCAATTTTTATCAGACCTAGCTAAGAGTAGAATAGAATAGAATCACATTTATTGCCAAATACATTGTAACAAATTTTCCAAAAAAAAACATTAAAATTTAACGTAGATGCAGATACTTATCAACTACAAACTACTGAGTTCAAACCGAATCCAAATCTGATCATCCGTTGTTAAGTTTTGATGCCACAAACAGACAGACAAACAGACGAACATGTCAAAGTTATGACTTATCCCTCGATCGGTCGGGGTTTCAAAATAAATTTACTAAACCTTACTTTTTTCCTGGTCAGCATTAGATCCTCTAATTTCCAGATATGGGAAGAGCACCACGGTTCTAACCCGATTCAGATTCAGATCTTTATTCATAATATTCAATTATACGTCATTTATCATAAATAACATTGCAAACCATTATTATTTAAATTGAATTTCTAATTAACCATAATAAACCATATAATATACAATAAACCATAAGAAAAATAAAATAAATTTTAATTAAAACTAGTGTTATTTTTAAATCATGCAATGTGGGTTGGGAACCTACCAGATCTTACTGACGTTGAAGAACTCTTCAACCGTATAGAATGCGCTCCGCACCAGCATTTCTTTTAATTTCAATGTGAATACAGTTTCACTCGGTGCATCTCTTATTGTTTTGTCCAATTTGTGGTATACTTTGGGACCCTGTGCATGGAGAGTTTTCCCTACTTTTGCGAGCCTATAAGGCTCGGATTTGAGGTTGTGTCCATGAACCATTTGAGCTCAATTCAAACTACCTAACTGTTACCATTCCAGAGATCCCATCTGACATCGCAAATACTCCAAGACCTTCCTCCTTTCCTCATGAACCAATTTTGTATCACACATGGCTAAGAACACTCGACAAAATTTTCTTATTGTTCGACAGGGGTTAATTGACTCTACAAGTCTACACTGACTCCGTGCATATATATTATGTAGGTTTTGTGAATTTCTCCCACGCTTAACCACCCCAGTTCGCCGAAGTAGGGTACGGGTGACAGCTCCAGTGTTGTAGGCTCGTTACTGGCTCTCAGATAGATTCTGGATATACTAGAAAGATTGACGTTGAAATGACCGGTGTAGATGGCCAGTACTTGTAGTGGCCAATAACACGAACATGCCGCCGCGCCTTGAGCTGCAGCAGCTCTACACTCTGGGTATAGCAGTGGTCAGATTTTCACTGCTAGTGAAAAGTTCAAATTCGTCTACATCCACATCTTTCTTCTGAAGCCTTCATTTGCAGAGCAATTGCGTAGTACATACTCAACCGTCTGGCTGTCTTGTGTTCTAGACATCCCACAAGGGTCTATCTGTAACACCTAAGTTTAACATTTGTATGTTAAGGTTGCAGTGGACCGTTAGCACCCCAATTAGAAGCTAAGGTTAGCACGGTTCCGTTTTAATAGGTAGTTGGTTAATTTAGCCCCTATTTGTAGAACCATTGCGCGGGTCTTCCCCACTGTACCTTCCGCCCAAAGTCTGTCATGCTCCTCTAGAAATTGTGAAACTGGTATAGGTCGCGCAGCCAGAGTTGAGGCGACCAATACACGCATACGTTTGCATGTGTTGGTGAATCTGTTCCCGCTCGCTGCGGCAACGTCATTACGTAACGTAACTGTAATACAAAAATGCACTATGTGAGTTTGTGTTCGCCTCAACTCTGACTGCGCGACCTGTATTATTCTGCATGGCATAAGAAGAAAGGCATATCGAATACGCAAATTGCACGATGTTCACGTCATCACAAGGTTTGATGACGTACCCTTGTGCTGACCCCGATACCTTATACTGACGTGAACATCGTGCAATTTGCCTACTCGATATGCCAGGTGAAGAATGAGCCGTCTTCCTGTGCCATGTTATTATCTGTATTTAAGTCTAAAGTGCGTGTTCGTCCACAGGTGACCGGTGCAGTGTCGCGGGCACCGGCAGTGTGCAGTGTGTCTAGTGTTGTTGTGTGAGTGTGTGCGCGGGCGCATGGCGCGCAGCTAACGAGCGCGAGCGCCGCGGCATGCGTGCGTAGCCATGCGCGCTGCGCTGCCGGCGACATGGCGCAGTACTCGCAACGGACACAGCCGATGCACAGGTCAGTCGCCAAGCGAGTGTGGGTCATGACCCCCGTGTTGGGTCGGTGAGGTTGAGGATGTAACTAGTTATTTGTAAGACACCTCGACGGCGATTCTCGTAGTGAAATGTCGAATTCGACATTAGTCCTATCTCATTCGCTCACATTACATGTGTGAGCGTGACAACACGTTCGTAGCGCTCGACTTTTGTATGTCGAACGCTGCGAGAATTGAGTTTCTTACTAAACTGTTTTTATAAGACACTCTGTGCCTATCCACGTTATGACTCTAGAAGACATAGAGACTAATGGTAGCCAGGATTTTAAAAAAAACTTTATGCAATTGGCCGTGAGCCCTGGAACTTAAAATAGGTTATCAAATTTTCCAACCTTTTCTCAAAAACAGTGGGTTTTTTTTAAACGCGCGTATTGCGCAGCGCGCTACGCACCCCATCTGTTAAACATTAAACACCTGTTATACCAAAATTAATCGACTGTGAAACAATAAAATAAAATTGTATAAATCAGTTGAATGTTTTTTGCGCCAATTCTGTCTGGTTTACTTTAGCCAGACAAGCTGCATTAAAACTAGACAACATTTATTTTAAAAAAATATTATTTATTTTAACTATTTATCTACCCAAACGTTGTCTGAAAGAGATGCCTACTACTAAATTCCTTGAGAAAACTAAAATTGAAACCTCCACTTTGTTTCAACAGTTTATCTCACCAAAGGTTGTCTGGAAGAGATCGCTATTAGCGATAAAACTGCCTACATTCATTCGTCATTATAATATCGATCACCAAGTGATCGCCCTTTACAGTTTTAACGGGCTAGAGGCGAGCACTGATTCTATTCTGGATTCTTTAGAAAGTTTATCTATCTCGGCTGGCAGATACCTGTCGTTCTATAGGTTTACTTATTACCTGATTTTATTCTATCGTTATCTGTAAAGACAAGTGTCGTTGTGTTGTGTAAAATTTTATCAAACATTCATAGCCTGTGTCGCATTGTATCTATCGTTGAAATATAATTGTGGTCTTTTACGTTTATTATCAAGCCTCAATGCTAGGTTTCTTGGAAACGTCCTTCTATGTCTATAAAACGAGTATTTTTGTTAAACACAAGTTTCTAAAGATTGTCTCTATGCCGTAAAGGACACCGCTTTGTCAAGGTCTCTGGAAAAAGATCAAGATATTCTTGTTTCTTATAAAACGTTTCTAATTTTTGTGTGTTTTGATGAAAAAGATTTTTAGGAAATAGGCATCTATTTACCTACTAGCTGTAGTGTAGAATCAAAATGATTTTATTGTAAGTAAGTGCCTTATAGTACATTTTTACAACGTCATTCTATTTTACTCTACCACCGCGTCGTAAGGTGCTATAGCTGACAGGAAAGAAGCGGCGCAAGAAACTTTAAACTAGAAGTTATAAAACTCTACCTAACTTTTACCCCGCTACGCAGTAACAATGCTTGCATTGCTGTGTTTCGTTTTGAAGGGTCAGAGAGGCAGCGTAATTACCGGCGCATGAGGCCCTCGCTGTAAATCCCTCAAGGTTAGAAACGCATAGAAACCGACGACGACGGTAACGACTTACCATCAGGTGTACCGGTTTGCTCGTCTACTTTTATTTTTATGATGTTATACCAAAGCAAATGTACATATTCAGGGGGAGGTGCTGGAAAATTCAGCTTTTTTATCCGTTCCCTTTCTTTTTTTTTCTATTTACAACATTGGAACATACAATCACCGCTGGGTGACCACTTACCGGGAAGCCTTGGCACCCCAGGATCACTTCCCGAAGTCCTTCAGGACATCAGAGGACTGCTGGACTTTCTGGTGAAGTGGGGTGGCTCGATTAGTAGTTTCCACCACACGCAAAATAGGCGCTTAAGACGTCGGAAATCAGCCCGTTATTACATTACATTACAATCACCGCTGGCGTGGACTGTACTATATTGCTAAAGATGTGGTCTGGAACCTAAATGTTCCATGCATTTATATTTATATACCAGGCTTATATAGTTGAAAGGAAACCTTCGCTCCATATTCGTAAACCCGCCGCGGCGCCCCTCCCACCGTGGCTTTAAACGCTCTTAGCTGAGAGGGTTAAGTGCTCGCCTTACACCTAACGTGTGGGCTCTCGGGTTTCCTGAATGCCTGGTATCTACCAACGTACCTACTTGAAACTGTAGGAACGCGCTATGAGAGGACATGGATGACGTAATGTCAGTTGTATGAAAGGGAAAAGGGAAGATCTTCCACCAAGCGGGGTATTGTGCCTGGTGACCATATGTCCTGGTCCAACTATGGATGTTTGGAACTCTTATATATACGAAGTCCTAGGAAAATTTCGATAGCGCGTTCTACGCCGATGTGAGTAGGTACTGTATCGTAGTGGCGCGCGTCGTGCGTCGCCACAAAACGTTTGAAATAGTCAAATACTAGAAACGGGGCTTGCAATTCAAAGTGATGTTCGCAATAGAACACTAGTTTAGTGATTGTATCCAAACTTCAATATGCGACTTTAAAAAGATAATAAAATAACAACTTCCTGTTCGACCTATATATACCTATAAAAATAATTACTTTTATCGCCTCTATAAGATTATTTAAACGTGTGTGGTGTCCAGCATCTTGTGCTTCAATAAAGTGGTAGAAATCAAACCTTTCTGTTTCCTTTCAAGCGAAATTACCAGCCGCCCTAAGCATTGTGAGGAACAGAATTGTCCTTCGAGCCGGATCATTCTGGTCCTCACAATGTTTAGAGCGGCTGGTTATCCGGCTCGAATGACCATTCTGTTTCCTTATAAGCGAAATTACCAGCCGCTCTAAACATTGTAAGAAACAGAATGGTCCTTCGAGCCGGATCATTCTGTTCCTCGCAATGTGTGTGGTTTGTCAATATCGTTGCTGGAGGAACTTTGTAGTCTCTGTCTGAGGGAAACAGGCGTGATTCTATGTAAACTCTTAGAATATATTATGCGTAAATCCTGAACAGAAACTAAAAAAACTCTGTCAAGAGGACGCCATTATAATTATAATCTGTGTAATGGTGTTCATTATGAAAAAAATAGTACCATTTAATTCCGCAATATGTATGGCGAGGGTTTTTTAGTTCTTGGTCAGTCAGGGTTTGTGTATAAATATGACATGGCGAAGACCCTGAGATGAAATTAGATTAGATTCTGTTGTCGGGAAAACTGGTTCCATTAGTTCCGTCACCAGTGAACACTAGGGTATTAATAGTGTAGACATGTAACGATCGATCGGTGACCCACCGAAGAATATTAAAAGATTCGCCTGGGTCACCAGTGTACATAAATGGAGAACAGGCTTTAGGCTGGGAGTCGGGAATGGATTTCTACCCTCCCTTACAGGAAATCCGAATGAAATGAACGAATGAATTAAAAAAAATTCGCACAAATATGCATAACACGATAATTACATTTCATTACTTAAAAGTTACTTAGAGTAATGGTTAATACTTGCGGTTGTTGGTACAAGTACCAAGGTGAAATAACATTTATTTATACCTACATTATTTTTTCATTGTGAAGCTGTATCGTATAAAACTCACGCGCGCTAAAGCCTACACTTATAATTTAATTTATTAACTGTATCTCTTTAGAACTAGATAAAATAAACATAATAAATATTTGCAACACACATAGCAATATCTCTCTTTACAACTAGACTCTAAGGGCCCTACTAACACTCACAAAAAACTACTCATTCGCAAATCGACAGAGTGATAAGGCCCTAATAGCCAATTGCATGAAACTTCCTTAAAATTTTCACTGCCTAGAAAGGGACAGAGTAATGTATTCAGCGTGGTAATTTGTTTAACCTAGTAGTACATGATTAGACTTAAATAATATACTGTTTCACAGGTTTTAACTGTATTTTATTAATTTCGACCTGTTTCGTTTACACTCTAAATACCTGAAGAAGTGTAAACGAAACCGGTCGTAATTAATAAAATACAGTAAACAGTATATTATTTAAGTCTCATCATTACTTAGAGGATGTAAGGGGGGTCACCAACATCTAGACCTCCAAATGTCAAACTCACCTGCACGTAGTGCATCCTGCCGATTAACGAACGAGTCCCTGGCGACCGACTAGTGGCGGTATAACCACTCAAACTCTGGCTGGGTCAAAATACCAGAAGCACGATGACGGGCAGCAGCGTCATCGGGGCAAGCGACCCGGCTACTGCGATCGCCAACCCGCAGGCCTAGCGTGGCGATTATAACATTACCTCCCATGGATAGCGCACTAAGAAAACGGCCCCCAGTTCCCGGCCGCCCCACTATCTGCGCAAGGTGGCTGGCAGCGACTGGATGAGAAGAGCCGAAGATCGTGCTCAATAGCGCGCCCTGGGAGAGGCCTTTGTCCAGCAGTGGACTAGGGTAGGCTGCTGATGATTACTTAGAGTAAGTTCACAATTTCACATGCATTTGTGGCTAAAGGGTCCCTGACTCAGCATTATGCTGTGACGATATGGTATAGTAATAGTGATAGCATGTAGGTATGATGTGATCACCAGTCTTCCAGGGCCTGATCTATTCCAACAAGAGCTTTCGCGGATCCTATGACATAGAAAATGAATGATTTTTTTTAATTTTCATGTGTAATGGCGAAACTTTAGCGTCTTAAGATCTCGTGTTCACATAACACACGGCACAGTGGCTAGGACACCGAACTCCCATGGGGGAGGTCCGGGTTCGAAACCACGCAGTGCCATGTACCAATGAGTTTTTCGCACTTTTCAAAGACTTACGTACATTTACCGACTGCTCTAACGGTGAAGGAAAACATCGTGAGGAAACCTGCACACTTGCTTGCTTATCGTATGGTTAGTGGCCAACCTATTCGTCAGAGTTGTTCAGGCCGCCCGTAGGCATCTGACATGGCTTAACGACTGCTGTCGAACGACAACAACCGGGACAGACTGCTTAACGTGCTCTCCGAGGAACGAGCTCAGATGAAATATACCACTAGCGGTCACCCATCCAGGTACCGACCGCGCCAACGTCGCTTAACCTGCACGATCACTATCAGACCGTGCTCGCAACTAGACTACGAGCTCCTCCTGCACACTGAGATGACCAGTGTGGTAAATGGGGTCGGCACAAAAGTTCCTCAAGGGTCGAAGTGCCGCTGGGTTATTCCCCCCTATCATAAGATAAGATAAGACATCTCTGTTAAGGAGTTCGCCATGAAAAAGTTCCATTTAATTCCGTAATACGGCGAGGGTTTTTATATCCCTGGTCAGGGCAATTTCATCCGGACCTCCTATAAGCTAAGAGTGTCATGTTCAGCTCCCCGCACCGTTAATCAATCCAAGATATTCGTGGCCGGCCTCATTTCACTCGCTAATGAAAAATCGATGGCCCCGCTATATTCAGTCGCACACAAATTGCCCTGGGGCAGATTATAAATGGACCTTTGCCACGAGAGTGGTGAGCATGCGAGGGCTGTTAACGGACAAAGACGGGGGGCGGGGGGGTATAAAAAAAGGGTTTTTTTTTAGATAGAACTATGAGAATTATGTGGTTTGCAAAACATAGCTTGGTCAAAGGATATCCCAAATCAAAATTGTAGTCAATATTCATTATACTATGCCTGATTAACATTATTAAAATATGTGAAATTATTGATTTTTTAAAATATCAAATAGTTAATAAGGTTGCTTTATAGCTAATTAGCTAGCTTCTTTTTTGGACATTATTGTCAAAATAAAAAAATATAAAAACTACTACTAGTTGGGGGAGAGATGTACGTAGATAGTAGTACACCAGGATCAACGTATATGATTGACATTTTTCAATATCATGTAGATTAGATTTTAAACTATAGATAGACCTGTGAAATATTTTTAAATGATTCCGCAAATTTTTGAGATAATCTCAAACATAGATGTAGGGTAAGAGAGCCAGCCTAATTTCCGACACATGAAGCACTCCATCTTAGTCCTCAAGGTTAGCAGCGCATCAAAAACCCTCTAATATTAATACAGTGAGGTGAGATGTCTATGAGCGACGGTGACCACTTACCATCAGGTGGCCCGTTTGCTCGTCTGCTCGTCTTATTTAATAAAAAAAAAAGGTAGACGGATAGTTTTACACTACTTACCCTCATTTCCTTCACCGTTTCTCTGCATACCAGAATTGGGGGTTAACCAACTTATCCAATTGACATTTTTGTACTCGTATGTCAAACTGCCACTATTCTACATTCGAGTCGAGCCCCACGTGGCTCCCTCGCGTAGAACGACCAAAATCAAAATCCAGCCTCGATTGTGGCGAACCCTGCGCAAACCTCTTGGCACATCAACTCCTAAACTCGTGGAAGACGGGTGGAGGATACCAGCGTCTACAAAACCTAGTACGCGGGGTAACGTTGACCAGATCGGGCCTTAAACTCTATCCTTTCCAAAACTTTCCACATGTTGCGCCTTTATCATTATGTCTGTGTAGGTGACAGTGCCTTTTTATACATATCTTTCACGTCCTTAATCCCCGAGGGGGTAGATAGAGGGACCACCTTCATCATTAGGTAGGTAGTTCCCACTTTTCGACATAAAATTGTGTGGACAAACGTGATAGGTGGCAATGGCGAGTCTATCTGTCTACTAGGTGTAGTATAGTATCCACAAAGATCCTTTGTTGCCTCGTACGACACCCACGGGAAGAGTTGAGGTGGTGGTTTTTATGGCCGGCGCCATAAGTGGTGGTGGTGGTGGTGGTGGTCTTTATAAGTGTACGATAATATATATACAACAGCAATTATCAAACAATTTAGTCTAGAGCCGTTGTCGCTTGATAATAATTGACTAGGTTTGTTGCATCTATCTCTCTGGTCCTTTTTCCTATGGGATTCCTAACGCAGACGTGAACAACCTCGAGGATTATTGGAGGATATTATTGTTCCAATGATTGACGATAGTAATTAACTACGGCGCGTAGCGTGACATTTATCGCCAGTACAGTGCAACTAAATACCAGTAACCCTGCTTCTTACAAATACGGACCGAAAGCGGTGACCAGAATTCTATTTTGCAGAGCACACGTAATATAAAACGATTTGGAACTCCCCACGATCGCTCGATACATGAAATTAGCGTCTCGACGCTTCTTCGAGCAAGCTCCCCACCACCCAAACCTTCTAGTAGTAAGCGCTCCGCTTACTCCACTAACGGTTTACCGACATCCCGTCAACGACTCGTATTTAGTTTGCATGTTACACAATTGACATAAAGTTCATTATGCTATGTACAATTACGTTGCGAAAATTCGCTTCCATTCCATTCCGCGGCAATGTAAGTAGAGCCTAAGTCTACCAGTCTTTTAATCAGTTCGTTTTCTAACCAGACTAAAGTTGAGACGCTGTGTTCTCTCCACTGTGGCGGACGGTATTACGTGTGACTTGTACTTTTTGCGTTGTTCGACGATGACTGTTGGCACTAGCCGGCCTACCGAAATGGCTTGGCGCCCGCCCCGCACGTCGCCCCTCCGCATGCCATAGGGGGCGCCATTGACTTTTTATTTGAGTTCCGTAGCCAAATAGGAAACCGATTATTCTTGTCATGTCTGTTTGTATGTCACACAGAGCGTCTCATGTTTTAAAATACAAGTACAAAAAGTCGGAATGATACCCATGCAGCCTTATTTCATTAAACAACATTCTTTGTAATTACAAGTCCTAAATGTTGCCATTGATGCTGTTTTATTTATTTATTTACACTTCAATGCACACAAAAAGTTGTACATGAGGCGGACTTAATGCCTTGCGGCATTTTCTACCAGCTAACCCTGGGGTTATGCAGATATATTAAGGTAGATGCATATAAAATTGAGAGTTGTTATGATTAGGTTACATAAACTTATATATTTAAAGATATATAAATAGTTATTCATAATACATATTAATAATACATATACATAAATCTTAAAAATGCATTCCATTATATAGTTTTGTATGGGAATTTCTATTAATGTTGCCATTTTAGACTCGTAATTCAATTACAAGTGTTATTGCTTCGTAATCCGGGGTCTTGATAGTAAGTAGATACCTACTTTCAACGAAAATTGTAATGGATCCCAGAAACAAAGTTACGTTGTGAAACAGAACTCTACAAAGTTGTGGTGGTTTTGACAAAATCGACCGCAAAATATTGTTTGTCATAGAACGGGTACGGAACCCTGTCATGTGCGTGCCCGACACGCTCTTGGCCGGTTTTTTAATGTTAACTATACTTGGCTTCAGCTCGCGTTTTTTGTTACCCCCTGGCACGCAACGCGTCACGTGTTTATTGTTGTTTTGTTAACATTCTAATTTCTATTACGGTCTAGAACATTTGTAGCCTTCTAGCTAGTCATTACGTACTGCAGTGCTTCCTAATTTAGCCATCGCCATATTTCTATCTATTTATAATTTATTTATTAGGTAAACACAACAGATTACAATCAGAGAAATTACAGAAAGATCAATATAAAGTTGTGAGCTAGGTCGTAGCCCTTAACGTGTAAACACAGCATGGTTAGGAAGTAGTTTGTTGTACAAAATAGAGTTGGTAAAGCAAAAATACTAGTGAATGTAAAAAATACCTATTAATAAAGTAAAAATTATAAAGTAGGTGAGGGGATAGCTTACTTGAGGACATCCTTAACCCGTCTTTTAAAATCTAATGGCCTAGGATCTAATAAGTCTATCAATCAAATCCAAATCAAAATGTTTTTTTATTGTAAGTAAGTACCTTAAAGTACATTTTTGCAACGTCATTCTTTTTTACTCTACCACCGCTTCGTAAGGTGCTGCTGAAAGGAAAGAAGCGGCGCAAGAAACTTTCAGCAGCAGCAGCAGCTTTTTATTTAGGTCATCACAGTGACCCGAACTGTAATCTTGGCCGGTGTGGTCTGTGCAAATAAATAAATATAAATAAAAATTCTGTTTTCAAATTTGACCATCAATTTATGACTATTTCTTAGTTTTTAAGTAATGCATTTAATATATGTTACTTGGAAACGGCAGACGGCAATGCTCTGGTAGGACCCCGATCTCCAATCCCTCGATTGTGTACACCTGCCTAGATAAAATATTAAGTTTTTCAACAAGAACTAAGTATGTAACCTAAATTAAATACAATAATACCATTACTATGTCATCTCTTCTTCTTCTAAGTCGTGTTCCTCATGGCTGAGGGTCGTGATCATTCTAAGGAATTAATCACATAGAACGACTCTCGTGGCAGATTGAATGAGTTTGTCATTGCCTATCCCATTTTACACACTGGTTATCCCAGTGTGCAGGTTTCCTCACGATGTTTTCCTTCACCGTCAGAGCAGTCGGTAAATGTACGTAAGTCTTTTGAAAAAACCCGAAAAACTCATTGGTACATGGTAGTGTTATATTTGTTTTAAATTGCTCTAAATGTTATATGTACATTCTAATTATCTTTTTCCGGTGGTGGTGCTACTTACAAGTAATTTAAAAGTGAACTTAAATATACAAGTGCAGTGATAGAGTGGAAATAAAAATGTATCGAGCGAGACACGATCCTCCATGGATGGATTCCTGATATCCCACACACAGGGAAACCTGGTAGGGAGTCAGATAGCCAGACATTAGATAAGGGTGAGTGAGTGCATCTTCTGATCCCTGAGTCAGGTTACATGTAGGTACATACAGCAAAGTCTCTGTTAGCTGACCTCGGTGAAAAGGTCGAAACCTGGACCGCGAAAGGTCGAAACCTTGTCCGCGAAATGTCAAAACCTGGACCGCGAAAGGTCGAAACCTAGACCGCCAAAAATTTAACTTATTTTCAATTTGAAAAAAATATTATTATATATTATATTATATACGTTTGAGCGATAGCCTCATCAATGTTTCTTATATTTTACAAGAAATAGCGCAATTATTTTGATTTTTTAATACTTAGTAGGTAGATACATAGTTGCTATGCTGTGAAGCGCAAAAGAGTGCGTAGAAGCGCGGGCTCGGCTTTTTTTCTCTGGACCCGGATAAAAAAATTCAAAAGTATTCGGACCCCACTTAAAATTACTTGCCGACCCCTGGTATAGATACTCTCTCAGACACAGAAGCCCAATTATGTTATCATCAGAAGGAAGCTAAAGCCAGCTACATATACTTATTGTAAAAAAAAAGTAAGTAATATGTTTATTTCCCACACAGCAATGACCGAAACAGTTATAATTATGATAAAATAATTATGTAGTCAAAGGTAAACATATCTAAATCATGTCTGATGGTCTGCTGCTGTTGTGAAAAGGGTCTCAACTCAGCTTATTGCTGCAGACAAGAATGCCTACAGCGCATATTGTCATTCATTTTAATATACAATTACATTATACAGATTTGACCACATAATCGTGTTGTGTAGTAATCCCGCGACCAGCGCACCATCTAGAACATTTGGCGAGACCTGAAGACCAGCGTGTCGCTGAGGTCTCGACCATTTCATTAGACACATAGTGCAATACGTGTTATAGATATATTTTGTTTATAGGTTAAGAATTAGAATAAAATAACAGTGTTGTACCTGGATGGGTGACCGCTAGTGGCATATTTCATCTGAGCTCCTCCGTGCCTCGGAGAGCACGTTAAGCAGTCGGTCCCGGTTGCTGTCGTTCGACAGCAGGCGTTAAGCCATGTCAGAGGCCTACGGGCGGCCTATACAACTCTGACAAATAGGTTGGCCACTAACCATACCATAAACAAGCAAGCAGCCTTATTACTTTAATGTGTGAATGAATAAATACTGTTTTATTTATTTATATTATTATTACATCTTCATATACGTATATCTTACCTGTACCTACTTAGCGTGAATAAAATAAATTGAAATTGAATTAAAAATCCTGTTTGAAAAAAAAACCTTGACAGTCGCGGAGTCACGGCCGCGAACTCGTTGCGAATAGAAATCTTTACCACAAAATACAGATACAGAAGATCTGCTCAATACAAACACCCGGTATTGTCCCACGCACACGCGAACTCTGTGTACAAACGATCTTAAATCGAATCAGACTAACTTGGTCGCGAATTGCAGGCGCTGTGGCGCGATCGTAGATAGGCATTATTTCTTGTAAGTAATATAAACGAAACATTACCATAATATTTACCTTGGTTTTTTTTTTTAGAAATTTACCTTAGAAAATTAACCTTAGTATCTCTGAATGACCCGAAGGTTAGCTGCAAAAAAATTCGCATGGCATTAAGCTCGCCTATGCTCTATCTTTGTGATACTAACCTGGATGAACCATACATATTTGAGCCGTTTAGGGTTGAAACATCGGGCCCCGCCCGGGAGCGCACCGCGTCTTCAAGGACCTCGCAAAGCGCCTGGTCGACGTCAATAGACCCAAGAGCTGGCTCCTATTTGGCCCAGCGGATTAGCTTAGCCTAAGTTCTTAGTCTAAGTTTAGTTTTAGTATAATTATAGATTTATCAATGAAGACAAATTCTTTTCACAAGGCTCTTACTGGCGACTATAGCTGCCCTAGCGCTACGGTCGAGTGTCTTCTTCTAAGTGGTTTTTACTCATTGCTGAGGGTCGTGATCATTCTAAGAAATTAATCACATAGAACGACTCTCGTGGCAGATTTAATGGGTTTACCAATGCCTTCCCCATTTCACACACTGGTTATCTCAGTATGCAGGTTTCCTCACGTTTTCCTTCACCGTCAGAGCAGTCGGTAATTGTACGTATGTCTTTCGAAAAAACCGAGTAACTCTTTGGTACATGACATTGCCTTGTTTTCGAACTCGGATCTCCCGCACGGGAGTCCGACGTCCTAGCCACGACGCCACCGACGCTCAACGATAGAGTGTAGGTGACTAAATTCGCGGTCGACTGGAGCGTACCTTCTGTCTTTATATTTTGTGTCTGCGTTCAGCGATGTGGGATACCTACGAGTACCTACCTACATAGACAGATAAACAGTTGTGTTGATATTGCGAGGCGATCCGGATTAATCCGGCTCGCGCGGATCTCATGTGTTTTTATTTCTGGTGCGTAGTTTAGTTGTGGGAGGGTTCCATTGGATTGGCTTTAGGGTTGCCACCTTTTTTTAGCGGAAATATTATAGTAGTTTGCCATGCTAGGCTAGGCTACTTTTAATCACATAGAAAAAAGTACATTTAGTAATAAAAAAATTGGCGCTTAGGGCAGCTAGAGCAAAGAGCTTTGTGAAAGGATTTTTTTACTATATAGAGGTACTAACAATTAAATGGGCATTGATAAATCTTTTTTTTTATTTTTTTTATTGACTACTAAACCCGCATTCAACCTCGATCTCGCCTGATGGTAAGCGACGATGAGGTCGACCATGGAGCATGCGGGTCCAATAATTGATCATCTTTTTCCTGTAAATAAATAACCAAATTACTTTAAAGAACGGAATGAAAAACACTCTATTGCTACAAAATGAAATACATATTAATATTATATAATTGATTTATTTTATTTTTGTTCAATCAATTGTTACCAATTGTCATAAAATTTGATAATATTTATTCCAATTAATTTGACTTCAAAATTGGTACTAGTTGTAGTAAAACTTTAAAGAAAGTTATTCACAAGAATTTCATGTGTTTATACATTTTCAAAATCAAGAGAAAATATAGTATTTTAAAAAAAATAGTTGATCTACTTTCTGCGGTATTTCAGTCAGTCATTTAAATATGGCGTTTAGTTTTAGATGATTTAAAAAAGATTCATAAAATCATTTATTAAATTAAGTACACGCTAGGATAATTTTTGAATTCTTACAGAGGAAAGGCTGGTCCCTGAGGAGCATAATAAAAAAATAAAAGGCCAAGGCCAGAGTGAATAGACATTTACTGGACCCGCATGCTCCATCGTCGACCTCATCGTCGCTTACCATCAGGCGAGATCGAGGTCGAATGCGGGTTTAGTAGTATATAAAAAAACTGCCAAATCTCTGCTAGTTCTTTTTTAATGAATTTTTGTGTGGGTTCACCAGCGACATATTATTTAAATAACTTTTTGTCATGAAGAATCGGATAACCATATATGGGGTTATATAGATTGGTTTCGTTTGATCCATACTTTCTTCTTTTTTTTAGTAGGGGTAAAAAACTCTACTTCCATTATGTTCCATGCTGGTTCCATGTCAAAATCATAATCAAAATGTTTTTTATTGTAAGTAAGTAGGTACCTTATAGTACATTTTTGCAACGGTATTCTTTTTTACTCTACCACCGCTTCGTAAGGTGCTGAAGCTGAAAGTAACGAAGCGGCGCAAGAAACTTTCAGCAGCATATCTTTTGAAATAAATATATCTCACAATAATTATGAATCATATACACAATGTGCAGAGCTGGAGATGAATTTAGGACCAAACCTCTTTATCGTTTAAGTAGTCAGTTATTTTAATGTTTGAGCTTCCCAGAATCCCTTTACCTATGTTATTATTCAACTAAGCAAATTATTGCATAATTTACTTATTTACGAGTTAGGAGTAGGTGTACAGAGGTGCCTATAGTAGGTTGCCTAACGGTGTAGACTGGCAACACTAATTAAAATAACGTGTTTGACTTGTTGCTACAAAATAGTGTATTACTCTGTTTAGGCGAGTCAGTGTGCATCGAATAATTTATTTTGTAGGAAAAAAATAAGTTACAAGTAAACAGCACGTTATTAAAATGCTGTGAAGTTAACTGCGAGTAGATGTGTAGCAAATAATTAGACAGGTACAGCCAATAAAGTGCATTTTCCTTCTGACTGTGATAGGTTAACGTGATGGATGTATTACATTAAAAATAAAATTTTACATTTTTAGGATTCACCGGCTGTGTTGCGGGGCTTGGGGTAGTATCTTCTAATATGCCTAATTGTTGTTTTTTTTAAGGCAAAGGGAACTGAGCCCATACAGCCATGTCTGATGTAAACAACTCTTGCAAGTCTTCATTAAAATGCTGGTGTGACACATTTCAATGCTATCTGGGAGAATCTTCCACGCTTCTGCACCATCTGAACCAAAGAAGAAGGCGTCCCGGACGCAGTATGGCTTTTTAAAATCCAGCCAAGTACGGATCGGGGTGCTAATATGCCTAAGTTGACATAAAAATATAACAATGTTGCCAACGAAAAAAATAACCTAAAACAATAAGCAAGAATAACTTATTTATAAGTTTTAGTTATTATTTTTATTTCTTGCTTATTGCTTTAGGTTATTTTTATAACTTATAATAAGTTTTAGTTATTGTTTTTATTTCTTGCTTATTGTTTAAGGTTATTTTTTTCGTTGGCAACATTGTTATATTTTTATGTCACCTTACAGATATTGGAAGAGACTGGGCTCCGCCCCACGACACAGGCTGTGAATCCTGAAAATGTTTGTTGTTATATTTTATAGTTATAACTTTTATAAGTATAAAAAATAACTACATGTTATAATAAAAAAAATAACATAAGAAAACTTATCGGCATTTTAATACTAGTATGTACTATGAAATTAAAGTTACAACTACAACTAGACAATACAGCGTTATCATTGGTAAAATTCCCTATGTGTCACTAATAACTAAATCGTGCAAAGTTCAGTCCCCTCTGGCGAGCTAATTCACTAAACTAACCAAACAGTTTGTTTATAACATAATTAGATTAGTTAGTAAATGCGTAGATAAAGGTCGACGCCCCATTTAGCGTTAATTTCTTATCAATTTTCGCTGCAGCAGTTCGTCTCAAGGTTACATTAAATCTTTATGTGTACATATGTCATCATCAGCGGGTGCCATCCTCAAATTGAAGTTTGGAGGTCAGTGGGCAAAATCGCTAGCGATCCCATGCTGCGTCTTTGAGATCACGGTAGCTCAGTCCGGTCTACTCCTTGATATCATCCAGCCATTTGCGCCGAGGGCGTCCTGGACCTCTCTTTCCCGCGATCTTGCCTTCAAGGATCAACCTTGGAAACTCATATAGGGATCCTGTTTGCGGGTGGCTGAAAAAGGTCTTTCTTCGCATGACGGCTGACATCAATTCACGCTTGCGGTTGGCTATTTCCAGAACCCTTTGGTTTGACGTGAGGTGAGGTATACCTATGTACAGTCACCTAAAAGAGTTGTTGTTGTACCCGGGTATATTATCTTATTTTATGACAGGGGGCAAGGGATAACCCCAGCGGCACTTCGTACCCTTAGGGATCTTTTGTGCTCACCTCTTACCTTAGTCTCCTTCCTGTTCCTTAAAGATGCTTTGCACCAAGGACGCTGTACAGCTTACAAGAAGGAGCCCATAGTCCTCTGGTTTCGGGTAGGCTACCCCCAGAAGACTCATACGCCCTCCAGCCAGCGAGTCACATTCGCACAGCAAGTGTTCAATTGACTCAACGGTGTCACCACAGGCTTTGCAGGTGGGATTGTCTGCCAGTCTCATCTTGTGTAGGAGGCTCTTAGTGCCAAAATGGCCTGTGAACGCCCCTACAATGAGACGGGTGAGACTCCTGCTATTTGTACTCGGGTAACCACCGCCTCTTCCAGGATTAATAAACCTTTTTATTTTTGGTAACCTTATCAATTTTCAGTAGGTAATCATATTTTAAAGTTTATTTTCGTACGTAACTAGGTATGTTTGTTAATATCTCGATAACTACACCGATATCAAACCAGTTTATATATAAAATACAAAAGGCCCGTTATGGTTACATACGCTCGACCATAGTTAGAGATGCTACTTTAAAAAGCATGAAGAGTCTTAAAACTGTGTATTGCCACACAGTTTTAAGACTCTTCGTAATCCTTCGGCTTGGATTACTTGTCTATCGTATCGGGAATTTCAAGTAAAAACCGTAGATTTGATAATCAATTTTATTAATATTTAAAGCATGTTAAGGACTAATTTACATAATTACACATTCAGATGCCATGTTTTCTTTTTCACATTCAGATGCCAAGCACTAAAGATTCGTCTGAATCTTGTTCGGTTGTACTGTCGTATAATTCCTCGCCATCTAACAAAATTTTTGCAAGGTTATCACTGTTGTTACCCTCTATAGATGGCTTTAAAATATTAATCAAAAATTCTTTGCGAAAGGCTGATACGAATTGCCAGCTTGTTGGCTCTGTCGATTTCCCGTTTCTTCTCCTCACCCGATCAAAAAAGTTCTCCAGACAGTCCTGGTTTAGTTTGCTGGTTAGTATGTGACTGTACCCTTCTGTTTTGAGATCATCGAACAGTAGCAATAAGGCTTTCAAACTTATTTGGAAACCTTCAATGAACTTAACTTTTGAGGTACAATCTTGGCCATTGTTCGGGTTGATTAATTTCAACGAATCGAAAAATTTCACCACATCACTTATAAAGGAAATCTGATATTCTTCGCCACAGAAAGCGTTTTGATATTTGGTAGTGCCAGTGCGGGAAGCTGTATTCAAGAAGTCGAACAAATCGTTCATCATTGTGATAAGTTTTATTGTGCCTTCAGCGGATTGATGGATTGCACCAAAATCTCTGTACGTTGATATGCCTGCTGCAACGGTAGAGCTGAGCAGTTCCACAGCAAACCTCACCTTCTTCTTCTCAGAGTGAATAGGTTTAATGTGGCTATCCGTTAGTTTTACGGCTATCTTTAGCTGTTTAGTTTTCTCTTTCTCATAAAACTCAAGTACGTGATCCCATTTGGCTACAAAGTTATGAAACTGGAAGTTGTATGTCATCAAATTATTGCGCACCAATTTAATTAGATCTGGAGAATCAAATATATAGTATATTTTTCTATTGTCCACTAAAAAGTACGGTGTTTCAGTGGAAACTGACCGCTGTTTGACGCGTTCTAAAAAGTGCGAACCCGTGTCTGATACAAAAACTCGTACGTTGAGGCCAATTACAAAAAGCTTTTGGATGAGTTTATCAATCCATTCTGACGCGCTATCATAACTTTTACATTCGGCTAACAATGCATATCCAACGGGCTGCTCATAATTTTCAAAAATTCCGCAAACCATTGCCACTAAAGCATACTTTGCCGTCTCTGAGGATTGTACTCCGTCTATTTCATGAAAACCATACATCTTGTCTTCTCTATTACTGTAAAACAAATTCGCTTTGAGACTCGTCACGCTTACGACAAAGGAGCAGTTTCTTTCCATTTCGGTCATATGTTTTACTTTTGTTTCGAGTGCCTCCATCAGACGATTATTTACTTTTATAGTTAAAGGCGTATGCATGCGCTTTAGCGCAGTTTTATTCGGCAGACTTAAAGTATCTTTTAACAGGTTATATGCCTGTGGGCTTACGTAGTACAGATTCAAACAAAATATTGTGTAGTCTATACCATATCTGTTTCCTTGACAATTTTGTAGTTTAGTTGTCTCTTTTACAATGTCCGCTAATTTTTTGGGAAGGAATTTGTCGCACAATTTGACTAACATTTCTCTAGACTCACTAGAGTCAGTTGCTTTTAAGCTTTTCCTGCTCTCTAAAATCTCATTTTTAAGCTTCCTTTTTCGAGGAGTGTCACTAGAAACTCTAGAAAGATACAGCGGGGTTTGTGAACTAGGATTGGCTTCATAACACTGTGTGTAGGCCTCGGCAGTTTCCGGAGTTGCTTGTGATCCCGTAGATTCATATCTTTGATTAGGAAGCCTTTTGCAGGGAAGAGTGTTTTTCTTCAAAACCTTACGCTTGGATGATGTTAAAATTGACTCTTCGTCGAAATGATCTTCGCAAACGCGGCAGTGTAACGAGGATTTGTCATTTAAATCTTCGCGCTTAATCAATTTCAGCCATAAACACCGCCTGAAAAAAAGAAACAGGTTTCATTACAGGTTTTTTAAAGTGGTCGATTAGCTAGATTGACTTTAATTCAGCGAATCAAATCAAATCAAATAGTTTATTTGTTGAAAGTATGTACATACAGTGTTCTTAAATTATAATCTGTGATCGGAGTAGGTAGAGCTCTTTCGGGTCAATGTCCTCAAAGGTTATATTAACATGGATATGATTTCGGGATCCCGTTTTAAGTTATCGAGCAAATGTTGTAAATTACTTTTATAAACCTCGCCCTTACTCGGCGGATTACGATTTTTTTAAAATTGTGAACTTACGAAGAAGTTAAAACACTACCATAGGTACACTAGCGCCATGAATCTTAAAAAAAATATTTCGCCACAAAACAAATATAACGTTAAAAATCTAAAAATCCCGTGATTATTGGGCATACTTATCCATATTATGACCGTATGTGGCAAGTACCAAAAACAGCTCTACCTACTCCGATCACTGATTATAATATAGTATCACTACTTTCTACCACATTGTGTAGCATACAAATACTCTTCATTTTAATATGATAGAATCTTATAAATAGAAAAAAAGTTAATTAATTAATTAACTAAACAAATAAACAAACTAATAAATAAACGAGTTCAATTCAACCAATTTATTATTATTATTACTAATTTTTATTTCGCTGTTCTTGCTAGGGCCACAACCACAACACGAATCAATCTATCATTAATAGGCTAACATTATTGTTAAATGTATGTATACCTATTGTCACAGAATACATAATGTATACAGAAGGACCGCTCCGGGCTCCGCAATTTTAATTAGCACTGGGGCTGCTAAAAAGAATGAGTGCATTATTGCAGTATAAGAAAAATAGATCGGTAAATAATGTTTTGTTAAAGTAGGTACCTACATACATATCTCGTATGGATAGTAGGGATGTTACGGAGATTCGACTCCGACTCCGAAAGGTCGGAACTTGGGATTGATTTTACACCTCCGACTCCGACTCCGGCTCCGATAAATTTGAATCGGAGGTTATACCGAAGATTTGTGAGCGAACTTATTCAAATATCAATATTTTATTAAATAGTGTAGGAATACATATATGTGTTATTAATAATAACACATAAATGTGTTACATTACAATGTGAATACAATGTGTATTCCTACACTATTTATTAAAATAAACGACGTACGGTGTTATTATTAATTCTACCGTCTTGTCTTATAATAATATGTTCGTATTGTAAGTACCTTATAGTACATTTTACATGAAGTTACCATAGAGAAACCCACTGTTATCAACTCCGTAAAGAATGAGACTGGGTACAACACTAAACCAGGTATCACAAAAGCTCATTATATGTAATCAGTAGTTATTATACTTATTATTTATGTATTTCTACGCTACTCTCTAAAGGAACATGTTTTAATGCCGCAAACGTAATAATAAATAAAAATTGGCTAGTTCAGCTATAAAAATTAAAAAAAATGGTCTGAACATCTCTCTTCTACCTCCGCCTCCGCCTCCGGTTCCGACTCCGATAAATCAAAATTAAAACCTTCGGTTTCCACACCGGTTCCGGTAAAACCACCTCCGTAACACCCCTAATGGATAGATAGACTCGACGGATTTTAAACAATCACAGTTTAGTAGGTACTCAACTTATTCTTATTTTTACGTATAGGGACTACCAACCGCTCTTTCTACCAACCGTCTTTTCTTTAGTATAAGCCAGTCTAGATTTTACACCTTTATTCTTACCTTTCTACATCGATAGGCAACGAAAAAAAAGTCAATTCACAGTTTAGTGTACTATTTAGGCACCCAAATACGCAACAATTGTAATACTTTTTTTTATCCATCGTCAAAAAAACAAAAAAAAAAACGTATCACTCGAGCGCGCCCCAGCGCGTGTCACTCGCGACTGAATTCATTCCTTTGACTTGCCCTGAGATCGCTTGTACGCAGCGCCCGCGTGTGCGTGAGCGGATTTCGAGCGTTTGTTTGATACATATAAAAAGATAATACAATAATAATTAAATTACAAATGAATCAATGAATGTCATAAACTATTATACTTACTAAATAAAAAATTAAAATAAATGTATAAACAACGTTCATATGTATTCTGTGCTATTGTTATTCTAAAAATACCTAAACATGTTAATTATTACCTGTCTGCATCGATGGGTAACGAAAAAAACGCCAATTCACTATTCAATGTACTGTTGAGGCACCCGAATAAGCAGCAGTTGTAATATGTTTTTTTACTCATTGTTACCAAATCAAAAACAAGCGCGTGAAACTCGCGACTGACTTCGTTTGATTCGATCTGAGATCGTCGGTACGAATATCACACGACACGAGCGAGCCCTAGCGCGTGTAACTCGCGACTGACTTCGTTTGATTCGATCTGAGATCGCGTGTACGTACGCAGAACCCGCGTGCGGTGGGCGAATTTCGCGCGTTTGCGTTCGTATTGAGTGAACCTTCTGTACCCTAAGGCTGGGACTATATGCGCCGGTTCCAGAGCCTCGTGATTGGCTGCAGCGAACCGAACCGGCGCATGTAGTGCCAGTCTAACGTATTTCGTGCCGCGATTAACTGGCTGATTTGACGGATCTGATGTGTAATAAATAAATATGAAATATAGCATATGTTACGTGACAGTTGGAAACTTTCCAAATTCAACTCAAGTAGACATACATGCATAGGTAATAGTTTTTTTATACATGCATAGGTAATATTTTAATTACATACATGCATAAGTAATCATCACCAGCAGCCTACTCTAGTCCACTGCTGGACATAGGCCTCTCCCAGGGCGCGCCATTGAGCCCGATCTTCGGCTCTTCTCATCCAGTCGCTGCCAGCCACCTTGCGCAGATCCTCGCTCCATCTAGCAGGGGGGCGTCCCACACTACGTTTGCCCAAACGCGGTCTCCACTCCAGAACTCGTCTACCCCAGCGGTTGTCGGTTCTGCGACAGATGTGACCGGCCCACTGCCACTTCAGCTTGGTAATAATTTATTATTATTACTCGTACTAATATAATAAGTAGGTATAATAACAAACATTGGAAACTACAACTCGATAGATACATACATACACACACATATACACGTACATATACGTGTATATTCGTATATACATTTACGTTACGTTACATAACGATAGTATTTACATTTACGTTAATTTTAATGTTTCTGTAAATTTGTAATTACTCGTAGTTATTTGGCAATAACTGTAGTTCTATTCTATTCTATATTTGTGCAAATCATTCGCTCAGCGTGCTATGGAAAGAGCTATGCTCGGAGTATCTCTGCTGGATCGAATACGAAATGAGGAGATCCGGCATAGAACAAAAGTTATCGACATAGCTCATAAGATTAGCAAGCTGAAGTGGCAGTGGGCCGGTCACATCTGTCGCAGAGCCGACAACCGCTGGGGGAGACGAGTTCTGGAGTGGAGACCGCGTTTGGGCAAACGTAGTGTGGGACGGACGTCCGTGCTAGATGGAGCGACTGGATGAGAAGAGCCGAAGATCGGGCTCAATGGCGCGCCCTGGGAGATGCCTGTGTTCAGCAGTGGACTAGAGTAGGCTGCTGGTGATGATGATGATGATTCGCTTAGCCTATTTCACAAGTTACATTGCGATGGCGTGGAGTTATGTAGGTTATGTTTAATACCAACTATTAAAATAATATCCGCAATAATACCTCTCTAGGGAACCCAAAATTACGTTTTCACATCTGCCTTCCCATTATCGTAAAAGTTGTAAAACGCAAAGGTATCGTAAAACTTACAATATAATAATAACTTTTACCACGTAGTTCTAAAATTAGGGTTTTTATTAGCAAAGTAAGGCTCAATTTACATTGCCATGGAATGGAAGCGAATTTTCGCAACGTTATTCTACATAGCATAATGAACTTTATGTTAATTGTGTAACATACAAACTAAATACGAGCCAAAAAAGAGGTCGCGCGTCTTCCGGGGAATCCTCGCGCATTCTCGAGATTCCACTAGCGGTAAAGCGTATTTAGTTTGTATGTTACACAGTTGACATAAAGTTCATTATGCTATGTACAATTATGTTGCGAAAATTCGCTTTCATTACATTCCGCGGCAATGTAAATTGAGCCTAAGGGAAGGACAGGTGATTTTAAACCATTTTGTATGGGACAAAGGAGTTTCGAGGAACTTATCCCTCTTTTACACTTTCCTTTGTGATATGGTATTAGAATCGTACGGCAAATCTATTGAGGATGGTCAGAGAATAGGAACAAATATTCTCAAGGCAAAAGTAAAAAAATATTCGCTTTAGACTCTCTAAAGCAGATTTAGAAAAAAAGGTCCAATAAGAAACATGTGGCATCTTCATCTCACCCATGTCATGATGATGAAATTTTGGTACCAGGGATTTCTAACATTTTTATGCCACATACAAACTGGTTACAAAACAGGTAAGCACAACAGATTACAACCAGAGAAATTATAGAAAAATCAATATAAAGTTATGAGCTAGGTCGTAACCCTTAAAGTGTAAACACAGCATGGTTAGGAAGTAGAAAATATCAGGTATATTCTAAATTCCTTTTCATTAACTTGTTCCAAATTCCTTTTAGGTACAGTATATAGCAGTTGAGATTCTATTTTACATTTTACACGCTACACTCATTATGTTCTTCAGAATCGTTATTGATTAACACTTAACTTCCCACACTGACACACCCACTCACCCTACACTACAGATGCACACTTACATTATTACACACTCTCACTCACCCCCACCCTCACACACTCTTAAACATTATCTTTCCTATTTAATTTTATGTATTTATTAGGTAAACACAACAGATTACAAGCAGAGAAATTACAGAAAGATCAATATAAAGTTATGAGCTAGGTCGTAACCCTTAACGTATAAACACAGAATGGTTAGGAAGTGGGAAATATCAGGTATATTCTAAATTCCTTTTGATTAACTTGTTTCAAATTCCTTTTAGGTACAGTATATAGTTACACTAATGTAATGTTATAAATTGTCATATGCTTGCACGGAAAGTGCGACGGAGTCCCGGTTTACAAGATACAGGTTTCGACCTAGTTTGTAAGTCGGAGGTCCTATTTTTGTGCCTTGCCTTTATGTGGATAAACTTTTTAAATTTTCATTTTTTCATTTTGATTCTTTTTCCGTATCTCCATAACTTACTAAGCGCGTATGTTGGAGCTTTATGGTCGGTGTACAATACCAATTCTCTGCCTTCTACCAAGTGACGAAAATGAATTATCGCTAAATAAATTGCGTCGTATAAGGAGGTCAAGGAAAGGGCCCTAGACAGGACACAGTGGCGTTTACTACACCGACAAGAGCATAGCTCTTAAATTGAAGAAGAAGAAATTGCTACTAATTCCCTATCATTATGTACTATACGTCTGGGTTCCTGTTAATCTCCTTGAAAATTATCCTAAAGGCTTGTAGCTGTCACCTACCACGTAGTACGAAGCATCAAAGGTGGATCAGGTCCTATTATTGTGCCTTGTAACAAGTGAATACACTTTTAATTTTTTATTTAGTTACGTTGTATTTAGTGGAATCGATCTTCTGGTACCTATTCAAGACAGCATCATCTATATTAAATTATACAACGTTGTCAGTTCATTAATCGGTTACAGCTATCGGTTGCATTTGGTTACCAACGCTGTGTAGATGGTTACAACGGTACCTATAACCGGTAAGCAGACGCCTTTGTTTTGTTGCAACACGGATGCACCCACACGTTCTGAGAACCTGAAGTACCTATTGTGGTTTCCATTTTAGTGGTTTCTTGGCTTGGAAGGCCTGCCAGGTGATCTTTCTATTCTAACGTCTTTTACTACGAAGATATGCAAGGAAGAAAGTCTCCAGCAAGAGTTGCTATTAAACTTAAATTAGTTTTCTCGATGGAATGAATGAATGAATACACTTTATTGCACAAAAATAGTGTGATACAGTGCGTACGAAACGATTAATACAATCTAGGCGGTCTTATCGCTAAAAGCGATATCTTCCAGACAACCTTTTGGTGAGTAGTGGTAGAAAAATATAGGTTGTGCACCGTGAAAGTGTCCTAGATGGGCCTGTTTTTTCGAAGTTTAATATTTTATTAATATTTATGGACGTGTAGCTGCACTCTGTAGAGAGAGGACTTCGGTATAAAAATAAAGTACGGTTCGAAGGATCATTATTTTTAGCTTAGAGGGGCTGGAACTAGATAGATCCTGTTCCTAGATAGATCCCTGGAACCTAGATAGATCCTGTAGCTACGTGCTACAGGATCTATGTAGGTTCCAGGGATATATATAGGTGTGGCACAGTGGCCAGGACACCGGACTCCCAAGCGGGTGGTCCGGGTTGGAAACCGTGAAGTGTACCAATGAGTTTTTCGTACTTTTCAAAGACTTACGTACATTTACCGACTGCTCTAACGGTGAAGGAAAACATCGTGAGGAAACCTGCACACTGAGATGACCAGTGTGTAAAATGGGGTAGGCACAAAATATCTTCAAGGGTCGAAGTGACGCTGGGTTATTCCCGGCCCCCTATCATAAGGTATATAGGTATTTTCAAGCCACATAGGATTAGTAATAATAATAAATAAATCCCCAGCGTCACGAACATAAACGCGTGTCTCTCATTAATTAGTATTATTATTACGCACTCGCACAAAACCAGCTGATCTCCGATCGGCACGAAATGGCGTTGCGACGTTGCCACTCCGTTCCCAGGCCGCGGAAAGTGACGCGTTGCCGCTCCGTGCACGCCACGCCACGAATACCTATTCGAATTTCAAACTTGTTTTTGGCAATGTGAATTGGTTGGGTTGGCGTAAATGAGAGGTATTGCTGTAAACAAGGTCTTTCGTCGCGTGAGGTTTGATTTACTAAAAAGGCGCTAAAGAAAAACTAAATACAGATACCTATACTACCTATGTAGGTATCTAAAAAAACTTAAATTATTCCGATCTAAAATATTATCGATCTCGCGATTTGAACAAAGTAAACATTTATTTCCGAAAATATGTACCCCCTTGCTACAGTCTGTCCTCTAGGTGCCGGCTAGCAGGGTTCTAGGACAGTGTGCAGATGAAGTAATAGAAGAAACATGGTAATAGTAGATATTATATTTATCAGGAACAGAACAACACAATAGTAGAAAATAGGTAGTAGTAGGAGAAAAATTTACAAAACGGACAAAGATACAGAGAGAATAAGTAAAAACAATGAAATTAATGGAATTTAGAAATGGAATGGGAATATGATTTCAATTTTGAAAATATAGATGAAGAAATGAAGATGCCAACACGATATGAGGTGAGATAAACGCTAACAATGAGGTTGAAATTGATGGCGAGGAGGTTGATATGGACGTTGAAGTCGACATCGTTACAACTTTACCAATATATAACCGATAATACTTATGTTGATTGAAGATGTTTCACCTACACAATTTTTAACATAACGGTCCCGGGCTCTCCGGCCAATTAAAAGTCAAAACAGGTTTGAGATTTGGTTCATTTTGATTTCGGTGCTTAATTGGCTGTCGGCTCGTTTCCCAAAAGGGCTGACATGATGTTCAAACATGAATGCATTTGTGCCAACACGGTTTTTATACCTACATTTTCTATTTTATGGTGGAGTGGCTAACACATGGGATACTTACTTTGTCTCTTCAATTTGGCGACGCACCTCGGCGTAGAACGCGCTATCGAAATTTTCCTGGGACTTCGTATATATACGAGTTCCAAACATCTATCCCGCCTGGTAGAACTCTTAGATTCAGTTCTTTTTTTAATATTTTTGTGACATGGATTTTAATTTAAAAAAATTTATTTAAATTACTTTTTTATAACGCTTATAATGTAGTTAACATTGACACTGAAAGAGTTTAATTATTATTTTTTGACATGTTTAATTTTTTGTTTTCAAACCTAATTTATGATTGTTTATGAATAAATGATATGATGATGATGAAGATCTTCCCTTTTCCCTTTCATACAACTGACATTACGTCATCCATGTCCTCACATAGCAAGAAATTCATCAATTCATCATTAATTTTTCTCATTCAAGAAATCGTAACAAAAACTTACTGCGTTCCACAGAGTTATAGCTTGATATATCTGTCTTCCACTGTAGGTACTTACTAGCTATTAGGTTACTTCATATTATAATACACTTTGCCTAAAACCTAACATAACATTACGGTAATTTCTTAAAAATTATGCGTTTGCGTTTCTTAAAAATTAAGAAATAGACAAATTGATGGGTAAATGTGAAAACAGAATTGGAATTCAATGAAAAATTAAATAGCTACATGCAATTAAAAGTCAGACGGTAGAAAGAAACGGCAATAGAGCATTATGACGTCACTGTGTAATAGCGCTATACAAGAAGATCCTGGCTACATATAAAAAAACTGTTTTGCTAACCGTAGGCTCATTAGAAAATACATATGTATGTTTTTATTTTATTTTTATTGTAGTATTCATTTTACTGTACCTTCCATTGTATATTTGCATACAGTGTTGTCGTTAAATACATTTATTTATTTAAAATGGAACAGAGCATATCTCCAGTACTAACTTAAATCATTAATATCTATGATGTTAGTTGAGATATCGAAAAACGAATTTTAGATCCTTCTTCAGGGTGTCCATGTAAGTTGATTGATGGAATATTATTTTTTTGTCAAATACAGAATTACTGTACAAGTGCAACTGTCCTACGAACTGCCTAAATTATTAACTAGGTACCTGGGTACTGCGCAGTCAGTGTTAACTGGACCTAAGTAAACAACTCTTTTTGTGTAATTAATAATAACAAGGGTTTTGCAAACAATTCAATGCTGCGCTGAATTTGTTTTGGCGTCGTTTGCCTTTGCACACCTTTCAATGCCCTCAAGTCAACCTCCAACTTTGTCAGCTGATAATGATAAGACAGCTGGCAGCCTTGACAGGATTATTAATGGCAGTCCCTGAGAGAAAACAATAGTTTTGGAAGCATTCGGGCGTTGCACTGACGAGTGACGCAGCGAGCGCCGGCGGGCGGCGGCGCTGCGGGTCGAGTCGGTCGACACATAATAAAAATAAATAATAATAGGACGTGCACGGAGCGGCAACGCGCGCCCGGGCGGCACGGAGCGGCAACGCGGCGATCGATGGCGCACACGGGGAGAATTCTCACAAAACTTGTATAATGTTATGCTCAGAATGCTCACACCACATCTCTAGGCCTGAGTAGGTTGTAACGATGTCGACTTCATCGTCCATATCAACCGCCTTGCCATCAATATCAACCTCATTGTTAGCGTTTATCTCACCTCATATCGTGTTGGCATCTTCATTTCCTTATCTATATTTTCAATATTGAAATCATATTCCCATTCCATTTCTAAATTCCATTATTCCATTAATTTCACTTTCTCTCTGTATTTTGTCCTGAACGGACGTTTCTCCGTTTTATTTTTGTCTCCTACTACTACCTATTTTCTACATTTACTTTTTTCTGTGTTGTTCTGTTCCTGATAAATATATCTACTATTACCAAGTTCTTCTATTACTTCATCTGCCCATTGTCCTAGAACCCTGCTAGCTGCTAGGGCAGACTGTAACAAGGGTAACCATCTGATCTACTAGTAGATGATCTACTCGTAAGTGGGGTTGAGGAGTGGACTCCGGATCAATTAATAGGTAGGTCATGCTCCAAAAAGTTCTCATGCAATTGGATTTCATGACCTGCTTAACCTTTTCACCGCCACGTTTTTAAAAGTCGTCACTCACGCGCCAAGTCTGTTTGTTACATTAAAATACGATTTTATTAACTTTTAATTAAGGTTGAATATTATTATATCTGGCGTTTGGGCAAATGTAGTGTGGGACGCCCCCTGCTAGATGGAGCGACGATCAGCGACTGGATGAGAAGAGCCGAAGATCGGGCTCAATGGCGCGCCCTGGGAGAGGCCTATGTCCAGCAGTGGACTAGAGTAGGCTGCTGATGAAGATTATTATATCTTATTATACTTTATTTTAATTTTATTTATTATATCCATTCCACCTCTTTTTCTGTATTCTTGATACGTGCCCTTTACCGTTTTCTCTCTATTTAATCATATATATTTTTCTGTTGTACATCTTAATTGGCCTTCCTCTCTTTTAATGTAAGTATATTGTTTAATGTGTTTGTGCTGTGATGTATCGTAATAAAATCAAATTAAAAAAAAATACTTATGATGGATATAAGTTGACGATCAACCTATAAAGTTAGTGCGGATTTATCCGACTTTGGCAGTGAAAAGTTTGAATGGATAATCAAATCAATAAAAGGTACAGATACTGATAAAAACACACAACACGCGCCGAACGAGCGGCAACTTCCTTATCGGTCCAACAGTCGCAGCGCGGTCGCCGCGCCGTACGTTACGCAGAAGTGACTCTGCGACGATAAATTAAAAAAAATGCCATCAAAAACTTGTATTGTGTTCGGTTGCCACAACACTACGACAAATAGACCAGATATCAATTATTTCACGCTACCGAAAGATCCCGAAAGGTAAAATTCACATTTGTACTTTGTTCATGTAAGTTATATAACAAAATACTTAGTTACCTGTGTTGTATCTTTGTCCTCTTGGACAGGTTTTGGCCAGCCATCGGTCATGGTCCAACAGAACACCAGCGCTGTAGGCATTCTTGTCTGCAGCAATAAGCTGAGTTGAGACCCCTTTTCACAACAACAGCAGACCATCAGACATGGTTTAGACATGTTTACCTTTGACTACATAATTATTTTATTATAATTATAACTGTTTCGGTCTTTGCTGTGTGTGAAATAAACGTATTACTTACTCACTTATTTACTTACCTCTTTTAGATATGCTGAAAGTTTCTTGCGCCGCTTCTTTCCTTTCAGCTGTAGCACCTTACGAAGCGGGGGTAGAGTTAAAAAATAACTTTTGCCATCAGGTTTTCAAAATTACCAAACAATATCTAATCGATACAATATTTTTAAAAAAATGTTCTTGAAAAAAAAAATCGAATAGCCACTGAAGTATTTATTCTGTGACAGAAGTCTGGACAATTTTCCGATAAAAAAATGTCACAGACTTCAGGTTCTATTGTCATGCATGTCCTTACGCTAGTAATATATCTTGGACCATTTGATTTTTTAGCAGACTTTTATTTATTTTTATTAAATAAGGAGAGCAGACGATTAAACGGGCCACCTGATGGTAAGTGGTCACCATCGTCCATAGATATCTCACCTCACTGTATTAATATTAGAGGCTACCCTTTTAACATTAATAGTTGTTTTTTTAGCAGTACCTAGTGTTCTTATAATAGGGGGACGGATTTAACCCAGCGACACTTCGACCCTCGAGGATCTTTTGTGCCTCCCCCATTTTACACACTTGTCATCGCAGTGTGCAGGTTTCCTCGCGATGTTTTCCTTCACCGTTAGAGCAGTCGGTAAATGTACGTAAGTTTTCGAAAAATACGAAAAACTCATTGGTACATGGCACTGCACGGTTTCGAACCCGGACCACCAGCATGGGAGTCCGGTGTCCTAGCCACTGTGCCACCGACGTTCTTAACTAGTTACAGAAACTATTTCTATTTTATTATTTACAGACGCTTTAAATGGCTGCAACTAATTTCTCGAGAGGATTTGATGGACAAAGTACCTCGCTACCACGTTGTTTGCGAAATGCATTTCGATCAGAACTGCATCGTAACAAATCCAAACCGTAAGACTTTAAAAAAAGATTCAATGCCGTCTCTGAATTTACCAGTTATTTATCGACGAAATATTGGAACGCAAGTCGAATATGAAACAGCTGATTCCACGACGCAAACTGATGAAACATCATTCAGTTATTCTCACGAACTTGGCGGAGACACTGCACTGTGTCCAGATCAAGCTTCACTTTACAGTTCATCGAGTACAAGGAAAAGAAAGCTCAAGAAAGTATCAGAAAGCAGGAAAAAACTAAACGTTGTTAATACAGATTCAAAGAAAGATACCTTTCATAGACTGTGTGATAGATTTTTGACTAAAGAGTTAGCGGAGTTGGTTAGAGCAAAAACATACGAGTAGCATTTTCAACCAAAACGTTCTAAGATTATCTATACCAGTAATTATTTTAAACAGTATAGGAAAAGCTTATATAAACTGTTATTCTATTTAATATAAATTACACAGGGATGTGGTTTATATAATAATATGGCAAAGAAACGGTCGCTTTGTGAAAATAAAAGATAAACACATTAAAATAAATTATAATCTGAAAACTAATTTTTTAATACCCTGTGCCCTTAATTTTACAATTATTCTGTAAGTTCAAAGGTTCTGTTATGATCAAAGACTCTAATTAATAATTTCTTCTTATTCTAAGTCGCATTCCTCATTGCTGAGGGTCGTGATCATTCTAAGGAATTAATCACATAGATCGACCCTCTTGGCAGATTTAATGGGGTGGTTTGCCATTGCCTTCCCTATTTCACATACTGGATACCTCAGTGTGCAGGTTTCCTCACGATGTCTTCCTTCACCGTTAGAGCAGTCGGTAAATGTACGTAAGTCCTTTGAGGACGTTATTAAAATGCTGTGAAGTTAACCGCGTGTCAATGTCTAGCAAAAAATTAGACAGGTCCAGCCAATAAAGTGCACAGGCTAGTTGGTTGGGGGGGGGGGGGGGGGGGGAGTGCACAGGCTATTTGGGGGTCTCTTTCAATATCTCTATGGTGACATAACCTCAAGCAATAAAAACAATAATTAAAACAATAACGTAACAGGAAAACTTTTCGGCAGTTTAGTACAAGTCTTCTTCTAAGTCGGTTTCCTCATTGGAGGGTCGTGATCACAGAACGACTCTCGTGACAGATTTAATGGGGTGGTTTGCTATTGCCGTCCCCATTTCTCAGACTGGTTATCTCAGGCTTCCTCACGATGTTTTCCTTCACCGTCAGAGCAGTCGGTAAATGTACGAAAGTCTTCGAAAAATAACCGAAAAACTCATTGGTACATGACATTGCATGGTTTCGAACTCGGACTTTCCGCATGCGAGTCGGTGCCATAGCCACTGTGCCACCGACGCTCTATCGTTGCAATAAATATGAGATACCTGTTACAAATCCCATTCCACTTAAGTCCGGTTTCTTATATCGTACACTCCACCACAGAATCTCATCAAGGCAAACGCAATTACAGCCAGCAATAACAAGTTTTTGTCGAAACTAAGTCTAGATGAACAAAAACGCTAACCAACCAGCCGTGGGTAGGCCGGCCCACGTGCTGTCCGTCATCCATCCATCATAGGCTCAAAGCCGAGCTTCGATGGATGGAGCCTTCATCATGGCGACAGTGACGTCGACAAATTTAAAAAAATACCTACACTTTATTTTACACAAATCGTCGGACTCCCATGCGGTAGGTTCGAGTTCGAAACCAGGCAACGTCATGTACCAATGAGTCTTTCGGTTCTTTTTCGAAGACTTACGTACATTTACCGACTGCTCTAACGGTGAAGGAAAACATCGTGAGGAAACCTGCACACTGAGATGACCAGTGTGTAAAATGTGGTAGGCTCAAAAGATACTTAAGGGTCGAAGTGCCGCTGGGTTATTCCCGGCCTCTTATCATAAGATAAGATATTACGATCGGTACACGTAGATTGTTTTATTAAATTATATCGTGCATTCGTTCGTCTGCTCTCCTTTACAAGGTTATAGGAAGATTGCCTGGAAGAGATAAGGCCGCCTAAATTGTACTTCACTAATTCCTTTTCTATCTTTTGTTTGTTGTTATCTATTTGTGGAATAAAGTGTATTTTACTTTACTTTTACAATAAAAAATCTTCGTCAGCGATGATTAAATCAGTTGACCCCTCAACATTTTTGAACAAGCCCAGGTTCAGACCGCCAGAGCGCGTCTATCTAGACCCTCCCATTTCCTGCTATCGTTCGTTGTCGTACCCTCTTTTATAGCGCAGTTTCCTTTTATTACGCCACTCCAATCTTCTACTAAAACGTAGGAGTGGCACCCTTCGCTTTTCTATTTTTACAAGTACGTCCTATATCCTATCTAATCTAGGTTAAGGATTAAAATTTTATGGCATTTGTGTCGGTTTTAGAGAGGACGCTAAAGATAAACTAAATGAAACTATGTGATTAATTACGGATTACTCACTGAAATGAGTGAGAGTCAAGTTAGGTGTGAGTGTGGTGTCTCCCCTCAAACCATGGATCACATGCTCTGCTGTCGCGCGTGTCCGACCACCTGCACGCGGGGGGACCTTTTCCACCAACCAGAGGGCTATCGATGTGGCTGCCTTCTGGTCGGGAAACATTTAGTTCGGATCATCAACTCGAAAGAAGAAGACTGAAATGCTGAAAGTCGGAGGACTTCCGACTAATCACGTATTTAAAATGTCTCTCCGCGAGTGTCGTGACAGTTTCATTAGGAAATAAAACTAAAGGGTGGAAACGTTAGATAGATAGATAGAAACACTTTATTGTACACAAAATCAGGAAAAGTAAAAACTACAGGAATAATAACACGATATGTACAAAGGCGGCCTTATCGCTTAAAGCGATCTCTTCCAGGCAACCTCTGAAGTTAATTGGACATTAAAGAGATTAGCGACAGTGTAGTGTGAGGATATGAAAATGGTAAGATAAAATGAAAACGTTAAGTCCAGACCATTATTACGTTAATTTATAAGATATTGCAAAATTTTAAACTGATATAGAATCTGCGTCGTTTAATGGAGAAATGACAAAAAATAATAATTAACGCCATGTGTTCAGAATTTGTACTTTTGCTGCTCACATACATTTCGTAGTGGTGGTAGTGGTAGATCCTAAAAGTAGTGGTAGATCCTAAAGGTAGTGTTAGATCCTAAAGTGAAGGATCGCCTGGGGTGGTGCCACCCTTTTATCTATTTCTGCCGTGAAGCAGAAATGCTTGCATTTCTGTGTTTCGGTATGAAGGGTAAGAGAGCCAGCGTAATTACCGGCACATGAGGGAATCCATCTTAGTCCTCAAGGTTAGCGGCGCATCAAAAACCCTCTAATATTAATACAGTGAAGTGAGATGTCTATGGGCGACGGTGACCACTTACCATCTGGTGGCCCGTTTGCTCGTCTGCTCTCCTTATTTAATAAATAAATAAATAATAATTTCGATTTCTTAATGTTCGATTTCATTTCTTGCTCAATTTAATCGCCAGTGGCCACCTACCAAGTAGTGGTCATTGGGTCATTGCGTGTTCGGTCGATCCCTCACTCGCCGTACACTTCATTGTATCATGCCTACTTTTGGCAAGGAAAGTGGACATAAATTATGCCTTCTGTTATTTCAGAAGTATATTGCCACAGTGGTCAGCCTGACTGGCCCGCAATGCGCCATCGATGTACTACAGTTCGATCCCCGTGAACTCAAAAGTCGGAGCGTCGGTGTCCTACAGGGGAGTACTGGCCATGATGCACCGAGCGGGTTGTGCAAGGGGAGGCCTGTGCTCCAACAGTGGGGACATTATTTTTGCTGATAATGATGACTTACAAGTGTATCGTATCATTGACCAAAAACGTTGCTGGTTACTTTTAGTGGTGATAATGATAATATTCAATGTGATAAAGGCAAAAAGTGGCACAATGTTTTTTTGACGATTGTACCAGCAGGTATATACAATGGACGACGCACCAAGCTACCTGAAGTGATTTGCCATGGCGGGTACATCGAAATCAAATGTACATCTAAAATGATTTTTATGTGTAGGTACATACAATCCACAGTAACAGACAGTAACATGTAAATACTTTTGAGTTCATCATCATCATCATCAGCCTATTAATGTCCCCACTGTTGGGGCACAGGCCTCCCCTTGTACAAGGGGGGTACGGGCCATAATCCACCGAGCGGGCCCAGTGCTGATTGGTGGATTTCACACGCCTTTGGATTTTTTTTATTTCCTCAGACATGCAGGTTTCCTCACGATGTTTTTCTTCACCGTTAGAGCAGTCGGTAAATGTACATACGTCTTAGAAAAAATCCGGAAAACTCAGTGGTACATGACATTGCATGGTTTCGAACCCGGACCTACCGCATGGGAGTCCGGCGTCCTAGCCACTAGGCCACCGACGCTCACAGTGTCCACCGAGCGGGCCTAGTGCTGATTGGTAGATTTCACACGGAAACTTTAAATTTCGTCAGACATGCAGGTTTCCTTCACCGTTAGAGCAGTCGGTAAATGTACGTAAAAACTCATTGGTACATGACACCGCATGGTTTCGAACCCGGACCTCTTCACCGTCAGAGCAGTCGGTAATTGTACGTATGTCTTTCGAAAAACCGAGTAACTCTTTGGTACATGACATTGCCTGGTTTCGAACTCGGACCTCCCGCACGGGAGTCCGGCATCCTAGCCACTAGACCACCGACGCTCCTGACTTATAAGTAGGTCCTTCCATTCACTCAAAAATACGCGCGTTATTTAACCTTTGAATTTTTGCTTGGTATTATTACTTCATAATCCATTCTTAGAACGTACGCCGCGCCGAGTTTTTGTGAGGGTATTATTCGAGACGGTGACTCGACTTGTTGTCGAACGATACAATATACAATACACGTGGAGAGTCTACGGCTCAAGGCTGATGAAACTCTGCTTTATTAATGGTTTTCATGTAGTACAATACGACCTCTACTACATATGAAATCCCTAGCTGCATTTGATTTCTATAGCGACGAGTACGCGGGAACCTAGCGGTTTCATTTCATTTTATCTATTTAAAATACATTACAATAACATACAGCACTGAGCCGATTCGAAATTGTAGAACGTAAATCAATAGTCTACAGTAAAAGACTAGTAAAATTACGCAAGTGAAATAAGAAATGCTCTCAAAAAGCACTTTAGTCACCTTGCTGACACTTTGAGCTGAATTATTGTTATTTGTATGTAAGTATTAAATTAGTGTACATATTTTTTTTTTATTTTAAAAATCTAATTATTAAGCAGGTGCGTGGATAGCTTAATTTTATTGGAAAACCAACAGCACTGTAGGCATTATGTAAACCAAACTAACAATAAAAGGCCAATTACAGGTCTTCACTAATTGAAATACATACACACACACACACACACACACACACACACACACACACACATACACACAAGCTCGCGCACACACACACACAGATTATGAAATAATAAAAAACATTAGACGTCTCACAGCGACACAACCTGTTCAATAGAACAGGTTAAAATCTAGGACCATAAATAATTTATTAAAATTAACTTACTTGAGGACATCCTCAACCCGTCTTTTAAAAACTACTGGCTTAAGATCGAATAAGTCTAACGATGGCTTATTGGTTTATTGATTACCTACAGGAATATGATACTTTGCGTGTTAAAATACGTGACGCTAAAATTCACGAAACTCGCTCTCTAGTCCTGTTATAGACTATTTATACCACCGTATCCGTATCAAAAGATTTCGTAGTAGGAGCCCCTGATAAATCTGTTTACTACGAACGCTCTTTTAATTTGTTTTACAAGCTGCAGGTTCGTCGAGGTCGTTTATTTTCATTATATTGTACTAATCTGGAGAAGAACATAAATAGATTTTTTCTGTCGCTTGTTTACTACGTAATGCCTGTAGGAGGACTAGTTATTTGTGAAAAACTTATTATAAATGTTAAGATTATTATTTATTGAAAAAGTATTACAATTCTGTAACAAGATGTCCCAAATCAAAATTGTAGTCAACATTCATAATACAATAGTAGTTTTTATGTTTTTAGTAAAAAAATATTAAAAAATTCAGACAGTATCTTTTACATTTTCTCAGATTCCCCTGGCTCCCACACTAGGATACCCTGTGTTGTGTAAATATAAATGTTATAATAATGTATATATAACATTATTAAAATATGTGAAGCCTGATTCCTTTAAATGTCAAACTATAAAAATTACAAAAAATATAATCAGCAGCCTACTCTAGTCCACTGCTGGACATAGGCCTCTCCCAGGGCGCGCCATTGAGCCCGATCTTCGGCGCAGATCTTGCGCAGATCGTCGTTTGCCCAAACGCGGTCTCCACTCCAGAACTCGTCTCCCCCAGCGGTTGTCGGTTCTGCGACAGACGTGACCGGCCCACTGCCACTTCAGCTTGCTAATCTTATGAGTTATGTCGATGACTTTTGTTCCATGCCGGATCTCCTCATTTCGGATTCGATCCAGCAGAGATACTCCGAGCATAGCTCTTTCCATAGCACGCTGAGCGACTTTACAAAAAATATAAAAACTATTACAATTAACCACTGTCATAAATACACGGTCACCACAAAACTAATTTAATACATGTTTGACAAACGTCGGATTGCTGCTTCTGTGACTTTGGTCAGTGTGCTGGTGAACATAGAATGGGATGCCCCCTCTCCCAAGATGCAATGTTTCTGCTCTTGCCTTGAGTAGCCTGGGTAATACAATTCATCCCAAGTCCGATTTCAGTAAATGACGCCTCTCCTCAAAATATCATGTCCGTATACGTCTTCTCAAAAGCGAATATTGCAGTATTAATTTGGAAGGAATAGCTGTAATAAACTCTCTCAAGATTGAGTCATGAGTCATGACTAGCGATCGGAGTAGGTAGGGCTGTTTTTGGTACTTGCAAGCTGTGGTCATGATATGGATACGGCTTTCTTATAAACCATGTTTGGATAATCCCGGGATTTCCGGAATTGAAAAAATCGCTGTAGATAGAGCTACTTTTGGTAATTCTAACCTGCGATCATCATACTATGCACACGCCATTAAAAAAAATTAAAAAATCCCGGGATTTTCAGAATTTAAAAGAAGACTAGAAGACCACTAAAGAAACCCGGATTTAGACATACTTGAAAGAAATGAAATAGACGACGAAATTCTATTGAATTATAAATTCGCTTCACTCTGACGTCTACAGATGTCCATACTAACCTAGCACTAATCTAGCTTTTGAGGTCTTTGACCCCAAACAGCCCTACCTACACCGATCAGTGGTCATGACAGTGTGAACACATAAAACGAACTATAAGCGGTGAATTTTTAAATCTTTGGTCTTGACATTACGTCTTTAGACAATTCTAAAACCGAAACAAATTACGCCATATATCCTGTCAATCCAGTTCTAGAACAAAAGATTCTAATTCCTTTCAGAACCTATCGGTTATTAGTGATGTGGAAAGTCTTAAGATAGATACTTGTTATCACTTGTTCTGCATACTGTTCAATAGATTAGAAATGACCCTGTCACTGTCACTTCGATTACGGGTGATGGTAAACGCTTGTGGCAAGTGACAACATTGAATTCATAACTGTGGTTTCGATTTTACTGTGAGATAAATTAGTGACATTTCAGTAGCTAAAAGAGTTAGTTTCAGTTTAGTAGATCCTTGAAGTTTTTAAATCAAGATTGGTGTCAAAAATTCTTCTCTTAAATCCTAGTTAAACATAGCTAGATTATTTCAAGATGATGGCCTCAATTTCGGCTGGTAAATCTAAAGCTGAACCTAAATGAAACTGACTCGTATATTATGTACTAGATTGTGTATCTACTACTTACATACGTACATTTACCGACTGCTCTAACGATGAAGGAAAACATCGTGAGGAAACCTGCACGCTAAGATGACCAGTGTGTAAAATGGGGTAGGCGCAAAAGATCTTCAAGTGCCGCTAGAGTTATTCCCGGCCCCCTGTCATAAGATAAGATGAGATACTTACTTAATAAAACACAAATAGAAGGGTTTTAAAATGAAAAATCTCATAAAGGAAACCGAAAACTGAATGTTAAATTAGAAAATTGGAGCGGACGTGCACGTAGTCAGCCTTGAATCACTCGGCGAATACCAAATCTATATGCGATGTACAATCGTGAAGGCTTACAGACACGTCCGACTTAAGTATATGAAATTGATACAAATAATCAATTTTCTGCATAATTTAGAATACTGAAAGGCAGGTGGTATGCTTACCTCACCATATTGAAATGTTATCAGGGGAAAAATACGTTGTGGGAAAAGAGTGCTGATAGACCGCTCTCACGCAACGTTATGTGCTGATAATGACTCACCGACACAAAGCGAACTGCATTTGAGTTGAGCTCATTAAGTTCTATGATCATTGTCTGCATCTGCAGTGCCTTTGTCGGTGGCCTCAAAATGTCCTTTTTGAAACAACACTGTTGACCATCTGTTCCTTTTAAAGCATCTGTTGCAAATGCAACTTCCTAAAACGCCTGGAGCACGCTTTTCACCTGTACTTTCATCGAATGGCTTAAATATACGTCGCTCCTGTTTCACCTGCTTGAGGTTTATACATGAGGGTGTCTTGTAGACAGAACCCCATGGTTCCCCAAGGTCTCGCCCCTTTATGAATATACACATATTTGGATAAAGGGGCGAGACCTCGGTTAGACTTTGGAGTCCTCTACGTCCCTGCGACCGCTTGGCACAGGTATATTTCTGGGACAGGTATGTGACTAGCATAAAGGAAGGAACCCGCGAGGGATACTTTTTCTTCATTCAAGATGGCTAGGTACTTATACTTTGTCTTTCTACTTTCTAATTATAACATGTACCTAGTCCTTTTTGAGTAACTTTTATTTATTATCTTTCTTTTATGCTACCGTATTAGAAACACTGAATTTTATCAATGACGTAGCGTGGAATAATTTATAGCTAAAATATTCCTCTAATTAACAACAAAATGTAATAAAACGTAACGATTTTAAATACATAATCACCTCGATATCGGTTCAACGGCTCGCTGACTTTGACGAGGCGTTTGATTGCCTCGACCTTTTATAATTAGCCTTTCCTGGAATTTAAATCAGCTATTTTTTTCATACATTTGACGTCTTGTTATTATAACTAAAGTTACTTTAACGACATTGGGTTCCGTTGTGTCCTACATTCGTATGATATCAATTTTACCTAGTACCGGTTTTATATGGATGTTTGTCTCGGGTCTCTGTTAGTTCAGTTGCCGGTGCCTCTGTTATCTATGTAAGGGTTTCGAGTCGTGTTTGTTTTATACAACGTTGCAGGTGTTTATTGCGACTTCAGTGTCTTGGATAGCACGCCAATTGAAATTCGAAATAGTGTGGTGCCTTGTAGTATGTAACGTTAGTGTTTATTTATACTTTACTTGTGTTTCTCCAGCCTTAGTCTAATATTGTGGCCGATTTGGTGCATTCGCAGTTTGCACACCTGCGCTCGGTCGGACACTGCAGTTTCTAGAATCATCCACCATTTGTACGGAACCTGTTTTAGCGATAATACTGCAGGTGTTCGTTACATACAATATTGCTACAATCTGCCCTCTAGGTGCCGGCTAGCAGGGTAGAAGTGTGCAGATGAAGTAATAGAAGAACTTGATAATAGTAGATATTATACTTATCAGGAACAGAACAACACAGAAAATAGTAAATGTAGAAAATAGGTAGTAGTAGGAGACAAAATAAAACGGAGAAACGTCCGTTCAGGACAAAATACAGAACAGAGAAAGTGAAGACAATGAAATTAATGGAATAATGGAATTTAGAAATGGAATGGGAATATGGTTTGAATTTTGAAAATATAGATGAAGAAATTAAGACGCCAAACACGATATGAGGTGAGATAGACGCTAACGATGAGGTTGAAATTGATGGCAAGGAGGTTGATATGGACGATGAAGTCGACATCGTTACAATATCGCTGTATACTGCATCTATAGATACACGGGTACCTACATAACTTTGTAATCGGAAGGGTCAGGTCGCCCCGCTCGCCCCGCACGCCCCGCTCTATCGATCGCACGCAACGTTGCCGCTCAGCTACTTTCCCCGCGCGTTGCCAGCTCGCCGCTTTATTTAGATAGATCGTAACAAGAGTGCAGACTCAGACGTTATTATTATGACTTGTTGCCGTTCTCGGTACATCGGTGTCAGTCGTCGGGTCGCTGGTTCTTGTAAGTGCAGCCGTTGTAACTTGTAAGTGGAGTAGGTCTGTGGCCCGGTACGACTGTTGTTTTGTTACCGTCTCATGATAACTGATTATCGTATAGAGGCACTTCGGTAGTGGTAGATCCTAAAGTGAAGGATCGCCTGGGGTGGTACCACCCACTTATGTATTTCTGCCGTGAAGCAGAAATGTTTGAATTTCTGTGTTTCGGTTTGAAGGGTAAGAGAGCCAGCGTATATTTCCGGCACATGAGGCAGTCCATCTTAGTCCTCAAGGTTAGCAGCGCATCAAAAACCCTCTAACAATAATACAGTGAGGTGATATGTCTATGGGCGACGGTGACCACTTACCATCAGGTGGCTCGTTTTCTCGTCTGCTCTCCTTATTTAATAAAAAAGGCACCTGGGTACCTTGTGCTGTCTCAGTGTCCAGGAAGAAAACAGCTGAATTTTTTAGAAATTAAAACACTTTTAATTAAGTGTGTACATTACATACTAGGTACGTAATAACAAAACGGGGCATTTTTCCGAGCACAAGTACACCTTATCTTATGATAATAACCCCAACGGCACTTCGGCCCTTGAGGATCTTTTGTGCCAACCTCATTTTACATACTGGTCATCACAGTGTGCAGGTTTTCTCACGATTCCTTCACCGTTAGAGCAGTCGATAAATGTACGTAAGTCTTCGAAAAATACGAAAAACTCATTGGCACGGTTTCGAACCCGGACCACCAGCATGGGAGTCCGGTGTCCTAGCCATTGTGCCACCGATGCTCTTTCCGCGCACAAAGTTAGAACTCCAAAAGACAATTAATTTTAACATTAGAACGTAATGGTCCATGAACAAAAACTAATTTCTTTTAAAGCTGGTACGTTTCCGAATACAATATTTTATATCTATAATCACTGTCAATTTTACCTAGGTTCTTCAGGATTTTACCTAGGTTCTTCAGGATTTTACCTAGGTTCTTCAGGATTTTTAATCACTGTAACTAACTATTTAGAGACCGGTCTTGGAGATGTCTCGAACAAACTGTTCTCAATATTAAGAAACGAAATTTTATATTCCTTATCGGATAGTCAATATGAACGTTTGCATAAAATTACTTTTTTCAGAAAATTTATAGATATACTTATACTCATACCATAAAGAAAAATAAAAAAAAAATAAAGAAAAAATAAGAAAGAAAAAAAAGAAAAAAACAAGAATAAAGAAATTATTAAAAAAAAATATTCTTTGAAATTATTCTTTATATATAAAGAATCACTACGTAAATATTAACTTTAGACGCTTTCCTCATCTTGACAATCTCCTTCATCACTATCAGGCTCATACAGCGGATCTTTATACGCTTTTAATTCCTTCTTCACCCGCTTCAACTGAAATTCCAGCATCCTCCTCTTCCTCTCCGATTCCTTTAAACCGTAAAAGAGGTTTCTCTTACTCGCACTAGAGGTTACCATCTCTGTTTGAGTGGATTTCTCTATCAAAATCGTCATTTGCGTGAACAGTTCGTCTATTTTTTATATTGATCATGGATGACCAGTCAGATTCTGTCGTTTGTGCTGGTGTTTCGACGTATTTGGAATTGGAAAGCTGCTGCTTGAAATTGGACGTGCCGGGGAGTTTGACCAATTCTTTGGATGTGGTGGGTTCTTTGAAGTCTTTCGCAGGGTCTTCAGGACCTATCGCAAAATCTTTAGACGAACTGGGGTCTTTGTCAAAGAAATTAAAACTGTTTAGGAATTTAACCAATTTTTTAAACATGCTGCTGTCTTTGAGAGCTTTCGGAGAGTCTTCAGGGTCTTTTGCATAGTCTTTTGATGTACTAAGGTCTTCAGACGTGCTGATACCTGGTGGGTACGGTATTAGACAGCAGGTGGCATACGTACGTCAAGATGGCCTCATCAAAGTGCTCTGAGCATACCACCTGGTGTAGACTCGCGGTTGGAGTCAGCATGGTCTGCCTATTAGGTTAATCCATTCTACGTGCCTGAAGAAGGGAAATAAGGTAAATAATTGTTTTTTATTAGGTAGTTAAGGGTTGTTTCATAGGAGCATATCGAAGTGAGAGGTTTGTATTGCCATAAGTTTGCTTACCTATCGCGTGACCTTCATGCGAGCGATAATGAGCGGATATAACTCACTGTCGACCTCACTTTTAAGCTTTCTTTTCTTTTTGTGTTAAGAGTGAGGGTAACGTTTCGTTTAACGATGTTTTTTTAATGGAAAGCAGAGAGTGACACATCAAAATCGGTATCATTAAATACGATTTATCCCTACACCCGTCTGTGGCACAATAACTCCGTACTGTGCTCCGTGGCATCGCTATAATTCATACAACAAAATATGTACACCAAAAAAGTTCCTACGCTTGCGTGCGAGCGCGCGCGTTTGTTGCAACCAAATCTCTAGTGGCTTAAACCAGTCAAGCGTAATTTCAAAATGGATTAATAACTGAAAAAAAGATAATAATCATTTTGCACCAAAAAGGCTTCGTATGGCAACAAGAAAAATAGAATTTTCATATGTCAAATGTCTAGTAAAGTTCTTTACAAACATAGGGTGCCACCACAGAGGTACCAATATAATGGAACCAATTTTTAAAAAAATGCGATTTTGAATTCAAGTTCGCATTTTTAACGGAATACTGCTATTCACTTAAGTCCCATTCATTCACTCACACTCTCCCAATCGTTATCACATTCTTAGGAGGTCGGATTTGTCATCCTTCGCGATTGCAAATCCTTATAGATTTGGTAATCGTTGAGAAAGGCGAATCCGAGGGCGAGTGGCGGGTCCTTCTTCCCCAAATAATTATAATAATTTCCAATAGTAAATCTGGCTGAACTGTGCGGATGGACTACGTGCAAAAATAAACGGTATCTTCCTCGTTGTCAAACTGACTTGACCACGAGGAACACGGTGTTGGTTAGGTTAAATTGTGAGATTCAGTTGACTCGTATAGGGTACAACAGTGATAGAAAATAATTTCAGTCAGATAATATTAATAATACAAGTTAAATGTATTAAATTCGTATTTATTGGAATGGTAACATAAAACGTAACAAATTTCTACAAATCAAAATCACCAGTTTCCGGATTAAGTTTAACTTTTTTCTGTCCATTGCTCCTAATATTCTTAATCAAGCAAATCACTTCACTGCGGAACTCTAACTTCTGGTCGATATTGAAATCTCTAACCGCTGGCAGAAGCGAATCGAAAAACGACCTATCTTCATCTTCAACAGAATAACTGCATGTAGGGTCTGGTAATTGAGTATCGACGTATTCTATGATGTCTTCTTTCTTTACTCGTTTTCTTTTTGAATTGTCTAAAGTGGAGTCTTCATCGCTTTGCCAGGAGTCCGTTAATATCTGCTTGGTTCCGAAGCCAAATTTCCTGAGCCTAGAGTCTTCGTCGCTCCAATGGTTGTGGTCTCCATCACAGTCTGTTTGCAGTTTGTATATGTGGCTGAGGAAGGCTAGATGCTTGGCGTACAGATAGCCTTTCTTGCCGTCTTTTCGCTTCTGGTTGCGGACGTAGGAGTCTCGAATGTTACGCCATTTGCCGTGCAGCTTTCTGTCTGAGGACAAACATGTTGAATAAAGTGGCGCAAAAAGGAATCCAAATAATTTTTAGGCATCTAACCTAACCTGGGTGTATATTTTGACCAGTTCTTGCGAAACCCTGTCTACCTACGTATCTGCTTGTTTTAACGAATATCAGCTTGTTTTTGATGGTAGTGTTTGGTTTGTCTACTTGAGTCTATACGAATTTACCTTCACCTGTAATGTAATTTCTGGATGCTATCTAGCCAATTTCTTGAGTAATAAGTGAACAATCAAGAACCTTGCTATATATAGGACTGGACTGAGAGTTTGTCCATGTCAGACATTGTCAGAGGAATGGTTCGTGATTGTCTCCCGAAATTCACAACCGAATGGAACTCAACAAACATTTCTTAAATCGACCTTCCCTCATTCATGACACTCCCCCAAATCTTCGTTAATAGAAAACAACCTCCTACACGACCCTCTCAAAATCAACAGTAACTGTAATCCTCCCACGAAATGTCGAACTAGAACCGCAAACGGCTAGGTCACTGCTTTAGCTTAGCTACTCAGTATTAATAGATAATAATATGAGGTACGAAGACTTTGAGGTGAGAAACCAGCCTTTGTAGGGTCCTTACAAAGTATTCAAAGCGATGTGACGGATCTGCCGTGTTCACGCCACCTCATTCTCCTCCATTTATGTCCAGTTTCCTTATTGGTTCTTAGATTATCCTCCAACTGTTCAGGCTTCCTTATTTGTGCATCCCCAAACTGTTCAGCTAATCTATACTTACAAACATCAACTTTCTCCAACTCGGTCATGTCATCGAAATCTGCAATGAAAACCCTGGCTATCTCCGCCCATGCGGCCTGCTTTTTGCTCTTATGCCTGTTGTCTTCACTCTTCAAGTCCCATATCTCTGGATACTTCTTCACTTCACTTATAAACGACTCCACATCCAATGTGTAAGTCATTTTACGAGGGAACTGAAACTGTGATTTGAAAATGTTCTCCGATGTTTTTGTTGGCAATATCGATCGATTGCGTTTTCGCTGCGTGCCATACGCGACCGCCTGGCGTGGTTTGAACGGGTGGAGTGACGCAGCGTGGTCGGAGCGAGATCGCAGCGATCGGCTGCGGTTTGTCGGCGGTTTGGCAACGTCGCGTCCGTGCACTCGTCAGCTTGTAAATAGCACTTTTTGCATTGCGTTTTCGATATTTTGTTCCCTAAAAGTTAAAAAAAAAACTGGAAGAGGCACATGCTGTGCTCGCAAACTTTATGTATGAAAATATCTTGCAAAAATATGGGATATTCAAGGCCAGAGTGAATAGGCATTTACTGGACCCACATGCTCCATCGTCGACCTCATCGTCGCTTACCATCAGGCGAGATCGAGGTCAAATGCGGGTTTAGTAGTCAATAAAAATAAAAAAAATAAAAAATTACTAACCGAGGAGATTAGTCATTTTTGCCTTGACCTCCTTCCTCATCTTTCCTGATAATTTTAAATTATGTCTTTCGCCGATACATCCGCTACAATTCACTACATGCATTTACTCATTTACCAATATTTTACTCAAAACAGAGTTCAGAGACCTCCAGAGTCTTCACTGTTTCAGAGCAAACAAGGATTAGTGAGAGATATTCCACAAAATTGGTGCCGCCTAACCTGCTGCGAACCTAAATTACGCCGTACGTGTGTGTGTCTACGACACATACCTATGACCGTACCAAAGAATATAAAAGTTACTTTTTTTTAATTTAATATTTTTTTTGTTATTATTTATTTAGCTTACCATCAGGCGAGATCGAGGTCAAATGCGGGTTTAGAAGTAAATAAAAAAATAATAAAATTTTTTTTTTACTAAGTACGCGTTCTCCAGAAACCGCTGTTTGAATTGTATATCGTCGTTCGCAGAGGCGGCCAGTGCGTCAGGCGACCCAAAAGTGTGACACTCGTTGCCCAAACATGCTCCCATACTTCACGAGTTATAATATAAGATATTTTCATATCAAAAACCACCACAACTACCTATTTTTACTGATTTTATTACATGCACAAACATCAAAATATTGATTTCATGATCATGATGAAAAATTGAAAAATGACTTCTCTGTTTTGTTATTTTTCTTTAAATAAATGAAGTGTGCCAGTGCCATTATATTATGGTTTTATTCCAACTCTGTAACATAGCAAAAACAGAGCAGTAAGTTGACTTACATGTTTTACCTACCGCTTGCTCGTGTGCGTGCTCGCAACGCACAGTTACATTGAATCTCACATGTTCTCAAGACGCGGCAGTTCGGGCTGTCCCGCGATTCACTGTAGACGCGTTTACCGCGTACGTATTATACTCATTTATTTGCGAACTATACTTAAAAACATACTTCTTTCTTCTTTTTCACGATGTAAAATGTCATCATCGCCAACGAACAATCGTCGTCGAAACTGCTCAGTTTTTGGTTGCTTGATTAGCAGCGTATCAAATTCTGAGGCATCATTCTTTACGTTACCTGTTGACACTGAAAGGTAAGTATATATTTGATTTGTTATGTAACCTGCTTAGCTATCGAAAGATCATCGAATTCAGAGCTAGAGGCAAAGTTTGGAATTATAAAAGTCATTACCTCGAGGGCGAAGTTCCGATTTCTGTGGTAACCCTACTTCTAGATATTTCAACACACTCTTGTGACTCTTATTGTACCGCTTTTAGGTTCATAATAATCGTAATGCAGGTTATAAAACACGCGTGCTTTTTAGACATAAAAACTTTTTGGTGAGATTTAAAAAAAATGAAGTAAAATTCAGCTCGGGATTACTCGGGATGCAATCCAGCCTCGAGCTGTGCCTCGAGTGTAATGACTAATGACCAACTTAGCTTATTTGTAGGTATCATAATGTACTATTATAGATCATTCACACTTCATTTAACTTTTACAGGTCTAAACTAAAGTTACTGTGATGGATGATCTTATCTTATGATAGGGGCCCGGGAATAACCCCAGCGGCACTTCGACCCTTAAGGATCTTTCGTGCCCATTTTACACACTAGTCATCTCAGTGTGCACGTTTCCTCGCGATGTTTTCCTTCACCGTTGAGCAGTCGGTAAATGTACGTAAGTCTTCGAAAAATACGAAAAACTCATTGGTACATGGCACTGCACGGTTTTGAACCGTGTCCCGCATGGGACTCCGGTGTCCTAGCCACTGTGCCACCGACGCTCATGTGATGGATGATAGTGTTATTGTTGTAGATATCTCTTAGATAAACGTAGTCCTTTATATTTAAATATTTTACTTTCATTTCATAGTTACTAATCAACCAGAATCCGATCAATTTACAAAAACTAATGTTATTTACAGGCGTTTACAATGGCTGCGGCTCATCGACCGTGAAGATTTAACGCACAGACAACCAAATAATTACTTTGTCTGTGAAAAACATTTCGACGAGCGGGATCTTATGGTTACACCAAACCGTATGCTGTTGAAGAAGAACTCTCTGCCCACTTTGCATTTACCAGACTCGCGAAAAAAAGATGAGGAGGTACAAGTTCAACCAGCGACGGCCCATGCCTCGACCCAGACGGAAAAGATGATTGTATCAGACAACATCACTCAAACGCCAGTTTTTCTGCTGACTCCACGTAAAAGGAAACGTAAATCTGCTCCTTCGGGACCTAATAAACGGGTGCAAAAGCAGGAAGAATTGAATCAAGATGCATTTCATAAGTTATGTGAACGTTTTTTGCCTGAAGATGTAGTTCGACTTGTGAAAGCTAAAACTGTATTAAATAATACCGAAGATAGTGACGAAGACTACTGATTATTTTTGCTTTGGATTCAGTATTTTTGCTGGAACTTATTAATTCCGCCAGTGCCTTCTAAAACTACTGTATTTATCTTCTCAACTTATGATAGGGGACCGGGAATAACCCAGCGACACTTCGACCCTTGAGGATCTTTTGTGCCTACCCCATTTAACACACAACCAGTGTGTTATTATCAGTGATCGGAGTAGTAGAGCTGTTTTTGGTACTTGCCACATACGGTCATTATATGGATAAGTATGCCCAATAATCCCGGGATTTCCGGGATTGAATAAATATATTATTTAGATTTTAAACGTTATATTTGTTTTGATACACATTTAAGATTGGTGGCGAAAAATTCATGGCGCTAGTGTACCTATGGTAGTGTTTTAACTTCTTCGTAAGTTCATAATTTTTTAAAAATCGTAATCCGCCGAGTAAGGGCGAGGTTTATAAAAGTAATTTACAACATTTGCTCGATAACTTAAAACGGGATCCCGAAATCATATCCATATTAATATAACCTTTGAGGACATTGACCCGAAATAGCTCTACCTACTCTGATCACAGGTTATTATGTACTACTTTAGCTGTTTGTTTTCCTTAATAAAAAATAATTAAAAACCTGCTAAGGGTGCTATGTAATTCCATAGAATGATCCTCATCAATGAGGAATACGACTGAAGAAGACTGACGACTGAAGACTGATTATTAATTGTTGTCTTATCTAAACAAACTCAGAAACACTATCCACTAATCAGCTACCGTAATGGCCGTGTTGCTGTATATCGGTTTGAAGTAGAGCCAGTGTAATTATCGGCACATAAGACACTCCATCAAATCCTCACGGTTAGCAGAACATAGAAATCCCTCTAATAACATTATCTTATCTTATGATAGAGGGCCGGGAACAATCCCAGCGGCACTTCGACCCTTGAGGATCTTTTGCCTGCCCCATTTTACACACTGATCATCTCAGTGTGCAGGTTTCCTCACGATGTTGTCCTTCACCGTTATAGCAGTCGGTAAATGTACGTAAGTCTTCAAAAATACGAAAAACTCATTGGTACATGGGTAGTACATGGGTACTGCATGGTTTCAAACCCAGACCTCCTACTAGGTGTCCTAGTCAGTAGGCCATCGACGCTCTTAAAATTACTGTACCTAACATTTTAATTTCTTTCTCCCAAGTCATTGGTGAACATGGTTGATTAATTGTATTGTTTTGTTAGTAAATAGGTAGGTAACCAATTTTTTTTATTATTTATTACAAAATCCACAGCACTTAAAATTAAAAACAAAAAGTCCATTAAAAAAAAACATACTGCCAATTAAAGATTTTCTATTTTAAAACAACGCCTATAGGGAGAAATAAGTTTTGGTGTGTGTGTATATGGATGTGTTTATTGGAAATGTGTGTGAGCGTGTTTGTGTAGAAGAGAGTGTGAAGGTGAAAGGGGTGTGTATATTTGTATGTAATAAATTATAATAAATTATCGATAATAAATGTAAGGAATTTTTATTTTTACCTCGCAACACTTTCTATTTAATCGCCTTCCCTATTTCACACACTGGTTATCTCTGTGTGGGTTTCCACGTGATGTTTTCCTTCACCATTAGAGCAGTTGGTATTCTACATAAATCCGAAAAAGCGTAAAATTGTACATGAAATAAGGATATCGGAGAGGAGGTATTATCCCAAATCCCCACACCCCGGAAAGTCCTAGAAATCCAGACCTATGCCCAGCCCGTCACGTGCAAATGGCCTGGGAAATTATTGCATAACTTTTTAATTTAGGAACCCTGCCAATTTCCTTAGACTGGAACTTTCGTAGTTTTCTGCCCGTAGAGACCATAGCCAAATAAGTTTGGAAATTATTTATACCAAAAAAAAGGACGTTATCCTAGGTAGGTACCATCCGCCCGGAAAAGTAACTGATCACTTTTGAACTCATAAAGATCATTATTGATCGAAAAATTAACCCTGGGGCCCGATTCTACTAATACAATAATATCAATAAAACATGTAAAAATTTATTGTGGGAAATAAATTATTTTGTATTTGTATTTTGTAATATAAACGTCAGCTACTTGACGTTTTTCGTATGCCTCTAGTCATGATCATGATTCTAGTTGGCCGGTTCAGTTGGTCGGAGTGGAACCGGACATGAACCGTTCGATTAAGGTTACGTTTTAGTCAAACCAGCGATCGATCGGTTCGCACTGTAAGCGTGGTGTTAGCAGAATACGATTTGTAGAATTGTAGTTAAAGTTGGATCTATACGAAAACGCGTTTTCGCTGCTTAATCTGAAAAGAACGACAAACGTGAAACAGTGGAATTGGGCTCCTGGTAGAGTGATGTAATATTATTATAACGGCATGTTTAAGGACAATACATAAAAGCGACCTTCGTTGCACTGCACTCATCAAAATAAAACAACTTTTAAAAAATATAAATAAGCTCGCAAGTTTTTCAAATATTCGAAATCTGTGTTTATTTTTTTCCCAGTTTCTTACTGAAATATTTTGTTGTTGTTGCAGGTATAAAGAGAGACCATTGACATCTGTTGGGTTCTAGAACTTCTAGAGGTAAATAAATAACAACTTATTTGAACATATTTATTAAATCTCTTACTTAACTAAACTTTCATCACAGAATTAAGTAACTTACTGTATTATTTGGATAAAGAAAAATTAACGCTTAAATTCAACGCTTAGATATCTATCTCAAAGTATTATCCAAGCTCACTCCGTACATACGAAGTAGGTGGACAGATTCAATTCTGGATATTAACTACATTATGTACAGTCTGTACAGTCAGAATTATCTACAGGCATACAGGGGCAAAATACGTTTGAGATTTTTTCAAAAATTATTGGATTGATTCTAAAATTATTTCCGTAGCTTGTAGTATTAATATATGAACATTTATACAATTTTAAGCATAGGTCTAGTCGTTATTGAAAAAAAAATCAAACGTATTTTTGCCCCTGTGTACCTTCAGATACTCGTAATTCTGACTATACCTATATCACGAACGATGGGGATGATAGTGATCTGGTTCTCGGTTTTTTAAAGTAGGTAGACATTGGATCGGGAGCCACAATATAAAGGGTACTCTTGTGATAGTCAGGACCTGTCGCGGAGCATATGTTCATTAGGGGTCGGTAATATCGCATTGAGAACGGTAATAGCTAGCCTGATTATCACATGAGAACCTCATATCACAGCTCCCGCTCCATCAAAGCCACAATACAAATTCTAATCCGAACTATCCAGCCTCTGCCTCTTAATCCCCAAGCTATTCCTGTCCGAGCTAGGCATACAGTTACTGTACTGGCTGGCTACAGCCTCCTGCATGATATTAGCAATCTGTGCCCTGGCCCACATCTTCACATTGACTGGCAGCTGCCGCATCTCTGGCAGAAAAGATAGGAGGAACAACCTATCGCTGTCTCCGTCACCCTCAGTCATTTCTACAGGGAATGGCATCTCTATTTCCTCAGGGGGGTTGTGAATAGTCTCTTTCTTCACGCGTCTGCGTTTACGTTTCTTCAGGGAGGGTGGTGGGTCGCTGCTGATCAGGGGGTCGGCGTCGCTAACGATGTGTTCGAGCATTGCCTCGTTGCTGGGTTCGAGCATTGCCTCGTTGCTGTGTTCGAACATTGCCTCGTTGCTGTGTTCTGGCAACGCGTTGTTTCCATCGTTGTCATCCTCAATTTCGTTTCTGGAAAGAATATTTGGTATCTTATAGGTAACTAAAGTACCTGAAACCCTAGACTCTAGACTATTGTTTGATCACGGGTCTAGAATATTTTTTCCCGTGTTTCGATCTGGTTTTGCATTTGAGGAATGTCTGCCGAGTTTGAGAGATAAGTATTAAAGACTATTTCATTTCATCGCATTATACATATTGGAGAAGAATAGGTTAAGCAGTTTGCGTTGAGCAAAGCCTTCTGCAAAAGAATTACATACATACATATTATGATGGTAATGGATGGTAAAATGGATTAACGTCTTCTAAACCCTATATCGCGCTTTAGTAATTTTCCTAAAAAGACATACCAAATACTTTCGTTGACAATCCTCACCACCGTGGCACAACTTTCACAATCTATTTATAGAACAAAGGACAGACTGTGTGTCTGTTCGTAAGTGGTCACCGTCGACGGTCACGCACGATGGTCACGTGTAATAACGAGTGGGTTTCCGACCTTGCTGTGCAACATGGTCGTTAGTTCATTACGCGACGCATGTCCATGCAGGCAGACATTGTTAATTCTACATGATTTTGTCAGTAAATTGTATGTAGGTACAGTCCGTGAGCTCTTATTAGAAGGGAATTCGGGTATCCGGTGATGTAAAATTGGTCTCATTCTTACTTAATACTGTCTTAGTACATTCGCGTATCGCTATCAATAACCGAAGTGCAACACCCGAAACCCTTTCAAAAACTCACGCAAAGGAAGCGGTATTATTATAAGTTTGAAGCGTATGTCTGGGGGGGCATCGTAACTCAATAATCCATGATCCAATTTGGACCCGGTTTTATAATTTATATAAAGAATGTTGTCGAGAGTGTAGCTGAGAAGCTATGTCTGATAAAAATTGGATCAGGGATTTCCAAAATCTTGGAGCACGTTTGATGTCGTATGGCATTGCTGGAACAGTAACAGTTAAGTGATTCGAACAGTTAAGTGATTTGAACACAATGAGCGGACCGATCGATCGTCGGCTTAACCGAAACGTAACGTTAATCGAACGGTTCCTGGCGAAAAACTTCAAGTCGCTGCAATTTAGTTTATTTTGAGATTACGTTTTATTAGTAGAATCAGGTCCTCTAAATTAAAAATTTAAGAAGCTCCGACTTACCATTGTAGAGATCCTCTTACTTTTTCTGGTTAACGTCAGGTCCTCAAGCTTCCAGATGTGGGAAGGGCATCATGGTCGTAAACATTTGAGCTCAAACTCAAACCATTTAGCTTATGGGAATCATACATGCATACATACCTTACGCTATGTCCCTTACGGAGTAGACAGAGAGAACGAAGCGCCATTAATCTGTCTTGACACGCTTCTCTTCACGCGACTAATATCAGACATGGCTAGGAACACTCTCGGCAAAAATCTCGGATCATCGGTTGTTGAGTTAAGATGCCACCGACAAACGCGTCAAACTTATAACACCCATGTCTCGGTCAGGGGTTAAAAAAATAAGCTTACTCGTCGCTGATAATGCCGTCGAAGCCTCCAAGGAAGCTGAGCCTCTTGAAGTGCATGTAGACGCGCTGGTTGACCCTCGTGCCTTTGCGGCGCGCGCGTAGCTCCCGATTGTACGCGTCGCGCAGGGACCGCCACTTTTTTTGCATCTGCAACACTGAGAGATGGTCGGTAGTCAATATCGACATAATAATTCCAGGTTAAATTTTAGTTTTGTAACTTTACTTGACACGTAAGTGGGAGAAGAACCAGATCCTGAACTAAGGACTAAATGCTGAAAATCTTATTTTTCATTAATTTCCATATCCTGAAGATTTCGACAGAATAACGACTTCAAAAAATGTTACTATAATAGGTATCTACAAATCGTATTCTGCTAAAACCATCACGCTGACACATATGAGCGGACCGATCGATTGTTGGCTTGACCGAAACGTAACTTTAATCGAACGGTTCGTGCGTGACTATTAGCAAACGAAAAACGTCAAGTCGCTGCACTTTAATTTATATTGAGATTACGTTACCTATATTACTAGAATCGGGCCCCTGATTTCTCTAGGTTCCATACGCAGATTTCAGAAATCGAATAAACAACGCTGAGGACAGGCCCCCATTAGGCTAGGACTACATGGTCCGGTTCCGGCGACGGTTCGTTTCGCTCCATCCAATCACGAAGCGCTGACTACAAGTGGGGAGATGGAGAAACGCATGTGATTGGTTGTACCGGATTGGAACTGGACGCGTGTAGTCCAACACTTAGCTAATCGATCAACCGCCCGCTCGCTCCAGTGTTTGTGTTTGCGTATTACTTCATCGCACAGAATCTACGCATGCCTTTCACTTTTGTATTTGACTTTCTCTGTTCAGTAGAGTTTACCTCGTTGTCAAAGCATTTGGTACGCCTCACTTGCGCCACCAGTTTACTCTTGATTAACTCGAATTGTGTATGCCTTACTACATATACAAATGATCTCGGATTAGTGTAAAACCAAGAATGAACGGTTGGCAGAAGTTAGGCTTAGTTAGATAGGTTACCCGCCGCATTGTTTACCGCCTATAATTGCTGGATTCCTATCAGAAAAAAATCGAACCTGGACACCCTGGTCTCCCTAGTACAGTCGATCACAAGCTATAGTATACCATGGATACATTTCAGATTCTCAAATTTTGACGTTTTGGGTAGGTTCACCTGTGATCGAGTCTACTAAACCTGCCTAGATAGATAGATTAATATGTCAAATAATACAACATCCAAATTACAAATAATATCAATTGTCAATATGTCAAAATAATAATAATCTTCAAATAATAAAATAATTATAGTCAGTCACATAGCTCCCCCCTTGTCGTCCCCGATGCAAAGGTGCCCATAACGCTTGCGGTGTTACTGCGCTGTATCGCTACGGCCAACCTAATTAGATAGATTAATTAATCTATCTAATTAGGTTGGCGTCTTCTATCGCGTCTTCTATCGCGTCTATAATGGGGAGTGCTCTTCAGAACTATTCGACTTGGTGCCGTCGTCTACTTTCTTGAATCGCACCACTCGTCGGCGGCTCAATTTTCACCCGCACTTTCTAAAGCCTTGGGTGTCTACCACGACCCGTTTTACACGAACGTGTCTGCCACGTACCTGCAAAATGTGGAACTCTCTTCCACCCGACGTTTTTCCACAGCGCTATGACATGGGATGCTTCAAAAAGAACGTTAAAAAAGTCCTCTCCCTCCACGGCCGGCAACACACAAACAATACCCCTGGTACTGCACGTGTCTCTAGGCGACGGTGACTACTTACCATCAGGTGGCCCGTCTGCCTGTTTGTCGTAGCTAATTTATATAAAAAAATAAAAAAAATACTTTATTGCAAACAAGAACTTTACATATGAAAGGAAACATAGAATAAGTGTACAAAGGCGGCCTTATCGCTCAGAGCGATCTTTTTCAGGCAACCTAGGCGATAGAAGAATTATTAACAGGTTACCGGCAGTGCAGTAGAGTGAAATATGAAATATTAGTTATTCGTTTATATACTTACGCACCGCCTGCGACCGTCGGAAGTGGAAGAAGTTGGAGGAGGCCTATGTTCGAAGGCGGACCACACGTGGCTGAGATAGATAGATAGATACTTTTAATATATATAACAGGCCTATTGTAAAAAATTAACTCTTTTAAGTAATGAAATGTATCGTATTATGTATATGTGTGCAAATAATTTTTAATTCATTCATTCTACCTGCCTACCGCAGTACCTACTCACAATGTCGGTAGTACCCACAGAGATACCAATATAAGTAGTATACTTAGATGTATGTGATCGTACCTAATTAGAAATAAAATATAATTAGATAAAATGAACAATGAACATGACTCAATATTTTCTATAAAAGAATAATAGTGTCGCTATCGGTCAAACGAAGAGCTCGTAGCCTTGTTGCGAGCACGGTCCGAAAGTGATCGTGCAGGTTAAGCGACGTTGGCGCGGTCGGTACCAGGATGGGTGACCGCTAGTGGCACATTTCATCTGAACTCCTCCGAGCCTCGGAGAGCACGTTAAGCAGTCGGTCCCGGTTGTTGTCGTTCGACAGCAGTCGTTAAGCCATGTCAGATGCCTACGGGCGGCCTGAACAACTCTGACAAATAGGTTGGCCACTAACCATACGATAAGCAAGCAAGCAAGGTCAAACGTGTTACGAACAACGGTGTGTCGGACAAAAGTTAGACAATCTCTTATAATTATAAGCCTTGTGGCGCCCGCTCATCATCAGCAGCAGCCTACTCTAGTCCACTGCTGGACATAGGCCTCTCCCAGGGCGCGCCATTGAGACCGATCTTCGGCTCTTCTCATCCAGTCGCTACCAGCCACCTTGCCACCTCGTCGCTCCATCTAGCAGGGGGACGTCCCACACTACGTTTGCCCAAGCGCCCGCGCTCCCCCTCTGAATACGACCCTGTCACATCCCGCGCCGTGTCGCCATTCCGTAACAACCAACATATATTTGTTATTTGTTGCCTGGAAGAGATCGCTCTCAGCGATAAGATCGCCTAAATTGTACTTCACTATTTCCTTTTCTATCTCATGTTTGTTGTTTTATATTTGTGCAGTAAAGTGTAGTTTACTTTTACTTTACTTTATATATTCTATTATTGAATACCGTAATAAAACAAAATAAACCACTTTGTTATCCTTTCACCACATCTGTAGTTATCATCAGAGAGTTGTTTTATTAGGGCAAAGGGAACTGAGCCCATACAGTCATGTCTGATGTAAACAACTCTTCAATTCTTCATTAAAATGCTGGTGTGACACATTTCAATGCTATCCAGTAGAATCGTTCACGCTTCTGCATCATCCGAACCAAAGAAAGCGGTCCCGGACGCAGTATGACTCTTCAAAACCAGCCAAGTACGGATCGGGCTGCAGCGTCTTATTTGACTTTACTTCACTGTCCCACACATTAATCACATTTTGTAGACGTTCTTCGAATAAAAAACACCATTCTTACTTGAAAAGCACTACTGTAACACAATTTGTAAGACAACGAAATAAAGCTGGTGTGGACGCGACAAAAGCGTGCACAATCACACATACAAACAATTAGGTACAGAAGATAAAAATAATATTAAACAAATATATTATAAAAATAAATAAACAAAAGTAATTAAGTTTGATGAAGGTGGCGTGCAGCACCGGACAAAGGGGACTGCCTCAGCCTGTTGCCGCAGCGCTTTTAGCACTGCGGCGCTAATGTTCAGGCACCACATGTGTCCCAGGGATCACTCATCAGTTACCTCTATCATAAGCAGTGGCCTTATTAATCTGGGGCCAGTCACAATGGATGGCGGCACCGACGTCCTTCCACAAAGCCAGCCTGTCTTCGCGATCAGTTTTATGCTCAGGCTTGTACAGCTTCGGCCGCTTCTTCACTTCCTCAATTAACTTCGCCACGTTGAATACTGCAGACATGTTTGACATCCAGTTTTGACTGACAGATCACAAACGAAAAAGAATAATGAAAAATATGCGACGGAAAAACGCGGTTGGTCGTCGGTAAACCGCGGTGCGACTGACGCAACGATCGCGCGTCTATGCGCACGCAGCCAGTCGCCCGCGATTGGTCGGGTTGCGACTGTAGCGCGACTAAGCCCGCCCACTGCGACTGACGCATACGTGACGCAGTACACCTTTTGTAGGTATGTAGGTGAATACAATCAATCGAAGATACCTATATGCCAACATTATTTATTTACCAATCCGTATCATCAGATAAAGAGACTGATAGATTAATATGATTATATATGTCGCAGGGAAATAGCCAAAACCAGGGATTTGCCACATATATCTATTATCAGATCTTCAATGAAACACTGCTTTCCATATAAAATACTTTAATGAATCTCGAATAATACAATATCTTTAAAAAATTAGGTAAATAACGTATACGCCATCACGGCCCTGCTAGTAGTGTCCAATCTATCTACTTATAATCGTATATATCGTGGTGGACGGCTAACATATCGGAAAAACACACGCTGCTGTCTTCCCAAGGTCTACAAGACACAAGAACCGTCTCTATTTGCCAAGTTCCAGAGTAGACTTGTATAAAAAGAATTCCTTCTGTGTGGCAATTTTAGTGTATAATAATCTGCTTAGTCGCCTTAAAAATGGTCCTGCTAGCCAATTTAAAACTAACATTTCCAAGTGGCTTCTATACAAATGTTATTAGCCCATAAAAGAGTGTCTCAACGACCATAACAAATAGCAGAAAAGATTTGCATACCGTTGTCTATGGAACATATGATACCTATGCTTTTTAAATTACCTGGAATTTTCACTATGTTCTGGCAAATAAATTTCATTTCACTAGAAGCGTCCTCGTAATTTTAAATTCTTTGATACCTTTATTGCAATGCTAAGATACAATTAGGAGAATACAGTTTCAAATTGAGGTGTACAAAGGCGACCTTGTCGCTCAGAGAGATCTCTTCCAGACAACCTCAGGTAGGTAGGTTGTGGTATCAATCTAACTAATCGTTTTGTCCGGTTCTCAATTCGTCTAAATTTTTTCGCGATTTACCTAGGTAGAGTGCGCGTCAATCTTTGTAGCCGATCTGAACATAGGCACGAGTCGCATTTCAGTACATGCGGGGCGTATAAGACGACGGATTAGTATCGGCTGCCGCGCGGTGTGGGGAAGACATACCCCGCTCCCTCGCTCTTCTACAACCCGGGCACCTAGAAAAATGTGCTGGAACGCGACTCGTGCCTATATTCGGATCGGCCATAAAGATTCACTTCGCGTCAGACAAGCGTATAAACACACTTTTGGCCATCTTTCGACTAAGTTTATCGCACGTTGCGATAGCCTAATGCACTTTTCATGTTTAATCTTTCATGTTTCTGAAGGTGGTAGGTATGTAGGTTTGACATGATTTTACGTATGACTGTGCTGTATAGATACTACCTACCGTTTTAGCTGTTTCTGCCGCAAAACAACATAGTTTACTTTGCTGTGTTTCGGTTTGAAGTAGAGCCAGCGTAATTATCGTCACATGAGACACCATCACAATCCTCATGGTTAGCAGCGCATAGAAAACCCTCTAATAACATTATCTTATGACAGGCGGCCGGGAATAACCCCAGCGGCACTTCGACCCTTAAGTATCTTTTATGCAAAGAAAAGGAAGAAAGAAAGAAAGAAAAACCCATTTATTCAACTTTGCATTATCATGTATACATGATTAAACTTGATATTAAAAAAACGACAACGCCATGTGCCTACCCCATTTTACACACTGGTCATCTCAGTGTGCAGGTTTCCTCACGATGTTTTCCTTCACCTTTAGAGCAGTCGTTTAGTACCTAAGGTAAGTTTGCAAACAAAGAACGAATAACTCATACGTTGCATGGTTTCGAACCCGGACTTCCTTTGTCCTGCACGATCCGTCGATCCACCGATCCGTCGATCGAAACAGCTGTGCGTCTCCACCCGTACCATATTCCCACGACGTACGACATTCAGTATCTATCTACCTAGAGTCCTAAACAAATCCGACCAATTTAGCAAAGTGAAAAAAGCAAGCCTGTTGCCGATGCGTTGTTGCCGTTCGGAAGTGGGTCGGCGTGGCAACGTCGCATAGCGGTACCGACGCGGAGCGGCAACGTCGCGCCTGCCGCCGAACGAACGGACGAAGTGCAACGTTGCCACGTTTATACCTACATCAATATTTTGTGCCTGTTTTGTTTGAGATGCGTACGTACCTATTGATGTTGATCCGTGTCTGCTCAGTTTTGATTGACTTGATTAGGTTTTAATAAAAAAATAAAATTGAAAACGTTTATTTAACACCAGAATATAGAACACAATACAGAAGTATACAAAGATTAATACATGCAGCACAAAACATCCGGTGCTATACAGTGCCAGTGATAAAGGGTACACCAGCTCAGCATAATGCTGAGACAAGCTAGGCAAGTAATAAGTTCTGGGGAAGGCAGCAACGTGCTATGGCCGCACGCTGCTGTAGCGAGAGGAACCGGGAGGTGGAATGTACACCTCCCAGGAGGAGCCCAAGGCAAATGCTAGTAGGGCACCGGTGCGTTCCACTGGAGATCCCGGAGCCCTCCGATTAGCACGAGGCCGGCCATCGAGGGGGTTTTAGTGAGTGGAAATCTCACATAACCCAGTCTGTCCCCCAGGAGGCTGGGTATCTTTCGAAGATTTCCCCCCCGTTACCAAAAAAAAAAGGCAAGTAATAAGTTATACAATAATGTTATTAAGAGGTACAGTGGCAGGACACCGGACTCCCACGCGGGAGGTCCGGGTTCGAAACCGTGCAGTGCCATGTACCAATGAGTTTTTCGTATTTTTCGAAGACTTACGTACATTTACCGACTGCTCTAACGGTGAAGTAAAATTTCGTGAGAAAACCTGCACACTGAGATGACCAGAGTGTGTAAAATGGGGTAGGCACATAAGATCCTTAAGGGTCGAAGTGCCGCTGGGTATTCCCGGCCCTCTATCATAAGATAAGATAATGTTATTAGAGGGATTTCTATGTTCTGCTAACCATGAGGATTTGATGCAGTGTCTCATGTGCCGACAATTACACTGGCTCTACTTCAAACCGATATACAGCAACACGGCCATTACCGTAGCTGACTTTCTGGATAGTGTTTCAGTCTTCTTCAGTCTTATTCCTCTTTGATGAGGATCATTCTATGGAATTACATAGGACCCTTAGCAGGTTTTAAAACAAACAGCTGATTTAGTACATAATAAATAATAGACAATATACTTACTCCGCTGGCGCAGCGACCCGAAGTGGATCTTGGCCTCCGATACAAAGAGCGCCATCGCTCAATACACAATTATAGATAACACAAAATCCAGTGAAGTTTTCACTGATAGTACTAAAAAATAGTTAATAATATATCACTCGCGTAAATATGTTTCAATTTACGTATTAATAACCACACCAAAAGTGCACAGTTTAACGCTTTTGAATGCAAAATACGTCAACGTTCCTGAATTTTTTATTATAGTTATCACATGCACAAGAAAGCGGTTTTTAGCATAAGTTTATTAACACGAAGACTTCTACCAGGGCAATTAAACGAAATCTTACTAAGAAGATAAGATGAGTCGACGGTATTGTTAAGAAAGTTTGATCCCTGGGCGCTTATTGGAGTGGTTCCCATTGCTTTCTCTACTAGAGCCTCTAGTAAGTAGAGCCAGCGTAATTAGTGGCACATGAGACATTCCATCAAATCTGGTTAGCGGCACATAGAAAACCCTCTAATAACATTATCTTATCCTATAATAGAGGGCCGGGAATAACCCCAGCGGCACTTCGACCCTTAAAGATCTTTTGTGCCTACCCCATTTTACACACTGGTCATCTCAGTGTGCAGGTTTCCTCACGGTTAGAGTAGTCGGTAAATGTACTTCCAACTCTTCAACCAACACTAAAATTGTCATGTATGTACTTACTCCACAAAAACTAAGATTAATCTAACGCTGCCATTTACATATAATACATGCTGCTGCGTTGCGTGAGTGCAGTTTTTGTTGCCAGTTGCAACACGACTTGCGGAACAATGGACGTCCGGTGCATTGTCGCGATCTGCATCTTCATGCTTGCTGGGCTTCTGGCATATGCATGCTAGCATATGCATGTATCCGTTAGGGCTGGTTTACACCTTTTCAAGTCGCAAGGACAGTAGTGTAAACCGGTGGAACAGTGGCGAGACAATCTGGCTCGCAAGCTGTCTTGCTAGCGGCTTTTTGTCAAACAAACCAGCCCTAGGGAGCCCTATGGCTGGCAAAGACAGTGGGCAGTAGGACAGTGGCGAGTGCCTGACCAGTGACAAAAAGTCAAGCAAAATTTGGATTCACTAGCAACGCAGCTTGCAAGCCAACTTGACTCGCCACTGTCCCACCGGTTTACACTACTGTCCTTGCCACTTCACCAGGTGCAAACCAGCTCTTAGGGTAGAGCAAGGGCTGGCTAGAGTTGTATTCTGAAAATTATAATTAGAATCATTTATTTAATTCTACAGAATTAGAAATATAGGTACATAATGTTACATTATAAGTCGCCCTTGTAGAATGATCGTCACAAAATAAATTTAATGTAAATTAGATACAAACATAACAAGTCAAATACAACATAAAACAATAAGTAGTATCTACTAATTACATACAAAATGTCAATAATACAATAAAATAAAATGATTAATTGGATAGTAATATTAAGGTGAACATGTCAACAGTAAAAATTCACAATTTCCTGTCCATAAATTCCTTATAAATAGAATTCGTTATCTGTATGTTGTATGTATGTAACTAAGTTGTATGTAAGAACTCTATGCAGTCAGGCTGGGCGAGCACCATCTTTATTAAACCCATGCCACAAGAAGACGGTTCATTCTTAACCATGCAAAACGACAACAGATTGCACGATGTTCACGTCACCAGTGTTCGTCTGATGACGTAGTACCCTTGTGCGGTGACGTGATATCATGCAATCCGTAAATTGATGTCCGTCTTCTTGTGCCATATTTAAAGTTACCGCCAGAATGTTACTCGGGTACACTCGGGTCAGTAACGGACACGCTTGACCTGTGGCGGTAGGGATATTCTAACACGTCCCATAAATGGAAATACGAAACCCGTAGCTAACTATAACAAAAGTATTACATGTACACATTTACAGGAAAAGTACAACTTTTAATAAAAGTAGGTAGCTTAGAGCGATCTCTTCCAGACAACGTCTATAAGTTTCAAGCTGGCAACCCTACGTTACCCACATCTGAATAATACTATGTGCGGCATCCTTTTGCCCCGGGGATACCATACGTTATTCGCAATGTAAAATATTACCTTTATTATTACGGTAGGTATTTCGGGCGGGTAGATACCCTCGTTTCGTACCTACCCTCACCAGTAGGTTTTTAAAAGGCATTCAGTAGGTAGATAGATATGTTGAAGGATTGAACTTATTTAGATCCGAGATATGTGGTGCCTGCTTTGGTGTTTCGGCTATCTTTCTTAGTTTGCTGGGTGCTGCAATCATATTTTTTTCGGGATAAATACAAATCGATACCATGGCTGGGTAACAGTTTCAACCGGCTGGATATTATACATATACAGATTATTTCTGTGCCTCCTGTGAAAAAGGATTCAATTCAAAACCCCAGCGGCACTTCTACCCTTAAGGATCTTTTGTGTCTACTACATTTATCTTCACCGTTAGAGCAGTCGGTAAATGTGCGTAAGTCTTTCGAAAAATACGAAAAATTCATTGGTACATGGCACTGCACGGTTTCGAACCCGGACCACCCGCTTGGGAGTCCGGTGTTCTAGCCAGTAGGCCACCGACGCTCTAAAAATAAAGGGGGTCACCTCGAATTGAACCCTATTTCACAGGAGGCACAGATTTAGTGTTATTGAAATGAGCATGACATACTACATACGGGCGCGAACCATTAAGGACACACTTTTTCACATTGAACAACCTTGTCATAGTTAATACTAGATTGACGTTATTATTAGATCTCTTTTAATTGTCGTTTACGTTTTATTGTGACAAAGTCGTTCAATGTGTAAAAGCGGGTCCCAAAGTAAGGTTCGTGACTAAAATTGAAAAAATTGAACTTGAAAACGTTTACTTAGCGCTGTAACAACCAGAATATAGAACACAATACAGAAGTATACAAAGATTAATACATGCAGCACAGAACATCCGGTGTGGTACAGTGCCAAAAAGGGTACACCAGCTCAGCATAATGTTGAGGCAAGCCACAGCGCTGATTTTCAGCTGGCCCCTCAGTGACTGCACGGACGAAGAAAGCAACAGTGTGTGCGTGTTGCGTGGTATGAATGTGTTTGTTACTACATGTACGTAATACTTCACCTCTATGAGCTTAAGTACCCTATTGAGTGAATAGTTCCAACTTCTGATAACAACATTGTTAAAGGATCATTAATAATCATTAGCGACTAATAACTACTTACCATTATATGCAGAGACCCTGAGTCACAACCACATAATGTACCCATAAAACATACCCTACAGCTACAGACCATTCTATTACTGTGTTACTGGACTTGATGTCATTATAACATAACCATGAAGGTAGGAACTATATAAATAAATAATAAAATAAATAAAAATAAAAAAAATATCTCATAAAAACCTTTTATAAATTGATGTAAATTATTAGATAAGACACTTGAACCGGCCTCCGCAATACAGGCTGTTGCCTAGTGCGGATTCCAACGTTTAGCATAGTTTAATGTAATGTGATCATGGAAATAAAGAGATTTAAGAGAAGAGATTTAAGGAACGCTCGCCCCTATGGAGAGCTAATGTTTGTTCTCTAGGCCCTAGACTGTAGGGAGACTCAAATTTTTCTTTCATCCATGTACATAAACGTAACATTGTAATTCACATACCACACCCATATTTTGACGTGGAACGTCTTCAGCCATTTTATAAATTCGAGCCGAAGTCGAGGTTTTTTAAAGATACGAGGCAAAAAATGTCTGTTTCCGCCGAGGAAAATTCAAAATGCAGCTTCCAAGCTGAAAGTACCATCAAATAGCAGTCCCCACCACCTGATTTGCCATCACTGTTGGCAAATGGGAATTAGAAGTTGGAGCACCTCGAGCTGCTTGTGCTTTATTTTTATTTTTTTCCTTTTTTGCACTGTTGAGCACATTTTAGACAATCTTTGAGAAAATGTGGGTACATATTTTGTAGGTGAAGATTTAAATTTAATTTTAGACATAGATGCCCTCTGATCCAATATAATAACGCCTTCAGGATGCTGATGGGTCTGCCGTAATACTGTAGTGCATCGGGGATGTTTGCAGAAGTCCGCGTGGATATCTTTCACGCAATCATCCGAAAAAGGGTTGCTTCCCTGATGCACCGTGTACTTAGCAGTCCCAGCAGCGTCCTGTTGACGTCTGCCGAGTCCTCTAACTCCCCGACTCTGAGGCTCTGGGTATACCTGCATGTCTAACTTTATTTGTAAGGACCCTGTCTGATTTAAACTATATAAAAGAAAAATAACGGAGATTGCAGCTGCAGTATCTAGAAAATTGCAGATTTCGATCTACTATCCTGACACAGCACCGGTCATTTGACGTTCCACGCTACGCTATAACGGCAGTGTCTACCACATTGCTAACGCCATTTCTTTTCAACCGTAGCTTCTCTTTTAAGCACTTCTACTTATGTAATACTGCGCCATTTTTCACGCTATATGAGCACGGTAATGGGCGACCTTTGTCTCGACGCAGACGAGCAGACGTCGGAACACACGACAGTTTTTTGTTGTCGGGAACGGTGACCACAACTGCATGTTGTGGGGGGGCTTTGGAAAAAATAATAGAGCAGTGAAGTCAGTCGTTCTTTGTGCATTGATGTTTTTTCTATTATTACCACAACCTCGGTAATAGCAAATGATCTGGGTTAGAATCAGTTTTGAGTTGTCCACTCTTGGGCCTTGGATATGATGATGCCTCATTTAGAGGCGAAACACATGTCAGAGATGGGGCGGATCCCATACAAGCTTGGATCCAATCATTTTTTTCATTTCGCCTTCATCCAAACATAGTGCATTGGATAGATCTCGCCTGGAATTACATTTTTTATTAGGAAGCAAGCATAGAATCTGAGCAATTAGTATTAAGACATTTTTGATCTCTAGCTCCTCTCCTACACGACTCTGGATGTTTCTTCCATAATGAAAGATGTAGTCCTCGGTGAGATCTATCAAAAGCCATGTTTGATTGGAGGCGAAGCCGTGGTTCCAAAAGCGCCCAATCTCCTCTGAATTCAAGTTGGCATTTTCTAGCGTGATACATACTGCTGTTCATTTAGGTCCCATTCATTTCACACTGTCCCAATCCTTATCACAGTCGGATTTGGCATCCTTTGCGATTGTACAAAATCCTTTTGGATTTGGTTATCGTTGGGGAGAGCAAATCCGAGGGTAAGTGGCGGGTCCTTTCCCCAATAATTTTAATAATTCATAAAATCTTTATTTGTTTACTCTACCTATTAGACTTACCTACATTGATTTACTATCGAATGACTGTGTAATTATTAATTAATTATAATTAGCTCTAATTACCATAAAACAATGATAATTAAGTTCACGCATAACCATACTGAACCTACAAGTTTATCCTTGTCATTGTACCTATTTATTGCATTTGTATTGATAGGTAGGTATGGATGGTTTTAGAAATACCTATTGCTACGAGTAGGTAGCACAGATTGTTCTGGATTCGGCAGATTCTGGATTTGTAGGAAGGATTCGTTAGCTAGATTCTTTTATTTTTTATTATTGTTGTGTTACAAAGTTACAGTATTTATAAATCTTCGCACCCTGAAACTAAAGAGCTGGTTTGTCTGGGCGCTGCATATTCCACTCTATTAAAACACAAACTAAATATAAAACACCAACGATACAAACCAAAACATGACCTTAGGTAAGATGTGTGGGTAAAATGAAAAGAGAAAATATTTCACATTGCATAGGTAAACAAACATCGTTAGTAAAAATCTAAAAGAAATTATTTGAATCGTTATTTTAAGTTGCCATTATTTGAAATTAGCTCAAACTTTCTTCTTGAATTTATCTTAGGGGACCGAGAATAACCCCAGCGGCACTTCGACCCTTGAGGATCTTATGTGCCTCCCCATTTTACACACTGGTCATCTCAGTGTTCAGGTTTCCTCGCGATGTTTTCCGTCACCGTTAGAGCAGTCGGTAAATGTACGCAAGTCTTCGAAAAATACGAAAAAACCTCCGGAGTCCGGTGTCCTAGCCACTAGGCCACCGACGCTCTAATATGCGTTGCGTCTAATACGCTCTAGTATTCTTGAATTTAAGAACCAGGCTCTTGTCGGTGCAGTAAACGCTGTTGTGTCCTGCCCAAAGCCTTTCCTTTGTAACGATGTCGACTTCATCGTCCATATCAACCTCCTTGCCATCAACTTCAACCTCATCGTTAGCGTTTATCTCATCTCATTTCGTGTTGGCATCTTCATTTAAATTCAAATCATATTCCCATTCCATTTCTAAATTTCATTATTCCATTAATTTCATTGTTTTTATTTGTATTTTCACTTTTTCTCTGTATTTTGTCTCGAACGGACGTCTCCCGTTCACTTTTATTTCCTACTACTACCTATTTCTACGTTACTGTTTTGTGTTCTTTTCCTGATAAATATAATATCTATTACCAAGTTCCTCTATTACTTCATCTGCACACTGTCCTAGAACCCTGCTAGCACCTAGAGGGCAGACTGTAGCACCTTTAACCTCCTTATACGACACAACGCCAACCTTTTCTTTAATTTGCTCGAAATAACTGATCCTCGGTCTTCCTCGTGCACGCTTGCCTTCTACTTTCCTTCTATTAGATTCCTGATGTACTCGTCGTGTCGTATAAGGAGGCCCACCGTATTTCCTTTTCTATTTTCAATCGTCTTCAGGATGTTTATGTTTTCTTTCATCCAGCTTATGCTTTCCATCCTTCTCCAGCACCACATCTCTAAAGCCTTCAAATATTATCTATCGCGCTGAGTCATGATCCAAGTCAAGCCGTATGCTCCCCACACAAACGATTCTATGAATTTCTTTTTAACGTACTTTGTTATTTTGGATCGGAAGATATGTTTTTTGCTGTTGAAAGATTTCTTGGCTATTATTATTATTGGATTAGCAGGCATACAGCTGATGGGGGTTAGCCTGTTTCTTCACATTTCGTAAGTGGCTGTCTAATCTGTTCTTAAATTGGTTTATAGTTTCAGCATTCACAACTTGCTCTGGTAGGCCGTTCACGGGATGACTACCCGGTTGAATAGCATATTGCAATTCTTGGGCGTTCATCGTGAATCCGTTGTGATAAGTCTTCACAAATAATTATTTTTTTACCTCTTCGACTGTTTTATTATCCAGTTTAATAGGTTTATTTATTGGTGTGTGTTGTTTTTGTCGTGGTGAGGGTCTTGGTTTTCTTACCATTTATATTTATTTGAAATTCTTTGAATACCTTTGGTGTCCATACTCTTCAGTAGTTTTTCTAAATCTTTACTATTTTCGGCGAATCATACAAGTTTTCTGTTCTTTCCGTTTATTTAAAGTCCTTCCTGTGTTGTTTCATATATTTTTTCTATGGCGGATTCAATGAAAATATTAAAAATTTAGAGAGAAACTTCTACCTTATCTATCTGTCTTGTTTTAGCATTTTTTCTTTCTTCTCCTATTTCCACTATTTTTTCTTAATCTTTGTATAATTCGCAAATATTTATAATTCTTAATAAACACTTTGTGGTAAAATACAAGTTCGAAATGTAATCTCGCTATCCTGAATGTGAAGTGCTGAATCAGTGCGCCACGTTGCCGTTCCGTGCGGGTGCAGGGCAAGCGAGGCGTTGCCGCATCGACGGATACGGGGCGCCGCGTTGCCGCTCCGAGCGCGGCCGGGCGCCACGCGACGTTGCCATTCCGTGCGTCCAAACCGTAAAATACCATTCATTCAATTAGTGTGTAACTTTAATGGACTCGAAATTGCCACTATGTGCAAATAAGAATCCACTATGTTCAGAATGCATCACTGTTTATAACTAATTTGTTATCTCGCTTATTTAGTTATTTCTCGGTCGGATCCACTCCGCTCGCTCCAGTAATAGCAACTTGCCAGGCGGCAGCATTGTAATTTCACCGAGATTTTCTCCGAGTTTTTTTTATTTTTGTAAGCCACCGTGACCCTGCGATTTAGCCCGATCGCTAATGGCCCGGAATCTCGCTGATTGCACAATTTCCGCGCCCCTTTCGTACCCAACCCAACCCACGATTCCATATTCTCGCTCCAAGCCCTTTTTAGGTCCGCAGAGAGCATAGATAGAGCGAATGGCATCCAAGCCCGTTTCACTGGATTACATCGAATGGCGCTATCAGAAAGAGTTACCGTATTTTCATCCAAATCCTTTGATTCGGCTCTTTCGAATTGATTCACCAAACAATCAACCAAGTGCGATTTTACATCTCTGTTTTTTGACGAAACGTATTTATTTTTTATTTATATCTAAACCCGAGCTTGACCTTAATCTCACGTGGTGGTAAGTGACGATGAGGTGGAAGATGGAGCACGCGGGCTTAGTAAGTACTGGCTCTTCTATAAACACTGCCGGAACACATCGACGCCGAAGCGAAGACATTTGACGGATGGTAGCTACCCAGGCGGACCCTGAAGGGGTCCTACCACCAGCAAGTTACTCGGATCAGTCGCCTCGTAGGACACGCTTTATCCAGTGGCGGTAGGGATATTCTAAATCCGTCCCACACACGGAAAGAATTTCACGTGATTTTGTTGTTTTGGTTTACTTTGTAACGATGTCGACTTCATCGTCCATATCAACCTCCTTGCCATCAATTTCAACCTCATCGTTAGCGTTTATCTCACCTCATATCGTGTTGGCATCTTCATTTCTTCATCTATATTTTCAAAATTCAAATCATATTCCCATTTCATTTCTAAATTCCATTAATTTCACTTTCTCTCTGTATTTTGTCCTGAACGGACGTTTCTCCGTTTTATTTTTGTCTCCTACTACTACCTATTTTCTACATTTACTATATTATGTGTTGTTCTGTTCCTTAAAAATATAATATCTATTACCAAGTTCTTCTATTACTTCATCTGCACACTGTCCTAGAACCCTGCTAGCCGGCACCTAGAGGGCAGACTGTAGCAACTTTACTAAAACGTTCAAGTTTAATATGTTTTTACAACGTTATACTTGTTTCATTAGATTCTCTGATACACGATACAACTACGCGCGAGCATAAAATCTTAATAATCTACCTCGACGGCAATTTATGGACCGAATCTGAATATCCCCCGCAGTAGCTTGCTGCCGGGATGAACTCCCTTCACGCTATATTTTTCTTTTATTTTTAAACCAATTCATCTCGCCTCCTTTTGGCAAAAAAGCAGCGCATTCATGCATCCGAAATACGCGGCCAAAAAATCTTTTCAAACCCAATCACGTTAAACTAAAATTGTCTATTTTGTTACAGGTATTAACAATGCTTAATGCTTTATGCTGCTTCCATAATGCTTGCACACCTAGTACTACCTCTTTCTCGAAATCATTTCCTCTGCCCGAAGGTCGCTTGCAAGAGATCGCTCTTAGCGACAAGGCTGCCTAAATTGTACTTCACTGTTTCCTTTTCTATCTCTTGTTTGTTGTTTTCTATTTGTGCAACAAAGCAAAAGGAAAATCTTGAACATTAGTAAGTCGGGGTAAAACTAGTCAAAATTCTAAATCGTACACTGGAATATCCGTTCGTGAAGACATTAATAGCTAGACGTGTCATGCATGATTCATTGAATTAAATATTTGATCACAGATGGTTTTCTGAGAACTGACACGCATGAGTTTATACATTAAGTCTTGCCAACTCTGTACCTATAACTATTCCTCTGATTTGACTTACCCTGACTCATTTTCAAAGGTACAGAATCACTAAGCTCAATTGTTATGTCTCTTATATCCGTGTCCTTTGGCGTGAGCACAAAGGAAGGATATGCGTATGTATAATCAATAATCATACTGCTAGTCATAAGGGAAAGGAAACAATTATGGCACCCGAACCTACCGACGACTTAAAAATGTTAATACACGTCACGAAGATTCCAGAGAGCCGGTTGTAAGGATTTTTTAAATATATTTTTTATTGTCTACTAAACCCGCATTTGACCTCGATCTCTTCTGATGGTAAGCGACGATGAGGTCGACGATGGAGCATGCGGGTCCAGTAAATGCCTATTCCTAAAAAGCCAATTTTCATTAATTTTGTCTCCTATGAATAAAGGAGAGAAAATTAATGAAAATTGTGAAAGCGATGTGATTTAGTAAAGATTTTTTGAACAGATTTACTACGTAATGCTGCTCTTTTTAACCCCTGACCGATCGAGGGAGGGCGTGTTATAAGTTTGACACGTTTGTCTGTTTGCATGTTTGTGTGTATGTCTGTTTGTGTGTTTGTCTGAGGCATCATAACTCGCCAACGGATGATCCGATTTGGACCCGGTTTTTTTTATTCAATACAGAATTTTGACAAGATTGTTCTTAGCTAGGTCTGATTAAATTTGGATCTCCGATCTCTGGAACGGTGATAGATTATAGGATAATACAGGAGGGAAAAAATTAAAGAGGGCGGTCAAAAATTAAATGAAAATTATGTGGAGCTAGGAATTTTAAGATAGCCATGGCGAGGCCGAAGGCCGAGAGCCGCGTAGGGCGAAGCCGCCCGCCTTCAGGCGCAGCAAGTCTAACCTGCTGATTGTTCTTAGCCATGTCAAATGAAAAATAGATCTGTGGTTATAAGATCTGTTGATGTTGATGGGATCTCTGGAACGGTAACAGTTAGGTAGTTCGAGTTTGAGATCAAATGTTTGTGACCATGGTGACCTTCCCACATCTGGAATCTTGAGGACTTGATGATGACTTGGGAAAAGTACGGGAATCTCCACAAAGGTACGTCGGGGGTTTCTTAAATTTTTAAATTAGAGTTATATGGAATGGGAACGACGCAAAACTGCCAGCTTACAAAGCAGCCTTTACTGCCGCCCTACTGCTAGTTGCCATGCTGTTTACCAATGCCAACCCATGACAAAGTATCTACGTTCTATTTTAGCTAGTCCTAGTGTCTATATAGAGACCTAAATCAATATCGAAACATTTTTAACGCGTACAATTATTACCATCTATTTCAGTCAGCTCGGCACAGCCACTGTTATGAAGAGCATCCATTCGATCCGTTTTGGCAGGGCTCCGTGTTTACGCGGTTATTCCTGGAATAAATCCGCCATTCGTTTACTATGCCGTCGAATTTTCTTTCGCTATTATAAGAATTCCTGCTTCCATTCAGAAAACAGATTTATACATAAATTATTCCATAGTAGATCTGAGAGCTCTCTGATCTAAGAAAGAGGGGATTATTATGAGGGTTCTGTAGAAAAACGTTAAGCATGGATGAAAGAAAAATTAGTCTCCCTCCCCGTTCGTACCTTCATGAACGTAAGGATAGACACAATCATAAACTTCAAAGAAACATAGGGTACCTACGGGACATTAAAATAGTCCGACCCACTTTAGAGATACAGAAAAGGAGGATCCACGTTTCATTCCAAAAATAACATCTTGAGATAACACGAGACACGTAATGTTCAAAGTTTCAAACATGTTAGGTACATTATACATTCGCACGGCTTCGTGAAAGTCAATACGTCCGCTCCACTCGCCCGTCTCGCTGGAAACTTGATCTTGCCACCACGACTAGAATGACATGTCTTCGCCCCCGACACAACTTGTTCACAATTAACTGGATAAGGTTTGCGAAGAAAATTGTCGGGAAAAACTTGACAACGCTGTATATGGGAGGATCAATAATGAGGCGGCCTCGAAAATGTATAATTGATGCTGACAGCTTGGAAAAAACGAGATTCTCAGCTGCGGGATTCCTCTGTACCTCTTGTTTGAGAGTAACTGAATTTATGACGGTAATAATCTGTTTCTTTTACGACTCTTTGTATTAGTATCTTGGTACTTACCTACCTATATATTTGCCAAAATAATATTTTTTGGAGCGCCTAAGGCTCAATTTACATTGCCGCGGAATGCAATGGAAGCGAATTTTTGCAACGTAATTGTACATAACATAATGAACTTAGTCAATTGTGTAACATACAAACTAAATACGAGCCAAAAAGAGGTCGCGCGTCTTCCGGGGAATCCTCGCGCCGTCTCGAGAATTCCCCTAGCGGTAAAGCGTATTTAGTTATGTTACACAATTGACATAAAGTTCATTATGCTATGTACAAATACGTTGCGAAAATTCGCTTCCATTCCATTCCGCGGCAATGTAAATTGAGCCTAAGAGGCTGGTAGATTTCGCTTGTCAATCATCATTATCAACCTATTTATTAATGTGCCGTGGGGACATTGTGTCCGTTGGTGGGGCACAGGCCTCCCTTTGCCAATAACTTTCATATTTAGGCTTCCCAAGCTATCCTTCATTTCTTCATATAAGTCACCTTGATTACTGCTATCTAAATCATTCAACGTAAAATAATTAGTAGCTGTAGCTGTAGTCTTTTACGGAATGCTTCGTAGAAAGTTACGGAAAAAAGACGCTCATGCGTACACCCGCCATCTTGCTCAAGCTTGACGGACAGCGGCTGGCCTTGGCGGTTTCCTGCATGGCTGCGCACCACTTTGTTCGAGCTCGGAACCAAGATAGGTTCTTCCATTCCTTTAAGAACTCAATAATCGTAAACACACCATACGGACTGATGTAATGACACATTGTTGCGGTTGGACGTGTTTTTTAAACACATTGTTGGGGCAGGTGATCTGTTGCAATTCTACACCAGTCGAACCTGTCTTTATAATGGATGGGTATTGAACTGTCTACGTATTTAATAGACACAGCATCCTGTACAGTGGTTGGTTTTGTCATCAGTTATTTATTTATTAGGTAAACACAACAGATTACAACCAGAGAAAGTACAGAAAAATCAATATAAAATTATGAGGTAGGTCGTAACCCTTAACGTGTAAACACAGCATGGTCAGGAAGTGGACAATTGGTTGTTGTACAAAATTGAGTTGGGAGAGCAAAAAACACTAGAGAATGTAATAAAATAAATAAAATTACTCTTTATTGAAAACATCACAATACTTGTAAATCGAACAATACCCTGACTCCCAAACTAGGCGAACCTGTATCTTGGGAGACAGTGCTTTCACAAAAAGAAAGTATTCAATAACGGTCCCATAGACAACTAGGTAGTTATCAATGGGATAAATACCGCCCCCTACTGAACACCAAGCACAAATTACAATTTATTATTATTATTAATTAGTCCTTGAAATTAATGATTAAAACTAATTAGATAATACCTATTGAAAAATAAAAATTATAAAATAGATGCGTGGATAGCTCACTTGACCCGTTTAACCCGTCTTTTCAAAACTAATGGCCTAGGATCGAATAAGTCTAACGATGGCTTATTGTTGCTGTTCGAAGAGATTTCGTTAAACAATCTGTATAAAATAAGTTGTATCGACCTTTGCAAATGTTTCTTTGTGTGGCGCCATGCGATGATGCATCTAGTCGCCCATAATGCCTGGCTTATCGTTCATTGTTCATGTGATTACCGATATCAAAATCCATTAGCTCTAAACATCGCAGTAGTACCTACCTATCATAAACTTAACAATATTGTTTGTGAATAATAAGTTAATAACACAAAGTGCATTGACGCGTGTCTGATCACATTAGTAACACTTATTAGACTCGCCTTAATTTAAAACTAAAACATTGTTTTTATTTTGAGAGAGTGTGGCGGTGGCGTAACAACTGTAGCTCTCATCTGAATTGCAAATGGCGGCTTGGCGGAGCGGCAACGTCGCTTTACGCGGAGCGGCAACGTGGCTATGCGTAATTTTATCATCCAGCCGGAGTTATCTATTATCAAAAGATAGCTAGGCTATAGCTATGTTACGTTATACTGGGACTTCTGCGCAGCGTAACATAACAAACACTGGATCATTCTCAAGCTTTATCAAACAAATTAAAATAGAATTTAAAGTTTATTTATTTCCATCCTATAGAAAATTCATTTACAAAGTCATAGTCGAGTCGAACGGCGTCAAAATATAGTGCGCCTTCCTGAAGACGTTTTTGACATTTACCATTAAAAGTTATAAACATAAGATACAAAGTTTATTTTCAATAATTAGACGATACTTCTCAGGCTTATTTCTTACATTTTGAGAATATCTCAAACGTAAGTATATTGCTCCTTTATAGATATCTCTCTATAGAGTAAGAAAATGTTCAGTGGAAGACACGTATATAAGAATAATAAGTTTATTTAATTTAATTTATAATCTTTATTACACACAGACAATATACAAAAAAAATACTTAATAAACGAAAAAAAAATGTATAAATGGTGTAGCATAACTCGTTTCGAGTTATTAGTTTATTTGTGCGGTAAGATGACAAAGTATTCATAGTCCATACACCAGTAGGAACTTAAGCATATGTTAAATTAAACTAAACAAAATGAGTGAGCAACCAGTTATCCTACAATAAACGCTGACCTCCGAACTAGGAGGTTCCTGTATCTCGGAGGACAGATCTCTTCTGTGACCAGTGCAAATGAACATTTAACAGAACGCTTAATAAGGGATGGTGGGAATGCATTGTGTGTGAAACCCAAATATACCTAACTATAACCACTCATACATACATATATTTATCATGTTCATACATACAAGTTTTCCTTATATTGCAGGGTTTCATGTTTCTTATGGCAGAACTACAAAAAGGCGGGGTTTGTTTGGCGATGTGTCGTTGCTTTAGATCGTCTTATGTAAAACGAGTGGGTTAAGAAATAGAGGCACATAAAGATATCGTCTTCTAAACGAAACCGGATTTACCAGTTCGAGATATTTTTGGTATTTTTACAGACGTTTCCGTTTCTTTCGGTGGAATTATTCCAGCTAGATGGATTACAGTTTCCGTAAATACTTTTTTCTGCTCCCATTTCGTAATTTGTTCATTAAGAAACCACAATCAATAACATTAAGAGGTTCATTCGTCATGGTCGTGTGAAAATAGTGTTTTAATGAAATATTAAATGACAGTTTTCGATTGTAATATGTAAACTTTTCTTGCATGGCAGTGCATACAATAACTTATATTTTTTAATTATAAATTATTATGTTATGTATGTACCTATTTAATATTTACGGTTATGGGACGTCGGTTGACCCTATAGGTATAACGCACTGTGTCTTTAACACGTAACTATTCCACCAATCTCCAATTTTACACCCAAAACCTAGCTTTATATTTATTTTCCGTGCCCAAAAATACAAACTAGAATTTAAACCAAAAACCTAGCTTTATTTTACCAAAAAATACACCTACCCCTGAGGACCGCGAGTACCTACCAAACTTTTCCATTCCTCACGTAACTCACCCCGCGGGGGGTAAAATGGGATTTTTGCGGGCCACCCTCTCCCCGGCGGTATGGGGGGAGGGCGGCGCTCCCTCACTAGGACCTTGAATGTACTCTCCGAGCAAGTTCGAATCAGCTGTTCTTATTGTAGAGAAATTTTATTAGCTTTATATTGGTTACGAACTTACGTACAGCTGTAAAATAGGGTTGTGACGATGTCGACTTCATCGTCCATATCAACCTCCTTGCCGTCAATTTCAACCTCATCGTTTGCGTTTATCTCACCTCATATCGTGATGGTATCTTCATTTCCTTATCTATATTTTCAAAATTCAAATCATATTCCCATTCCATTTCTAAATTCCATTAATTTTACTTTCTCTCTGTAGTTTGTCCTGAACGGACGTTTGTCCGTTTTGTTTGTCCCCTACTACTACCTATTTTCTACATTAACTATTTTCTGTGTTGTTCTGTTCCTGATAAACATAATATCTACTATTACCAAGTTCTTCTATTACTTCATCTGCACACTGTCCTAGAACCCTGCTAACCGGCACCTAGAGGGCAGATTGTAGTAGGGTACTTACCCAGGAGAGCACGTCAAACAGTCGGTCCCGGTTGTTGTCATTTGACAGCAGTCGTTAGGCCATGTCAGAGGCGGCCTGAACAATTCTGACAATAGGTTGACCACCTAACCCCACTTATGTACTTAAACTCCACTAAAAGGTTGTCTAGAAGAGATCGCTCTCAGCGATAAGACCGCCTACATTGTATCAATCACTACACATGCATTGTTATATAATATAATCACTACATATGTAATTTCACATAGTTTTGTGCAATAAAGTATGTCCTATTCTAATTAACCCTTTGTAGACAAAAGGTATCCACTCTGCTCTATGAACATTGTAGGTACATTTTAATTTTATTTTTGTATGTTAGGTTACCTAGATATGGACCTAATTCTTTAAAAGGAAACCTAAATTAATCTAGGAGACAATTATTACACAGTAGGTCCGCTCAGTACAACCGCGCGCAATCGACTCACGTACACGGGCTATCTCAGGGCAAGTCAAAGGAATTCGACGCTAAATACACGCGCTGTGGCGCTATCGAGTGATATGTATAATTTTTTGGTATAACATTTCCAGAAATATTTTTCACAAGGCTGCCCGGAGCGGACCTGTGATTATTTCTAAGTATGTATGTATGTACCTACGCGGATAGATATAAAAGCGTTTTTAACATTCTTTCTACGAATTCCTCTCCGGTTTTGTTGCCTAGCAACGCTCGACCTCTGGAGGACGCCCTCCCCCAAAAGCAATTAATTACGGTCCCTCCAGAAATATAACTGCCGACCTTGCTTGCTCCACCAGTTCAGATTGATTTCAGACATGTTGAATTGTATCGTGTATGTACTGTATCTAGTACAGGTAGGTTTATGTTCGTAGGTGTATTTATAGTACAGTACAGTGGTACAGTCAACCTACCCAAAACGTGAAAATTTGTGAAACGGAAATAAACCAATATCAAGCGGACATAAGGTTGAGATTTGACAGATGGTATACTTCAAATACAGCCGACGGCGCCGTGTTCCAACATGGCCCGTGATGTTTCTCCGAATTTGTTTCAATTGGAGGTCCATATGGTTTAGTTTTCTCGTTGAGTAAGCCTAAATACATTGTTCTGGAAGTAAAAATAGGGACCCTAACGTACCTTTGAATCGTTGAAAAAATCCTATGACCTTCGATGCACCTTTCCTTTTAGGCCATCAGCACAACGGAAAAGCACACTCCACCGTCTGTTGCTTTCTGTATGTGTGCGTTGGATAGGGTTGTCAGAATTTATTTCTTGTTCGCAAGGAACAATCGTACATATCGTCAAAGGATTCTTACTGGGGCAATTAATGACAAATAGGTACAATTTTGAGTAAAAGTATAAAAAACACTTAACTTGCTACATAAAGAGCGTCGGTGGTACAGAGGCACCGGACTCCCATGCGGGAGGTCCGGGTTCGAAACCGTGCAGTGCCATGTACCAATGAGTTTTTCGTATTTTTCGAAGACTTACGTACTTTTACCGACTGCTCTAACGGTGAAGGAAAACATCGCGAGGAAACCTGCACACTGAGATGACCAGTGTGTAAAATGGGATAGGCACAAAAGATCCTCAAGGGTCGAAGTGCCGCTGAGGTTATTCCCGTATCATAAGATAACTTGCCATATAGAAAAGTAAGGTAAGCAAAAAAAAAAAACACTTTATAAGTTCTCTTTCTCCTACTTTTCTCATATATAATTTTATCCAAAATAAATGATGTTGTTAGTAAAAAGTTGGGACGTCTGGCAGGCAACCCTAACATTGAATGCAGAGCTCGTTCGTGCGCTCGCGCCGTGCCAGCCGCTCACGTTATCTGGAATTCCATAGCTAGCTATAGACGCCCACGTCACTGTATTCTGTACTATACCTACCGTCTCGTTACACTGTACACATGTCGGTTTGTCATTGTTGGAGAACAGACCTCATGTGGTTCAGCTGGAAATTCATTGTAGGTTGTAGGTACACACGTACCTACCATATTTAAAATAAACGACGTACGGTGTTATTATTAATTCTACCGTCTTGTCTTATAATAATATGTTCGTATTGTAAGTATCTTATAGTACATTTTACAACGTCATTTTTTTACTCTACCACAGCTTCGTAAGGTGCTGTAGCTGAAAGGAAAGAAGCGGCGCAAGAAACTTTCAGCAGCACATCTTTTGTAATAAATATATCTTACAATAATTATGAATACAATCATATACACGATCTGCAGAGCTGGAGCTGGATTTAGGACCAAGCCTCTTTATCATTTAAGTAGTCATTTATTTTATAATAGAAAGAAAGAAAAACACTATGCCACAAAAAAAAATACATATTTCACTCGATAATACTATTGGCATTCTAATAACCCTTTTTACATAAGGTTCCGTCATACTTAGGTTTTAAATTTTGTCTCTGTCATATTTATTACAGTACGGATGTTTTTTTCTATCCCACCTTTCTATTATTCAGCACAGATTAAACAATAAATATTCCTTCAGTTTTATGAACTTCAGATCAACCTAGTTCCGAATTCTTTACATGAAGTTACCATAGAGAAACCCACTGTTATCAACTCCGTAATGAATGAGACTGGGTACAACACTATACCAGGTATCATAAAAGCTCATTATATGTAATCACGTTACACATGACATACGTTAGTCAGTGTCGGAAACGTGACACGATCCTCAGCCCACATGGGTTAAGCTGTAAAATTATCCGCTGAAAACGGCCTCGTGAAGCTACAAATAATGTTAAAGTTCAAATGGGTAGTTAGTTGTACCTACCTATTCGAAATACCCGTTATACGCAGCAGGTACCTGTGTACTCACTTATTTATAGCACGTTCATTTGTTAGGTTTCGTTTTGCAAGTCGCATCGCAAGCGAAGCGTTCAAGGTTCGATTCTTATCATCTCTTGCTTTACTGGTGGAGAGATCTGAGTAGATAGATCATTGTTACATAGTTAATTACCTATTCACCGTACTTACTGCGTTTTGCATTCTGAATTATAAATCTTGTAGATGTAGTACCCAGGTGCATAAAGCAGAGCTGCGCCACAAGCCCATTTTGTAGTATTCTGAAATTCTTGCTTGGATTAATTTTAGGAGGGAAAATAAAATCAGGAATCAGATTCTAAGGTATTTTAAAGGAAATTTTTATTCTCCACCACAAATGTACATTTAATTACACCTGTCAGCTTTGAAGTATTTTTCAAAATTTCTAACATGTAGTTTTTTTGGTTGCAGGTATAAAATAATGACAAAGGCAAGCATGGATCCAGTTAAATATTCACGGTAGAGTAAAATTATTCAGTGGTAAAAAGTTTTAGTAATCTTTTTCACAGGCACCCAACTCTTACGATTTTTCACTATGAATTTCGGGATAATATTAACAGTTGTAATATTATTAACATGGGATAGTAGACAATTGAATAAACCTATTTTCTCTTTTCATGTGCAATCTAATCTAGTTTTCTTGAATTTTTCTAAGATTTGCTTAGTTTTCACTTTTAACATTTTCAATGCCATTTCTACTGAAACTAAATTGTATTTCATTATTACCTTCTTTTACACTAGTACCACGGACGGACGGACCAGCTTTAGTGGATCTATTCACTTTACACTGTCCGTATCCCTCTTCGTTCGACTGAAAACCCAATCATTCAATAAATTGCTTGAATTCGATATGTCCTACCCGTATTGTGGCCAGAGTGCGACTGCCGCGAAATTCATTCAACAGGCAGCCAGGATGTGGGCGGGGCGAGCGGGGCGCGGTGTCATTGGACGCCCGACGAGCGTGCAGCGATGGCGGCCGTCGCATTCGGCCAATGAGCGGCGCGCGGTTCGAACGCGCGTCCGTCCGACAATCAGCGCGACGTTGCCAGCTTTTCAGAAAAAAATACCAGATTCGACCTTCTTAGGACCCCCGGTTTTTTTTGTTTGGCCGCGTTATCATTCGGGAACGCGTATCGAGGTCCTCATGAGATGGTGTTCGTACGCAGGTGGATTGCTAGTGTAGTGTTATAGTGTATTATGGTGTGGTCGACGCCATCGGGAGAGGTGTTGATCGACATCGTCACGAGGTAAAGTGCACATTTCTTTGCTTGGTTGTGTCATGTGACGGCGAGCGTGGCCCGGTTGGCAGACGGGCGGGCTTCCAGGCCGCTGGGCGAGCTGACGTGTCGTTATCAGTGCCTGGTGACACGAATCGATCTCGTCTAAAAATATCTCTTAACTTCCGGGTCGTAAACATCAGGCCTAATTCCCTGATATGTGTGATCCACTTATAAATCCACGTTGCTTGACTATGTCGATGTAGGTCATGATTCTTTTGAATTAAGAATAAGAACAATTGCTCTTGAATTAAATTAATTAGTGTTGTATCTTTGTCCTCTTGGACAGGTTTTGGCCTGCAGCAATAAGCTGAGTTGAGGCCTTTTTCACAACAACAGCAGACCATCAGACATGATTTCAATATGTTTACCTTTGACTACATAATTATTTTATCATAATTATAACTGTTTCGGTCATTGCTGTGTGTGAAATAAACGTATTACTTACTTACTTACTCTGGTACTGATTGCTGCATATCATACACCTTGACTTATTGGTATCTATTTAGGTAGGTACATAACACACCTACCTATACTACACACTAAGTAAACAAAAGCGTAGGCGAAATCGGGAAAAACATCTACCCTATCAGGAATGGAATCCTCTGACCTGCCTGGCACTGAAGGCAGTTAATGACTCGCATCCCAGCAGAGCCTCAAATACCCTTGTTTAGTCTTACATTGCCTGTAGTTAGTCGAATAGGTACCTATGGTACCTCATGAAGGTTATTCAGAACATTAAACATGTCTAAATCCGTTCCATGTTGTCCTTGACCGTCATCAATGACGGCCAGACCTGATCACACCTCTGTTGATTATACATATTTAGTTGTAGGTACCCAAGTAAAAAATTATACGTACCAAGGTACCTCTAGGAAGATCACAGGTTAAATAAATTCCGATCACCTTTTTTTATATTCATCATCAGCATATTATAATGTCCCCACTGTTTGGGCACAGGCCTCCCCTTGCACAAGGGGATACGGGCCATGATCCACCGAGCGGGCCCAGTGCTGATTGGTGGATTTCACACACTTTGGGAAACTTTTAATTTCCTCAGTCATGCAGGTTTCCTCACGATGTTTTCCTTCACCGTTAGAACAGTCGGTAAATCCGAAAGACTCATTGGTACATGGCATTGCATGGTTTCGAAACCGGACCTCCCGCATGGGAGTCCGGCGTCCTAGCCACTAGACCATCGACAATTCTTTTATATTACAAAATGTATTTATTTGCCTTGGGGTACCTATTAATTCGGCATTTTTTCCCATGAAAAGTCAGAAAACCCCCCAATTTATACCGTTAATTTTTTTGTATGGACGTGATAGGTATGTAGGTATTATGTTATTATTTTAACAACCATTTGCAATGGGGATAATACGTCTTGGTAATGTAAACGCTACGCCCTAAGGTAAATTAGCCTAAGAATAACAAGGTGTTAGTCAGTGTTTTACTCGGTATTACGCATTAATTATTGAAGATTATCCCAACGCTTCCTGTATGAATATGAATAACTGTTGCCTCTTCCTATAACTGTAACATAATCAATAAACCTAGTAGGTTAGTTAGTGGCACCTACGTGACCAGTAACTGGTAGCTGGCTACCACTGGAGACTGGAATGACAATTTTGAAATAACATTAATCCAGGTCGGTACCTACTTAGGTAGATATGTATGTGCTAGCCACCAGATAGTTGGTGAAGATTTTTTTATTTTTTGATTGTAGGAAATATCTTGAAGCTTTGGTGACCTAGTGGTTAGAACGCCGGACTCCCGTGTGGGAGGTCCGGGTTCGAAACCATGCAATGCCATGTACCAATGAGTTTTTCGGATTTTTTCGAAGACTTACGTACATTTACCGACTGCTCTAACGGTGAAGGAAAACATCGTGAGGAAACTTGCATGTCTGAGGAAATTAAAAGTTTCCGAATGTGTGTGAAATCCACCAATCAGCACTGGGTACGCTCGGTGGATCATGGGCCCGTACCCCCTTGTAACGGTGGGGACATTAATAGGCTGATGATGATGATGAGGAAATCTTACACCTTATAAAGTTTTACATGATAAATGCTCTTTAAGTATTTGTATGCTAATACAAGATTCCACATATTACATTATAAAATTTCCTAAATAACAGCATAGGGAAAGAAGGACAGAAAGGAGAATAATAATAGGTCAAGAAGCTAGTCTTCTTCACATAAGAAGGCACATCGAACTTTTATAAAAACCTAAATATAATACGGATTCTTGCGGATTCCTCTTCTTCTTTTTCTTATTTCTTCTTCGGCTGAGTCACAGATAGTATACAGAGGAGGACTTCCGACTTTCATCACTGAGAATCCGTATTTTATTTAAGCTTTTATAAAAGTTCGACGTGCCTTATATGTAAAGTATCCACTATAGTATCCAGAATACAAGCATTTTTTCAAGCCTAAATATTGTTAGAGTGTTATTTCTGGCCTTAGGCAATTAAGTTATGAATAGGTAATTGATTCTGCTCCATAAACAAAGCTATTAATTTAAATTCAATCATAAGTAATATTCAGATCATAGAGAATTCATAAACTAAGTAGGGTATAAGGTAGGTAGGTAACCTAACGTAACATACAAACAGAAGAAAATAGGCAGAAGTCATTAAATGTTTAATGAAATATTAATCGTCGACACACATTGTAGGTAGGTACAAAGTCTGTTCTAAGTTCAGTGACACTATTGATTTGTTAATCAATACATCACGCGGCGTGTGTAGTAATCAAAATAATTACATGAACAATCATGTTTTTTGACAACTAAAACTGTTCAAAATAAACGCACGCTGAGCTACAATAGGTGACCTCATTTTCCTAATTGGTATTCCAAGAGGGTTTTCGCGCTGATGAACTTGAGAACTCAGCTTCGTCTCGTGACATGAGCCAGTAATTACGCTGGCTCTCTTACTCTTACCTTTGAACCCGGAACACAGCGATGCAAGCATGCTGTGTTCTGGCAGGAATAGTTAAAAGAGTGGTACCTTCCCAGGCGACCATGCACATCAGGATCTACCACCATCAAAACTACTACGAAAAGACCTGAAGAAGGTAGAAAACAGAGAGGCAGTCATATATATTATCATTGACTAAAAATTAATTGTGACATACTTTTTCCCTATCTTTGGATAAAGTAACATAGGACTTCGAATGGCATTTTCCCACCTGTCGAAAACCACTGGGGTTAATAGGTAGATCTTTTAACCCTAATTACTATAAATGTATATATTAATGTATTTTATAAATTTATAATGGTCATATCATCCCATACTTCCTATTTCCTTTAATGTTGCATGTTTAATTGTATACAATAAACATCATAAGCTTTAACTTAAATTGTAATTCTGTAATCTGAATATTAGATTGACACATAACATTGTAAAGTGGTCAGTGTGTGTATGTAATCTCCACGACACAGGCAAAGCCTCGTGTGGAGGTTATAGTTTAATGTGAAATGTTCATTAATATGTGGTAAAGGAATTATTTTTTTCAATTTCAATCTTTTTATACTTAGGTAGGTATGTAGGTATGAACTTTCTAGTGACCTTTTAACTAGCCCACTCGCTACTAGCAGGATTCCGGTACTACTTGCTAGACTACTTGGCAACATCATACAAGGTACCCGGGTACCCACATAAACATAACCAGTGCCACTTTCACTGGTGTACAGGATACCTCACCTTTAGATCCGTTGTTGATAAATACCGAATATAACTATTCGTGTCACAACAAACACAGATAAAGATTTTTACGACGTCCTGTGACGTCATCGCATAAACCCCATTGTACATGGTACCATCGCGGCCCTGGCGAGGGCCCAAACCGGAGAAAAACAAAGTTATAATTCTTGGCGAGCTCCCCCAGGGGGCTGTTACTTGTTTCTTCAATGCTTAGGGGCGAACATTTCTGATAATTTACACGAAAGGAAAGTTCATATTACGCATTGTTAACTTTTCCAACATTTTTCGGTATCGGTATTCCGTTGGGGGCAAAATGGTTAAATAATATGAAATTTCTTGGGTTGGGGCAATGTTTAGATTACAAGCATGAAGGCAGCGGGTTGCTGGCGTAGTGGCTAGGACGCCGGACTCCCCTGAGGAAGGTCCGGGTTCGATTCCAGGGTGTTCCTGACAGAAAGTCAAAACCAATGAGTTATTCGCCTTTTGTAACGGTGAAGGAAAAGCATCGTGAGGAAACCTGCACCCTGAGATGACCAGTGTGTGAAAATATGGCAAATCACCTCATTAAATCTGTCAAGATAGTCGCTCTATATGCTCGCCTAGAGAGCGTCGGTGGCGTCGTGTCTAGGACGTCGGACTCCCATGCGGGAGGTCCGAGTTCGAAACTAGGAAATGCCATGCACCAACAAGTTGAGTTTTACGGTTTTTTTGAAAGACTTACGTAAATTTACCGACTGCTCTGACGGTGAAGGAAAACATCTTGAGGAAACCTGCACACTGAGATGACCAGTGTGTAAAATGGGGTAGGCAATGGCAAACGACCCCATTAAATCTGCCACGAGAGTAGTTCTATGTGATTAATTCCTTAGAATGATCACAACCCTCAGCAATGAGGAACACGACGTAGAAGGAATGCTCGCCTAAAACTCTGATAAGTTTAGGTATTAAGTCATGCTTGAAGTGCACAATCGATATTCCACTTTAAATATCTTAATCACGTAGGTACTAAATTAGATAATCAACATGGAAATCTAGAATTACAAGTTCAGATAAACAATATTTACGACACCTGGGTTAGGTACAATATAATCAATAATATGTAATTTTTTAAAGACAGTATTAATAATTTAATAAGTACTTAGGATATTAATGAAAATGACGTTACTACTTTGTCTGAAAGATCAGGACAACATGTTTGTATCTTATCTTATCATTCCTTATCATTATCAGTGTAGTACGTTACAAATATTTGTATTTATTAAAATATGTTTAATAAGGACGGGTTAAATACGGGTGTCTAGCTTCTCTCTCTTTTATGTCAGTTTTCCTCATTGCTGAGGGTCGTGATCATTCTAAGGAATTAATCACATAGAACGACTCTCGTGGCAGATTTAATGGGGTGGTTTGCCATTGCCTTCCACATTTCACACATTGGTTATCTCAGTGTGCAGGTTTCCTCACGATGTTTTCCTTCACCGTCAGAGCAGTCGGTAATTGTACGTAAGTCTTTCGAAATAACCGAAAAACTCATTAGTACATGGCATTGCATGGTTTCGAACCGGACCTCCCGCATGGGAGTCCGACGTCCTAGCCACGGCGCCACCGACGCTCCAAGCTTCTACTTACACGCATGTAATGTCCCTTACGACATTTTCTATTAGTATAATTTAACCCTTTATTGGCCATACGAGGGGCGATCCAAAAGTTGTTAGTCAACAGCTTGTTATCAACCTCATTGTTATACTTTTATTATCCCTTGGAGTCTTTTATTACTGTCAACGCCGTAGGAAGAAACCTCAGCAAATGCCGTTTGGAGACTTGCCTAGAGAGAGACTGGAGGACCACACGAATATCCAGTTGCCAACAATTACAAACTACAAACTGTTTCCAATGTGGAAGCATGAATATTAGATGTACAGCTACGACCCCCTTACTTAACAGCAATCGACAGAATGGGTCTTTGAAGAAGATGATTTACCCACTAAGGTTGTTCGCGGCCGAAACGTCAACAAAAAAATTGATGCGGTTTGTTTCGTCGTAGTGGGCCTGTAGCCGTAATTCCACTAGAAGATCGAAGAACAGTTAATAGCCTATGGTATAGCGAGGTTTGGCTACCGCAAGCCTTTCAGGAGCTGAGTGACGATCGGCCGAGGAGCGGAACGCGTGGTATAATTTTTCACCAAGACTACGCTCCCACTCACACGACCGCCAAAACCATGAACTTTTTAACCCATTCGGGCGTGCAATTGCTACCACATCCTAAATGCAACATCATCGTCATACAGTCCCGACTTGGCTCCGTGTGATTTCTTTTTGTTCCCACGTTGAAGAAATCTCTGCGGGGAAGAATAATTACGACTGCGGACGAAGCAGTAGACCAATTTAGGCGACTTTTTTCGACCTTCCGCAAGAACAGTTTTTCACATTTTTGTAAGCTGGTTCATTCGAATGCATAAGTGCATTGATGCCGCAGGGGAATACTTTAAAAAGTTGTTAATAAACATTTGTAATATTTCTTTTATTTTCTATTTGACTAAAAATTAATGGACCGCCCCTCGTATGTCGAATGACGTAAGTGGCAGTTTTATTAAAAAAAATCGCAAACGCCAAATTTTGATAAAAATCCTAAATATGTAATGTAACAATTATAAGTTAACTTTAACTCAAATAGACAGGATACTACTTAGAAATCTGTCACCGTCTTCCAAAAAGGTATTGTGTAACATCGTTCCGTCGATACCTAACACTCGAAATAAAGAAATCTCATTTCGTTTTAATGCCACACAAACTCGTCCAAAATTACCATAAATATGTCATTCTGAATCCCCATACCTACCATATCCCATGCCACCACGTGTCGCCACGTCAGCAAAGCGCCTGCGCCTGCGCCGCGCCGCCCACACGCGCACTGGCCTTGACTCATGACTCCCGCGCACTTGTCAACTCAACGCCGAAGCGTTTATTTTTGTAACGCACGAGACGGACGGCCGGTGCCGATGGAGGTGGCGTGACTTTCTAAGGTTCTTTTTTTATATTTTTGTATGCAACAGTGTTGCAAGCAGTCTGCGTTTCAGGCCCGAAACGCTAATGCGGTAGTAAAAGGCATTCGAGCATCACTCGAATAATTTTATGATTGGAATGGCTAATAGAATAGTAATGTAAACAGGCGTAATGTTTATTTGCTTCTTTCGTGGTTTGAAGTTTTTTTTATTGAAACGTAGAGCTGAGTAGCAAATGGCCACATAGACATCTCACCTCACCATAATGTTATTAGAATGTTTTCGATGCGCTGCTAGCCTTGAGGACGTAATTATGCTGGCACTCTTAAACCTTCAAAACCGAAACACAGTAATACCTATGTTTGTCTATAGTATAGGTACCTTAGTTTTGTAAAGTGTTGATGAAATAAAAAATTGTTCAACGTGTGATGAATCATGCTGACACGCCATTGTATTTTGTTTTTATTTCTTCTTGTTTTTTTTTTAAACTTTCACCAATATTTAGTTCCCTTTATGAACTCACGTTCATGGTTCATCTTTGATTGTTAACAATTTACGAATAAATTGAGTCTGTTAACGATATTTTTAATTCAACGTCCAGATTTTATTTTATGATGATGATGTTCTGAATATAACGGCTACCTTTTCCTTATTTACAATGTTCAAGAACGCTATTTGTACGAGGGGCGGTCCAAAAATTGTTAGTCAACGACTTGTTATCAACCTCATTTTTTAAATTTTATTGTCCCTTGGAGGCAAATTTTATTACAAACTCCTTGGCCAAATGACACTGGCTGGCGAACTATAGTATTTTTTTAATTAATTGTAAAAAAAAACATTTCTCACTTTTCAATCGCTTCGATGGAGGTAAGTGAATAATGTGTGGGACAGTGATAATAAAATAAAAATAAAATAAAGAAGCCTTAATTGACTTCATTGATTCCAAATTATACATTAAAAAAAAGTGGGACTGAAGAAAAGTCAAATAAGTAAGACGCTGCAGCCCGATCCGTACTTGATTGGATTTTGAAGAGCCATACTGCATCCGGGACGCCTTCTTCTTTGGTTCGGATGGTGCAGCAGCGTGGAGGATTTTCCCAGATAGCATAGAAATGTGTCACACCAGCATTTTAATGGGGACTTGAAAGAGTTGTTTACACCAGACATGGCTGTATGGGCTCAGTTCCCTTTGCCTTTAAAAAAACAAACAACAACGATGGAGGTAACGCGGGAAGCATTTCATGCTATTATCTATTATGATTTTAAACTAGGGTTAACATATAAGGAATAAAAATTAATGGACCGTCCCTCGTATTGATAATATTGCGGTTCAATCATCACTAAAAATAGCTTATTAACTAGAATTTTGTTTGGTTTCAGGTAACAAACATCTGTCCAGCTTCTATGGTAAATTAAACTGGTTGGTTTCATCTGGGATGAAACTTTCCTTCCTCATTGTTAGATTGTTGGCCTCCTGTTTCCGCATTTAGACACATAAGTGGTCTTTATTTAGTATGAGGAGCTCGTAGCCTAGTTGCGAGCACGGCCCGAAAGTGATCGTGCAGGTTAAGCGACGTTGGCGCGGTCGGTACCTGGATGGGTGACCGCTAGTGGCATATTTCATCTGAGCTCCTCCGTGCCTCGGTGAGCACTTTAAGCAGTCGGTCCCGGTTGTTGTCGTTCGACAGCAGTCGTTAAGCCATGTCAGATGCCTACGGGTGGCCTGAACAACTCTGACAAATATGTTGGCCACTAACCATACGATAAGCAAGCAAGTGGCCTTTATGCGTGCAGGTATATTGGGTTAGCCAGATTCCCGGATTCCCAACCCAGCTCCGTCTAGCTCAGAAGTCTAGGACATTCACAGGCTTCCCGAAGCGTCCTTGGTTCGCCAAGGATTTCCTTCCTTATTTTATTTATAGGGTGACACCACCAAGACCCCCAACAGTTTTAAGCCCCTATTACATCACCGAAAACAGGCTCCCATTTCCCCCTAAAATTTCAGAAAGAAAGAAACCGTTTTATTTAACTCCAGTTACAGTTCAGACAAATACTTAACTCAAATATTCGTACCAAGGAAACGTCTGAAAGTTCGATACAAGTAAACTTTTCAAGTCCGTCGGTGGTGTACGAAGTTGCCAACTGTGAAAATTACTTGGTTCTTACTTTGCTCGTTGCTTTGAAGTCGTTTTCAGGAGTTTGTATTTTTGTTGTGGCATAAAACGTAAAGGAACTTGTAAATACCGACACTCGGCTTAAGTTATTATGAATTGGAAATTTGTGATCCTTGTACGAGTTCTTGTCTGACATGTAATCTAAAGAGAATTAGTTAATTAGTTTTGTATCAATTATTTTTTCTCTAATTTCTTGTAAAATATATGAATAAGAATAGTTTATTTGTGCGGTAGGATTACAATGGATTCATAGTCCATACACCAGTAGGAACTTAAGCATATGTTATATTAAACTAAATAAAATTAGTGAGCGACCAGTTAGTTTACAATAAACGCTGACCTCCGAACTAGGAGGTTCCTGTATCTCGGAGGACAGGTCTCTTCTGTGACCAGTGCAAATGAACATGTAACATGAACATGGGTAAATATAAAACTGTCAAAATTTGGAAGAAAAAAAAAGAACAATAATAAGGGGTGGTGGGAATGCATTATGTGAATGTATCTATTATTTAAATTTGCACGCCACAATGGTAGGATATGCTGGAACTACCTATGTAATTTTAAGATCGTTCATACATGACGTATATTCTTGCAAATCAAATTCATTTCATTTCAAGTAACGACGAGATATTTTTAAAAGTTGGCTGTTCCGTCAATGTAGGTTTTTTTTATGTATAACTAAACCCGCATTTGACCTCGATCTCGCCTGATGGTAAGCGACGATGAGGTCGACGATGGAGCATGCGGGTCCAGTAAAAGTTAAGTTAGGTTCGTAGTTGATGGCGTAAACCCCTAATATTCTCGACTATTGATTGATTGAGAAGGTCGCTGATAGAAAAACCGAATCGTGATCGATCAATCTTCTCCAAAGATGACGGCTGTAATGTAGAGGACGAATTTAGTTGAGTGGAACACTTGGAGCGGCAAAATTGTAATTAACTATTAAACTTGTGAAATAAGGAAGTTAATCACGAAATTGAACGTTGTTTACGTGGAGGATGTCAAAAACATTAATCACTGAATCATTATGTCGTTCCAGTTCCGTGTGCAACAACAGTTGACTCAGTAATCACCATTTACTAATAGAGTTCAAAGTTGATCTTTGTTTGAACCTTTGAAGTCACATTGCTACAATCTGCCCTCTAGGCGCATATATATGCAACGTATTTATAGTTACTTGAAAAATACTAATTTAACTATGCAAAAATTATGATCATAGGGCTTTCACATTAGACGATAACGACACGACCCTGGGAGAGGCCTATGTCCAGCAGTGGACTAGAGTAGGCTGCTGATGATGATGACACCGATGGACAACGACATAGTGTCTGTATGAGATTATATTGTAACGTCTGCTACAATCTGCCCTCTAGGTGCCGGCTAGCAGGGTTCTAGGACAGTGTGCAGATGAAGTAATAGAAGAACTTGGTAATAGCAGATATTATATTTATCAGGAACAGAACAACACAATAGTAGAAAATAGGTAGTAATAGGTTTTTTTTTGTGTCATGCCTTATTTAGTGCCGTATTAAAATTGTCATAAATGCCAAAGGTCATTTTAGTCTGGAAAGTTATAAAATACTGATCCAATCGAAAGTTTTGCCGAAACCCACTTAGGAATGGTAAAGATTGTGTAATTTTTTTTAATTTTATTTATTTATTAGGTAAACACAACAGATTACAACCAGATAAAAAACAGAATAATCAATATAAAGTTATGAGCTAGGTCGTAACCCTTAACGTGTAAACACAGCATGGTTAGGAAGTGGGAAATTTGTTGTTGTACAAAATTGAGTTGGGAGAGCAAAAAATACTAGAGAATGTAATAATTAGCGATGGCTGTTTTTGGTACTTGCAAGCTGTGGTCATGATATGGATACGGCTTTCTTATAAACCATATTTGGATAATCCCGGGATTTCCGGAATTGAAAAAATCGCTGTAGATAGAGCTACTTTTGGTAATTCCAACCTGCGATCATCATACTATGGACATGCCATTAAAAAAAAATATTAAAAAATCCCGGCATTTTCGGAATTTAAAAGAAGACTAGAAGACTACTAAAGAAACCCGGATTTATACATACTTGAAAGAAATGAAATAGACGACGAAATTCTATTGAATTATAAATTCGCTTCACTCTGACGTCTACAGAAGTCCATACTAACCTAGCACTAATCTAGCTTTTGAGGTCTTTGACCCCAAACAGCCCTACCTACACCGATCAGTGGTTATAATGTAAGTCATAGTAAGAGAGAAATTAGAAAACTAGAAAAGGGGATCAAGTACGAAAAACAACATAAAACATAAACTCTTTTCTTTGTGACTTGAACCTATCTTTTTTTTTTGGTAACGTGGGGGAAATCTTCGAAAGATACCCAGCCTCCTGGAGGAGAGACTGGGTTATGTGAGATTTCCACTCACTAAAACCCCCTCGATGGCCGGCCTCGTGCTAATCGGAGGGCTCCGGGATCTCCAGTGGAACGCACCGGTGCCCTCCTAGCATTTGCCTTGGGCTCCTCCTGGGAGGTGTACACTCCACCTCCCGGTTCCTCCCGTTACAGCAGCGTGCGGCCATAGCACGTTGCTGCCTTCCCCAGGGTCGCCCGCCAGTGGACGGCCAAAGCCCCCACTTTGACCGCCCGCGACCCTGTTCCCTCCTTTTAGTCGCCTTTTACGACTATACCTAACTGTTGCCTTGTCTATATTTTTTTAAAGTTTCAAAAGATGTCATCAATCTACGTACCTATACATAGAAGACTGTTGTAAAACTTACTTGTAGATAGATAGATAGATAGACTTGTCATGTCATTTACTTTCAGCACATGTTAGCGTAAACGCTTTCAGGAAAATATTTATCATTCATTCAAGCCATTATGGCTCCCTGTAATGTAAACGTTTTCTTTGTTTCACGATGTCAGTAGGCAGTATAGTTGCAAAATGACGTAATATTACCCAAATGACCGGTCATTTTTGGTTAAATTACGGTAATTTATTTAAATGACCGTAATTTAAATTTAAAGTACCCACGACCTTGGACATTTTTATTCATTTGTTTTTGGTTTTTCCTAATGTTTGACGAATAATTAGCAAGATTTACATAGCAACCATTTGTTTAAAAACTTTTAGAAAGCAGGAAAAGAAGAATAAGTCTTGAATGTCAAAACATCGTAGTAAAAAAACAATGCGAATAGTAAGAAAAATAGTCCGGGCCGTGAGTATTCGAGCGAGAGTCAGCTTTTGAACTTTTTTGCGGTAAAGCGGGGTGGGGGTGCGCGGCGAAAGGGGTAGGGAGGGAGGTGTCACGGAGCGCTGTCCGACTCATTAGTTCATCATTCAAATCTTTGGTTACATTGCATATTCGCGCGGCCTCGGAACTTAGAACTGTCATATCTCACCTCAGACTGAGCTTAAAGTATAGTGACCTACCTTTTTCTACCAAAAGGTTGTCTGGAAGAGATCGCTTTTAGCTATAAGACCGCCTAGATTGTATTAATCGTTTCGTGTATCACACTATTTTTGTGCAATAAAGTGTATTCATTCATTCAAAGTATGACTTGTCATGACGTGTTTCGTTTGTGTTCTTATTTTCTATAAACTTAGCCACACGTGGTCGGTGAACGCACGATAAAAAGACGCCAATTTTACCCAAAAACTTTTATCGGAAATTGAGTAGGTATATCTCGTTTCGTGTACATCTTAGCCGAAAACTTGTAAAAACAATATTTGTAGCATATAATTTATACTATCCAATGACAGTTTGTTTTTTATAAATACCTATCTTAACATATTTTGTACCAACAAATTTATAATCCAGTGTGTGGATCTTAACACAATTTTACTGAATGATTACTAGTAATTAGGCAAACCTATTGGTAAAAGCTAACACTTGAAATGTCGTCAATTACCACGTTAAATTAGAATTTTACCAAAAATGACCATCATTTATCATAAATGACGTCATCTGTTTTAAATGACCGTAACTTACCAGGGTAATTTTACCGCTTTACATCTATGCATTTAGACAGACATACCTAGAAATAGAACCGACAAAGTGTATTTCTCAACTGTGAAATACCTACGAGTATTTAACGTGTACAGTAGAATCTGTCAATATTCAAATGATAGTAAAAGCGAAGGCATATTGGAAGTGTCAACAGTCAGTCAATATAAGTTATCTTTGTCACACAGATTACCTAGTACATAGTCTTATTTTTTTATTTATTCTTTTACACTTTTGTGTACAGGTGAGCTTAATGCCTTGCGACATTCTCTGCCAGCTGACCTTTGGGCATGCTGGTATGTTATGGCGGTGCAGTGGCCATAAAAATAACAAACAAACTTAATAATATGTGAAATTTATATATTACAATAACAATATACTTACATAGTATACTAATATATACACAATATAATTTACTTATATACATAAAACATATTCACATGACAATGACCATTTGTATCAATAATATTATTATGCACAAATAGAAAATATAATATAATATAACACTAAAATAATACTAAAGCTAAAACTAAACTAAGGTTAAGAAAGCTAAAGATAAAAAATTTAGGTTAAGTCCCCCACATCCGGCAGTGTACACAAGAGACTGGCTGCGTTGCCCCGTTGGATACATAAATACAATATAATTAAATACAATATAATTAAATAAACAATAATTAATACGAAAAAATAATGAAATATTATGCACAAATATATTGATATGTAAAATATAAAGTTTTAGCGATTATGAACTCAAAAGTTAAGAATAAGAATGCTTTATTTGTGCGATAAGAATACAATGGAGTAGGAACTTAAGCATATATTACATTAAACTAAATAAAATTACTGAGCAACCAGTTGTCCTACAATAAGCGCAAAGGCATATTGTAAGTGTCATTTGACAGTCACTCACGCCAGTTAGTTAGGAACATGCCTTTGTTATTATATTAGAATGGTATTATACATACATAGTTGTACCCACATATTGGACTGTGCATAGAAAATCGTCCTCCATCTCGCGAGTCAAGTGAGTGACCTTCGCGGAGCAAACAGCCGGCTCGCAACAGCGTACTACCCACATCTACACATAATATACGATACGCCGTGTACACAGATTGGATCAACAACTCGCGTATATGTAGCTAGGTATACACGGGCGCTTAGCACGATGACCCGTTCGCGTTCGGGGCCCCGCCCGCGCCCAGCCCGCACCGCCGCCCGCCATTCCGTGACGCATCAAACGTTTGCTACAGTTTAAAATGTCGTATCTCCCATTCTATGGCGCTTACGACCGATCTTGTTTCTTAGGGGTTTGGGACGTGATTTCAACGGCTGGTGTTGTTCGTCGTGACATTGTTGAGGCGCAGTGAGCGCGGGAAAGTGTTCGTTGTATTTATTTTTGTACACAGCAGGCGCAGTCGGACACAAGTGCAGTGTTCCGAGAAATGTTTCAAAAACAGAAACGTCAGATTCTAGCGCAAGCGCTGCGCGTACAGTTTCGTCTGGGATGCATTCTGTTTCTGTTGATTTCGTTTCGTAGCGACTTTGAATTATGTTATCGATTTGAGCTAATTTACTAGAACTGCGCATTACCTTTTATTTCTAGTTCAGTTCAGATTATCAAGACAGATAATCCTCACAGATTTATTTTTTCATTTGCATTGCATTCAAATGATTGTATCTATTCTAAACTAATCTTTTATCTTAATTTTAAAATCTTTATCATTACCTACCTATACGTATGTTACAAAACTGAAAAATCTATAGATCTAAACAAAGCTACATATTTAATAAAAAAAAAGAAAAGGAGCACGAACGGTGTCTATTAGCGGTGGAACTTTTTTTATAATTTACAGTGAAAAACAGGAACTGACATTTGAAAAACAGGAACTGACATTTGAAAAACAGGAACTGACATTTGAAATTCTGATTCAGTGGCGTTTTTATCGCTTTTTAGATCGGTAACGGTATCGAGTAAATACATTTTATTTGCAATGTTATACATAGGGCTGCCACCTTTTGTACCGTTGAATCCCCAATATATGGGTAGGTATTGAGGATACTGAACATTACCACCAGCTCGCTCAGTGGCAGAAAACAAGTGACCTATTTTGAATGATTAAATTAGTTTCTCAGGGCGCCTGACTATTTTAGGGATATACAAATAATAGATCTAGTTCATACTGGAGTAATATTAAAATTTATTATTTGACTGATGTGTTCAAATAATAAATTTTAATATTATACAAATATCGTATACTATATAAATATCGTTTTACATAAGTAGGTGAATATTTCATACAAAAATAGACACATTAAGACTGTTCACATAGGTACTTAGGTAGGTACCATGGTAATACAGAGATAGCAGGTTAATAGTACATTTAATTTTTGGTACGAATAGAGTATTTATTCATTTCGGTAGAACAAAAATAAAGTACACAACATAAAAAAAGAGTACATATTTATTTTTTACTTATTTGTCTTTCTTGAAGATAGTTACAGCCTCTTTGCAATCAAAATTTAAATTAAAATATATGATCAGCTCGTTTTTAATGAAGTTTAGGGTAACTTTGTTCCTTTCGTCTTTCCACTTTACATTCATAAGGGAGAAAACTCTCTCAGTGAACGCTGAAGTGGCAGGCACAGACAAAATATATGAAATGAATTCGTATATATTTGGAAAATCTTCAGTTTTGCGACTTTGGATACCAATTTATTTAGTCTCATAAGTACTCAGAACCAGATCGAGTATTTTAGCGTACTTTATTGGTGTCGTAGATTATAAAGTACACCTTCACGAAAAAGAGGACAATACTCTATTATAGAGTACGGGTGGCAACCCTACAGTTTCTGCATCAGGACGTACTTACTTGACTTGATTTTACTGGCATGTCGTAACTGTTAAATGGGGCAAAGTGTCGTGGGCGCCACGTGTTGCCAATTGTAAACATACCTAGAGATGTATTAAGTAGGTATAATTCTTAGGTTGCAAATTACGTAGGTATTTTTGGTTTCGTGTTTGAAATATGATTGTGTAATTAAGCATTTAATAGGGTAGTTTCCAAGTATCAAATATTATTATTAAAGTACTGTTTTTCTCCCATTATTGGGGTGAGTTTATCATACTGTCGTGAACTTATTATTAATATTATATATTTATAGACAGGCAGCACATATGCTGATGCGTCTGTCATAGTGTTGGAAAGTTATAAGTTCTTAGTATCATTTTATAGATTTCACAGTTCACAGTTTTTATTAATAGCATTTCTTAAAAATGAGGAAATATTCATAAATTAATGGTCAATGTGAAAACAGAATTAAAATTGGTTGAAAAATAAAATAACTATATGCAACGTCATTTAATAGAAGACACGAAGAGTCCATGAGTCTGCTGTGAAATCATGTTAGGGATTTCATTTTTAGAAGCAGTATTTTTTGTTTTAGAAACAATTTAAAGAATGTACAATTTGAAGTATGTACTTCTGTTGGTAATTTTGAAGGTTAACTGAACTTGGCACTTAGATCTCAATTATTTTATCGGCGAAGCCGACACTCACTGTTCCTTGTACCGAACTTGGCCCCTTTTTTCACATTTATGTTTTTGGTGGAATTTGTATTACAGTACAATATGAATTGATGAGTGATTGTTTTTATGCGGGAGGTCCGTGTTCGAAACCATGCCATGTACCAATTAGTTTGTCGATTTTTTTCGAAGACATACGTACATTTACCGACTGCTCTAACAGTGAAGGAAAACATCGTGAGGAAACCTACCTGTCTGACGAAATGAAATTGGTCAAGGGGCGTACTCCCTTGGTCAAGGAGAAGCCTGAGCCCCAACAGTGGGCACATTGATAGGCTGATGATGATGATGATTTTTTTTATTGTGTATGGAGAGCAGACGAGGAAACGGGCCACCTGATGATAACTGGTAAGTGACCACCGTCCGTCGCCCATAGACATCTCACCTGACTATAATAATGTTATTATTATGAGAGAATTTTCGATGCACTGCTAACATTGAGGATTAAATGGAGTGCCGGTAATTACGCCGGCTCTCTTACCCTTCAAACTAGGGATGTTACGGAGCTTCGATTCCGACTCCGAAAGGTCGGAACTTCCGATTGATTTTACACCTCCGACTCCGACTCCGATAATTTTGAATCTTATTCAAATATCAATATTTTATTAAATAGTGTAGGAATACAATTATGTATTATTATTTATGTGTTCCTACACTACTCTCTAAAGGAACATGTTTTATTGCCGCAAACGTCATCGTAAAAAAAATTGGCAAGTTCAGCTATAAAAATTAAAAAACGGTTTAAAATTTGAACTTCTTCTACCTCCGCCTCATACAATTAAAAAAAACCTAAACTTTATCTGCTTGAAATACAAAAGTCGTTGCCATAGACAAAGCAAATACAAGTTTCGCTACATCGAACAGTAGTACCTATCCTTCCTTCAGTTTCATCTTCATTGCTTGGTTTATTTTTATTTATTTTTCTCTATTTTATAATACGTATGTATTATAAAATATACATACCTTCCTGTATTCTAATGTATAATTTAAAAATTAAGTACCTTCCTTCGTTTCCTAATATTTTACTTCTGTTTATTAATATTTCCGTTATTTATTTATATGTTCCGGTAGTGTATCATGGTGATGCCTGAAAATCAGCGCCGCAGTGCTGAAAGCGCTTCGGCAACAGGCTGAGGCAGTCCCCTTTTTCCGGTGCTGCACGCCACCTTCATCAAACTTAATTAATCAGCAGCCTACTCTAGTCCTCTGCTGGACATAGGCCTCTCCCAGGGCGCGCCATTGAGCCCGATCTTCGGCAAGCCACCTTGTGCAGATCGTCGCTCCATCTAGCAGGGTCCCACACTACGTTTGCCCAAACGCGGTCTCCACTCCAGAACTCGTCTACCCCAGCGGTTGTCGGTTCTGCGACAGATGTGACCGGCCCACTGCTACTTCAGCTTGCTAATCTTATGAGCTATGTCGTTGTTCTATGCCGGATCTCCTCATTTCGGATTCGATCCAGCAGAGATACTCCGAGCACAGCTCTTTCCATAGCACGCTGAGCGACTTTCAATTTGTGAACCAGTCGCACCGTCAGTGTCCACGTTTCGGCTCCTTAATTACTTTTGCTTATTTTTTTTTATTTTGTCTTCTGTACCTAATTGTTTGTATGAACAATAAGTTTACTTTCGTATAATATTTATGTATGTTCGTATGATGTTTTCTTGTGCTTTGTGTTGTAAATATTTTAATATGTTTTTATCCTCGTTTTACCTGAGCCGTTTCCTCGGTTAATTACCGGCACCCCAACGGTAAAGTTCTTTATTTATCTGCTTGTATATTTACTACCTTTTAGTTTTTAGTTCTCATTCAACCGATACCAGTGTTACGGTGATGATTACTGATTACCTACTTTCATTAAACGTGATATCACTCTGATACTACCCCGACCACCTATCACCATCAATCAAAACATGCGTCATCATGCCATTACCTAAATATGTGTACTAATTATACATGCGTCTCACATCCTATTCATAGACTGGATAGAGGATCTCCAGATCGGTAATTAATACGTCATTCGGATTTCAAAAGGCGACTAGATCCGTCTGTTGAAGTGAAGGATAATAAAATGAAAGAATTTATCATTAGAAAGTGGTTTTTTTAATATAGTTATAAGCGCAGAGAAGCAGAAATATATTTACAACAACTACCAGTAGATAGACAGGTTCGTGTTTATTAGTTTTCTTTTTAACATTAATGTCACTTACGACGTTTCTGTGGCGCCTAGGGCCTGTTTATCTAATCACAATTAAATACTATAAATAATTCAGACGTTAAGTATCTGTGAATATCCTTGTCGCCCATAAATATAAGGTGTGTGACTCGTGGTTCCACCTATATTGTCCCACCATTACTCGTAGTCCCACTAGCCTGAAATGTGGGTGCGTGGTCTCACTGAACAGTGGGACTACCAGTAATAATTGTAAATAACGACTCGTGGTCCCCACTCAAAGTTATGGTTAAAAAAATAGTTTGACTTTATTGAGAAATCAGAAATATTGTTTTTTTTATCTAATCACAATTAAATGCTATAAATAATTCAGACGTTAAGTATCTATGAATTGTTGCCCATAAATATACGGTATGTGACTCGTGGTCCCACCTATATTGTCCCACCATTACTCGTAGTCCAACTAGCCTGAAAATGTAGGTTCGTGGTCCCACTGCACAGTGGGACTACCAGTAATAGTTGTAAGATAACGGCTCGTAGTCCCATTCTAAGTTAAGGTAAAAGTTAGTTTGACTTTATTGAGAATTAAGAAATTTATTTTATCTATTTTTACTTCATCAGTAAACTACTCGTTAATTATGTTGGCTTTTCTATTTCCCAATTAATGTTGAGTTCCTAAAATATTGTGATATTGTTTATGGCCACATTAATGGGACCAAGAGCAACTGCATTACGGCTGACCGATGATCCCACCAGACAGTGGGACCACGAGCCCATTACATCGAGACACTGTACCACTGGTGGGTCAAATTAGTGGGATCACGAGTCGCAACCAAAATATACATCTTATTCTAGCTTTCGAATGTCAGTTAATGTTTCATGTGATCTTACTATGGGTTGGTTTATATAGGGTTAATAAACCCCTAACTAAACCAACAAAAGTCGTGTCAAATATAATTTACAAATATAAATACAATTTATTGCACATCCAGGATAAAAATAAAACATACAACATGAAGAGAGGTACAAAGAGAGAGGTGCTTTAAGCGATATCTTCTAGGCAACCTTCAGGTGATGGAAAAACATAGGGTTAAATCCAAAAAATCATGAAATTCGTGTGAAGTAATTTATGAATGGCCCTTAACCCTAATTTATTTTTGTGTAAGACGGATCTTATAAGATTCTACCAAAGACCTGAGCTTACTGAGGATCTCTCTCCTTAACATATCAACATTAAGACCTACTACATTACTACCTCTTTCTCGATATCATTTTCTCTGCCCGAAGATTGCCTGGAAGAGATCGCTCTTAGCGATACGGCCGCCTAAATTGTACTTCACTATTCCCTTTTCTATCTCATGTTTGTTGTTTTTTATTTATGCAATAAAGTGTATTTTACTTTACTTAAGAACAGAAATGTAGACAAGCCGCCCAAGATTGTGTCTTAATTGTCGTATCAAGTTAAAAGTAATGTGCGAAACTTTTTACGACACGTTCTAAAAGTTGTCCGCGGTAACCTCTACTGTGTTGTAAGTCAAAGAGTCAAAAGTACGCTCAAAGGACGTATGAGTCACAGTATGAGGACTGTATAGCGTTTTATAATAACGATACAACGTACCTTTTTTATTATTTATTACTCATTGTATCATCATCATCAGCAGCCTACTCTAGTCCACTGCTGGACATAGGCCTGTCTCAGGGCGCGCCATTGCCCGATCTTCGGCTCTTCTCATCCAGTCGCTGCCAGCCACCTTGCGCAGATCGTCGCTCCATCTAGCAGGGGGGCTATACTACTCATTGTATAACTCAATTAAATTTAGTATAATAAAATAGGGAGTAACTCGAAAACGAAGCGTTTTTAAAGATCACTTCCATTATCAAATGTATTATGTGCTCATAGAGGAGCTCGTAGCCTAGTTGCAAGCACGGTCTGAAAGTGATCGTGCAGGTAAAGCGACGTTGGCGCGGTCGGTACCTGGATGGGTGACCGCTAGTGGCATATTTCATCTGAGCTCCTCCGTGCCTCGGAGAGCACGTTAAGCAGTCGGTCCCGGTTGTTGTCGTTCGACAGCAGTCGTTAAGCCATGTCAGACGGGCGGCGTGAACAACTCTGACAAATAGGTTGGCCACTAACCATACGATAAGCAAGCATGTACATATTATGTAAGAGTTACAGAAGTGTTTGCATATCATCGGGAACACCTTGTATAATATATCATATTTTTGTATAAATAGTATATATTATTATAATTTAAATATTTGTATGCCATTCCAAGATTCCACTCATTAAATTTTATTAAAATAACAGCATAAGAAGGACTAATAATAAGAAGAAGAATTAATATATATTATAATACATATAAGTGATATCTTGGTAAGTAATGTATGTAATAATAGTTTATGATAATGATAAAATATAATATACCTATATATTCTAGATTTTCATTAAGTACCCATAAATTCCCTGCCAAAATTTCGCCATACTTTCACAACTGCGCACAATCAACACTCAGCCACCCACCACACAAGTTCTCAGCCCGTTATTTGCGAGTTACAAGGAAAAAACAGTGCAAATGGATTCCACAATTCCACTGGAACCGGTTCGCACTGGTTACGATCGGATTCCGTAGCAGCCATTATTGCACGCAACGGATTCTCAGACTGTTTCTGTGTCGCATATTACGTGAATGCATAAGTTTGATTTAGTTAGGATTTGGAACGCTTTTTTGGGGTCCGTACCCCGAAGGGGAAGAGATCACTGATGTTCGTCCATCTCTCACGAGACACACACGTGCGAGAAGCACGTACAAGATACAGACATAAAAATCTAGTCGCTGCAAATTAGCTTTTTTAAATCTATTTCCTTTTAAAATGTATAACACTGTAGCGTTGATGTTGCGTTGTTGTTTATAACACTGTCGCTAATCTCTTTAATGTCCAATTAACTTCAGAGTTTAGTTTAATTTCGTTTTTTTATTTATCTTATGATAACAAAGTTACGCTTAGATACGTCATGGAACAAATAATATCCGTTATATTATAACATTTAAATTATTACTTAGAGGTTCCATGCAACCTGCATGGAAGAGATCGCTTTAAGCGATAAATACGGCCGCCTTTATACATATCCCTGTAGTTTTACTTTTCCTGTATTTGTGTACAATAAAGTTTTTCTTTCTATCTATCTAGCGTTGATTCCGGGGTGGCCGATAAAGTTGAAACTATTTTGCTCACTCGTGTTTTATTTTAGCGAATGATGATAACCCGGAATTGGTGCCACTAACTTTTATTTTAGCATTCCCTACGCCGTGGCGCCGTGGCTAGGACGTCGGACTCCCATGCGGGAGGTCCGGGTTCGAAACCATGCAATGTCATGTACCAATGAGTTTTTCGGCTTTATCGAAAGATTTACGTACATTTACCGACTGCTCTGACATCGTTAGGAAACATACTGAGATAACCAGTGTGTGAAATGGGGAAGGCAATGGCAAACCCCATTAAATCTACCACGAGAGTCGTTCTATGTGATTAATCCTTAGAATGATCACGACCCTCAGCAATGAGTAACACGACTTAGAAGAAACTAGGTACGCCGAACGAGTCTTTTCATAGATTTATTTGTCTTCGGACACCGACGAGGCGGTCGTAACGCGATGCTTGGGTACCTAAAAGCAGATCAAAGGGTTCCTCGAAACTGATCGACGGTTCTGTTGTATATTTACAGTAAAATGTCTGTCTCTCTCACTCATTTGCTAAAAAAAACTCGTTTGACCTTTGAGAAGTCGCATCAACATCGAAAATAATCGAATGGTTCCGGGACTAGGCGGGGAACGTGTCAAGATGTACAATTGGTGGATCGGTAAAAACAATTCAATCAATGTAGGTACGAGTATCTCTGCAAATATACTAGAAAGAAAGAAAGAAAAACATTTATTTAACATTATGCATACATAATTAAACTTAAAAATATTTGTAATTAAAAAAACAATACAACATTAAAAGGACACATGCTCAGCATGTGCCGCGGTCCGACCGGTACTAGACTATTGAATTCATCTTTAGAGGAGCTCGTAGCCTAGTTGCGAGCACGGTCCGAAAGTGATCGTACAGGTTAAGTGACGTTGGCGCGGTCGGTACCTGGATGGGTGACCACTAGTGGCATATTTCATCTGAGCTCCTCCGTGCCTCGGAAAGCACGTTAAGCAGTCGGTCCCGGTTATTGTCGTTCGACAGCAGTCGTTAAGCCATGTCAGAGGCCTACGGGCGGCCTGAACAACTCTGACAAATAGGTTGGCAAGCATCTTTAGAAATGAAATGTCATATATACGCGAGAAATACGGGTCTTGTGAAGACCCTATGAATCAGTCTATAGATGTCTGTGATTACGCCTCATTGTTGCGCCATTTTGAATGATTCTGACTGTATCCGTTCGTTTGAAGCCACGCTAATTTAGTATTTAAACACGGTTTCGTTCTGCGAGCGAGTAGCTGGTTAGAACCTAGCTCAGCTAAAACGTTTCTCTTTGCAAAGTGGCATAATTTTGCATAAACAATTCTGGGAAATTCAAATCACGCGTGCAACATTGTAAACTTAGTATAATTTCCTTGTACTATACCTAGAGTCACTGTATCTGGGGGCACGGTAGTCCCCCCGCCATGTCTAATAACTATTTACTACTAACAGTAATACAACATGGGTTATTAGACTTGTTATTTATCTGTTGTCTTTCTCTGGATGCATGACAGTTTCCTAGTTTGTCATTTATTAAAAAAAAATATTGTTGTCTATGTCTGAATCCATGACAAAGTATCCAAGTTTTTTATTTGTTTGTTATCCGCATCTTGCTTCAATGAGCTGGCTCCCAACCGATGAGAAAACCGAAAAGGAGATCCTTACTCGCAAGTGGCGGTGGCTAGGTCATGTGCTCAGAAGGGCAGACGATCATCCCTCAAAAATGGCCCTGAAATGGTATCCATCAGGTAAACGCAAGCCTGGTCGTCCGAAGTCCACATGGCGCCGGTCAGTTGAAAACGAGGCAGTCGCAATCCGAATGTCTTGGCAGGAACTCGAAGAGGCCGCACATGATCGCAATAAGTGGACAGCAATTGTTCGAGCCCTTTAACCCAGCTGGGGATGACAGTAAGGGAAGAAGAAGAAGAAGATCTGGTTCCAATGCAAGAGTATCCTAGTTTGTCATTGGTTCGTTGTCTGTCTCTGGATCCATAACAGAATATTCTAGTTTGTCATTTGTTTGTTCTATATCTGGATCCTTGACAGAGTGTCCTAGTATCGATTCGTCTGGTATCCGTTAGCCACTAAGTGCCTTGAGACTGCCTTAGAAAAGAACGCATCTGTTTCAAATTGAATCTAAAAAGGGTTACTTACTGTACGCCACGTGAACTGTGGCACAGAGAAGGCTCTAAGGGCCGGAAATTGGTCGCTCCGCGAATACAACACGCTCTCCAAGCCGCCTGGTACACTGCTTTATTACTTTTACTTTCGCGAGAGGATGCCCACTTATGTATGGGCTTTATTACACTTGACTGAATTCAGTCACCGATTTAGTCGATTAACTAGATGGATGTTTATTTAGCTGGTGCATTCTCATTTTGGACTAATTTACAAAATATAAATAGAGATCGCATACGTCATATTTTGTTCAGAAATACGTTTAAAAGTTTCATGTCAAAATGTTACATAAATGTCAACATCTTTAGTCTGATAAACCGATCCGCGTCGCACCCGGCGGGAAGCTGCCCATTACGCTGGCAGCGTGTCCACGCTGAATAGCCAGCGAGATGCGCTGCACCAGGTACGACTCGGCGCGGGGGTCACCTGAGCGCTCTCTCAGTCCTCGGCCCAAACTGCGGACAAAAACCTTGGCCTCCGTGCCCGTGGTCTCTACAGCTAGTGACACATTTTGTATAGGGATTCAGAAGTGTACGTTGGATTGGAAATGGGTAACATAATCGAATAATTACCGTATATATTTTGCGTGTCTGTTAAATCATAGGCCAAAAAATATTGTAGGTAATTACTTTGTTATATAAGCTGTTGGTTTTCTAAAAAAAATATATCATTACCAGATCCTTAATGACAGCTTCAAGGTAAAATGCTTAATTAAAGACGTAAATAACTTTTTGTTTATTTATTTTTTAAATAAATCGAAGGGCAAGTGATTGTATGAATGGCACGACCGCATGGTATGCCAGTGCGCAGACGCGGCTCCATACGTCACGCACGGCGCTGGCGCAAGCAGTGCGCGGAAACCGATCGGAATTTCTTTCACAACAACTGCTATACATTACGCATGCGCTAACGAGGGACATGGAATGTGACATTACGTCAGATGGTACGATTTGGGACAAGGAATGGTGTGCCTGTCTGCGGGGTTTGGGATTCGTATACTATAGGTGAAGTTGAAAATATCGATAGCGCGTTCTATGTTTGTACGGAAATATGGACTCGATGTTAGCTCGATGCTTCGGACGAACAGCGATGCAAAGCAGTAACGCTTATATTGCTGTGTTTCGGTTTGAAGTGTAAGAGAGCCAGCGTTTTTATCTATATCCTATAATAACATTATAATGAGTTGAGATGTCTGGCCGACGGTGACCACTTACCATCATTTCCCGTTAGCTCGTCTGCTCTCCTTATACAATAAAACAAATAAGAAACACTAACGAACGTCGAGAGATCTTTTTTAGCTTTTCTGTGGTAAAACGGTCTCTGTAATTTAGAAGAAAAAACCGTTTTACATAATGCATTGCTCACACCTAAGCGACCAAAGCGTTTACGAAGCGGGAGCGTCAGACGCGCGGCAGCCGCTGCTCATAATATTTATATGTAGCCAGCTATGCACACCTACGTGTCGGCGACCCATATTTACAAATAAATGATATTTCTATTTCGACGCGGGAAGGCGGCGTCAGCAAATAGGGACGGAAGCGACCACATGTTCTACGAAACAGATGGGACACTAAATACAAGTGTAACATTGCGTGGAGTATTTGATATCCTATAACTTCTTAATAATAAATGTATTCTTTTTGGAGTCGCCGACATTGCTATAGACCCTGACGTGAATTGACGTTTGACTTGCCGCGACGCGATCGCTCAGATGTGTATGACTAGTTTCGCGTTGCAGATCGCAGTCGCTTGGTCGCTTAGGTGTGAGCAGTCCTTAAATGCTCTTTAATTTGCTGTAATTCAAAGGAACAGTCGCTAACGGTAACAGTTTCCATAATTTTAGTCTAAAAGAAATAATGTGCTGTCGGTTTCTCACAGCCTTTGCTATATTCAGCTAGATACCTACGCGTACATAGTTACGTTTAGTAATTAATTAAGGATTAATAGCCGCGTACCCGCCCGATTTTCTTTCATTCAAGCCGCGGCACATAAGTTAAACAAAAATGGCGGATGCGCTGTGACTCGTGCGGTATGAGGTGCGACACGAGGGGCCGCGCGTAAGCAGCAAGCAAGCGAGTCGTCACTCGAACCCTGAGGGGGGTGAGTGGAGTGCGGGCCTTGAGGCGAACCTCGTGCCCGGGCAGAAGCTCGGAGTGATACAGCATCTCCGGCAATTGGAGCCACTATGTGAAGCGGACTTTATGGCTATATATATAGAAGTTGAGGTAGGGGGGGGGGGGGGGGGGGGGTCTGTACGCTACGCTCACCGCTCGCCGTCACGTCGGTCCAGCCTGTCGCGCCACGAGGGCGACTGGGGGCGCACTAACTCGCGCGGGAGTGGGTACCACGCGTTCACGTAACCATAGCATTTCTACAATGTACGAGTACCTGCGCGGAATGACCGCCATTTTTGTTCAACTTATGTGCCGCGGATATTACAGACTGAGCGAGCCGCCTCGTATAGGACGGATTAGAATATCTCTTCTCTACCGCCACTGATCCAGCGTTTCATACAAGGCGACTAAACCGAGTAACTTGCGGTGGTAGGACTCCTAATCCGTCTGGGTAGCGACCACGCTTGTATGTAATTGTCGTTAAATATCATTGCTTATATTATTTTTTCAATTTTCATTGGAAAAATTTATTCCTTTACCACATATTAATTAACATTTCACATTAATATTCTATAACCTCCACACCAGGCGTTGCCTGTGTCATGGAGATTACATACGAGTACACACATTGATCACTTTACAATGCTATGTGTCAATCAAATATTCTTCTTCTTTGTCCTCGCCATATCCCGGTTAGACGGGGTCGGGTTTCCTAATCTGGAGGCGCCATTCTCCTCGATTGTACACGTCATCCTCAGTTAGGTCCATGGTGTTCATGTCACGTTTCACAGTCGTTAGCCAGGTAGCACGCGGCCTACCTCTTCCCCTTTTAGTGGTCTTCACGACATAATCGTCAGGTCGGCGCATCACGTGGCCATACCATCTTAGGCGAGTCTCTGCCATTTTATCCACAATCGGTCTCACCTTGAAGCTACCCCTGACATATTCCCTTCCCTAGTCAATCAAATATTCAGATTCCAGAGTTACAACTTAAAATAACAATTTAAGTTAAAGCGTATGATGTTTATTTTATACTACTAAACATGCAACATTAAAGGAAATAGGAAGTATGGGATGATATGACTATTATAAATTTATAAAATATATTAATATATACATTTACATATTTAGGTATATTTATTTATTATATATTTATAATATTAAAGCTAATTATGTACCTATATATGCAAATATATGCACTTACATGATTTGTATTCATTTCTAACTACGAACAAAGATAACTACAGTGTAGTTTACCAAAATTAAATACCGACGCGATTAAGCCCCGTTTTCGTAGTTAAAAAATACATATTTGTTTGCGGTGAATCACGCACTCGTAGTGTTTGCGTGACGGACGTGACTAACTAAAAGGTGAAACTGCCTCACTGACTCACTGCGAATTCGCAAGCGGAACTGAACCCAAACACCTTAGTAACTATCATTTCTTTAGGGAAGCGTGGGAGGGGGGACTTATGAATTTAGGGATAACAAGAAGAAATTAATGAAATCACTGATGTATCATGGCATTTTGCGAAACTGACAATATGCGTCTATCTTATCTTATCTTATGATAGGGGGCCGGGAATAACCTGCGGCACTTCGACCCTTGAGGATTCTAGGGTAAGAGGCGGGACAAGTCCGCAATACTACAGTCTTTGAGCTCTTAGAAAGAGATTCAGGTATGGGGTAAAATCGATATCTGTCTTTGTCTTATCTTATCTTATGATAGAGGGCTGGGAATAACGCCAGCGGCACTGAGGATCTTTTAACACACTGGTCATCTCAGTGTGCAGGTTTCCTCACGATGTTTTCCTTCACCGTTAGAGCAGTCGGTAAATGTACGTAAGTCTTTTGAAAAATACGAAAAACTCATTGGTACATGACACTGCACGGTTTCGTAGCCGGTCCTCCCGCATGGGAGTTCAGTGTTCTAGCCACTGTGCCACCGACGCTCTTTTACTAATGTAGTATTTTTTTAATTGCAATTGGTGACCATTACTTTATTTTTTAGAAAGGGCACCGGGGTTTAGAATGTACGGTTGGTTACCTGAATTATCTGACCCTTTTCGATACTGATACGTCAGCTAAGGGGTGTCAGATAATTCAGGAAACCGACCGTACTAAAACTGTAGTAAAACAGAGACATACCGATTTTACTCGATAGCCGAATCCCCTTCTCACGTCCCATGGTTGTTTCCTGGAGACGTAGTTTTTACCACTTTAAAACTGTTCCAAGGTGCAAAAAATTTAAAAGTAAAAGTAAACTACACTTTATTGCACAAATATAAAACAACAAACATGAGATAGAAAAGGAAATAGTGAAATACAATTTAGGCGGCCTTATCGCTAAGAGCGATCTCTTCCAGGCAGTTGTCCTGCTCCACAGACGGATGTTTGGAAAAGTCCCATTGCAAATATTAATAAATGAATTGAAATTGAGCTATTCGTAGTGTAGTGGCGCCACACGTCTTTCTTACCATATTAAGTGCTCTTGCTTGTCCCTTGTTTGGAACTTTGGATCCTCTTAAACCCTACCGCCCCGGATTACCCCTCTTGTCCCTACAGGGCCCACAAAAGCATATTCATCAAATGCATCTTTAACCCGTTCAAGTAGGTCGAAATTACCATGGCCGCGTCAGTGCGTCGATTTGAATTGAATATCGAGGAGGAAAAACACCGGGCCATATTAAATTCATGTGTCCGACTGTCCAGAGCAAACAAGCCGTTATATGTAGCTGTACTTTGAAATTAAAATGATAACTGTTTTCGGTCAAACTCGTGTCTTAGGAGGCCCGTTCCCGTTTCACCTTCGGGAGATCAGGGAATTATGTATTTTCTGTCAAGCAAGCCACTGTGCCACCGACGCTCTATGCGCGATATTACTTGAGTGTGTTGTAACATTGGTTGTAACAGTGTGTCGTTTGTGTTGTCGCAGGCCCGGCCAGACGGAGCACGCGCACGGCGGCGCGCTGGCGTACGGCGCGGGCGGCAAGGGCGCGGGCGCGGTGGTCGCGCCGCCGCAGCCGCGCCCGCCCGCCGCCTACGCGCCGCACGCGCAGCCCTACCCCGCGCTACGGCTGCACCAGCCCGGGTATGGCTCCGCTGCGCTCAGCTTCAGGTAAACTTTCTCCTACCGTCTACTTCTTCAGGTCCTTGAGGCAATATTTTTCCACCGCACTCTGTCTGACTGTAATAGCAAACTCTACGGTTTCCCAGGATACTTTAACTTGCGAGATGCTCCTGTTTGTAGTTACGATTTCTTGTCATTCTATATATGAATGCATGCGCTGTGAGCGTCTCCCCATATATTCACTCGGACATTGAAATGTCAAACGTATGAAACTATAAACGGATTTGTCCAAACCCTTTAGCTCGCTGTGTGTGATCAGATCACATCATCATTCTACGAAAATAGTTCGATTTATTTGGGACAGACTCTCATGAACAGAACCTTAATTTCGTTACTACCCCCTATATTACAATAGAGTAAGTGGCGGTGTCTAGGTCATGTGCTCAGAAGGGCGGACGATCATCCCTCAAAAATGGCCCTGAAATGGTACCCATCAGGTAAACGCAAGCCTGGTCGTCCGATATCCACATGGCGCCGGTCTATTGAAAACGAGGCAGCCACAATCCGAATGTCCTGGCAGGAACTCGAGGAGGCCGCGCAAGATCGCAATAAGTGGACAGCAATTACAGCCCTATATCCCAGCAGGGGGTGACAGGAAGAGAAGAAGATATTACAATATACGAGTACACAAATACATACCCACACATCAACGTTGGTAGGCTACTCATACATATAGCATACTTTTGTAGGTAGATATTAAAGCCACGTGTTCCCTTGAAACTCGATAAATATGAATCAACTGTTATTTTCACGCTCACGTACGATACTTTATCATTATCACTGCGTAATTCTATATATCACGCTACATAGCAATCATTATCAACTTATCTTTTATCAGCTTTGCATTATCGTTGTACGGTTTTACATTTATAGAATTTTGGTAACCTTCTCCGTTCAGTAGGTATTCTATTGGATTTCGTGATTCATTATTTATTCATAAGATAAATGACAAACGTAGGTGGGATGTGGTTTATAGGACATCAATAATTCCAAGAACCCGTTATAGTAAAACTACTTTTACGAATCTTAATGTATTAATACTCGTAAACTAACGAAATACGGTATGTAAGTCCCTGTGTTTTATAGGTATCTAGGGCGTTCTAATTTTTAGTCAAAGAGAAATAAAAGAAATATAGCAAATGTTTATTCACAACTTTTCAAAGTATTCCTCTGCGGCATCAATGCAGTTATGCATTAGACTGCACCAACTTTCAAAACATGTGAAAATATAAAAACCGCCTAAATTGGTCCCACTGCTTCTACCGGAGTCGTAAATTTCAATTTCAGTTTTTCGATTTGATTCGTTTCCAACGATTTTTTGTGTAAAATGTATGGTGTATATAGTATATTTGTATTGTATTGTATTCTGTGGTTTTAATCAATGTCTATTACCTAACCCAAAAAAATCGCAACTTTGTAATTAACGATTTCCACTGAAGCGAGATACCCTTTGAAGTTTTATACGGTATTTTTATTTGAGCAGAGCTGTGGGTGTTAAAACATCTTACTATAAAATATAAACATATTTACGTTTACCAGTTTAATTTTACTACCCTTAGGTCACCGACCTATAGTCATTAAAATGAGCAATGAAACCCCAAGATTGGCTACACTAAATTTAGAAGCTACTTCGAGATTGGTCCGATACCTAGGTAGTCTAGAGCCAGACATCACAAGTAATTACGAAATCTCTAAGAACGTCTTATGTATAATAATAGAATGTCTTATATAATTTAGTACCAGATTTTATAGTATTTGTTTGTGGGAATGGATTGGAAGGAATAGATGGGGGTTATTTCTGTAATTTCAAGTTTTTTTTTGTATGAGACGACGAGCAAACGGGGCATCTGATGGTAATTTGTCACCATAGCCCATAGATATTTCACCTCACTAGCAAGTTATTTTAGAGGAGTTTCTGTGCCGGTAATTACGCTAGCTCTCTTACCCTTCAAACCGAAACACAGCAATGCAATCATTGCTGCTTTGTGTCAGAAATAGTTGAAAGGCCAAGGGTCCAAGAATATTTAGATGACAAAAATGTAAAAATTTTAGATTTAAGTTTAGTATATTAGAATTAAGTATATTATAGATTTTGACATGTAAATTACAGATTTAATGGTTCTATTTAATATTTTAACTTGAATCTTATCTATGTATAGCATAGGTATTTATATGATATATTGCAATACTGACAAGGTCTAAACTATGTATGTTACTATATAAAACACCAACATCTTGTATACTTATAGCAATATCTTATAATAGGGGCCGGGAATAACCCAGCGGCACTTCGACCCTTGCGGATCTTTTGTGCCTACCCCATTTTACACACTGGTCATCTCAGTGTGCAGATCTCACGATGTTTTCCTTCACCCTTAGAACAGTCGGTAAATGTACGTAAGTCTTCGAAAAATACGAAAAACTTATTGGTACATGGCACTGCACGGTTTCGAACTCGGACCGCCCGCTTAGGAGTCCGGTGTCCTAGCCACTGTGCCACCGACGCTGTACTCATAGCAATAAATATGAATGATGAATGAATTGAATTGAAAACCAGCCACCGCAGACTGACTCTGAACAGATTCATACTATACCTTCATTGTATGTTTATCTACACTTGTTTAGAATTATTCATGTTTTCCTTTACCACTGATCTAGTGGCAATTAAACCTAATCATCTCTAATTGCCACGGCATCAGAAATAACTACACTATCTCGTGTTTTGCTCAACTGTGGAGATACGCCAATGAAGCCGAGCATTCAGTCGTAGGATTGTTTACTCAAATCGTAACAATGGATAGAATGGTTGACTCTGCAATGCGTAGAGATAAGGAAGCATTGTTGTAGGCAGGACTGGATTTGGAACGTGGTCTTTCAAAATTTTATAGGATAGACTTTGTAGAGTGCGCATCGGAATTGCACGACCTAATTCCAGCATCTCCATTCCGCCTTCGGACTACCAGGCGCGGGGAGGGGTTTCATCCTTATGTTGTTGATATCCCATCTGCTCGTACGAAGCGATTTGCTTCTTCGTTCATTATGCGAACTAAGGAATGGAACAGCCTGCCGGCGTGTGTATTTCCCGAAACCTACAACCTTGGGATCTTCAAGGGCCAGAGTGAATAGGCATTTACTGGACCCGCGTGCTCCATCGTCGACCTCATCGTCGCTTACCATCAGGCGAGATCGAGGTCAAATGCGGGTTTAGTAGTAAATAAAAAATAAATTAAAAAAAACGTTCAAGATTAACTACAAATTATATACAAATAAAAGAAAGAAGCCATTGAAGTACACAAGACTGCTAGAGTAACTCGGACCTGTGACCAACCATAGAATATTGGGGCTTACCTATTTATGCCGCAAAGCAGCAATGTCTGCATTTCTGTATTTCGGTCTGAAGGGTAATTACGGACACATGAGGCACTCCCGTCTAAATCCTCAGGGTTACCTCTCTCTCTCTTGAATCCCTGAAGTCTATTTACGATCATGTTGGCACCGGTAATGACGGCTCCATCTAACTTCCTGGCCCCCCTGACTCCGGCCCCGTCTCATGTCGCGAGAAACATGTGCGACAATGCACGCGCCTGGGAAAGTCGGTTTGCGCCCCGTCAGATAATAGGGCCCCATTGTGGCGTGTGAAGTTATACACGTACTGCCATATTGGTAGTGTTAGAAGGCGTATACAGTGAGCCGGTGGGTTTGATGTTGGCAGAAATTCTAGGCCACCTCATCATCACTAGCTGCAGCTGTTTGAGAATCTGAAAAGATATTACGCTTAATTAAGGTTAAGATATAATCGCAAGGTTTTTTACAGATGATAAACTTTAAAATGTTGACTATAGCAGTTAGTTTTCTGTTTTTTCATAGATTTATGCATGTAATCTTAATCTTATAATCTTTATTAATTTTATTATACACACATACAGAATTCAAAACAACTTAATTAAGGAAAAAAAATATTTATCTTCACATTGGTAATTTTTGGTGAAACATACATGAATTATTGGAGTTATTATCTTATTTTTATGTACAAAAGGATTGATTAGGATATGATACGAAGATTTATGTATGTACTGTGGACAACATGGTCAACACGTCACTTGGTCGCTTAGTTGACACATGCATACAAATGTCAAGGTATCGTAAAAAAACGTATTGCAACAGGGTTCCACAGAGTATAGCTTGAATATGTCTTCCACTGTACAGTCGATCACAGGTCAGTCTACCCTAAAACGTCAAAATTTGAGAATCTCAAATGTACAAAATTTTTTTCTTTAATTTTAGCCCCTGTTAGTGTACACTCTGGAATTTGGCCAATGACCGTGTTAGAATCTTGAAAATCACTGGAACGTTTTGACATCTGTTTTGAAAAAAAAAACGGACGCCAATGCAAGACACTAGGCATTCCAAGTGCAATTGGAGGTTAGGTTGCCGAATTCACATCATCTGCAATTTTTCACTCCCATTTCACTGTCATATATAACGTTCACTTATCACGGACGATTTTTAGGTAAAATACACTAGTTTTACGAAAAAAATTACCACTGTAAACCGTATTTAAACAATAAAATAGGACGAACACGTCATGACAGCATGAACGATCCACATAACCGAAATGTACCATATTATGCAGACATAAGGTTTTGACAGATGGTATACTTATTAGCGACAGCTCTAACGGTTTGCATGTCTGAGGAAAAAGTATTTTGAAGGTATGCGGGACTTGGCGCTGATGTGTAAGTAAGTAAGTAATACGTTTATTTCACATACAGCAATCTCAGGTATGAATGAATGGCAATCGACAGTGCAGAATAACGATTCGTGCCATCTTTACAAATAACATGCATGTAGACAGATGTATGTAAAATAGTTTTACACAATAACTGCTTGCTATTCAGTAAAGGAACAATCACGAACGAGCCGCCAGACGATCTCATTTACATACGTGCCAGTTCATCCAAGTTTTTCAACTTCACTGTGCCAAGTTAACATTTCAAAAGTTTTTTGTACAATTTATTATTTCTACTAACATAAAACTTGTCATTGGCATACTGGCAACACAACACGCACACACTGTAGCTTTCTTTGTCCGTCACCTCTGGCCCCTCAGGGCCAGCTGACAATCAGCGCTGTGGCTTGCCTCAGCATTATGCTGAGCTGGTGTACCCTTTTTGGCACTGGACCGACGAATGTCAAGAAATCATAACAAAACAGGATTCCACAGAACATAACTGGAAGTGTCTTCCACTCTACATCAATTCCCAATTCGCCAAAATTACAACGTTTGTAGTTCTATTTCTATCTAATTTCAATTTAGTTTTCGTTCCAATTCTATTTGGACACCAAATAGCATTCTACTGACGTATAACTCTACCACTGCCACCTTTCGGTTTACTATCGATCGGGCAAAAGTACCTCGGGAGGAACTCATGTTCGATCGTTATATTTGACAGTTGAAGCGTTTTGTTACCGTTCAACTGCGATTCAGTATAAACTAAACGTTTTAGTAGAATGCACAAATACGTTACTGTTCGAACTTCACTGAAATTGGATCGTCAGTGGATAGTAGCATACGAAACACGTCATAACGTTTAGATTCTATTTAGTGGCATCGATCTGATACTGTTATTTTATTTATCAGTTGAACCTACACTAACAAAAACCCCGATAAACATATCTATTCTAAACATAGTAATTCCCCACCCAAAATAATACCGGAAAAAGCCCCAAGGTCTGCCAACAATATCCATTTATTCGCGCCGCTGTTTGTGAGTGCGTTGCGTTAGTATACAGAGTGTCGCAGAAAGTATGGATAAAACGAAACAGGGTGATGGCTGAGGTCATTACCAGGCCATCATAAACCCCACACAACAACAAAAGAAAGGTGGTTTAGTTATTGAATTTTTTTTAATTCTATCAAACATTGCCTAGACCCAGTAAAAATATATTTAAAAAACTGGCAATATCAAAAATGCACTAACTAAACCACTAATAAAATTATTTAAAAAAATATTGCAGAGTTTTGTCAGATTTTCTTTTTGTATTATGCTACCAAGGAATGACCCTCCCTTTCAAACTTAATTCTTACAATGGAAAGGCTGATCCCTGAGGAGTATAATACAAAAAGAAAATCTGCCAAAACTCTATTTTTAACAAAATATATTTTTTACTGCATTTTTTGATAAAATTTAAATAAATTTGAACCACCGAGAAGTGGATATCCAACCATATATGGACTGACCTCACTGTTTTGTTTTATCCATACTTTCTTGGACACCCTAGCTGTATATTTCTATGTACCCCTTTCATAACCGCTCTTGTTGGATGAGGTCCAAGAATTTACGTAATTTCTAGACTTGCTGTTAATATTCGGTTACTGTTGGGTTTGTGGACACTGTTTTACTGTATAAAGAGAGCGGACGAGGAAAAGGTGGTCTCCGACGACATCTCACCTCACTATGATGTTATTAGAGGGTTGTAGATGCGGTGCTAACCTTGATTACTTGATTACGGAAGGTGACTGGCAACGACTGGATGAGAAGAGCCGAAGATAGGGCTTAATAGGGCTTTAGCAACGTAAAAAAACAATGAAAATTCCTTAAATGTTCCTTAATTGATTCCTGAGATTGTAGTATGTTGAACATGACTTATTAATACATTAAAAAGGTACACAAACGAAGTACACTATTTAATTTAAATTTAAAAATAATGGTTAGCAAATTCCTTGCTAAGTTTCACTTACCAAATAGTACAATAACATCTATAATTAAGTCGGGAAGTGTTTACAATACTTGTGTATAGTATAGCATTATTGTTTGCGAAACGATAAGATGACGTAAAGGACAGATAAAGCGCGTCTGGCTCGATTTAGTCGGCCACGTGCTCGGAATGCGGCCGGCAGAGCGGAGTAATAATAAAAAATAAACATTGTGAGCGCGCCTTACCTCCGACTAGGGTTGCCACATTATTTAAGGGACTTATAGTAGTTTGAGATCACACACCCCAAAAAATATAGTAACTAAAATTGGAAAAGGCAATGGCAAGCCACCATATTAAATCTGCCAAGAGAGTCTTTCTATGGTGAATAAAGTAAGTAAAGTAAAGTAAAATACACTTTATTGCACAAATAGAAAACAACAGACAACAAATAGAGAACAAACAGATCACAAAGCACTATGTATATTTGGCAAAAGGGGGGAAAGGCAGCAAATGCTGACATACTCGGGTACCAAATATGCAGCGCTGTTTTTCATTTCCCCATTTGGGAGCGATAGTAATAGGAATTTACTATGGTACAGCGAACCACCCTTCACCGATAGAACGTTAAATTAATTAAGTCCTTAGAATGATGAAGATCCTCAGCAATAAGGAATACGACTTAGAAGAAAACTTTTAGTTTGTATAATATAAAATGCACAAAAAATATACTGTAAATGTATGGAAAAAATACTTTGTCGTTTGAAAAGTTGTTTAATTATTTTTTAACACTTAAGTTTACTTTTTGATTTCACGCTGTTTTTAATCCTTTTCAACGTCTCATTTCCCTTTTCTTTTTGGGGTTCAGAATACTAGCTGAGATTCTACGTTCAGTACCATTTATTCGGATGCGAAGCTCATGTTAGCTGAGCACCGCGGTTCCCAAAATATACTACTTTTGCCTACATTTTTTGTCCTTCAAAATTATAGTAGGGATAGGGAGGGATGATTCCTTTCCCTCATTATGATTATAGTAGGATACTATATTACAGGGGTGGCAACCCTACCTCTGACAGTTATACCTCGCCTCCCGCACGAAACCTTGGCCTTTCACACCCGCCTCCGTCTGGCAATGGTGTCTATAGTGAGAGAATAATGTCGATTGATTGTAATACTGTTAGACAATGTGTTAGGAATTATCTTGGAATAATGCTGGTATTGAGGTAAGTAGTGCAGTTCTGATTAGAAGTCGTGACCGTTTTTGGTCTCTACTGGATTATTGTTGTTTTTTAATTTCCATTCTCTGACGTGTACAAGACTGTATCTAAACTATTATACACTGAACTTTTGCTGAACTTGACCCTTTTAATAGATCATATCATATGTTATCACTTGTCAGAATGTAAAATATGGTCAATTTAGAATCTCACTCATTTTGTGATATTTTTTACAGATATTTTTATATATGGTCTATTAATGAAGGATTTTCTATTTCTATTATGTTTTATTTTAAGTATTTGACAGACAATATCTAAAACTTTTGATTTTATATAGTTTGAACTTTATATCATTGTTAGAGTATATTTAATACTGCTGTTAATGACGTATCTTGTAACGGTTTTAGTTACTTTAAGATAAATAAATAGATAACAATACAATATAATCTACTCTTTAGGAGAGCACTTTGTCTCTTCAACTTATGACACATTCATACGAATGTCAAGGAAACATAACAAAAACTTATTGCAACAGGGTAAGATAAGATAATGTTTTATTGTGTATCTAAATTCAGGTACATTTTGCAGGTAAATTTGCACATTAAGTAATTCTTAGTTGGTTCCACTATTTTTTACCTATACAGGCATATACACTAATACTTATACTTACTTACTTACTCCGCTGGCGCAGCGACCCGAAGTGGATCTTGGCCTCCGATACCAAAGAGCGCCATCGCTTTCTCTCCTGCGCAGTCTCGAGCCAGTCAGGCGCCCGGAGCTCCCGCAGATCCTTCTCCACTTCATCGCGCCAGCGGTATCTGGGACGTCCGACCGGACGTCGTCCGTTAGGGCGTCCCACATACGCTCGTTTAACTGCCCGATCCTCCCCCATCCTAGTGATGTGTCCGAGCCATCGGAGTCGAGCCGCTTTCGTCTCTCCTATAATGTTCGGCTCGTTCACCATCTCTTCTATCTCCCTATTCTTACTCATCCTCCACCCTCCATCTTCCTTCTTAGCTGGTCCCAGAATACTTATACTAGATACTTAATAATAAAACCAGAGCATGGATCTGTTAATAAACATTGAAATAAATAAATAAAAATAAAATAAAAACGTATTGATGCAGACAGTATCTTTTACATTTTCTCAGATTTCCCTCCCCGCTCCCACACTAGGATACCCTGTGTTGTGACGGCCAGTCTCTTCCGATATATCTACATTATGATGACGTAATAAGGTTATGCATTTAATCAAATAATTAAGAAATATCTTGATGATCGACCTACTATATCTGCCTCTCCGTTTTTTAGGCAGTGAATTTTTTAAATAAATTTATTTTTTAATTCAGGCCAAGGAATTTGTATATAGTAACTAATAACTACTGGTTAAATCTGTCAAGCTGTCAAAAATAATGTCAGTTAAAATAATTCACGTTGATTACTGCCCATGTTCTATTATCGCGTTAACAGCTGAAAATTTATCAATCTTGATTCAAAACAAGCAATGGAACGTGTACTGTCAACTTGCATAATTTAAACTGGTTTTGGAACCTATAAACATATATATCTTTGATCTGTGGTTGTCACATTGATGCTTACAATACTTTCGAAAATAAGGCAAACAAATATAATAATTTAGTACAAGAATGTCGCGTTGGGAAATCATGTTGTGCTACTTGCCGAGGCTCTGGAGATGCACCGTGATTGCTACTTGAAAAGGAAACGCCACTGGTGCTTATTTTACAATGAGCCAGGCTCATATCCTCAAGTTTCGAGTAGGATTATGTCTTGTAACATCACCACACTCAACATTTACGTCATCGGTGGGCCCACGGGTACTAAGCCATGAAAACTAATCGGTGGATTACATTTTTAAAATCAGAGGCCATAGCCCGTGTGCCTCCATGCATGGAGCGATTGCTAGCCAGCGTTTCTGTCTCTATTGTTGGGTCACGTTAGCCGCCACCGTTTGGTCCCCTTAGTAAAATTTAATGGTCAAACCCTCTAGCCCGCTCCAAGGGTAGTGGCGGACCCCCATGGATGATAAACGACACAATCAGTACGACCCAAGATATTCTTCTTTCGAGTTGATGATCCAAACTACATTTTCCCGACCAGAAGGCAGCCACATCGGTAGCCCTCTGGTTGGCCTCGAAAACGTCTGCAGTTAATCGGGCACGCGGGACAGCAGAGCAGATATGAACGCCACCCAAGATATTAACGACACCTTTTTCACTTTCCAGGGACGGCAGCTACGGGCGTAGCGGCGGCGCCGTGGGTGAATACCGCGGCGGCACGCGCATGTCCCTTCTGGGCTCGGCGTACCTCCCGCCGCCCGCACCGCCTGCCCACCACCCGCCGCCCGCCGACCCGCCACCCTACAAGAAGCTGCGCATCACGGCCGCGGCGCACGCGCTGCAGCATCCGCCCGCGGCTGCGCCGGCACACCCCGCCCCAGAGAGGCACAACTCGCAGCATCATCACCAGCAACTCAGGGTCGATACCAGGGTAAGCCTCCTCTGTATTATGCCACCATTTTTGGGCCCACCACCCGCCGCCGGTCGACCTGTCCCCCTGCAAGAAGCTTCGAATCACGGCCGCGCGGCGCACGTGTTGCAGCACCCACCCGCGACTGCGCCATAGGCAGTATCATGATCATCAGCTCATGGTTGATACCAGGGTAAGAGGCTTGCTTTAAAGTTTAAAAGATATCCCAGATAATCTTCGTCTCGCGTACGCAGCAGGGCTGAAGAAGTTTCTAGTGCTCAATTTACTGGACCATGGAGGTTTAAGGAGGTGGAATATCTTCTTCTTTCTCTTAGCTTTGACCTGAACATATGCATCATGACGAGTTGATGACCATATCTATGGGCAGGACCTAACAAATACAGTAATAATGTTCCCAGTGTTTGTTTGAAGCGACAATGACTCAAAGGCTAGGCTCAAACTACGGCGCAAGCGTCGCCAGTTCGAATCCACCTCTGGACCATTGTGGTGAACACTGCTAGCATAGGCATTTGAGCCTAGTTGGAGTTCCGTTTAATTCAAAACAGTTCCATTTAATTCTTATTTACGTTTTTATTTTGATGGTCAGGGTAAACATGTATTTATCTAATGACTGTCGTGACATCTTCCAGGAGCCGGTGAACGCGTACAATACGGTAGAGGTCCTCTCGCCCAACCCCCCATCGGAGCCCACGGTGGAAGACCAGAGCTTTCGGACCACCAAGGATGAGCTGCTGCAGCAAATATCGAAGGTGAGACTCGCTGCTGTTTGTTGTTTGTCGTATTGTTAGATATAGCGCTAGGTGCCCTAGATGGAGCGACGATCGAGTGACGGTGGCTGGCAGCGATTGGATGAGAAGATCTGAAGATCGGGCTCAATGACGCGCCTTGGAAGAGGCCTGTGGACTAGAGTGGGCTGCTGATAATAATGATGTATGGTTAGTGGTCAACCTATTGTCAGAGTTGTTTAGACCGTCCGTGTAGACCTCTGACATAGGTTAACGACTGTACTTAAGTATCTAGATTTTTGAAGCCAACTGCTATTGACGTAGCTGCTTTCTGGTCTGGAAAAATATAAACGGACGACTTTATTACTTATTCCATAAACACAATGAGTTTGTTCTGAGATGAGAGCCAATTTGAGTATGTATTTGTGCCTTTCAAGACTAAACCTCACCAATTGGTGCTCCCCAGGTGGACCGTGAGATGCTACTATCAGAAACGACGCTGTCAAAGTTAAAAAAGAAGCAAGAGGAACTTGAGCAGACGGCGTCGAAGCCAGCGAGGGCAGAGGAACCAGAGGAGGCAGTACCTCGGCATCGCAGCCTCGCGCAGTGTGTGTACGCTGACAACAGGAAGAAGGTGGGTCACCAGGTCTTGGGAGGATGCTGATTATAAGATTAAGGGACAACGTCGAAGCCAGCGAGTATCGAGGAGCCGGAGGAGGTAACAGGAAGAAGGTAGAGTCACCAGGTCTTGGGATGAAGATCGTAAAGCCAGGAGTCATGAAGGAGCTAGGCAAGCGAGAACCTTGAGTCCTGGTTTTGAAGATAATTTATTTTATTTTATTAGGAGGAAAAAATAGGAACTGTCAGTCGTCGGCTTCTAAGTAAGAGTAAGAACTAATAAATGGTACCAACCCAGGCGATCCTGCACATTAAGATCTACCACCTGTAAGTTACGAGTATATGAAAGAAAGTGCGACGGAATCCCGACTACAAGATACAGGTTTTCGACCTAGTTTGTAAGTCGGAGGTCCTTTTTTTGTGTGCCCTGTAATAAGTTAATAAACTTTTACATTTCATTTTCATTTTTCATTTCATTTCATTTCATTTTCATATGACGAAAGCTATATTTCATTTTTCATCTAATTTTCAGGCGACAGCAGCGCACGCGTTACTCTCCCACCTGGGTCCCCCGATCCTGTACCCGCTGTACAACCAGCCCCAAGACACGGAGGTGTACCACGAGAATATACGGAGGCACCGAGGGTTCCGCAGACGGCTGGCCGAGCACATACGAAGACTGAAGCTCGAGTCAGAGAAGGTAAATGTAATGTAATATAGTAACGGGCTGGTTTTCGTAACTCGACGTCTGCAGCGCCTATTTTGCGTGTGATAGGAAAACTACTTACTCAAACCACCCCAACCTCGCCAAAAAGTCCAGCAGACTGACCTGACTTACCCCAGGGTGCCAAGGCTTTCCGCCCGGTAGGTGGTGACCTCACTGCATTCTAACAGTACGTGGGCGACCGTCTCCTCTACCTCCAGGCATGTTCTGCACAGGGGGCTGTCTGTGATACCCATGTTGAAAAGGTGTCTGTTGAGTGGACTGGGTCCGGTTATTATCCCGCTTACCTTCCGCAGTTCCGAGAAGGTAAGGCACTGCGGAACCCTAATCCGCATGATACAGTATACGAGTTCTGGAGTGGGGACCGCGTTTGGGCAAGCGTAGTGTGGGACGCCCCCTGCTAGATGGGGCGACGATCTGCGCAAGGTCGGGCCGAAGATCGGGCTCAATGGCGCGCCCTGGGAGAGGGCTGTGTCCAGCAGTGGACTAGAATGGGCTGCTGCTAATTAAATCAAATGAAGTTATTTATTATTTAACATTTTAATGCACAAAAATAGTACATGAGGCGAGCTTAATGCCATGCGGCATTTTCTACCAGCTAACCATTGGGACATTCAGATATTTATTGTAAGTTCTACTGATAAGGAAAGCACCCCAAGTGTCCGGCTCTAATTTGATTCATTTTAAGATATATTGCAGAGCATTGAAAAATAACGGACCCGTATTTTTTTTAATCGCCCCAAATTCATATTTAGTGGAAGAAATCGCCCTTCAAAGTTTTCGTATGTATGGGACATAGTGAAATCAGTTTGGTACATGTTGCAGAATTCACTCCTCCAATTTGATTCGTTTAACTAAAAGCTCACGGACTGTATTTTGGTCAACGACATGGATTAAATTTTGTCTCCTAACGTCAGTAGTACCATTGATTTGTACCATTGATGGTACTAGCGACACTATTATGTATCGCTAGTACCATTGATGGTACTAGCGATAGTACCATCAAAAATAGTAAAAATAAAATAGTAATCATTAGTAAAAATTTATTTATTATATTAATGAAAATTTCAATTTCAATATAATGATATTTTGTTGTTACTCGACAGCGAGAAGATACGCTCGCGGAGGCGTACAGCAGAAGAGCGGCCGAGTGGCTGCGGCGCGTGGAGCGGCTGGAACAGGGGCAGAAGAGGAAAGCCAAGGACGCAAGGAATAGAGAGTTCTTTGAAAAGGTATCTATGTATTTCTTTTACCCGTGCTATGACCGCTGCGCTACGACATGGGGTGCATCAAAAAGAACATAAAGAGAGTCCTTTTCTTTCATGACCGGCAACGCACAAACAATGTCCCTTGCATGTGTCTCCAGGCGAGGTGACCACTTACCCTCAGGAGACATGTTTGCCTGTTTGTATTCTTCTTCTTCTAAGTCGTATTCCTCATTGCTGAGGGTCGTGATCATTCTAAGGAATTAATCACATAGAACGACCCTCGTGGCAGATTTGATTTCACACACTGGTTATCTCAGTGTGCAGGAGGTTACCTTTGTATGTTTTCCTTCACCGTCAGAGGAGTCGGTAAATGTACGTAAGTCCTTCGAAAAAGCCGAAACACTCATTGGTACATGACATTGCATGGTTTCGAACTCGGACCTCCGGGAGTCCGACATCCTAGCCACGACGCCACCGACGCTCTCTTTTTTCGTTCTCAAAAGTAATAAAAATAGGATATATGTGTGTATAATATTACTTTTATGGTTTTAGTTGGTTGTTTACGTTGGTACATTACCGTAACAAAATTATATCATTTATATAAATTTGAATATTTATTGTAAAAATAAATATTTAAAACTGCTATCAAATCGGGCGATTTAAACGCCTCCATGTTGGTGCGCTTTCTGTGACGTCAGCGTCCACAACAGCATTGACATGTTGTATGCTGTGGAGTGTTCAGCCAAAGCAAATTACTTGTTTGTTGACAATCCAACATGGACGCTGACGTCACGTTTCTGTCTAACCGATAGCGTTGCGTTTTGTTATTTTGAATTTCTCTCACATTTTTCCCACTTTTATTCATTTAAATTCATAATTAAAAAGCTTTTAATAAAAAATAAATGGTATGGATACAATTCTGTAGTAATAAAAATTACAAAAAAATGTATTTGACCTATATTTGAATCACTCGCATATTCCCTATTATAAATATTTAAACTTTATTTTATGTTTCCCGGAATGGAATACATTCAATACTTTACTTGTTATTTCAGATTTTTGTCGATAAAAATATATAAATATTTTGTTTAATTTTTGACACTCCGTTTTATTTTTCCTGTAAAATATAGGGAATTATCTATGAGTCTGAATTATTTCAGATTTTTCGCCTTGCAAAGTTATTTTTTCCACATTTTTGGCCATAAGTAAAAAAATAAAATAGTTTTGTAATGCACAAATATAGCCCTTTCATATGATGCCCCACTAGCCCCAGTTGCTTTACTTTCAGTTTCGACCCCCATTTCGGACCCCCATATTCAATAAGAATAAAATTATTTCCAAAATTTTTACCTGAGACATGCGGGCAAGCGAGTTCTACAACTGTGCTATATTTAATGTCTATAGCTTTAGTAGTTCCTGATAAAAATAGCTGTGACGTATAGAGAAAAGACAGACGGATGGATGGACACCGAAGTCTCACCATAAGGGTTCCTTTTTTACCATTTTGGTACGGTACCCTAAAAAAAGAAATAACTGGACTAGTGAACAAGTGCCTCTTTCTTTAATCTTATATCTATCCTCATTATCCTTACAACATCCATTTTGGAAACTACCTCGTCTCTCTACCTATGCCTGGATCAGCCTCCAGACATTTTCTGACACTCATTGCGGGCGGCTCTTGCTCATTTTTTCTTGGCCAAAGCTATTAGTGTTTCCTGGGGAAGTCAGTTAAAAATAGTATTCACTAAAATCATCAGTTACCTCGTACGACAAGAGAGTTGGGGTGGTACTATTTTTAGGGCCGGCACCACACAAAATTTTTAATTTGCTAACTAATTTATTAAAAGAAGTTATTTGTCCAGGTTTTCCCAGAACTAAGAAAGCAGCGGGAAGAACGGGAGCGGTTTAACCGGCTCGGCGCGCGGGTCAAGTCCGAAGCCGAGCTGGAAGAGATCGCCGACGGTTTACAAGAACAAGAGCACGAGGACAAGAAAATGCGGTCGTTAACCGTCGTGCCGCCGCTACTGAGGGACCCTAGAGACACGCGGCCGGTCTATATAGACACCAATAGTGAGCATCTAGAGTATAGACACCAATAATTAGTACCGCCGTTACTGAGGGGGGACCCTAGACCTCTCTAAAATCTTCTCGCTTCTCTTGTTTATGGGAGCGGGGTGACTTCCGGGGCGTAGACTCCCTGCCAGTGGTTTCCAGCGCTGCCCGTGACGACAAGCAGGTCTTTGGGGTTGGGTATACCGTAGGTCTTCTTCACGCCGTCCTCCGCGTGGCCAAGCCTGCCGGGGGCGACCCCGTTCGGGGAAGCCCAGCAAACGCCAGCCAGCAGGGACCCTGGTGTCAGAGACACGCGGTCGGTCGGATGTTACAGAGCTTCGACTCCGACTCCGAAAGGTCGGAACTTCCGATTGATTTGACACCTCCGACTCCGACTTCGGCTCCGATAATTTTGAATCGGAGGCTATACCGAAGATTTGTGAGCAAACATATTCAAATATCAATATTTTATTAAATAGTGTAGGACTACATATAGTAATGCAAACGTCATCATATAAAATATTGGCCAGTTCAGCTACAAAAATTGAAAAACGGCTTAAAATATGAACTTCTGAACATTTCTCTACCTCCGACTCCGGTTCTGAATCCGGTACCGACTCCGAAAAATTTAATTTAAAACCTTCGGTTTCGACTCCGGTTCCGGTAAACCACCTCCGTAACATCCCTAATATAGACACCAATAGTGAGTACCCGCCTAGAGTATAGATGACGCAGCGGAATTGTCAATCTCGTTTTATTATAATAACGAAATTATAATAAAACTAAATATTGTCAGTCGAACGTTGTTCTCACAATATGAAGAGCCAATTTTAGTTACATTATAATATCGCTAGCCAATCCTAGGGAAATTGTAATAACGCTAGTAACATTGTCAGTGGCTGAAGAACGGCTCCGAGGTGGGGGGTCACGAGCGCACTGATTGGTCAGTTTTGCTTGATTGCTCAGACAAGACTTTGACAGCTAAGTACAATTGACCAATCAGGTTTACTTTCATTATATAAAAATTTTTTGCATGCCAAAATAATGTCGAAACATGTATGATCTATTCAAACAATACTACTATCTTATATGTACCGTGTTTCGTGCGAATAGAATAAATTTCATTTCACAATTTGACTAGAAAGCTGATTCAGCAGTATTGTCAAAAAATATGCCGCTTCACAATTTCACTAGGATTGGCTAGCGAAATTATATCTCTCTACTAAGTCGTACTCTTAAGTAGTATTTATAGAACGACTCTCGTGGCAGATTTAAGGGGGTGGTTTACCATTGCCTTCCCCATTTCACACACTGGTTATCTCAGTGTGCAGGTTTCCTCACGATGTTTTCCTTCACCGTCAGATCAGTCGGTAAATGTACGTAAGTCATTCGAAAAAACCGAATACTCATTGGTACATGGCATTGCCTGATTTCGAACTCGGACCTCCCGCATGGGAGTCCGACGTCCTAGCCACGACGCCACCGACGCTCTAAATAAGCGAAATTATATTGTAACTAAATATTGTGAGAACAACGTAAGACTGACAATATTCCGTTTTATTATATCGATAGAGCGTTATTATAACAAAACGAGATTGTCAATTTTCCTGCGACATAGTCACCAATAGTCAATCAATACGTAATAATTGATGAAATTCAATAGCAAATTTTGTGTCCATTGCATATAGGACAGATACATCCGAGCCGCATCTCCTATGCGTTTTAATACACTAAACCGGCCAAGTGCGAGCCGGGTCTCGCTATATCTATAGTGATCCGTTTTATAAACACTGTTTGTAGGTATTGAGTGAAACAACTTTTACTGTTTTGCTCACAACTTACAAACTATAACAGCTTTGTAAAGTTTTATTATTTTTTGTTCAAATTGAGGATATGATCAATACTTTATCAAATTTTTAGGTTCCTAGATCTTATCTTATGATTATGGGCCGGGTATAACCCAGCAGCACTTCGACCTTTGAAGATCTTTTGTGCCTACCCCATTTAACACACTGGTCATCTCAGTGTGCAGGTTTCCTCACGATGTTTTCCTTCACCGTTGAGCAGTCGGTAAATGTACGCAAATCTTCGAAAAATACGAAAAACTCATTGGTAAATGGCACTGCATGGCTTCGAACCCGGACGTCCCGCATGGGAGTCCGGTGCCCTAGCCACTGTGCCACCGACGCTCTAGGTGCGTAGATCTTATCTTACTCGTATGATAGGGGGCCGGGAATAACCCCAGCGGCACTTCGACCCTTGAGGATCTTTTGTGCCAACCCCATTTTACACACTGGTCATCTCAGTGTGTAGGTTTCCTCACGATGTTTTTCTTCACCGTTAGAGCAGTCGGTAAATGTACGTAAGTCTTCGAAAAATACGAAAAACTCATTGGTACATGGCACTGCGTGGTTTCGAGCCCGGACCTCCCTGGGAGTTCTAGGTTCCTAGATAATATTGTTCGTGTGATTGACCTGGTAACAAAAGTGGTCTATAAGCTATCACGGTTTGTTCCAGGACGGTGTATGGACATGGAAGCGGAACACAAAGAGCTACAACTGCGGAACGTGTGGTCGCAGACGGAGCGCGAGGTGTTTCGGGAGAAATACCTTCAACACCCCAAGAATTTTGGCCAAATCGCCTCTTTCCTGCCAAGGAAGAACGTGCGGGATTGCGTCAGGTGAGATATGCCACGTGGTTAATGGCATGGCACAAGAAGGAAGGCATATATCCCATCTGTTCGTATGAAGCGATTTGCTTCTTCATTCATTATGCGAACGGCTAAGGCGTCTGTATTTCCCGAAACCTACAACCTTGGGATCTTCAAGGCCAGAGTGAATAGGCATTTACTGGACCCGCATGCTCCATCGTCGACCTCATCGTCGCTTACCATCAGGCGAGATCGAGGTTAAATGCGGGTTTAGTAGTCAATAATAATAATAAAAAATATCAAATACGGATTGCACGATGTTCACGTCACCGCACAAGGGGACGTCATCAAACGCATTACAGCGAACACCATGCAATCCTTAGTTGATTGAAATAGAAATATTATATGCCTTTTTTCTTTTGCCATGTTAATGGCATTATCGGGGATCGATCTTTGATATGCCGTTTGATTCTTATAATATACATAAACAAAATATTTAAATTAAATTATTTATTAAATCAGACAAAAGAGTCCATAATTATTTATAACAAAAATTACATCAAAGATAATAAGATAACAAAATTTGAATATATCCAAACAGTGGGGTGATATAGCAGCAATCAGGCTATTTTTACTTCTGAAGACCATATCCATAAACCTAGCTGCACGGTGTCGGATCAGCGTTTCTGATCAGTGATCAGTGTTTGATAAAGTGATGAGATGATGGCAGACAGTATCAAATCTGGCCTGCATGAATATATTTTTTAAATTTTATCGCCACAAATAACTGTTAGTGAATAAATACTTATATGAGCGCTGCGGCGGCGGCTAGCATCTAGCCATATCGTCACAGCATAATGCTGAGTCGGGGACCCTTTTGCCACATATGCAAGTTCACAATTGTAAACTTACTCTAGACATTGTAAAAAAGTAACTCTTTTAAGTACCTAATGAAATGTAATCGTGTAATGTATATGTGTGCAAATACATTTTAATTCATCCCCCCCCCTACAAGGTGATCTTATTCACTTTAGGTAGCCCGTTTTTGGGTATAATTTCCCGATTTCAGTACCCCTTTCTATACCCCTTCAAAATCATTTTCTGAATTCCGCGCCTGCCGCATTCAGTGTTCAATAATGACTCGTAACTTATTTTTTAGTAAGACTACCGTCCAATCCTTTATTTTGAAATCCCTCTTGACTATCTATCATATCACTGTTTCCACTGACCACTTATCATTACTTATATTAACTAACTTGCACGATAAATGTTTGTTTACAACACAAGTTCAATAAAAATCAACCATGCGCCAAATTGGTCAAAGATCGAGTTATTTGTGCGATATTAATCGCACCGGTAGACATTTGACCCCGCACACCTCGAGATCTTGAACGAGGCCACTCAGTGAGCCAATGAGATTTGCCGGTGAATATCGTGTGATTTTTTCTTCAACAGTTTTAATGTGACTATCATCATCATCATCAGCCTATTAATGTCCCCACTGTTGGGGAACAGGCCTCCCCTTGCACAAGAGGGTACGGGCAATGTGACTTCGCCTTATACGGAATTCATTCTGTGGAACACTGTGTGTGTAACTGTGTCTGTACACTGGAACTAGAAGACAACTCTGTGGTGGAACCATGTCGCTATAAGTTTTTGTTGTATGATTCCTTGACATTCGTATGAATGTTTTTTTATAAAAAAAATATAATCTAAACCCCATAGAATTCAAAATGTTAAATGAAAGAAAATTTTAATTGGCGCTAAACAAAATCCTCCTCATTAAATCTTATTATAGTGTTCAAGAATATCATCATGTCATGGTCATGAAGTAATCAATGAATAGGTATAAATAATTAATATATATTTTTGTTTAATTTTCAATTTCATTATGATTTGTTATTCTGTTTATTGTTTATGATCCGGCATAGAACAAAAGTTATCGACATAGCTCATAAGATTAGCAAGCTGAAGTGGCAGTGGGCCGGTCACATCTGTCGCAGAACAGACAACCGCTGGGGGAGACGAGTTCTGGAGTGGAGACCGCGTTTGGGCAAACGTAGTGTGGGACGATGGAGCGACGATCTGCGCAAGGTGGCTGGCAGCGACTGGATGAGAAGAGCCGAAGATCGGGCTCAATGGCGCGCCCTGGGAGAGGCCTATGTCCAGCAGTGGACTAGAATAGGCTGCTGATGATGATGATGATTCTGTTTATTATTTTAATTGTATATTAATGCTACAAAATACTACAATACAATATTTAAAACAAGTAGGTAGGTATCTATTTACAAAAATCAACTCCTGGCACCAGCACTGGTCATCGGCTGTCTTGCAGCATGCTAGTCCTTACAAAGATAGCCAGCGGGATATTATATAATATTTTATTATTATTGTGTATTTTGTATGAATGTTATTGACGAACTAAAGTGTACAATTTGTACCGACTTGGAATAAATGAATTGAATTGTTTCAAATAAGTTTAAACGACAAAGTATTAAAGGGTATCAAGTCCATTGCGGGGTAGACAGAGATAACGGAGCACCACGAAAACCTGTATATTAAAATCTATCGAGCACTCTGTTAATCTGACCTTTAAAGGTCAGTCTAGGACAAGTCAGTCAAGGTAATACAAATATTAATTTTGTTTCTTGTTCCGTGCAGATTCTACTACCTATCAAAAAAGGCTGAGAACTACAAGCAGTTGCTGCGAAAGCCGCGGCAGAGGAGGCCGCCGCGCGGGCCGCGCCCCGCGCCCGAGCCAGAGCTACCGGCCGGCGTCACCACCAGGCTGCAGCGATCACAGGGTAATTCTGCACTTGCTGGTAGTAGGACCGCTTCTTTGACCGATTCGGCGACCGCCCTGCGATGGATGACCTACCGTCACTGATCGGATATAAGATGTTAATTCAATTTTTCGGCGTCGGTGGTCCGAGAAGCGTCGGTGGTCTAGTGGCTAGGATGCCGGACTCCCATGCGGAAAGTCCGGGTTCGAAACCATGCAATGCCATGTACCAATGAATCTTTCATTTCAAAAACATAGTGAGGAAACCTGTATGTCTGAGCAAATTAAAAGTTTCCGAAATCCACCAATAAGCACTGGGCCCGCTCGGTAGATCATGGCCCGTAACCCCTTGTGCAAGGGGAGGCCTGTGCCCCAACAGTGGGGACATTAATAGGCTGCTTGCTTATCGTATGGTTAGTGGCCAACCTATTTGTCAGAGTTGTTCAGGCCGCCCGTAGGCCTCTGACATGGCTTAACGACTGCCGTCGAACGACAACAACCGGGACCGACTGCTTAACGTGCTCTCCGAGGCACGGAGGAGCTCAGATGAAATATGCCACTACCGGCTGATCATAGTGATGACCTGCGACTTCGCTCATGGATTCTTTTTCCTTGCGTGATGTAAAAGTAGCCTAATTTTTTTTTTTGTATTAGGGGAGTGAACCAGCGAACGGGCCACATTTTACTCGATTGTGGGAAAATGGAAAGTCAGTGTTCACAGTGTTGGTTACCAACGCAATGCAAAATATCTCGTCAAATAACTCTGCCTCGGCTGTGATATGTTCCGACAACGTTTAGGAGAGACGGCTCTGGCGTTGCAAAACTTTCTACAGTTTGATAACCGATAGTTTTTAGTCATAAACTGAGTGACGATAGTATATCGAATAAAATTAGCAATACTATTGGTAGAAGCGGTACTATATTAAGTTCAATAGAATCCCTGCCATTCTGTTTTTTTTAATAATAAATAAATCATTAATTTACATTTTTGTTCCACTACATACAATGTTTGTAACATGGCAGGCAATATCGCAAAAAATGTTTCGTCAAGTTTAAGTCAACATATCATTGTAGTATTAATATTAATATACATGTAATATTAATAATAATATATATAATAATTAATAATATGTCCTGGACCCGTGAGCTTCGTTCTCAACAGACCCCAGAAATGGGAGAAAACCTAACAGGATAATATACAATAATATAATAAGTTGACACAAAGTTTGTCTTCTAAAATTATAAAAATAAATTAACTCTACTAAAGTAGAGTTAAACTGGAAATTCAAAATTATTATTAAATATCGAATTATATTATTAAATTAGAGATTAACAATGTAAGGAATTATAAAATTTATTTATCCTCATCAGCATATGTATTGAGCATAGGTAAGACGGAGAGGGTTGAAAACCAGTGTCAACTGTAGACTTCCTTTTTGGAGTCCCTGTTGCTGTTGGGGAGTCCCTGCTGGCTAAGAGTGGCACATTTATTGTGTTTTATTTATTTACTCGTATGTGACAGATAGCAGTGGCTAGGACACCGGACTCCCATGCTGGAGGTCTGGTTTCGAAACCACGCAGTGCCATGTACCAATGAGATTTTAGTATTTTTCGAAAACTTACGTACATTTACCGACTGCTCTAACGGTGCACACTGAGATGACCAGTGTGTAAAATGGGCTAGGCACAAAAGATCCTCAAGGGTCAAAGTGCTGCTGGGTTATTCCCGGCCCTCTATTGTGATAAGATAGGAGGCAATAAATTATCTTTTATTTTTTTACCATTCTTTTATGCCAAGCCATGCCCTCTCTGATTGAGAACTAAGGCCAATGTATTAATTTACGTTTGTTTCCACAGGTACAACGCCAAGGACATCGGACAAGGAGCAAAGCTTAGAGGAGGGCTCTGTACCGGGGGCAGTGGGCCCCCTCGGGCCGGCAGGACCCGGCATCGAGCCTATCACCTGCATCCCCGTGCCGCCCGCCGGGGCGCCGCACAGCAGCTCAGGGTGAGTCTAGATACTAGGACGACTGGGGCCTCCCCCTCTAGAGAAGGCTCTATGTCGAGGGCAAGGGGCCCCCACTCAACAACTCGGGATGACGCTCTCTAGATATTGGTATAGAACGCGCTATTGGAGGAGGAAGTTGTATTAAAGGGAACAGTGAAGATCATCCACCAGGCGGCGTGTTGTGCCTGGTGACCAGTAGTGCTTGCCCACAAATGGATATTTGGAACTCGTATGTAGGCGAAGTGTCATTGAAAATTACGATTGCGCGTTCAATGTTTGTTTGGAAATACGGACTCGATGTTTGTAGAGTGTGCTTCGGATGAACAGCGACATTTGTCGGCGAGTTCAATGAACTACTCGTAGTGGTGCATGTGGGTCGCTACTTACAACAGATAGATAAGCAGCTGAGCTTAGAGGAGGGCTCTGCGTCTGTGGCAGTAGGCTAAAACATTACGGTCGCTAATAGGACATAAAACGCAAAGCGTTGCGTAGATAGAGCCACTTCTGTTAACGAAGTGTGCACTCCGTTAACAGAAAAGCAAAACGAAACGTTATTTTTGAAGATATCACAAATATCTCATTATTTGGGTTAATTTTTCAAAGCTATTGGTAAAATTGTGATGATATCATGGCATCATATGGCCATTTCAAAATAGCAAACCTAAAAAAATCTGTTAAGACAGCGTGGCGCGAGTCTGAAGGGTAAAAAAAAGATTTGGTGGAAAGGAACGTATCTACATTTTGATTGGCTACGTACCATTGTGCTAGTGGCGCCTCTAGTGGTAAAACATTGCAGGATTATCTCCTATTGGTCATGAGCAACGCGTCACCGTGTGATTGGTCAATCGTTATATTATAGTTTTTGAAATACGATGAAAATAGCGAAAAAGGAGCAAGACGCTCCGTTCTTTCTGCCACAAAAGGTTGAAAATGTAACCTCGCAAAGAACTTTTACATCCCTGTCATCCCTTGACAATGTATCAAATCAAATAAACACAGAACAAAACCAATTACTTTCACGAAACTATGGAATCAAACAAAAAACACATAATAATTTCACAATATCAATAACACAGTACGGAGAATCCGTACGAGTCGAGCTTTTTAATTACACAATGTCAACACGCTCCCGGGCTATGAATTATTCACCGATCGCTGGGGTGGTTATGGTTTCTAGGATAAGAGGCGGGACAAGTCCGCAAACTACAGTCTTTGAGTTCTTAGAAAGATATTCAGGTATAGGGTAAAATCGATATCTGTCGAGGCTAAGATAAAATAAGCCCAGGGCGCCGGGAATAACCCCAGCGGCACTTCGACCCTTGAGGATCTTTTGTGCCAACCCCATTTTACACACTGATCATCTCAGTGTGTAGGTTTCCTCACGATGTTTTCCTTCACCGTTAGAGCAGTCGGTAAATGTACGTAAGTCTTTGAAAAATACGAAAAACTCACTTGGACATGGCACTGCACGGTTTTGAACCCGGACCTCCCGCATGGGAGTCCGGTGTACTAGCCACTAGGCCACCTGCGCTCTCAAAACGTCTGTCTTACGTTCGCGTATCGCGTCAATAACCTAAGTCTCCCTTTTTAAGAGCTCACGGACTGTATTTCTAGATTATTCTTCTGTCCTTCTTGTCATCCCTTTCTAAGGCAGAATAGGGTTTGAACTATTTCTGTCCAATTTTGTGATCTTGTGCGACCTCAATTTATAGATTAATTATGTACATTTTTTTATGTTTGTGACTATCGAGTGGGAATGTATAGTCGAAGCACAAATCGAGGCGGCTCAGGGCTACATTGACATGAATACGTGAATTATGGAAACTAAATAGTCTTGTGATCCCATCACACTTCGAAGGAAATTGATATGGATCAGAACAAGTTTCTTTTTCAAATTAAAAAAAATCGCATCAAATTCGGATCATGGGGCGATATGATAAGAACCAACAGACATATGCGACATGTCAAACTTATAACGATCCTCTTTTTGTTCGGGTATTAAAGAGGTCGGTGTCGAAATAGTATTCTTGTGAAAGTCATTCATTTATTGTTCATAAAACGCTTGTCAAAATCCGGACTCTTCTTAGTCGTGTATCTTTTTCATGGTAATTATATGGAAATAACCACATAGAACTTAATTTTGACTTTGCCATTGCCTTTCCCCATTTCACACACTGGTTATCGCAGTATGCTGCTGAGCCAGGTGCCTATTGCCAATAGTATTATGGAGTGAACGAATATTTTTTTAACAGTTTAATGCACAAAAATAGTACATGAGGCGAGCTTAATGCCATGCGGCATTTTCTACCAACTAACCATTGGGTCATACAGATATTGGAAGCAAAGAGCATAATTTAAAAAAAAATTAAATAGAAGAGAATTAGTAATCATTATTATTTTAATTTACTATATTATAAAATACCTACTCGTATAATACTTGATTCGGTGGTCCTCGACACGGGCCGGCCTAGTGAGGTCCTCCCACTCTCTAACAGCTTGCAGCGCTTCTACTTCAAACACATCACTATGTAATTTTAATGCTTATTATTTTACTTAGTTTAGTATTACGTACTTATATTAACTTGTGTTTGAATAAATAAAAATAAATACAAAATACAAATATATAAAAATATACCTACACGTATGTTACTACATAACAATTTTAAGTACATAAATACTTACATATACACAAACACAAATACATATAAAAATACACATTATTTAAGTATGTATTATTTTTTATTTTTTTGTAGCAATAAAGTGTTTTACTTCTTCTTTCCAAAATCCTGATTGTCCTCATTTTTCAAAAACCATGGCAAGCCCAAGGATAGCCCGGGAGCCGAGCAGATTTTTTGCGTCTCCATCTCAGCTCCTTCGGCGAGCTGTTTGACTGTTTGTACTCCTCCTTAGTGACGTGCTCCTAGTTGAATAAGATTATGTGATGCTAAGAATAGGGTACTTTCCAAGTAACAAATATTAAAAGCATTACTTAAAAATCTAGAAATACTTAGATATAAATAATTAAAATTCGTTGAAAAATAAAATAGCTACATGCAATCAAAAATCTGACGATAGAAAGAAACGGCAATAGAGAATTATGACGTCATAGAAAGAACTGTTTTGCTAAAAAAGGGCAGAGCATCTCTCCAATACTAACTTTAACTAACTCTGATGTTAGTTGAGATATCGAAAAACGAATTTTAGATCCTTCTTCAGGATGTCCATGCAAGTTGATTGATGGAATTAAAAAAATTTAGTCAAATACCCTACTTACTTACGATATTTAAATATCAATCGTGATATAAATCATGTGCTACAATTTCGGTAGTGGTAGATTCTAATGTGAAGGATCGCCTGGGGTGGTACCACCCTCTTATCTATTTCTGCCGTGAAGCAGAAATACTTGAATTTCTGTGTTTCGGTTTGAAGGGTAAGAGAGCCAGCGTAATTTCCAGCACATGAGGCAATCCATCTTAGTCCTCGAGGTTAGCAGTGCATCAAAAACCCTCTAATATTAATACAGTGAGGTGAGGTGTCTATGGGCGACGGTGACCACTTAACATCAGGTGGCCCGTTTGCTCGTCTGCTCTCCTTATTTAATAAAAAAAAAATCAAATCAAATCAAATAGTTTATTTGTTGAAAGTAGGTACATTACAGAGTTCTTAAATTATAATATAGTATCACTACTTTCTACCACATTGTGTAGCATACAAATACTCTTCATTCTAACATGATAGAACCTTATAAATAGAAAAAAGAAAGTTAAATAATTAATAAACACAATAGTAATCAGTTTCATATTTTACCTCATTCACCACATTACCTAAACGAAAGTCAAACCCAATTATATTACAGATTTGTCTTCTACGTATTCTTTTATGTCGTAGTAGCATTTCTGTTTAAGAATATTTGTTACGTTGATGTATGTATTGATATTAGTAGTAGTTTTAGTAGCAGTAGTAGCTCGATTAGTAGTAGTTTCCACCACACGCAAAATAGGCGCTTAACACGTCGAATTGCGGAAATCAGCCCGTTATTACATTACATTACATGTATTGATGTTTATATTGAAAATTCCAACCAAAAGTTTGTCAATTTCTGTGCCCTTAATTGGACTTCTAGACAGATTTCAAACGATGAAAGAAAACATTGAGAGGAATCCTGGTTAAATAATAAGATTGGCAAGTTATCGAATATTTTTTACGTGATAAGAAAAAACTAAACCAATTTATTCAGTGCCAGAAATAGCCGCTGGTGAATAAAATCTACTAACCCTAAAACTCTTGATACCATTACAATATTCCAAATGTAATCTCCATAAAATACTTTAAAAATTATTCCAAAAAGGCGCGCGGTTAACAGAACAAACGTCGTACTCGAGCGGAGCATGTTTACCCTCTCCACTTCCTGTTATGAGGTTAACCACAGGTCAGAACAGAAACGACACTCCGCCCTGACCTTGAAACGGAGAAGCGATGTCTTGTTTCGTCGTCTATCTTTTTTTTCTTCTTCATGTCGTGTATTTAGTGACCAAACTGTTCAGGCAGAGTTGTGGAGGCCTCTTATTTTATGATAGAGGGGGCAGGGGGGCGGGAATAACCCCAGCGCCACTTCAACTCTTGAGGATCTTTTGTACCTACCCCACTTTACACACTGGTCATCTCAGTGTACAGGTTTCCTCACGATGTTTTCCTTCACCGTCAGAGCAGTCGGTAAATGTAAAGTTCGAAAAATACGAAAAACTCATTGGTACATGACACTGCACGTGTGTAGGCTTCACACAACTGCGGTAGCTGCTGCTGTCGAAAGACAGCAACCGGGACCGACTTTAATGTGCTCTCAAAGACACGTAAGAACGGACTCGGATGAAAATGGGTTTTCTGATCACTTTCTGACAGTGCTCGCACCTAGGCTAAGGAACCCCTATGTTAATGTACGCATGAGAATTGTTACCGCAGACAACTTCATTGTATAGATTGTTCGTTAAAAACTTTAAATACGGAAACCGCGGGTCGTACGACGCGGACGATCATATCCATTTAGTTAGTCAATTGACAGTTCAACTTAAAAAACTTCTTGCGGACTGCGGTCATTGCGCAGTTCATTGTCAACACCCCACGTCATAAAATCCGGGGTGCAATAAAGTATATTTGTATTTGTCAGATTTTTTGTAGTAGGGAGAGACTCCCTCCTTAAGAGTATTCGGCGCGCGTCTGTGTGAGTGCCCCGAACGGCGCTCTATAACTACTTACTTAACTCCTTTACTGTTCTTTATTATACTGTGGAATAACTCAATTTTTCATCTCCAAATTAATCGTTTAAAATTCATAATCTTTTGTTTCGATTTTCCCTTCCTTGAGAACTCTCTTTTTAAGTTGAAAGAAATATCTTTTTGTTTTTCTCGCAGCGATGTGGCTGGCTCGTTCATTTGAATTTTATTCAACTGTTCATTCATTCCATTTAATTTTCTAAAGTTATTTTCATGCACTGTTGAATATTTGTAGTTCAGCTTGTAAAATGGGAGGAGAAAAAAATCCCAGAATTTTAACAGGGAATAAGACGGGATTTTTTGAAATTCCCACAGGATAGAGAGTAATAAGGACTTTAGTTTGATCTTTGAAGTGGCTGTATAACTTTTCAAAATGTACATAATGTCCACTAAAAGTAAATTCAGGAATATTCACAATTACCATGGAATAACCCAGAGCGTCGGTGGCCTATTGGCTAGGACACCGGACTCCCGTGCGGGAGGTCCGAGTTCCAAACCATGCCATGTACCAATTCGTTGTTCGGATTTTTTCGAAGACTTATGTACATTTGCTCTGCTCTAACGGTGAAGGAAAACATAGTGAGGAAATCTGCATGTCTGAGGAAATGAAAAGTTTCCGAATGTGTGTAAAATCCACCGCTCAGCACTGGGCCCGCTCTCGGTGGATCATGATCCATACCCCCTTGTGCAAGGGGATGCCTGCGCCCCAACAGTGGGGACATTAATAGGTTGAAAATGATGTAATAACCCATTGAAGTGTTAATATGTATACAGAGAAGCATTTCAATGCATTTGACTAAAACTATTGACCGATTGTAATATAACACAGAACTTGTCATTGGCGCACTGTTTTTTCCAACCTTGGATTAATTAACAGGTCCGCCATTACGTGAATAACACCATTTGACTGTGAGACTTTGACTGTATGGTATTACAAGAATACTGTGCTCTGATAACGTGGTATTGGCTGGAGTGAATCATAAAAACAGATCTTCTGCATTCGAAACCAGAATTTGTAAAGGAAGGCGCAATAAGATTTTCGCTCACAAGAATTGGGAGTCCACGCTAGCGAACTCGCAGGCAAGTGTTTAACATACAGTATTTTAGAATTTTAAATGCACGTTGATAATCTTCGTACTTCATTATGTACTATAGTACATACTAACTTCACTTCAACAACTCAGTGATAATAGACACGTGTGAATTCATTGCTTTATTAGGTACCGTTTAATTACGGGATTTCGGGAACATGGGGAAGGCAATGGCACATCACCTCATTAATTCTGCCAAGAGAGTCGTTCTATGTGATTAATTCCTTAGAATGATCACGACCCTCAGCAATAAGGAATACGACTTAGAAGAATTTTAATTACAAACAACAGAAACAAGTGATCGAAAGTAAACACCACCGGTGGGATTTGAACCCACACTTATTTTATCCTTAGCCGGCGTGTTTTTCCAATTTCGCCGCTGTGGTCGTTAAGTCGATCAGTGATTTTTTGGGCTTCGCTTATTTCAAATCAAATCAAAATGTTTTAATTGTAAGTAAGTACCTTATAGTACATTTTTACAACGTCAATTTTTCACTCTACCACCGCTTCGTAAGGTGCCATAGCTGAAAGGAAAGAAGCGGCGCAAGAAACTTTCAGCAGCACATCTTTTGAAATAAATATATCTTACAATAATTATGAATACAATCATATATGTACACAATGTGCAGAGCTGGAGCTGGATTTAGGACCAAGCCTCTTTATCATTTAAGTAGTCATTTATTTTATAATAACCCTTTTTACATAAGGTCCGTCTTATGTGGGTCTTAATTTTTCTCTGTCATATTTATTACAGTATCAGGGATCTTATTATAAAATCGTACACAGTGACACATAAAGGATGTGTTTACTTTACTAAGTCTAAAGCGTGGGACTGCAAGTTTGTTTTTGTTTCTGGTATTCAAATTATTGTTATCGCAGTTTTTCTGAAACAACTGTAAGTTTTTGCGTACATACATAATATTTTCATAGATATATTGACCCGCGACAGTCAGTATATTTATTTCCCTGAACAATTCCCTTAGAGAGTCCCTGGAACGTAGATTATATTGCTCGAATTTCTTTATATGTATCTATAGGAACGCGCTATGTGAGGACATGGATGACGTAACGTCAGTTGTATGAAAGGGTAAAAGGGAAGATATTCTACCAGGCGGGGTGTTGTGCCTGGTGACCATATGTCCTGGTTCGACTATGGATGTTTGGAACTCGTATATATACGAAGTCCTAGGAAAATTTCGAATTTCGCGTTCTACACCGATGTGAGTAGGTACTAATCGTAATCGCCACATATCTATAGATTACATAGCAGCTTTAATCGACTGTTTTCTTTCGAATTTGAATATTAAAAATCCAAGTATAAAAAATAAAAATAATATCTTGGTTATTTTAATTCATTACGATATTGTTTACTCGAGCAAGACCTCGAGGGAGAGGGTGGAGCGGGGGGAACGTTTATAAAGAAAATATGTATGATGGAGAAAGGCGCGATATTCATGCGTGTGTTGACAATCACTCCCGCGATTATTTGCCCGCGCTCCCACGAGATCGCGGGATCCAATCAGCATAACTTGGGTAGGGATACACCGCGTTTCACTTGTCGATACTTTTTGTCGATAGAGGTGTTTACACAGTGATCGTCATTTATTTTTGTTTATAGAGGTGTTTACACAGTGATCGTCATTTATTTTTGTCTATAGAGGTGTTTACACAGTGATCGTCATTAATTTTTGTCTATAGAGGTGTTTACACAGTGATCGTCATTTATTTTTGTCTATAGAGGTGTTTACACAGTGATCGTCATTTATTTTTGTCTATAGAGGTGTTTACACAGTGATCGTCATTTATTTTTGTCTATAGAGGTGTTTACACAGTGATCGTCATTTATTTTTGTCTATAGAGGTGTTTACACAGTGATCGTCATTTATTTTTGTCTATAGAGGTGTTTACACAGTGATCGTCATTTATTTTTGTCTATAGAGGTGTTTACACAGTGATCGTCATTTATTTTTGTCTATAGAGGTGTTTACACAGTGATCGTCATTTATTTTTGTCTATAGAGGTGTTTACACAGTGATCGTCATTTTTTTTTGTCTATAGAGGTGTTTACACAGTGATCGTCATTTATTTTTGTCTATAGAGGTGTTTACACAGTGATCGTCATTTATTTTTGTCTATAGAGGTGTTTACACAGTGATCGTCATTTATTTTAGTTGACTGTCAACTACGTTGACTATGAATACGTTAGTTGACCTGTAATTTTCGGTCAGTTATTGTCAGCTACGTCAGCAATTATTAGTGTATAAAATAAATAGAATAAAAAGGCGTTTATTTCTCATCATATTAAGAGTATATGAGTTTGATATGAGTATGAGTATATTAGATATAACATGCAACACTTAATGCAACATTTAATGTTTTTTATTTGTATTGTATTAGAAGACATTAGTGATAATTTGGAAGAGGAAGACCGAGGATAAGCTACTTCGATCAAATCAAAGAGAAGGCTGGCGTTGCGTCGTATAAGGAGGTCAAGGAAAGGGCCCTAGACAGGACACAGTGGCGTTTACTACACCGACAAGAGCATAGCTCTTAAATTGAAGAAGAAGAAGTGATAATTTATTTTATCTATACTTAATGCCTTCTTCTTAATGCTTACTTAATGCTTCTGGAAAATAAATATTCCTTTCTTTCTTTCTTAACTCTCCTAGTATTTATTTGTCAATACTTACAATGTAATTTTGACATTATTATTATTAAAAATTAAGATAAATTTGATTAATTAAGATAAAATTATTGTCGAAAATCAAATGTCAGAGGCATTGATTAAAATTAAGAATATCTTTTTTACATGAGAACCCCTCTGCGGGTAAAGGCCTCTAGAGATAACCAAGTGTCCCTGTCTTCCGCGACGTTCACCCAGTCTTCTCCGGCGCATTTATCTATTTCATCGACCCATCGTGCTAGGGGTCTGCTTGCAGTCTTCTTGTTCCTTTTGGTCCTGTCCATTTTGTTGCTTCATGTGTCCATCTTTTGTCTTCCAGTCTTGCGACATGACCTGCCCATTTCCATTTTAATTTTAGTGCATGCACTATTAGTGTAAAAAATATTAACTTAAAAACTGTCCGAGCATCTTCAAACTTTAAGAACAAAAATCACTTATTATTAATTATAATTACCATACAAAGTTTAGCACTCCCTCTCCATGAACATGAATAAAATTCTCTTATATAACGTTTTCCATAAACCTTGCACACCTACTACCTCTTTCTCGATATCATTTCCTCTGCCCGAAGGTTGCCTGGAAGAGATCGCTCTTAGCGATAGGCCGCCTAGATTGTATTTCACTATTTCCTTTTCTATCTCATGTTTGTTGTTTTATATTTGTGCAATAAAGTGTAGTTTACTTTACTTTACTGAATATAATATGTTAAGAAATAAATAATAATAATTTTTTTTAACGACAACACTACAACGGAAAGGTACAATGAATACTACAAAAAAATGTTTAAAAATAGCGAAAAATGTATCTAAATTTTTTTGATATCGTTAATTTATCGACACGCTTATCGGTAATACATCGCGGCCATCCCTACCGCTCCTCCGCTTGGTTGTGTTTAGATTTTTCCGCAAACACAGCGGCGCCCATCTTTGTAATTGGCTTAATTAAAAGCACCCACCAATCGACTAGTACCTGCGGCATATACCACCAATAAAAAATAAACATTTCCCATTTCCCGCCAATTCGTGTGAGGCACTTACTTTTATTTAGCAATTTTCGCAGTAAACAGTAACATCCGAAGATCTTCAATGACCTAAATGTGTTTCAATGACTCTTGGAAGGTCTGGGTTCGATTCTGTGCACACCATCTTGGACTTAGGAACCTAATAGTAATAACAATAATAAAATAAACCATTGCAGACATGAATTACAGAACTAGATGATACTGTATTGTTATTACTGCTGTCTTCAAACTTTTACGCCTTCTACTTTCACGAGGCTTGTGGGCGGCCTGAACAACTCTGATATTAGGTTAGCCACTAACCACAGGATAAGAAGAAAAAGCGTCACCATAAGCCATTACCATGTCTACCATGTATACGGTATTTTTGTACAGTCAACCTGAATTTTTTTGTACATTATATTCAATAGGTACAGTCAAAAACATAGCGATGAGATTAATTTGATTGTCGGTTTACCCTTACCGTCCCGTTGTTTGCCCCCCTTCGGAGGGGGTAATTACCACCCGCGGCGCGGTATTAATTGGCTAGATTTTAATGATCTGCAAATATCAGGCTGCCTGGGTTAGTACTGAGCCTGCAGTTTGATAACTGGCTTTTTCGGTGTTTTTTTTTGTGTATTTGGTAGGTAGAGTCTGCTAGTAATTGTTGAATCAACCAAAAAACTGTTCTGTGACGGGAAATGAGGTTTTGATTAGCAAACCTTTTCACTGTTCATTTTAAAATTTATGTTTTTATAGTCTTAAATATTTGAATATTGTCCACTAGGTGTTCTAGGACCTGAAGAAGAAGAAGATAGTCTTAAACAGTTGAAGTCCAAGATTCCGGACTTAGTTCCGGAGTACCTACATAATTGTAAACCTTGAAACAAATCTGTGAAAAGGTGTGTCTTGTATCCAAAATAGACACTTCCCGAGTTCGTCTGGACTGGTATAACCTTGGTCCATGGATTGGGTAGTCGGAAATTTATTGTAATTGACCACATAATGTAAAGTCTAAAATAATTTATCTAGATTACTCATTGATTCCTCAAACCAACTTAACAGTCTTCATTTACTTAATGTATGCCGTGCGAAGCGGAAAAAAAAAACGCTTGCTGTGAAAAATTTCTTCGTGAGTCATCGAACCGCAATAGCTCAGTTGGAATAAAGCAGGCCCCGGGAAGGCTGAACTCCCGCTTGCGGCGAAAATTCTTCACCCATTTCTAGATTTGAATTTCCATTTATTTTGAGTTTGACTAAGTATCCATATGCATTGTAACTACATTAGTATCAATGAGGAAGCGAGAGGTTGCGCAGAGCGTTTGCTCTGACCCCAGCGCCGCGGGCTACCCCGTAATTAAAAGAGTGCCGAATCCTTCTAATTATGTTTACCTTTCCACCCCTCTGTTTTAACCCCTTACCCCCTGTGAGCGCTTGTCCTATTGTGTTTTGTGGTCGAGGTTATCGCCATTTTTACTAAAACTGCGTAAGATGACAACCTTTGGCATAGTCCTGATGTGTTTCAGCAGTGTTTATAGAGGACTAGCACTTCCTTTATAGTATGTAGTTAATCAATCAATCAATCCATCATTTATTCGTGAACATAGGTAATATTAAGTAAGTATACAGTTTAAATGAGTTGGTATCACTATGTTCCGTCGTTTGACATACAAATATTTTCAATAATTTGTTAATGGATATTCAAATGTCAATAATATATAACTTATTAAAATTAAATTAAACAGTTAACTAGTAGATAATTAATTCACTAAACACTTATGGACATACACATAGTTGATAAACAAATCTAAGTTGCAGGACGAGATTTTTATCATCATTTTTTATTTTTCTATATTATTTCCATGATGTCTTTCACTCTAGTGACTCTAGCATAGACTGTGAACCTCTAGACTTCTGTTTGCGGAGAACGGAAGAACTGGGTACATTGTGCGATGACATTAAAGCATGTCTCTGCATTTTTTGTATGCGATAGTGTTTGCAGTATAATGGACCTAATTGACTATTTTCTCCACTAGGTCGGATTCAATACGAACGCCGCCGCTGCCGCCGTCACCGCCGCCTGCGTCCTCCGCGCCGCCGGCGCCGGTCACCTCCACGTCGAGCAGCGGCCTCCCGTCCGCCGGCAGCCCGGCGCCCGCACCCACGCCGCCGATCTGCCCGGTGGACTCCGCGCCGCCGACAACGCCGGAACTGGCTGCCAGTACCGTCGCAATTGCCTCTCTCATTGTGAGTTTGCTTGCTATATTTCGTAGCTTACCCTGCAAGGGACCTACTTGATCTAAGTAATTATGACAGCAGGGAAAATCGAATTTGTTTAGGTTCAAGGTACCACATTTTCATTTGGACATTTGGGGGTTTGATGATAACTAGAAACTACTACTACTACTACGCTTCGTAAGATAGATAGAAACACTTTATTGCATTTATTGTTTATTTACTATTTCATGCAATTTTAAAACCCAGTTTATACCTATAATAGAGAACCAACACGCACAAGCAATGCCTCTGGTGTTGCACGTGTCCCTAGATAACGGGGACCACTTACCATCAGGTGGCCATTTGCTTAGCTTATTTATATTTTTTTTTAAACAAGCACAGTTTCCAAAAACAGTGTGGTTCACTAGTAGCAATTCAAATAGGCCGAGGCTTGTGCCAAGGTTGACTACACCTCAGAATCCCTTGCCTTTCTACCTGTATATTATAAATAATCATGACTCTTTAAAAGTAATAATTCCATTCCGTGTCCAGACGGCGTCGTCCCCAACCCCAGTGGTGGTTCTCTCATCCCCTCCGAGCGTGACTCTGTGCGCGACATCGTGCGCGACCTCCTGCATCGTGACGTCGTCATCGGCGGCGGCGGCGGCGGCGGCGGCCTGGGTGCCGGCCTCGCTGACGCCGGCACCGACGCTGGCCCCGGCGCCGGCGCCAACGGGCGGGAGCCAACCGCCCACGCCGCAACCCGCCCAACCGCCCACACCCACGCAGCCACCCACGCCCGAGGCTGGTGAGTTTAAATAATATATTTTTTCTCCAGCGACACCGGGAGCGGCCGACCGGGCGACACAAAGAGACGCCACGGAAATCATATTTGGCAATTACGCCATTAAAGCAATTTTAGAAAAGTGTGAAAATAAAATTTAGAAAAGTGTGAAATATAATGCCGCGAGCGGATTTACAGCATGCAACCAGCCTTTCTGGAGCCAGCTCTTTCACACTTTTGGGCTTATCAAGGTTTTCAGTTTGTAGGACCACGAAATAATCCCTGATTTTTTGGAGTAGTCCATTAATTAATACGCCTGAACTAAGATAGAATTCTGTATAAGAATAGCATTATTTTGGAGTGGAGTTGAGTTGAGTCGTACCACTGAATTTTTTCCAAAAATAAATACTTCGATTTACCTTTCTTCTAATCTATCTATTTATTCGAATCTAATCTAGCTCAAGCTATATCGAAAAACATAAAAAAATTGCGTTTGCAAATAAACAGAGTACTAAAAGTTAATAAATGAATGAATGAATGAATACTCTTTATTGCACAAAATTATTGTGATACAATGCGTACAAAACGATTAATACAATCTAGGCGGTCTTATCGCTAAAAGCGATCTCTTCCAGACAACCTTCTGGTGGAGTAATTTTGGTGGAAAAAGGTAGGTTGTGCACCGTTTACAGTAATATGTATATAATATACCCATACAAATAAATATATTAAATGATATAAGAAACAGTCAAAATCGTTGAGGAGGAGCTCGTAGCCTAGTTGCGAGCACGGTCCGAAGTGATTGTGCAGGTTAAGCGACGTTGGCGCGGTCGGTACCTGGATGGGTGACCGCTAGTGGCATATTTCATCTGAGCTCCTCCGTGCCTCGGAAAGCACGTATAGCAGTCGGTCCCGGTTGTTGTCGTTCGTCAGCAGTCGTTAAGCCATGTCAGATGCCTACGGGCGGCCTAAACAACTCTGACAAATAGGTTGGCCACTAACCATGCGATAAGCAAGCAGCAAGATCGTTGTAATATCAAGATTTCTGTTGAAGCCTTGGAGGTTAGTTGGTTAATCCAGCAGATAGAGCATTCTGCCTCTTGTACGAATCGTAGCGGGTTCGACTCCCGTCTCGGGCAAATGTATTTGAAGACCCGATTGCTGCGGCTGGTACCAACCTCTGAGTCTATATCTGATTTGGTTCGATTCCAAGCCGGGAAGCTGTTTTGTACTATTTTTTTATGAAGTCCTATTATATTCCGAGGTGACGTAAAAACTTGCACTGTATAAGGACGTTATTAATGGGTATTAACACAAACATACTCACGTTCAGATTGGACATATTTCAAGTTTTAGAACTAAATCTCAAGTGAGATATTTTTCATTATTATTAGATAAAACGTCGGATCAACCTCTGTGATAATTATGAAGTGTGTAGCACCCGTTATATCTAATTATATTTCTTGATTAGACTTAAATAATATACTGTTTCACGGGTTTTTATTGTATTTTATTAATTACGACCGGTTTCGTTTATTTTCTAAGACAATAATTATAAACAAATACCTGAAGATGTGTAAACGAAACCGGTCGTAATTAATAAAATACAATGCTAAAATAAAATACAGTGCTCGCAACTAGGCTACGAGCTCCTCATCATTCTTCATATCTCGTTAGCATTCATTATTATTATAATTTATTATAATCTCTTATTTTATATTGCGGTGCCCTACTCAGGGTTTTATGTACATATAATATATTTTTTAAGACCAATTATTACACATGAACAGCAGTAAATGGTTTGAGTATGGTTTACATTAGTCATGTAAACCATTTGATTTTACCCCAAACACTAAATACGAGGTAATTTAAAATAACAATCGCACAATGGTAATAATTACCACAGAATTAAACAATCCATCAAATCCATAAACATTTATTTCAACATGGCTATAATTACATTAGTTCAATCTACTCGCGAATAAGCTCGACTCATATAATACTGATATGTTTACTCTTTACATTCACTACTATGCTAGTTTAAATCTAAAATGACCAGATTCGGAACTCAACACTTTTTAAATCTTACAAATTTCAGAAATCTGAATACGATGGGACCTTGTCGTTCCAAGACAATTTGGTATGGTTTTAGGTTATATCGGATTTGTTATAACATTGTCATATTAATGCTTGCTTGGTTTGCTTTTCGTATGGTTAGTGGCCAACCTATTCGTCAGAGTTGTACAGACCCCGCGTAGGCATCTGACATGACTTAACGACTGCTGTCGAACGACAACAACCGGGACCGACTGCTTAAGGTGCTCTACGAGGTACGGAGGAGCTCAGATGAAATATGCCACTAGCGGTCACCCATCCAGGAACCGACCGCGCCAACGTCGCTTAACATGCACGATCACTTTCAGACCGTGCTCGCAACTAGGCTACGAGCTTCTCGTAATATTAATAAAACCACATTAAACAGTCTTGGTACGACAAGGTTATATCCTATTCTGATTCTTGTTAAGTAATATACCTACATACAATACCCAATTGTATTAGTGTAAACAATTTTATGGCGGCTCTCTATGGTTTTCATATAAAATTGACCGCGGCTTAGTGTCATCCAAAGAGTTAACGATTGGCATAAGACAGTCTTAGGATGAAAGTACCCATGAATGTAAACAACTAAGTACGCAATAAAAATAATTAAATCCGTAGAAAAAAATAATACGAATCTCGTACAAAATGATGATTAAACGATTTGTATAAAAAGTAGTTTTTTCATAATTCGGGGATGTTATATTTGTAACGTAAAATGCTCTATATTGCACAGAAAGAATACGACACAGTGTTGGCGGTCTTATCGTTAAAAGCGACGTATTTATTCACATTTATCCTTTCATCCTTTAAATTAATCGCTTGGTTTACCCTAACACCCAGTAACCTACAATCATATTTCCTGATAAAATTGTCCTTAATTCGATTAAATATTCAACTCCGAAACAACCGACGTTTTTCCCAACACAAAAGTTTCACTTTTCACTCCACTTTCCACTCAGTTCCCCGCAGCAGACGTAGACGGCTCCGGATCATCTATGTTAACACTTTCACTTGCCTCCTCCCCGTGACACCTCTTCCTGTGTTTATGCACGAAGTAATACGAAGGGAACTTGGACCCGCAAGTCTTGCACGGGTAGTAATGAATCGTGGCTCTCTGTTTTCTATGACGACACCAATTCCGCTCGGGTGAAGATTCCGCCCAAGCGGAATTGAGGACTCGGCTAAATCTGACTGGGCCATCGCAAGAAGCGATGTCCAAAACTGTGTTGTTTCGCTTCGGGGGGTCTGCTTCGATTCGTTCCACGTCGAGTTCGCTGGAGGTGGTGGAAGTCGGTGACGGCGGTGGCGGTGTTACAGGGGGTGTTGGGGCTTTAGCGCGCCGCGGGACGGGCCTGTGGGCGCCCGGTGGCGGCGCCGGGCGCGCTATACACGGACTGGGGCCGAGCCATGCTCGATAGAGCGACAACATGCTCGCGGGACGGCTGTAGGCGGACTGTGAAGCGCGTGGTTCGCGGTCGCTTTAAATAGGGGTTGAGTTAGTGTTGGCACAGTCGGGATCTCTCCCGACTAACAACTTCTCAGTTGTTGGCTGGCAGTCGGTCGACGAACCGTTGATAAACCGTTGCAAGAAACGTTATTAATGTTAAGGCTTCTTTAACATGAGGCTTAGCAGGGCATCCCTGCTATAATAACCTCATACTGAGGTGAAATGTCAAGAGCGTCGGTGGTACAGTGGCTAGGACACCGGACTCTCATTTGGGTGGTCCGGGTTTGAAACTGTGCAGTGACATGTACCGATGAGTATTTCGTATTTTTCGAAGACTTACGTACATTTATCGACTGCTCTAACGGTGAAGGAAAACGTCGTGAGGCAACCTGCACACTGAGATGATCAGTGTGTAAAATGGGGTAGACACAGAAGATCCTACAGTAAAAAAAATCTTATCTATATATTGTCTTACCGTCAGTTGCACATAACGTTCTGAAAGTTTAGTCTTCATTAAAATACATGTTATCCCTTTCTACGCCGGAGCTCTAAATAGCAAGATGACACGAGACTTAAGAAAGCCTTACTTAACATTAAGGACGTTTCTTTGAACTCACGGTCTCTCCTAGCCACTGTTGGCGTTCCTGCCACAATCAAAGGCAATAAGATAAGAGTTATTGTGTAAAAGTTTAGGTAAGAATTACAAATATTGCAGATATAGTTGCATAAACATGTCACACTAAACTTTACCTTTACAGGCATATACACCGAATACACAAGTTAATAATGATGATGACATACTGTATCTTGCTCCACTGTGATGCTGAGGTGTTTTGGCTGTACTGTTTTTAAATGACGTTTATGCATATTCGGGAGATGAGCAGGATATTCATATAATAGATACTGCTATCTTTTGTGAATTTAGGAATTTTAGGTTGTCACGGGACGAAATTATGAGGAAGGCAATGGCAAACCACTTCATTAAATATGCAATGAGAGTTGTTCTATATTGTTAATTTCATAAAATGACGACCCCTCATTAATGAGCAACAAAACAAGATGGAACTATGCAAAAAAATAATTTTAAGTATTAAATATGTAGATCAGACGAGCAAACGGTCCACCTGATGGTTAGTGGTCACCATCGCCCATAGACATCTCACATCACTGTATTATTGTTAGAGGGTTTTTGATGCGCTGCTAACCTTGAGGACTAAGATGGATTGCCTCATGTGCCGGGAATTACGTTGGCTCTCTTACCCTTCAAACCGAAACACAGAAATGCAAGCATCTCTGCTTCAACACAGAAATAGATGAGAGGTGGTACCACCCCAAGCGATGCTTCACATTAGGATCTACCACTACAAATGTGTAGGTAAATGTATATACCTCCTTTTTCCCAATATTTAATGTCTCATCAAACCCTCTCATTAGGAGGATCTAATTAATTAAAATGCAATTAAAAGCGTCCGCAAAAAATTAAAAGAGTTGGGCTCTTTTAATTTTTTGCGGTCTCTCGATATTTAATTGAAGGCAAACTGTGCCGTTGACAGCGTACGACCGCGACCAACCCGGGGTTTACTTTAAACATTCATAGAGCCTTTAGCAGAAGAAAAGTGTTTTCGTTTAGTTCATACAGCAGTTTAAAAAGAATAACCATTAGTTGCACGAAATGTATTTAAAAGTCTTTGTCGAGATTACTCTAACTTAACATTGGCATCTATTCTGGGGTCATTCGCTAAACGAAACGTCCCCCTCACTCTTATACAATCTAACGAATGAGTGAGCGTGACCATTTCATTCAGTTTTAGATTTAGCAGCAACGCCAGAATCGACGCCATTTTTTAGTACTTTAAGCTGTTTTATTTTACTTTACTTGTACTTACAGCTTCGTGAATTAAGTCTTTGTTATGTTATAATGAAACCATCTCGTACGATGTCTGACAAACAACTGATTTACAAAAATGAACGTTTTATAAAAATCTCGCCAGTTATCGGCCATGTTTCCATCGGTAGCCATTAGTGGCGGCTGTTGAAGCGATCTGTTAAATTTTTACCAAATTCACTTTTTAAGTTTTTTTGTCTTCATCCGGCTTTATCTTTACATTTGAACTTGAGAAAATTCACACCTGGACACCATGTTATGTTATAATTAAACCAGCTCGTACGATGTCTGACAAACAACTGATTTATTATTATAGTACCCACCACTACAGTCTTCATTAAAATTTGTTCACGTTTGTTCACCAAATGTTACGGCGAAAAGGAACTACCTGTAATGAAGTTGGTTCCTCTGTCTACCACCTCGGGGATTTTGGACATGAGAGTTATTCTATTAAATTACATGCTTTCCCTTTCTTCTTCTTCTAAGTCGCATTCCTCATTGCTGAGGGTCGTGATTCTAAGGAATTAATCATATAGAACGACTCTCGTTGCAGATTTAATGGGGTGGTTTGTCATTGCCTTCCCCATTTCACACACTGCTCATCTCAGTGTCGAGGTTTCAATCACGTTACAAACAGAAATTTCATGAACAAGACTCTCTCAGTCAGAACCAGAAATCATTAATAATTAAATCCCTTAATATATTTTTTAAACGAAGCCTGTACAAAATACTCGGAAGATATTCTCCTGGGCCATAAGACCGCCAGCTTGTACAACATCTGACTTTTGGCAAACACTTAATTCACTTAGCACGGTCCCGGGGCGAACCTTGTCCCGCCTCGCCCTTACGCAAACCTGTACTCTTGCCCTGAGGCTATTTGCGCCTGTGGGCACACTTCATTGTATACTTACGTGAACCGCAGCGGCACTTTGATCCATGGGGATTTTTAGTGCCTACCCCATTGTTGGTTGACACTGGTTATCACAGTGTACAAGTTTCCTCACCATGTTTTTTCTTCACCATTTACATTTACCGACTTCAATTAAAGGCCCGAACCCGGACCTAGGCTGCATGGAAGTTCCACTACGCCACCGCTCTCTGCTCAAGTTAAATGTTTTACATAGTGGCATGACTGCATGTGCTGAGTCAGTCTGGGGATGTACCACCCATTTACCTATCTGCCGCAAAGCCGTAATCTTGCATTGAGTTTCGGTTTGAAGGGTAAGAGAGCCAGCGTAATTACCGGCACATGAGGCAATCCATCTTAGTCCTCAAGGTTAGCAGTTCTACTGCTGTGTCAGGTGAGATGTCTTTGAGTGAAGGAAACATAAAAACTCATAATAATTAGTAGTACCAATTAACACAGTCATGGTATACCAAATCATAAAGTACCTTCAACGTTTACGAGGCTACATACCTTTTAAAACTTATACAAAGAATATTTTCACGGATCATGGGCGTTACGTCCAATTCCCCGAATGTCCAGTCAGTGAAATCTATTCCCTTAATGTCCGATTACCCGAACGTCCAGTTCCCCGAACGTCCAATTCCCCGAACGTCCATTTCCCTGGTCACTATTAACACATAAGATTTTACATGTAAAACATAACTTGTATTACTCAAAAATCTTAATAATGTGACAACTTCTAAAAAAAATCCCTTTGGATTGAACAAACAATTTCAAACATTAGGTATTCAATTGTGCGGCATATCCCTGAAGACAGCTTTTCGTTTAGATTTTTTGCTGGGACATGAATAAGGGAGATGGCGTTTGCGTGCGACAGGCGAACGTTCGCAGAGACGCTGAATGTTCGCCCCGCGGGATCGCCTCGCGTGCCCCAGTCTTCTTTTGACAGTGAATAGCGTTATACGCAATGCATTCAGTCTTTTTTTAAAATTATTGGTTACTTTCGACTTAAATGTTACTCACTGATGAAAATCGGAACTCTGCCGACTATTTTCTGCCTTGACCATAGAGAGTTCAAGTTCAAGTTCATTTGCGTGCGACATGCGAACGTTCGCAGAGACGCGGAATGTTCGCTCCGCGGGATCGCCTCGGATGGGAACTCTTCTTTAGACAATTGATAGCGTTATACGCAATGTTTTAAGTAATTTCTTTAGTTATTAGTTGGTTTATTTTCATTTAAAAATGTGATTAATTACGGATAACTCACTGATAAAATTCGGAAGTCCTCCGACTAGTTTCGGTCAGTTTCGAAAGTCATAGAGAGTGCGAAGCGCCTGTAGTCATGGCGGCGTTTACACTTTCGATTTCTTTTATATTTAGGGAGGCTTTCCACCAAAACTGTGCGAAGAAGCGGAGCGCTGAGCGAGGAAAAAATCTACAAATAGGATCGCCTCATTATCACGTCACGATTAAAATGGAGCGATCCTATTGGCGGATTTTTTCCCTCGCTTCCTCGCACAGCTTTGGTGGAAAGGCAGCTTTGGCCTGGTTACACAATACGAGCTGCTGACCTGACAGTAGACAGCTACTGCCACTGTGTACTCGCATGCCAGTAGCTCGAACGCCTCGGCCGATCAGTCAATGAGAGTAGCTGATATTGCGAGCACCACAGTCACTGTCCTAGACAGCAGTAATCTCCATGATGTCGCAACAAAATATATGGGCCCGAACATTCCATCTACTGACCTTTCGCAAAGCCGTACGAGTGACATCCGAGTAACATGCGAGCTGCTGCCTTGTGACGTGCGGGGGAAGGCGAGTGGCGACTGAAAACCAATGTAATATTAACTCGGATGCGAGCTACTGACCGACTCACACGTCATGTGAGAGTAGTAACTCGTATAATGTAACTGACCAGGCTAGTTCGCACTCTAAAACTCGTGTAACCACTGTGTAACCTAGGCATTAGTTCACCACTAAACTTTTTTATACGAAATAATATTTTTATCTATATCACTACTAGATTATATTTTATCTAAGTACTGTTTTAGCTTCTTTTGCGATTTGGTTCCCTACAGTGGAACATCATCCACTACCCTGGGATTCCTTGCAAAGCTATACACTCTATAGCTATAGATTCATCTCGCAGAGCGTTTTTATCGAGACAGAATCACGTCAATCGAAGGATTGTTATAACTTGTTTGCTTAATAGTCTCTAGAGATACTTCTTTTCATTTTTATAGAGTATTCATCCGAGTAATAATAGTATACGAGTAACGTGTATTAGGTAATACCTATGGTACCTAATACCATGGACCATTTATTATACGATTTTGTACATTAGAACAGATGTTTGTAGTTATAGTTGAGTTGCTGCTGCAGATGATGTTGTTAGAGTTGGAAGTCGCTCCACAGATTTTTATGGTAAATTGAGTAATAAGTTCAGTTACAAAGAGTTGTAGATAGTTCAAGTTAGTTGTTGAGAGCGCAGCGGGGAGAGATCACTTTAAAGTAATGTAGAACGTATAATGAAATAATAATTATAACAATTACTATCGGTGGCGACTTCTCTCTGTCAGTTCTTGCTGCACTCTCAGTAACAATGTTTAAAATTAGTTACACGAGTCGCGGCTAAAGTAGCTTGTTGACTAAGCAATATACAAATGTACGTGTGTGAACCGTACACCTATGGTACCTAATACAACCAACTAAGAGCGTCGGTGGCCTAGTGGCTAGGGCACTTCCATGACTTCCATGCTGGAGCGTGCAGTGCTATGTACCAATGTGTTTTTCGTAGTTTTCTAAAACTTACGTACATTTACCGACTGCTCTAACCCTAAGGGGGAATAACCCAGCGGCACTTCGACCCTTGAGGATCTTTTGTGCCTACCCCATTTACACACTGGTCATCTCAGTGTGCAGGTTTCCTCACGATGTTTTCCTACACCGTATAAGGTGCATAGTATAATATGAGTGATTACTTTATGGATTTTCAAGGGTCACTACCACCTCCGTGTTACATTACATTAATTGGTAGTAGGGTTAATCCTCTGAACACGCGTGGTCTTGTCACAGAGCAGGGTTGACGAGTTAAACCCCGTTCGCGACACACACGGAATGACAAATCAGGCGGGCGGGCCCGCGCGACGCACACACACACACACACACACACACACACACACACACACACACACACACACACACAGACATGTAAAGTCTGTTGTCAAATATCTTTACCGTTGATTTATGATAAGTAACTAAAGGCAAACCACCCCATCTGCCAATGAACTCGTTCTGTGTTCTTAAATAGAATACATATGACTATAACTATGACGTCAGTATCTATGACTTTCGCAAAGCGAAAAAACCGTTTACCACTGCATTTACAATATTTCCCCCGCTACCATCAATATTTCGCAATGACGACAATTTTTGAACATCTATAATAAAACCAGTTTACACAGTATGTTGCGAAATTCCACGAGTGATCCACAGTCGCGTGTCGTCTGTTTGCGTATACAGCGTGCTCTGGAGCGTGACAATTTAACGAGCGCGCTATCTGCGCCGTTTGCCGAGTAAACAGCGGGGACATCCTGTAGATTACATGAGTGACTGTTGGTTTTAGCGCTGTCGGGGTTTGGTTCGACACGGGTTTGTTTGATGGGAGGGAAAAATGGGCTGTGGAAAATGAAAACTTACAACATGCACCAACCCACATGCACCATCGTCGACCTCATCGTCGCTTACCATCAGGCGAGGTAGAGGTCAAATGCAGGTTTAGAAGTAAATTCGAAAGTGGTAGGACGAATTATTGCCTAATTCCTAGTTACGTTATCGAATGTTAGTGTTGAATGAATGCGATTCTCGCAGCGTTCGATATGTCGAACGAAGAAGTCGAGCGCTACGAACGTCTTGTCACGTTCACACATGTACTGTGAGCGAATGAGATAGGACTAATGTCGAATTCGACATTCCACTATGAGAATCGCCGTCCAGGGATTTTATGCAGAAACAAAAATCTTATTTTTTTCGAAACTAAAATGTATTTGGTCTCAAAATTTAATTACTTTGTTAGCGAACATAAATATTAGCTACAGATATTGTGACAAAGGTGGAGTATTGCTTGCTTATCGTATGGTTAGTGGCCAACGTATTATCAGAATTGTTCAGGCCTCTGACATGGCTTAACGACTGCTGTCAAACGACAATAACCGGGACCGACTGCTTACCGTGCTCTCCGTGGCACGGAGGAGCTCTGATGAAATATGCCACTAGCGGTCACCCATCCTAGTACTGACCGCGTCCAACGTCGCTTAACCTGCACGATCAGTTTCGGACCGTGCTTGCAACTAGGCTATGAGTTCCTCAAGTAGAGTATTTAAAAAGTATAATCTACTCGTATTTAAAGTGTTCATAGTGTAATCCTATTTGAATTCGTTGCAGCATTAATATATCAAAAAAGTATTTGCCGACGACTCATTGATATAATATATTAAAATCTCAAAATGAACACGAACGCACGTCGAATGGGAGTACAAGTAAAGGACAAACGGAATGGCGAATCTCAATATCGGGTTATGGGCGAAACGGAATACTCGATGAGACCTGGGACTCGCTACACTTAACGTATCTCGTATGATATTACTTGTGCTTGACAGACGAATTAGATATAACGTACATACATGTATAACTTTAACACAGAGAATGGAGCACCACGAATCTCTGTCTTGGCATATCTCTCTTGCTTCCTCGGTCGTCGTTTCACGCATACTCGCCGCTAGTGTCTGCTCTGTATATTAAAATCTAAGAGCACTCTGTCAATGTGATCTTTAAAGGTCACTTTAGGACGACCCCGGCTTCTAATTCCACTCACTATTTTTATTTTTTATTAAATAAGGAGAGCAAACGGGCCACCTGATGGTAAGTGGTCACCGTCGCTCATAGACATCTCACATCACTTTATTAATATTAGAGAGTTTTTGAGGCGCTGCTAACCTTAAGGACTAAGGTGGATTGCCTCATGTGCCGGAAATTACGCTGGCTCTCTTACCCTTCAAACCGAAACACAGAAATGCAAGCATTAGATATATCACAGGTACCTGTGTTGCGAAGCGATTCAATATAAATAAGTAATATTTTTTTTCCAAATTCGAAAAAAAAATACTCACCATACAAATCCATTGCCATCCATATTTCGAACAAAACAGACAAAAAGTGTGTTCAAGTTTCCCCCGGTCCACAGAGAATGAAACGCCGAGAGGAATCAAATGTTTCAGCCAGGCCCACAGTGGGCGCCAGTCCCAATAAGTTAAGAATACGCTATACCGTATAGATGCCAAGACCCTATCTTTAAGTTGGTGTGACGTCCACGATTAAATTAACTGGCTACTAAATAATGTCAAGCTAAACTCCGCATGAAACGCCGAGAGGAATCAAAATATGTCAACAACCCAATTCGCCTAAATTACAACGTTTGCAGTTCTATTTCTATCCAATTTCAATTTAGTTATCGTTCCAATTCTATTTGGACACCAAATCGTGATGATAGTTTATATTTTTATATTTTATATTTCGTGTAGCTACACCCTATGGGTATTACACTGTTATGGCTACTAAATAAATGAAATGAAATCGCATTCTGCTGACGCATAACTCTACCACTGCCACTTTTCAATTTACTATCGATCGGGCAAAAGTACCTTGAGAGGAACTTATGTTCGATCGTTATATTTGACAGTTGAAGCGTTTTGTCACCGTTCAACTGCGATTCGGTATAAACTAAACGTTTTATTAGAATTCACAAATACGTTACTGTTCGATCGACCGTTGATTCGATCGGAAAATAACTGAAATTTGATCGTTAGTGGATAGTAGCATACGAAACACGTCATAACGATGCAGTTTAGATTATATTTAGTGGAATCGATCTCCAGGGCATTTTGGATCAATACGCAACCTTGGCGAGTCCACGAATTAACTGGTCACCAAATAGTGTCGAAATAAACACCGTAACGAACGCCGAGATGGATAAAAAAAATGTTAAACAGAGCCATTTGTGGGCACTATTACCACGTTGGGCGCCAGTTTACGATGGGCGATAGGTTGGCGAGCCCACGAATAAATTAACTGGCTTCTAAATAATGCCGAGTTAAACCGCAGTGAATGAAACGAGATGGATCCAATTAGCGGCTGTGCAAATGTCAGTAATTGGGCAGATTAACCGGCGTCGGCGGGATGGGGGTGTAAAGCTGCTGGAAGCGGTATCAACTTGCACTGTACTGTGTAACTGCGCTGATTTAACGATCGTGTGTATTTTAAAATGAAATTGAGAATCTTCGTACTTCTCACACTTCTAAATACCTATTTACAATGGGACGACTTAATTAGTTTCCCAATTCGTAAATTATCAAATATCTCAAAAATATAGCGTTTTTAACAGAATAAGTCTTTAGTAAAGTCTTTCACAAGCTTTTTGCGAGGTTAAACCTACATGTCTGAGGAAATGAAAAGTTTCCGAAGGTGTGTGAAATCCACCAATCAGCACTGGACCCGCTCTCGGTGGATCATGGCCCGTACCCTCTTGGTCAAGGGGAGGTCTGCGCCCCAACAGTGGGGACATTTAATAGGCTGATGATGATGATGAAACCTCAGGGACACGTTGTATATGTAGGCTTACGCCTTTTAATGCCACTGCTCCTATAAACCACCTATCTTTTTGATACTGGCCGATTAAAACATGGGGGGGGGGGGGGGGGGATCTTACAAATATCCCACCCTCCTGTGAGATTTTCACCCGCATCGCAGGGTTTAATAACAATTTTTTTTCTCATTTAGTCATTTAAATATGTAATTGTAGAATAATACAATGTAGGCGGTCTTATCACAGAGCGATCTCTTCCAGACAACTTCGCGGAGCAGATCCCTGGCCCGTTCTACTATAGTATAAGCACAACGTAGACTCAAGGCAAACGTCTGTGAGTTTGCACGGCGATCGCAAACGCTAATTACAGACGAACCGACTGTTTGCCACCGAGATGAGAGTTGTGTGGACTCGACTCGTTCGGAAAGATCCTAGGGGTCTGGAGAATTGACTGGAATTTGAGAATTATTTACTAATCTTTTGATTAAGATATAGGCTTTAGATCTGTCTTGATTAGGGTTGGTTTCGATCTTCCATTATTTGTCGAAAAATTCTAAAAGATCCTTTGCCCATTGACTTAATCCAGCTATACGTATATTACCAAGAGCTTGTGACATTTAATCAAGCCTCTTTCGTTTAGTCTACCGTCATTCTTCGTTTAACGCATGCTCGCTGTAAATGTCTGATGTAGATTTATATGTGTGTGTATATGTAGATATTTTATGTATAAGTATACATAAATATATTTATTTAAATGTGTTAAATTTAAATATTATATACCAAGGTTTTTTCTACCAATATTACTCCACCCAAAGGTTGTCGGCAAGAGATCGCTTTTAGTGATAATACCGCCTAGATTGTATTAATTGTTACGTAAGCACTGTATCACACTAATTTTGTGCAACAAAGTGTATTTTGTGCAACAAAGTGTATTTTGTGCAATAAAGTGTATTTATTCATTCATTCATTCATGTCCTTTGCTTTGTTAAGTTTAAAACCCGCATTTGACCTCGATCTCGCCTGATGGTAAGCGACGATGAGGTCGACGATGGTGCATGCGGGTCCAGAAAATGCCTATTCACTCTGGCCTTGAAGATCACAAGGTTGTAGGTTTCGGGAAATACAGACGCCGGCAGGCTGTTCCATTCCTTAGCCGTTCGCATAATGAACGAAGAAGCAAATCGCTTCGTACGAGCAGATGGGATATCAACAACATAAGGATGGAACCCCTCCCCGCGCCTGAAGTAGTAGTAGAATGGAACTTCTCACCATAAAGAAATGATGTCTGTTTTTGGTCTTTGTGTGGTCTACTTAGTTATTTTTAGTCAAATATAATTTAATTAAATATGTGAAATTAATATACATTTCCAGTACTTATATTATATTTGTCATCCCAGACCTCTTTGTTATTGTACATCTTGTTATGGTTGGGTATGGTTTGGGTATGGGGGTAGGTATTTTTAGCGGAAATACCCACTGGGCTTTATTTACTTTTTTAGTTTTTTAATTCGCATAGCTTTATCTGTTAATTATTTCTCCAATCATTTAGTTTTACAAATAGAGACACGAACATTACTCACACAATTCTACTTCCCCAAATCACATTACTGACAGTACATTCAGGTACAAACCACAACACACACTCCCCACCACAGCGCCACGACACAGGATCACCTAGTGTGGGTGCTAATCGTAGGCTCGGTATTAGGAAATATGTATGTTATTTTTTAATTTAATTTTTTGTAGTATTCATTGTACCTTTCCGTTGTAGTGTTGTCGTTAAATAAATTTATTATTATTTTTTTTTTTTTTTGAAATCTGTAAGCACTGTCAATTGGATCTTCTAAAGTCCGTTCTAGGTCCACTCTGACATAGGGTGTTATTACATGGACGCGTTCGATGTCGCATCGACGTCGGAGCTCTTGTCAATTGGTAATAGATCGGACAAAGAAACAAACAATTATCGACGTTGATGAAAATCACCCGTAATATGTAGATTTTTATTTTTTATTGACTACTAAACCCGCATTTGTTTTATAAGGAAACCGCGTCTGCCAGTTGGCGCATGCGTTGCTGTTTCCCATACATTAGTCGGGCTTTGAAATGTCAAACGTATGGAACTATAAGTTCATTTGCACAAACCCTTTGGTTCGCTGTCAGTGCTCACATCATCATTCTAGATGACGGCGCTACTAATCCGATTTCTGTGTTTAAAACCTGACCACGAAAATAAAAACCCTGCCAAGAGGGCGCCACTGGTACTATTATATACAATTTATTTTATTATTTTTATGTCTGTGTTATTATATCTGAGAAAAATAGTTCCATTTAATTCCACAATATGGCCACGGTTTTTATATTCCTGGTCAGGGTATAAATATAACATCAAATCTAGATTAATTTTGTATTAAAACATAAAATAAATATTATTAATAAATAACGTTTAATAAAAATTCTGTTTCTGAACAGTCTATAATTATTAATCCAGCGATGAATGTCCATCCAACACGACTTAGGATGCTTCTTCCATAATGAAACATGTAGTTCTAGGTGAAATGTACTATATATATAATATTTAGTCTGAAGGGAATACGTCGGCCAGATGTGCCCCAATCTTTTTCACATCCCCACTACCCGACGTCGTCCAGAATCTGCAACTAATATCTAACTAGAGCCATGTATTACTAAACTGAACGGCAAATTTTAGGCAGTTAGCACAAACCGCGGCGCACTGCAATCTGCTAACTCGCTAGTTAATTATTGAACTCTCGGCGCACCGCTGCGCTTCGCGGAGTTTCGAACCTTTTACCTCGCGTTTACAAGTGATGGATCGTGCAGTTCGTTCTAGTTTAGAGTTTTAGCGGGGCTGGCGCGGTATTTAGAAGGCAATGATATGTCGACTAAATAATCAAATCAGTGTTAGCGTGTTCCCCTTACGCCTATAACGAGATTAGGGATGTTACGCAGGTGGTTTTACCAGAACCAGAGTCGAAACCGAAGGTTTTAAATTTGATTTATCGGAGTCGGAGGCGGAGGTAGAAGAGAGATGTTCAGAAGTTCAAATTTTAAACCGTTTTTTAATTTTTATAGCTGAACTGTCCAAATTTTTATGTGATGACGTTTGCGGCAATAAAACATATTCCTTTATGTAGTCCTACACTATTTAATAAAATATAGATATTTGAATATGTTTGCTCAATCTTCGGTATAACCTTCGATTCAAAATTATCAGAGCCAAAGTCGGAGTCGGAGGTGTAAAATCAATCGGAAGTACCGACCTTTCGGAGTCGGAATCGAAGCTCCGTAACATCCCCTAAACGATACTTTGTTCTTCTTCGTTGGTAATTTTTGCCAGGATCTCAAAATATCTTACCTTTTATCTTTTATCTAAAGAACGGATCCACCACCACCAACTTTTTTTTATCTATTTCTGCCGCATGCTAACAGAAATGCTTGCATTTCAGTTTGAAGAATAAAATAGGCACTCTATCTATGTCGTCATATTTATTACAGTTACTCGTAGCTGGACAGACATTAAAACGCCAGTAAGAGGCAAACATTCAAACCTGACTTGGAGTTAGTCTATAAATTAGATCTTAGCACTGGAGAATAATTCATCAGTTCCTTGTATAATCTGGTGTTAGTCTGATCACTAAATCTCAGTCGACCAGGCGCGCTCGTGCAATATTAACGTCGCGTGGGGCAGAGCCGCAGAGAGGGTTGGACTACCCCCCCCCCCCCCCCCCCCCTTCCTAAATACTAAGAACTCCCAGACCCCAGTGTATTCCATTAGCGAGATCATAAAAGTCAAGATAAGAAAATCTACTCACGTGGTTTAATAATGTTAGTGATGTACCGCGTCCAAGCTGGTTACCTTATGATAACGAGCTTTTATGACGAGGTGGAGGTAGATCACAAAAGAAAAAATCTAGTCATGTGGCTATTAAAATTCTGATCCACAATCCTCATATTGCGAAAACTCAACGCTCTCTGACCCCAAGGTCGAATTTATTAGGGCGCAACATATCACAAAAGTCCATAGAAAATAAATCGATCCTTGTAAAGGTAGCCAACTTTTGTCGAGTCCAACTGGAAGATGGTTTACTCTGAAACATTATAGTTAGTTGAGGTGTCTATGGGCGACGGTGACCACTTACACAGTGTTACTGTCTGTGCCAACTTTGTTGTATGTTCTGTTGTTGTTATAACTTCATTGTCTGTCTTTCATATTTTGCTTTTGTTTTTTTTCTCATTCCTTTTATCAGTCCTCGGTAAGCATCTTTTTATTTTTTTTATTTTTTATAATAGCCTATAGGCTGTCCCACTGCTGGGCAAAGGCCTCCCCTCCTCCTTTCCATTTTTCCCTATCTTATACCATCCTTTTTGGAAGTGGTCGATATCGTCCTTCCGTAAGCATCCATCATTTAAAAATATTACTATTACCACTAAGTCTACCAGTCTTTTAATCAGTTCATTCTCTCTCTCGTCTGTACACAGTGACACATCAGGTAGCCCGTTTGTTCGTTTACTCTCTCTATACAATAAAAAGAAAATAGTTGTTTTAGTTCCGACAATGTTAGTCCCCGCTTTCGAAAACTCGCCGACCCTTTCCGAACCTGTGACCCCCTACAACCGACAGCAAGCCCTGGGCGCGGCCCTGGTCGTGTATTAACAACGCAAAGCGGATTAGCGCCTCGTTTAGCGCGCAATCGCTGCTGCTGCTGTTTGCTGCATTATTTAGCGTAGATTTGAATCTCTAAGTACTTCAGTTTGTTTATGGATTACTGGATTTGTGTTTTCCCTGACTGTATGTTTTATCGATACTGCAAGAATCGCGTTTAAAAGGCAGTATAATTATGGGTGATGTAGGGACACAAGTCACGTTATGTCGACGCAGCATAACGTGGCTGGCGAGGACCGCCCGCGCGGCCGGCCAATCGTTCCCGAATCTCCGTACAATAATGTTAAGCTAGTCGCTAAGTTTAATAGGTTCAAAATTGTAATGTGTATTTTCTGAACAATATAAGGTAAAACTAATTTGGACTCTTTTATGATCAAGCAAGAACCTAGAGCACTATTTCACATACTGAACACATGGACATTAGACATTAAAGTAGTGATGAAATTACACGGCTAACACAATGTTTTACGAGAAATTAGCCAATAACTTTTAAGTATTGTGACACAAATCTTTTAATTATCAAATTTTCAAGAAAAACAAGTAAATTGCTTTCACTTCGCTGTACATTGAGGGTTTTCTACGTTTTATTTACTTACCTTCAGTACATTTTAATAAGCCATATCAAAGCGTCAACATTTACATACATACAATATTTGTTTTGAGTTTTAACGTTGCCCTATTTCGTTGCCAACAGCGGTGCTAGAGCGAACAGGCACGCCCGGCGTGGCCACCACCGGCGCGGCGACGGTGACCACCGCGGCGACGGTGACCACCTGCGCCGTCTGCAACATGTCCGGCGCCACGCGGACGGTGTCCCGCTCCCGCGCCGCGCACTACGGGCTCAAGGAGGACGCGGCGGGCGCGCGCGTGTGCGAGCCCTGCCATTGCAGGTGAGGGACGGTGACCACCAGAGCTGCTGACATCGACGGTCAACAGTCATTTCTAAAGCCTTTAGTGCCAATACTTTGCATGCAACGCACGCGGCAAGTATCCATTATTAGTTGTAACGTTAAGGCTAGGACACGAGACTGCTGCAAAATCGCCAGATCAAATCACCTCTGAAATGGGTCTAGAGATGAATTTGATACAACGCTTGCGCACACATCTTGCGACCACTATGATGTGGTGGACCACTTCTACCACAGGCAATAAATAAATATAAAATCGGGGTAGGTAGAAGTCAGTTTTATTATTTCATGAATTCAAATGTCGTCCTCGGCGCTCTATCTTGGTCAACCTGGTTCAAGCCGGTGTCATGATTCTGGACTGGAAAGAAAGCTTTCTTAAACGATGAAGACATACGTCCTCTCCACTCCCGAAAGTGGTTTGGGTCTGTCGCAAACGGGATTTAATCTGTAAATTTTAGTTTTTTTTTCTTTCTACCTTGGCATTTTTTTTCTTGTAGACAGACCGATCTTTACGATGGTATAACTATTACTTTTATAACTCTTGAACACGGAGCTCTCGAAAGTACATATTTATTGTTACACAATTTTTTTAAAGGCAACGTAACGTAAGAAATTCATTTGAATTATTGAAAATATTTGTATGTCAAACGACGGAGCACAGTGATACCTACTCATTTAAACTGTATACTAATATCTATTTATTGTTACCTATGTTCACAAATAATTGATTGATTCATTCATGTCAAAACATTGGAAACGTTTTACACATTACCAATATTCTTCGTTAACTTGGAGTCTAAGTCGTTGACCCTGACTAACATTGTCTACCGCCTTCCCAGATGCGTGCGGTCGCGCTACACGCGGTGCCCGGTCCCGACGTGCCCCGGGCCGCGCGTGCGCACCAAGCGGCTGCGACACCTCCCGCCGCGGTGGCACGACCTCTCCTTGGACGTCAAGAGGCCGCTCATGGATGAGTTTCGTGAGTACACTTACCTTTAGATACTGACTTTAGTATCTTTGGAAGGACGAGCGTCGGTGGCACAGTGGCTAGGACGCCGGACTCCCATGCGGGAGGTCCGGGTTCGAAACCGTGCAGTGCCATGTACCAATGAGTTTTTCGTATTTTACTGCTCTAACGGCGAAGGAAAACATCTTGAGGAAACCTGCACACTGAGATGACCAGTGTGAAAAATGGGGTAGGTACAAAATATCCTCAAGGGTTGAAGTGCCGCTGAATTATTCCAGGCCCCCATCATAAGATAAGATCTTTGGAAGGATAATGGCGTCGATTCCAGGGTTGCAACCAAAGTTAAAGATAAAACTGTCACGTTCACTCATATGCTAGATCGAATTAGACTGAGGGTGACGTTTCGTTTAGCGATGTTTTAGTTTAGCGAGTGATACCCAGGAATCGGTGCCATTGGCTGCTGACATCTATACTTATATTTAATGTGTCTACTGAATATGTTTATTCTATATAACCACCAGCAACACCTTTGATATTGGCGTTGCATTACCAAGCTTAGGAAGAGATGTTGGCTCACAAGAACACCACAAGATTATGATAATTGGGTGACAGACTCATGAGCAATTCTACCAGTATTCACCATACATATGGAATCGCTTGTGTGCTGCAGTTTACAAATAAACATTATTCTATTTCCTTTTAGTAAACAAAGGAGGGCAGTTTGTCTCGTGTAGTTTTAATTCAAGTTTCTTGCAAGGTCACGCCTTCTGTTATATTTCTCGATTCTTAGACTGTTATCAAAATGGTCAAAGGTAGGAAAGGTTCAAGAGTGTATTCACTCAAGCATTAGCTGAGCCAGGTGCCTATTGCCAATTGTATTATGGAGTGAACTAAATATGTTTTTTTTTGTGGCTTTAAAGTGTTTTTTCTTTCTTTCTTTCAAGTTGAAAACCAGCGTCGGTAGAGGTATAGGTATACATATAGCGACACTCCGCTGAACTTGGCCCTTTTAATAGATCATATGTTTACTACATTTAGCCATATCATTTTAGTAATGTATGTAATGTATATTTTGTAAATGTATGTGTGCAGTGTGTAGTTTTATAAGCCAAAAATGGTCTATTAATAAAGGATTTTCTATTTCTATCAAACTTAACTTTATTACCCCACAGAAATACCAAGCGAGCTGAGCAAGTGCTGCCTCGCGTGCTTCAAGCGGATAACGCGGCGACTAGAGACGGTCGGCGAGGGCTCCGCCCCCGAGCCCTCGGAGGAGGAAGCTGCCAGGTTCCGGGCTCTAGTCCGGGAGCACGGCACGGCGTGGGACCGGATGGGCGCAGCGTGCGGGCGCGCGCCGGCCAGTCTGAAGGCCTTCTACTTCACGTTTAGGAAGAAATGTCAGTTGGACTCGTTGGTGCCGGAGCGGCCCGCGCCTAGAGGTGAGCTAATGAATCTGAGTGTTACAACTGTTTATTTCACACTCAGCAATGACCGAAACGGTAATAATTATACTTACTTACTTATCGTATGGTTAGTGGCCAACCTATTTGTCAGAGTTGTTCAGGCCGCCCGTAGGCATCTGACATGGCTTAACGACTGCTGTCGAACGACAACAACCGGGACCGACTGTTTAACGTGCTCTCCGAGGCGCGGAGGAGCTCAGATGAAATATGCCACCAGCGGTCACACATCCAGGTACCGACCGCGCCAACGTCGCTTAACCTGTACGATCACTTCGGACCGTGCTCGCAACTAGGCTATGAGCTTTATGATAAAATAATTATGTAGTCTACGGTAAACATATTGAAATCATGTCTGATGGTCTGCTGTTGTTGTGAAAAGGGCCTCAACTCAGCATATTACAACAATTGTCTTTCCTCTGACACAGGGAGCGACACCGACGAAAGCATGCTAAGTTCGGGAGATACGGACACGGCGAGTGCGGACTCGCCGCGACCGCCGCCGCTGCCCGGGCCCCGCACGGATGCCGTGGCCCCCAAGGGCCGGCGGAGAGACGAGTACGACTCCTCGGCCACGGAGACCGCCGACGAGGAGAATGACGCGCCTAGTGCTAAGGTAAGCTAAACACTGCCCGGGCCCCGCACGGATGCCGTGGCTTCCAAGGGCTGCCGGTTAGTTTCTTGATGATGCCTCGTTTAAATGTGAAACTTGTGTTGAATTTATCTTCCTTTTTAATCAATCACATCTTTATGGAGACAGGATTTGTTATCATTTAGGTTTGGTAATGGTTTGGGAGGGCGAATCCGAGGATTTCTTCATCCCCTAGTCTCTATAACGGGGCACCGAGCACCTAAGTTGTCTAGGTTTAAGTTTTATTAAAACAAAACACGGTGCGGGGGATCACGGGGTCTAAACCCAATCTTTAACTCAAAGACATTAAGAATGTTTTACGCTTGCATCGGTCCCTAGCCTTTGAGCCATTGTCACACCTGCTAACAGAACCCTACTCCCACAGATAATCCCCTCAATAACGCTCTCCACGCCCGTCTCATCATCGGCGCCGGCGACGCCACCCGCCTCCGGCCCGCCGGCGCCGGCGCAGCTCCCGCCGGCGGTGTCGTGTGTTCAAACCGCCGGCGCCGGCGCTCGCAACGGCCCGGCCGGCACGCCGCTCACTGTGAGGGATGTGGTCCTGAACATGATCGAAATCAGCCTCATGAAGAACAGCCAGCCCGTGCCGCCTTCAACCAAGCTGCAGCCGCCTAAAGTGAGTCCATATCTCTCTAAAGAATAGAATTAAAACGAGCAAATCGGTGGACATAGGTAACAACGACATTTTTTCGGAGTCTAAAATGCTAGAGATGCACCGGATAGGGGAATATCCGGCCGAATGGAAGGCGCTACATACAAGTGATGTAATCGCATGCGCACACGCGCTCACACGTGCGTTTACGTATAATTGCTGCTAATGTTGATTTTTAAATATTATTGTTAAAAAAGCAATTAAAGACTGTTTAGGCATACGTAGATAAATAAAAATTGTTTTGTTTTAATTATTTTATCATCCCATAATTTAGAGCTTGTCTCCACATGCTTGAGCCGAATACATGGCACTGTCCGAGAGAGACGTAGCAGTTTCTTTCCCCCTCGCTCTCCGACTAACAGTTGCAACAGCGTGCAAAGCACTTTAGATAGCATTCTAACAAACAAACCGTAGACTCTAACCTATCTAAACTCCATTTTCCCCACCAGGTAACCTCATCAACCGCCGGGCGAGAGTCCCTGGCGACCCTGAGCGTCGTGAGCAGCTCGCACGTGTCAAGTTCCCCCGCCTCCCCGCACCGGCCGGCCACCATAACGCCGTTGACCCAGCCGACAGCGCAGCCCGACGGCCTTAAAGACGGCGTCGTGGTGCTCATAGAGCCGAGGGCGGAGCCCCGCCAGGAGCCCCTGTTGGATCTCAGTGTGAAGCGGTCGCGGCACGACGCTCCCCACCATATACACAACAAGCCGGTGGGTTTTATAGATAAGCGCTTGTTACATTTACCTGAATTCAGTAAAACTGTCAGTCAAACAAAACTGAAAATGAACTCCCAAAATGAACAAGGTATAGAGTAACTGTTACATTTTTAACGAGTTTTTATTTTAGGCATTTTACCATAAGTGGTTTAAATTTTTTTCTCGAGAACAGGACAACAGGTTATTTGAACCAGCGACCTTGCCGTTCCGTGGCAGTGCTAACCAACTGAGCTATCGCGGCTTATCCTGCTGACTTCAAATTAATCAATCCTTTTCTATATACTGTCTGTAACGTCATCTATACCAAGTGAAACAGTTCAGTTCGAATTGGTGTTGTATTTTAAATACAACATTACATTATTATAGAAATGTTTCCTATTCCTACATTACTATTTCGGCCTCCTTGAAAATATTGCTCGGCAGACACCCCAGCTTCTCGAGCTAACTTATGAGTTTAATACCTATACTAAAAACTATAAAATAACCTCATATCATTTCCACAGACATACCGGAACTCCAACGAATACCCGACCTACCGGACGGCGCCGGAACGGGAATCTCCCACGCAGTACAACTCGAAACCCAAACCGATCGTGTCGTCCCCACGACCGACGCTGAAACAAGTCCCAAACCCCAAGGGCTCCATAACTTTAGGGACCCCTGTGGAGAACCGATTTGAACCTAGACGGACCCCTCCGGATCCTAAAACTGGGTCGATAACGGCCGGGACGCCGGTGCATGGGTCGCACCACCTCCAGGATAAGAAGAGCTTCGATTACTATAAGAGGAGTCCGGGAGGACCAGCTTACTACCCGGGAGTGACCAACCAGCCGCGGCCGCAATCGCCCTCGTTTTCAACGGTGAGTTGGGGAGGGGAATGTTGACATTTTGGGTCAGATTGTAGCGTAAATTGGAGCGTCGGTGGCGTAGACGCTAGGACGCCGGACTCCCATGCGGGAGGTCTGGGTTTGAAACCATGCAATGCCATGTACCAATGAGTTTTTCCGATTTTTTCGAAGACTTACGTAAATTTACCGAATGTTCTAACGGCGAAGGAAAACATCGTGAGGAAATTAAAAGTTTCCGAAGGCGTGTGAAATCCACCAATCAGCACTGGGCCCGCTCGGTGGATCATGGCCCGTACCCCCTCCCGTGCAAGGGGAGGCCTGTGTCCCAACAGTGAGGACATTAATAGGCTGATGATGATGAATGCAGTGTAAATCTTCTTTAGACGTCTGCGGTTTTTAAAGTGGAATTAGTTTTTGAAACCTTTTGATGCAATGAGAAAGGATTGGTTATTTCAAATGAACTCGACGATGGCCAGGCGGTGTAAGCGTTTCGCCTCTGATTGGCGCGTATGCTCGACCGCAGAACTCTGCACAAATCACACACCTATGAGTATTCAGCACGAACCCTGAAATAATGAAACTCAAGAGATTTTACAGTACAGTTTCTAATACATTTCATGCATTGAACTCCTGTTTACTCACTTTTTTAAATTAAATATGTAGAGCAGACGAGCAAACGGGCCACCTGATGTAAAGTGGTCACCATCGCCCATAGACATCTCACCTCACTTTATTAATATTAGAGGGGTTTTGATGCGCTGCTAACATTGAGGACTAAGATGGATTGCCTCATGTGCCGGTAACCACGACTCTCTTACCCTTCAAACCGAAACACAGAAATGCAAGCACTTCTGCTTCACGGCAGAAATAGATGAGGGTGGTACCACCCAAGGCGATCCTTCACATCAGGACCACTACTAATCTCACTAAAATTATGTCAAAATCAGCACACCATTTTTTACTCTTATATTCGCTATTTGTCGAAGTTGCAAGAAAATCATATTTGATAAAACTGACCAATATATTTGTATGTAGAATGCGGCGGCCTACACTCGGCCGTATGGACTAGACAACCGGCAGATCATCATGACGGACTTCATCACGTCGCAGCAGATGCACGGCGCGGCACGGCGCGTGGAGCGACCGGAGCGCCCGGAGCGGCCGGAGCGCCCCGAACGGGAGCGTGCACCGAGCCCGCAGTACTCGCCGCAACGCCGCGACCAGCCCGTGTCCGTCATACAGAGACACACGCCGCAGCTCTACCCGCACTCGCATCCGCACCCGCATCCTCCTCCAGGTCAGTGCTCTATCCATATACCGGATGTCCCAAAAAGTATGGATGAAACGAAACTGGGTGATAGCTGAGGTCATTCCCAGTCAATATAACCGTTTAAAAGTTATTTAATTTTTGGAATTTTATAATAAAATGGCCTAGTGGTACACCATATTAATGATAAAATTCCAAGAATTTAAATAATTTGAACCATAAAAAAGTGGATAACCACAGTTAGGATGATTTGCTGGCACTTGACGGGAACGCGAACTTTGTAGGAGTTGAAATAAGTGGACCCCTTTTGGAGTCAGTTGGAAACAGTTAACGAGTCCAGCTTAACTGTTTCCAACTGACTCCAAAAGGAGATAATCCTGCATTTATCACTAGAGGCGCCACTAGCACAGATACAAAAAAAACATTCAAAAGTACGGCGTACGTGTACCGACTTAAAGATGATTTTGTTCTAAATTTATTTCTTTCAGTGACAATAATTTGATAAATTAATAATGATTATTTTGATTAATATTGGATGATTTTACAAGATTTTTGTTTAATAAACTTTAAATTAGCACATACAGCCAAATATCAATACACCTTTCCACCAAATTCCTTCAGACTCGCGCCACGCTATTTTAACAGATTTTTTAGGTCTGCTATTTTGAAATGGTCATATGATGCCATGATATCATCACAATTTTACTATAGCTTTTGAGAAATTAAATCAAATTAATCCAAAAAACGAGAAATTTGTGATATTAACGCAATTAAATGTCCTATTATCGCTGCCAATTCCTCAAACGGTCGTGAATCGTCGTCTTAAAATGAAACAATGTAATGTATCGTTGCCAGGTCACGAAGCATTCACGTCGCTGGTGGACGTGGCGTCGGCGGCGACGGCGTTACCCGTGCCCCGCGGGGCACAACCCGACGCCAAGCCCGACAAGCAGCCGCCCCAGCATCCCTCCCACAACGACATACGGTAACTATAATCTCAGTTTAGATATATAGAAACACTTTATTGTACACTAATACAGGTAAAGTACACACTACAGGAATAAGCCCTATATGTACAAAGGCGGCCTTATCGCTTAAAACAATCTCTTCCAGACAACCTCTGAAGTTAAGTCGAACCTCTGAAGTTAAACGAATATAAGTGATATACTACTACTGCTCGCATAAAATCTCATCTAGTCTCACATCGATTGATCAGATGCAAACATACTTTATACTTTTTTTGCACACATAAATCACAAAAGAAACACCAACAATAAATTTGACGTGCACAGGTAGAGCTTATCTCTAAAATAGAGATTTCTTCCAGCTAGACCTTTAACATTGAGATGTTTATAATTATAAGTAGACATACATACGTGTACAATGTAAACAACCATTCGGTTGTGACTATGGTTCGTCTATCTTGGTCTTAGAAATACATCTGAAAAAGAGCTGACCTGGATTATGTACATTGTTCAAACTCCGGAAGTTCTGATGCTGATTAATATACCTACCACAAAATTAAAAGTAAAGTAAAATACGCTTTATTGCACAAATAGACAAACAAAAGATAGAAAAGGAAATAGTGAAGTAGAATTTAGACGGCCCTATAGCTAAGAGCGATCTCTTCCAGGCAACCTTCGGACAGAGGAAATGATTCATGCTATGCTCAGCTAAGGTTTCTCAGAAAGTGATATCTACTATTAATAGACTATAACTTGTGTTTCTTTGTCCAGGTTACAAGACAGAATACAAAGGGACATCATTCAGAGGGACATGGCGATAGCACAGAAGTTTCACCAGCAGCAAATGCAACAACATTATCAGGTAACTAAACGATAAACTCCAACCAGTTAACATGAATTGTGTTTCAATTTTAAATTTATTGTAAAAGCATGACGTAACCAAGAAATGGTTTTTAATAAATGAGTATAGTAAATGAGTATAAGTGAGCTCGTAGCCTAGTTGCGAGCACGGTCCGAAAGTGATCGTGCAGGTTAAGCGACGTTGGCGCGGTCGGTACCTGGATGGGTGACCGCTCATGGCATATTTCATCTGAGCTCCTACGTGCCTCGGAAAGCACGTTAAGCAGTCGGTCCCGGTTGTTGTCGTTCGACAGCAGTCGTTAAGCCATGTCAGAGGCCTACGGGCGGCCTGAACAACTCTGACAAATTGGTTGGCCACTAACCATACGATAAGCAAGCAAGTATAAGTATGAGTAACCCCATCACATCTCATCAGCCCATCCCCTCTGTTGAGGCACAGGCCTCGCCTTACATAAGGGTACGGGCAAGATCAACTGAGCGGACCCAGTGCTGATTGGTGGTTTTCACAACTTCGGAAAGTTTTTTTCCTCAGATATGAAGGTTTCACAATGTTTTCCTTCACCGTTAAAGCAGTTTGTAAATGTCTATGTAAAATTCCATCTAGATAACTAAACGGTCCAACTATGAATATCTTATTTATTGTTCTCTCTATCCACAGGTGTTAGAACGTGACAGAAGAGGGATGCAGCAGGCCCACTACGAGCGGGACAGACAGATAGCCATGCACCAGAACAGAGAGAGAGAGCGCGTGATGGCGGCCGCGCTGCAGGAGCGGCACATCGCCATGGAGCAGCATCAGCACCAGCAACAGATGATGCACGAGAGGCACTTGCAGCACCAGCAGGTATGACCTCATACTTGTACGACTGCCTTAATGTAACCTAAGTCTTATTTGAGGGGCTCATAGCTTCTTTTTTCTTTCTTTCTTCATTTACCACTAAACCCACATTTAACCTCGGTCTCGCCTGATAGTAAGCGACGATGAGGTCGACGATGGAGCATGCGGGTTCAGTAATACCTATTCACTCTGGCCTTGAAGATCCCAAGGTTTTGGAAAACACAGACGCATGGTAGGCTGTTCCATACTTTAGCCTTTCGCATAATGAACGTAGAAACAAATAGCTTCGTACGAGTAATGGGATATCAACGACTTAGGGGTGGAACCCCTCTCCACGTCTGGTGGTACGAAGATCGACTGGAGATGCTGGAATTAGGTAGCTTTGAACCACCGTCGCTTTGCCCAAAGGTGACCCAATGAGCAGAAGGAATGGTCAGAGCTTCGCCTTTAGTATATAGGCTTCTCTGTTTGGTCTTCAGTAGTTTTTATTTTTAAACTTCGACCAATAAACGGGGAAAAATCTCAACAATCGATGATACAATTTGGATACTGTTTTTTTTTCGGAGAATTTCATCGATAGTGTGATGAAAATTGAAGTATTCATAGTCCATACACCAGTAGGAACTTAAGCATAGGTTATATTAAACTAAATAAAATTAGTGAGCAACAAGTTAGTTTACAATAAACGCTGACCTCCGAACTAGGAGGTTCCTGTATCTCAGAGGACACATATCTTCTGTGACCAGTGCAAATGAACATGAACACATAACAAGGGAAAATATAAAACTGATAAAATTAATATAGAATATAGATTGAATATAGATTCTTTTGGTGTTAAATATGCATGCTGCAAACTAGAATTTAGGTAACCACTTTCGTTCCCAGTTTTTATTGATTTGTCCGATTTGCAATATTCTGACCCGATCTACACTTTTCTCCCCGACTGCTTCACAGCTCGCCCCTCGAGTATAGCCTTAAAAGTGTTTCATGTTGGCAGAGCGTGTCGTCGCAGGCGCAGGCGCAGGCCCAGGCCCAAGCCCAAGCCCAAGCCCAAGCCCAGGCCCAGGCCCAGGCTCAAGCTCAGGCCCAGGCTCAAGCTCAAGAGGAAAGGAGGCTAGTGGGGGGAGGCGCGGGCGCGGCCGCTGGGACGGGCGGCTATAGTGCGCAGAAACACCGCGCCGGACCGACGTTGCATACAGAACGGAAGGACCCGTGAGTATTTATTTAACACTTTAATGCACAAAAATAGTACATGAGGCGAGCTTAATGCCATGCGGCATTTTCTACCAGCTAACCATTGGGTCATACAGATATTGCAAGGCAGGTGCATATAAATTAAATAGAAGAGAATTACTAATTATTATGAGTATTGAAGTGTATTATAATCTGTGGCTGTCAAGCGCATGCCACTTTGAGGTTTCATACAATTATGAAAAAAATGCAAAAAATTAAAATGTATTGAAATGGCGTCTTTTGTTGTTGTTTTTTTTGGAAGTAATGGTTTTGTCTAATTTTATTCAGTTTTATTGCGATATACATACCTCCAAAATTGGGATGAGGGTGGGATGTCCCATTTCACGAAGCACTGTTTCCTTGTTTGTTTGTTTTAGTATAGAATTTGTTTTGTAGGTAGTAGATACTGTAGGTGGTGTGGTAGTGGTTAGGACACTGGATTCCCATGGGGTCTGAGTTCGAAACCATGCAATATCAATGTTTTTATTGTATTGTATTGTGTTGTAACAGCAAATAAATGTAATATCTATCTAACCATCACATACAGGCTGTTATTCTAAACATCTGACCATCTTTAGTTAAAATTGGGATTTACTCAAAAACTACTAGTTCGATTGTGAAAATTCGTTCACTGGAACCGTTGAGACTGCAATCTAACTCAACGGTTTTAGCCTAGAAGCTAGTGAAAAGTGAAAGCTAGAAGATTAAGTGAAAGTTTTTGTAGCGGATCTGGTGTAGTTATTGTAATGTAACTGATAAGATATTTTTTTAAGGAATACAATTATTTTGAATCGCAAGCGGACTGTACCCATAGAAACCTAGAAAACCGATAAATAGTATTCTATGGCTTCGGTCCGCTTCAAATCTATGCAGTAAGCTAAAGGCATTAGCGTCGTAAACTATGGCCTATACCATTAAATTAAGTTGCGTTCCCCAGCCGACCACCACCGGTGTCCAGCGCGCCTACGGCACAAGCGTCGGCGGTGGCGGTAGCGAGCGCGGCCGTGGGAGCGGAGGCGAGAGCGCGCGCGGCAGAGGGCACGTTGACCGCCGCGTCGCTCATAGACGCCATCATCACGCATCAGATCAGCCAGACATCGGACCAGAGGTTCCCGGTGAGTACTGTGGCACAGGCGGCAGCGGGAGCGGGAGCGGAATGACTGTTCCGGAATCAATCCCAGTTTCCAATTTCTCAAAAACTTACCGAATTGTGAAGAAGATTCACGAGGAAATCTGTATTTATAGGTCTGGGAAAAGTTAGTCTACAGCATTTGTGGTTCACCAACCGGCCAACTTTGACACTAAGGATATGAAACATATTGCGATCTTGTCATCACTAGCAGCGATCTCGAATCACAGCCGGCGAACGCGAGAGTATTTGTTGCTATGGCAACAAAAGTTTATATTGTCTATGCCGTCGTTTCTTTTTTTTACGAGTGATAAACATCCAAATAAAACTACTATCAAGAGTTTTGGAAAAGCTCAAGATCGTAGAAAATTGCATGCATTTGAGGAGACTTACATCCAGCAGTGGGTGGACACCGGTTGAAGATAGAGAGAGAGAGAGATCAAGAGGTTTGCTACCATAAGAAAAATCAATCGAGCTATGTTTAATCCTGGATCGCGACAGTGCTAAAAGCGTCACGACAACAGGCTGAGGCAGTCCCCTTTTTCCGGTGCTGCACACCACCTTCATCAAACTTAATGACTTTTGTTTATTTATTTTTATAATATATTTGTTTAATATTATTTTTATCTTCTGTACCTAATTGTTTGTATGTGTGCGCTATTGGAAATACATTCTATCTTTCTTTCTTTCGACAAGGTAACTCATAATAATGATTACACAACTAACACCTTAACTTCTTTCTTACAGGCGATAATCCGTGAAGACAACGGCAACGGCAACCAACAGGAGCGCGTGGAGCGAAGCGCGCCCGCCGAGCGGGAGCGGGAGCGGGAGAGGGAGCGGGAGAGAGAGCGGGAGAGAGAGCGAGAGAGAGAGCGGGAGGAGGCGGTGGCCGCCGCACATACGACTAGTATGAAACTGGGGGATCTCGCGTCCAACATCATCACGAGGGATTTCTGCAGCCCCACCACCTCGCTTCTGCACCATAAGTGAGTGTTTTTAACCCCCGATCGAGGGTGGGCGTGTTGCTTTGACACGTTTGTCTGTGGCTATATAACTTGACAACGGATGGTCCGATTTGGACCCGGTTGTTTTTATTTAATTGAGAATTTAGTCGAAAGTGTTCTTAGCCATGTCTGATAATAATTGGTTTTACGGTAACAGTCAGGTGGGTCGAGTTTGCTCTCAAATGTGTAGGACCATGGTGCGCTGGACCACATCTGGAATATTTTTTATTTATTTATTAAGGAACGCCAACGGCTATAAGTATTGTACATTAATAATATATAATTTCTAGGCTTAATTTCTAACTTAACTTAATTATTTGTGCCAATTATAGGCATACAATACATTAAGAACATTGTTAAGTATGTATTAAAGTAACAAGAAATAAAAAATTTAAAGAAATTAAACTTAAAACTAACTACCAGTAACCACTCGTAGTTCTGCTCTCAATGTGTCTCAGTATCTTACATTTATACTTATGATCATGGATGATGATACCATTAAATAGTTGTATACATTGCACATTCTTGTCAGAGGTAAATCCCGACCTAGATTTGTTTTACACTGAGGAGTAGAGAAGGTCCTGGTGATGGGATGTCTGGGGAGATTATAAGGGTCTGATTATTGAACTCTATGGTTGCAGTCGATATTACCCCTTATAATTTTATAGAGGAACCACAAGTCAAGCTTTTATTATCTGTATCTATTAGTGGATAGTTGCATATTCTAACACGATTATAAAGTTTAGTCGATAAATCTTCCTATTGTAATGAATTTAAAATTAAATTCCTTTCCACAGCAGCCGATTCACAGTCGCGAGTTCGGAAGGGTACAGCACGACCGGTGGCGTGAGCGTCAGCGTGAGCGTGAGCGGCAGCGGGGGCGGCGGCGGGAATAGCGACGAGTGGAAGCGACGCGAGCCGCCGAAACACGCGCCATACCTCGAGCCCGTGTCGCCGCCGGACAACCATCACGCCAACAGGTGAATAATAGTGAATCTAAAATCCGCCCTTTAAACACAAAAGCTGGATGTGTAATATAAATATTTGTGTGATTTTGAGAGGTTTAAGGGAAATCTTTGAGACTTTAAATTTTTAGAATTAGCATAATATTAATATTTGGGACTAGACCTGGCTTAGCGGGTAGAAGAATGATTAATAGGTTTCCGGTAGTATAGAGTAGAAAACTGAAATATTAAATATTTAATAGTTTATATACTTTTAATACATAAGTAAAGCTCGGTACGAATACCAAAACACTATGGCCCAAGCCGTAAAACATAAACATATTAGTTAAAGAATTTATTCATAATATTTTTTTTTCTTTTGTATTGTACACGTAATGTTACCTATATCTATTTTATCATATTATATCTCCCTATGTCTTAGGTTTGACTGGAAGAGATCTATACCTTATAATCATTTTCTTGTAACGTATTCTTTGTTTTAGTAATTGATATTACGAAACCTAAATCCAACATACCCACATTTTTCCAGAAACAACAGTAACCGCCGCTACAGCAGCGTGTCGGGCGCCGGCGGCGTTTTGACCGCATTCGATTACGTCACCAACCGCATCGTGGAGGTGATGCGGAGCGATGCGGACGAGAGAGCCAAGCCCGCCATCGGCTTCCCCACCACCGCGTACGCATACCCCTACTCCGCGTTGAACGTCGCCACTGCCACCGGAGACGGTAAGTCATCATCACCATAGGACAAGAAGACGGCTCATTCTTCACCATACCTGGTGAAGAAATCGAGTATGCAAATTGCACGATGTTCACGTGATAAAGGTACAAGGTAACACTCGTATGATGACATACACTTGTGCTGACGTGAACATCGTGCAATACGGTATTAAACTATTTTTTTTATTGCATCATTCAACTTACCTGGACATACTAAAGAATAATCTAAAATTAGTTTTTCGATATCTCAACTAACATCAGAGATATTAATGGTTAAAGTTAGTATCGGACAGAGAGCGTCGGTGGCACAGTGGCTAGGGCACTGGACTCCCGTGCCGGTGCCGTGCTATGTACCGATGAGTTTTTCGTATTTTTCGAAGACTTACGTACATTTACCGACTGCTCTAACAGTGAAGGAAAACATCGTGAGGAAACCTGCACACTGGGATGACCAGTGTGTAAAATGGGGTAGGCACTAAAGATCCTCAAGGGTCGAAGTGCCGCTGGGTTATTTCCGGCCCCCTATCATAATATGAGATAGTATTGGACAGAGCATCTGTCCAATACTATCAAAACAGTCCTTTATAAGCATCCAGGACCTGCTTTGTATTTTAAAAAAAAATTAATTGATGTAAACGGTTGTGACGTGAAAATTTTGTAAATGAATTATAATTAAACCATTGTCTTCAGGCGCAGCGGCTCCCGCCCCGGCACCCGCGGGCCCCCAGACGCCCGCGCCGCCGCCACCGCCGGAGCCGGCGCCGCTCATGTCCGCGCAGTACGAGCCGCTGTCCGACGAGGACTGACCCCGTCCGCGCGCTCGCCCGCCTGCCCTCGCGCACGCGCACCCCGCCAGCGGATAGCACGCGACACGCGACTCCGTCATACGCTGCCTGCATTCTGTGTGAAAGAGATAAAAGAGAGATCAATTGACACATATAATCCAATCTTAATGATGAAACATGAAATGTAGTCGGACAAAACACAATGAATGTGGCGAGGTGTTCAGTCAACAGGGAGTCCAAGAAGGAAGGCCACTGTCGACACTGGTTTCCAGTGTGCTTAAAATACATGTGTTGATGAGGATACAAAAAACACACGTGGGACGGACGGTTGCACAAGTTTCAAGTTTGCACTCGCTGCGATGAAACATGTAAAGAGAAGAAGAGACAGTACTACAGCCACTACCGGTGGATAATCACGTCGCGCTCTACTGTCATACGCTGCCTGCATTCTCCGTGAACAAGAAACTGTTACTCCGTGGGAAAAGAACAAGTTTTCTGCACTTGCTGCGAGAGATAAAGTTCTACACCCACCAGTGGATAGAGCATAGACCGCGCCGAACGTGACGTTATTAGCGGATTCTGGAGTGACCAGCGTAATGCGTAAGGTGGACGACTGAACTGAAGAGTGGATAATGGAATCTTTGGTCCTACTGCAATCTGAAGTTCTGCCAGATGTGTCTGATATACGATATACTAACTAAATACTTTATTAAAAGAACTTGGAAGATGAAAGCAAGAAAGTAAAGTAAAATACACTTTACTGCACAAATATAAAACAACAAACATGAGATAGAAAAGGAGATAGTGAAATACAATTTAGGCGACCTTATCGATAAGAGCGATCTTCCAGGCAACCTTCGGGCAGAGGAAATTATTTCGAGAAAGAGGTAGTAGCTGTGCAAGGTTTATGGAATTGCAAATACAGCACGCATGAACGCTACAACATTCAACTCACGGTGCAACTTGTAAAACTAAACGAGGTGACTAAAACATATTAATGATATGAATCGGAAAAAGACAGTCATAAAATGACTATAAACATTTATGAATTTGATAGGTGAAGAAAAATCTAAACAAGTTACGAATAAACATTTAGATATTAGAGAGATCTCAATCAAACATTTTAACAATCTTATTGCGATCTAATGCGGTGTGATTGTAACGGGACTATATAGTGAAGTTCTTATGTTAAAAAACAGGGAATATGTACTTCGATGTGTTGTGGACAGCTTTAAGTGTAGACTCTTACCGGACCGTTTGTCACGATAGTGGCTGGAGGAATCTGCCTGGAACAGAGGTATAACCGCATAGGTATAGCATGGAAACGACTAGTTTGTATGGACAATATTTTGGAAATAGCAAAGCAGGATTTTGTCTTCGTCTTTTACAGCAAAAAAGAAAAAGATAGTTGCATTGCGAGTTGACTCGATCAGTCAATATTGCATTAGTCTTTAGCACACGGGGTGTAATAAAAGAGCTGCTTGACAACTTACAATGTGACTTATCTACGTATAGTTTTTTCAGTTCATACAAATTCTGTACGAGGAAGCCGAAAAAAGAATAAATTTGCTTGGTAAAAGTTTTTCAATTATCGATATTGAATCGTCTTGCAAGCGGTCAATAGTTGTTAAGGCAAATACAATTTTGTTACATCCTGTAGAAGCTAACGTATGTACGACAAACAAAATTATGCTAGAGGAGTCGTTACTGGTTATACCTGGGCCGGTGTTACATTGATTGATATAATATAAAACAAATCTCGATTCTATTATGATAGGTAACTCGATACGCTTATGCATTGCTGTCGACGATTGGGGAACGATTATGAATATTGTTATTTATTTAGTTATACACGTTTTTAAATTATTCATGTCTCGTGTCCTAGTGACACCACTACATAGACTAAAAAATAATTACTTAGAACTGACAACCCGGTATTAATGCCTAGCCGGTAGCCGGTGTCTGTCAGGGTTGTCACATTGCGTATTAAATATCTACGTAGGTATTTTTTAGTCTCGTGCACACTGCGATCGACAATTTATATGTAATTTTAGTAGCACTGCCGCGAAGTACTGTAGTGATGCAAAATTACCTCAATAATTTTAAGTGGCAGACGAATCTTTTGGTGTAACGATGCTAAAATATATTTAAAAAAATGTGTAATATTTTATCCAGTCTTCCATCGCCACTCCGACACTGAAGACCGAATCTCCGAACTTCTCTTAAAAATTAAGCGTTTAATAATTTTCTCTCAATATATGCGACGCTTAAATTTTAAGCGATTTTTGGATCATTCGGAATTTTTATCTAGGGATTCTAGGATAGTATCTCCGCGACTTCGTCCATTTCTTAGCTACACTTAGGTACATGTACATTGTGTATAGACTCGACGGTATCAACGACTCGTGCGCAGCATTACGCAGATTCCTCGAACCGTTTCCGGTTCTGCCGCGCTCGCCGCCGCCCGCGGCCGCCGCGGCATAAAACAACCGCCAAGTGACAACCCTACAGGTATTTTCCACGAATGTTTATGAACTGGCGTGTTTTTTTATGTCGTGACAACGCGATCTTTCGCGACTTTGTTATATAGATAGGATTACGTTAAAATACTTTTTTTGTAAGATTATACTTTGTAAAGCTTCTCTTCGGATTTCGCTGTCGCTATTATTCATTCACGTTAGTATACGCGTAGTTGAATTGTTATCATTTACGTCTCGTGTATATAGTTCATGTTTCATTCGTTTGTGTATAGTTTGTGCGGAGCGCCGCAGCGAATTCCGAACCAAACTACACTGTGACAAACATTAGCAGCGACATACTTCGAAAAGAAAGTTGAACTGTTTAAAAAAACCCTTATTATTATTATTATTATACATAGTGTACACACGGTTAACGGAATAATTAAAGTAAAAAATTAAACGGTAAATTATATACATATGTAAAAGTGTATGGTTATTATGTATACATACTGTGCATTTGTAATTATTGAAGGTTAGTTTAAGGTACGATAGAGATTTCTTTTTTAGTTAGGCCGGTCGTGTGACCGGGTATAAATATGGAGGCGATGGGTTATGGAAGGGACGCGCGTCTGTCTGTCTGTGTGTTGTGTGAGCCCACGGGCCGTGTCGGGCCGCTGCCGCGCGTCGCGCGATCCTGCATTTTACTTTGTGTGATGTGTTTCACTTCCAACCCGCTCGCCTGTTCCACCGCGCCCGTATACAAGAAAATACACATTCTTTAATAAAAAAATTAAAACATTTCAGTTGACAACCCTAGAGTTGACTGAATAACATTGGCTGGTTCAAAAAAGACATTTGATAATTTTTTTAAAACAGTTGAGTTTTGTACCTAATTCCGAGTCTGTATATTAGTTTACTCTCCGACGGTTCAGTCCACAGGCAGGGTTGAACAGGCGCGCGGTGTTTGTAAATGTTTTCGAGTTATGTGTAAAAACGACTGATTAAATTTACTTTGAGCGAGCGCCGCGAGCGCCGAGAGCGCCGAGAGCGCCGCGAGCGCCGAGAGCGCCGCGAGCGCGCGGCGGCCCCGAGACACTCAACATTGTGATTTCTTTATAAAATTGTAATGTAATGTAAGTAGCCGAAAGAAAAGATAATCCTTGTAAGTCCGATCATAAGCGAAAACAAAGTTTTGGGAGGACAAATCAATAAATAAGATGCAAATCTATTTCCTTGAGTTTTATTTTGCACGGTATTATGGTACCAACGAGCGACACTATAAAGCTCAATTTACATTGCCGCGGAATGGAACGGAAGCGAATTTTCTCAACGTAATTGTACATAGCATAATGAACTTTATGCAATTGACACAAAGTTCATTATGCTGTGTACAATTACGTTGCGAAAATTCGCTTCCATTCCATTCCGCGACAATGCAAATTGAGCCTAACACTGTAAAAAAGTTAACACCCGTAACCCCCTAATTTTAATATCATCTCAGCTAAATTATCGACCCAGAATCGGGATTCAACATGAGCTTTAGGTAATCATAACTAAAAAAACTATAAATATAGAAAAATATAATAAATATATTTTTTTGTTATTCCAGATAGCAAAACACCAATTGTAATTATATTAAGCTTTAACCACATTCCAGACTTAAATTTAGAGTTCGTCACCCATACCTCAATGTCTAAAGACAAGAGTCTTTAACCAGTGCGTCCTACCAGTAATGACCTACGGAGCCGAAACGTGGACACTGACGGTGCGACTGGTTCACAAATTGAAAGTCGCTCAGCGTGCTATGGAAAGAGCTGTGCTCGGAGTATCTCTGCTGGATCGAATCCGAAATGAGGAGATCCGGCATAGAACAAAAGTTATCGACATAGCTCATAAGATTAGCAAGCTGAAGTGGCAGAGTGGGCCGGTCACATCTGTCGCAGAACCGACAACCGCTGGGGTAGACGAGTTCTGGAGTGGAGACCGCGTTTGGGCAAACGTAGTGTGGGACGGGCGTCCCTGCTAGATGGAGCGACGATCTGCGCAAGGTGGCTAGCAGCGACTGGATGAGAAGAGCCGAACATCGGGCTCAATGGCGCGCCCTGGGAGAGGCCTGTGTCCAGCAGTGGACTAGAGTAGGCTGCTGGTGACATCTATCCTTCGAATATGGCGCGAATTTACCTGCTACAGCAGCGCCACCTACTTGTTTAACCCAAGCAGACGTGTAACGTATCATACCATAGATCGTTTGAACTAATTTTGATTAGTTTTTTAAAAATCACCGCAATTCGTGGATGATAATATTCCTAAGATCTACAGTGCGTCACCTATTAGTGGTCGCGGTCTTCGTGGTCGTGGTGTGTTCCCGAGTCGTCGAGTCTGTCGGGGTGAAGGAAGGAGTCATCATGAATATCATGGATTATCCGAGGCTGAGTAGTTTCGAATATATATATTTTTGCAGTTCTTTTTCTATAAAAAATGCGAGGTACGTTACTTCATGTTTTCTTTTTTTCGTAATGTGAGTAACTGTACAGGTTTTATTAGATTGTGATATGATTACTATGATTCTTTTATCGAGTTATTTATGATGAGATCTGCGCATAATTAGTTTTATTGTAAAATATTTCATCTAACCAATATACCCATATTGGCGATTTCACAGCCTTTACCTAAGTGCATTCATACGATCGAGTCACACTCGTGGGTACATACCCACTTTATTTAGAAAAATGGTTTTCTAAAAACAGTAATAGTACCCAAATTTAATTCTAATTTGTTTTTCATTGGACTATCGTAATACCGTCCCGTATCAATTATGTTTGAATACCGATTATGTCCGTTATATTTGAATTTATTATTTGTTATTGAGGTAATTCTTTTAGTTCAGTTTACTGCACCAAAAGAAAAAATAAGTTTTCAATCGTTTCTGTTTGGCTGTTATGCGGTATTGCAAATGTTGCATACCGGCTTTGCGGATAAGTTTTAAATTTATATGCAGTATTAGCTCTCTTTTACTATGGTATCATGAAATTTAAATAAACACTGGTTGATCTGGATACCCCGAACATCACATTAGTTTAGCTAATGCGGAATTCAGATATCTGAATATAAGAAGGTATATACCTTGACCAGAAAAATAAAAAACCGTTTTGTTAAGTATTAAAGGCAGGGTTTTAAATTTTCCTTCTTTCGAGTATCGTGTAAAACGAGCGTACGTGGGACGCCCTAACGGACGACGTCCGGTCGGACGTCCCAGGTACCGCTGGCGCGATGATGTGGGAAGGATCTGCGTGAGCTCCGGGTGCCTGACTGGCTCGAGACTTCACGAGAGAGAGCGATGGCGCTCTTTGGTATCGGAGGACAAGATCCACTTCGGGTCGATGCGCCAGCAAAATAAGTAGCTGATGCACGAGTTCTAAATGGCTCTAGGTACAAGTTCCAAATCATATGACTTGGCAGTTGAAATACATTTGAAACCTTGCCAAGAATAGCTTCTCAAAGTAACGTAGTATTTTGTACGATTTAATATTTTTCAATTTCTTCCTTTTCAACCTCCGTGGGGAGGGGGCAAGTGGACCACCCGAATATATTAATTAACCGAAGTTCCAAATGTTTTTACAAGTATTTATGGCTATCAATAATATGTGCATTTTTGTTTAAAATTTTAAAACGCAGTGACAGTTTAACCTACATAGTATAGTATATATACCAAATGGAGCGAAGTCCCCGCTTCACCTACAGCAACCCGAAGACTCGCACGTGGACCGGAGTAACGGTGTTCTCTGCCTACCTGGTGCTGCTGATGGTGGAGATTTATATCGAGATCTTTGAGAAGCAGACGCATTCGCGTGTGTATCGTTGGGTCTGTGAGTTGGTTGGTTATCGAGGTTTGTCGTGATTATAGTTGGATGTTTTTGAGAATATGATGGTTTTATTTACTTTTTTATTGTATAGGAGAGCAGACGAGCATAGGCCACCTGATGCCATGGGCCATTTATGGGTCACTGTGTACGATTTTATAATAAGATACCTGATACTGTAATAAATATGACAGAGAAAAAAATTAAGACCCATATAAGGCGGACCTTATGTAAAAAGGGTTATTATCTTAAATGATAAAGAGGCTTGGTCCTAAACCCAGCTCCAGCTCTGCACAATGTGTACTTGTATATGATTGTATTCATAATTATTGTAAGATATATTTATTTCAAAAGATGTGCTGCTGAAAGTTTCTTGTGCCGCTTCTTTCCTTTCAGCTACAGCACCTTACGAAGCGGTGGTAGAACGTAGCGTAAAACATGACGTTGAAAAAATGTACTTACAATAAAAAAAATTTGATTTGGTCACCGTCGCCCATAGACATTTCACCTGACTAATATCATTGGAGGGGTTTCGATGCGCTGCTAACCTTGAAGACTAAGATGGAGTGCCTCATGTGCCGGTAATTACGCTGGTTCTTACCTTCATACCAAAACATAGCAATGTAAGCTTTGCAGCAGAAATAGGTCAAAGGGTGGTACCACTCCACACTGAGTCACACCAAACGTCATCAAAGTCGAAATCAGCAATGAATGATGATATATTCGGCACTTGATTTTTTTGAATACCCAGATTATCCCACTGTTGGGCAAGGGCCTCCCTCCTTTCTATTTTTTCCTATTCTCCGCGTCCTTATAACATCCCTGTTGGAAGTGGTATTTCCACCTACGCCTGGACCTGCCTAAGTTGAGGCTATAAAAATGAAAAACAACCCATAAGTCGTAAAATTTATTACCAACATACACGATTCTCGCGTAAACAAAACACCAATTATGTACAAACAATACTCCGCTCTCACATCACACATCGAACTTGGTAACTATGGCGAAGGTGTAAATATTAACGCATTTCTTGCATTCGCAATTCGTTTTCCACTTCCGTGTAACTGCGAAAACATGATTGTATTACGTCGCGTATTCAGTAAGGGACAAGGTGTGCCATTTGCGTAACTCTACAATAGGGACTAATTTAAATCCAAAAATTATAAAATTAAACTTTTCTATATTAATCGCCCGACGATAAAAAAATAACTAATATCAGTAGTAGTTTCTGAGATATAAAGGTTCAAAGTTGATGATTAGACAAAAATAGTGCTAGCAACAAGTGACGTCACTTGTCATACAAAACGTCCCTTTCACTCTTACATTATTTAGTATATGAGTGAGGGTTACAGTTTTATTTAGCTTTAGATTTAGCGGCTACACCTAAATCGGCACCAACATTTGACTAAAAATTTGATAAGAAATTGATACCGATTCGGTGTAACTCACTAAATTAAACATCTGTTCACTCTTACGCAATCTAGTATAAGAGTGAGGGTGACAGATTTATTTATTCCATATGCCGAGAAATATCGCTTAGTATTTAACGAATATTGTTAAAAGTTCCGCACATCACCAGTTCCGCAACATTTCGTCCCCTAATGAATACAAGTCTTTATCATTATAACCGACCAACAAAAAATTCACTAAAAATAAATATAAATAAATATCATTTTGGTATAACGAGGTTGATTAATAAATAAAATAAATAAATAAAAAAATAATTATTGTAAAATATTCTACAATCGTTACGCTTAGAATATATTACTTGTATGCTATATTTACCACCTACATACCATCGCTACCATTAAAATATATTTGGCTGGACTTAATTTTCTACATAGAAATATTTCAAGTGACATTGGAGGCTATTATACATTTTAAAGTGATTTGCAATTCAGTTCCACTAGTTCCATCAGGGTACTAGGCAATGGAACTACTGGGATCAACTTCCCCCTCTTAAATTGGAAGATTTTAGATCCAAAATACACAATACAAATATGGCCTTCCAGCTCCTGAAAAAATGAGATGACTTTCTAAAAGAAATAAACCTACCTACATATTAGTCCCTCATCCCGTGCCATTATCTAGAGCTGGACGTTCTTTGGAATAGTCTTTTTATTAGCAACTTCAAAAAGCCCTCAGAAAAATTCCCATCTGGATTCCTCCTTTTCATTTATCCGCTTACAAATAAAAAAGACAGTGGTACATGATTTTTTATCCCATCTTTGGCTAAACCTCACAGGGTTTATATGCCGATGGGGATCCCCCCTACAATCACCCCCATGTCACATTTGAAAGATAATCTAGTCTCCAATATCACCCGAGCTCCTACTCAACAATCCAGCCTTACAGGTCGCTACGAATTTTAAAAGGAAACATCTAGCGCCAAGAAAAATTCTGAAAAAGTCAAGGATTTACGTTGTTCTTCTGTTTAGTGATTTTTAGACATTATTGCTATTATGTATCACATCTGTGGAACCCTGTCGCAATAAGTTTTTGTAATGATTATTTGACATTCATGTCAAATGAATCAAGCGACTAAGTACTAAAGTGTGTCCACTGTACTTTATTGGAAGTCGTTTTTGTATCTAGACGGAATAAAGTGGTAACTTTTCCCCGTCTAAATAACCATAGGAAAACGACATAGAATAAAGCTATGCGCTATTAACTATGATTCTGAAAAATCACTAATCATCTGTAGAACAATGTAAAAATACCATCATTTTCAAAATTAACCGGATTTTTTTAATCAGAGGTACGCTAGTGTTTCCTGTTAAAATCCATTTTTTCATTTGCTGTAGAAAGGCTGTGGATACCCGTCACACTGACAGCACCTACAATGTTATTTATTTATATGAAATACATATTTTTGTACAAAAATTAATCAAATTTCGGCTTTAAAAAGCAAAACTATACGTTATTTTGATAAATATTCATTAAAAAATAAGTGTTTCCTCGAAATCATCTCCATCTTCAAATTTGACAGTCATTTGTGGCGGGTATCTACAGATAATGAAAAAATGGATTTTAATTTCAGTACGCGGCTGTTACTCCACATTACTTGTTCGCGAATTCCTCGCCGGTCTTGATGTTTTTCAACAATTCCGGCAGAGCAGCCTTCAAGAGTTGCTGTTCGAACTCGTTCAGCTTGCCGTACCCGAGGTTCTGTTCCACGCCGTTCTTGCCCAGCACCAGGGGGTTGGCGAAGTAGGCCGCTTCAGTTACGTCGGATTGGATGTACGCGCATTCCACTACGTTGGACTCGCCCTGTTGGACATTTTAGATAAAATATATTGACAGATTCTAGTAGTATTCCTCATCATTCTATGGAAATAAATTAAAAAAACAAATACAAATGACCCCACTGTTGGGGCACAGACCTCCCCTTGCACAAGGGGGTACGGGCCATGATTCACCGAGCGGGCCCAGTGCTGATTGGTGGATTTCACACGCATTCGAAAACTTTTTAATTTCATCAGACATGCAGGTTTCCTCACGATGTTTTCCTTCACCGTTAGAGCAGTCGGTAAATGTACGTAAGTCATCGAAAAAATTGGAAAAACTCGTTGGTACATGGCACTGCACGGTTTCGAACCCAAAGTAATTCGATCTAGCAAAGTAATCCTATAACGAAAGCTTCTAAGTATACAAAGACTTATAACACTCTTATAAATGCATTGGCGTAGACTCTCTTACTTATAATAGCTAATTGCACACCGGGGACAAAAACAAAACGTACAACATAAAGAGAGGTACAATACAATGTGCAGGAGGCGGTCTTTCGCTTTAAGCGATATCTTACAGGCAACCTTCCTTCCTTCCTACATAACCACGTTCTTGGCAGATTTAATGAGGTAGTTTTGCCATTACCCTCCCCATATCATGCACTGGTTATCTCAGTGTGCAGGTTTCCTCACGATGCTTTCAACCACCGTTAGAGCAGTTGGTAAACGTATGTAAATTTTTCGAAAAAAAAGATGACGAAACTCACTGGTAGAGTCTATTAAGTCTACTTCGCTGCCTGTGTAGTAATATCCACGTATGGCAACAAAATAGGCAGAAAAACAGATTTGTTACCTCTGTCAATTGCTAGTAAACTTTATATAGTGTTGCTTACTGTCGATTTTTCTTTTCCTTTACTTTTTTTATAAATGAGATGCCATAACTCATTTGATGAACTCTACATGCCATTGCAGTTTCGAACCCGGACCTCTCACATGGAAGACCGACATCCTATCCACTACGCAACCGACACTCCTCTAGTTTTACGATGAACATAATATTTACCTTGAGCCCCCTAAGAACGGAGCCCGTGAGCCTGGCGCCAGCGTATGCCATGGAGAGAGTCGCGGATCCACCTCCAGCCTTGGCCTTCACCACCTGTTGGACAAACATCATGAAAATATTAGAACGACTACACTTATATATGTCTTCTGGAACATACTTATTTTAAGGTTGGCTGGAAGAGATCCCTATGGGATAAGTCTTTGTACATATTTTAATGTTTTATTTTTATTTTCTGTGTATTTTATATTAGTACAATAAAGATACTACAAACAAACAAACATATATGTCTTCCATACGTGTCTTCTGGAACAAACTTTTTAATATAAATTTATGCGGCCCATTCCTCGTTCCGAGCAGGGCTCGAAGGTCAGGCCACGAGACTGCGGCGCAAGCCACTGAAGCGGTCTCATCATTTCACTCTTAGGTTCTTACCTCAGTGCCAGCCTCCTGTACCCTCTCAGTAAGAGCCTTGATCTGAGCCTGGTCGGTCAACTTGACGGGCGGCTGGCTCTGGCTGAGCAGAGGGATGATGGTGACCCCCGAGTGACCGCCGATGACCGGGATGGTGACCGAGCGAGGGTCCACGCCGTTGATCTCTCCTATGAAGGCCGCAGCACGTACCACGTCGAGGGTGGTCACACCGAGGACTTTGCGAGGGTCGTGTACGCCCGCCTGTGGAAGTTTTACGTTAATTTTAAAGCGTCGGTAGTGTAGCAGCTAGGACGGTAATCCGATTCCAGGTAAGCTATGTGCCAAAGAGACGAACGAAGTAATCTTCGTTCGAAGATTTGTACAGTCGAAAGTCGCCGAACATATTCATTTTTTTTAATATTACCCATGGATGAAAAAAAAGTCTGATATTACTTCACTTCTTATCTTATGATAGGGGGCCGGGAATAACCTCAGCGGCACTCCGACCCTTGAGGATTTTTTGTGCCTACCCCATTTTACACACCGTTAGAGCAGTCGGTAAATGTACGTAAGTATTCGAAAAATACGAAAAACTCATTGGTACATGACACTGCACGGTTTCGAATCCGGACCTCACGCATGGGAGTCCGGTGTCCTAGCCACTGTGCCACCGACGCTCTCTACAACCTTTTCCTTATTGTAACAGGGAATAATTTGTTTTCAAAAACATATCAAATTCACCAATCAGCTTTAGACATGCATGATTGAGCATGGCCTATAAATTAATCTTTACTTCAGATACAAGTATCTATATTGTTGTTAGTAGACTTAAAAACTGTGTTGGTAAATTACCTAATTAGCTATGAATATGTATTTTTTTTAGTCCTAAGGTTATGCCCCTCTCCTGCAAAGAGAGGCTTGTACCCTAGCACTGTTAACAATGTCACCAAAAGCCTACCTACGTACAAAATCAGATAAGAGAGTCGAGATAAGCATGTACAACAAAATGATACAAATAGAGATTTAACCTCAGAGTTAAATTTCAATTGCCTGATTTAGCTTTAGGTAAGAGCGTCGGTGGCACAGTGACTGCGGGTTCGAAACCGTGCAGTGCCATGTACCAATGAGTTTTTCGTATTTATCTAAGACTTACGTACATTTACCGACTGCTCTAATGGCGAAGGAAAACATCGCGAGGAAACCTGCACACTGAGATGACCAGTGTGTAAATGGGGTTGGCACAAAAGATCTTCAAGGGTCGAAGTGCCGCTGGGGTTATTCCCGGCCCCCTATCATAAGATAAGATAGCTATAGGTACTCGTATTTCATAAGACCCTTTAATTAAAACATGTTTTCGATGTATAAGTCGGACTTTGACATTGCATTTTTGTATACGAGTAGTAATAAATACGAACCACATTATTTTGGCAGTTATCTGTGTATTTACTATGTGTGTGATTGGCGTGATGTAGATACGGTGATAACGGGCAAGGATAACACAGACTGATAGTATTATGTACATAGGCGAGGTGCCAGCTAGAGGAAAAATATTGGCACAAAATTCTGCATCTACAATGATTTACCTCTTATTTATTCTTAAGCAAATTGGAGTGACTCATACACATTTATTAAAACCATCCGGACACCAGGAACTCTTGGTTACGTCATGCTTTTACAATAACTTTAAAATTCAAAACACAATTCCTGTTAACCATAACCATAACTGGACAGGAGCGAACAGACCAGCCGATGTACATATAAAAATTTGGCTAAAAAGTTAAGATTGTAGCAGCTGTAAAGGGGCTTTGTCATTTATCTAAATTAATAAATAATATAATTAATATATCTGCTGTAATATGCCCCTTGCATTGTCATACAAATAATAATTATAATAAATTATAGCTGCTGTAAAAGGGCATTGACAACTTTCGATCAATATAAAAGTTTATACATAAATCTACTTAAACTTTTCCATGTTATTATATTAATTAAACAAAAACAATCCTAGTTAATCATGATTACAAATAATTTTTATAATCGTAATACTTAAGTAATTGTACAGTTACTGACCCCCCGAAACTAATATATTGGTAGGTGGTACCAAAGGGGGTCACACAATTCAGGGTACAGTGACTCCACTATCCTGGATTACAGAAAGTAATCAACTAATCATAATAAAGGGTTCGAGACTTTTCTGCGAATGTCGAAGGTTCGATAAATGATTAATCGACTGAACGATTTATCGTCAATTTTTATTTCGAACGTTCGTTCATCCTAGTAGATTGATCGATCATAATAAAAAATTTGTACAGCCAGCTCGTTGCTGATTTCTAGAGATGGTTCCGACTACGGTTTTGGCCGACTAGCCGAATAGTCAGCCTCTGCGAGCCAACTAGTCGGCCGACTACGGCCCTGTGAATCACTTTTTAAAATTTCAGTAAATTACGCGGCTAAGTCCTTAGGTGAAACGAAAAGGCTGTTCCTTTTACTAGGTATCAAGAAATGGCAACAGTCGTAAGAATATATCTGGGCTGTCCAGCTAGTACGGTGTACAGAGAGGCTGTCCTCCGAGACTGGTAATGAAGGTATGAGGAGGCTGGTAAACCAAGAGGAATGCTGAAAACTAACATTCCTCTAATCATAATTTACCTACTTACTTTTTATAAAGAAATAAACATAGTAAGGTTTAAACTTGTTTTTTTCTGTGACTTTGATTTTAGTATTATTTTATAGTTTAATAGCTCGCATTATTGCTGATTATTAAGTACAGAATGTGTACAAATAATAATTAAAATTATTATTTTTATACATAAAGAGATAATTTTATTTTTATGAAACAATGACCCTAATTTTAAGGCCCACCAGCCGACTAGTTGCCGACTATACTAGACGCAGTTGTCACCCTGAGTAGGTATTTGCATATCATTGCGAGACACTCGTACCGTGCTGGTCAGGCAATTACCAGCAATATACAAGACACGAGCGTGACCATACATACCCATCAATTTGTCAAATAATAACTAAATTGTAAGTAGTCATTTATAATGTCCAACCAACTCGGTAACAAAACAATGACTTGTTTATCAGTTTCATATTGCTTTCTGTCAAGGACTTAGTGTTGGGACTCTGCTGTGTCAACTTACACTTATATACGAGACTTCAAGTTGCTATTAATTTAAGTAAATAGCGAATACAATATTTACATAATTCATCATCATCATCAGCCTACTAATGTCCCCATTGTTGGGGCACAGACCTCCCCTTGCACAAGGGGGTACGGGCCATGATCCACCGAGCGGGCCCAGTGCTGTGTGGTGGATTTCACACGCATTCGGAAACTTTTAATTTTCTTAGATACGCAGGTTTCCTCACGATGTTTTACCTCACCTAGGACGGTCGGTAAACGTACGTAAGTCTTCGAAAAAATCCGAAAAACTCATTGGTACATGACTTTGCATGGTTTCGAACCCGGACTTCCCGCATGGGAGTCCGGCGTCTTAGCCACTAGGACACGAACGCTTGTGCAACATAATGACGTGGTTTTATTTATGTGTTACTTTGTATGTAACCTACCTGCAAATACTAAAATATTATAAAAGAAGAAATAACTAGACAGTAGACACTATCAATCAGTGCCATGAAGTATATCAGAACATGAAGATATGTAAGTATGTATGTGCTGATAACAATGATGTAAGTACCGAGTATAAACATTTGTTTGTTTCATATCGCCTTACTGATAAGGGAGTGAATGAGAACTATTGTATGAATTATAAATATCATATAGTGTCTTTTCAATGGAAATGCAATATAGTATTGTTATTGCTTGCTTATCGTATGGTTAGTGGCCAACCTATTTGTCAGAGTTGTTCAGGCCGCCCGTAGGCATCTGACATGGCTTAACTGCAGTCGAACGACAACAACGGGACCGACTGCTTAACGTACACTCCGAGGCACGGAGGAGCTCAGATGAAATATGCCACTAGCGGTCACCCATCCAGGTACCGCGCCAACGTCGCTTAACCTGCACGATCACTTTCGGACCGTGCTCGCAACTAGGCTACGAGCTCCTCAATTGCAATTTGCAATCGAAATTTAATAAAGTATTGTTATTACAAAAAGTTAATTCAATTGTGTTTGGTTAGCATCTGGCTGATGGAATGACTTTTAGTTTTTCATCTATATTGGTATTGGATGTAAATTGAACACAATTGAGTGAAATATTTGTAATAACAGTAGGTACTGCGTTTTTCATTACATCAGATGCTAACTATATTATTTCAAGTAGGTATATTAATTATTATGAAGATATTAGGCAGCATAATGTTGGCGTGGAATTTTTTTTGTTCATATGAGATTTTAAACTCACGATTTTTATTTATTTTTAAGCGTCGTGGAGCGTCGGTGGCCGACAGGAGGTCCGAGTTCGAAACCAGGCAACATCATGTACCAATGAGTTTTCGGTTTTTTCTGAAGACTTACGTACATTTACCGACTGCTCTGACGGTGACGGAAAACATCGTGAGGAAACCTGCATACTGAGATTTTTAACCAGTGTGTGAAATGGGTTAGCCAACGGCAAACCACCCCATTAATTCTGCCAAGAGAGTTGTTCTAGTTGATTAATTCATTAGAATGATATCGACCCTCAGCAATGAGGAATAGGAATAGGACTAAGAAAAAGAAGAAGATAATTACCCAAGTAGGTAGAGAAGTTCATTCAAGTTTTTTTAACGTCGAACAAAGGTAAAAATATTAAACACCGACGCGATCAACCCCCGTTTTCATAGTTAAAATAAGTTCATAGTTATGAATCAGCACAGTAATGCAAAGACTTACAGGAAGGAAAACATCATGAGGAAACATGTCCAACACACAAAAAAATACCTTTCACCAATCAGCATTTGGTTAACTTGGTAATCATGGAGGATACTTCCTCTTGTTTATGCGCTGCCAGCCTTAGAAGCATATAACCCTCTTTACATTCTGCTGAAGTGACATTACCTTCTTCAACACCTCGGTAGCGATGGGCACCATAGAGTTGACAGGGTTGGTAATGATGGCCAGGATGGCGTTTGGCGAGTTCTGCGACACGCTGATGGCCAGGTCGCGTACGATGGACGCGTTGGTCTTGAACAAGTCGTCGCGGGTCATGCCTGGTTTGCGGGGCACGCCCGCCGGTATCACCACCACGTCCGCTCCTGGAAGATTGAAGATGATTTAGACGGTGTCATGTCTCCTATGACCACAGAGCATTGTGTCTATTAAATCTTCATACAAATGTTATATCAAGATCTCAGAAAGATGGGAAAGGAGGCTACCCCTAGTGAAACTAACGCCCCTCCCGAAATCAAATCATTTCCCTTGAATTAAGGCATTTAAAAGGCAAAAAAGTAGTTAATACAATTATTCCATGATTGAAGATTTTATTTTAAATAATGGTTTTGTATTTTCATACTGAAACTACATATTGATTCACTACAAGCTGTGCTACAAGGTTACTAAAATAGCATAGCATAACTCTCACGTCCATAATCTCCGAGGGGGTAGACAGAGGAACCACTTTCATCGTAGGTATAGATTCCATTTTTAGCCGTAACATTTGGTGGACAAACGTGATAGGTGGCGAGCCTATCGCCGTCTACTAGGTGTAGAATAGTATCCACTAAGACCCTTAGTCGCTTCGTACGATATCCACGGGAAGAGTTTTTTTTCATTGAATAAGGAGAGCAGATGAGCAAACGGACCACCTGATGGTAAGTGGTCACCATCGCTCATAGACATCTCGCCTCACTGTATTAATATTAGAGGGTTTTTGATGCGCCGCTAACCGCGAGGACTACGATGGATTGCCTCATCTGCCGGAAATTACGCTGGCTCTCTTACCCTTCAAACCGAATCACAGAAATGTAAGCATTTCTGCTTCACGACAGAAAAGAGTTGGGGTGGTGCTATTCTTTATGACTGGCACGACATGGCACTAAAATAATTATTTATGGAATAATTCTATTAACCATCTTTTTGAAAAATGCCTTAATTTAGGAAAAATCATTTTTTGCGGCAGTGGCGCAAGTTTCGCTACGGGTTGAGCCTTAAATATGCAGTAAAGTATTTTTTCTACTCCCATATGATAATTTGTTCAGTAGGGCACCACAACCAGCAGCACAAACTACTTCATTCCTAAGGGTCTTTACGTAATGAAGGTTTGCGGTGTCATAATGAATATTTATTTATTTTCATTACAATACCATCAACTCAATTAAGTACAAAGTAACTTTATTAATAGTTTTAACGAGTTTAAGAAAAAAATTTATTGATGCTAACGACACGATACGACAACTTGGACCACGCACTATTGACGAGCTGTCATGGTGAATTGGTCGCTTCACAAAAGTTAGTATTTTCAATTATTTAGGTATTTCATAGTCCTAGAATAAGTATTGTGTGCAACATAATTGTAAAACTCGTTTTTCTATTTTAAAACTCGCTACACTCGTATAAAAACTAAAAGCTCATTTAACAATGGCTGAAATTACGTGTCAGTTGCATAAACTACTATTTCAGCATTCTATAAATTCCAATTTTTTTCTACTTAGTGTAAATTAATAATTTCGTTCAGTTTAAACTTCAAACACAATAGAAACCACATTGTTTGCAATGTAAATAACCTGTTCTCAACTCATTTTATGTTACAATGCCAAGGTCAACCAACTTAATAAGTTTAAGTAGATTCAAACTAATCTGATTTTGATAGTAACATCTTTATTTTAATAATTTAATTCCAATCTATCACATGACCTTGATAAGGCATCTATAAACTCTAAAAATAGTTTATAGGTTACAGTAATTCTAGGTTCTAAGGTTAGATGTTACATAACACTTTGGGTGTCACCCAAATAAGGGTTAAAATTAGGTCATTTATAGTGTCAAATACCTCTGATAGCGTCCCCGAGTTCCTCGGGGCCCTTATAGCCTGTGACCTTGGCCGGAGTGTTCATGTGTGATAAGTCCACGGCCACACCAGGAGTGATTGGCGAGATATCGTACAGGGCCAGCTGAGTCACCAGGGGGTTCTGATTGAGGAGTAGGGCCAAAGGCTGGCCGATACCGCCAGACGCGCCGGCGACCACAACTTTGAAGTTTCTCTGAAATTGGTGATCTTTTCGTGACTTGAATCAGAACTTTAGGCAGTTCTGGCAAATTAGATTTTTTTCTGTCTTAGCGGCTTGTAAGTTATAGAGTATGATGTGGCCACGAGGGTACGGAAGGTAGTTTCTTACCTGAGGAGATGTGGAGAAATTTTTGGCGCCATTCTGGACTGCCACTGCGGCGACGGGCTTCAAAGCGCGGGAGAACATGGTTTTTAGCTAAAGTTTTGAATTTATTTTCTTAAATTTATAATTTTCGGCTAAAACTTCCACCTGACCCAGCTGACCTTTGGTGATAAACTAGTGATGTAATGTTTTGTGTCAAGCTGGCTGTCAAACAAACGTCATGTAATTATCGATAACGGTTGTTAATAAATCGATCGATTCATATTTTAGAACAAACATGAAAAATATGGTAGTTGAATAAAATTGTTTTATTTAATTTTAATTTATTGTCTTTAGGATAACAAACAATTATGTATACAATGTGTATTACAAGAGCTTGATTTTGTTGTTTTTTTAAGGCAAAGGGAACTGAGCCCATACAGCCATGTCTGATGTAAACAACTCTTTCAAGTCTTCATTAAAATGCTGGTGTGACACATTTCAATGCTATCTGGGAGAATCTTCCACGCTTCTGCGCCATCCGAACCAAATAAGAAGGCGTCCCGGACGCAGTGTGGCTCTTCAAAATCCAGCCAAGTACGGATCGGGCTGCAGCGTCTTATTTGACTTTACTTCACTGTCCCACACATTATTCACATCTTGTCGAAGTTTTTCGAGCAAGAAACACCATTCTTACTAGAAAAGCACTACTGTAAAACAATTTGCAAGACAAATCGAAACAAAGCTGACGTGGACGCCACAAAAGCGCGGGAGAAACTCCACAAGAGCTTGAATAACTAAATCTAAACTAAGAGTGCGTTCCATAACCAGTTGAAATAATTCACGTTGACAATTGTCCATTTTCCATTACCGTGTTAATAGCTGATAATGTATCAAACTAGTATTCAAAACAAGCAATGGAAAGTGTACATCTGTCAACGTGAATAATTTCAACTTTAAAATCAATGAATTTGAAAAAAAAACCAAATAGTGTCTCCGCTGTGTCACACTCTTACGCAGCGTGGCCACGCGTTAGACATATACTCTAATCTGTGGCCACGCGTGATACAGTGGAAGTTGAAACTAAACGCACCACACAACATATACAATTTGGTTTTGTTGGAATTGCAAAACAAAACGCATTGTTTTGTTTGACTTGACAGCTGTCAGTCAAGGAAGACAAAACATTTTTTTGCTTGCGAATTTCACTAAAAATATACAGTTTTAGCGAAAATAATTTCTAGAAATAGCCAAAATGAATGTGATACAAGCTGTGAAGTTATATATAACGAAGATGACAGAGGAAAGTGGACCAGGAATGAAAGTTATACTCATGGACAAAGAAACTGTGGGTTTACATTTACAATCATAATATTTATCTCATGTTTTCACTTTTGCTCCAGAATATTAGCCTCACTTTACCTTTGCAAACATTAAACATGCTTTTCGAGGACGTGAAAAGTTCAAAAAAATAATTTTAATATGTACTTACATCACATTATTTTTCTATATTAAATTTCTCAATTACTACTGACTCTGATGCACTTTCCACGGTTTTCAGACAAGCATAGTGAGCATGGTGTTCAGCCAATCAGAAATCCTGCAGAAGGAAGTGTATTTGTTCGAGCGGATTGACAGTCAGACCAAGTTTGACAGCATGAAACACATGAAATGCATAGTGTTCCTGAGGCCGACGTCGGAGAACATAGCTTTGCTGTCGCGGGAATTGCGGTTCCCTAAATATGGGGTTTATTTTATATGTAATATAATTTTCTGTTTGATGACATTTTTCTGGACTAACATAGAACATAATATTATATTTTAATGATCCATATTAAGATGCTCCAGGTCATGGATTCAGAGATAATACCCAAGTGTATGCACAAACACCTTAGAACGTGGTTTCAGACCAATTATTGTTATTAGAACCTCTTGCACGGTAAATAGGTGCACATATCAAGCCTAACTTTACTAGTCTTTCTAAAAAGACTTAGTCATGCTGTAAAACAATTACTTCCCCGTTGAAAGTATCTATGAAACTGGGTGAGACTTTCTTGAACATTCTACATAGGGCTACAGAATGTATTGTTTATGCCTATGTGAGCCTTCTGTCTGCCTATGTGAGTGTGTGAACAAGATTGACTTAAATATCATATTCGACTTTTGCATGTTGAACTTGCAATATTCGCTACCCCAGGTCCACAAATATTTCCGACGGGTAGTATTTTGAAAACTCTAGTTGAAAATTAATGTATGAATTTCTATAAGCATCTCTGCCACCTATTTTTATGTAATTAAAAATATGACCTAGGTTGCGATTGTATAACGCTTAACAGCATTGACTATATTTCAGACTTCAGCAATGTAATATCGAAGGCCGACATCAAGACACTAGCAGAGTGTGACGAGCAGGAGACAGTACGGGAGGTGCAGGAGGTGTTTGCTGACTACCTGGCTGTGGACAGGCATTTGTTCTCCTTCAACATTGTAGGTTGCTTGCACGGTATGTTGAGCCAGCGGCCTGGGTATTATTATTCTAAGATGGGGGTGGCAGACCCTGCACTGACTCCATGAATCTGGAGTTTTGTGCAATTGTACCTGGAGTTTTGTGCAATATGGTCTGGGTATAAAATTAATATTAATTAATGAGAAGACATCAAACTGCTGATACACCCATATCTAAGCTAATGTGTTATAGTTCATTCAATTATAGCACTTTGTTGTAAATAATACTATGAATTATTTACAAACTTGTCTGTAGAATTAGTATTCTCAAAACAATGAAATAATATCAAGTGAAGGTGTGCTGAACAGCAACAATGCTATCGCGTTGATATAGCATTGTCTCTGTCTAGCACCCTATAGCATGATTTTATTTAATTATTTTGAGAATGGTTAGGTACCCAGAAAATGTTCTGTTCAAACGAGAATTTCTGTAATATAATCAGTTGTCCTTTTTTTGCTAATAGACAATTTTAATTAAAAAAAATTGAAATTACCTTTTTCTCGATGAATTCAGCCAATTCTGATATTTCCAATACATAACTCACATGGTTGCCTGAAAGAGATCGCTCTTAGCGATAAGGCCGCCTAAATTGTACTTCACTATTTCCTTTTCTATCTTTTGTTTGTTGTTTTATATTTGTGCTATAAAGTGTATTTTACTATACTTTACTCACTTGTTCTGGTAAAGTCATTTGTTCATGAAATAGAAGAATTGTTAGCATTTCGTTAAAGTCGCCTGACATGAAAGAAAAATGAAAATTGTCTCTTCTAAATAACATCTACAGGTCCAGTATTCCATAAATAACTAAATGGATCAGAATATAAAGGGTCCAAACACGGTATAGTTTGGGCTCTTCTCAATCCGACCCTTTCAATTCTAAAAACCAGGGAATGTCCAGATTCAATTTTCTACCCTGTATATCAAAACACATCGCCAGGTCGCACATGGAACCAGAACCACCTCCAACGCTGCGCACAAGGCATCTTCTCCCTCCTAATGTCGCTCAAGCGCCGCTGCCTGGTCCGCTACGAGGCAGCGTCGGAGCCCTGCCAGAGACTCGCGGAGCGCGTGCGCGACTTATTGCGAAGGGAGGCTGTGCTGATTGACAACAACATACCGTTTAATGGCGATATACCAACGCCGCAGCTGCTGGTTATTGATAGGAGAGACGATCCGGTAACGCCGTTGTTGAATCAGGTGAGGGTTGTGCTTTTAGGTTATGGAAATAGTATAGGGCTGCTCTGACAACGATAATGTCATTTTTTTTTTTATAATTAGGTTTAGACAGACGGGCCCACCTAATTGTGAGCCTAGAGACAGCCGGCCTTGAAGGACTCCTAACGTATGTTTTGAAGGGTGCCATATCACTACGCTGGGGTAAAACTCCATACCGAAGATAATTCCACTTGTAGTTCAAAGGCTTCTAATTCTAACTCTTCTAAGATGGATGTAACAGACCCTGTACTACTCCATTTCCTTGGGTAAAGGCTCCTTAAACAAATCCATTAAAGGTAGCATCTTCTGGCTAACAATTTGCACTAATGTAACATTCATGTGTTCCAGTGGACGTACCAAGCCATGGTGCACGAGTTGCTAACCATAAACAACAACCGCGTGAGCCTGGCGCACGTGCCCGACGTGCCCAAGGACTTCAAGGAGGTGGTACTCGCTTCAGAGCAGGACGAGTTCTACGCCAAGGTGCGTGCTCTCACAGCTAGTGAGACTCACATTAACAATAACACCTGTGAGACTCACATCAACAACACTTGTGCGACTCACATCTACAACAACACTTGTGTGATATTAACAACAACATTTGTGAGACTCACATGAAAAACAACACTTGTCAGCCTCACATTAACAACACTTATATGACTCATATCAACAACACTTGTGTGACCTACATCAATAACAACACTTGTGTGACACACATTAAGAACACATGTACTCACATCTGCAACACATGTGTGACTCACATTAACATTTGAGTGACTCATAACAACAATTGCGTGACTCACATCAACAACACTTGATTGTTTGTTTGATTCTTGTTCTTTCTCACACCTAGATCCAGGTAAAACTAGTTAAGATACGTATTGCACTCTATTAGAAATGGCTAAATAGGCGTTTAATTTTGTGTTGACCATCTTATTACTAGTATTATGTACTTATCCTATCCAAAAGCAATATATTCTTATGTTTTTTTTATACGAACATTCTCTCCTAAATTGGCAACGTTGGTCAACAGAACTTGTACTCCAACTTCGGCGAGATCGGGCAGACAATGAAGTCGCTCATGGAAGAGTTTCAGAAGAAAGCCAAGAGCCATCAGAAGGTCGAGAGCATCACTGACATGAAGAACTTTGTAGAGACTTACCCGCTGTTCAAGGTAAATAAGAAACATGTTGGAGTGTTATGTATTTGTTAATATCTTCTAATGAACGCTGGGGCCTTCCGTAGCTTGAGTACATCGATGATGACTAAAACCAATATTCCATCATCAGCTTTTTGAAGGGTTTCTAAAATTCCAACTTGCTAACCGATGGTGTTGCAATGTCCACAGAAAATGTCGGGCACGGTCACGAAACACATAACGGTGGTGGGGGAGCTCTCCGCGTCGGTCACGCGGCACCACCTGCTTGAAGTGTCAGAATTGGAGCAGGAGATAGCCTGCCAGAGCGACCACTCCAAACATTTACAGGTGAAAAATTGAAGATGATAGATCCTCATGTGCTGGACAGCCTGGAGAGGTACCACTGCCTTATGCTTTTCTGTGTTTCTGTTTAAAACCTAAGAGCCAGCGTAATCACATGAGGTATTCCATCTGAGTCCTCCAGGCTAGCAGCGCATGGGAAACTGGAAAAAAAAAGATTTCTATGGGCTACGGTGAACACTTACCATCAGATGACCCGTTTGCTTGTCTGCTCTCCTTATACATATGATCCCCTAGCTCTCCCTATAATTATGATAATATACGCAAATTCTTAGAAAGTTTGTCCAGTTTGTCATTTACGGACATTTATAGCAAAGACACCACAGCATCAGATGCCTTCAATAGGTTCTATGATATATACGTTCTTTTTTACGACTTGTGTTTTCCGGTCGTCAGAATTCGTAGGACTTCAAATCACTTTAAAAATACTTGGATAAGTAAAGGTATAAAAAAGTGCTGTCATACCAAACGCAAACTTCATTTCTTATGTCGCAAAAATAATGACTTGGGACCATTATACAAAAAATACTCACAACTTTTGCGAAGATGCATGCGATTATCGCAAAAAATGGATAATTCTAAATATATCGAAAGTGCGACAAACAAATGCAAGGCGGTTTGGAATATTGTTAAAAACTATACATCTGATTATACTAACAGTACTATTTTAAATATTGTTGAAAATGACATTGTTGTTGATGATCCACAAATTATCTCTGAATGTTTTAATAATTTTTTTCTTGACAATATAATTAACAATTGTTCTCTGACGGCGGACTCTGATAATGTTAACTCAAATATAAAATCTCTCAAGGAAAGTATGTTTGTAAATCCGGTCAGCATTCACGAAATAATTCAAACTGTTAAGAGCTTAAAAAATTCCAAAGCCGTGGGATTTGATGACATTCGTACTGACATTGTAAAAATGAGTATTAATTTTATAGCACAACCCTTGGCATTTGTCATAAACCGCTGTATATTGGAAGGCATTTTTCCGGACGCCATCAAAAAGACAATTGTAAAGCCAGTATTTAAAAAGGGAGACCGACTCTCTATGGGCAACTACCGTCCGGTTGCATTAATCCCCATTCTATCCAAGATCTTAGAAAAAGTTGTGTACAAGCGACTATTAAATTTCTTGGAAAAAAAGAACCTAATTAAGGATGAACAAAACGGTTTCCGTAAAGATAGAAGCACATCTTTAGCAATGTTTAAATTAATCAAAGCTATCGGTGATTGTTTGAATGATAAAGTTCCTGTCGCTGTGCTATTTCTCGATATGAGTAGGGCTTTTGATTTTGTTTTACACAAAAAACTACTCGCTAAGCTCTACACGAGTGGTATTAGGGGCCCTGCGTACGATTTATTAAAAAGCTACTTAAGTAACAGAACCCAGTGCGTTGAAATTCAAAAGTGTAGCAAGGAAAGTAAAGTCTTGGAGAGATATCGTTCTTCATACCGACATAATAATTATGGCGTACCTCAAGGTAGTGTTTTGGGTCCGTTATTATTTCTAATGTACATTAATGATTTACCTAATATAGTATCACATGAGTGCATTCAGTTTGCAGATGACACTACAATAATCATTAAAGGTGATCGTTTGGTTCCGGAGGCGCTCCAATATCAGATAAATGAGACATTGCAAAAGGTGGTTAATTGGTTGTCTATAAACAATCTTAAGGTAAATATTAATAAAACCAAATGCATGCAATTCTACACAAAGCGTGGTAGACCCATACATTTGAATGTATCTTATAGCGGACAAAATGTAGAACAGGTAACATCCACTAAATTCCTTGGTATAACTATGGATAGTAACTGTGATTGGGGACAACACATACATAATCTCTGTTCAAAAATAAACAGGTTCATTTATGCCCTTAGAAGAGTTAGCCAAGTGGTTTCTAGGGAGGCTGCAATCACTGCTTATAATGGCTATGTCGGCTCAGCATTACGATATGGAGTTATTATATGGGGTAGTTCAAGTGACAATATTAAAGCGTTCTTGTTGCAAAAAAAGTGTATCCGTGCTATTTTCGGATTGGATCAAATGGACTCCTGTAGGACCTTCTTTAAAAAATATCGGTTATTGACGCTACCCTGTATCTATATTTTAGACATTTGTATTTTCGTCCATAAACATAAAAACCTTTTTCAACATAACTATGAAGTTAGTTCAAGAAACCTACGCTCTCAATATCGTCAAAAATTATATAAACCTCCATGTAACTTAACATTAGTATCCAAAAATTCGTTCATAATGAGCGTCAAAATGTATAACAAGCTTCCGGATGACTTTAAAACGATGAAACTTAATAAACTTAAATTTACTCTGAAATCATGGCTTGTGGAGAGATGTTTTTATAGCGTCAAGGAATTTTTGGACGATAAACGTTGATTGATTGCTGATTTATATTTAATTTGGATTATTATTGACATTTTGTAAATTTAATATTATTGACATTGTATACATTTTAATGACATTCTCCTTTTTTAATTTCTTTCTTTTAATTTTCATAATTGTATAAATGTATGTTTTTATTAATTTGTGAATTAGGTGTATATGCCTGTAAAGGTGGAGTTTAGTGCGACATGTTTATGCAACTATATCTGCAATATTTGTAATTATTACCTAAACTTTTACACAATAAATCTTATCTTATCTTATCTTATCTTACAATAAGTTTCGGATCTAATGCCGATTTGCAGTATACCCTGGCCAGAATTTTAAAAAACTTCACCATATTGTGAAGTACAATTTAGACGGCCTAATCGCTAGAGCGATCTCTTCCAGGCAACCTTCGGACAGAGGAAATGATTTCGAGAAAGAGGTAGTAGGTGTGCAATCATTACGGAAAACGTTATATAAGAAATTATTTTTTTCATAGTCAACTCCAAAACAGATTATAAAACATGGCGCTCTCTTGACTGGGTTTTTTATATCCCTAGTATACTCTGCATATTATTTCTTTCCCCACCATAGTAAAGTCCTCAAACTTTTCCAACATTGCAGCGCCTCAAGACCCTCCTCTCCAAAGAATCAGTCCGGCACCACGACGCCGCCAAACTAGTCGCCCTTTACGCCCTCCGCTACGAAAAACACGCCAGCAACGCTTTACCGACACTTATAGAGGCGCTGAAGTCTCGGGGGGCGCCAGAACAGCTGGTGAGGGCGGTGGTGAACATGGTGGAGTATGGGGGGGCGCACGCGCGGCAGAGCGACTTGTTCGGATTGCAGGACGCTGTGAAGATCACGCAGAGACTGTTCAAGGTTAGTGGACCCGAGGAGCGCTAGATAACTTGTAATTTTTTAACTTAACCACACTAGAATAAATGTTATTACTGCCTATATTTCGCCCCACTTCTGAGCCAAAAAAATCACTAAATTAAATATTTAAGAAACCCCTGACTTACCATTGTGAAGATTCTTTACTTTTTTCTGGTCGTCATCAGGTCCTCAAGGTTACAGATGTGGTAAGGGCTCTATGAACCCAAATATTTGGGTATGACCAGAAAAAGTACGGAGATTTAAAAACCAATCAATCTATTGGTTTTTAATCGACACAGTCGATTAAAAACCAATAGATTAATCGCTAGAGAAGCTCTATATGAAAATCGCGTCTACCAGTTGGCGGATGCGATGTGAGAATTTTACCATAAATTAGTCGGGCTTTGAAATGTCAAATGTATGGGACTAAAAATAAGTGCATTTGCACGAACCCTTTGGATCGCTGTCAGTGTTCACGTCATCAATTTAGAAGACAGCGCTATTTGTCCCGATTTCTGTGATTAAAAGATGACAGATCACGTGTCGTACCCACTTTCTGCGTATGAATGAATTATGTATTCGCCAGAAATATGGTACATTGGATGACAAATCTTAAATATTAAGTCTCACATATTTCGCCAGCTTTGGCATGCAAATATTTTAGAGTTAACTTCATTAAATTCAAGTAAGTATTTGGAATACAATCATTATATAACACATAAGTTAGCATACATTTCATGTCACAATAATTATAATGAATGTCAATTTAAAAAAAATGTCAACAGAAAATTAGCATCAGCATTTATTATTATTATTATTGGATTAGCAGGCAGCTGATGCTGGTTAGCCTGTTTCTTCACATTTCGTAAGTGGCCGTCTAATCTGTTCTTAAATTGGTTTATAGTTTCAGCATTCACAACTTGGTCAGGTAGACCGTTCCACGGGACGACTACCCGGTTGAATAGGAGATGATGTTTTGGGAGTGTGTTGGCCGTGTTCCGCACTAGTTGTGTGCAGTGTCTTCTTGAGTGCTCCTTCAAGTTCAATATAAAGTAATTCTTCATTTCATCTGTGTTGTAGTGATTGTTTAGAATTTTGTAAGTCTCTATAAGGTCGCCTCTATCTCGTCGCTGTTTCAGTGTCGGCAAATTCAGTCTTTCCAACCTCTCCTCATACTCTAGGTTCTTGAAACCCATTGGTAGCTTTGTGGCTCTTCTTTGGACTCTTTCTAGGATCCCAATATCTTTCACAAAGTATGGGTTCCATATCTGAAACCCGAACTCCAAAATTGGTCTCACATAAGTTTTATATATTGCTAGGAATAACTGGGGGGTCATGTAATGGAACGATTTCCGCACTATGAATAGAACAGAGTTCGCCTTTTTAACTATGTTTATAATATGCTCTTCCCATTTTAGGTCATAATTAATAGTTATTCCAAGGTCCCTCTGCTTACTCACAGCTTGCAACTTTGTAGAATTCAGGTAGTATGCCGTCTTTGGATTGTTTCTGCCAATATGAAGAACGGAGCATTTTTCAGCATTCAAAGTTAGAATTTCCAAAGGGAATAATTATAAATATTATAATACTTGTTACAGGGCCTCAGCGGCGTAGAAAACATTTACACTCAACACACGCCCCTCCTAAAAGACACCCTCGAAGACCTCATCAAAGGAAAACTACGAGAAAACCTGTACCCTACCCTAGGGGGCGACGACGGCCCGTACGGCCGGCGCCCCCAGGACGTCATAGTGTTTATCGTAGGGGGCGCTACGTACGAGGAGGCGCTATGCGTCCACCAGGTCAACCAGGCCTACCCTGGAGTAAGGATCGTGTTGGGAGGCACCACTGTGCATAATTCCACTTCTTTCTTGGAGGAGGTTAAGTCTGCTATGCAAGGTGTTCATAGGACGCATACGAGGCATATTAGGAATGTTTAGGTTTATCTGTTAGGGTCAACGCAGACAACGGACTGTCCGCGGCGGACAGTACGCGAGGGACTGTCGCGAACTCTACGTACTAGAATTTCGTCAGCTAAATTCCAAAGAAACTTGACATGGAACCCCAATAGGACTTGAAAACGCAAAGCTTTGCGTAGATGGCACCACTAGCACACTCCGTAAACAGAAAAGCAAAACGAAACATCATTCTTGAAGATATCCCAAATTTCTCGTTATTTGGGTTCATTTAATTTTTCAAAGCTATTAGTAAAACTGTGATGATATCATGGCGTCATATGGCCTTTTCAAAATAATAGACTTAAAAAATCTGGTAAGACAGTGTGGCGCGAGTCTGAAGGGTAAAAAAAGATTTGGTGGAAAGGAACGTATCTACATGTTGATTGGCTACGTACCATTGTGCTACTGGCGTCTCTAGTGGTAAAACATTGTAGGATTATCTCCTATTCCTTCCCAAACAGTAGTTGTAGGCATACTTCATTGTACAATGGACAACACATCAGGCTATAACCCTTTAGTACTTTGTCACCTACGACTTATTTGACACATACGAATGTCAAGGAATCGTACAAAAACCTATTACGAAAGGGTTCCACAGAGTATAAACTTGATGTGGGTACGCTTCGGTCCGCGAGTGTCCCTCGTACGCGGGACTATTTTCCGCAAAAATAATAGTGCGCTGTGCGAGTTCTGTTTTGTCTATTTTCAGGGACTAAATAATACGCCGCAGACAATGTCGTCTTGGCCGAGCCTTTGTAATGTTACAAATATGTGAGATACGAAAGCGTGATTTTGTTTGACAGTTCATTTAGGTTAGGTTATACTCTGACCAGGAATATAAAAACCGTAGCCATATTGCGGAGTTAAACGGTTTTTTTTCCATAGCGTATAACTCCATAACGCAGATTATAAAACTACCAGTGGCGCCCTCTTGACAGGGTTTTTATATTTTTGAACAGGGATTCAGTCAACTTTATTTTACTGTAAGTTATTGTATTATTGAGACTTTTTAGTTATGTAAGCGATACCTAGACAAAATAATTATTGATAACTTATTTCCATGGATGGATGGACCTGTTTATAATTTAAACCATTTCTAATAAATTGTTATATTCTATGCAATTATTATTTCAATTCTTGTTAGCTTCGGATATTTTCTTATATCCGAAGCTTAGGCTCAATTTCCATTGCCGCGGAATGGAATGGAAGCGAATTTTCGCAACGTAATTGTACATAGCATAATGAACTTTATGTCAATTGTGTAACATACAAACTAAATACGAGCCAAAAAAGAGGTCGCGCGTCTTCCGGGGAATCCTCGCGCATTCTCGAGAATTCCCCTAGCGGTAAAGCGTATTTAGTTTGTATGTTACACAATTGACATAAAGTGCATTATGTTATGTACAATTACGTTGCGAAAATTCGCTTCCATTCCATTCCGCGGCAATATAAATTGAGCCTTAGTTCCACGGTGTAGGTAAAATAAATAAAACACCCAACTGTTGTGTTCAAAACACATTTTTTAAACTTTTTTATTGAAAAATATCTCGACACAGGTGTTGCGTGTCGCTCAACAATTCTCAGTAATAAAACTTTTTGCCATTCCGTTTGGCACAGTCCAAGAGTGTCATACAAGCTTGCGAGTGAGCTCCAAGCCCTCACAATCACCGTCCCTCAAAGCAATCATACATTTTCAATACAATCTAAGAGTTTTTAGACTCTAATTACTTTTACATTCCTATAAAAACCAATTTTTTTACATTTCCCATACTTTTCCTCCATCAGTCTTTACAATAATTATACGCCTAACACCGTGCCATCGTGTGCTGATCTGACGATGACTCTCTTGGGTTCAGTTTACATAATTTCTCGCTTCGATAGCTCAGTGCTAGGTTCACAGGTGGTACTATCACGCGAGGTGATACACATCGATAAGGCAATTTATTTTTACATAGTACATTATGTACTTGGATGATACATATTTACAGACGAAATTGAGTGTCGTTTTCAAGGTACAAAAATAAGAAAGCTGCTCGTTTAATTTAGGACTTAAGCGGTTTTGAAGTGCCAAATAGAGTGACCAGGGTGGAAATTAATGAATTTGATTGTCATAAAATTGGTCATTAATTTTCACACATCTACAGGGCGTAACGGAAAACACACCGTTCCTTATAGGGATTAATACAGATGTATTTATTAAGGTGACCATTTCTGGTTGTTTATTTCATGTTTTTTATATTACTTAATTCAAATAATATAAAGGGAATAGTGTTTTCCCCCTCCACCATGTAAGTGAAGCATGACTGGTCTTTCTTTTGGCGACTCTATTTGGGATATTGTCGGTTTCAGCTCATATTTAATATATTTAATCGATATTTTTGTGAATTTCGTATTTTCACGACATTTTCATTCATGAAAAACCTGATTCCAAATGTCATGTAAATCTTCAAGGCACAAGGATTATCCTTTGAAAATATTCATTCGACGCTTTTTTCACAACTGAAACGACATTCATATTGCCTTATTACAAATCATTGTCTTTATATAGATTTTCACACGTATTTTTTATATATAAATTCGGTAGTATACCACTGGTCTAAAGTATACCACTCGTCAATATAAATGAAAGGGCTACAGTTCGGAATAAAAGTGACAGGTGGTATACTCGAGTGGTAGACCGTATGTCACCTAAATGCTACTGTCTGTGACAGTGTGCGTAAGCAATGGGTATATTACACATACATACATATAGTATGCAAGTTTTTTATATTGCTTTACAGTGGGTCAACGTAGTTGCAACGATTTCGAACGTCGATAAACCGTCGCAACACGAAGTCTTGTACAAAAATTTATCCACAACCGTACATACAAACCGGTCACAGGAACTTATATTCGTAAATACTTAAGATACATTTGAAAAAAGTAACTATTTAAAAAATCCGAATAATACTCGGGGGTCATGAAAAAATACCGCTCACACTCTCTCGGAAAAAAGGAACGTATCACAAGAACTAGTGTTGTGACACGCGAAATTATATCGATATATTCTTATATACCATCTATTTATATGGCGCACAACAATCAACACACGCACATAGATATCTTTTCACATATCTTACTCTCGTAGCAACAAACTTACGCGGAATCATTCACGCGGTAATAAAAATTTAAATCAAAACATAATTGAAAAAAAAATAAAACAATAATAGGTATTACGCGAGACCTGTACCATGTTGTTATAAAGAAACCCTATTTATTAAACGCCTTCAACATGGTATAGATCTTTAGGCCCTTTCCAAAACATTTTTTTGTGATTTTTTTTGAATGTTAACATTTTCATATCATGGAAAATTTTTATACATCACAAATTATACACGAATATAAGCCGTAGTCGCCGGGAAGGGCTCCAGTAGATTTCCCTCTATATGTTTCCTATATACATATGTACATGCTATCCTAACATAGTATCCATGGACTTAGCAAAGATTTAAACAGTAATTTAGCGATTTTCGTTAATTGTAAATATGTCTATTGTATAATCTAGTTTATAATTATATGCATCTGTAGTAAATACGGATCGCGATTATAATTTATACAATTTTCCATCATTATTTTAAATTAGTTCTGTATGGTTATCAAAAGAAATGCGGTTTTAATCGGGGTTACTTATAAATCGCCATAATATATAAAATGCAGAGCCATTGTACAGCAGTGATGTACTGTCAGTTGCTTTATTTTTAAATTCAGCATAGACTGCGCCTCACGTGTGATGAAATATAGTCAGTTTTATACCAAAAAAAAGTATGTAAAAAGTTATGCATACATGCAATTCATGGGGACTTTTGTTCCCATAGTTCTAGCTTTAGCCAATTCGGAGTCAATACGATGTAAAACTCAAAGTTCTATAATTGGACACTATTGACACATTCGCTTTTTACTTGTTATTATTTCACTATTAGTATCCTCAGATACTAAAAAAATCTTCTTCATTCGTGGTACAATTCCATTGTTACCTTTTTTAAATAAACCCAGGAGATATGATTTTTTTAATTTCGGCATTTGCGCTAGTTTCGCCTTAAAATATTGTGTTAAATTTGGCTCGATTTATTTAAAAACGACCACCCGCCCGCCGCGCGACGCCCTTTCGCCAAAATACACGGATTCTACTCGATTTGAAAGCGCCCGATTAGGCGATTTAATATAAATCGAGTTATAAGAACCCGAAGAGTCGCGCGGCTGGCGGTCGGGCGTTTTCATATAAATCGAGGCTTGAACGTGCAAGCAAGGCGTAGTCTACGTGAGCCAGTGAGTTGGTAGGTAGTTGTAAACTGCGAATGCCACGTGTCCACATTTGGCGCTACCCAGGGAGCACCGCGAGGAGGTCATGGACTTGGCTCCCCTCGATCCCACACGGTTATTGATAAATTGTATTATTTATATATTACTTTGTGATACGTCGGTGTATGGCGTATGCGCTTTGTCAGTATCTTGTGATCTTGTCTGGATAAATTCGCTGGCTGAATGCTATAGTGACACAATTATAATTTCTCTATTTTATGTTAGCGCCAGATTCGTAGCATCGTATTACCTACTCTAGAGATATCGTTAAAATTTACAAAATGCAGTACTTTAAGTCTAAATTAAAACAAATATTGGGATAATTTATATCACGCGTACCAATTTTCTTAAATTTCGTAACGTGTTTCCTCGTAACTACATTTTTAATTGTGTATTTTGTTTTAGTATATAATATAATAAACCATATTATTGTATGTTTTAAGAGAGAAATAAGTTAGGTTCTTTTATCAATGTTTCATCGCTAAGAAGCTTTACATTTTGGAATATATATCTGTGCCACAATTTTCATCAAAACAGTGGATCGAATCGCAGCATTTTGTAAAAACTTCACCGACGTTAAAGCGCCTACAGCCATAGCGCCTCTCAGAAACGCTATCTTTAATTACCAAGTATAGGTTATATATGGGATATTAACTTAAGGTTGTATTCTGATGGAAAAGCTCAATTATTAATTATCATTACTGCTAAACAATTGGAACACGGAAACAAATAATATACACGAATAATGTTTATAAAGATTCGTTGATAAAGTATGGTATTCTAGAATTGGGGGTTTCAAGTTTAATGAAGAATGGTCTGAGGACTCTGAGGTAATGATAGTTCGCTTAATAGCTCGCTTAGTGAATACGCGCTAAGAAAAACTTTAATTTTTATAATGGAATGTAAGATGCCAACACATGAAAAATTGAACACAAAAAGAATGCTGTTAAGATATAAGCTCAAGCAAAAGCTCAGCGTGATATGGAAAGAGCTATGCTCGGAGTATCTCTGCTGGATCGAATCCGAAATGAGGAGATCCGGCATAGAACAAAAGTTATCGACATAGCTCATAAGATTAGCAAGCTGAAGTGACGAGTTCTGGAGTGGAGACCGCGTTTGGGCAAACGTAGTGTGGGACCCTGCTAGATGGAGCGACGATCTGCGCAAGGTGGCTTGCCGAAGATCTGGCTCAATGGCGCGCCCTGGGAGAGGCCTATGTCCAGCAGTGGACTAGAGTAGGCTGCTGATGATGATATAATTTACAATATTTTTGGTAAATATCGGTATCAGTTACCAGTATTTGAAAATAATAATTTACAGGGGTAGATTTCTACCTGCACTGTATGCACTTTGTGTCCAGTTTTCCATGTGCTACAAAATAGATTCTGTTTTCGATCTCGGCCCTTGTTAAAATTAATGCAAATACTGTTAGTGATGGCTAGTAAAATCTTTAGTTAATTTTTCCCCCCATTCCTAGCTGCCTAGAGTATCTGTTCATCGTATGTCCTTCTCTCTCTCTCGCTCTCTCTCTCTCACACGCACACACACAGACACACACACACACATATATATGTGTGTGTGTGTGTATACATACTTACGTACGTACTTCCTAAGGTTGCTAAGAATTGTATTAGCTAGGTTTTCTGTGTTTTGTTTACATAATTATTTATACATATTTGTTGTATTTTTATTCTTCTTCAGGTCCTAGTGGTGTATTTTTATTACTTGGTATTATTTAATTCATTCTTGCAACCCGCTTGCATTGTATTTTACAAAAACTGCATCACGCATAAGGTTGCCTGGCAGAAATAGCTTAAAGCTATAAGGCCGCCAATTGTATTTATATTTTGTATCTTTTCTTCTGTTCTGTATTTTTGTCCTGTGTGCAATAAAGAATATTTGTATTGTATTGTATTAATTAGGAGATTGTTCTTCAACCAATGTAAATGTATTATTCCCGGTAGAAAGAGATCGCTCTTAGCGATAAGACCGCCTAAATTGTACTTCACTATTTCCTTTTCTATCTTTTGTTTGTTGATTTATACTTTTTTTATTGCATCAATCAGCTTACATAGACATCCTGAAGGATCTGAAATTCGTATTTCGATATCTCAACTAACATCAGAGATATCGAAATACGGATTTTAGATCCTAAATTGGTACTGGAGATGCTGTCCCTTTTTAGCAAAACAGTGCTTTATATGTAGCCAGGACCTGCTTGTATGGTGCTAGGGAACAGTGACGTCATAATTCTCTATTGCCGTTTCTTTCTATCGTCTCATTTTTGATTGCCTTCTACCCATCATTCAATGGTTCAATAATTTTCGATCGTGATTCTGTTGTCGATGCTACTTTTTGATCACACTTATCAAGACTCAGCTTAATTGATTTACACAGTAAATGTTTCAATAAATTCATTTTTAACGCAATGTTTTTACTATCCTTTGAAGATTCGATTGATTTCATTATTTCTTTTGGTACCTTGCGAGTCAACTTCTAACTTGAGATTTCATCATGACTTTCCACCAAAGCTGTGCGAGGAAGCGGAGCGGTGAGCGAGGAAATATTCACCAATAGGATTGCTTCATTTTAATCGTGATGTGATAATGGAGCGATTCTATTGGTGGTTTTTTTTCCTCGCTCACCGCCTCGCTTCCTCGCACAGCTTTAGGGGAAAACCACCCTAAAGGCACATTAGTCTCCTTAATAATATATTTAATAGCTTTTTTTATTACGGCAACACAGATATCGTCATTAGATTGATTGATTTATACAATTTATCTTTCCAAAATAGTCCATGATTTTATTTTGGTTACAAAAGGCTCTTTCTTGCCTAATTCAGTGCGTAAGTTTTATTGTGTCTTTATACATTTTTGAATATATTCGTATAATTCTACAGGGCTGCAGGTGATGATGATAATTGGGGTGGACACCCCAGTCCACTGCTGGACATAGCATATATACCATCAGACATTCTTCAATAAACAGAAACCCATTTAAAACCTACAATACTTTTGAATTCAAAACCTCGGGCTAGATGTGTGTCGAAGTGTCAATTATCCTTTGTAATATACCCCCATTCTGATCTTTGGCGCTGTCTAACCTTTCTAAACCTAAAACTACGATTTTTTTTATTGTCAAACCTACTTGCGTACAAACGCATCGGATTCATTTTTAGTTTAAAATTCCTTGAAAACGCGAGTAGCTAATTTTATACCGTTTTTCAAAGCAGTAATTGTAGAAACAAACATTATTATAACATACCGGTTTTGGAACGTAACAAAAAATATACCATTTCTAAAATTTAAATGGACCTAATTAAAATATACAAAAAAAAACAACGCGAAGGCCTCAAACCCATGGTCAATACATACATCCTACATTTAGCAACAAAGTACACTGGTAGCTCTAAAAAAGTATAAAAATCAAACGCAAGTCCATAGATGAAGTTTCACGCGAAAATATAAAGTGGAATACACATCAAGCTATACTCTGTGGAACCGTATCGCAATTAGTTTTTGTTATGATTCTTTGACATTCGTATTTATGTGTCGAATAATTTAAAGCGACAAAATACTAAAGGGTAAAGCTTGATGTGTCTTCCACTGTACATGAGTTTTGTCCTTAGTGTATAATTGACACATAGGGTCGTGGCTCACTCAGGTGCCACGGTTGCGCTGCAAGACGACTGCCAGAACCAGACAGATGCACCAACAAAACATTGCTACATGCTATGGTTTTCGAAAGGCGTTCTCTGGTTACTCATACATGAATTTTCGCTAAAATTTTTAAAAATTCACATTTCGCACAAAACGATTAATCGAGCGAGTCCCACCCAAAAGCCAAAAATCTTTGATTTTGCTTTCCAAAAGTACAACACTAGTAGAAGAAATGTTTTTCAGCATCAACTGAATGCTTATTTATTACACTACACTGAATTCAGGATTCTAATTAAGAACCGAATTAGAATGCCATTGTAAAATTGAATATGGCATTTCAGGACGATTACAATGACACATACATCTTCCTTAATTTCACAGATAAATCAATTTAGAAAGACTGAATTCAGTGTAATAAGGGTTTTAAACAAACGGGCAGCTCAGAACTTTTGACATCGCAACCAATGGCACCTCCGTGCGGCACGACTTACAATTTCTTATTTTCGCGCAGTGAGAATAGAAATCGCGGAGGGTATTCGTAAAACTAACGTAGTACTAAATAAATACAGACACAAACGTAGTGCGGTCGTGGGTAGCGGCGACCAGCACGGTTTGCGAAAACAATCGTGGCCAACGGGACTTGAATGGTTTTGGCATATATTCTAGAATCTAGATATATAGGTAGTGTTTCGGCTTTTAATAGATGAGTAAATTATAATTTAGGATTGGAAGGAATGATACTTTATAGTATAGTAGGTATTTTATAATATAGTAAATTAAAATAATAAATATAAGTAATTCTCTTCTATTTAATTTATATGCACATGCCTTGCAATATCTGTATAACCCAATGGTTAGCAGGTAGAAAATGCCGTATGGCATTAAGCTCGCCTCGTGTACTATTTTTGTGCAAAATAAATAATAAAAAATACTTAAACGAATTTTTTTTACATCAATTTTAACGGTATATGTAAAAGCGATATAAGATATTAATTATATTTTAAATGACTCGGTTTAAAGTCAAGCATTAAAAATATAACGCAATATTTTTATGTCAATAAATTAAACTTATTTCTACTAATTAATTTCACTTTTAAAGTGAATTTAAAAAAAAAACTAATTTTAAAGAGTCATCAATCCAGTATGTGTGAATGTATTGATATTTCTATTCTTACATACCCAGTTATCAATCAACACAGAAACAAGCTGTGTCCGTTGCAGTCCGTCTTTATTAGATAATCAATTATCGAACCTATAGATTATAGAGCAGAGAGAAAAAGATGGCGCTATAGATGTGAAGCTCGTTTAACTGCCCGATCCTCCCCCATCCTAGTGATGTGTCCTAACGGACGACGTCAGGTCAGTGGAGAAGGATCTGCGGGAGCTCCGGGCGCCTGACTGGCTCGAGACTGCGCAGGAGAGAGAGCGATGGCGCTCTTTGGTATCGGAGGCCAAGATCCACTTCGGGTCGCTGCGCCAGCGGAGTAAGTAAGTATAGATGTGAAGCCATCTCTCTTTCTACAATGCAATTTCTTTCACTCGGTCTTAAATCGTGGCACTTATGAGGCCCTTTACTAAATTCTAGTAATCTAAAAAAAATCCAAGACTTTTAGGTCCTTTACTAAAAATCAATCAGAAATTAATAAACGTGCGGGTGAAACCCGTAACACCGCTCTCGTTGCTCGAAGAATAAAAATAGACATTAAAATTTATTTCCGTAGTCCTTTCCAATATCTCTAGAGATGCCAAAGCCGGTCAACTCCCGCCGACCACACAATATAATTTGAGGAAGTAAATTATCTACCTATATTACACGATCTACCCCTGACAAGATCCTTCGTCAAAGATAGATCTTACGCTCCCGATTCGCACGCTCGAACACTATACTTACAAATAAACAATTATCTCATATAATATGTTCTTTTGTTTTTCCCCGCCGTGCTAAGCTTGCCATCGTATGCTATTAGGAGGTCGTTCGTACACTGACATAGGTTGGCAACACTATTTATTGTAATGTCATTCGGCCAAAAGTCTAGAAGCAAGGCCGGAGACTTTAAAAAAATCTTTCGTTTCTCTAAATCATGTTTATGAAATCTAGGAAAGTAGATTTACATTCTTCCAATAATTGGCGTAATTTGAACTTTTTACGAAATTCCACAACATCCAATATAAAATGACTTATTAAAAAAAGTATTCTGATTAAATACTTATATTCTATCGATGTCGATAGAAATATATTGTAGTAGAGCCTTATTTTGAACAGTATACAACCAATAGTTTCGCCAGTAATAGCAGCAGAAATATCTTCATCGATATTTTTTGTTTTTCATCTATAACACCAATTAATAATAATAATTGTACATGATAATTATTATAATTATTGCAGTGGGTATGCGAAGGCGACAGATTAGTACTTTACGTAATTTTTAATAATTCAATACAAAATCGATATAAAATACAATCTCGATATGACTTCCATTTAGTGTCAGTGTACGTATTTTTAGGTATTAATATTTTATAAAAGGACATAACGCGATAGAGCTAACATATATTTTGATAGAAATTTGATGAAAGAGATTGAAGAATACATTCCTATTTGATAGTTATACTGAAAATAATCATGTTCATCTGTAAAATAAGTAATAATTACATAAGTTTACAACTAAAACACATGAGCACACAAACATATTTGAGCATTGTCATATGTGGCAGTGAAACATCTTATAGAAAATCTTTACTGTTAAAATTAAAAATTAAAACTGTCAAATAACAAATTTTATATTAGCTCTATCACTCTACGTAACGCCAATCTATTCAAAATGAGTTCGTATTTGCTTGTGAATATGGTTTGTACCAAATTTCCAACCCTGGTAATGAATAAATCAAATATATAAACGTAAAAATAGTAGATTTTGATACGGATCAATTAATTTTAGATAGATTTGAATTTAAAGTTTTTTTTTTCAATCTTCGAATCGCCCAGATATCCGGATATTCGACACCTTTATTTGATAAAGAGATCCGACTATACGAATTCTGGAATACAAAGGCAACATTATGTTCAAAAATGCCTTTCCATCGCTACGACCAAAAGGGGCAGAGGAAGGCCTCTGAATACATGGCTAACGTCTGTCCAGAGGGACATAAGGAACCTGGGCCTTGTGGAGGGTGATGCATGCGACCGAAGCAAGTGGCGCCTCAAAATAAAGAAAGCCGACCCCGTATAACGGGAATGCGCGAGGACAAAGAAGAAGAAAGGCAACATTAAGTAACCGTTTGGTCCCTACAAGCGACTAAAAGTCAGAGTCAAATTTAAATCCAAACCATACCAACAAACAAATAACAACTCAATGGGGCCAACACATCAAAAACACCAAACCATTTCAATCTACGCCTTATAATCATCAAGTTAAAGTGTTGATACATATTGACGTATTCAACACTATACTGTTGATACATATTATCATATCAACAGTATAGTGTTGATACATATTATCATATCAACAGCATTAATGTTGATACATAATGGCATCAATTGAGGCGTGTCGCTTACTAAACGAAACGTCACCCTCAATCTTACACGATATAGCGTATGAGTGAGGGTGACAGATTCATTTAATTTTGACTTTAGGTATGACGTATCAACAGTACAGTTGATACACGATGTCGTATCAACAGAATAAATATAAAGCTAGTAACAAACCCCCTTGGAGTAGATTGATGTGTGAGCCAGTTGATACATAATGCCGTATCAACAGTATAAATGTTGATACATAATGACGTACAACTTTATAAATGTTGTTAGATACCTAATGCCGTCGTCACAACAGTAAAAATATAAAGCTAGTAACATACCCCTCGGAGTAGTTTGATGTGTGAGCCAGTGTTGATACATAATGACGTATTATTCAACAGTACAAATATAAAGCTAGTAACATACAGCGGCGGCGCCTAGCACGGCGGGCGCGTGTTGGTGGCGTGCGCGTGTGTTGGCGGGGCGGGGGGGCGCGCGCGGCCGCGTTACGGGTGCGCCTGCGCGTGCGCGCCCGCCGCGCCGCCCGACGGCTGGTGTTGCGGCAACACCACCTGCTGGGGTTGATGGTAGATTAGGTTGGCAGCATTGGGTAGGGGCACCGTTAGGCTGGTTAACACTGTTTAGGGAAGTGAGTTAGGACAGTGGTGTGAAGTTGTAAAGCGATGGACAATGGCGAGTCACTGACCTTAATTGAATACCTTCTTTTTGGGAAAGCACTGTCTCTCAAGATACAGGTTCGTCTAGTTTGGGAGTCAGGGTATTCGATTTACAAGTTTTGTGATGTTTTCTCGCCACTGTCCGTGCAACTTGCACTGGTCATTGTTCTTACCCACTTCGCTAAACACTTGACCAAATATAAACCAGCCTTATCAGTTATCGGAATACGTAGAATCAAGGCAATATTAAGTACTAGTAACCTAGTACACTCTACCTTCATGCATAGGACTTAATTGACCTAAAATTATGGCTCCTCATCAAAGATCTACAAGCCAACAATCTGAGAATGCTGTGTACCAGAATGGATTAAAAAGCTTATGGCGTTCTTCGATTTTGACGAAAAAGAGTTGGCAGTTGGCAAATTTTTCTAGCCACTGACGAATATATTAGTATGTCCTATCATTCATTGAAATAAAATCACCCTATATACTCCGATAACTGGTGATCCCTTTTCATTGTTTAAACTTCAAAGCTGGGAACACCCGTTATGTATACCTAGATCACCCAGAGAAACGATTTTTGACAGGTCTTGTTCATATACATAAAAATGCAACCATTCAAATAGCCCATTACCACGAAATTCGAAGTTTCGATTGCTTAGAATACTGTAATTTTCGTAAATCGGATTCGAATCATGTAATGGCAATTCTGATATCCAAAGATGGACGCAAGGAAAGTGAACTTTATGGGAAAGTGGATTTTAAGGGAATATGGACTCTTTGGTAAGTGGACTTTTTGAGAAAAACCAAATGAACCTATATGTAAACCATTTAAGTCAGGCAACGCCCGCGATGTAAGAGGGACGCGGGGCAAGATTACAGAGGGCGAGTGGGCGGCAAGCGGGAGGCAGGCTCCACTCCCGCTCGTCGCCCGCTGTTGTCTCGCCCCGCGTCCCTCTTACGTCGCGGGCGTAGCCTGAGTTAAATGGTTTACCTATAAACAGTCGAACGCTCTAGAGTCTAGACAGACCCCGCTCACAGATATTTCTTTATCATACGCCGAAATGTTTCGTGTCCCCAGTTGGCCGAAATACAGTGCGCGAGTTTTTAGTAAAACATTCGGGTCTTAAAAACTTCGACATGCTTCGGCTGCTGATAACGACACGCGAATATACTACGACTGTAGTAAGAGAGAGTCAGATGCCGATTTTGCCCGATACCCGAATGGTTTTCTAAGGGCTCAGGGACTGTATGTAGTATACGAGTATCTCGTCAGGCTACCTCGGCTCGTAGCGCTTCAGAGATGCTGTTGGTGGTGGTGCGGGGAGGCTTGCCGCGGCGCGCCGACCCCGTACAGCTGTTGAATGCAAACACACGTGTCAGTCCATACACACTTTTTTTTATTATACTATCATGTTTTAACGATAATAAATTCAGGTAACATAATATAGCTAACTATCTATATATTCAAGGGAAACGATTTGTAGGTGCCTTAAAAGAATTATTAATTAAGAAAACATACTACAATGTAAAGGAATATTTTAACGATAAAGATGAGGTACAGACCTCAGAAGCATTAAACTTTAAGTGCCATAACAATTTTACAAATGAGACAATTTTAAGTATAAAATTAGTCATGTTTGGACTTTGATTAAGTATTTTTTTTAATTATTTTTTTTATATCTCAATTTAGAGGCTTTGGTACACGACAAGGTGACCATGTCAGCCTCGTTAGGGTCACTAAGAAAAGGGAAAGGGAAGCTCAAGTATTATTAAAGTCAGCCCTCACTTTGAGAGCTAATTTAGCAAACAACAGTAAGTGTTTCATATTATCAGATAAGGGCTGAAAATAACATTGAGCCTCCCATTTTGTAGCCTATTGAGGCCAAATTTTTTCCTCTCAAATTTCCCCAGGTCACACTCCATTAGGAGGTGAGTGAGGTCTTCTATTGTGTTGCAGTTGGTACAAAACGGTGATGCAGCTCTTCCCACCAAATGCAAAAACTTATTTAACGGAATATGACCCTGTTATGTTCATAACTTTGTTAATTATAAAATTAAGTATAAAATTGGTAAAAAAATCCCTTAAAGTTTTTTTTTTAATTTATTAAAGTAACTATTCTAGATTATAATTTGCTACAATACCTAAGAAACAGAAAATGGTAAAAAAGCATTTACACTGTTATGCTTCTGAGGTACAGAAATTCAGAACATGACATTTTATTTTGTTGGATTATTAATTATTACTATACTTATTATTAATAATTATTTGAACTGAATTAGATATTATAATGACATATTATTATATAGGTTCATTATGAATGAAATGAATTGTTTTTTTTTTAATATAAATATTTTAGTATTAAATAATTGAATTAATAAATCGTTGTATGTACTTTATAGGTGGATTGTAAACATGTTATTGTAAACAATCTTTATAACGAATAAATATGAATATACAATAGGCCAATAGATACCTTACAGACTAACATACGTCCCCACCCGATAGTAGTTCACACACAGCACTTCTCCCCGACCCCTCCCTCCCCAGCGACGTCTTAAGCCGAGGTCCGTACCCACCTGGGTGCCCTTAGGCATTCGCTTCTTATAGTAGTTTTAAGTCCTCTAGGCTGGAGCGCACTTAGCGCTCGCCCCAAAAACCCCGGTGAAGCTGTAAAGGTCATTAGGACCAACAGCAATTGTCAGCACGAAAAAAAAAAAACTAACATACATAAAAGAGCTTGGGCGGATCCCATAAAAGCTTGGACCCAATAAGATGTAATACATTCAGCATAAAAGATCCGGTGCACTACCAGCACTGTACCAGTGCCAAAAACCAGCTCCACCAGCTCAGCATAATGCTGAGGCAAGCCACAGCGCTGATTTTCAGCTGGCCCCTGGTGGGAACCTCCCACCATTTTCGACCCCTGCGAGACCCCCACAACTTAAAAAGATAGTGGGACCCGTGTATGGTACACTACCTGTATGGGATGTGGGTGTGAGGTGGGCGGCGAGGCGGTGGGCGGCGCGTGGTTCAGATATGCCACGTGATGGTGGTGGTGGTGGTGCCCCGGCGCGCCGCCCGGCCCCATCAGAGGGCACAGCACCTGTGTAAAAAAAATCCTCTTATGAAATGAAATTGTAATGTAATATTTAACAAATGGTACTGCTTGTACACTTTTGTTCGTTATTTTTTCCATTCAATATATAAATAAATATATATTAATTAATATATATTATAAATTAATAAAAAATAAAACATTTTTGTGCCATTGACACTACAATCAAATCAATAGTCATGAAGGCGATTCTCGCAGCGTTCGTGCAAAAGTCGAGCGCTACGAATGTCTTGTCACGCTCACACATGTAATGTGAGCGAATGAGATAGGACTAATGTCGAATTCGACATTCCACTACGAGAATCGCCGTCCAGTAGTCTTGCCATGCATCTTTGTCAGTCATAAAATCTTGCACAGTATGGTATGCTGTAGGTAGACAAGAGATTTTTAAGTGTTATTTTTTTTTTAATTTAGCTCTTATTTTTTCTGAATGACTGACCTAGAGAGTCGGTGGTGATACAAAAACCCCCTATAGAACCGAAAGGGTCAGTATCCATAACTGAACAACTTTCACTATGGGACTAACTCTTTGAGCGTCGGTGACACAGTGGCTAGAATACCGGACTGCAGTGCCATGCACCAATGAGTTTTTCATATTTTTCGAAGACTTACGTGCATTTACCGATTCTAACCGCCGCTCTGACGGTAAAGGAAAACGTCGTGAGGAAACCTGCACACTGAGATGACCAGTGTGTAAAATGGGGTAGGCACAAAAGATCCTCAAGGGTCGAAGTGCCGCTGGGGTTATTCCGGCCCCCTATCATAAGATATGACTGACCTGGAAGGGCGGCTGCTGGTAGTGGTGGTGCGGGTGTGGGTGCGGGGTGTGCGCGGGCGAGGGCGGCGGGTACAGCGCGGGGGACGCGGCCGCCGGGGAGGGCGCGGGCGGCGGCGCGTAGCCCACACCCACGCCCGGCCCGCCCTCTCCCGCCCCGCTCACGCCCATACCGCCAACGCCGCCACCGTGGTACATCCGCACCTGGACACAGTATCAATTTATTCAGCTTCGGTCGAGTCAATGGCATCACGAGATGAGTTGGAGATAATCCTGCAATGTTTTACCACCAGAGGTGTACGTAGCCAGTCAACATGTTGATACGTTCCTTTCCAAATTAAATTAACCCAAATAACGAGAAATATGTGATATCTTTAAAAATGACGTTACGTTTTGCTTTTCTGTTTACGGAGTGTGCTAGTGGCTCCATCTACGCAACGCAACGCGTTTTATGTCCTATTGCCCTCTGGTTGGCCTCAAATAAATCCTCCCTCGTACAGGTGGGCGGACATGGGATATCAGAGCAGATGCTCCGTGGCACTGGAGGCACCGCACTCGCATTTATCAGGCGCGTTCGTTACAATTTATTTATTCGTGACAAGAATACAGTAAGGTCTTAAAATACCTTGCTGCTGTGACCCAAATTGCCCTGACCTGTGAACGGTATTTGCCTAGTATTTGTACAGGGTGTGGATTCTGTTTGACAGGCGGTGCAAAGCACTGTCCTCACAGCTTAAAGGTGTAACCTCTGAATTACCGATGTGAAGGCAACCTTACTATTTCCTGGTCATCGTCAGGTCCTCAAGGTTCCAAATGTGGGAATGGCATCATGATTTCAGCACAAACTTGGACCACCAAAGATCTTGGAAACCACTGGTACAATTTTCATCGGACATGACGAAGAACTCTATTGCCAAAATTCTCTATTCACACACATCACATTACGTAGCCTATGAACGTCCTCACTGTTGGGGAACCAGCCCTCACGTGGCTCTATCACTCACCATGTGTTGGTACTGCAGCTGCTGCGGCGGCGGGTGGGGGTGCGGGTGCGGGTACGGCACGAACTGCTGCATGGGCGAGGGCGCCACTTGTAGCGGGGGCCCCGTCGCCGCCGCCACTTGCACGCTCGGCACTGAGGGGCGCACAACGAGCATAGCATAACATTCACGTCCATAATCCCCGAGGGGGTGGACAGAGGAACCACTTTCATCACGTGCGAACAGCACGTGCACCCGCTTCTACGAAACTTGTGAAACGAGGAGGAGAAAGTTCTACACATCGGTTAGCGGCGACAGGATTTTTATTTTATTGCAGATTATTGTACAGCAAAACAATTATCATCATCAGCCTATTAATGTCCTCACTGTTTGGGCACAGGCCTCCCCTTGTACACCCCTTGTACAAGGGGAGGTCTGTACGGGCCATGATCCACAGAGCGGGCCCAGTGCTGTGCGGTGGATTTCCCACGCCTTCAGAAACTTTTTTCCTCAGACATGCAGGTTTCCTCACGACGTTGTCACCAAGACTGTTTAGTATAGTTTTATTGGTACGACAAAGTTTTAACAGAACCGATATAGGAATAGAAAGAACAAAAAATTGATTGAGAGAATTGATCAACACTTTACAACACATGTAAATGTTCATGATTTTAGGAAAGTGGTCGTTTTGGGAAAATTAAGTGGTCATTGAAAGTGGAAAGTGGTAATTTTGGAACTGTAGGTAAACAATAAATAATAACCTTGACACACCACGAAATCCATAATCTGTCTTGGAACGACAAGATTGCATCATATTCTGATTTTTGTCGGATAATAAATCCTAATTAAACGTGAAAGTGAAAGATATTGTTTATATCTTTCACTTTCATCTTCATCCCGTGATAGATACTCCCTTTCTCTAGGCGATTGCACTAAATGGCAACATTGCCGCTGTTTTGTTAGGGGATTTCCAATAATGTTGCCAAGGACCGACAAGGATTATTGCTTCGTAATCTGGGGTCCTGTAATCAAACATTGATTCCAAATGAACATTATATTTTGACGTGAACACGTACCTTTCCGGCCCGGGTATGGACGCTGCAGCTGCCCGGGGAGCGGTCCGTGCTGCCCCGCCCCTCCGCCCACTCCCCCTGCGCCACCCAAGGCTGCGCCGTACGCGAGCTATGGAAATACGTACAAATCAGTTCATTATTACGGCTTATGTAAGGCTCATTTATACTGGTCTGGTTCACAATACCGCCGTATGTGTGCATTTAGCATACTGAAGTAATTTTGGAACGGAAGCGGATCGAATCCATAGAAATTTAAATGGTTAATACTTGCGGTTGTTGGTACTTGGTGAAACTTGTAGTACATGATTAGACTTAAATAATATACTGTTTCACGGGTTTTTATTGTATTTTATTAATTACGATCGGTTTCGTTTACACATCTACATCTTCTTATTTTCTAAGACAATAATTATAAACGTGTTAGGTATTTAGGTGAGGGTATTTACGTATACCCGTGGTTGAGGGTAGGTGTGCCTAATAATAAATCAGTGCGAAACAGACTACCCAAGCTTTGACTCGCTGTTCCCGGTTCTTCGCTAGATATCCTGTACGAATCCATCAAAACGAAACCGGTCGTAATTAATAAAATATAATAAAAACCCGTGAAACAGTATATTATTGAAGTCTAACCATAGAAATTTATTTTTCGGTTTCTAGATTTTTATAGTTTCGGTCCACGCTTGTTTTAAAATCGCTGCAGTGTGCTAACGCTTTTAGCAACGAACGGCCCGAAAACATAGAAATCTACTTTCGGGTTTCTAGATTTCTATGTATTCGGTCCGCTTCCGTATAAAAATCGCTGCAGTGTGATAAGGGCTTTAAACACTATTTGGCGGCGGACATGATATAACCGGAATAGTATAAATGAATAATTATTAGGGATCTGTTAAAGTAATACACACAAATACTTCCACAAAAACATGGTAATCAAAAAATGTTATTCGGGTTTCGATTTTGAAATCCGTCGTATGGATTTGGTAATCGATGGTCAAGGCAAACCCGTGAGTTAGTGGTGGGTTCTAACCCTCAAATGTCACAAAGCATGTATGATTAGCAGAAATGTCAGGCTGGACAACCGCTGGTCGGGGAGAGATGACGAAGTGAGGATGTAAAATATTGTTGGTTGTAGTTTAATGAGATTCGGACGTATAAATAAGAATGTCAGAGCACGGCTCAGGGAGAAACCCAGGGAATTAATGTTCGTTGTAGAAATCATAAATACAGCACAGTAGAGGAGGAATAACGCGGGAGTTCCACTTAATATCATTTAAAAAATATATTACTAGACTTTTTGACTGACAAATGTATTTATAATTTAAAAGTAGAATTAATGTAGTTTTCAGATTCAGATTAATTTATTTGTCCAGAATGTAGGTACATAATTACAAGATGATATTTTCTAAACAAAGAGCCGATACATTCTACTCAACAATGGGCATGCAGTCAGATAAATTATAAAATATTAATGTCATTCAGATATTTTGACTAAAATTATATTATATAATTTTACCTAGTTATAGTATGACATTGATTTTATTATTTTATATTTATATTTTTGACATTACTGAAATCGGTTTATTAATTGAATATATTGTAATAATAATTATTATACATAAACTCTTTTATTTAGATAGTAATGTAATATCTACAAATAAAATCTAAAAAATGAATTTATTTAAATTTGTTTGCCAAGAATGGAAAAAGTAGATAGATAGACATATATTTTTGTTGAATTTCACAGTGCCTTAGTGTAACTGTTATACTGTGAATTTCACAGTGCCTTAGTGTAACTGTTATACTGTGAATTTCACAGTGCCTTAGTGTAACTGTTATACTGTGAATTTCACAGTGCCTTAGTGTAACTGTTATACTGCGAATTTCACAGTGCCTTAGTGTAACTGTTATACTGTGAATTTCACAGTGCCTTAGTGTAACTGTTATACTGTGAATTTCACAGTGCCTTAGTGTAACTGTTATACTGTGAATTTCACAGTGCCTTAGTGTAACTGTTATACTGTGAATTTCACAGTGCCTTAGTGTAACTGTTATACTGTGAATTTCACAGTGCCTTAGTGTAACTGTTATACTGTGAAATTTTTTGAAATAAAATAAAATAAATAAAAATAGATAGAAACACTTCATTGTACACAAAGTAAAAACTACAGGAATAATAACACGATATGTACAAAGGTGGCCTTATCGCTTAAAGCGATCTCTTCCAGGCAACCTCTGAAGTTAATTGGACATTAAAGAGATTAGCGACAGTGTAGTGTGAGGATATAAAAATGGTTATAAGTAGCAGGACTATAAAAGTAGCAGGACTATAAAAGTAGCAGGACTATAAAAATAACAGGACTATTTATAGTCCTGTTATTAGTAGCAGGACTATAATTTTTAAGACCTTTTTATCATCTACTTTCAACAAATAAATCTTTATCTCTTTAAATATCTGTCGTTTTCGACGAATAGTCAAATCGTCTGATTCAAGTTATATTCCTTAATTAATGAACAAATACAAACATCCGCTTACAACTTGCGATATATTATCTGTATATAATACACGACAAACCGACGTGATAGTTGGCGATTCCGTCCGTATATACATGTGTAAATTTCTGATAACTTGTATTCTTACTTTGACCGTTATCTCACCAGATTATACGTAAATTAATCTTCTTTATTTGTGGAGAGTTTGAGATTCTGTACGTTTTATAGCCTTTTTACATAATAAATAATAATAATCAATAAATAATATTAATAGTCATTACTTTTATTTTTAAATGTAAAAAGACTATAAAACGTATAGAATCTTAAAAGAGCGTCGGTGGCACTGTGGTTCGAAACCGTGCAGTGCCATGTACCAATAAGTTTTTCGTATTTTTCTAAGACTTACGTACACTTACCGACTGCTCTAACGGTGAAGGAAAACATCGCGAGGAAACCTGCACACTGAGATGACCAGTGTGTATAATGGGGTAGGCACAAAAGATCCTCAAGGGTCGAAGTGCCGCTGGGGTTATTCCCGGCCCCCTATGATAAGATAAGATAGAATCTCAAACTCTCCACATACAAAAAAGAAGATTAATTTACGTATAATCTGGTGCGATAGCGGTCAACGTGCCTTTCTAGGCACGTCGAACTTTTCTTAAGACCTAAAAAAATACGGATTCTCACTGATAACAGTCAGCAGTCTTTCTCTGTGTACTCTCTGTGATTCAGTCGATACGAATCTGAAGATTTCCAGCATCTATCAGTGAGAATCCATATTTTATTTAGGTTTTTATTAACGTTCGATGTGCCTTCCTATGTGAAAAGGACTATAGAGACTCCCCTTAGAGTCGAGGGGAGTCTCTAGAATTCTTTTCACGGGGTTAGATTGAAATCGAAATTTAAGAGCGTCGGTGGCGTCGTGGCTAGGACGTCGGACTCCCATGCGGGAGGTCCGAGTTCGAAATCAGGCAATGCCATGTACCAATGAGTTTTTCGGTTTTTTCGAAAGACTTACGTACATTTACCAACTGTACGGTGAAGGAAAACATCGTGAGGAAACCTGCATACTGAGATAACCAGTGTGTGAAATGGGGAAGGCAATGGCAAACCACTCGATTAAAATCTGCCACGAGAGTCGTTCTATGTGATTAAATCCTTAGAATGATCCACCGAATAGACATCTCTGTATGATATGTCAAACAAACTTCTAAAGGATCATCCGAAAATGAATAAGGTATAGCAACCATGTGAAAATAAACTATATCCGTGTGCTAATTATAAGTCTAAAGTCTGAGCTGTGTATCAAAGATAAGACTGTTCAGTCTAGGCGAAAACCCAATCGGCTAACATCAACTTGTCATACAAGATAACACGAATAAAGATCGGAATATTAATATTGAAACAATTATGAACTTAATGTACGGTATGCCATGACACTGGTTTACCAATTTTGGTTAATACTTGGTAGGCACCTTCAAACTGAAGCAAGCGAAAAGATTCCTTATTGTTCTTTGACGTGCAAATGATATTCAACCGCAAGCCGTGTACGCACGAACGAACAAGAACATGGTGAACACGAACATCGAACACTTTGTTCGCACATGCGTACCACTAACGAACATCAAACACTGTGTTCGTCAAAAATGTTCTTGGTATTCTCTAAATACGATTTTTACTGTTTTTTTCAGTAACTACGCAGTTACATACTACCGTTGAATCGTCTAGAGATTGACTCAATGAAATTGACAATAATTGTAAAAAAATCTCCAATTGATTATTTTTCCTAGAAATTGTAATGAAAAGTAAAACCTTAAAAAAATCACGACATAAAAATCTGAAATTATTAGTATTAATAAGAGTTTTCCGAGAAAAATAAAACAACGGATAAACATTTATAATTTTGAGAAAAAATATTAAAATGGATTTTTTTCAAAACGAAAAATAATTCCGTTGAGAGTGAAACCCTCGGTACGCGAGTCCGACTCGCACTTGGCCGTTTTTTTTACAAAATGGAATGGGAATTAATTAATCGATCTGTTAAAGAGTCGGATCGGTAACGATTCGAGCACCGAATAGACATCTCTGCACGATACGTCAAACAAACTTCCAATGTACATAAAAAGGATATGGAAAAGTGAAATCAAGTGCCGACGCGGCCTGGCTACTAGTCATTAATAATTATTAACGATTGATTTTATGTGACATTTAATATCATCATTACTTATCTATCAGTCGCGTTGTCTCCCTCGACCTACTCAGACGTCAATATTATTAATTAGATAATTAATCATAATTAATTATCAGATTCTGACCTTGACGTGACCTTTTTACCAGATAAATAAACAAAGTATTATCGTTCAAGGTTACATTTTGAAGTGAAAGATGTGGCTCATATGTGTATTACTAACTTTAGTGCTAATAAAGTTCTTCAATAAACTTTCAACTGGAAAATGTTATTCGGAGAGCGTCATGAGTGGAAAAGTGGCGATAGTAACTGGTGCCAACAGTGGTGTAGGATACGAAACAGCTTTAGACTTGGCCAGACGAGGAGCAAAGGTCATTCTAGCATGTCGCGATGACAGAAAAGGCAAAGAAGCTATGGACTCCATTAGAAAGATCACCAAAAACAACAGCGTACGATATGAATATTTGGACTTAAGTTCATTCTCAGCTATAAGAAGATTCGTGGAAAATTTTGAAAGAACTGAAGCGAAGTTAGACGTGTTAATAAACAATGCCGGAGCCAGCGGCTTGTCTAGAACGAGAACAGAAGATGGAATCGTAAGAGACATGCAAATCAATCATTTCGGACCGTTCTTATTAACTATCCTCTTAGTACCGATGCTGAAGAAATCTGCTCCCAGTCGAGTCATCATGGTTTCATCACTTCTACACAAGTTTGGTGGCATAGACAATTTGAACAAGGAAAATATTACTTACTTTCAATTGTATGCGAATAGTAAACTGTGTAATATATTGTTTAGTAACGAGTTAGCAAGAAGATTAATTAATACAGGAGTCGCAGTAAACAGTCTTCATCCTGGTCAGGTTAATACGTCCTTATACAAATCGACAATATTAGAAAAATTTAGGTGTTTAATCTTATACACTTTTTTTAAAACTCCGACGGAAGGAGCCCAGACTTCCATATACTTGGCAGTGTCGGACGATTGTGATCTAGTGACTGGGAAATACTTCGTCGACTGCGCGGAGAGCAAAACGTCTTGCAGGGCTGATGATAGGAGTATGGCTGACAAATTATGGAGAATATCTGGGGAAATGGTGAAGTTGAAACGCGAAGAAGATTTGACGTGTAATTAACGAAAAATTTCACAATTATAACAAGGACTTTCAGTGGGTCGAGACTCCAGAACGCGACGATAATTAATGTAGCTTGATAATAAACTATTTATTGACATTATTTGCATATTTTTTTCGTCTAAACAGTTCTAAACGCGAGTTACCGACAAAGCTCATATTATTAGCAAGTTGAAGTGGCAATAGTTGGGGTAGATGAGTTTTAGAGTGGAGACCGCGTACAAGAAAGCGCAACGTGTGACGCCCCCCTGCCCGGTGGACCGACGACCTGAAGAAGGTTGCTGGCGATGGTTGGATGAGGAAGGCGGAGGACCGGGTAATGTGGCGCGCCCTGGGAGAGCCTATGTCCAGCAGTGGACAGGCACGGGCTGATAGATATGTAGGGACACTGTGTACAGATACAGTGCACACCGTGTTCTACATTGTGAATTATTATGTCAGCAGTTTTAAATGTCACGCGGCTGCGCCCGCGTCAGGCTAGTCTTTTCTCTACCACCGTCATGTATGGTATACTGTTTGGAAATATAAGTATCGGTTAACAAGTCCAGTGTCTCATTGAAGATGACTCCTCGAAGCATACCCTCTAGGACGTAGGTATAGACACGTACCGAACTCTTAGGCCAGTAAAGAGGTACAACTAATATACCTCTAAAGATGGATGGAAACAGTTTCTAATATCAAACCGTAGTAACCTGTATCTAACTATAACATTATCAATAAACACGGAAACTTAAAAAGTAATGTAATGATGGACGTGTTTTAAAACTAGACACTCTGTAAAACGACATATATTAGGATTCACACCACTGCAAACGAATTCGTATTAGTACCGTTTTCAGTCCCTGAATAAAAACGAACGTTGACATTCATTCGGCAAGTGGGAGCACACAAAATGAAAAACCCTGTCATAGGCAGGCGGTTACGTAGGCAAGCACACCCAAAACGCCAAACATGTGTTAACGTGACACCAGGTGTAGTGTTCGTATAAACCTGCACTGATTGCTTATAGGGTGACTCAGCGTCGATAATTTTTAGTAAGATTTATGAAAATCCACGAAAATCAACGTACGTACGACCAATCTTTTACTGGCGCACAAGCCCTGAGGCTTATGCCAGTAAAGTGTTAAAATTGTCAGTAAAGAGAAAAAAAAGACAAATATAAGGAGGACGTGTGATCGTCGAGAAAAAGGCAAAAAACGTGTCAAATTTCATGAAAATTACAGATAATTTCAGACTTTTTCAAAGAAGTATTCCAGAAAGCACTAGAAAACCAATTTGACACTTTTCTGTCATTTTCTCGACTACAATCCAATTTTCAATTTCAATCGGTACTATTTATACGAACGTTCATGTTAATTCCCAAAAAGTTTCAACAATGAATCACCCTGTAAGATACCAATACAAGTACCGCTTATCTGAGTCGGTTCCTTAGTTAGCTGCGTGATGATGATGAATTGATGACAGGTGAAGAATGACGAAACAACCCCCCTTTCGTTCGTTCGTCAACACATCTCTACCTAATGGTGCGTTCATGCAAACCTTCGGATAGTTTTTCGTCGACGAAATTTTATACTGGGGCACCACGAGCGTGCCCCGAGAATTAATGTCAAACATCTGTCAATTGGGTTTCAAATTCGTTTGATCGAATATTCTGTCTTTAAATGGTAAAAGAAAATTAACTTTAATAATGGACGCTAAGGCCCGCTTGTGCGAATAGTTTACTCTGGGTTAACAATTTTGTATGGTTTTCATACAAAATTGATAAGATAAGATTTATTGTCTAAAAGTTTATGTAATAGTTACAAATATTGCAGATATAGTTGCATAAACACGTCACACTAAACTTTACCGTTACAGGCATATACACCGAATTCACAAGTTAATAATGTTTATACAGTGTCAATAATATTAAATTGATATTGGGTTAGACTCGGGTTAACCGAGAAAAAACGATTCGTGCAAGACGGCCTAAGAATCGTAAGAAATCAATCTTGATTATTTTTGCTTTTTATTTAGAAAAGAGGTCAGGCTGTATGGTCCAAGTCCTTTGGCTCCCCCTTTTGGTATAAAACAATACTAGAATCTACCAATCACACCCCGACACTCGAGAAAATTTATACTCATAGACGTCAAAGAACGTATTAAAATCGTTATTTAAATCGTTCTTGCACGTTGTATTTTACAAAAACTCCATCACCCAAAGGTTGACTGGAAGAAATAGCTTAAAGCTATAAGGCAGTCAATTGTATTTGTATTTTGTATCTATTCTTCTGTCCTGTGTGCAATAAAGAATATTTGTATTGTATTGTATTGTAACAGGTCAGAAAACAGGTCTGGATATTTTTTCTTCTGAAAAGCGTGCACCGACAGTGTATATATTAATTTATTTACACTTTAAGGCACAAAATAAAAAGGTGTACATGAGGCGAACTTAATGCCTTGTGGCATTATTATTACGTCACATGATAATGTTATCCGAGGTTGCACGAACGCGCTCCAGGAACCGGCTCAGATAAGCGACGGGTCAGTTACACCCTGGGTTCACGAACGACCCTGAAGCACACGGCTCACCGCTTCGGCCCGGTCTCGTTTGTCGACCACGAGTATGGGCGGCGCGTACTGCCGGCAGTCGCATCCCATCTCCATCTGTTTTGTCCCAACATAATGTTACAAAAGACAAGAAAACGGCTCATTCTTCACTAGGAAAAACAGTCACTATTTACACGCACAAGCAATCAACCGAGTGTTACGCACAAAGTATTTTTTATTTTTTTATTGACTACTAAACCCGCTTTTGCCCTCGATCTCGCCTGATGGCAAGCGACGATGAGGTCGACGATGGAGCATGCGGGTCCAGTAAATGCCTATTCACTCTGGCCTTGAAGATCCCAAGGTTGTAGGTTTGAAGGCCGGCATGATATTCCATGATTTTTAAATTATTAAATAAGAGTTCTATTTGACAATCAATTTACTTCTATTTCTATTGTTTATCAGTTAGTATGAAGACGTTTTTGGTCTCTAGCGCCTATCCCACAATGTTTGTTCCATAATGAAAGATCTAGATCTCTATGAGTTCTCTCAACTGCATTCTGTTTGGTTGGCGGAGAAACAATGGAGCCCAACTTGTTGCCACGAAGTACAGCCGCCACCTTGATGTCCACTGTCGATCCCCTTGTTTAATTCGCGGTAGTGGCGACAGTACAGCTGTAATTGTAAGCGGTCTGGCGCAGAAGAATCGTAGCTGACGATGGTCACGTGTGCAGCGTGGGCACGTAGCTCACGGGGCCCACGTATCACACTATACGTACCTGGGGGTGCGGCGCGGGGTGCAGGTAGGAGGGCTGCTGCGCGATGTACACGGGCACGGCCGGCATCATGTGCGGCGGCGGGTGCGGCGCGGGCACGTAGCTCACGCCGGGCCCCACGACGCCCACGCCACCCACGCCGCTCAGAGTCATACCCGCGCTGCCCACGGGCGTGCCCGGCGTGTGCGGCCTGCGCCACAAACATACCGAACTTAGTATAATATACATGATGTTTTAAATATGAGTGCGATATTAAATAGGATGTATATGAGCGTCGGTGCCACAGTGGCTACGGACTCCCATGCGGGAGGTCCGAGTTCAAAACCATGCAGTGCCATGTACCAATGAGTTTTTCGTATTTTTCGAAGACTTACGTACATTTACCGACTGCTCTTACGGTGAAGGAAAACATCGTGAGGAAACCTACACACTGAGATGACCAGTGTGTAAAATGGGGTAGGCACAAAAGATACTCAAGGGTAGAAGGGCCGCTGGGGCTACTCCCGGCCCCCAATCATAAGATAAGATAAATAGGATGTATAAAATAGTTTTGTAGTGTCTAAATTTTTTAGCGCGAGTTTTAGGGACCGGCAACGTGTTGGTGGAAACAAACTGTTTTGTAGATTTTTGTTGCATCTACGGGTATGTCGTGTTACATTCAGGTCGCCTACTGAACAACGGACCTAAGAAAGCAAGTAATTAATAATAGAATCGCATGATTGGTTTGAAGCTTGAGGGGTCGTTCGAACGCGATTTAGAAAATCTATAAAAATAATTATACGTGCTAATTAAGGCACGCCTGCGCCATGATATTCGGAGCGTGGAACTGGAATTTAGACTGAATTCTGGAGCGTCTACGCCAGGACTAAATCTTTTCGAATGCACTTGTTAGAATACTAAGAAATGCAAAAAATAAAAATTATGTATTTATTGTTTTTTTTTTTTTTTTTTTTTTTTATTATTTATTTATTTATCTACAATTTGAAATTATTCTTTAAAATGAATTGAAGTTGATATATTGGTCAGAACTAGGATGGATCGCTATGTTCTTCTGGAGTTTTTTATTTTTTTTATATTTATTTATTACAAAATCTACAGCACTTAAATTTAAAAACAAAAAAGTCCATTAAAAAAACATACTGCCAATTACAGATTCCTATTTTAAGACAACGCCTATAGGGAGAAATAAGTTTTGGTGTGTGTGTGTGTATGGATGTGTTTATTGGAAATGTGAGTGAGCGTGTTTGTGTAGAAGAGAGTGTAAGGGTGAAAGGGGTGTGTACATTTGTATGTATTTTTATTATTATTATTAAATAATGAAAGCAGGCGAGCAAACGTTAAGTGGTCACCGTCGCCCATAGACATCTCACCTCACTGTATTAATATTAGAGAGTTTTTGATGCGCTGCTAACCTTGAGGACAGATGGATTGCCTCATGTGCCGGAAATTACGCTGGATCCACCCGCAATTGAATTGCGGTTGAATCCATTGACGGATCTATGTGGACGGTTGTAACCATCTTAGTCCATTAACTTCGCAAGTTTACTTCGATCCTTCGGATCACGTCTTTAGATCCATTGATGGATGTTTAATTTACATGATCACTTTCTGGAATTCAATTCGCCTAAATTACAACGTCTGTAGTTCTATTTCTATACAATTTCAATTTAGTTTTCGTTCCAATTCTATTTGGACACCAAATCGCATTCTGCTGACGCATAACTCTACCACTGCCACCTTTCGATTTACTATCGGGATTTACCTCGGGAGGAGCTTATGTTCGATCGTTATATTTGACAGTTGAAGCGTTTTGTTACCGTTCAACTGCGATTCAGTATAAACTAACGTTTTATTATACTCGATCGGAACTTAACTGAAATTGGATCGTTAGTGGATAGTATCATACGAAACACGTCATAACGATGCAGTTTAGATTCTATTTAGCTACGTTGTATTTAGTGGAATCGATCTTCTGTGCCCTATTTCACGATGCAACAATCCTTCTAATTACAAGTCTACAAACATTGACGATGTATTGTATGTGCATTTCTATTAATGTTGCCATTTTAAATTTATAATTTGCTTTTTGCTTCGTAATTTGGGGTCCTGGTTACCGGCTGGGGTTGGGCGTGCTGGGGCTGCGCGGCGTGAACGGTTTGGCGGCGGGGTTGAACTCCTTGGCGTTGGGGTTGAGCGTGGACTTCTTGAGCGCGGGCGCTGGCGGGGACACGGGCGGAGTCCGCGCGGGCGAGCGCACTTCCAGCGGGGGCGTCACGGGCGCGGGCGGCGGCTGAGGGGCAAGAATTATAATCATTTATTTCATTCTACAGAATTACGAAATATAGGTACATAATGTTATACGTCACCTTTGTAGAATGATCGTCACAAAATGAATTCAATATAAGTATAAGAAGTCAAATACAACGTAAAATAATAGATAGTATCTACTAATTATCTATGATCGGAGTAGGTAGGGCTGTTTTTGGTACTTGCCACATACGGTCATAGTATAATATAAGTATGCCCAATAATCCCGGAATTTCCGGGATTGAATAAATATATTATTTAGATTTTTAACGTTATATTTGTTTTGATACACATTTAAGATTGGTGGCGAAATATTTTTTTTTAAGATTCATGGCGCTAGTGTACCTATGGTAGTGTTTTAACTTCTTCGTAAGTTCACAATTTTAAAAAAATCGTAATCCGCCGAGTAAGGGCGAGGTTTATAAAAGTAATTTACAACATTTGCTCGATAACTTAAAACGGGATCCCGAAATCATATCCATATTAATATAACCTTTGAGGACATTGACCCGAAACAGCCTTACCTACTCTAATTGTATAATAACTAATATTTAATAATTTTAAAATTGCAAAAATATATGACGTCACACCCTGGGGTGGTCACATTTGTGACAAATTCGTGTGACGTAATTTATGCATGACCCCTATTCGCCATCATGGCCGATCGTGAAGAGGAGCCATGAAACGTTATGCAATCCAAAGCCGTTTTGCCTTTTTTGTGCCACACCTCCGGCGTGCTAGGGCGGGCGGCTACAGCTGGTACACTAAACGACCCCTTCCAATGACCATGACGATACCTTGTGCGCGGCGGGCGGGGTGTGCTGTTTGGGCGGGCGGTCCCGCTTGCCGTGCGGCTCCGACGGCGCACCAGCGTTCGCTGACACCTCCGGGGTGCTCGGCGCGGGCGGCTGCTGCAGCTGGAGAACGATTAATTATAATTAATAGTAGACTATTATAATTAATAGTCAACGATTATTATGTGGAAAGGTTAAAGAAAGACTTCATAATGACTACTGAAATTATAAAGAGGCTTGGTCCTAAATTCAGCACATTGTGTACATATATGATTGTATACATAATTATTGTATGAAATTAAAAGAGTAGAGTTAAAAAGGTAGAGTTAAAAAAAATGACGTTGTAAAAATGTACTATAAGGTACTTACAATAAAAACATTTTGATTTGATAGTACTCTACCACCGCTTCGTAAGGTGCTATAGCTGAAAGGAAAGAGGCGGCGCAAGAAACTTTCAGCAGCACATCTTTTGAAATAAATATTTCATACAATAATTATGAATACAATCATATACACAATGTGCAGAGCTGGAGCTGGATTTAGGACCAAGCCTCTTTATCATTTAAGTAGTCATTTATTTTATAATAACCATTTTTACATAAGGTCCGTCTTATATGGGTCTTAAATGTTTTCTCTGCCATATTTATTACAGTATCAGGTATCGCATTATGAAATCGTACACAGTAACCCATAAATGATGTGCGAATGTGTGTGATGTGTTAATTTTATACAAGCTTCAAGACAAACTACTAACAGTTGAATGATGCTGTTGGATAATTTTCATGTATATTTATAAATGTAAAAATGTAACAAATAAAATAATTCCACCGTCCACTTTTTTTAAAACTGAGGAGAAATGATTTCTTTTCAGCAGTAGTTCTAGTTTCGCCACAGGTATGACTTAAAACTCACCGGTGGCTGCGGGTTGGCGGGCGGCGGCTGCGCCTGCGGCGGCACGGCGGGCGGCGCGGGCGACGACACCAGCTTGAACTCCTGTCCGAACTTTCGCAGCTCCTGCCAACCCAAAACACGGTTAGCATACCGATGTACACTCCTAGTACCGCTCGCATCCCCATTACGGTGACTTTCCCCCAAAGCTGTGCGAGGAAGCGTGACTGCGATCATCATGTCCTATTAATGTCCCCACTGTTGGGGCACGGCCTCCCCTTGTACGGGCCACGATCCACCGAGCTCAATGGCGCGACCTGGGAGAGGCCTATGTCCAGCAGTGGACTAGAGTGGGCTGCTGATGAGGTGAGTACGTCTGCTCTCCAAATACAATAAAAAATAATTAAATATCAAGTTACCTGCACTTCATCCTGCCGACGAGGCTCGGGCGGCGGCGCGTGGTGGCGCAGCGGCCGTCCGTGGCTGTCTGCTGGCGGCGGAGGGTTCTGCGGGTAACTCCACACTTTAATATAGCTGTGACAGTGACAGTGTCGAAGTTAATGCATAACCAAAGGAACACCTAGAACACTAAGTGAAAAGTGTCGTTGTGTGTTTAAGATGAATTTGTATATAATAGTATTAAATTTTTTAATAAATCGGATTCAGTTCTTGTCTCATTCATCACTGCACTTCGAAGCGCCTGACGCAGGATACCAGGGAGGGACCAGCCTGAGGCAGGATACCAGGCCTACATATTCTAGAAGCGTCTCCACCGGGTCCTCAATACCACGTCACTGGATCCATGCTTTGCCATCAGATGATCAGTCTTGTAAGTCTGCTTGACTGGCAGTGAGAAAACCCAAACTCCTAACCTGAACATCCTACCAACCTTCCGTCTGTTGCCTTAGGTAGAACGTGACTGACTTCCCATTCCTATCTATATATAATGTCCTTTTTTATTAGTAGCAAATATTTGTAGGGGGTATGTGCTGGTCACTTGTACCACTTTACACGAAATAATAACCCTGTTACTTGTATGAAAAATTCCCACACTGAAGAAAAAATCCCTATTATTTTTTCTTGAAAATTTAATAAGTAAAAAAATTATTTTTGCCCTATCTTTATTGTTTTAACCTATAGATGACACCGTAGAAATATTTGCCGCTAATAAAATAGGACCCTATATGGTATATTGTATGATAGGGCTAGGGCAGTAGGGCTGAAGGGACTTAGGGCTTTAAGGTCTCAGGGTCTTAGGTTTATCTTTTCATATAATAATTGGCTTGACAGCACAGCGACACCACTCAACATCAACACGTAAAGAAATCATTCAACACTTCAACATTTAACAAAAACACTAACCAAGCCAGGTGACTGTAGAAGCTTTAGTGGCCATATTGAAACGGATAAGAAATAAAAAACGAGTGAAAAGTGGCCACTTTTAGCACATTTATCTATTTCTTCCGTAAAGCACATTTTCACGTTTCGGTTTGAAGGGTAAGAGAGCCAGCGTGATTTCCGGCACATGAGGCAATCCATCTTAGTCCTCAAGGTTAGCAGCGCATGAAAAACCCTCTAATAATAAAGCAGTGAGGTGAGATGCCTAGGGCGACGGTGACCATTTACCATCAGCCGGCCAGCTTGCTCGTCTGTTTTATTGAACCGATAAGAAGTAGAAAGCGAGTGAAAGTGAAAAGTGGCCACTTCTAGCACATTTGTTCTTAACTTTTTATTTCAATATGAGGTCACTAGAATTAAATCACGTTGATTACTTGTACTGAAATATTTAAAAAAAATATCTAAAATTGGTTCATCATCATCATCAGCAGCCTACTCTAGTCCACTGCTGGACATAGGCCTCTCCCAGGGCGCACCATTGAGCCCGATGTTCGGCTCTTCTCATCCAGTCGCTCCATCTAGCACGGACGTCTGTCCCACACTACGTTTGCCCAAACACGGTATCCACTCCAGAACTCGTCTCCCCCAGCGGTTGTCGGTTCTGCGACAGACGTGACCGACCCACTGCCACTTCAGCTTGCTAATCTTATGAGCTATGTCGATAACTTTTGTTCTATGCCGGATCTCCTCATTTCGGATTCGATCCAGCAGAGATACTCCGAGCATAGCTCTTTCCATAGCACGCTGAGCGACTTTCAATTTGTGAACCAGGTAAAATTGGTTAAAACCGTTCTACTGTCCACATTTTCCATTAACGCCATGGAGAGTGTTCTCGGGAGAGTTGCTAGTTTCGCTACGAGTAGCTTCTTAGTTTCATTCCAAAACCACTTTCGCTTGTCGAGTAAAAAGTGTGTTGGGTGTGAAATTTTTTTTTCACGTTGACTCTGACATTGTCAAAACACACTTTTTACTCGATAATAAAGTGGTAATGGTAATTTTAATATGTATTTGACAAAGCCCCTTTACAGCGATTACTGTTTAAGTATTAGTATTTTTAATTATTAGATAGGTACTTATGGGATTAGTTTTATACTGACTGTGGTGCCTCTGGTGCATTGTGCTGACGAACCAGATATTAGTTTGTATACCTACACTATAAACAATAAGTAATAAATCTGAATTAATTTTAAGTATTGTATACTGACATGTATCTTGCCCATCCTAACCTACGGTGCTCAGACATGGTCGCTGACAAAACATCAAAAGTCCAAAACTGAAAGTTTGCCAGCGTGCTATGGAGCGTAGCATACTCAACGTGAAAAGGACGGATCGCGTCAGGAACATGACCCTGCGCTCCAAAACACGCTTCGCTGATGCAATCACTAAAGTATCTCTTTTGAAGTGGGACTGGGCAGGCCACGTATGCCGCATGCATCCAGAAAGGTGGACAAAGATCGCCATGCACTGGGTGTCGGGGTGCCACGAGACGGACAGCGGCGCCGAGGCAGGCCCAGGCGTAGGTGGAAGGACGATATCGACCATTTCCGAAAAGTATGGTATAATGACGCCGAGGATAGGGACAAATGTAAAGGAGGAGGGGAGGCCTTTGCCCAGCAGTGGGACAGCCTATAGGCTATTAAATATATATATATATATATATATATATATATATATATATATATATATATATATATATATATATATATATATATATATATATATATATATATATATATATATATATATATATATATATATATATATACTGACATGTTTAAGTGTGCTGTAAGTACCAAAAGACGAATAAATGAAATGAAAATGGAACGGAACCTTAACAAAAGTACATGCTACGAGTATCATGCATGCATCAGTGTCATCTCTTGGGACAGTACTCACGTGGTGGTGCGGAGGGAAGGTCGGTCGCGGGTGCAGCGGCGCGCGCGGCTCGCCGTTCAGTTTACTCGGCGCCGGCACTGGAGCGGCCCTATGGAAGCGATCACACGTTATTTATATAGGGCTTCCTTAAGTCTCGTGTCATTTCTATCTACTATGTCGGATATAAAACCGAACTTTAAAACAATTATTAATAAAATAGTTGTGTATCATTAGGGAGTGATCCCTGGCACTCAGGGGATTAAAAGCGCTACGGCAACAGGCACAAATCTTTACTGGTAAATAGTGTAAACTGTAATCTATCTACCAGTGAAATAATATTTATAATCGAACAAGATTTTTTGAGTAAACAATAGTCAAAGTAAAGGTGGTAGAGTAACAGACTGTACAAACAGACAGACAAACGCGTCAAACTTATGCCCCTTCTTCGATCGGCCGAGGGTTAATAATACTGGTTGTATGAATCTGGCCTTGTTAAAAGTTCGTATAAAAACGTTATGCTTTAATTTTAAAAATCATGCTCTTAAAATGATAAAATAATAATAAAAAATATTTTTTTATACGGATGATAGCGCACCGAGAGTTGAGGCGAACAACACGTACATACGTAGAAGTGTATGTAAAATATATAATGTATATGTATATAATGTATGTATGAAATGTAATGTAGTAATGTATAATTTAAAAATTAAGTACCTTCCTTCGTTTCCTAATATTTTACTTCTGTTTATTAATATTTCCGTTATTTATATGTTCCGGTAGTGTATCATTAGGGAGTGATCCCTGGCACTCAGGGGATGCCTGACAACCAGCGCCGCAGTGCTGAAAGCGCTCCGGCAACAGGGTGAGGCAGTCCCCTTTGTCCGGTGCTGCACACCACCTTCATCCAACTTAATTACTTTTGTTTATTTATTTTTATAATATATTTGTTTAATATTATTTTTATCTTCTGTACCTAATTATTTGTATGTGTGTAACGGAAATAAATTGTTTCTTTAAAACAGTGAAGCAGTTTCATTCCTCACATTAACTTTGTTTGAAATATTACTCTAATAACATATAAGAGTTAAGGCGTGGTACTGACTGCGGCGGCGGGTGCGGGGCGTGTTGGTGCGGCGGGAAGGGCGGCATGTGGTAGCCGCCCGCCTGCGCCGCGTAGCTTTTGCCGCCCGCTACGGCCACACTCGTCACGCTTACTCCCTGAAAACAGAAATAACCATTAACATGTAACAGTAACCTAGTGGCTAGGACACCGGATTCCCATGCACCGGGTTCGAAACCGTGCAGTGCCATGTACCAATGATTTTTTCGTAGTTTCCGAAAACTTACGTACATTTACCGACTGCTCTAACGGTGAAGGACAACATCGTGAGGAAACCTGCACACTGTGATGACCAGTGTGTAAAATGGGGAAGGCACAAAAGATGCTCAAGGGTCGAAGTGCCGCTGGGTTATTCACGGCCCCCTATCATAAGATAAGATAAAACATTCTGTTACACCAATTGGAGAAATATCAATCCGTTACATTACATCCGTACATTACTTTCCTTCCTTCGAACCAGTGCCTTTCATTTCTAATTTTCCAAGACATGGTGCAGGATCTAGTTTTCCATTTTCCGCCCAGCCTGGACGTATGGAACTATATATTAAACTATAAAAACTAAATATTAAACAATACTCACTGGCGAATCGTCGTGTCGGCGCTCCAAAGGCGGCGTGAGATGCGGTCGCGGGCGGTGCTCCTTGTCCTTAGTGACAGCGGGGGCGGGCGCGGGCGCGGAGGGAGGAGCGGGCGCGGGCGGCGGCGTGTGATGCTGGTACGGGGGTTGAGGCTTGACGGACGAGTTGGGGGAGGAACCACCGTTGTTCGTCACTGTCGGCTTCACCAGCTTGCCCGTCTGGAGGTAAACGGAGATATGAAATGAAATATGTTATTTATTTTCCAGAAGCAATACTGATACAATAAATTATCAGTAATGTCTTCTAATACAATACAAATTAAATACATTAAATTAAATTGAATGAAAATTATAATAATGTCAGTATATTCCAAAAAAAGTACAGTAAAACAACAATACAAACATAAATTCTAATATAATTATAATAATTCATAACTCCTCGACACGGGCTACCCTGGTGAGGTCCACCCACTCTCTAACAGCTTGCAACGCTTCTACTTCAAACACATCACTATGTAATTTTAATGGTTATTATTTTACTTAGTTTAGTATTACGTACTTCTCACTGAGGGGTCAGCTGAAAATCAGCGCTGTGGCTTGCCTCAGCATTATGCTGAGCTGGTGTACCCTTTTTGACACTGTACTACATCAGATGTTCTGTGCTGCATGTATTAAACTTTGTATACTTCTGTATTGTGTTCTATATTCTGGTGTTTACAGCGATAAATAAACGTTTTCAATTTCTATCAACTTATGTTTGAATAAATAAAAATATATATCCATAATGTCGTCAAGTTATTGGCACATGATAAGTGGCCCATCTCCGATGTAGTGGGCTAGGAACCCATAGATATATGTACACGCTTACAGCTTAAACTGAGATAACGCCTTATGACTTGAGATTACGGCTTACTACACCTGACTGAATTTAGTATACGATTTAGACAAGCTTCTGTTTACATAGTATAAATTATAGACTGACCATACTGAATGCTAATATAAAATAAAATAAAAATAGCCTTTATTAACTGCCAAATATGAAACTTATCAACTATGATTGTGGCCTCCTCCAAGTCCTTCCACTTTTTCCACCCCGGGGTGTTAACCATGGGTATGTTAACCTGTGGTCGAGTGTACATTACGGGGGGAAATCTTCATAGATGCCTGGCCTCCTGGGGGAGAAACCGGGTTATGTGGGATTTTTATCCACTAAAACCCTTCGATGGCCTACCTCATGCATGTCGGAGGGCTTCGGGATTTCATGTATAACAATTAGCAAACCTCGCAAACTAGTTAGTTCCAGTGATAGGAGTCTCACCCGCCTCATTGTAGGGGAGTTCACAGGCCATTTTGGCACTAAGAGCCTCCTACACGAGATGAGACTGGCAGACAATCCCACCTGTGGTGACACCGTTGAGTCAATGGAAACTTGCTGTGCGCATGTGACTCGTTGGCTGGAAAGCGTATGAGTCTTCTGGGGGTAGCCTACCCGAAACCAGAGGACTATAGGCTCCTTCCTGTAAGCTGTATAGCGTCCTTAACGCAAATCATCTTTAAGGAACAGGAAGGAGACTAAGGTAAGGGGTGAGCACAAAAGATCCCTGAGGGTCGAAGTGCCGCTGGGGTTATCCCTGGCCCCCTGTCATAAGATAGTTCCAGTGATAAAGTCCGTACCTGCATATTCTTCCTCTTGTTGGGTATGACGTATTTCCCGGCACCGTTGCCGCATTCTCCAGGCCGGACGACGGCAGCGTATTTCTCCTCCTCGTCACCATTCTCGAGCTCGATACGAGCCTTGTACGATGGCGCACTTTCTATTTCGGCAGCTATTTCTTCTGCTTTTGCTTCTGCGTCCCTGGTGGCAGAAGTTTTATGATCAGTGAAAAAAACGAATAAAGTATCTTTTTCGAAGACTTACGCACATTTACAGACTGTTCTAACGGTGAACGAAAACATTGTGAGGAATCCTGCATGTGTGTGAGGTAAACAGATTCCACTAATAAGCAGTGGGCTGATAAAGTTATCGACATAGCTCATAAGATTGGCAAGCTGAAGTGGCAGTGGGCCGGACGAGTTCTGGAGTGGAGACCGCGTTAGGTCAAACGTAGTGTGGGACGCCTCCCTGCTAGATAGAACGACGATCTGCGCAAGGTGGCTGGCAACGACTGGATGAGAAGAGCCGAAGATCGGGCTCAATGGCGCGCCCTGGGAGATGCCTATGTCCAGCAGTGGACTAGAGTGGGCTGCTGATGATGATGATCATGGCCCGTACCACCCTTATGCAAGGGAAAACCTGTGCCTTAACAGTGGAGATGTTAATAAGATGATGATGGATAGAATTGATTATCAACTCACAGGTAATCCTGGGTATATTCACGCTGCAGTGGTAGAGTATACTCTACCAGCCAGTGTAGTAGTGTACGATAACTCGCTGCTATTTGTACTATGTCCTATGGTCACCATACACTTGTAATAACGGGCTGGTTTCCGTAACTCGACGTCTTCAGCGCCTATTTTGCGTGTGAGGGGAACAAAACTACTTACTCGAGCCACCCCAACCACGCCAGAAAGTCCAGCAGTCCTTTGCCCAGCTAGAATTCTGTATATCTTTCGTGCGTTGGCACAGCGACGTTTTAATCCAGCAGAAGGGCAGTGGTATGAAGGGCTCTGGACTCTCTGCACCCGGCCGGCCTCTGTGTACCCGGTCAGCGAGTGGTCGTACGCGCCGTATACACCGTACACCTCGTTCCTGTTTACCAACTTACCGGTAGTCCTGAGTGTACTTCCGCTGCAGCGGCAGCGAGGTAATCCTGGGTATATTCACGCTGCAGTGGTAGAGTATACTCTACCAACGAGTGTAGTAGTGTACGATCACTCGCTGCCATTTGTACTAGGGGTTGCGTTGAGTTTGGTGGAAAGGATTGAGGTTGAAAGGTATCTACGGCTTTTGGGTGGAAATGGGCGAGGGGAGTTTGAGGCTATGGACTTGATTACCAACTGACCGGTAGTCCTGAGTGTCCTTCCGCTGCAGCGGCAGCGTGTACCCGGCCAGCGAGTGGTCGTACGTGCTGTGTACACCGTACACCTCCTCGTTCTTGCGGAACATGTCGTTGGCGTCCCAGCCGTTGGCGCGGTGGTCGAGCTCGAGCTCGTCGAGGCGCGCGTCCCCGTTCACGGCCGGAGTGTCCACTGTGTCGCCGTCGCACCCGTCCCATGGCTCGAGGTGCCGTTCCTCGGCGTTGCGCCCGTTGCCTGAGAAATATTTATTTTATTCATTGAAAGAATTCTTAAGAGTATAAATAATTCAATAGAATCACATTTATTGTACTGATTAATGTACTTTGCTATAATTTCTGTATAAGATCTGTAGAGCACAAAGTTTCACAATAAATGATTTCTGATTCCGATTGACAAATTTTACAAAAAAAACCATTAAAATTTAATGTAAATGCAGATACTTATCTACTACGTAAGTATCTATGCATATTTGGCAAAAGGGGGGAAAATCAGCAAATGCTGACATAATCGGGTATTCATTCATTCGGGTACCAATTATGCAGCGCTGTTATTTCATTTCACCCCTTATCCCAAGATGATAGTGGGAGAGATAGTCTTGTGGGTAAAAAAATATGATCCCGAGTATCTTGGGTACTTTCGGCCAGGGGGCACTTCGCGGGGGTCTATTTGACTGAAATTATATGATTTTTAATTGTAATTTTTATTGGCATTAATTTTTATCACATTGACTTGTAAAACTTATGATGTAAGACTTACTTAAATTATGAGAGAATTAAGTTTTCATAAGGTCTAAATTAGTAGAGATTGTATAATACAAAACAATTATAGAAAAATTACATAATTCTATTTTACAATTGTTTGCATTCAAGAAGTCCTTACCGGAGTAATAGCATTTTTCCAGTAGTGTGGGGACTACGGTACATACTTTATTAGCACACATAAATAAATTAAAATATTATTATAATTGTTACATTTTTTAAGATTCATGGGCCTTAAGGGTCCTTTGAAAGGCTTGCATGGGGACATGGGGTCCAACACGTAGAGGCCTTGTTAGAGTAATTACTATACAATTGTGGGATGGAGTGCTCTTACCGGGGTCTGACTCTGAACACGTCCATAAGAATGCATTCAAAGACAGTCCCCGCTAGTTGCATGAGCTATTAGCTATTAGTGAAGTAAGGGATAAGTTATTTTATTAGGGATATTGGGTTGTAAGGTAAGTGGATTGGGTGATCAGGTCTATTAAGGGAGACAACGGACACCTGCCACGATCATATCACTGTCTCTCAAGGTGATGACAAAATTGGCAGGTGGTGACTTGCCGCTTACAGAAAACTGAAAGTCTCTCACCATTGAACTTGCTAGAGATAGCACTGTCAGTCTGGAACACGTCGTGCGTGGCGTACTCCAGGTCGGAGTCCTTGGCGCGGATGGAGACCACGTCCTGCGGCTTGAAGATCAGCTTCTCCACCACAGAGTCCACGGCCACCACGCCTTCCTGGTCCACGCGGTGAGCCACTTCTAGTACCACCTGTAATGGGCAAGAATAATCTTGATATTTGACATTTATCATTAAGTTTTGTGCCGTGTCGTGTCGGCCTTAAAGAATAGCACCACCCCAAGTCTTCACGTGGATGTCGTACGAGGCGACTGAGAGCCTTTGCAGATACTATTCACCTAGTAGACGGCGATAGGCTCGCCACCTATCACGTTTGTCTATCAAATCTTACGGGGTAAACTATGATGGTTCCTCTGTCTACCCCCTCGGGGATTATGAATGTGAGAGTTATGCTATGCTATTCCAATTAGTTTTGTTGGATTCTGAAACAAAATCGTTGTTTAGATCATATAGAAGAGGCCGTATACATAAAAATAACGTAAGTTGACAATTTTAGAGCATTTTTATTACTAGGTTTATCGCAATAACGCTTACACGGAGCGGAGATATTTACCGAGTGTTATAAGAGTTATTCATTTTAAAAAGCGATTTTGTTTGTTGTAGTCTGGAGTGTAGAGTCTGCTGTCCAGATAATACATATGAATCACCTCAATGTAAGTGGTCACTGTTACCCATAGACATCTCACCTCACTATGTTAGTAGAGGGTTTTCATTGCGCTGCCAGCCTTGAGGATTTAGATAGAATGGAGTGCCTCATGTGCCGGTAATTACGCTGACTCTCTTACCCTTCAAACCGGAACATAGCAATGGAAGCACTGTTGCTTTACAGCAGAAATAGGTTAATACAATACAAATATTCTTTATTGCACCCAAGACAAAAATACATAAAAAAAATTGTGAAATGGTGGTACAATATCATCCCAGGATGACTCTGCACACAGTTATACCTTCTTGTACCTTTTCAGTCGGATAAATAAATATCATTATAATTGTTGAGTACTTATGTATTTTATTTATCTACTATATAATTATTGTAATTTATTTATACTTATTATATATTGTACTCTGTGTGTGTGTGTGTGTACTCAGTGACAGCCAGGCGGCCATAAAAGCCCTGACCTCGTGCAGGGTGGAATCCAGACTTGTTATGAACTGTGTCACAACTCTCAACAGTTTAGGCAGGTCTAACAAAGTTCGCCTGGTTTGGGTTCCGGGACATGAGGGCGTATTAGGAAACGAATCAGCAGACGAGTTGGCCAGACAAGATATATTGTACTCCAAACCTTACCCACCATAAAAGTAGTCTAAACTGTCCTAAACCAAATGTTGGCTGCAAGAGATCCCTATGGGGTAAGCCCACCTTTGTGCATATTTTAATGTTTTTAATTTATTTACTGTGTATTTTTTATGTACAATAAAGTGACCAAAACAAACATAAATGATCCATTACTAATAATTCGTACATTAATTGCAATTCATCTAGAGCCACACAGCGTTTGCCGTGTGAAGTTTGAACTAAAAATAATGCAATCAACAATAACATAACACAAGAAACAATTATATGCATTCATACACGGATGTATGTTTACATTCGCATGTTGTATGTATGGTTCTGTGTATGAAAACAAATGTAGGGCGACGTATAAATCATTATGTCAAGGGACACTATTAATTTTAATGGCTATAGTATGGTTTATTTTATCGTTCTAAGACCCACATGTTTCGTTTCATAATTTATTTTTACAGCGCTCCGGCCTCGCACGGATAATAACTCTAAAGTTTATAAAAAACCGGAGGTTTCCTAAATTTTTCTTAAGTTTAAGAAACCCCCAATTTGCCGTTGTGGAAATTAAATTACTTTTTCCTGGTCATCAGGTCTTTAAGGTTCCACATGTGGGAACGGCATCATGGTCGAAACATTTGAATTTAAACTCGAATCTACTAACTACCGTTCCAGAGATCCCGACTGCCGTCAAAGATCACTGGTCTAATTTTTATAAGACATCGCTAAGAACATTCGACAAAATTCTGTCAAATAGAAAAACTAAGTCCAAATGGAATCATCCGCTGTTGTGATAATTGATGCCAAACAGACAAACTAACATCCCCCTTTCGGTCAGGGGTTAAAAATATCATCTTCCGAGTAGAGTTGCAATCTATACATCAGTATAAACCGGGATAAAATCCGTTTATCCGTTTTCGAGATTTGTCTTCTCAGACAGACATGTACTGTATGTACTGTGTCGAAGGACTTTGTTTTTTACATTGTAGTAATTTGTTTGCATGCACTTTAGTTAGATCAAAAGGTCTACGTATCATATTGTGTTATGAAGCTCACGCTACGTTCGTGTCTTATGCGAGTGAAAGAGATTGACTAAAATGATTGACTTTTGCATGTCCAACGTGTCATAATCACTACCCCAGGTCCAGATCTCAATCAAAAATCAAAATGTTTTTGTTGTAAGTACCTTATAGTACATTTTTACAACGTAATTTTTACTCTACCACCGCTTCGTAAGGTGCTATAGCTGAAAGGAAAGAAGCGGCGCAAGAAACTTTCAGCAGCACATCTTTTGAAATAAATATATCTTACAATAATTATGAATACAATCATATACACAATGTGCAGAGCTGGAGCTGAATTTAGGACCAAGCCTCTTTATCATTTAAGTAGTCATTTATTTTATAATAACCCTTTTTACTTAAGGTCTTATATGGGGTTTAAATTTTTTCTCCGTCATATTTATTACAGTTCAGGTATCTTATTATAAAATCGTACACAGTGACCCATAACTGACGTGTTTACTTTACTAAGTCTAAAGCGAGGGACTGCAAGTTTGTTTTTGTTTCTGGTATTGAAATTATGATTATCGCAGTTTTTCTGAAACAACTGTAAGTTTTTGCGTACATACATAATATTTTCATAAATATATTAACCCGTGACAGTTTAGATAGTCAGTATATCTCAGTCAGAGACTCGAGTGTGTACATTAGTCTATTTTACCATAAATCAATAGAATCGACAAACCATAATTTTAAGAACCTACGTATGCATTGTCATTGTTTCAGAATTCCGACAGTACTTCACGCTGAGCCAGCTGCCTATTGCCAAAAGTATTATGGAGTGAACTAAATATGTATTATTTTATTTTTTGTGGCAAATTTACAAGTTGGCTTGAAGATGGACTTGTCCAAGACTAAGGTAGTGTCGGGCGTCTCTGGCATCCCAAGGCTTACCTGCAGTGGGACGACATGGGCTGATGATGATGATGATGTGGTAATAAAGTGTTTTTCTTGTTCTTCATGTTTATTGATAAATAACATACGGCGCGTAAAACTATTTAGAGCGATGCCACACTGGACGGAGGCGGAATTCGATCATAGACCGCCGCAATCCTTGGCTTGGCAGACAGTGTGGCACCAGTGATCACAGACAAACAGACATACGCGCCCCCTCCTTTTGGTCGGGGGTTAAAAATTCTTCAGGCCGATTGGATATAATCGCTATTCGCCAAATGCGCGACAAAAGAGATTGGGCGGACGGATCCCATACTAGTTTAGACCCAATTTTTTTTCTTTTCGCCTCCAACGACAGTTTGATAGATCTCGCCTAGAACTAGAATTAGAACTAGAATTTCGCATCTTTCACTTTCGCAGAAGAAATCTCTTTTAGAGATAAGTTCACCCTTTGTACAATGTCTCATTTTTAATTATTTTTATTAAGTCTACTCTTGTACAATAAAGTGTAAAAAAAAAATAATATTTTTTTTATTATGGAGCAAACACCCTAAGTCGTGTGGAACAGAAGTTTTATTTAGTCGCTGGAGAAATAAAATAAATAGAATCAGAACAATTGGATGAAGACATTTTTGGTCTCTAGCTCCTCTCCTACACGACTCAGGATGTTTCTTCCATAATGAAAGCTGTAGTCCTCGGTGAGATCTATCAAATGAGCCATGTTTGGTTGGAGGCGAAGCCGTGGCTCCAAAATTCCAATCTCCTTTTCACTTGCAGTGCAGGACACCGCGAAGCGTCGAATTAAAAAAGAATCAATTTCAATTCCGTCACGATCCGGCCAGTGTAGCTTCAGTCTTAGCGCAACAGAGATGCACTGAAAACTGGAATACAACAGAGCGAGATGTCACGATCGTCTCGCTAGTTCGCAGTACATTGACCGCTCGATCGATGTTCGCCGCGCGCTCTGTGGGCGCACTGCAATCGACTGCGACGTCGAGCTATGTGTCGCGGGAAGCAGGACTGGCTTTACGCGTGGGGCCACTGATCTAGAGGGGCCCTGGTTGCCTGACTAATAGTGGCGGATCAGGGCCAGAATAAACAATCTAGACAGTGTTTATAACAATTTACTTTCAAATTAATAAATTACATTTTCAATTCGCCAGACAAATATTTAAATACTGAGGGCTCTATTTAAAGTTGACGTGACTTCTTTATTCTCGTTTCATCTACAATTCATCCACTGGTGGTTGAATCAGGAATATAATTCCCGTTTCACCACTGGTGGCTGAATTGGGGAAGTATTTCCCGTTTCATCACTGTTTTCACTACTGAATCTGAACTGGCTGAATCGGGGAAAAAATTAACACAACACAATAAGATACTTTTTAATGAAAGTATATATGTCGTAGAGACGTAGAGGTTTTTTTAAAATTAACGTAGAGGGGGTTATGGCGCGTTTCACGAAATGCGTATGCATTACATATAAAATATCCATATGACACTAAGATAATTGAAAGAACGTACTATGGTCGGAGCATATTGTACTAGGTGAAGTTAATTTCCTCAATTTATCTACAACCAAACGAAGACTTGAGATTTCTCGAGGCACTCATGTTGGGTGTTATATGTATATCTGTAGCGCCCCCAAAAGCGAAAGCGAAAGGGCCACGGCATTACTGAATCCATGTCTTCTGGAATGCTGTGTTCCATTCATTGTGAATTTGTGATGTATTTTATAGTGAAATCGGTGTGCACTGCAGTCATTTGGCGAGTCTGGGCGTAAGACGAGTTTTGTAATAAAATTCTTAGTGGAATTGTTAGGTTTATTTTTCTATGAATCATTATCTTGACAACTGTAAGATTTGTAGGTAATTAAATACAATAGTTGTAGTCGAATGTAATGGGTCGAAGAGAGATTTCGGATCTTTTGTGCTGAATGTATTATATCCTTGTATACTTTTGTATTGTGTACTTGCTGTATTCTGGTATTTACAGTGATAATAAACGTTTTTTAATTTCTTTTATTCACCATTATTAGCCTAATAATGTCCCCACTGTTGGGGCACAGGCCTCCCCTGCACAAGGATCGGGCCATGATCCACCAAACGGACGAAATGCTGATTGGTGGATTTAACACGCCTTCGAAAACTTTTTAATTTCCTCAAACATGCAGGTGTCCTCGCGATGATTTCCTTCACCGTTAGAGCGTGCAAATGTACGTAAGTCTTCGAAAAAATCGGAAATTCTAATTGGTACATGGCATTGCATGGTTTCGAACCCGTACCGGGAGGTCCGGCATGGGAGTCCGGCATCCTAACCACTAGGCCATCAACGCTTTCTTTTAACGTGTGTTTTAATAAATAAAATATGCATGAGTATGAGATATTCCAAGGATGGGTAATCATAATGTTACACCCAGTCTTAGAATGTATATGGAAAAGGTAAATCGGTCGGTAGAGGGAGACAGAAGGATGTATGCAATGCAGTATTAAAATTTTCGAAAATTAAAACAGACCGAAAAATTGCTCTACTAATTCCGACCACTAGTAATGCAGTATTTTATCTCGGCACTACTAGAAATCATAGCGTATTGCCCAATGCCGACTTTACAGTTCTGACATTTAAGTTCAAATTGAACTGTGAGGTAAGGGGAAGTAATTATAAAAGCAGTAGATAAAGCAGTGGGAAATCTGTAGTGACTTATTACTGGTTTAGTAATTGTTCGAAACGGATTTACTTTCGATTCTCATTGGGGCATGTAAAAGCTATTTGGACGAAGTTAAGGCTGGTTTACAGCAGCTCGCGTCGGTGGCGTCGTGGCTAGGACGTCGGACTCCCATGCGGGAGGTCCGAGTTCGAAACCTTGCAATGTCATGTACCAACGCGCTAAGCGTCTTATAGGTGACGAATCGCTGGTGGAGGCTAGACTGCAAAGTCTGGAACATCGGTGCAAGGTTGCCTGTCTCTCGGTATTTTATAGGATACATTTCGGAGAGTGCGCATCGGAATTGCACGAGTTAATTCCAGCATCTCCATTCCGCCTTCGGACTACCAGGCGCGGGGAGGGGTTCCATCCCTATGTTGTTGATATCCCATCTGCTCGTACGAAGCGATTTGCTTCTTCGTTCATTATGCGAACGGCTAAGGAATGGAGCGTCTGTATTTCCCGAAACCTACAACCTTGGGATCTTCAAGGCCAGAGTGAATAGGCATTTACTGGACCCGCATGCTCCATCGTCGACCTCATCGTCGCTTACCATCAGGCGAGATCGAGATCAAATGCGGGTTTAGTTATACATAAAAAAATAAAATTAAAAAAACCCAAATAGTTTTTCGGTTACGTACATTTACCGACTGCTCTGACGGTGAAGGTAAACATCGCGAGGAAACCTGCACACTGAGATAACCAGTGTGTGAAATGGGGAAGGCAATGGGAAACCACCCCATTAAATCTGCCACGAGTCGTTCTATGTGATTAATTCCTTAGAATGATCACGACCCTCATCAATGAGGAATACGAAGGACTATGAAGTTTTAGTCGACAAACGAGTCCTACCCGCAGATTGAGACAGAGTTCAATGACTCTTTGTACTGAAAGGTATTACCTACAGTCCCGCATACTTTCGATTTTCATTGCATACTGTTGCCACAACGTAAAAAGCGTACAGTGAGTCGCCACATTATTTTAATGGGAAAGCGAACGGCGAACCGGATAGAGAGAAAGAGAGAGAAATACAAACAAACGCGTGAGTTGCGCTCTTCTACTTAGGTTTTTATTTTTTTATCATTTTGATAAGATACCCTTTTAAAAAAATTCATTGTTACAATAAAAAAAACATTTTCACGACATTTATTTATCAAGTTGAGACTTGTCAAAACTTGAACGACCGAATGAATTCATGAGTGGATTTAAGACTTTAAATGGAGTTTTCTTTACAATGTCCGAACACATCGGGCCCCCCTTATGATACGCCCCCCTCAGTTGGGAAGTCTTACTATAAAGGATTTTTCCTTAGTAAGTTCTTTCAACTCCCATCCACAACTGTTAAAAAAAACCACCCACTCTTATGGTCATCCATCTTCCAGAAACACGCTTGTCTTTTATATAAAGGGATTTTTTCATCCAATTTCAAGACCAGAGCCCAGTTTCTGTAAATTATAAAAAATATTGGCGGAAGTGCCCGCCACTCAGCCTCGGATTCGCCCTCCCCAATTATAACCAAATCCAGAAGGACTTACAATCGCAAAGTATGACAAATCCGTCCTTCTAATTGTGATGGATTGAGGAAGTGTAAAATGAATGAGATCGAGGGAGAATCCGAACGTGAGTAGCGGGTTCTTTTCCCCCCAATAATTTTAATAACTAATAAATGTATTTCCGCAAAGTAACATTAATACCGTCAAGCGCGTAATATAATTACAGGTTCGCTATATCGCATTCGTTGAACGTACATAATACATAAACTCTCACGTCCATAACCCCCGAGGGGGTAGACAGAGGAACCATCAATAGGTAGTTACCACTTTTCGCCGTAAGATTTGGTGGACGAACGTGATAGGTGGCGAGCCTACCGCCGTCTACTAGGTGTAGAACAGTATCCACTAAGATCCTAAGTCGCCTCGTGCGACACCCACGGGAAGAGTTGGGGTAGTGCTACACACAGCATAATCGTTGAGCGACTGCATAAAAACTAGCAAATCTTTACGCTGTGTCGTCGCTGACTGCAATGGCGGTGGAATGCGGATAGAGATTAATATGTATTTACTATTTAAATGTTTGTTCACTTTCTAATAGATTATGGTGATTGGCGAGGGAGACGCTTTTATGGTGTTTTAATTATTTTAGGGATATCACAGGTGTATGATTATCATATGGTTTTAGATTCATATTTGTAATAATATTATGTCAAGACCCATATTAGCGATTAGTATCCCGAATATATTTATTTTTGTTTGTGTGTGCAATAGTAATCAAGTAATTGATTTTTTGAGCGTCTGTAGCACAGTGGCTAGGGCACCGGACTCCCATGCTAGGCTCCAGGTTCCAGGTCCGGGTTTGAAACCGTGCAGTGCCATGTACCAATGAGTTTTTCGTATTTTTCAAAGACTGACGTACATTTACCGACTGCTTTAACGGTGAAGGAAAACATCGTGAGGTAACCTACACACTGAGATGACCAGTGTGTAAAATGGGGAAGGCACAAAAGATCCTCAAGGGTCAAAGTGCCGCTGGGTTATTCTCCCCCGCCCCCTATCGTAAGATAAGATGTCCCTACCTAAAGATTGGACGTTTTAGAACAGTACCTGTACTGTATTACTGCATTAAATTGTTAATTATTTCAAATCCTGTGTTGCTGATCGTTTCTTGCGCCGCCTCTTGATTTCAGAAATAACACCTTACGGAGCGGTAGTAGAGAAAAAACTTCCTTAGTAAAAATATACTTTATAGCACTTGCATTAAAACAAATTTTGAATTTTGACTTGCTACGTAACATAATAATTAAAGGGCCAAGTTGAAAACCAACGTCGGTAGAGGTATAGGTATCTATACATCTAGAGACACTCAGCTGAACTTGGCCCTTTTAATAGATCATATGTTTAATACATTACGCCGTACCATTTTAAAAATGTATTCGCATGGTTGTAGTATTTTAAGCCAAAAATGGTCTATTAAAAAAGGTTTTTCTATTTCTATTTATTATGCTTATCTATCGTAGTGGAGTTCTTATTCACATCCCTCACTCGTATCGTACAGAAAGAGAGCCGAGTTTTATCGTTAATTTACAGAGTACGCAAAGGTCAGAGGTGACTCCAACGAGTTCAGAGCCAAACTAAGATCTTTCCGTGTATTTATAAACCGTAATTACAGTGATATCTGGGTTTTTCGTGTGGGATTTCTATGACATAATCTGTGAATGAAGGTGATAATTATGTGCAGTCAGCTCGAGGTTTTTTTTTTGCGATTAAATCCCGTTTGACCTCAATCTCATCTGGTGGTAAGTGACGATGAGCGAAGATGGAGTCCGCGGGCTTAGTAAGTACTGGCTATTTGCAAGTAACGCTCTTTTATCTATTTCTGCCGCAAAGCAGTAATTTGAAGGGTAAGAGAGGGGAGAGAGATCTATGTCCTCAAGGTTAACAATCGAAATCCCTCTAATAACATTATCCAGGGGTCAGATGTCTATGGGCCACGGTAAACTCTACCAGGTGGCCCCTTTGTACGTCTGCTCTCCTTTTACAGTAAATACAATGGACGAAAGTTCAAGATACCGTGAATCTTGTCCCTTTGCTGCTGTGCGTACTCCAAAAGTGCATTAACCGTAGATCCATACATCCGTATACGTCCGCGACCCTCACGAAACTACGGAAGTAGGTCAGATCAATAAACGCAGTGTTGTAGTAACTTTTAGACCTTTTTTTGAACTGCCCGGATAGCTGTTCATAGACGGGACGGTTGTACGCTTTATCCGTAGCGGTGTAGGCGGAGGAAGTGGAGCGTCATGGTCTGTTTTGTGGTTTGTAAATTTAAATATATTTTCTTGGGTCCAGATCCAGATACAACAAAGGTTTGCAGGGGTCGTCAATGGTACAACGGAACGCGGAAACGATACTGGATAAAGAATATCCGACTATTATCGCGGTTATTCAACTATTATCGCGTCGACTGTACTGGAATTCGAAACAATAAAAATCTGTGTACTAATAACAATTAAAATATCTATTGCATAATAAAATACCCTCACTTATCACTTACAGCCTTACACGGTGACTCAGTATACACGCTGTCTAATAAGTCCGTTGATATGACTCGACCTCATTGCGAACACTGAGAAAAGGTATCGAATTTGAAAACTGTTAAACATGTTCTGACCGTTACTGTACTTTGTCTTGTCCCTTTCTAGGTTAACAGATAACTGATCCAATCAAACACACTCACACTTGACCAATATTTCCATTGCAACATTTAAAAAATTAAGCAAAGACTGTATATATACATATTATGGCATGCTATCACAATGATTGGAAATTGGTATTAAGATCTAGCATAAATTGTATCCTAATCATTACATACATACATAACTTCACGCTATGTCCCTTGCGGAGAAGGCAGAGAGAATGAAGCGCCACGAATCTTCCTCTATCTCATTCGTCATTTCACGCATGCTCGCTCGTCTAGGACGACCTAGGTTTTACCCTATTCATTAGCAAATAAATATAGTATATTGTAAATATATTGTACATTGTAAAGAAAGTTACCTACTTTACATTACTTATAATTGAATTAGGAGGTATTACAACATTCAGAATGAATGAGTTTTTGACACGCGATCAAATGCTTTGCTCTGTCAGTTTAATTCATCGTCACAACGCGCTATTACGATTAGTTTACTCAACTCGCCGACAGAATGAATGAATACTCTGACAGATAACGCTGTTCGTCCGAAGCACACACTGCATACAACAATTCCGAATTTCCATACAAACATAAAACGTGTTATCGATATCTCTCGATAACACGCAATTAATGAACAAAAAAAAACAAAAAAAATTAATCTCTCGCATTTGGTGAACAAATATTTAGTTAGAACTTCTTACGTTTTCCAAGTCAGTATTTGGTAATCCTATTTTTTCTACGGAATAAGGTTGTTGGGTTCCTGTTTCCGCATTTAGACACATAAGTGCGTGCTACGGACTTACAATGTAAAGAGTATAAAGTAGGTAACCAAACCAATCGTCCATTGCCCACTTATCATAAATACATACACATAAATTACCATAGTAAGTTTTCACTCTGTTAACTATGTAGGTATAGATCTCGTAAGCATAATAATTAGGTATCATCCTAAGTATATACCATCATATGCATAACATCAATTTATGTTGAGTTATTAACAAAATTAGTTCCGGAATTATGAACCAATTTCCTTAGAACTTATGCTCAAGTTTGTGTGTGACTTTATTGACAGATTACTTTGGGTGACTCGGGTGATTCACAGAATAGTAGGAACACGATGTAGGACAAGTGAGTGAGTTTCCAGAAAAAACAAAAAAATGACTGAACACCCAATCTCCCTTACTGCTGAGTTGTTTGACATTGGGATTAAGAGGCTGAAAAGGGACTATGTTCTGGCAACGGATTGCGGATAATTGAACAGAGAAAAAATCCAGAAGTGAAATGGCAACAAGAAATAATAGGGCCGCGTTCTAAAATTAAAACTGAATGTAGAAATTACTCGATAGCCATTCGAAAACTGCCCGAGGGAAAATTACCCATTACGCGTTCGAAAACACCATTGGGGAGAGTCATTTTTAATCTGACAGGTGAATAAATAGATAGCTGAAAAATGTGAGATCACTTTGACCGTTTTTTGCTTTGTGGCGGCAATAAGGGTTGGACCATACCTGCCCGTACGGAACAGCATTTTCCCGTAGCTCTATCCCTGTCTGTCGCTCAGAAACATCGTTCGCTGGAGCAAGAGATCAAGAGAGCTCAAGAGAGAGCTTCCATCCAGTCGGCCCGTGTGCGGGCGCTTCGAAGCAATCTTTCTCGTTCGAGCGAAGTTATAGTGGATTCGTTCGGCAAGATTTTATTAAAATGACTAATATTCCCATTCTTTATGCTTAACCCATGTCCACTCCATAGTCTGGCTATCGACATACCAAGGCCAGAATTAAGAAAAAAGACGTTAAGTAGAGACTGACCTCGAACTGGGCGCTGAAAGTCTTGAAGACCCCGTCCCAGAGGCTAAATGACTACAAGTGTCAGTACTAGAAATGGACTCGCTCACTCACCTCGAACTGGGCGCTGAAAGTCTTGAAGACCCCCTCCCAGAGGCTGCCGGACTGGGTGAGCACCTGTACGATGTCCCCGACGTGGGACGTCGCCGCGTGCATGAAGTGCGCGTTGTTGTACACGCCCTCGGCCACCACGCGGCTCCGAGGCGACCTGCCGGAGACAACACAAACATAAATAAATATAACATTTGGTGACAGTACCAGGAATTTCTGACCCTTCTAATTCCGAAAATGAAGTCTGTTATTTTAAGTTCATGGACTGAGTTGGTTGGCTGCTATTTAGACTTAGAGCAACCTGATTGAAAATGCATTCCGAGATCAAGCAATTTTATTTCATAGTTCCTCCAGTTAGTGGGCAGGTAGACTTATATCTAAGTTCCTTTGTTTAAAATCAACAATCGAAGGAAGTCCCATATACATTTACAGTCTGTGTGGTTTTAGAAAAGGATTCGGTTTTGGCATAAAGTCTTGATAAAATCAATCTCCGTCTCCGTCTTATATTTGCACATCAATAACCGAAGACTCCTCTAAGATCCGAATCCTTTTCTAAGAGCTCATATACTGTAGTAGTGAAACTAGTGATAGTAATTTTCACATGTAAAATTTGTTCTGCATAAAGTGGAATAAGTTTTGTGTGTGAACCAATTGCATCCATAATGTTAGGGGTAATTTAGAGAGAGATAATAAAATACAGAAAACAGGTAGTAACATAACCTAACATTCAGACATGATGTCATCCATCAGTAGATAATGATCTTATCATACAATCACTCGCTATAGAACTACGATAGATCCAAGTTATAAAAATCATTAGTTTTGACGATGTGACTTCTTTCTAAATAGTAAAACTAGTAAAAACAATATGGAATACAATCCAACATACTTGATCAAACAAGACCTTGTCCAACAAAAAATATTATTAAAAATGCACCATAGGACACTTGATTTCTTTGTAGTTAACTGGTACTTAACCAGTAACTTAAAGAGGTGTAAAGTGAAGAGAGATAATATTTCAGAATGCACTTGAGAATTTTTAGGTTTATGTAATGTGCTTTGAAGATTTTTTGTTTACATTTTCATAGACATATATTTTGGGCATTTCTTTTCTTCTGTTATCATTACCATTGACTAAACCTTAGTGATCATTACACCATGAATTATGGTTAAGGAAAATGTTACATTTTACCTTATTTGTATCCAGATAAAGTAATAGAAGGAAAGTAAAAGGAATATTCCTGTTTCATTGATCCTGTTTATTAATTATCTATATTAAACCCCTAATAATGGAGTACTCCCAACAGTCAAAGGTTGGCTGGAAGAGATTCCTATGGGATAAGCCCGCCTTTGTACTAGTTAATATGATGTTTTGAATAAGTTTTTTTTTTGGTTACATTTTGTATTTCTGGTACAATAAACCATATACAAAGAAACTATAAAAATTTAATGTGTTGGTCCGAATTACATTATATTTAGGGTATGTACCAAAATCACGGCACTCATTGTCCGAAACGGTTTAGGAACCAGCACTATTAAAACTGTCAGGCAGGTTTTGATGAATGGTAAAAGAGGATAATTTATACCTAGTGTTGGGGGCCAAAGTATATTACTCTGAGCATAGAGAAGTAGGTAATAGATTATACACAGGCAGGCAATATCGAAACAAAAAGAAAATATAAACAGTTGTGGAAATGGGAAATCCAAGATCACTGTATTTGTTTACAAAGTTGAGTTTCTAGGCAGAACATTTCTCAGACTAGCTTAAAATAGATTAAATGGGTAAGATTGGTCAATCATTACACATTACAGATGTAAGATTCATCATCCGAGTTCGGAATTATTTTGATAGACATTAAATGGTCAAACATTTTATATCATGTTTTGGCAATGCATATATTCAATGAGGTATGGTATGTAAAGAACTCTCTACTTGTTCTACTATAGCCATAGGTCCAAACAACCACATGCAGAGAGATTTCCTGTGCCATTCTAAGCATGTCGGATATAATATAAGTTTTTTTTTTGCTGATCCGAGGCTCACTAGACAGCTTCTGCGGCTCAGCAGAGTCCAATTGCGGAAGGTAACCGGGATAATAACAGGATATAGTCCACTCAATAGACACCTCTTTAAAATAGGCATCACAGACACCCCCTGTGCAGAGTTTGCATGGAGGCAGAGGAGACGATCGCCCACATGCTTTTGGAGTGCAGTGAGGTGACCCCTACTGGGCGGGAAACCTTGGCACCCCAGGATCACTTCCCGTAGTCCTACAGGACATTAAGGGACTGCTGGACTTTCTGGCTAAGTTGGGGTGGCTCAAGTAAGTAGTAGTTTCCACCACATGCAAAATAGGCACCAAAGACGTCGAGTGCGGAAACCAGCCCTTTATTACATTACAATATAACTTTTAACAATTTTAGTGGTTTTTATGCGCTTATAAAATATGCAGCAAAACTGATATTGGTTGCTTTGCTAAATAAAATAAAAATGGATAACTACTGTTTTCAAATTAAGGCAAATCCCAGTTGCAAAAGATAAGGAACATCTTATATAAACATTTCACAGACCCCTACGAAAAATATCATATATCCTTGAAATGAATTTCCTAGACATTTGATTTATATTCCAATTTGGTACAGTTAATATGCATGAATGTGAAATTTAATTAAAACACAACCATGCAGCCTTGATTCAGGCGTATTAATAGTATCGATAGTATTAATTGTATTTCTACTAGATGCATGGCAAAAAATAAATTCAAATCGCCAGACATCACAGGTGGATAAATAAGTAGGCAAAAAAGGAACACACTGCAGAAACAGTAGTTTTAACAATAGAAGTTATACTTGCCTGCACTGTGTCTATTTTTATAATTTAACTGACCATCCATGAACTAAAGAAAAGAAAGCCATCTAATTAAGAACTTTGGACCCTTGCCAAACATTATCTTGTCTTCCTACGGGTTATAGACGGAAAGCAGCTAGTTCAATAAATACATTTACTCTTTATGGCCTAGAATCACTGCACTGTTTAGACAATTTCTATCAAGATAACGCACAGGAATTTTAGATATCCAGACACATGTTATCAGTAAAATGTATACAGGATTGTTACTAACGTAAGTTTAGGTAGGAAATTAGGCAATTAGAATGGTTTGCACTGCGGAGAGACACTGGGATCAGCTGTTCACACGCGGCTAAATTAATCGTCAGTACACAGCAAAAGTAGGCCAAACATCTAGACTACGGCACGGCCGCGCGGCGCGGCCAGCGACATGCCACTCGCGTCGTACTAAACGTATTCGCAACCAGTCCCCGACGCTTTGTTTACAGCCATTGTTCGACCGCGAGCGCGATTGTCACTCTGACAACACCATCACGCAAAATTCGCAACACGAAGAACATTGGTCCCCAATAACAAAGACATGTCACGAAAACTTGATGATGAAAAACTACCATCACTCACCTCGGCGGTTGGCGATTTTTACGTTTGTTGTTCATATCTCCTTCGCCTGACTGCCCCGGCGGGTAGGCACCTTCTCGTCTGCGCGTAGGGACCGGAATTTTGGCTAATTATTAACACTCCTTTCTTTTACAACACAGTCCTTTCAACTTTCGCGGATGCACAAAACTGCAGTTGAAATTATAAGTTAGCACTCGAAATGCGACAACTGGGATGCATCGAATTCACTAAAGTTATTTGACATTTGCCAACAAATATAAATTATAATATATTTGAGTACAAAATCGCAGTTTCGATTTTATTCTCGGGAACTAATCCCAAAAAATATACGGATTGGCAGATTTCTCGTGCCTGCAATCAGCGCAGGAATACAACATGGCGCTGTGACGTATCCATCAAACGAATTGCAAAATAGAAAATAAGCACTTGCTTACACTTGTTTCACCATTGATGAATCAATAAATATACAAGTTAAATTTTGGTTTACTTTTTGAATGAATATATCATCACTATAAAAAGAAATTCATAATAGGGTCAACGTTTGACCGACTTCCAACATTGAAAACTTTCAATATGGCGGAAGAAGTATTTGACTTTTCCAGTGTTGCCAGTAAAATTATTTTAACAATAAGACTAATGCTCCCTCGACACGAACTACACCTAAGCCAATTTACAAAAGTCTGTACTTTAGGTAGAGTAAACATAAAACCAATAAATTCTAATTTTGAGATTGATTTAGATAATTATTAAACTAGAACATGTGTTTGCTTGCACTGTTGTATTTAATTTATTATTTAATTTTTTATTATAAAAGAGAAATGAAACAAAATAATATTAGACCAAAGATGGCGCTATTCATCTCAGAGCATTATACAGAAATCTTTTCAAATGATTATTAATAGCAAAATAATAAATTCCTATATAAGTAAATCTATTTAATATTACTTTGCTTCTCCAGAATTCATTTTCATCTTTCGTCATGAAAATCGTTAAACATTTTTTGCTGTGTCATTGATTTCCCTAAACTGGCAATTAAAAAAAAAGAAACACCTTTCCTTCGCGCGCGCGCGAATTTCCATTATCGATAAACCGCCTCGTAAGTTTAGTTTATTGATCGTTGTGCGAATTTGTAGGTCAAGTCGAAAATGAACCTCAAAAACGGGGTGAAAATGTCTCAACGCGAGAAATTCGAGCTAATTAACTCGGAAGTGCGTTCCTTTTACGAATATTGTAAGGAAGCGGGCATTAGTGACGAGGAAATGGATATCATTTGCCGCCCTTTGACCAACGCGGTGAGGAAATCCTCTGTCAAGAGATGGACGAGGGTTTTTCTGTTTCTGGTGATGGTTGTGGCGATTGGGTACACTGTGAGTCAGACGGAGACCTTCCAATGGCATGCATCAGCTGTGGCGAGGATCGCGCTGATAAAATTGCTACCGATTTGGGATTGGACCCCAATGTACTACAATAAATGCCTGATTGAGAGGTCTCAGCCCCAGAACATGGATAACAATATGGTTTCAGCTACGGAATGTATTAGTTGCGAAGCTGTCAGTGAGTACTACTTTATTTTAATAGTTTTAAAATATTCTCAAGTTTTTTAATAAACGTTTATAGAATTTATCAACCTACGAATATTGAATACCAACATTGTGGGTACTGAATCCTCTCATCCTCTGTGACATCAAATGTTTACATCTTGTTTGAAATCAATCACACACAGCTCTATCTCACTTTTCAAATAAAAATTACCTAATGACGTTATCATTACTTACCATGAGCTGCAAGAAAGGTCTTTAAGGTTTCCTTTAGTCTCGTGTCATCTCTATTATAAGTACGTCGTAGAGAAGGACAACCTGTTTTTTTAATGAAGACTTAACTTTAAGGATATTTCATGGAACCGACGCGACGGTTGTCATCCATACGTGTTATTATTACAATTCTTACGTTATTCCAGAAACCATCGCCCGTGTCTCCGATACCAGCTATCACGAAGTCTTCAACCATCACCTCCTGAGAGGCGCTCCAGTCATCGTCCTCGACGCTTACCACGACTGGTCCATTTCCCGATCGGAGCTGAACCTGACCAGTCTGATAAGCGATGACGACCGCCTCCGCGACTCCGTCCCTTGCAGAATCCTCACCAACATCCGTATAGGCCGACAACCTATGGATTTGGAAGAAATCGTCTCCCGAATCACTAACAGCAACATACCGAGTTGGTTCGTCCATTTTCAGAACTGCGATATAAGAGCGGTGAAATCTTTCAGAATTCTTGCTCCCAGACCGTATTTCTTGTCTCCCCACATACCACCTTCGCATTTTAATTGGCTGCTGCTATCGAAGAATTACGATACACATAGATTTAAATATTTAGAATTGGATGTTGGCTTGGTTATAATGTCCCAGATAAAAGGGAAGACTTACGTTCAGTTGAAGCCGCGAGCGCCATGCGAAGAGGAATGTTTTACTCTGAACGTAGAGTTGAATGAAGGGGAGACCCTGGTCTTTGGGAATTCCCTTTGGGAGTTCGAGTACTTGCCCGGGAAAGGGGAGAATGTCGCAATGATTACTGAAACTGATTGGATTGAATCATAATGAACTCGTATCTAAAGTTAGCTTCTATGTAGTTATGTGTTAGTAAAAGTGTATTTAACCAAATTATTGGTAAGTCAGAAAGGCATGAACTTCATACAGATAAGATTATCTCACAGTCATCTGCTTGAGCTGAAAAAAATTCTGCTGCAAGTTTTCTAAAAAAATCCGTGATATTGGAAATGGGCTCGGGGGAAAGAAAACTGTCTGCACGATTCGATGGTCGTATATATAATGAGAAAAAATATGGAGGTAGAGGTTTGTAGAACTGGAAAAGAAACGAAGAAATGTTTTATTTTATCTACCTTCATTATAACGGACTTTGGATATTTGTAAATACCAATACGTGAAATATCGCAAACCAACGAAGTTAGCAAAAAATCCGGGCCTAATTTTGGATAACATACAAAATAATGTGGGTTAAAAACGAAAAGCAACAAATATGGCTGTATTTAGAATAATGTAATAATTAAGATACCTTATTCCAACACTTCTCTACATTAGTAAAACATGGGCAAAACATCACAGGAAATACTTACCATAAAAGAAGTAAAGCGCATATTACTTCTTGACTGAATTCAGTAGACGATTTAGTCAACTCTCTCTTCTAAGTCGTGTTCCTCATTGCCGTGATCATTCTAAGGAATTAATCACATAGAACGACTCTCGTGGCAGATTTAATGGAGTGGTTTGACATTGCCTTCCCCATTTCACACACTGGTTATCTCAGTTCCTCACGATGTTTTCCTTCACCGTCAGAGCAGTCGGTAAATGTACGTAAGTCTATCGAAAAAAACGAAAAACTCTGGTACATGGCATTGCCTAGTTTCGAACTCGGACCCCCCGCATGGGAGTCCGACGTCCTAGCCACGACGCCACCGACGCTCTTAGTCAACTAAGTAGACAAAAATAATACCTCCCTGAAATTTTAAGGTATGTAAGATACTAATATAATTATTAAAAGATAATTTTCAAAATCCCTTAAAATGAAGTTCTAATTATGTCTAACTAATTACACAGGCTTTATTTACACTTTATTGTACAACACTAGACTTAATAAAAACAATTAAAATGAGACATTGTACAAAGGGGAACTCATCTCTAAAAGAGATTTCTTCCAGCAAACCATAGGTTTCTGTTTACGGGGTGTAAATATTACATTACAATTGTGTAGGAACGCGCTATGATGAGGACATGGATGACGTAACGTCAGTTGTATGAAAGGGAAGATCTTCCACCAGGCGGGGTGTTGTGCCTGGTGACCAATGTCCTGGTCCAACTATGGATGTTTGGAACTCGTATATATACGAAGTCGCAGGAAAATTTCGATAGCGCGTTCTACGCCGATGTGAGTAGGTACTGTATCGTAGTGGCGCGCGTCGTGCTTCGCCACATTTGTCTGAATTCAGTTAAGAGTAATAAACAGTTAAGTGCATTTAAGCTCTTGTTAGTGTGATCTTCATAGTGTAAAATAATTTCTTAATACCCTCATGAAAACAGTCTGAATCAGAATTGAGACTGATACATTGTTGATACATATCGACAGCATCTCAGAAAACATACATATTCTAACTTTTCACAGTAACTTAGATAGTAAGGTTTAATTAAACTAAAGAAAAGAACTCACGGACATTTGTAACTCTGCACTTTAACATATTGGGTTAGTTAGTAAGATTTGTGAATCGTTTTATTGAAAATTGTGACAAAGTACCTCAGTATTATATTATGTGAAGCATGAACGTCTTTTATTAACTGGACCAAGAAACCTTTTTTTTATGTACTACTAAACCCGCATTTGACCTCGATCGCGCCTGATGGTAAGCAACGATGAGGTCGACGATGGAGCATGCGGGTCCAGTAAATGCCTATTCACTCTGGCCTTGAAGATCCCAAGGTTGTAGGTTTCGGTAAATACAGACGCCGGCAGGCTGTTCCATTCCTTAGCCGTTCGCATAATGAACGAAGAAGCAAATCGCTTCGTACTAGCAGATGGGATATCAACAACATAAGGATGGAACCCCTCCCCGCGCCTGGTAGTCCGAAGGCGGAATGGAGATGCTGAAATTAGGTGGTGCAATTCTCCGCCTACCTAGTTACTATCCCAACCTTTTTTTTTGTAACGGGGGGAAATTTTCGAAAGATACTCAGCCTCCTGGGGTGGAGGCTGGGTTATGTGAAATTTTTACTCACTAAAACCCCCTCGATGGCCGGCCTCGTGCTTATCGGAGGGTTTCTGGATCTCCAGAGGACTGGTGCCCTCCTAGCATTTGCCTTGGGCTCTTCCTGGGAGGTGTACATTCCACCTCCCGGTTCCTCCCGTCACAGAAGCGTGCGGCCATAGCACGTTGCTGCCTTCCCCAGGGTCGCCCGCCAATGGACGCCCGAAGCCCCTACTTTGACCGCCCGCGACTCTGATCCCTCCTTTTAGTCGCCTTTTACAAGCAGGACATACAGTGGATACTATCCTAACCTAGTTTTGTTGAGGTAAGTTGTCTATGGCCACTTGTTGTACTGACCACTTACCATCAGAGCCTCAGAGGTCAAATGCGGGTTTAGTAGTCAATAAAAAAATATATCTCACTGCTGGGCAAAGGCCTCTCCATATTCTATTTTGTGACCCCAGCCAGTCACTAAAACATGCTAATAAAACAGAAGAAGCATAGAAAAGACCTATCTATATTCACAACACAAATAACTTAAGAGCTATAATAATAAATGCATTATTCTGTCTTCTGTTTGTGAAGGGGCTTCCCTCTGAGCCAGCGCAGGAGGTTTTTCAGCGATAACACAACTGGGAACATGATCGGCAGAAATAGTGGAATGTAGATTGCGTACCTGAAAAAAAAGGTGAAAATTAAAAAACTTGGTCACTCCATACATTCACTCTTGATTTATGGCAACTACCGAATTGTGGTAATTCTGCCAGTGTTTGAAGAAGCACAGATTTTTTTTTCTCGAATTGTTGGAGTGTCTAAACCAAGGACATCACAAATTGTTAAAATAACTACACTAGAGCTTAATATTTTTAACACGAATAAAATTACATAATACAGAAATAAAAGGAGTTGAAGTCACATAGGTAAGTAGGGAATCAACGGAAGTAGGTAGAGGGATATTTGGAGAAAGAATATCTCCATACATTCAGAATTTATTGACCAGAAATATAAAAAAAAATTCCAAGAGTGCGCCATTGATAGTTTTATAATCTATGTAAAAAATAGTACCGTTTCAGGAGTTTCTCCCGCGCTTTTGTCGCGTCCACACCAGCTTTTTTTCGTTATCTTGCAAATTGTTTTACAGTAGTGCTTTTCAAGTAAGAATGGTGTTTCTTGCTCGAAGAACGTATACAAAATGTGATTAATGTGTGGGACAATGAAGTAAAGTCAAATAAGACGCTGCACCCCGATCCGTACTTGGCTGGTTTTTGAAGAGCCATACTGCGTCCGGGACCCCTTCTTCTTTAGTTCGGATGATGCAGAAGCGTGGAAGATTCTCCTAGATAGCATTGAAATGTGTCACACCAGCATTTTAATGAAGAATTTTAAAGAGAAGTTGTTTTTTTTTATTTTTTTATTTGGGTAGCTTACAGCCTTATTTACAAATTACATATACATATGTAAAAACAATAGCCATTTATAAGCTTCCACAGTTATTAAAAAGATAATAATAAAACTCTTAATCTAGCAACCATGTACATTTACAGATATGCAGAGGAAAATTTCTTAATGAGAAATGATGGCTGTAAGTGCTCAGTTCCCTTTGCCTTAAAAAAACAACAATAGTACCATTTGATTCCGCAATATGACGAGGAATTTTATCCCAAAAATTGGACTAGTAGCGCCCTCTTCTCTAGAATGATTATGTGAACACTGTCAGCGAGCCAAAGGATTTATTACATTTGATATTTTAATGCCCTAATATGATTTGATAAAGAGAAACATCTTAAAGGCTATTGAAAATAGAAGGGGAAATATGGTGGGCCACCTTATACGACACGACGAATACATAAGAAACCTTATAGAAGGAAAAGTTGAAGACAAGCGGGGAAGAGGAAGACCGAGGATAAGCTACTTCGATCAAATCAAAGAGAAGGCTGGCGTTGCGTCGTATAAGGAGGTCAAGGAAAGGGCCCTAGACAGGACACAGTGGCGTTTACTACACCGACAAGAGCATAGCTCTTAAATTGAAGAAGAGATAATATGATTTTAGTCGTTGTATAGAAAGATGCTAACATCGCATGCGCGAAATGGTAGACGTAGTTTCTATAGAAAACTTCTAGCAAGCAATCTACATACCTAGGGTGAATTTTAAAATCCTTGGTTTTTATATTTCTGGTCAGGGTAAAATAAAGTAAAGTAAAATACACATTATTGCACAAATATAAAACAACAAACATGAGATAGAAAAGGAGATAGTGAAGTACAATTTAGGCGGCCTTATCACTAAGTACGTTTTCTTCCAGGCAACCTTCGGACAGAGGAAGTAGGTGTGCAAGGTTTATGGAAAACGTTATATAAGACACTTTTATAAAGTTATTTTGTGCTAATAAATACTGTATCCACTTACTTTTGATCATCAGGGAAGTACAGCAGCGCCAACAAACTGGGCTCCATGAAAGCTGTCTCGGCAGCTTGGAAAGCTCTCTGCGACATGTTGTAAGCTTCCACCAGCTCACCCTTAGCCATAAGCCGTGTGGCCTCGTGAATGCTGTCCACGGCAAGGTTGATAGATGCGCCCACGTCGTCATTAATTACTATGTTGGATATTTCACCTGGGAAGCGAAGGAAAATTCATTGAAAAGTAATTAGATAGATTTGGTATTGTGTTTTAAGGCACAATAATTCCGCCAATTCACGTTGTAAGGGAGACACATCGTGAAAGTGACCGGTTATGACTTGGTTTATCGTAATTTAGAATTTTGCACATTTTGTCAAGATTGTCCGGAAACTCCACCTACAACAAACAACACGGCACATAGGTACATATGGACGGACGAAACAATATTGAACAGGGGAACATTTGGGGAACTTATACATATAGATGATGATATGATGTAGATTAGATATTATTATTATTATTAGATATGTGTAGATTGTTTAACGAAATCTCTTCGAACAGCAACAATAAGCCATCGTTAGACTTATTCGATCCTAGGCCATTAGTTTTTAAAAGACGGGTTGAGGATGTCCTCAAGTGAGCTATCCACGCACCTACTTTATAGTCTTTACTTTATTATTTTTATTTTTCAAATAGGTATAGGTTCTTTAGTCATTACATTCAATAGTATTTCTTCCCAACTCAATTTTGTACAACAACCAATTTCCCACTTCCTAACCATGCTGTGTTTACACGTTAAGGGTTACGACCTAGCTCGTAACTTTATATTGATTTTTCTGTACTTTCTCTGGTTGTAATCTGTTGTGTTTACCTAATAAATAAATAAAATTAAATATAATAAATATTTATGTATAAACTATACAGAAACCCACATACAAACAACCACAGTTTAATATTATAAATATTAATATATTTGCATAAGTATTTGATAAAAGGAGAATCTACTAAGGTTAACAAAGACTAAAAAAAATATAGGTCGAGGGATCTCTCGTTAGATTTTTTTATTAGACGGACTAAACTGTCAGGTGCTAATGTCACTGTAAAATAATGTTGCCATGTTTAATGTAATAGTGATGCGTTTAGTTCCCTTAGTTCACCCAAACAGTGAGCTAAAACGATAACGTTAAATTAAACATTGAAAGATAATGGATTTCGCTCCCATACAAAGTGAGCCACAGCAATAAAAAAATTAAATTTACAAAAAAAAATCACAGCATTACAGAAGAAAATAAAATATACTTTGATTGAACTATTGGTCAGTGATTGAACTCGATCTTTGGTCAGAACTCTATTTTTATTTCATCAAAAAACTGGTAACACAGGAAACGTCAGTTTAGTCCGTCTAATAAAAAATACTACTTTACAGTCTAGATTAGGAATGTTACGGAGGTGGTTTTACCGGAACCGGAGTCGAAACCGAAGGTTTTAAATTTGATTTATCGAAGTCGGAATCGGATGTAGACGAGAGATGTTCAGAAGAAGTTCAAATTTTAAAACGTTTTATAATTTTTATAGCTGAACTGGTCAAATATTTTTTATGATGACGTTTGCGGCAATAAAACATATTCCTTTATGTAGTCCTACACTATTTAATAAAATATTGATATTTGAATATGTTTGCTCACAAATCTTCGGTATAACCTCCGATTCAAAATTATCGGAGCCGAAGTCGGAGCGGATGTGTAAAATCAATCGGAAGTTCCGACCTTTCGGAGTCGGAGTCGAAACTCCATAATATCCCTAGTCTAGATTACCAAAATAAAAACCACTGAAATAACCAACCTAATAATAACCTCCGGACCTCCCGCATGGAGTTCCGGGTTTGACATCTGTATGTAATTCATGATTATACATGAATAAATGAATTATGAACACAACACACCCTCAAACCCTCACGCCACCACATATTAATCTTAGTCACTTAGCCAGCACTTGATTAACAAGTACTTACAAATAACATTTCATAGTCGTGGTAAATATGTACAGGGTGGACCAAAAGTCCGTTAACATTTAAAATGGTTATAAAAAATACAAATGCTACTTTAGTGAAAAACTGTTTATTTAATAATAAAGTAGACAAATTAGGATTTCACTTTTTAAAAATAACATCATTCAAATGTGACCCTTGTTCATCCTGGCACACCTGTAACCGGGAACGGAAATTTTGCATGACCGCCCGACAAGTGGTTGGTGAAATGTTCTGCATTTCCTCGCGTATATTTTCTTTTAATTCCTCAATATACACTGGGTTGCTGATGTAAACTTTACTTTTGAGATATCCCCAAAGGTAAAAGTCCATTGGAGTTAAATCCGGGCTGCGGGGTGGCCAGTGAATGTCACCTCTTTTGGATATGACTTTTTGGCCAAAAATTTCACGAAGTGCTGCTATAGAGTCATTGGAGGTGTGACATGTTGCCCCATCTTGTTGGAACCAAGAGCTTCGATTAAAGCCTGAGAAGTCCTGTAATGCTGGAGCAAAACAATTCTGTAGCATCACAATGTATCGCTCTGTATTAACGGTGACGGCGCGGTTTCTCTGATCTTCATAAAAATATGGACCAATGATTCCGCTGGCTGACAATGCGGCCCATACAGTAACCTTGGGCGAGTGTAAAGGTTTTTGGTGCTTCAAGTCCGGGTTAGTGTCACTCCAGTATCTGCAATTTTGTCGATTGACATGTCCATTTAGGTGGAAGTGTGCCTCGTCTGAGAAAAAGATGTTATTGAAGCTCGTAAACCTCTCAAGCACTTCGTTAGCAAACTGCAGTCTCTGAGCAGGGTCATTTGGCTTTAAAGCCTGTACAATTTGAATTTTGTAAGGATGTAAATGTAAATCTTTGTGTAGAATGCGATTTAGAGATGTTCTGGGCACATCTAAAGCACTAGACCGCTTTCGAGTAGAGAGACCAGGTTGTTCTCGAACAGACGCTCGTACACGCTCTATGTTTACTGGATCGCGCGATGTCCTAGGTCGGCCGGATCGTGGTTGACTTAAAGTTGAACCTGTTGTTTCGAACTTCTGTACCCATTTTTTAATCGTTTGAATTGTTGGTGCTTGATTTCTGTTCCGTATATAGTAATGATTACAAAATTTCCGTTTAGCTTCGGTCGTAGAATCGTTGTTTCGATAGTACTCGCGTACGCAAAATGCGCGTTGCGCTCCGCTGAATGACGCCATGGTACTAAATCCCTATTAGTAGCTCTCGCTTGTAGTAACACCCCCCGCGCCAATACCCCGCCCGCGCCGACGCAGCGACCTATTCAAATGTTAACGGACTTTTGGTCCACCCTGTATCACATATTCATGTTAATTCTACATTATTAGTCTTAAAGTTAACCGCGTTCTGTAGGTATACAAGTCATATATAAACGAGGAAATCTGTAATTGGCCTTCTTTAAGCTTAATACATATGTAATTATATAATTGTTAATGCTGTAGATTTCCCTTATAAATAAAATAAATAAAAATAAATAAAATGAATTAATTTCATTGTTAATATTCATAATTCATAATTCTATTTCAATAAACCTTCACCTGAAATGTGACGTTTCTTCTTTCTACCGCATCACATCCATTCGTCCTGTATTTTATTGAAATAATTGAAATTGAAAACGTTTATTTAGCGCTGTAAACACCAGAATACAGAAGTATACAAAGTGTAATACAGTAATAATTTAGTTTTATTGACTTTAAAATTATGGAAAAAAGTCGCTGCATCTCCAATAAATTTTTTTTTTTTATAAATGTTGGGCATTCACCTAGTAGCTGCGCTAGAGACTGCAGCGTGCGCTCGGCCGACGTTATCTGCTCCACGGTCCTCATGCGGAGCAGGTTGTCGATCTCCCAGCGCCGGGGCGACACGGAGCGCAGCGGCTCTAGGTGCGCACCCTGGATGTGCTCCTGGAAAGACGACGAATGATAAGGAGAATTTGAGCATTTTTTTTTGTATAAGTAGACCAGGGTATTTTGATGGTAAGTGGTTTCTGTGTCGAATTTATGACTGAACGGAGCTCGGCTTTTGAATTGTCACGAGAGCAGACGGCGTCAAAATCAAATTACCCTAGGGCGCTTGGCGTCCTAAATCAGGCCTTATTCTTACCCTTCAAACTGGAACCAGCCTGCAAGAACAGCTGCTTACCGATAGAAATAGGTAAAAGGGGGGATACTAAGTACCTTCAACTTGGATCCACAAAGGTTGGCGAGGAGACAAGGCTCGATTTTTATACGAACTTTTGACAAGACCAGAGTCGTACAACCAGTATTATAAATCCCCGGCCGATCGGGGAAGGGCGTAAGTTTAACGCGTTTGTCTGTCTGTTACTCTACTACTTACCTATATTAGTGAAAGAATTTTTATAATCGAACGAGAATTTTTGAGTAAACAAAGGTCAAAGAAAAGAGGTCATCTTTTCTTTGACCTTTGTTTACTCAAAAATTCTCGTTCGATTATAAAAATTCTTTCACTGGTTTTTAAAATCAAACTAGTAATTTTTGAGTAAACATGTCTAATAAAAATTGGACCAGTGGTTTCCAAGATCTTCGAGTATCTTTGATATCAGATGGGATCTCTGAAACCGTAATAGCTAGATGGGTCGAGTTGGACCTCAAAAACTTCAGGACGGACTACGGGTAGTTCGAAACCGTACAGTGCCATGTACCAATGAGTTTTTTGTATTTTTCGAAGACTTACTAACGGCTCTAACGGTGAAGGAAAACATCGTGAGGAAACCTACACACTGAGATGACCAGTGTGTAAAATGGGGTAGGCACAAAAGATCCTCAAGAGTCGTAGCGCCGCTGGGGTAATTCCCGGCCCCCTATCATAAGATAAGATACGGGTATCTCCACAATGGTAAGTCGGAGGTCTATTAATTTGTAATTTAGAGAGTTTCAAATTCAATTTTAATTATTTTTTCGTTTCAATTTTCAAAAATCTCTTACCGTGTCAGTAATTCCCAGCAGCTTCCTCAACTGCGCCACGAAGGTCCCCATGACGACCCTCACGATCGGCCGGTAGACCGGCGTGTCGTCGCGACACTCGCCCACTGTCGGGCTCCCGACCACCACGCCCCCCCATTTGGGGGACATGAACGCTTGCACCGGTGATGATATCATTTCATCTGGGAAATTATTTATAAAAATAAAATAAATAAAATAAAAACGTATTAATGCAGACAGTATCTTTTACATTTTCTCAGATTTCCCTGGCTCTCACACTAGGATACCCCGTGTTGTGGGGGCCAGTCTCTTCCGATAAATATAAATTTTGATATTTGATATTACGATAAGTCTTTACCTATGAAGCTGGCGTTTTCTTGGAAGAATTGAAAGCAATTTTTGGTCTTTTTGTTTGTCAGAAGGAATCTAAAATAATAAGAATAAGAATAGTTTATTTGTGCGGTAAGATTACAATGGAGTAGGAACTTAAGCATGTGTTACATTAAACTAAATAAAATTAGTGAGCAACCAGTTGTCCTACTATAGGCGCTGACCTCCGAACTAGGAAGTTCCTGTATCTCGGAGGACAGATCTCTTCTGTGACCAGTGCAAATGAACATAACAGAACATGCGATAATACAAAAGTGCAAAATTTGGAAGAAAGAAAAATAAGAACAGTAATAATGGTTAATATAAGGTGTGGTGTGTGTTTGCGTGTGTGTGTGTGTGTGTGTTCGTGTATAACCTTGGCACTTTGTCGTTTTAACTGATTTGACACATACGAATTTCACGAAGTCGTAACAAAACCTTTTTGCGACAGTGTTAGGTGCCTATAGCTTGACGTGTCGCCCCTGTAGTCGGGAAGGTGTTTGTACCCTGGTACAGACACTTTTTTCGTGTCCTTCCAATATACAAGGAATTCCTAGTATCGGAACACTCTATTACCTATTTCAGCCGCAAAGCAGCAATGTTAGCGCTAGCCTCCGAACTAGGAAGTTCCTGTATCTCGGATAAAATATTTCATTATCTATTTTGTTTAAATCATCATCATCATTATTATTTCAGCCGAAACACGTCCACAACTGGAGCTCCATTTTCCTTCATTATTTCAATTTGTTATTGTTTTTTACTTGAATAACAAATTGCTATGGTCATATCCATATAAATCCAATACTAATAATCAGCCTATTAATGTCTCCACTGTTGGGGCAAAGGCCTCCCCTTGCACAAGGGGGTACGGGCCATGATCCACCGAGCGGGCCTAGTGCTGATTGGTGGATTTCACACGCCTTCGGATTTTTTTAAATTCACTTGCTTGCTTATCGTATGGTTAGTGGCCAACCTATTTGTCAGAGTTGTTCAGGCCGCCCGTAGGCATCTGACATAGCTTAACGACTGCTGTCGAACGACAACAACCGGGACCGACTGCTTAACGTGCTCCCCGAGGCACGGAGGAGCTCAGATGAAATATGCCCCTAGCGGTCACCCATCCAGGTACCGACCGCGCCAACGTCGCTTAACCTGCACGATCACTTTCGGACCGTGCTCGCAACTAGGCTACGAGCTCCTCAAATTTAATTCACTACTTCACCGTTAGAACAGTCGGTAAATGTACATGAGACTTTGAAAAAATCCGAACAACTCATTGGTACATGGCATGGTTTCGAACCCTGTCTTGATATGAATCAAATTGTCATTTTATGGGGTTTGCTGGAAGAGATCTTAGATATAAGTCACGCCCTTTGTGTTTCACATATTTTTTGTATAAGTTTGTGTACAATATAGAGTTAATAAAATGGTTTCGATCCCGGACGTCTCGCATGGGAGTCCCGGCGTCCTAGTCACTAGACCACCGACGCTTTTAAATCCAATACTAGTTACTTCAAATTCGCTCTTTGAGTGTTGGCACATCGGCTTTATCTAGACTCAGTAAAGTAACTCCAGCCCAAGTCTTATATTAAGTGTTGTATAATAAAGTATATTCTATTCTGTTCTCACCGTTGTTATCGTATATGACCAGTGGCGCCCTCTCGCACGGCGCGGCGTACAGCGCCAAGTTGATGGTGGGTAGTTCGGACACTTGGGTCGCGGCGCGCTCTTCCAGGCTGGTGAGCAGTAGGTGGAGTCTGTCCTCGCGGACGGCGAAGTGGCGGCCCCATTCGCTGCTGTCTTTCACCTAGGATGACACGAGCATAAGGATAATATCATAGTATTACATAAAATAAACGAGGCATTTCTTTGCTTTTCGTATTATTTACAAGTTTTTTTTGTATTTTTTTTGTATAAGGAGAGTAGATGAGCAATGGACCTCACTGTAAAATTATTGAGGATATAGGCGTAATGGCCTAATGTGCTGGTAATTACGCTGGCTCTCTTACCTTTCAAACCGGCCTGCCGGCGTCTGTATTTCCCGAAACCTACAACCTTGGGATCTTCAAGGCCAGAGTGAATAGTCATTTACTGGACCCGCATGCTCCATCGTCGACCTCATCGTCACCATCAGGCGAGATCGAGGTCAAATGCGGGTTTAGAAGTAAATAAAAAAAAACGAATTGCAAGCGTTGCTGCTTTGCGGCAGAAATAGGTACCACCCTAGGTTGACTCTGAACATGGCCAACATCAGGATGTACCTTAACGATCTATTGTTTGACAATCACGATTCCCAAAAGATATAAAGCTCTTTTTTTTTTATTGGCAACTGTAATTCCTCTTGTGGGTCGTGAGGAACAATACTGCCAGCGTCAAGTGATTGATTCATATATAAAGCTCTATTTACTACCGATTTGATTTTTTTTCCTTCCATCGACTGGCAACTTATTATTGATTAATGAGCTGGCAACAAAAAACTGATGCGTCAATCTTTGCAATGAACTCAGGTTTTACAAAACTGTGTTTCGCAAGGCGTGACGTCATTCGAGACGCCATGACAGTTTGGAGCGTTTTGATAGGATAATTTAAAATTCCCTTCCCTCTCAGGATCTCTGGATAATATTAGAGGAATGTAACACGAAAATATCTTATGGAAGCTTACCTCTCTAGCTTGGAAGTCAAAGTCGAGTAGGTATAGCCACTGGGACTTCAGAGTAAAGTTGTGTAACAGGCTCAATTCGTCAACAAAGGAGCCGATGTAATCTGGAAACGAACAGTCAATTTTACACCACGATTAGACTTAAATAATATACGGTTTCACGGGTTTTTATTGTATTTTATATTATATTGTAAACAAATACCTGAAGTAGTGTAAACGAAACCGGTCGTAATTAATAAAATACAATAAACACCCGGGAAACAGTATATTATTTAAGTCTAATCATGTACTACAAGTTTCACCAAGTACCAACAACAGCAAGTATTAACCATTTACACCATGACTTCTAAGTCGCATTCCTCATTAATGAGGGTCACCACATGAAGATAACCACATAAGACTGACTGAGGAAACAAGAGTGGCGTGTCAAGACAGAGATTCGTGGCGCTCCGTTCTCTCTGCCTACCCCGCAAGGGATATTTCGTGAATCAAATCAAATCAAAATGTTTTTTATTGTAATGAAGTACCTTATAGTACATTTTTAAAACGTCATTTTTTTTACTCTACCACCGCTTCGTAAGGTGCTATAGCTGAAAGGAAAGAAGCGGCGCAAGAAACTTTCAGCAGCACATCTTTTGAAATAAATATATCTTACAATAATTATGAATACAATCATATACACAATGTGCAGAGCTGGAGCGACCAAGCCTCTTTATAATAATAACCCTTTTTACATAAGGTCCGTCTTATATGGGTCTTAAATGTTTTCTCTGTCATATTTATTACAGTATCAGGTATCTTATTATAAAATCGTACACAGTGACCCATAATGAGAAATACCTGTGGTTGTTATCGATGGTTTTAGAAACTACCAACCTTCGACAGCATCACCCGCTTCAAACTGCACAGTCATAGCGTCAGGCCGCGGATGTACCACGGACAATACGATGTGATACCTGCAGACAGGTAAATATAATATACCAGAAGATGTAGAAACACACTATATTTCCACAAAAAAAAACCTGGCTCAGCGAATGCTTGAGTGAATACACTTGCGTGTAAACACACAGCGCTGATACACAGTCAGTCCTTATACAAAGTTAACCAACTAACAACCGCGACAATCCAAGTACTGCCCCGTGGTATGTGCTCATTTAATAAATTAATGAACTACAGGTAGGTGTTGCTACAGGTAGGTGTTGCTACAGGGAGGGGAAAACTGTATATAATTCTAATATACGTAGGTTTGTGGGTAACAATGCTTTTACACGCATATTAAAAAATTTAAAATGTAATTTATCTGTGGACTTGCTAAATAAATATAATATAAATAAACTAGGTAACGTTAGAAGAAATATTTATTTTATTTTATTTTTTAGAAGAATCGAACGATATTTAGTTTTAAAAGTTTATCTAGTGGCACATTTTAAACTGTCAGTCGTTGGGTCATGTCCGAAGTGTATGGGTGGCCTGAATAGTTCTGGCAAAAGGTTGAGGAATACACAAACAAATATGGTAGGCTTTGGAAGGTGGCAATAGCCTATTGATTGAAATTATTTATTTGGCGCTGTAAACACCAGAATACAGTACACAATACAGAAGTATACAAAGTTTAATACATGCAGCACAGAACATCTGGTGTGGTACAGTGCCAAAAAGGGTACACCAGCTCAGCGTAATGCTGAGGCAAGCCACAGCGCTGATTGTCAGCTGGCCCCTCAGTGACTGCACGGACGAAGAAAGCAACAGTGTGTGCGTGTTGTGATGTATGAATGTGTTTGTTTTTATGAATGAGGATATTAGTGTGTATATAACTTGACCTAAAATGGCAGCCGTTCCCGCAGGTACAGTCGACCACAAGCTATATTTAATTTAAATTTTATTTACTTATTAGCCAAAAATGCAACATAACAGAAAATATTTCAATGCGTTACATTTGTCAGATGGAAATACACAATAGAATTAAGAAACATGTCAACTTAAACTACAAACATTAAATATATTACAAAATCGAAATACAAGATTACTAAATAACCGGTCAATTCTCCTTCCCATGCGGCAGGTCCGGGTTCGAAACCGTACAGTGCCCTGTACCAATGAGTTTTTTGTATTCTTCGAAGACTTACGTACATTTACCGACTGCTCTAACGGTGAAGGAAAACATCGCGAGGAAACCTACACACTGAGATGACCAGTGTGTAAAATGGGGTAGGCACAAAAGATCCTCAAGGGTCGAAGAGCCGTTGGGTTAATCCCGGCCCCTATCATAAGATAAGATCAGATACTATACGATACTTTATGTACTGTATTGCGTCAAGCACATGAATTCACAGTGGCTTAGTTTTAACTGTATTGCTGTGAAAATAATGTAAAAAATAAAGAAAAAGTTTATTTACTTATACAGGGCACAAAAAAAGGAGCTCCGACTTACAAACTAGGTCGAAAACCTGTATCTTGGAAGTCGGGATTCCGTCGCACTTTCTGTGCAAGCAAATTACAAATTATATTCTTAACCTAAAAGGAATTTGGAAAGATAATGGTAAGAGTGAGTATGGGTGGGGTGTGCTAGGTTGTGTGGGAGTGTGTAATGATGTAAGTGTGCATATGTAGTGTAGGGTGAGTGGGTGTGTGAGTGTGGGAAGTTGTGTTAATAATCTAAAGAACGTAATGAGTTTAGTGTGTAAAATTTTATGTTATATGATTAGAGCCTCAGTTTTGTCGTAATCAAAAGAGAGTAGCCATCTATTAAGTTTTACTTTATAATTATTTTTATTGTAATATAATAAATAATAGAAAACTGGATTGGTAAAGCTCAAGACCATAGAAAATGGCGTGCATTGGAGGAGACTTACATCCAGCAGGGGGTGGTCACCGGGTGAAGAGAGAAGAGAGAAATAAATAATGGTAAAACAAACACTGTGGTTTAATTACCCATCTCCCGGTGGGAAGCGCGTTTGCCGCGCGGAATCAGCCACGTTGGATCTGGCGCCTTGCAGTACTGACGTCTGGTACACCCACTGCTTTAATGCCTCCACTATGGTGGTGGCCGCTGGGAATAATGTAGTAGACTTTTTAATAGTAACGTTCATTTACCGATTGCTCTAACGGTGAAGGAAAACATCGTGAGTAAACTTGTGTGTCTGCGGAAAAATAAAATCCACCAATGAGCACTGCGCCCGCTCGGTGGATTATGTACCGCCTTGTGTAAGGGGAGGCCTATGCCTTAATAGGGTGGACTGCGCGTGAAAAATCGTGGTTTTTCGACACACTGCTACTGCACACTTTTTTGTGTCAGTGACGATGAGGTCGAAGATGGAGCACACGGGCTTAGTACTGCACACTGAGATGACCAGTGTGTAAAATGGGGTAGGCACAAAAGATCCCCAAGGGTCTAAGTGCCGCTGGGTTATTCCCGGCCCCCGGTCATAAGATAAGATAATGAACAAATTACTAAATGGGAGAAGAAAAAATTACATACCGTTAGCATCTCTGAAGAAAACTACTCTCTCAGTTCCAACCCAGACATCCTGGAACAGCGGTTTCCTCTGCACCACGAATACCCTGTTATGTTTAGTCATGTCGAAGCTGGCTGCCACTTCCTCCAGGGCCTCCAGCTCATCAGCTACGGAATTCAGGGTGTGGTGGAGCTCGTCTGAGAGGACCGACTTGGTCACTTTGAGTGTCAGCACGTCTGGAAGGTTTGGCAGGTTATGGGAGAGTGTTGGATGAATGGTGCGAGGCTGGTAAGGTGAGAAAGTAGGATATTTACTTACTATAGAAAGTAGAAGTAATCCTTAGGGCCTTATTACACTAGCTAGCGAATTGCGAGCGTATTTCCAGTGGAGCGATCTGTCAACGTATTCGCCGCGTGTGCGCAGCGAGCTCGACACATGTGCGCAACGAATTCGCCGCGATAACGCGACGCGGACGCAGCGGTTTTTCAATATTTATACAGTACAATATTGAGCTATGCTGATCACAACCCGCGATCTCGTCCCGCACACGCGGCGAATTCGTTGCGTTACGTTACGTACGCAATTCGCTAGTTTAATAAGGCTAGGTTATCGCACACATATCACCCTACACCTGATCAGCGTACAGCATGCGACACACTAGAAACTAAAAAAAAACCTCTCCGTATTGCGGAATTAAATGGTACAATGTTTTTCATAGCCAACTTCGTAACACAAGATTATAAAGCTACCAGTGGCGCACTCTTGGCAGGGTTTTTCAGTATCATACCTAATATTACAGTTTGGACCTACTGCTGTGAAACGTATTAAGTATCTAGTGTATGCTATTTTATTGCCTTGTGTTGTTACAGCAAATAAATGTCTAAAATCTATCTATCACACCGGACTCCCATGCGGGAGGTCCGGGTTCGAAACCGTGCAGTGCCATGTACCATTGAGTTTTTAGTATTTTTCCAAGACTTACGTACATTTACCGACTGCTCTAATGGTGAAGGAAAACATTGTGAGGAAACCGGCACACTGAGATGACCAGTGTAAAAAGGGTAGGCACAAAAGATCCTCAAGGGTCGAAGTGCCGCTGGGGTTATTCCCGGCCCCTATCATAAGATAAGATCTATCACCAACCAGAATCCTCAAAAGCCTTCTCAATGAGGCCAGCGATCTCAGCGGCCGTGGCCTCGTCATTAGCCAGGACGTTCAGTTCCGTGGTGATAGCATGAGGAAGAGCGTCGAACGAGCTGATCTTGTCATACGGGAGCGCTACCCTGGAAATGAGAAGTGGGTGAGTAGTTAGAAGCTTGTAGCATAGTTGCGAGCACGGTCAGAAAGTGATCGTGCAGAGTAAGCTACGTTGGGGCGCGGTCGGTACCAGGATGGGTGATCGCTAGTGGCATTATTTCATCTGAGCTCCTCCGTGCCTCGGAGAGCAGGTTAAGCAGTCAGTCCCGGTTGTTGTCGTTCGACAGCAGTCGTTGAGCCATGTCAGAGGCCTACGGGCGGCCTGAACAACTCTGACAATAAGTTGACCACTAAGCATACGATAAGCAAGCAAGCTTTTTAACTCCCGACCGATCGAGGGAGGGCGTGTTATAAGTTTGACACGTTAGTCTGTGGCATCATAACTTGAAAAGGGATGGTCCGATTTGAACCCGATTTTTTAAAATTTGTCGAGTGTTCTTAGCTAAGTCTGATAAAAATTGGACCAGGGGTTTCCAAGATCTTGGAATATCTTTGATGACAAATGGGATTTCGAATTTCTCTACCGCCATTGGGCAAGCGTGTCGTAACTACCCGAGTAACTTTCTGGTAGTAGGACCCCTTCATTCTGCCTGGTTAGCGGGATAGCACCCTTCTATGTTAAGTTTGTCGTCAAGTAACTTCGCTTCGGTGTCGATGCTTCAAGAGCCAGTATTTACTAAGCCCTTGTGCTCCATCTCCGACCTCATCGTCACTTACCACCAGGTGAGATTGAGGTCAAACGCGGGTTTAGTTGTAAAAAAAATTGTAAATTGGACCATTATTTCTGAAAGGACACTGATTACGAAGGCCAGAACGCCCGCCCCTACTTTCATCCAAGACATTGATATATTTCTATAAGTCCTTAAATTACAGATTGCATCTTTGTATGCATCTGCATATTCCACGCCTGTTCCACGACTCGGTGGCGCGCACTAACTGCGCTCGGAACTCGATCGTGTCCCGGTGCACTCACACATACAACACATCGTTTAAAGGTCTCGATATCTTCCAATTGAAACCACGTGCGTACAAGAAGCAGTTAATGGCTGAGATTGGGTCGAGAAGAGCAGGCTCGATTACATGATTAACGTGCAGTTTACACACACAGAACATAACAGAAATATCCCTTTCTCTCTCTCTGTCACACACACACACCCTTTCAACACACACAATTACACACTCTTACAACTTACATACTTACACACATACCCTTTTCTTTGTTCTCCCCACTCCCTATTCCATTTTCCCACCTCCATATTTTATTAGCTATTACTAATTATTTTTACTATTATTTTGTATAAATTAAGGGACCTATTTTTTGGCTTGCACGCATGTAAAAAAAAAGAACAATTCAGGCATTAGGGGGCGTCCATTAATTACGTGAGGTGTTCAAGGGGGGGAGGGGGTCAAGCTAAATTTTACTCAATCTCACCTGGGGGAGGGGGGGGGGGGATGTTTCGAAAATATCACGTAATTTTTCCATGGACTGAATTAGAATAAATCTTTTATTCATTTTTGTTAAAGTATTTATTATTTAATTTCATCACAGTGAATGTAAGTAACGGTAATAATCTCAACTACTAGTCTTTGCTAGTCTTAAATAAAGATAATAGAATAAATTGTGTTCTTGTTTTTTTATTTTTTTTATAATCCAACGCGTTCATAATCAAAACACAAATTTAAAAAAATCTCACGTGATATTAGGAGAGGGGTGGAGGAAGTTGAGGAAAATCTCACAAAATCTCACCAGGGGGGGAGGGGGGGTTACAAAATCCTAAAAAATGCCTCACGTAATTAATGGACGCCCCCTTATATAGCTGTAAGGTTTCTCAGAAAATTAAATAAATAAATAAATATTAAATCTGGTAGGTAATAAAAAGTTAACGACAGGCCCAGGGATCAATTTCGTGGACTTTTCCTCTCTTTTATCAGCCACTGAAGATATAAACTGCAGAGGTGACAATTCAGCAGTGTTTATAAACAAAAAGATATGTTGTCAGGACAAAGTTTAATTGCCGGTAACACAATAAAACTTGGAATCATCGCATGATTCTGATAAATGATACACTTTTGAACTGTTTTTTATGTGTTTCTAATGAAACTAAATAAAAACCGATTATGTAAGAGTAAATATTTAGTTTTTCACTCGATTCCTTGAATAGGTTATCAATATATTATTATGTACATATAATTAGATTTAATTTTTCTGCAGGTAACGTAATGTAATGTAATGTAATAACGGGCTGATTTCCGCAACTTGACGTCTTAAGCGCCTATTTTGTCGGTGGCACAGTGGCTAGAGCACCGGACTCCCATGCGGGAGGGTGCACAGCCTGGGATAGGCCGCGATTGGGGGGTGGGTTCGAGCAAACCCTGCGAATTTTGGTTCTTCCCTTTTTGATGTTGTTAGGCGACAGTTTTCCCTTCGATTTGCAGGGGGTTGTAATAACTTAGGGGTATGCTAGGTACTCACCTGACGAGGAGCAGGCTGGAACCACTGACACATAAAAATACAACTTTTCGTGGAATTTGGGAGGGAAACGAATCGATTCAGGGGTAGGACCGATTAGGGGTGAAAATAGAGATCAAGGGGTGTGGATTTTTGGGTTAAGTCAATAGAAAAACGAAAATTATAATTCGAGCTCGTGCTGTGTCGCTGAGACGAGAGGGAGGCGAAAAGTGAAAGTGTCAGTTGTATTTTTTTTAAACCTAAGTTAAGTAGCGGGGTTGCCACAAACATAAAATTTAACGGAAAGTAGATACCAAACACCATCTTTAATTCAATACCACCGTTGTGCAGCGCTTTTTTTTTCAATTCCACCATCTGCAATCGGCGCTCGCCTATCTCTTCAAATCCCTTGACCATTTATAGTACTATTTTCCGATTAAAGAAAAATCCAGTAGAAAAATGGGGAGCAAAAGGGACACCCTTTGACCCCAATTTTTCTGCTGGATCAGCCCCTGAATGCTACCTGTAGACTTCCGTGGTCTTCCACCACAACGGGAGCCCGATCACGATGAGAACCCCGACGAACGAGGCGCTCGCCCATATCCGGTTGGACTCTGGAATTAAAAGAATGAGTTTAGTTAATGTTATTGAGCACCCCAATATGGTTTTAAACTAGTCCAATACCGGTTTTAACACACAAATGGTGATGAAAAGCTTTGTGAGGAAATCTCCACCATGTCTGAAGAAATAAAAAAAGCCTTCCATGGCCGTAGACAGACTTAGGGACTTATGGTTCCAACAACCCAACTTTCGTAATGAAATCATCATCTCAAAAGAAAATAAACGCTTTTTGGACGTGTATCTTCATCATTGAGAGTTTTCGATACAAGGTCCAAAGATTTGGAAGAATTCCAAGGTCTAAAAGACATGTGGGTACAATAATAATGTCTTTATTTTCAGGCAATAAATTATATAGGTAACTATACAAAAGGCCCATAGATATATACCTTACAGATTAACATCTTCTTCTAAGTCGTATACCTCATTGCTGAGGGTCGTGATCATTCTAAGGAATTAAACACATAGAACGAGTCTCTTGGCAGATTTAATGGCGTGGTTTGCCATTGCCTTCCCCATTTCATACACTAGTTGTGTCAGTTTGCAGGTTTCTGATGCTTTCCTTCACCGTTAGAGCAGTCAGTAAAGGTACGTTAATCTTTCGAAAAAACCGAAAAACTCATTCGTACATGGCACTGCACGGTTTCGAACCCGGACCTCGCGCATGGCAGTCCGGTGTGATATATAGATGCAACACCAGACAATACAATAGCATACACTAGATACTTAATACGTTTCGAAAAAACAAAAAACTCATTGGCACAAGACGTTGCATGGTTTTGAACCTGGACCCTCCCGCATGGGAGTCCGACGTCCTAACCACGACGCTACCGACGCTCTAATAGACATAACATTATATTGTAACGATGTCGACTTCATCGTCCATATCAACCTCCTTGCCATCAACTTCAACCTCATCGTTAGCGTTTATCTCATCTCATTTCGTATTGGCATCTTCATTTCTTCATTTAAATTCAAAATCATGTTCCCATTCCATTTCTAAATTTCATTATTCCATTAATTTCATTGTTTTATTTGTATTTTCACTTTTTCTCTGTATTTTGTCTCGAACGGACGTCTCCCCGTTCACTTTTATTTCCTACTACTACCTATTTTCTACGTTTACTATTTTCTGTGTTCTGTTCCTTAAAATATAATATCTATTACCAGTACTTCCAAATCAAAGTAAAAAGAACCCATTTTGGTGCGGCTTGAGATGATGACTGTTTTTTTTCTCGTCGCCTCTCTATAACGACGAAAAACATAATGTAACAAAGAACCGTTAACTGCCCACAATTTCAGTTCGATTACTCACAATTGCTGACATATCTTAGCGTAATGGATTTCCATTACACAACACCGGTTAACGTTTATGCTAGAACAACGTGTTGTTTATGAAACGGTAACCGGCCGGTATGAAATATCACCGCTATTGGACCCGGTGCCGGTTCGAGTCCGGTGGCAAGTATATGCAGACCGGATATATTATATTTATAACAATGCAGTTCAGAGTTCAGAGAGACAAGACAAAGATTTTATTAGGAATAGAGATAGAGAGAAAGAGTGAAAGAGATATACGAGTATCAGGTCCTTTTTATTAGTAGCAAATATTTGGAGGGGGGTATACGAGTATGAGCTGGTCATTTGTACCACTTTACACGAAAAAATAAACCTGTTACTTGTATGAAAATTTTCCATACTAAAGAAAAATCAAACAATCAAACGGGACGACCCGTTTGATTGTTTGGTGCGGGCCTGGAGGCGAACCTCGTGCCCGGACAGAAGCTCGGGGTGTGAAAGAAAAATAAACCCCATTATTTTGCGCCTTAGTGGCCATAAACTCATCCATATCGTTATGTATGAAACGAGTTTCATTCATACTTCTTATTTTAGTAATAGAATAGCAATAATTCATTTATTTGTAGAATTTTCAAACAAACAATTTTGACGTTTATCTCGAAAATTTAATAAGTAAAAAATTTATTTTGCCCTTTCATTATTGTTATAACCTAGAGATGACACCCTAGAAATATTTGCCGCTAATCAAATAGGACGGTATATATATGTACAGGGTCTGACCCGGGTCCCCATAATAGACAAACCAGGAATTGTATTTGTTTGCTTGCGTGTCAGTTAGTGGTTTGAGTTGTTCAGGCCGCCCGTAGGCCTCTGACATGGCTTAACGACTGCTGTCGTACGACATCAACCGGGACCGACTACTTGACGTGCTCTTCGAGGCATGGACGAACTCAGATGAAATATACCACTAGTGGTCACCCATCCTGCTACCGACCAACGTTGCTTAACCTGCACGATCATGAGGAATTGTACTGATGGGTCATGGAAATTTTTCCATGAAAAATAAAGGATTTGTTTAATGTAATTGCATTGTCATCCGAACTGCGTATGTACGGAAAGTTTCAACTCTATTGGATGTGGAGACGGAAGTGTGTTAAAATATTTTTCAGGATTTTTTTCAAGTGACTTTTTCCATAGTAACTTACTTGCTTGCTTATCGTATGGTTAGTGGCCAACCTATTGTCAGAGTTGTTCAGGCCGCCGGTAGGCCTCTGACATGGCTTAGCGACTGCAACCGGGACCTACTGGTGCCAACTCAACTGTTTAACGTGATTTCCGTTCCGATCGACGCACGGAGAAGCTCAGATAAAATATGTCATAGTAAAATTATATATTTCGGAAATTAAAAGCGTCGGTGGCACAGTGACTAGGACGCCGGACTCTTGTGCGGGAGGTCGGGGTTCGAAATCATGCAGTGCCATGAACCAATGAGTTTACATGTACCGACTGCTTTAACGGTAAAGGAAAATTTCATGACGAAACCTGCACACTGAGGTGACCAGTGTGTAAAATGGGGTAGGCACAAAAGATCCTCAAGGGTCGAAGTGCTGCTGGGTTATTCCCGGCCTCCTATCATAAGATATATTTCGGGAAATGGCCCATTTAAACTGAAAGCAACAACAACACGAGTACTACGCACAAACGGCACCAATCAATTAAGTCTTGCTGTGGGTGTGTCTGTCCCGAATTGAAAACTAATATCGTTATGTCATGTATGTATACTCGGTGCTTGTACAAGTAGGAACTTGAATATGCAAACTGGTTGTACTAGTGTCGTAGGGCTGTCACTTGTTGTATTCTATAAGAACCGACTAGCAAACCGGCCACCTAATTCGGTATGTAAAGAAAAATTAACTAAGCTATTTCCAAAAACATTTCAAGATTTTACATTTGCGATCATTATTTTTCTATTTATAGCTCTTCAAGCTTTGGGACCGTTCAAGTATTACGTAAGCAGAATTTTAACCTCCCCTTTCATAAACAGGTATCATTGTTATTAACTGCTAATCGCTTCTGGAAAATCACGTTTTGCTAACAGCCTTTTCCGTATGAGGGCAATAATGCGCATCCATCATAAATAGCATATTGATTGAAATTGTTTATTTAGCACTGTAAACACCAGAATATAGAAAACAATACAAGATTAATACATGCAGCACAAAACATCTGGTGTGGTACAGTGCCAAAAAGGGTACACCAGCTCAGCATAATGCCGAGGCAAGCCACAGCGCTGATTTTCAGCTGGCCCCTCAGTGACTGCACGGACGAAGAAAGCAACAGTGTGTACGTGTTGTGTTGTATGAATGTGTTTGTTTTTATGAATGAGGATATTAGTGTGTATGTGATGTTTCCACTATTAGTGCACAGGCATCCCCTTGCACAAAGGGTGCGGGCCATGATCTCAGATCTCGATCAAAGATCTCGACAGCGAGGATGTAGAAGTTGACAGATGACCATCAATCTTCAACCCTAACAGAAACGTGATGGCTGACGACACCACAACGAGGCGGGTCAGGTGTTAAACGGTCTCGCGGCTCTAATTGAGAACAATTTACACGTCATTCGGTGCCATTCGTGTAGCTGTTGACATTCGTATAGGCGATGGCTGTTTCCATTCCAGTACTTAAAGAAGGTAAAGGGGAAGGAGGCTGTTAAAGCGATGTCGATTTATTAGTGGAAAATTTACCTAAGAGTTAGGGTGGCTTTCCACCAAATCTGTGCGAGGAGGCGGAGCGGTGAGCGGGGAAAAAATCCATCTATAGGATTGCTTCATTTTACTAGTGACGTGATAATGAAGCAATCCTATTGGTGGATGTGTGAGCCACCCTTAGACTCTTGTAGACAGGCACCCACATACCACAACACAGGAACAGAAGCAATCAGAAATACGATACGGCTGGTAAAGGCGATAGTTTTAGTTGACATAAAGGGTCGCCGCTCGAGATTCCGACCATAACATTATAAAGAATTATAAACATAAGCAGTAGCCATATTAGACTAAACAATAATACATTCAACACCGAGACGCTTTTTAAGATAATGTATGTTACGACTCGTATGTCAGGCGGAAACATACTCGTAATGCCATGTAATAACGGGCTGATTTCCGCAACTCGACGTCTTAAGCGCCTATTTTGCGTGTGGTGGAAACTACTACTAATCGAGCCACCCCAACTTCGCCAGAAAGTCCAGCAGTCCTCTGATGTCCTGTAGGACTTCGGGAAGTGATCCTGTGGTGCCAAGGCTTCCCGCCCGGTAGGTGGTCACCTCACTGCACTCTAAGAGCACGTGGGCGACCGTCTCCTCTGCCTCCATGCAAGATCTGCACAAGGGGCTGTTTGTGATGCCTATATTAAAGAGGTGTCTATTGAGTCACCAAGTGGAGTAGATATTTTTATGTTTAGGTCTTCCGAGACTACTCTGGAGCCAGTGCCTGACCTTGTTTTGGAGCCGTCCGTGAAGACTCTGTGAGTGTGAGTTCTCTGGGGTTGAAACTCTCGTAGTCCTCCTAAACATACTCGTAATACGCTTGTAGAATTAGATCTCCTACGAATATTGTACGGTCACCTACAGAGAAACGTATAAAGGCGCTAGATGTATGAGTATGAGTGCGGCTTCACTTTGCTCTTGACATCAGCGCGGTCCACTTGTCCTGATGTGCCTGGTTTAGAGGCGAAATACGTGGTCTCGGGTATACAATATGAGCTACAGTATCTTATCTTATGATAGGGGGCCGGGAATAACCCAGTGGCACTTCGGCCCTTGAGGATCTTTTGTGCCAACCCCATTTTACACACTAGTCATCTCAGTGTGCAGGTTTCCTCACAATGTTTTCCTTCACCGTTAGAGCAGTGGATAAGTGTACGTAAGTCTTCGAAAAATACGAATAACTCTTTGCTAGGTACATGGCACTGCACGGTTTCGGACCCGGACCTCTCGCATGGGAGTCCGGTGCCCTAGCCACTGGGCCACCGATGCTTTTCACGCTTCGAGCTGCGGTAACTCCTGCCTGTCGTACGAAGCGACTAAAAGGTGTTATCAGGGTCGCGTGCGGTCTATGTGGGGACTTTGACCGTCCATTGTAGGCGACCCTGGGGAAAGCAGTAGCGGTGCCATGGCCGCATGCTGCTGTGACGGGAGGTGCTGGGAATACAACTCTCAGGAGGGGCTTAAGGCGAGTGCTAGGGGGCACCGGTGCGTTCCATTGAACTCGGAGCCCTTCAAATGCACGAGGTGGGCCATCGAGGAGGTTTTGTGGGCAAACTGAATGAATGAATTTAAGCGAAAATTAGCGCAGTTTGTTTTTTTGAAAGGTGGTTTGCTCCCGTTATCTTAATACTGTACTACTAGCTTTTGTACCACAATTTGATTTGAAGTGGAATTCTATGGTATAAACTAATTTCTAAGTGTTAGTTGCGTTCTACTACCTATATATATAGTGTTAGTGAATGGTGTAAGAAGCGAATATACATCTTTTTAAGTCTTTTTCACATGTAAGTGGCAATATGTCTGTAAGGTGAATACATATCTTTAAACCAAAACCTAACTCCTACATAACCTTGTCTCTCCCCCAGGAGGCTGGGTAGATACCCAGATGCTGGAGCTGGCCGGGGTCATGCGTTAACAAAAATAGGCATGGTAGGATAACAGGCTACGGAAAGTAACTAACCATAAAGGGGTTAGAAGACTCATTGGGGACAAAGTCACAGGCTGGAACAGTAAGATCTGGGGTCTGATAGTCAAGTGCGCCTACTGGTCGGTGCCTTCACCGGTCACTTTAGCACCAATGCCCACCTACACAAGATGAAGCTAACTGACAGCACATCTTGCAGAGCCTGTGGTGAACAACTGGAGACCGTTTCACATCTCCTATGTAAATGTGACGCTTTCGCGGCAAAAAGGATGGGTCTGCTAGGCTCTGCCTATCCGGACCCAAGGGAATTGAAATCCCTCCCACTAAGACGCATAGTCTTGCTCATGCACGACATATTCGGTGATGTGGTCAAGGGATAGGTTCAAGGGGTTGAACACAAAAGATCCCCATGGGTCGAAGTGTCGCTGGGATCCCCGGCCCCCATCCAAAGATAAGATAAGATAACTAACCATAACCATGCCTTTATTGCTATATATCTAGAGTCTAGATATATAGACTACATTCTATAACATGACCTGAATTGCTTTGCTAATGGCGCTTACTGCGCAAACAGTTCCACTTATTGGCATTCTGGAACATGATACTGCACATGCCTTGACTCGAATATTGAGATGGATATCACTCATGTCGGTGGCGTAGTGGCTAGGTAGAACGCCGGACTCCCATGCGGGAGGTTCGGGCTCGAAACCATGGAATGCCATATACTAATGAGTTTTTCAGACTTTTTCAAAAGACTAAGACAGACTGTTCTAACGGTGAAGGAAAATATCGTGAAGAAACCTGTATACTGAGATAACCAGTATGTGCAATGGGAAAGGAAATGATAAATAACCACATTAAACATGCCAAGTCAATAAAGCCTGAAGAAGAAGCTGGCGACACTCAGCTCAACTTGGCCCTTTTAATAGATCATATCATATGTTATCACTTGTTAGAATGGAAAATTTGGTCAAGTTAGAATCTTACTCATCTTGTGATATTTCTTACATAATTTTTGTCATATGTACCTACCTATATGGTCAATTAATAAAGGATTTTCTATTTCTAAGAAGAAGAAACATGCCAAGAGAGTCGTTCTGTGATTACCTATGATCGGAGAAGGTAGGGCTGTTTTTGGTACTTGCCACATACGGTCATAATATGGATAAGTATGCCCAATAATCCCGGGATTTCCGGGATTGAATAAATATATTATTTAGATTTTTAACGTTATATTTGTTTTGATACACATTTAAGATTGGTGGCGAAATATTTTTTTTTAAGATTAATTTCGCTAGTGTACCTATGGAAGTGTTTTAACTTCTTCGTAAGTTCACAATTTTTTAAAAATCGTAATCCGCCGAGTAAGGGCGAGGTTTATAAAAGTAATTTACAACTTTTGCTCGATAACTTAAAATGGGATCCCGAAATCATATCCATATTAATATAACCTTTGAGGACATTGACCCGAAAGAGCCCTACCTACTCCGATCAGTGGTGATTACGGTCAAATGCGGGTTTAGTAGTCAATATTTAAAAAAAAAATGATCACTCACGCACGATCATCATCAATGAGGAATACGACAAAGAAGATTACTCATGTAGTCATGTCGTCATGCATGGCATATGAAATACCTGAATAATAATGTCTATGTCAGGGTATAGCACGAAAACTGACACTTTACTCAGAGCCTATTCTGACACTTCAAGGTTACTAAGCTCGAATACCTAAAAAGATTAATTATGATTTGATTACATACATCTTTTACACTTCCAAAACCCTAACTAGCAAACATAATGATTTTTCAGCAAACAAGATATTCGTGACGAGATCTGGCGCTATCTGCAACGCGCCAGATTTTTGTCACGTCTCTCGTGACTTCACGTGGTTTTTCAGTCTTTAGTTTATGCTTAAAATGTCTAGCCAAAATACAAATATTTGGATTTCGTTGAGTAGCGACGAACTTTGTTTAAGTCAGTAAACTAGTATCAACTAGTAGTAAGTGTTTCTATCTATCTATCTATCTATCTAGTAATCTAATAAAATTTTAATATCCCATAATTAATAAGTTTTTGAGACATACGAGTATGATATAAGTAAATTTAATTTAAAAATGTATGACTCTTAACTTAACATTGTAGAGATCCCCTCACTTTTCCTGATCATCATTGAGTCTCCAAGGTTCCAGATGTGGGAAGGACACAATGGTCCAAAACATTTGAGCTCAAACTCGAACCATCTAACTGTTACCGTTCCAGAGATCCCATCTATCATCAAATATACTCCAAGATCTTGAAAACCCCTAATCCATCAGACATGATTAAGAACACTAAACAAAATTCTCTGATAAATAAAAAAACTCGCGTCCAAATCGGATCATATGTTGTTAGTGATGTCACAGAAAAACAGACCCACGCATCAAACTTATAACACCCTACCGGGGGTTAAAAATAGATCATTGCTCTTTTCTAGACACACCGGGGATGTAGTGACACCCCGAGCTTCTGTCCGGGCACGAGGTTCGCCTCCAGGCCCGCACCCACTCCCCCCAATCAGGGTTCGAGTGGACGATCCGTTTGATTTCTAGAAGACTCCTTGCATTGATAGTTCTGAGACTAGCAACCGACTATCAAAGAAACCAAGTTAGCACCGACTGAAGAACACCCATATCCTTTGTCTCTAATATCAGTTGACAACGAACAAGACTTATGTTATGTATGTCTTATGTGATCCGATTATGTCACCGCACCATATTCGATAACCAACGCCAGTCAAGGTCGAACAACCATATGTGTCTATATGCAAAAAATGTAAACCGTACTGAATTAATGAAGCATACAAAGAATGTAAATTGAACTGATAAAGATTTCAAGGCTGTTCACGTCTATGTGTGTAAAATCCTTTCTTCCTACACTAGTGAGCGGGTTCTTTATAACTTTTATAAGTAAAGAAGATGAAATGAAACATAGAAAAGCTGGTAAAATTACTGATTCACGGGTTTGGTCATATCAGGAAATATCAGGGGATTGAATTCTTATCGGCACTTCGGTCTTCGACCCTCGAGGATTGTTTGTGCTCATCCCTTTCCTTAGTCTCATCCCTGTTCCTTAAAGATGCTTTGCATCAAGGACGCTATGTAGCTTAAAGGAAGGAGCCTATAGTATTCTGATTTCGGGTAAACTTGCTACAATCTGCCCTCTAGGTGCCGGCTAGCAGGGTTCTAGGACAGTGTGCAGATGAAGTAATAGAAGAAACTTGGTAATTAAGATATTATATTTATCAGGAACAGAACAACACAATAGTAGAAAATAGGTAGTAGTAGGAGACAATTTTATAAAACGGACATTCGTCCGTTCAGGACAAAAATATTATATTTCAATCAACAGAAAACCAATTCTTTTTGTTGCACTTTTTCTACGACTAAAGAATTTGTGAAGAATGCTATTTTAAGTATAGTCGACCACAAGCTATAGTATACCATCTGTCAAAAACCTTCGATTAAATCTCAACCTTCGGAGAACCTCAAGAGCGTCCGAGTGCGAGAGGTCCGGGTTCCAAACCATACAATGCCATGTACCAATGAGTTTTTAGGATTTTTTCGAAGATTTACGTACATTTACCGACTGGTCTAACGATGAAGGAAAACATCGTGAGGGTTTCCTCACGCATGTCTGATGAAATGAAAAGTTTCCGAAGACGTGTGAAATCCACCAATGAGCACTGGGCCCGCTCTCGGTGGATCATGGCCCGTACTCCCTTGATCAAGGGAAGGCCTGCGCCCCAACAGTAGGGATATTAATAGGCTGATGATGATGATGATGAAATCTCAACCTTATGTCTGCGGAATATGATACATTTCAGATTCTCAAATTTTGACGTTGTGGGTAGGTTGACCTGCGTCGACTGTACGAAGTACGAATACACGATTAATGTATTTTTTCCAACAAATACTGGTAAAATTCCAGTTTTAACCAAACATAAGTCACTTCGTGACAATCGAATTTACAAGGTTATTTGATACACTTTAAAAGATTTTCATTTTTCATATCCACTATGGTACAACGAGAAATGTATATAGATATGTAGTATAATGTACAAACGTTTTGAGGTGAAGTTTGAAGAAAATGGAAGAGGCTACATAAACATGCATGCAGTGCAGTGACGGCATAATCCGGAAAGGGTTGTGGGAAATTTGAGAGAGAAAGGATATATTACACGTACAATGCGATAAGGAAGACGATGATCCTAAAAGAAAACTCGTGGAACATAGGCCACTCGTGCGCAATCGTTTGAAAAAGTAAATACACATTTCGAAATCCGAAAAAGGCGTAAGCATTTTTTTATTGAAGATAACAGACGAGCAAACCGCCAACTGATTGTAATTATCGTCCATAGACATCTCACCCCTAATGTTATTGGAGGGTTTTCAATGCGCTGTTAACCCTGAGGGCTTGATGTGCATCAAGTGCCGGCTCTCTTGTCCTTCAAACCGAAATACAGCAATGAAAGCATGCTGCTTTACAGCAGAAATAGGTAGAAGAGTAACGTGGAACCTTTCCAAAGCATTAACCCCATGGTATCCTTAAGATCACGACGTAATACCAGGGATCAAGTCTTCATGTATAAAATTATAAGTAATAATATTGACAGTCCTTATCTTTTGGGTAAAATTGGTTTTTCGTGTCCTACCCGCAGTGTGCATATACAGCGTCTTTTTCATATTCCGCCGTTAAAAACAAATTATGGAAGGAATGCTTTTATTCCGCGAACATGTGTCTCCTACAATAAACGATTTACCAGTGTTGACCTTTTCAACTATACTTTGGGACAGATAAAAAATTGTATTATGATGATTAGCAGTAACCTATCTCCAATATAATTTTGTTTATTTGTTTTAATAGCATTGTTTTATATCCCTCTACATTATTCTACATTTACTTCCTTTGTATATTTAATTTTCATGTTTATATATAACTAGTGTGTACTTGTCTTGTCTACATGAATTGAAATATGTTATTTACGTTTATAATATTTGTGAACCCTTTTTGTTTCTGTGTAATTTTGTTGTTGTTTATATGTATTTCTATCTATTTGTAAACTGTTTGTGTTCCTTAATAAATAAAATATAGCAATATACAAATACTTATGTCGCAATTAAGGATTAACCCCAGCAATCCAATTACGGAGAATATTACATACTTTATGGGCTGTAAAGATTGTCTTCGTATTTATTTGCCCTGTATTGTTTATTAGTTTGCGCCCATAAAAGCCTCCATTATGTATGGTTTAATTCGTTAGAGGTAAAGTTTAGTATGGTACGGTAGGGGATATGACAAATACCATAGATTATATATGAATATGTCCAGCTAAGATTAACAGCCAATATGTAGTAGGAATTCTGAGAATCTAAAAGCAGGTGGCGCTGTTTAGATTGACTTCGATTGACCAGAAATTAGTTAATTTAGATTGACCAGGAACTCTTGGTTACATTTTTTTAAAATATCCATTCCACCTCTTTTTCTGTATTCTTGATACGTGCCCTTTAACGTTTTCTCTCTGTTTAATCATATATATTTTTCTGTTGTACATCTTAATTGGTCTTCCTCTCTTTTAATATAAATATATTGTTTAATGTGTTTGTGCTGTGATGTATCGTAATAATGTGATGTATCAAATAAAAAAAATATTGTAAAAGCATGACGTAACCAAGAGTTCCTGGTGTCCCGATGGTTTTTAATAAATGAGTATGAGTATGACTGTCTATTGAAAATAGTTTGTGAGGAATTTAATAATATATGCCTCAAAACTGTGCTATGCCATGTGTATCACACACAATCACAAGTTCCCGATAGATAAAAACTGTGTGTTACGATATTTCCATACAAATAGTGACAGCTATTAGACCTCTAGATACACCAGCAGCGAGAAATTCGCGAATGTTGCCTGCCAATAAAAAATTTTTGGAAGACCAGCTACGACTGTTCTAGATTCTAATTTTTCTATGGACTTCTTTAATTTGATTTCCTTATACATTTTTTTATTTTTTATTTACTACTAAACCCGCATTTGACCTCGATCTCGCCTGATGGTAAGCAACGATGAGGTCGACGATGGAGCATGCGGGTCCAGTAAATGCCTATTCACTCTGGCCTTGTAGATCCCAAGGTTGTAGGTTTCGGGAAATACAGACGCCGGCAGGCTGTTCCATTCCTTAGCCGTTCGCATAATGAACGAAGAAGCAAATCGCTTCGTACGGGCAGATGGGATATCAACAATATAAGGATGGAACCCCTCCCCGCGCCTGGTAGAATGTTGTTATGTTTTTCTTAGAAGAAAAAGTTAAAGAAATCTCATCAGCTTTCTATAATTAATTTAAAGAAACATAAACTTAATCTTATCTTTGAACTTTTGAACGATACTTTGGTAGAAAAGATTGGTGTGCAATATTATATGAGTGTGGTAATTGCAACTAGATTGAATGTTGCATCATCATCACTATCTATATTGGGAGGGATTTGTATTCCCCTAGATCTAGAAAGGCCAAGCTTTTATCTACCTAAAGTCACTGGTTCATCAAAATAAACCATAGATGCATTATGCAATTTACGATACGTCAGTCTAAGTCTATTTTATTTACGACTAAATCCGCGTTTGACCTCAACCACACCTGGTGGTGACGATGAGGCCGAAGATGGAGCACACGGGCTTAGTAAATACTGGCTCTTCTATAAACACTGCCGAAATACATCAACGCCGAATCAAAGATATTTGACGACAGACAAACTTTACATAGAAAGGGGGGGTCTTGAACCAGGGGCAACCTTAAGGCGTAAGATAGATACAAGAAGCGCGGCGCGCTACCGGCGCACCGCTTCTTCAATCTACTTGCATACAAAATGTATGAAAGCGACGCGGTGGACCACAGACAGAGGCGGCACGCCGATAGTGCACCGGCAGCGCGCTGCCGGCGCGCTTCTTGTATCTGTCTTGCGCCTAAAAGGGTCCTAGCACCAGCAAGTTACTCGGATATTTCTAAGGATACTTAGATGTTGACAAGTGTGGAGTGGAGAGTCAAACTACCACTTATACTGTGGATTAGAGATAACAGATAATGCTGACCAAGCAACAGATAAGGATGCAGCCAATTATGAAAAACTCAAACAATCAAGACAAACAACTGGATGACTCAGAACAAATATAGACAAAGGGTCTCAGGGTCTCGAAGGCATTTACAGAGATGGTTAAGTTTAATAATCTGTGGTGTACCAATGAGTTTTTTGTATTTTTCGAAGACTTATGTACTTTTACCGACTGCTCTAACGGTGAAGGAAAACATCGTGAGGAAACCTGCATACTGAGATGGCCTGTGTGTAAAATGGGGTAGGCACAAAAGATCCTCAAGGGTCGAAGTGCCGCTGGGGTTATTCCCGGCCCCCTATCATAAGATAAGGACTCATTGCTTCTCCATACTGTACACGCCAGTAAACTAATAGGGAAACAAAATGATCTAATGTTTATGATTACACTTAATTATTATATAAAATACTAGGATATACAGGCTGTAACATTAAGAACGGTCAGTATGGGAAAGTCTGAAACTATAAGACATACGAACATCTGTTCTTAGGAACCATGTCATCAATTTTAGTAACAAGAAAAACTGTATTCATAAATTTTTTTAAAAAACTGTACTCAGCCTGGGAATCGAACCCGGTTGTTTTGAAAAAAAAAACCAACACTATTTCTATTTAGATATCGATTACGTTAAGGATGAAGTGTACAAAACAAGCTACGACACAATTGAAGACCTAGAGACCAGCAGCCATAGAGACAATTTTAACGCAAATTCACCACCTGAAGATACAACATTCAATAGTAAGATCGTTACCTAAACGAGTTGAATGTTGTATTTTACAAAATGGTAGTCATTTCGAACACCTACTAAAATAAATTAAAAGATATGGAAACAATGCGTTTTATTAATTTTAAACATCACGTTTCATACTAACATTTATTCCTTAACACCTACACAATCGATATCTAAATAGAAATAGTGTTGGATTTTTTTTCAAAACAACCGGGTTCGATTCCCAGGCTGAGTACAGTTTTTTTTTAAAATGTATGAATACAGTGTTTCTTGTTACTAAAATTGATGACATGGTTCCTAAGAACAGATCTTCGTATGTCTTATAGTTTCAGACTTTCCCATACTGACCGTTTTTAATGTTACACCCTGTATAGGATAGGATTATTTTGGAAAGTGTTGTCTCCTAATTAAATAAAACTAAACTAACTAACTACTACTAGCGCAAATCTGGTGGATAGTTCCTGCGCTATAAGAACGTGCTGAAGCGACACCTAAATGCCTGCGACATACCAACTGAGCGGTGGGAAGAGCTCGCGTCACGGAGGCCGGAGTGGCGTACGCGTGTCAGGAAAAGTGTAGCCCAGTTTGATCTTGATACCAAACGCCATATAAGGAAAACCCGCCCAAAGCCTTCCTACCACTACACATACGACAGTGCCGGACAACTCTACTGCGATCGCTGTGACCGGGTCTTCAAGAGCAAGTTCTGATTCGCCAGCCACATTCGAGCGCATGCTAGGAACTAAAGGGGGTCGCCGTCGTCGGTTTCGACGAGGAGGACTATAAATAATACTAAAAATATAAAACATTAACTTTTGGTCAACCCCAAGCGTGATTGATGTCAACCGACCTCCTTTTTCGGCCACCTGCAAAGAGGATCCCTATACGAGTTTCCAAGGCTGATTCTTGAAGGCAAGATCGCGGGAAAGAGAGGTCCAGGACGCCCTCGGCGCAAATGGCTGGATGATATCAAGGAGTGGACCGGACTGAGCTACCGTGATCTCAAAGAACCGTGATCTCAAAGACGCAGCATGGACGCAGCGATTTTGCCTACTGACCTCCAAACTTCAATTTGAAGATGGCACCCGATGATGATGATGATTTATATAATATTAATGTACTTTCAAAGACAATATGTATTTTTTTATTGAAATAAATGAACTTGAATTGTTACGAAGTCCCAAAATAAGCGAAGGGAAGCCGTAAAAGATATGTACTTATAAGTTAAACCTTTGTGGGTGGAATAAGTTAAGAAGATTAAATATTGAAGTAATCTTAAGTAAGTAAGTAATACGTTTATTTCACACACAGCAATGACCGAAACAGTTATAATTATGATAAAATAATTATGTAGTCAAAGGTAAACATATCTTAATCATGTCTGATGGTCTGCTGTTGTTGTGAAAAGGGCCTCAACTCAGCTCATTGCTGCAGACAAGAATGCCTGCAGCGCTGGTAAGTTGCGCTACTTTGTCTTTCAAATGGATGACGCACTAGCACATTTACGAAATATTCACTAAGCCTTCATGATTAATAATTTTTAAATAGTACTGTATGATGTCGGCTCTAAAGAATAGCACCACCCCAACTCTTCCCGCGGGTGTCGTACGAGGCGACTTAGGATCTTAGTGGATACTTTTTTACATCTAGAAACGGCGGTAAGCTCGCCACCTATCACGTTTGTCCACCAAATCCTACGGCGAAAAGTGGGAACTACCTTGAAGGTGGTTCCTCTGCCAACACCCTCGGGGATTATGGACGTGAGAGTTATGCTATGCTATTTTAGTAACCTTAAAAAAAGCACTGTGCTGTGCTTGAAGCACAGCTTTTAGTGAAACCTAAGTTTTACTATGAGAATACAAAACCATTTAAAAAAATGTTTCTTCATTCGTGGAATTATAGACGTGAGAGTTAGCCTATGCTATTTTAGTAACCTTCAAGCACAGCTTTTAGTGAAACCTAAGTAGTTTCACTATGAAAATACAAACTATTATTTAAAAAAATATTTCATTCGTGGAATAATTGTATTAACTACTTTTTTGCCTTTTAAATGCCTTAATTCAAGGGAAATGATTTGATTTCTGGAGGGGCGCTAGTTACAGGGGTCCTTTCCCATCTTTCTGACCAATTCAGAAATCTTGATTTAACATTTGCATGAAGATTTAATAGGCACAATGCCCTGAGGTCTTAGGAGACATGACACCATCTAAATCTAAATCATCTTCAATCTTCCAGGAGCGGTTATGTATACCTATGTTATTATGAAATGATTTGTCATGAAAGAGAAATACTACAGATTTATTTCGTAACAGAAATATATGACATAATCTTTATAATAGAACAATGGAATTACATGCAGCATATTATTAAATTTCTGTCACTACCGACAATTAAACCAAACAATCAATAACACATCATATGTGTGTGGCGAACCACGACGCGCCACTACGATTAGTACCTACCCACATCGGTGTAGAACGCGCTATCGAAATTTTCCTGTATATATTTTTATATTATTTTCTTCTCTCTTTCTTTATAGTGTAACAACACATACCATAACCGCTTCCCATCGGAATGACGAGCCGCATAATGGACAGACACTCACTCTGTATTCCTATCCCTTTTCTCTGCAGTTTTAATTGTTATCTATTTCATCTTTAGGTATTTATTTATTTATTTGTACTTTTAATATATTTTTGGTTTCGTCCCTGACCTGCTGTTTCGTCCGCGATGCCTTCGCCCTGGCAAAGCTGAAAAGCAGCGCTGTGGTTCTGCCGTACCGGTCGGACCGCGGCACATGCTGGGCATGTGTCTTTTTAATGTTGTATTGTTTTTTTAATTACAAATATTTTTAAGTTTAATTATGTACGCATAATGCAATGTTAATAAATGTTTTTCTTTTCTATACGAGTTCCAAACATCCATAGTTGGACCAGGACATCTGGTCACCAGGCACAACACCCCGCCTGGTGGAAGATCTTCCCTTTTCCCTTTCATACAACGGACGTTACGTCATTCCATGTCCTCACAAAGCACGTTCTTACAATTGGTGACCCCGATGTGATCTTGAACACGGAACCTTCTGATAAAAACAAACTCTTTCACCGAACATCAAGACTAATAACTTTTAAATAATCCCCTTCCTGGTCATAATCAGATCCTCGAGGTTTCAGATGTGGGAAGAGCACAATGGTGCTAACTATTTGAGCTCAAACTCGAACCACCTAACTGTTACTGTTCCAGAGATACCATCAGATATCAAAGATAGTTACTCTATTTCCCATTTCCTGCCTACACTACACACCCACTCACCCTACACTACAGATCTACACTATATATTATTACACTCTCCCACACACCCTAACACCCTCACACACTCTTAAACATTAACTTACCTCTCTATTATTAGGTATGTTCTAAATTCCTTTTGATTAACTTGTTCCAAATTCCTTTTAGGTATTGTATATAGTTACTAATGTAATGTTATAAATTGTCATATGCTTGCACGGAAAGTGCGACGGAGTCCCGACTTACAAGATACAGGTTTCGACCGTGTTTGTAAGTCGGAGGTCCTATTATTGTGCCTTGAAATATGTGAATAGACTTTTTATTTCTATTCCTGATCCAATTTAAATCAGATATTCCTAAGAACACTATCTTGTCACAATTTAATTTGAACTTACAATTTATGACCCAATCTCATAGCAATGTAATTAGAAATACACCTAACCTAAGTTACTACGTTACGTACTTCGTAAAGTACTTTCTATCCTAGCACATAAGTATCAGAAGAGAAACGCATAGCCTAACTTAACGCGAAGGCACTCACACACTCGCCACACACCGTAACACGCGCTGAAACTTCTTAACGAGTACTTTAAAAAAATATATGTTGATTTTTTTAATGGATGTTAAATTATATCTCTAGAATTTGTGAACAGATTTCGATGATTCTTTTTTTAGTAGAACGGTGTATATCTCCAGGGTAGTCTCATAAAAATGTGGCCAAGATCTGATCTTCGAAAGAGGACAACGGAAGTCTTTTACTCTTCTAAGTCGTGTTCCTCATTGCTGAGGGTCGTGATCATTCTAAGGAATTAATCACATAGAACGACTCTCGTGGCAGATATAATGGGGTTTGTAATTGCCTTCCCCATTTCACAGGCTGGTTTTCTCACGATGTTTTTCTTCAAGGTCGGAAGTCTTTAGCGGATATTATACCTATATTAAAAACTAAAAATTGTGAAATAAATTGATTTTGATTGACCCCCGCTCCGGGTCGTTCTTGGTGCAGAGGTTGGCCGTGGCGATTCAGCTTGGCAATGCCGCGAGCGTCATGGGGACCTTTGCGCCAGGGTCGACACGGGGCGGAATTTTTGACTAAGGCTTTTGATAAGTTTTTTTTAAATGTTTTTATTTACATTATTTGAGTTTTCTGTAGAAAATTCTGTATTACGAAATCCTCCCTTAGGTATAGGTATAATAAGCTAATAGGTATAATAATTTATAGGTACCTATAGGTTTCACTTTTCCGAGTTTCATTCATCCCACTGTCATTCAATTAGTAAAAAATTATAACTAATTGTTTTTAATAAAAATATAAAAGCCGCCTTCAAATTACCTAACATTACAAATAATTATAATTATAAAATGAAAACCTAGGTATTTGGAGTCGGTGCCAACCGCGTGCAATTCTGAGATTAGACTTTTTCCACGCAGCCCGCCGTGCGCCATTCAACGATAAACATTGAGTATCCTTTCTGGTAGTCTTTTACTTATCTGTTTTGTGACGCTAAGCTCGTTCTTGACCAAGGACATCAAGGCCAAGATCACGCATGCGCGATTATGACGTCATTATAGCTACTCCTACTATAGCGACCGACTGTGCCGATAGCATGTTTATGTTGTTTACATGGATGACTTGCTTGTGTCCATACAGCTTTGTTTTTTAACTGATCGAAAATTGAAGTTGTACATTTTGTGTTGAGTTGAGTTTGGTTAGTTTACCTTAAAACCCATATAAACACATATACTCTTTATAATGCTACAGCCTGTCTATGTATATATTCGTCTTTGCACCAATTTAGAAAGTTTATCAAAATTCAACTTTCGCGCTTCAAAACAGATAGCTCTGAACAATTTTCAGCGCGCCAACTAGCAGCGCACCTAGCGGATAAAATCCGCAACTTAAAAATAAAAGATCGAGAGAATAGCATGGCGCCGTCGGCCCGCCGCTCCGATAAAATTAATCATTAAAAACTAATAAAATAAACTGATATTATGGATAAATATTTGGGAGAAATGAAACTAAGTATTTAATTAGTGGACGGCGTATATTGTAGCGAACGAAGATCGGTGGATGGATGGATGACAGCAGACGTCAAGTAAGAAATTAAAAAAAACAATCAGTGTTGCTTGTTATTTACAATAAAAACCCATAATCTCGTGCCACACGTAAATAAACTTCTCCAAAATCAACAAAAAACACTCCAGCGCCGATCTGGACAAGATTCACAAAGAAACCAGCACTTGGAAGATCATCAGAGGGCCCTCAAGGATTCTTGGCTGCGACTGCGCTGGTGAGTCTAAAAGTTCACTGATGTCTGATCTATCGACTCTATTTCATAACACACGTTATTATTTAGACGTCAATAAATATTTAAGGTGCCGAAATTTGTATGAAAGGTATCTGAGTTCGCAAACAGCTGTATTTTTTTTGGAATTGAAATGAATTGAAATTTATTTGCCAGAACATAGTGAAAATTACAGGTGATTTAAAAAGCATAGGTATCATATGTTCCACCGACAACGGTGTGCAAATGTTTTCTGCTAATTGTTAGTGTCGTTGAGATACTCTTTTATGGAGTAATAACATATGTCTAGAAGCCACTTGGAAATATTAGTTTTAAATTGGCTAGCAGGACCATTTTTAAGGCGACTAGGCATATTATTGTACACTAAAATTGCCGTACAGAAGGAATTCTTTTTATACAAGTCTACTCTGGAACTTGGCAAATAGAGACGGTTCTTGTGTCTTGTAGGCCTTGGGAAGACATCAGCGTGTGTTTTGAAATATTGCGGATATTGTCGAACCAAAATACACATCTGCTTAATGTACATACATGGTACGGGCAAAACTTGTGAAGATTTAAAAAGAGGTCTACAGGAGTCCATGCATTGCATCCATTCATTGCGATTGCCTACCTTGCCTTCATGTGTGCTTGTATATCAGACATGCTTTGTCTTTAGAAAAGTTTGTTCTAAGAATAAAACATTAAAAATGATTATAGTTTATGAATTATGGTTATTAATTTCTGCTCTCCACATAACGAAAATAGGGCATTTGACTAATTTTTTATTTATTGCATCAGTCAACTTACATGGACACCCTGAAGATGGATGTGAAATCCATTTATCGATATCTCAACTAACATCAGCTATATTAATGGTTAAAGTTAGTAGTCGGGGGATGCTCTGTCCCTTTTTAGCAAAACAGTCCCTTATATGTAGCTAGGATCTGCTTGTATGGCGTTACGTAACTGTGACGTCACAATTATCTATTGCCGTCTCTTTCTACCGTCTGATTTTTGATTGCGTGTAGCTTTTTTATTTTTCAACGGATTTTAATTCTGTTTTCACATTTGACCATCAATTTATGTCTATTTTCTTATTTTCATGAAATATATTTAATATTTGATACTTGTCAAATACCCTATTATCTATAAGGAAAAAATACTTGGTCTTTTGAGATTCGCTATACAGAGTTTACACTGTACATAATTATTTTCTGTGTCCTTCTAAAGGTGAAGTAAATGTCACACGAACAAGAATATCTCCAAAAAAAGCTATTAATGATAATGTCATAGGTAATAATAACCATAAAAAGATCACCTCATTTTGTTTATCAAAACCTACCTTGCCTGTTTTCCACCTTTGTTAATTACTGAATATAAGTCGTGGAAAAATCCCCTAGGACCCAATTCGCCTAAATTACTACGTTTGTAGTTCTATTTCTATCCAATTTCAATTTAGTTTTCGTTCCATTTCTATTTGGACACCAAATCGCATTCTACTGACGCATAACTGCACCACTGCCACCTTTCGATTTACTATCTATCGGGCAAAAGTACCTCGGGAGAAACTTATGTTCGATCGTTATATTTGACAGTTGAAGCGTTTTGTTACCGTTCAACTGCGATTCAATATAAACTAAACGTTTTGGTAAAATGTGCAAATACTATTACTGTTCGATCGATCGTTGACTCGATCGGAACTTAACTGAAATTGGATCGTTAGTGGATAGTAGCATACGAAACACGTCATAACGATGCAGTTTAGATTCTATTTAGTTACGTTGTATTTAGTGTAATCGATCTCCTGGTGTTTTGTATTTATGATTTTTGGGGATCAGTACATCGAAGGGGAAAACTCGCTATACTCTGTCTGTAGGTCCGCGTAGACGAACCACGCGGGTCTAGCAAGATATATAATATGTATTACATAATACGTATTCCCTTACAGTTAACACAAATCCGAATATCGACTTAACAATTTTGATCTTGAGGGTTAAGTTGTTGCGTTCATGGCGTGTTCGTCCTATTTTATTGTTTAAAAACAGTTTACAGTGGTTATTTTTTCTTAAACCTAGTGTATTTTACCTAAAAATAGTCCGTGTTAAGTGAACGTTATATAAGACAGTGAAATGGGAGTGATATACTACAGATGGTGTGGATCCGGCAACGTAACCTCAAATTGCACTTGTAATGCAAGACACTAGGCATTCCTAGTGCACACGACTCTCCCTTAATCACGACGTTGGTAAACTGTTTTTTTTTTCAAAACAGACGCCAACATTTTCGAGTTATTTTCAAGATTCCAACACGGTCATTGGCCAATTGCAGTGTAAATCACTAGCACAGCCATTCATTAAAGAAAAAATATATCTTATATTTAGTTTACACGACATTAGTGGTTTTTTGGTCGGATCTGTATAGACAGTGCAAGACCCGACTCGCATTTGGCCGGTATTTGTTCTTAACCCAGGAGTGAAGTCTCTTCGCTAACTGATAACTTGTAAATTGCTAATTGTAAATAAAAACTTAGAATATTCATATCCATTCAGATAATAAAAACAACTAGTTTAAAGTAGAGTTAAAAAACAGAGTATTATATCAGTTATTAAATTGACGGTCCCATGAAATACTGTCTTATACAAAATGAAGCAACTGAATAAATAATATAGGTACTTTACCCAGCTGAATTGTAAATTGAAACGAATTATGATAATAGTCACATCAGTAGACGGCGGAGTACACCTTAATGGACAGCATAAGGTGATCGGCTACGCGGATGACTTGGCCTTGCTTGGACAACATCAAAGAGAAGTTAAAGACCTGGCGCACACTCTGGAATCGGAAGCAAAGAAGGTTGGTCTCGACGAAACTCGACTTGGTCAGACGAAAGCGGCTCGACTCCGATGGCTCGGACACATCACTAGGATGGGGGAGGATCGGGCAGTTAAACAAGCGTATGTGGGACGCCCTAACGGACGACGTCCGGTCGGACGTCCCAGATACCGCTGGCGCAATGAAGTGGAGAAGGATCTGCGGGAGCTCCGGGCGCCTGACTGGCTCGAGACTGCGCAGGAGAGAGAGCGATGGCGCTCTTTGGTATCGGAGGCCAAGATCCACTTCGGGTCGCTGCGCCAGCGGAGTAAGTAAGTAAGTATGATAATATAAAAACATACCTACTCCATCTATAAACATATCTGAAGTAAAATACCATTGACGGAAAAACACAGTTGGCGAAAAAAAATATTCTGATGTAAAACAATTGCAAATATTTATTAAATTTCCAATTAATCGGTGTATAAACGACGCCGTAAATCAGAAAACAATAAAATAGGTTACAATAAGTCACGAGTCACGCACGACATAAATTAATGGGAAATCCGAAATTCACGTCATTGTAGATTTTGTACGGCGCAGTGACTTCGACAATTCGGTAGATTCCAACTTTTTAAGTAACATATATTAAATGCATTTCTTAAAAATTAAGAAATAGTCATAAACTGATGGTCAAATGTGAAAACAGATTTAAAATTCGTTGAAAAATGAAATAGCTACAGGCAATCAAAAATCAGACGATAGAAATAGACGGCAATAGATAATTGTGACGTCACAGTTATGTAACGCCATACAAGCAGATCCTAGCTACATATAAGGGACTGTTTTGCTAAAAAGGGACAGAGCATCCCCCCACTACTAACTTTAACCATTAATATAGCTGATGTCAGTTGAGATATCGATAAATGGATTTCAGATTCATCTTCAGGGTGTCCATGTAAGTTGTCTGATGCAATAATTTTTTTAGTCAAATACCCTATTTTCGTTATGTGGAGAGCAGAAAATAATAACCATAATTCACAAACTACAATAATTTTTAATGTTTTATTCTTAGAACAAACTTTTCTAAAGACAAAGCATGTCTGATATACAAGCACACATGAAGGCAAGGTAGGCAATCGCAATGAATGGATGCAATGCATGGACTCCTGTAGACCTCTTTTTAAATCTTCACAAGTTTTGCCCGTACCATGTATGTATACAAGCAGATCCGGGCTACATATAAAGAACTGTTTTGCTAAAAAGGGACAGAACATCTCTCCAGTACTAACTTTGACCATCAATATCTCTGATGTTAGTTGAGATATCGAAAAACGAATTTTAGATCCTTCTTCAGGATGTTCATGTTAGTTGATTGATGGAATATTTTTTTTAGTCAAATACCTAATTCAGGCTATGGTTCAGGTGACAGATTAGAGTGGCTGAGAAGCTGATAGCTGGGGGGACTAGTTGACCCTGCATAACTCTATCTAGAGAAAAATATCAATGTAGAATACAAACATTAAAAAAAACCTTTGAAGATCTACACTGGTACAGAATACTATAAGTACCTACTACCGTACACTGGTAAGGTACATACTTTTCTCCCATGCTATGTTTTAAACATTCCACTGAACTTCTTCTAAAACAATACTGGACTAGAGGATTTTTGGAATAAAACTATTTCAAACTAAAGTTATTTTTTTCATTAGCTGGTGATACCCGTCACAACAAACTGTCAAATTTGAAGATGATTTTGAGGAAACACGCATTTCAATGATGACAATTTTTTAAAATAATGTACAGTTTTGCTTTTCAATGCCGAAATTTGATTACTTTTTGTACAAAAATATATATTTCATATAAATAAATAACATTTTAGATGCCGTTAGTGTGGCGGGTATCTGGGGCTAATAAAAAAAATGACTTTAAATGCAAATTCTGAAGTAGTTACTCATTAAAAAAAGATTCTGCCCTTGACTCAGTGGAGAAACGCGCTAAGCGCCTTATAGGTGACGAATCGCTGGTGGAGGCTAGACTGCAAAGTCTGGAACATCGGCGCAAGGTTGCCTCTCTATCGGTATTTTATAGGATACATTTCGGAGAGTGCGCATCGGAATTGCACGACCTAATTCCAGCATCTCCATTCCGCCTTCGGACTACCAGGCGCGGGGATGGGTTCCATCCTTATGTTGTTGATATCCCATCTGCTCGTACGAAGCGATTTGCTTCTTCGTTCATTATGCGAACGGCTAAGGAATGGAACAGCCTGCCGGCGTCTGTATTTCCCGAAAACTACAACCTTGGGATCTTCAAGGCCAGAGTGAATAGGCATTTACTGGACCCGCATGCTCCATCGTCGACCTCATCGTCGCTTACCATCAGGCGAGATCGAGGTCAAATGCGGGTTTAGTTATACATAAAAAAAAAGATCGAATCCTGGTCGAATGGAAATCCTTTTATTGAAGTGTGGGCAAAAAAGAAAAATGTAAAAATGTGAGCGAAAGGCCTAGCTAAAAAGCAATAAATCTAGCTTCAGCTTTATTATGAAATTTAAGATTTAGTTGAAAGATTTTCGAGTGGGAGACGAGTCAAAAATAACGCTGGGCAGTTTTTACGTGTTTCGAATCCATCCCAATGTCACGTCATGTGTCTTCCGTATTTTACGCAACATTCTAATTTTAAATATTAGGGACTCATAGACAAAGAATAAATTATTTTTTAAATATCTCACAGATTATTAATTAACCAGAGCTATAAACATAATGTTCGATTTTGTAATATTGTGCAATAGAGATAGATCTAAGAATAGAGACTTGTAATAATGGAAGATTACAAGATTCAAAGTAGTCTTTTATTTTTAATTTTTATTAAATAAGGAGAGCAGACGAACAAACGAACCTGATGATAAGTGGTCACCATCGCCTCTCTCCTCACTGTATTAATATTAGAGGGTTTTTGATGCGCTGCTAACCTTGAGGACTAAGATGGATTGCCTCGTGTGCCGGAAATTACGCTGACTCTCTTACCCTTCAAACCGAAACACAGTAATGCAAGCATCTCTGCTTCACGGCAGAAATATATAAGAGGGTGGTACCACCCCAGGCGATCCTTCACTTTAGGATCTACCACTACTAAGTCTAGCCTGGGCGTAAATGGAGACCTATGCAAATATTGTTATGCAAACGTGTAAGAACCTGAATCACTGATATACTATACATATCACAGATTATAATTGCTTGAAGCTATGTAAATTATATGTCATATTCATATATTATATGCAAAGTCCTAAGTTCTTCCTTTCCTATGTAATGATGCAATCATTGTACCTGAATTTTTTGACTAATAGGTTTTTTTGGCCTATTTGGTGCTGTAGCATGTACGCCGTCCATTATTATTAATTTAGTTGTTTAAGCATATATTGTATAATATATCCTATATTACCATAAGTGGAATTGCATGTGTGCAGCAGACAACAAATAAACCTTTTTCTAATTATATTTATATTTTCAGTCCTTTGATTGGCTGGTTAAACTGATCTGCTCCCATTATGGCATGAAATTATCTTAGAGATAGGTACACGGTTGTTTATCTATCTAGGCATAAAAGGCCGTCATAACGGTCACATATACTTAATAGCCTGTCAATCAAGGCCATATCCGTAATGTCTAGGTCGAAAGCTCTGACAAAGGTACTGGCAGGTCGGTTCTACCATTATCTCTACAGAAAGCGTAACAGACTAGACGCTTCATTATCAAATCAACACGTGAACTATAAAAACAAAGCACACACAAACCTGTGCCCATCACACGTTTATCACTCGCGAGAAAGATTAAAAATAAAAAGAGGCAAATCCGCGACCTGTGCCCGTCACATACTGGCCAGAAAAAACACTGGCTGGCTGGAATCGTGCGTGAATCGAACCGGCCAGTCCGCACCCGCGCCGCGCGACGGACGAACGCTCGCGTGGACAAACAGCTGCCAATTTTCCCGCCCAAATAAAGCACGTTGTGATCGTGCTAAAGCGGAAAGTTTACGTGTAGTGTTATTTTCGTCTTCATAGCTGAATTCAAATTCTGCTGAAGATATCTGCAAAGGATTTTCTAATTTATATAGGTGAGTTTTAGCTTTTACTTTTTTATTGATAAGGAATTTTGGCGCGAGCTTTTCATTTGAGGTTAAGACTGTATATTACTGGTTGCCAGTTTAACATTTAATTCCGTTTTTAAATCAATTCAATTATTAATAAAGGAAGGAAGACTACAATTTTTCACAACTAACGTTTCATATTTACCTAGGTACCTAACAAGCAAAAAGTTTATTACAGAAAAACGAAACAAAATTCAAAGAAAATTAACTCGTAATTTATTCACAGAAAAGCTATAAGCATAGATAAGATGAGCATGTGAGTAATAAATCAGTAAGTACATACATACGTAAGATCTCAATATAAATTCCAAGATCCTGTACCATGACCTTCAAATCCAAGGTTCCTCTTTACTAGAGTTCATGTGCCAAACAAAACAACAAAGAAGATTAGCGAATAAGGACTAAAAGAAGTAAATTGTAAAGTAAAGTAAGGCCAAAAAGACATAAATTACAAAGTATACGGCAGAGTCGTGTAGAGCTAATAGGATTCAATCGAAACCACTTTACATACAATTATCGTTGCTGGAGTTGAAATGATGACTTTGTCACTTTTACAGTATTCAGGCGTTCACATTTCAAGTGAAATTAGATAACCATGTTTTTCAAATAACTGGTTTCTATGTTTTCTAATACGTATTTGTTCTTGTTCAAATATGTTAATCGTAAAACTTAAATCGTAAAATATTCTGCATAACATTAGTCGATCGTGAATTTTCCATACCAGTTACCACAGACAATTAATATTATTTATTCTGTGCCACAGCAATATGGAGTATTTTTTTATTTTATGGCAATCGTTGACCATTACTGCCAGCGTCCAGTTAGGAAGAATATAGAGTAAAACCTAGAAAGAGATGCATATATAAAGACCGTCTTGCTCTGGTCAGGGCAAAATGGAGCTAAATCTAACGGCCACGATTTCTTTTCAAACACAAACATCGATATTTTCCTCTGTCCCCTTTTACGGGAAAAATGTCTGCAATTCAAGTGACCGATAGGTACGGATAGTTTCCTAATAACGGTTGTCCTACAACTATAATTCAGTAGGGGTAAAACGGAACTAAGTGGCAGTTAGATCACCTGTTCGTGGAAATAGTTTTTAGTCACGGAACTACTCGTAAATCTCGTCTAGCTATACCACCAGTTGTTCTATAACTATAATTCAGTAAGGGCAAAGCGGAACTAAATGTCAAATAGATCACTTATTCGTTGATAACAGACATTTTCTCTTGTTCTAGTCACGGAACTCCTCGTAAATCTCGTCTAGCTAGATTACCCGTTGTTTTATTACAAATTATAATTCAGTAAGGGCAAAACAGAACTAAGTGTTACTTAGATTACCTATTCTTGGGACACTATAATAATTTATAACAGGCATTTTCCCTTGGTCTAGTCACGGAACTACTCGTAAATCTCATCTAGCTATACCACACGTCCTATAAATATAATTCAGTAAGGGTAAACGGAAATAAATGTCACATAGATCACCTGTTAGTTGGACACGACGCATTTCCCTTGTTCTAGTCACGGAACTACTCGTAAATCTCGTCTAAGATCCGCAATATCACCCGTTTAATGCACATGACAATATCATTAAAATCTACAATGATAATAATTTTCCCTTGCCCTAGATAGGGCAGTTCCGACTAAGCACCTATTATCTCCGCTGTGATGACAGATAAAAGGCGGTCATTACTGCCCTTACAATTTTTATGGCTTTGTAATCGTGGAGTTAGCCATGGCCTGAACACGTCATTTGATTGAAACTCTCTTCTATTTTGCTGCGATTGTACCTGCCTTTTTTTCAAATCATTCACAACATACTATGTATGTTACAGGTATCAGTCTGATATTCTATGATCTTGTTATGAGAGACATCAAGATTTGGGAGAGGAGAACAACTGGTCTCAAGATCTCAACTGGTAAACAGTTGGAGGTGCAATGCAACCACTGTTATGGTTTAAAATATTTTATTATTAAATAGCAAACCTTTGCGCACTAACTTGACCTCTGGCTAACTTGGTAGTGGATATCGATTAGGGTTCAAGGGATTTTTCAGTTCCTACGGAACTTCAGATCATGATCTTTAGATGCACAACCTTGGATCATGTCATTACTTTACAGTCTTCGGTTAAATAATTTAATTTAATTTGTTCTCCCTACTCCCCATCCCATTTTCACACCTCCATATTTTATTACCTTTCAACTGTTACTATTCTTTCATTGTATAAATAAGGAGACCTGTTTCTTGGCTTCCACGATTGTAAAAAAAAACATCAATTCAGGAATTGTATAGCTGTAAGGTTTCTCAGAAATAAAAATAAAATAAGTGTCAATCTCTCTTCTAAGTCGTGTTCCTCATTGCTGAGGGTCGTGATCATTCTAAGGAATTAATCACATAGAACGACTAATGGGTTGGTTTTCCACTGCCGTCACCATATCATATCATATAAGTGTCAATACTGGGTCTTAAATAAAACGGTTTTTGTATTAGATAATTTAGAGTTATAAGTATACCCATGGTAAAAACATAATACTGGGTCTTAAATAATACGGTTTTTGTATTAGATAATTTAGAGTTATAAGTATACCCATGGTAAAAACATAATACTGGGTCTTAAATAATACGGTTTTTGTATTAGATAATTTAGAGTTATAAGTATACCCATGGTAAAAACATAATACTTAGATTTAATAAATTGATTCGTAAAATGCTTGCTTGCTTATCGTATGGTTAGTGGCCAACCTATTTATCAGAGTTGTTCAGGCCGCCCGTAGGCCTCTGACATGGATTAACGACTGCTGTCGAACGACAACAACCGGGACCGACTGCTTAACGTGCTTTCCGAGGCACGGAGGAGCTCGGATGAAAAATATGCCACTAGCGGTCATACATCCAGGTACCGACCGCGCCAACGTCGCTTAACCTGCACGATCACTTTCGGACCGTGCTCGTAAAATGATTCCAGAAGACAATTTATAAGCAGTCGATAACACCGCAAATAATAATCAACGGAATCGATAGTAAATTGGAGACCTTGCAGAATTTTAAATCGAAACGCACCGACGAATCGATGATGTATTTCGTACGATAACGAATACTTAAAAAAATGTATTTGTATGCGTAACTGACCCGGAAACCGCAGCAGATAAAAAAGGGTTAAAGCGAAATATAATATTGAAATTGTAAACGTTTATTTAGCGCTGTAAACACCAGAATATAGAACACAATACAGAAGTATACAAAGTTTAATACATGCAGCACAGAACATCTGGTGTTGTACAGTGCCAAAAAGGGTACACCAGCTCAGCATAATGCTGAGGCAACCCACAGCCCTGATATTCATACTCATTTATTAAATCCACCAGGACACCAGGAACTCTTGGTTACGTCATGCTTTTTACAAATTTAAAATTCAAACACAATTCATGTTAACTATAAACATAACTGGACAGGAGCGAACAGATCAGCCGATTAACATGTGAAGGTACTTTTGAAAAAATTAGCAAAATAAAACCAATTATGTACTACTTCTAAGTCGTCTCATTGCTGAGGGTCGTGATCATTCTAAGAATTAATCACATAGAACGACTCTCGTGGCAGATTTAATGGGATGGTATTCCATTGCCTTCCCCATTTCACACACTGGTTAACTCAGTATGCAGGTTTCCTCACGATGTTTTCCTTCACCGTCAGAGCAGTCGGTAAATGTACGTAAGTGTTTCGAAAATACCGAAAAACTCGTTGGTACATTGCAATGCCTGGTTTCGAACTCGGACCTCCCGCATGGGAGTCCGAGTTTTTGCCTCGTATTTAGCACAATTGACATAAAGTTCATTATGCTATGTACAATTACGTTGCGAAAATTCGCTTCCATTCCATTCCGCGGCAATGTAAATTGAACCTAAGGATCTTTGTGGATACTATTTTACACCGAGTAGAAGGCGGTAAGTGGGAACTACTTGTGATTGAAGGTGTTCCCTCTGTCTACCCCCTCGAGGGTTACGGACGTGAGTTTATTTCATGTATGTTGATACATTCAAAGTTTCGCAATTATGCAGCCTATTTCCTCACCCACCACACAACTGTTTGTGTACCACCGGTTAATCATCTGATAAAAGGAACTCCTAATTTTGTAGGACAGACATTTATCTCGAGTGGTATTATCTATTATCTAGTGTCCAGATTTAATATTATATGTTTATTTATACCATTTTCATTCAAAAGTAGGTAGTTACCTACTTTATATCACAATTTATGCAACAATTTGTACAATGCTATCCTTGAAATTAAAAAGTATCTTATTTAAAAACTAGAAAAGTCCAAAATGTGCCAAATTTTATAAAGGGCTGGGGGAAGGGAAGGTTATCAAAAACCAGGGGAGTTAGGGACCATGAGATCGATTCCACTAAATACAACGTAACTAAATAGAATATAAACTGCATCGTTACGACGTGTTACGTATGCCAGCATCAGCAGTCCGCGATCGATCGAACAGTAACGTATTTGTGTATTCTAATAAAACGGTCAGTTTAAACTGAATGGTCAGTTGAACGGTAACAAAACGCTTCAACTGTCAAATGTAACGATCGAAAATAAGTTCCTCCCGAGGTACTTAAGTCCGATCGATAGAAAATCGAAAGATGGCAGTGGTAGAGTTATGCGTCAGCAGAATGCGATTTGGTGTCCAAATAGAATTGGAACGAAAACTAAATTAAAATCAGAATGTTTTTTTATTGTAAGTAAGTACCTCATAGTACATTGTTACAACGTCATGCTTTTTTACTCTACCACCGATTCGTAAGGTGCTATAGCTGAAAGGAAAGAAGCGGCGCAAGAAACTTTCAGCAGCACATCTTTTGAAATAAATATATCTTACAATAATTATGAATACAATCATATACACAATGTGCAGAGCTGGAGCTGGATTTAGGACCAACTCTCTTTATCATTTAAGTAGTCATTTATTTTATAATAACCCTTTTTACATAAGGTCCGTCTTATATGGGTCGTAAATTTTTCTCTGTCATATTTATTACAGTATCAGGTATCTTATTATAAAATCGTACACAGTGACCCATGAATGACGTGTTTACTTTACTAGTCTAAAGCGTGGGACTGCAAGTTTGTATCGAAAATAACTCTTTTGTTTTCATGCTTGCTTACTTATCGTATAGTTAGTGGCCAACCTATTGTCAGAGTAGTTCAGGCCGCCCGTAGGCCTCTGACATGGCTAAACGACTGCTGTCGAACGACAACAACCGGGACCAACCGGGACTGACTGCTTAACGTGCTCCACGACGCACGGAGGAGCTCAGATGAAATAATGCCATCGCTACGATCACCCATCCTGCTACTGACCGCGCCCACCGTTGCTTAACCTGCACGATCACTTTCGGACCGTGCTCACAACTATAGGCTAAGAACTCCTCAATAGTTTTCATGAAAAGTTCATATTTGTGGGTAGGAGCCATGAGAGATATATTTTTTCATCCATGGACTTGGAGCTTTCACCAATTTTCAGACACTTAAAACAATGATAGAGTTTATCTTACTTATCAATTGCTCGAAAGGTCCTTAAAGTCTTCATTAAAATACATGCACGCATTAAATATATGCATTTAACTATTTCAGTATACCTACATAATTATATATCATATTACTTTTATTTTAATAACTTCACTGTGTATTAAGTAATAGTAACCTATTTCATATCTTCACACTACACTGTCGCTAATCTCTTTAATGTCCAATTAACTTCAGAGGTTGCCTGGAAGAGATCCCTTAAGCGATAAGGCCGCCTTTGTAGATATCGTGCTACTATTCCTTTTCCTGTATTTGTGTACAATAAAGTGTTTCTATCTATCTATCTAAAATACACGCTATCCCCTTCAACGCCATAGCTCTAGATAGAGATGACACAATATGTCATGAAGACTCACGAATAATGTAGGTAGACGTAATCGTATATTTGCTTCCCTATATATTTTTTTGGATAACAAAGTTACGCTTAGATACGTCATGGAACAATTATTATCCGTTATAATACAACATTTAAATTATTACTTACATGCTACTAGCTGCTGTAAAAGGGCATTGTCAAAAGAAAAAATATGGCTGCAGCATATTATACAATTGTAGAGTTATTAATTTTCTTAGCGAAACTTGCGATTATAACAAGTATTCTTTACAATACCTATACATTTTCAGCTGACCTTTGAATAACCTGAATAAATACGATCCAACGACACAAAGAACAGCTATCGTATTCATACAACGACCCAATAATAATGTAAGCCAAGCGCCTTATCCGAATCGCTGGTGGAAGCTAGACTGCAAAGTCTGGAACATCGGCGCAAGGTTGCCTGTCTATCGGTATTTTATAGGATACATTTCGGAGAGTGCGCATCGGAATTGCACGACCTAATTCCAGCATATCCATTCCGCCTTCGGACTACCAGGCGCGGGGAGGGGCTCCATCCTTATGTTGTTGATATCTCATCTGTTCGTACGAAGCGATTTGCTTCTTCGTTCATTATGCGAACGGCTAAGGAATGGAACAGCCTGTCGGCGTTTATTTCCCGAAACCTACAGCCTTGGGATCTTCAAAGCCAGAGTGAATAGACATTTACTGGACCGTCGTCGACCTCATCGTCGCTTACCATCAGGCGAGATCGAGGTCAAATGCGGGTTTAGTAGTCAAATAATAATAATAACTTAAGAAGTGATGCAGAATATCATTTGAATCGAGCACAAGGAAAAGTCACTTTGTACCCATATCTTGTTAATGTTATTGGAGCACGCATAAAGACCACTTTTGTGCCTAACAGAAGCTCAGCAACCTAAATATTATTGGATGTTAGAAATCTTGGAAGATGGTATGAAGGTGCAGTCAGCCTACGATGGTACCAATACCAACTTTTCACCTATTTCTACCGCAACGCAAGCAGCGTTGCGTGTTTCGTTTTTGGGATAAGAGAGCCAGCGTAATTACCAGCACATGATGCACTCCATCTAAATCCTCAAGTTTAGCAGCACATCGCAAACCTTCTGATAGGTAGAGTGATAGATCCTTAATGCGACGGATCGTCTGGGGTGGTACCGTCATCTATTTCTGCCGTGAAGCAGAAATGCTTGCATTTGTGTGTTTCGGTTTTAAGGGTAAGAGTATAGTAATAAGTAAGTATATATTTGTATATTTATACATTATATTATTTTTATGTACGTATTTTTTATTTTGTATTATTAAGTAGGTATATTTATTTAGTGTGGGACAGCCTATAGGCTATAATTTTTTTAATTTATTTAGCATATAGGTGCACACTTCGCGTGGTTTTCGTATCAAATTTTCAGTTAACGGCGTTTGCTGGAAGATATCTCTCTCAGAGATAAGTCACGCCCTTTGTGCTTCACATATTTTTGTCTGAGTTTGTTATATATTATTTGTGTGTACAATAAAGAGTTAATTAATTAAATAATTAGTAAAAGAACCAGCGTAATTTCCGGCACATGAGGCAATCCATCCTAGTCCTCAAGTTTAGCAGTGCATCGAAAACCTTCTAATAACATTGTAACAAGGTGATATATTTATGGGCGATGGTAACCACCTACCATCAGCCTGTCGTCTACCGAATCTAAACATAGACAATAAAAGTTAGAAAATAGACGGTAGTTATTTATGAGATAGATACTACTCTTTATCGAATACCTTCTTTTTGGGAAAGCACTGACTCCCAAGGTTCGCCTAGTTTGGGAGTCAGGGTATTGTTTGACTTACAAGCATTGTGATGTTTCCAATAAAGATTTTTTTTTACTGCCAATTTCTGGAGGCTTGACTGTTAACCGTGGGAATCTTGATCCTAAGACCTTTTTTGTGGTGGAGTACCACTTACCAACTGCCCTTATGTCGAACGACGATCGAAGGCGTGTCCAAAAAGGTCACTAAGGAGCAATGATCCGGTTGCAACAACATTAAACGCGTGTAGACCTGCATACTTCTATAAATACACTTGTGTGTAAAACGCATTCGTATTTCATTCATATTGTTTGTTGCATAGAGTTGTAACTCCAGTTGGGATGTTTTGGACGCTGCGAACTTCTCTGGGGAGTTGAAATTTTTGTTTCTTTCGTCTTTTGTGCAGTCACAATATCTTGTGGATACTTTATAATTATAACACCCGGCAAAGTGGAAGGGGTGTTATATGTCTGTATATCTGTTTGTCGTGGCATCATATCTCAACAGCTGACGATCCGATTTAAAAAAAATTAACAGGTAATTTTACCGAAAGTGTTCATAGCTATGGCTGACAAAAATTGAACCAGGGTTTTCTAAGATCATGGAGTATCTTTGATGTCATATGAGAGCTGTGGAACAGTAAGTCAGATGGTTCAAGTTTGAACTCATATGTTTGAGATGATCGTGCCGTTCTCACATCCGAAACCTAAGTGTGTCAGGTTTCTTAAATTTTTAATTTAGAATTATTTTTCTATCTTTTCTAGCATCAATACTAAAACCTAGATCTTATTTATAGTTGGCATCATTTAGGTTACGATCCTTGGCCCGGTTTTTTAAATAGAATTCTGTTTGTTATCTTCTTTGCCGTTTTCCGATGTAAGTAATTAATACATCATTCTTTTCAATGTATAGGAGAAGTGGTAAAATTTTTAATTATATTATGTGCTATATTTTTTCAAAACTTTAGACATTGTGCCATAAATAAATTTTCTAAATGATTGTAAAGTAAAATACACTTTATTACACAAATAGAAAACAACAAACAAAAGATAGAAAAGGAAATAGTGAAGTAGAATTTAGACGGCCTTATCGCTAAGAGCGATCTCTTCCAGGCAACCTTCGGGCAAAGGAAATGATTTCGAGAAAGAGGTAGTAGGTGTGCAATCAATATGTAAAATGGTATATAAGAGAATTTTATTTACACAACGCTAACATACTTATAAATACCAAGGTAATTAATTACCACACTATACTTACTAAGTACATAAAATAAATAGGCAGATATGGATACTTAAATAAATAATGATAAACATACATAAAATAATACATAGACTACATAAACTAAAACATGTAATGAGTACATAACATACAGGAAAAGCAGAATAACAACCAGGGTAGATAAAAGGAAAGGAAAGTTTAAAGATGTAGGAATCAAAGTTCGAGAAAGTGAGCCTTGTATTAAATGTCATAGTTTTGAGTACCTTCTGAATGTTGAGTTCCTTCTTTGCAGATACTTTTACATGTCAGTATACATATAATTCATAACGTTTACATAGAAAAACAACAGCCTAAACTACATATTAACAGAACAGTGGTGGTCTTTGAAAGTACTTAAATAAAGCATTCACACCAAAGCATGACTCATCAAAACCAACAGCAGGATCCAGGACAAAGACTCGCATGGATAAGGAAAGATTGAAATGCAAATAAAATTACTACGCTTTACCTTATTTCTGGTCCTCACTTGTGAACAAAGTAATGTCATTGCACTGCGTTAAAGTGCCCTTCCTTGAGCGTTGCAATTTTGTATAATGACCTCATCCTGTCCTGTTTCGATCCAGGAACGATTCCATCAAAAGACTGTGAAGAACGATTTCAGCAGAACTCTAAATTAAAAACTTAAGCAGCCACTGACTTACTATTGTGGCGAGTGTCGGAGGCACAGTGGCTAGGACACCGGACTTCCATGCGGGGTCCGGGTTCGAAACCGTGCAATGCAGTGCCAATTAAATTTTCGTATTTTTCAAAGACTTACGTACATTTACCGACTGCTCTAATGGTGAAGGAAAACATCGTGTGGAAACCTGCACACTCAGATGACCAGTGTATAAAATGGGGTAGGCACAAAATATCCTCAAGGGTTGAAGTTCCGCTGGGGTTATTCCCGGCCCCTATACCCTTACTTTTTCTTGGCCATCAGCAGGTCCTCAAGATTCCAGCTGTGGGAATGGCACCATAGTCCTAAAGATTTGAGATCAAATTCGTACCACCTATTACCCTTCCAGAGATACCATCTCTGATATCAAAAATACTCTAAACTCTTGGACACCCCTGATGCAATTCTCATCAGATATGGCGAAGAAAACTCGACAAATTCTCTGTTAAATAATAATTCGCGATCAAATGGGATCATTTGTTGAGTTATGATGCCACAGACAAACAGACATACAGTCTTACTTATAAATAACGCCCATTCCATTCCTCGATCGGTCGGGGGCAATGAGTATTGGGGGTTAATGGGGGTTAAAAACGCTCCGAAACAAATAAGATTCTTTCATTTACGTAACGTCTATTTCGCAGTACGAATATTTTGGCCTTTGATGGTAATAACTCGCTAACCAGAGGGCTCTAAAGAGTTATTGAATCTTTATAACATGCGTAAGTGCTAATATAATTTCGGATGAAGGCAACCTTATGTCTAAGACAGCAAGAATCTGTCTGATGAACAGGAGACCTTAGACTAAGGTTTTAATTAAAACTACTTCCATGTTATCTCATGGTTCTAGAAAGAGATATCACTAGTTAAAATGGAGCCTACACTTAAATCAGGTTGGAATGTTTTTTTGTTATTTTACAGAGGGGATGATAGGTTCTGCACTGACTGTACTAGCTGGAGTTTTGTGTATCCATTAACCAAAGCAACCTAACTCTTTAAAATAAAGGAGGGTCTATCAATTATCACCATTCCACCTGCCTCCATCCACAAATAATCATCCATCCATTAAAATAAGGGCTTCACCACTGCAGCAGATTCTCAGCAGTCTGTCCTTATGCCGACCTTTGATCGCAATTCTTGTTACTGGGCAATAACAAGTCATAATAACGAAAAGTTTGCCAGTAGACACACCCACTTTCCTACCTAGTGATACAACCAGATAACTAAAAGATCACGTGTAAACAGCCGTGGGCAGAGGCTACGCAAGCAACAATGTTAATTAATACTGATATGAAGAAGCTTTGCAATCTGAATGTCACTGCCAAAGACACTGGTTGTGGAGAGATCGAGAGCCGAACAAGTGATCAGCATCTTACAAAAGATCCTAATTAATTGGTCGATGGCATATAAGTAGATGGAGCGACGATCTGCGCAAGGTTGCCTGACTCGGTATTTTATAGGATACATTTCGGAGAGTGTGCATTGGAATTGCACGACCTAATTCCAGCATCTCCATTCCGCCTTCGGACTACCAGGCGCGGGGAGGGGTTCCATCCTTATGTTGTTGATATCCCATCTGCTCGTACGAAGCGATTTGCTTCTTCGTTCATTATGCGAATGGAACAGCCTGCCGGCGTCTGTATTTCCCGAAACCTACAACCTTGGGATCTTCAAGCCGAGTGAATAGACATTTACTGGACCCGCATGCTTCATCGTCGACCTCATCGTCACTTGCCATCAGGCGAGATCGAGGTCAAATGCGGGTTTAGAAGTCAATAAAAAAAATTGAAAAAAATCTGCGCAATGTGGCTGGCAACGACTGGATGAGAAGAGCCGAAGACCGGGCTTAATGGCGTGCCCTGGGAGAGGCCTACGTCCACCAGTGGACTAGAGTGGGCTGCTGGTGATGATGATTATTGATACAAACGTTGATACAGATAGATAGTTTCTCGCATTTTTCCAGAGGGAACCCTGATAAAACCAGCGTTGAGTAAAGTAGATCTGTGCACGCTAAATGATAATGTGGAATCTAAGATCATTTTATGTTAGTTTTGCGTGATTTACAATGTTTGCCAATTGCTATGAGCCTTAGGAGAAACGTCTTTCTAATTGCTTGAGTTTCTTATTATGGATAAAGGCAATATCAGCAGCGAGTGAAACCAGTATTTTTGTGGGTTAAAAATTCAAACATCCACATTCAATTTCAAAAGAAGGCTTTGGTGGCATACTTCATCTTTAAAAAATATATTTTTCGAGCTGATTTTGTTATAAAAAGTGCAACATTATGGTATTTATTAGCAAAAACCTAGTTTACCTGTCTTTTAAACCCTGGTTACAAAGTAAGGTAGAATTGAAAGGTCTGGTTTCCAGTCTATTATAGTTTACAAATTAAGATAAAAGCAAATTGGCGAGGACCTGACCCCAAGACCTTTCTGCGGTTTATGTTTTGATATAATAACTTGACATATGAACTGAAGCAAAAGGCGAAGTTATATAATAACTTGCGTCGTTTTTACACGTGCCTTTTATAATTACATATATATAATACATAAACTATCACGTTCATAAACACCGAGGGGGTAGTAGTTGCCTGGAAGAGATCGCTCTTAGCGATAAGGCCGCCTAAATTGTACTTCACTATTTCCTTTTGTGCGAAACGCAGCATAGACTATAAATATTATGGTTAAACTAAACGCACACGTCAAATCTTCCCTCTCGTTCTGGCAGATACAAACAAGGCATCGCTCTCTGTTTTTGTGATCATAATAGGGAACAGTGCAAGGTTTTGTAATAAAAACTAAATAATTAATTTAAAATGAATTTGTTTTCATTTTCTATCTTTTGTTTGTTGTTTTACTTTATTTTTACTTAGTATTTTCAATCACAGGTAGTTCCCACTTTTCGCCGTAAGATTTGGTGGACAAACATGATAGGTGCTGGTGAGCTTACCGTCGTCGGTGTAAAATAGTATCCACTAAGATCCTTAGTCGCCTCGTATGGCAGCCACGGGACGAATTGGGATGGTGCTATTCTTTAGCGCTGGCACCACACTCTGCGAATTTGAAATCTTCAGCCACCTGGTCGTAAGTGGTCACCGTAGCCCTTAATCACTAAAATATTGCAAGATGGTTTTCTATGCTCTGGTAACCTAGAGTGTTTAAAGCTGGCTCTCTTGTCCAATTTGCCGCAGACATGGGTAAAAGAGTGGTACTTACAAGTACTCGTAAGGAGCGTCAGTGGCCTAGTGGCTAGGACACAGGACTCCCATGAGGTCCGGGTTCAAAACCATGCAGTAAAGAGTACATGTACCAAAGAGTTTTTCGTATTTTTCGAAGACTTACGTACATTTATCGACTGCTCTAACGGTGAAGGAAACCTGCACACTGCGATGACCAGTGTGTAAAATGGGGTAGGCACAAAATATCCTCAAGGGTCGAAGTGCCGCTGGGGTTGTTCCCGTCCCTCTATCATAAGATAATATATACAAGTACCGCGTTGGGAATAAAGCTTTTTTTCTTGTATTCAAAGATATAACTTCCCCTTAACCCCAAATCCACAGTTGATGTTTCACTATCAAACTACACTGTGGCACGACACTTCCACGTTCGACGTTATCATTAATTAATATAATTTAATGTCAAAGTTCACTTAAATCGTAAAAAAAGTCTCGTATACCGACCGGTATAGCGTGATTTAATATAGCGTGATACTTTGATATTCGTCGGAGCATGCGAAAATGTCGTTGTGCAAAGTGCAACTTAAGTCAATCATGTTTTTTTATCTAACTTACAAATACCTATCACTAGGCAGTTCAGTTAGGTCTTATGATTATGTGACCAATAAGTAGGTATAAGGCCGCCAAGTGTATAGAATAGAATGGAAAAATCCTTTATTAATAGACCATTTTTGGCTAAAATGATTTTGTTTTAATTTATTTACTACTAAACCCGCATTTGACCACGATTTCGCCTGTTGGTAAGCGACGATGAGGTCGACGATGGAGCATGCGGGTCCAGTAAATGCCTATTCACTCTGGCCTTGAAGATCCCTAGCTTTCGGGAAATACAGACGCCGGCAGGCTGTTCCATTCCTTAGCCGTTCGCATAATGAACGAAGAAGCAAATCGCTTCGTACGAGCAGATGGGATATCAACAACATAAGGATGGAGCCCCGCGCGTGGTAGTCCGAAGGCGGAATGGAGATGCTGGAATTAGGTCGCGCAATTCCGATGCGCACTCTCCGAAATGTATCCTATGGTGTAGTTTAATTAAAGTAGTAAGTGTATGGTCTATTAAAAGGGCCAAGTTCAGCGGAGTGTCGTTAGATGTATAGATACCTATACCTCTACTGACGCTGGTTTTCAACTTGACCCTTTCCACTTATAACTACAGAGAGAAACAATGTCGTTCTGTCTGTTTGTCTGTCGTATGGCTCATCTCCGTCCATGTCACATACAATTATTATCTGAAACTCGACCAGTATCAAAACTCTGGGATTTAATCGTAACCTACTAAAACTACCACAAACAGTGAATTATTAAATTAGGAGTGAAGGGACCTCAAAATCCTGTCGCCATTAATATAATGAGACTGTAAAACTGTTGTTCTATTTTTTTCTCAAAAGTATGCAAGTTGACTTTACTTCGTAGGGGGTAGGGACAGTGCCAATCATTACATATTTTGGCGGCCGAATATTTGAAACTGCCCCTAAATCCTTCACTCCTATGTATGTATTTGTATCATTTTATACTCTGTTCCATACTCTTTTCTTGTGTGCAATAGAGAATATTTGTATTGTATTGTAATGTTGCAATGAAGTAGATAGAGATCAAAGAACCTCTTTTATGAGTACGATGTTTCTTTGGTTCTGAAAAAATACGTTGACCAGCTTAATTATCATACCATGACTTAATTTAGATAATCATTCTAAATACTGCACGATATCGAGAACCCGTTGCTGGATTTAGCCCGTTTAAATGAAAAAAACTGCAGCAAATGCAGCCCAAGAGGCATTCAACCCATAACGGGGTTAAAAAGATACAAACGCTCAATGGAATAAACCGATTCAACTCTTAATAAAAACGTCACATTTGAAAATACGCCGGTATATTTTCATTTCAGTATCCGCGCAGACTTTATTTCGCAGTATCTCAAATTATAATTCGCGTGGAAACGCGTCGCACTATGTCGAAACGTAGATAAAACGTTTGGGAATTAATTGGTAACACGCAAAATGCAATCGACTTCCTCTAGCGGTGAATTAGCTACAATAAAAAATAAAAAAAGGGTAAAGGGGAGAGGGGATGTTATTGAATGGAAAGTTCGACTATTCTTTTAATTCGATCATGCGCAACAAAACAACAATCCTTTTACAAACTAACGTCAATGTTGACATTTCAGACTTGTAATTACAAAAATTCCTATTTCGTCCCCCTACAACATGTAGATAACAGAATCTCGTGTAGGATACGCAGTCTTATCTTATCTTATGATAGGGGGCCGGAAATAACCCCTGTGGCACTACGACTCTTGAGGATCTTTTGTGCATACCCCATTTTACACACTGGTCATCTCAGTGTGCAGGTTTCCTCAAGATGTTTTCCTTCACCGTTAGAGCAGTCGGTAAATTTACGTGTCTTCGAAAAACTCATTGGTACTTGGCACTGCATGGTTTCGAAGCCGGACCTGCTGCATGGGAGTCCGTTGTCCTAGCCAGTAGGCAACCGACGCTCCATACCGACTTTCTATAGTATACTACATTCAAATGCATTTGTGTACATGCAATTCAAATGTAACCGCCTATCCTTTGATGTACGCGCATGAGCACGGGAACACAGCCGACAATGTATTCTCATGAGTCTTGTATGGAACTCCATGCAACTGCATTGTGTGCCTATAATGATCATAGCTAACTGCAGTGTGAGGTAATAATCCATGGGAGGCAGCGACGCGATTAGCGTTTTTATTACACGCTGATTAATATTGAACATTCACGATTCAGGTTGGAATATCCACTTCCTAAAATGTCCCCTTCTCAATTTTACTTTCAAAGGACTTTAAGAAGAAAGAATAAGATTAGATTTATCATGTAAAAGTTTAGGTAAGAATTACAAATATTGCAGATATAGTTGCATAAACATGTCACACTAAACTTTACCTTCACAGGCATATACACCGAATTCACAAGTTAATAATGTTTATACAGATTTTGAGAAGAAAACAGATAAGAATAAGAATACAAAGTATTGTAATCGTCAGTGAAATTAATCACTTTCTCCTAAGCTCTACATATGTCTGAGACTACAAATATTTGATAATATATGAATTTTTAAGGATCTACTAGCTGCACTGGATATACCCCAAGGGTTTTGTCATGTATATACTTACTAACATAGTACTTAATAATTCCATGTCAAAACCCTTGGGGTATATCCGGTGCAGCTACTAACTACAAGGGCTTTGATTACAGATTACCATGTTATTTTACGCAAACAAAGTAGTTTGCAAGTAGTATGCAAACATATATATGTATTAGTATATAAATAGATTAAATAGTGTATGTAATACATAAGTATTATTGTTAGTTTAGTGTATGTATTATTATAGTATAAGTATTATATATGTTCATATGAATGTATTCATGTAATTTTGTTTAGCTTACGTACAATTTTGTTCTTGTGTTAAGTATTGAGAAATTATTAGTATCTGCATATTTTTTCCATTATGTTTTACATAGACATACATACGATGTCTACTTATCGTACTAAATTTCTATATGTTAAAGGTCTAGCTGGAAGAAATCTCTATTTTAGAGATAAGTTATACCTGTGTACGTCAAATTTCTTATATTGGAGAGTGAATAGGCGAGAGAACGGTAGTTGGGCAAGGGGCTGCACAGGTCACCTAGCGACGCATGCGGGGTCGCTACACGTCGCCATTTCTTGTTGTTGTTTCTTTTGTAATTTATGTGTGTGTAAATAAAGTATAAACAAAGTAAATGATAGTCTACAGACTATAGCTCGTCAAAAAATTTATTGTCGCCAGTCCTTCTTGCCTTGAAGCATAGTGTGACATTACAAACACGGCTGGTGCAAAAGTGCAATCCTGCGCAGTAATGATGCAACGAGGTCTTCGTTCAATTTGCGTTCCTAAGAGCTTGCCATTACCTACTCTAGCCCTAAGAAGGAAAGAGACAGTGGGTGCAATAACTGGTAATTGCAAATGTGATTATTATTTGTATCTTAGGGTAGGGTTACAGCCTTTAAGAAACGAACGCCCGTCATCATCATCATCAACCTATTAATGTATCCACTGTTGGGGCACAGGCCCCCCTGCACAAAGGGGTACAGGCCATGATCCACCGAGCGGGCCCAATGCTGTTTGGTGGATTTCACACGCCTTCGAAAACTTATTAATATCCTCAGACATGCAGGTTTCCTCACGATGTTTTCCTTCGCCGTTAGAGCAGTCGGTAAATGTACGCAAGTCTTCGAAAAAATCGGAAACTTATACAGTACAGTACATTGTAAATTGTATTTATTTCATCAGAAAGCAACAAAACCCGTTGCAAGATAAGTCGTACAAAATACAGTACTTGGTACAGTCGGTTAATCTACCCAAAATGTCAAAATTGGAGAATCTGAAATGTACTATATAGCGCAGGCATAAGTTTGAATTTTAATCGAAGGTTTTTATAAATGGTATACTTTAGCTAGTGATCGACTGTACATGGCATTGCATGGTTTCGAACCCGGACCTCCCGCATGGGAGTCCGGCGTCCTAACCACTAGGCCACCGACGCATTGTATTTCGACTGCCTTAACTGGTCACTGCAGGCTAAACAAAAGGAGGGCTGTGCCCCAACAGTGGGGACATGATGATGATGAAATACAATATTTTTATGTCGTCTTCGCTCGCACACACAAACACAGCACTCCAGAGTCAATCGTCGAAACTAAGCTAACCACGATAAACAAATCAATTCAGGTTTGAGATTACAACCAACCGGGCAATCAGGAAAAATGTAACAGCGGCGAAACACAGTAGTCAAAGAGTCTATCGTCGAAACTAAACGCGAAAAACAAAACAATTCAGGAATGCATAACATCAGCCAAACACAGCACTTCAAAGAGACAATTATCGAAACTATTCGCGAAAAAGAAAAGAGGTCAGGAATGAAAGCGATTATAACCTAACCAAAGTACAGCAAGAATGCGTAGCTGCTGTGTTCAAACGCTATCGTCGAAACTAAACGTGAGAAGAAAATCATTCAGGAAAGAAAGGACAGAGCACAAGGTTGTCAGACAATTCAAATGCAATCATGACGTCGCTGAGCACATTGTGAATGAGGAAGTGAGTGTGAAAGAGATACAGAAACGAATTGTCTAAGTATGAATTGGTTTTCATGGAGAATTAAACCTAATTGTCTTAGACTATGGCCTTTCAAGCTTGGAATTATGTTATTCTAATTTTCATATTCATATTTATCTTTGTTGGTATTCTAAGTTTGTAGGCTGTTTGTCGTTCCTTGTGTAACAGTATTAACGTAATTTGGAATTTGGTTATGAGAGTGACTGTCTCTCAGGTTATTGTTAACAAGAGTTCAATTTTTAATGAATGATAATATACTCGTACAAGAACGGGTCTCTTAATGTCCGGCTTCGGTTTGATTCGTTTTAAGATATATGAATTTGGGCTGATAAATAAAATACGGATCAGTAATTTTTAATGCTCTGCAATATATCTTAAAACGAATTAAATCGGATGAGTGAACTCTGCAACTGTACAAATCCGATTTAACTATGTCCATATATTCGAAAACTTTAAATGGCGATTTCCACCACTAAATATGAATTTGGGCCGAATAAAAAGTACGGATCGGTTAGTTTTCAATGCCCTTTCATATATCTTAAAATGAATCAAATCGGAGCCACTTGGGGACCTTTCCTTGTTAGACAATTCACGAGTTTATCCAGGGTTAGATGTTAGTTATTAAGCTGAGACCAACAGTAAACTAATAAATCTGAAGACGAAGATAATCTAGGAACAAAACATTCTTAAATAACAGTATATTTAAGTAACTTTAGGAGTCATCTGTTTATTTGTTCGAGATAATCTCAAAATACACTAACTACCCGAATATTGGCGCGATTCTCACGATTGAACTCTTATAATGTAGTATAGATATTCACACTAAAATTAAAAGAAATGCTGATGCGGAGCGCATTTTATACGACTGAAGGGTTCTTCAACGTAAGTAAGATCTGGTAGGTACTCGCCAACCTACATTGCATGATTAAAAAATAAAATAAAAAATAACACTTAGTTTTAATTAAAATTTATTTTATTATGGTTAAAGATCTGAATCTGAATCTTTCTAGAACAACCGGTTTAGACAGAATCAGTGTATTTGACAATAATACAAACAACTTTATTTACCACAATACATGAATATAAAGAACTAACTGATTCATAATACAAACAAGCATATAATTGCTAATTTAAGTATAGAATAGGGCTTGGCACAGACTCGGATCACAAAGTTTCCTCTGTAGACGATGATCATATTTTAAATTATAACGATCATAGTGGAATATCATATTTAAACGATGAAAGACGAGTACTTATAGATATCTATGAGTATAATGGCTAGACTGCTATATCAGATAACATTTTCATGCAGATTGCTGGGCTATTTGAATACAAACTGGAGGTACTCAGGTGTCTTCTAATAAAGAATATTATAGAGAATGAACTGAATAAAAGGCTAGTAGACAGTGGAAATAGTGATATTTAAAATGATAGAAGTGGTAGGTGCTTACAAGAGGACTGTGACAGAAGGAATCACAAAACAGACCCAAGCAAAATATGAAAGACAGGCAATGAAGTTATAAAAGGAACAGAACATAAAAAACAAAGTTGGCATAGCCAGTAACAAATAGGTTAATGCTACCGTACATATAGAAAAAAACTGTAATTAACTATAGCATCATCAGCAGCCTACCCTAGTCCACTGCTGGACATAGGCCTCTCCCACGGCGCGCTATTGAGCCCGATCTTCGGCTCTTCTCATCCAGTCGCTGCCAGCCACCTTGCGCAGATAGTGGGGCGGCTGGGAACTGGGGGCCGTTTTCTTTGTGCGCTATCCATGGGAGGTAATGCCATAATCGCCACGCTAGGCCTGCGGGTTGGCGATCGCAGTAGCCGGGTCGCTTGCCCCGATGACGCTGCTGCCCGTCATCGTGCTTCTGGTATTTTGACCCAGCCAGAATTTGAGTGGTTATACCGCCACTAGTCGGTCGCCAGGGACTCGTTCGTTAATCGGCAGGATGCACCACGTGCAGGTGAGTTTGACATTTGGAGGTCTAGATGTTGGTGACCCCCCTTACATCCCCTTACAACTATAGCATACTTTTAATAAAAGATCAGGTGTACAAAGCATAGGTAGTCCTCAATAAACTATTAAACTTTTTATATCAGATCAGATGAAAGTAGAAAGTATATATTTTCCTACAAAACAGTGAACTTACCATGAAATGAAAATGAAAAAGTTTATTTACTTATACAGAGCACAAAAAAGGACCTCCGACTTACAAACTAGGTCGAAAACCTGTATCTTGGAAGTCGGGACTCCGTCGCACTTTCTGTGCAAGCAAATTACAAATTATATTCTTAACCTAAAAGGAATTTGGAAAATTTAATCAGAAAGGAATTTAGTAAAGATAATGGTAAGAGTGAGTATGGGTGGGGGTGTGTTAGGTTGTGTGGGAGTGTGTAATGATGTAAGTGTGCATCTGTAGTGTAGGGTGAGTGGGTGTGTGAGTGTGGGAAGTTAAGTGTTAATAATCTGAAGAACGTAATGAGTTTAGTGTGTAAAATTTTATGTTATATGATTAGAGCCTCAGTTTTGTCGTAATCTAAAGAGAGTAGCCATCTATTAAGTTTACTTTACAATTATTTTTATTTAGTGGGTAGATATTAAGGTGAACGTTTATTTTATTGTACAACCATAGATGAATAGGTAGATTTAAAGAACGAATATTATCTAGTTTTTCTGTAACAGTGAGAAGGACGATTTGCACATGACTAGCTTTCGTCTACTAGTTTTTTGTGACTGAATTCAGACATGTGTATTTTTTTTATAAATAGGCAAAAACAAACAGGCAACCGGGCCACCTGATTGTAATTGGTCACCGTTGTCTGGAGACCAGAGGCATTGCTTGTGCGCTGTCGACCTTGGAAGGATAGGGATTTTAGAGATGAGTTCACCCTTTGTACAATGTATCATTTTAATTGTTTTTATTAATCTATTGTTGTACAAATAAAGTGTAAATAAATAAATAAATTAAAATAAGGTTTTATTTACGTTCTTTTTACCCGAACTGCGCGACAGCAAGGACATGGTTATGTTTTTCGCACGTCTCTATGTTTGTTTGTATGTGCAGTATTCTTTATTACCTCATAGCGCCTAAACGGCTGGATGGATTTTAATGAATGAGGTATCATTATTTTCCTCTAAATCCCGAGAGTGACATAGGACCGCTGTCACGCAGTCGGAGGTCTTACCATATGACTTGGAAAGCATTACCACGCAGGCCTCCGACTGCGTGATATCGTTTGATAGCATGAATCTTAATGATCCACGTCATTTTTGAGAACAGTGACCATTTGAAGCTGTCGTGTTTCCATCTGTTTAGTTCGCTGTTATACGCAGTCAGGTTGTTGTATTTTTTTTTAATTTACTTTTTTTGAAGTACGTTGTAGCGCAGCGGAAAGACGTCGGGAAGAAGCGTGTTTTACATTTTGCATGCGCGTAATAAACCCATAAGACATTTGTTTGTACGATAAATGAAGTCCAAACAAGCAGAGATATCTCACCTTATAATGTGACACGTCGAAGGTACTTCGTATGGTCTCAAATGGACATCGTTACGTGTTGTTAATATCAACCTATTGTGTTGAAGAATCGACATACCGACGCTTCTTTATATAAACACAAAACGTAAGTACTGCATTACGCATCGTGTGTAATATTCGTCCTATTTTATTGTATAAAAACGTTATTTTTTCGTAAAACTAGCGTATTTTACCTAAAAATCATCCGTGATAAGTGAACGTTATACAAGACAGTGAAATGGGAGTGAAATACTACAGGTAGTGTTCCTAGTACACACGAATCTCCCTTAATCTCGACGTTGGTAAATTGTATATTTTCAAAACAGACGCCAAAACGTTCAAGTTATTTTTATGATTCCAACACGGTCATTGGCCAAATTGCAGTGTATATCACTAGCAGGGGCCAATCATTAAAGAAAAAAAAAACTGTTAAATAACTAACACACAAGTCCTCAAAAAAATCTCGTTTCTAACAGTCTAACAGTCAATTCTAGAGGTCTCATGGAACGTTATCTGATTATCTACTTGGACATGAAAGTTTTCTTACCCTATTAGCTTTTGGGTCTTCAATTAAGAATGTACCACTGTGAAACTTATACCTAAATGATGCATGATACTGAAATACCATCATTTGCAGGTTAGAGTCTTGGTTGATGAATGATTTCTTAGGTTATAATCCTAAGAAATCATCGTTTAAAGGGGTAAACGATGATTCTGAAAATCAGCGCTGTGGCTTGCCTCAGCATTATGCTGTGCTGGTGTACCCTTTTTGGCACTGTACCACACCAGATGTTCTGTGCTGCATGTATTAAACTTTATATACTTCTGTATTGTGTTCTATATTCTGGTGTTTACAGCGCTAAATAAACGATTTCAATTTCAATTCAAGTAGAGAATGGTCTCTACTTGCAGAATCAAACTAGATGTTCCTGACTTTGATTTTAAATTATGCAAACGACACTATAATTCCCAATGTAAAGATGAAAAGACGAATGATAGACGAGTAAAACGTCAGGAATGACGGTCATGACTGGATGTCATGGCGCTCATTTCGACTCACAAGGCAAATGATTTACAGATGGGTAATCATAAGTTATCGCTGATAAAAATTTCAAGGTACAAGGTCTGTTAGTTTTTACCACTTAACTAACAAGATTCCCAACACGTCGTATTTGATGGACAGTTAAAAAAGCACACAAGATAAAGTCCTTTTTATAGCGTCAGTTGAAGTGGTGGACGGAGAACAAACAATGGTACTAAATGTTTAGCAAACATGGCGGTTTGACGCAAAATGTTCGCGATGACTGAACGTAAACATGAAGTGCACTTTGGCCCTCAACGGTGGAGGAAAACCGGTTTTGATAAATGCTGTGACGGAGGAAAGTTCCTTGGTATTGTAGATTTTTCATCATCATGTACTTATTCAATCTATCTATCTATCCAATCTTCAACATCAACATTACTTATGTTTATGTTGAAGATTGGAAATCAGTTGGCAAAACTTGCACGGTAGCAGAATTTGGTCCACTTCTTGATGTCGTCAACCAGTATTGTCCTGGGGATTTTGGACAACTCTTGCCCAGAATTACCCCTTCGAGGTTTTACCATGAACATTCGTAGATAAATCCTCTTTAATGCCGATATATTATGAGGTCTTTCTTCGCTTAACAGTCTACGTAAATTCACCCTTTATATGTTATCCCTGGATCCCTTTCACCAAGCTATCAACTCATCATAATCGGGTGCCATTTTCAAAATGAAGTTTGGAGGTAATTAGGAAAAATAGCTTGCGATTCCATGTATCTTTCAAATCACGGAAACTCTGTTTGGTCAACTCCTATACCAGGGTGTATTGGACTTCTTTTCTGGAATCTTGCCAACAAGGATCAACCTTTGAAACTCGTATAGGGATACTCTTTGTAGGTGTCCGAAAATCAGGTGTTCTGATCCTCGACATCTGTTCACGCTTGCCGTTGGCCATTTCCAGAGCCCTGCCATAGAGTAGGGTAAAGTAAACTTAATAATTGTCCAGAAACTCCAGACTAGAAACATACTAGACACGATTCGTGAAACAAACTCTTAAACTGCGCAGCGTTTTCAATCGAGGCAAGCCAGTCAGCCATTTAACTGCCAAATAAGCCACACCACCTGACTCGTTAGTCAAGTGGGTGTGTCAGTCTTAGAGCAGGGATCTACGTCATTTGATAATGTGACGCAGACTGACTTTTACTTTTGGCCAAGGAAGCCTTATCGTTGTAGTGTTGCGATTATGTTGGTGAATAATGGATTTGTTTGTACGATTTAGTACGCTGATAACGTGGTTGTAAAACTCTTTCAGCTGATTGGGTTAAGTAAGTCAAGATTTGGACATAAAACAATTTTGATTCATTGTCATTTGTTTGAACAAATAAGGAAGAAGATCTTTCTGATACGAGGATATCCCAGCGGCACTTAGACCCTTGAGGATCTTTTGTGTCCACTCCTTTCCTCAATCTCCTCCCTGTTCAATATATGCTTTGCATCAAGGCATTGGTTGGATACTGAAGTATGCTGGATATGACAGAGATTCATGCTCCCTTCTCTCTACCCAGTCCTACAATGGAACCACATTTTTGGAAGGTGGTATGACTGCATAGTCAACCTGGGGTGATACCACCATTTTACTTATTTCTACCGCAATAGCAGCAATGTTTAGATTGATGTAGTTCGGTTTGAAGAGAGTTAGCGTTATTACCGGCACATGAGGCACTCCATGTAGTAAGTCCTCAAGTTTAGCAGCAAATCGAAAATCCTCTAACAACATTATTGAGGTGAGAAGTCTATATGCGATGGTGATTACTTACCATCAGAGTAGAGAGAGATTTAGAGCGTCAGCGGCACAGTGGCTAGGGCACCGGAAACCGCGCAACTATGTACCAATGAGTTTTTCGTATTTTTCGAAGACTTACGTACATTTACCGACTGCTCTAACCTGCTGAAACCAGTACACTGAGATGACCAGTGTGTAAAATGCGGTAGGCACAAAAGATCCTCAAGGGTGGAAGTGCCGCTGGGTTATTCCCGGCCCCCTATCTTAAGATAAGATACCATCAGATGGTCCGTTTGCACATCTCTCCTTAAACAATAAAAAAACATAGCATGAAGATATTTATGTATGCAAATGTAACCCAGAAGCAAATTCCTGGCACTTGTCTTCAGGTTAATGAAAGACAGACGTCATACCAACGCACGGAGGCGCGTTTAGACGCAAATCGCAATTGCTATCCAATAATACCTCGTAGCTGAAACGACTTGTTTACTCGACTCGTTTAACTCTGCTTGCGCGCGCGCAGGCTGCTTGAGCGCACGGCGCGAACTAGTTTGAACTAGTCACTGATAGTCAAGGAAGTGATACGGTAGCCTTGACACATTGAAGCGTAACGACGATGGGGTAAAATTAGACTTATTGTAGATTTTTTCTTAAATTAAATCTGCCTAGAATGATATATTCTATTAGTTATTGGAATGACATGACCATCTTCAATGAGGAATACGCTTAAGAAGAACTACATTCTATTCAGTGCCGTGTTGTACCGTTGTACTGACCTTAAAGAATAGCACCACCCCAACTCTGCCCGTGGGTGTCGTACGAGGCGACTAAGGATCTTAGTGGATACTATTTACAACTAGTTTAGACGGCGGCGGTACCTACCTGTGATTGAAAGTGGTTCCTCTGTCTACCTCCTCGGGCATTATGGACGTGGGAGTTTATGTATGTATGTACATTCTATTTATTATTTAGTATTCACTAGTACAGAGTATATACGATATAAACACAGTAGAACATTCATTAGAAACTAGAGGAAACCTGCACGAGTCTTATTGGAGAAATACTTCGCTTTCTACATGCAGTTAAATTGTACTAGGTATTAGACAATACCGGTGTCAGGGAAGACAGCAGTCTAAGGGTGAAAATAACCATGAATATAAATATGACAATGTACGTGAAAAACTTTGAATAGGGCGACCTCAAATTATCAATTCGTTCAAGGAAATCTTTTTTGCGAATTCCGATTTTTCCTTGTCCATTCATGCGTATTCCCTATAAAGGGAATGGCGCAGTTTCCATTATACCAAGTACTGTAAATAATTGAAAAAAAAAACATCCAACTCAACTGCGTATTCTTCAGGCCGGTTAAATATACTCGTAAGTTATAGCCTTGATTTTGCCGGGTTATTTTGGGCCAGGTAATGGGTAGCTGCGACGAATGCTTGATCTGAACTATTCATGAACTGAGAACATCTGCATAATCGATTCAAAAGATCGGTATTTTATATCGATCACCGTAATACATATTACGTACCATCGCCCCTAAAATAACTGCTTACTTATTGTAGGGACACTGTGTACAGACACAGTGCACACTGTGTTCTACATTGAGAATTATTATGTCAGCAGTTTTAAATGCCTCTACCACCGTCATGTATGGTATACTGTTTGGAAATATAAGTATCGGTTAACAAGTGCAGAGTCTCATTGAAGATGACTCCTCGAAGACATACCCTGGCTATGACGTAGGTATAGACACGTACCGAACTCTTAGGCCAGTAAAGAGGTACAACTCCTATACCTTTAAACTTATGAACTCTATTCAATGTTAAAATGGTCGATTACCTAATTTCCTGATCAGGGTAAATTAGAGACAAACAAACGAACCAGCTGATGGTAAACGGTCACCACCACCAACTATCAACAGCTGTAAATCTAGGATTAGGACACAACCTAACACACACACACCCTCACACACTCTTAAACATTATCTTTCCTAAATTCCTTTTGATTAACTTCTTCCAAATTCCTTTTAGGTTTAGAATATACACACACACACACACATCACCCATACAACTTCATAAACCCTCTCCCCTGTACACCCACAGTATCATATCCCGCTGGCTATCTTAGTGAGGACTGGCATGCTGCAAGACAGCCGTTGGCTAGTGCTGGTGCCAGGATTTGATTTTTTATAAATAGATACCTACCTACTTGTTTCAAATTATATTCTATTGTATTGTATTGTAGTATTATGTATTATATAAGCTTTTCAATAAAAAAATTAATATAGTTCCTAATGTAATGTTATAAATTGTCATATACTTGCACAGAAAGTGCGATGGAGTCCCGACTTCCAAGATACAGGTTTCGACCTGGTTTGTAAGTCGGAGGTCCTTTTATTGTGCCTTGTAATAAGTCAATAAACTTTTTCATTTTTTTAGGAAAAAATATACGTATGTTTTAATTATGTATTTTTCCTATAGAGGTGTAAAGATTTTTACCTTTAGATCCGCCTCGGCTATTGCGCACTCTTTTAAACTAAACTAAACCAAAATAAATGGAGCTGTCTGTGATGATTTAAAATCTAAAGTATAAGAACAGCACTGACGCACAAGGCACGCCCCCTCTTGTCAGCTATTTTGAGGCAATCGGTAACGAAAAACTGGAAAAAAACTCCTGACTGTTTGACTCATGGATGAAAGAAACATTTTAGTCTCCCTCCCCAAGGGGGCGGGCGTTCCTACCTTTATGACCCGACATTAACCCTAAAACCGTACATTTTCCACAATATTTTACCTCTAGGTAATGTTCTGGATGAGAGTAAAAAGTACGGGACTGGTCCTTCCTTCTTCAATTTAAGAGCTATGCTCTTGTCGGTGTAGTAAACGCCACTGTGTCCTGTCTAGGGCCCTTTCCTTGACCTCCTTATACGACGCAACGCCAGCCTTCTCTTTGATTTGATCGAAGTAGCTTATCCTCGGTCTTCCTCTTCCCCGCTTGCCTTCAACTTTTCCTTCTATAAGGTTTCTTATGTATTCGTCGTGTCGTATAAGGTGGCCCACCATATTTCCCCTTCTATTTTCAATAGCCTTTAAGATGTTTCTCTTTTCTTTTACTCTCGTCAGTACCTCTTCATTTGTCGGGACTGGTAGATGGATTAAAAGATTGATTTTCGAAAACGTATGATGTGTTAAGCACGCGAAAAAAATCAAATATTTAAAAATAATGATACATTTTTAATGTAGGTACCTACTTAATTAAAAATTCGATAACAAACATTAAAACACGTTTTTAGTTTATGACTCTGGTTTCGATTTTTATGTCGCACATATAACAAGAATTTAAGAAGTCAATTTAAATGGATCTGACTTTATTATGATCTTCGTTCCAGTCCAGTTATATTTAACTAGTTCAACTGCAATAACTACGCAGCGCAGGCGCAGGCGCATTCCTGACTAACTATAGTTAACCATTATGAAATAATGTTATTTTTCCGAAAAAATGACGATTATGCGATCTCTTGTGTTCATTCAAACTGATAGATTAATCCATTATATGTGTATGGTCAAACCTACTTTTCGTTAAAATACCATTTTTGTCAAATTTGCGTTTTATCAAAATGTTTGTTTGTTTGTAGTCTCTTTATTGTACACACACAAGAAAAAATGCCGTTAGATCAGTAGTACCATTGATGGTACAAGTGACACAACTTTGTATATTTAGTACCATTAAAGAAAAGTCAAGATATCCCCCATGTTACTAGTGATACAACTTTGTATCTCTAGTACCATTAAAGAAAAGATAGGACATACCTCGTTTTATAGGTATATTATATCCTAAATTAGTGTCCTTAGTACCATTGATGGTACTAAAGATACAAAGTTGTGTCACTTGTACCATCAATGGTACTAGTCAATGGTACTACTGATCTAACGGCGAAAAAATACATAGAAAATAAATAAAATTACAGTATGTACAAAGGCGGGCTTATCCCATAGGGATCTCTTCCAACCAACCTTTGATTAATGAGAGTTTAGACTACTTGTTGGTAAGGTTTTAAACAAAGATGCTTTTGACATAATTCAGTAATCATCATCAACCTATTAATGTCTCCACTATTGGGGCAAAGGCCTCCCCTTGCTCAAGTACGAGGCATGATCCACCGAGCGGGCCCAGTGCTGATTGGTGGATTTCACACGCCTTCGTGTTTTCCTTTGCCGTTAGAGCAGTCGGTAAATGTACGTAAGTCTTTGAAAAAAATCCTTAAAACTCATTGGTACATGGCATTGCATGGTTTCGAATCCGGACCCGCATGGGAGTCCGGCGTCCTAGCCACTAGACCACCGACGCTATAATTCAGTAATGTTATATAGTAATTGAATAAAGTAATTTATGTTTCAAGTGTAATTGCTTGAAATATAACATTGTAATTGGTAAATATTATGTAATCTCCACGTCATACACTTGTGGAAATTATAGCTAAATGCGGAATAACTAACTAATAACTAGGTATTATGTGTTTTCATTAATATTTGTTTCATGGGGAAATTTCTTGAACTTGAACTCCCTTCGGGAGAGGGGTTGTGACCCTCGCTCCGGGTCGTTCCTGGTGCAAAGGTTGGCCATAGCGATCCAGCGCGGTGACGCCGCAAGCGTTATAGGCACCTTTGCATCGGGAGCGGCAAGGGGGAGGTTTATATTTGATTGTAATAGTAGATACTTGAATGTAATAGTACAAGTTATAGCGTGACTAATTGCTTATTATTTACTAGGTTAATGCGTAGATTCTATCCTATTACCAAGAAACACGTAGGTACGTATATATTGTTTGAATTATGTGAATAGCTGAGTAATGTATGTTGCAATATTTCCGTTGTTGATAGCAAAATCGCAGAAATTATATTAAAACCGTATCGCTGAACTAAGCTGACACGCAGTTATAGGTATTTGTATTTTTGCATAAGTCATATTATTACTTATTCATAGAAAATTGGTTCTGAGTTTCGAAATAATTTACTGAACTGCGTATTTTGTCGAAAACCGTTAAAGTTGAATTTGCGTGTTGAACATTAGGTATGCTTCGCGACGGTTTTTTTATGGTAGAATTGTAACGATGTCGACTTCATCGTCCATATCGACCTGATATGAATTGGCAAAAAATTGATGGCAAGGGCCATCAATTTCAACCTCATCGTTAGCGTTTATCTCACCTCATTTCGTGTTGGCATCTTCATTTCTTCATCTATATTTTCAATATTCAAATCATATTCCCATTCCATTTCTAAATTTCATTATTCCATTAATTTCATTGTTTTTACTTTCTCTCTGTATTTTGACCTGAACGAACGTTTCTCCGTATAAAAGTGTCTTCTACTACTACCTATTTTCTACTATTGTGTCGTTCTGTTCCTGATAAATATAATATCTACTATTACCACTTTTCCTCTATTACTTCACCTGCACACTGTCCTAGAACCCTGCTAGCCGGCACCTAGAGGGCAGATTGTAGCAGAGTTATTTGTAAAGGAAGGGACAGACATTCATGGATGAATTGATGGATTGTGTGTGTTTCGGTTTTAAGGGTAAGAGAGCCAAAGTAATTACCAGCACATGAGGCAATCTAAGTCCTCAAGGTTAGAGGAGTATCGAAACCCTCAATACCATTATAGTGAGGTGAGTTGTCTATGGGCGACGGTGGTCACTCACCATCAGATGGCCCGTTTGCTTGTCTGCTCTCCTTATACAAAAATCTCCTTATGCAAAAAAATATTAGTACTCTGGATATGCTCGGAGTATCTCTGCTGTATCGAATCCGAAATGAGGAGATCCGGCATAGAACAAAAGTTATCGACATATCTCATAAGATTAGCAAGCTGAAGTGGCAGTGGGCCGGTCACATCTGTCGCAGAACCGACAACCGCTGGGGTAGACGAGTTCTGGAGTTGAGACCGCGTGCCCTCCTGCTAGATGGAGCGAAGATCTGCGCAAGGTGGCTAGCAGCAACTGGATGAGAAGAGCCGAAGATCGGGCTCAATGACGTGCCCTGGGAGAGGCCTATGTCCAGCAGTGGACTAGAGTAGGCTGCTGATGATGATAATAATGATTCTGGATATGTTATAGAAGAGTTTAGAAATCAAGAAAAGCTGCGCTACTTATTGATTGGGGTTAATTCCGTAGTTCGGTGATCTCTTCATCTTGGGGGAAATCGAGATACAGGCGCCATATTGTCGAGAAATAGTGTGCGAAGTTTCCACTTTCTAGGTCAATGGGATATCTCCTACATATTTATTTATACACGTGGGTGTGTGTGAAGCTAAATAAGATTTGTAGGTTTAGAGTCAATGCAGTCAAACTCGCCGTCGTGTGGTAAAATCTGCCGTCGCGTCGTATAATGTTCAAAACCAAATTATTCAATACGCAAAATGTTCAAAAACACTGGGTTTTTTTTTGGCGAAAATGTTCGTATTAATGACTAGATTAATGACGAAGTTATGTTACATGAAAAATTTATATATTTATTTTATATTTATGAATAATGACCACTGATCGGTGTAGGTAGGGCTCTTTCGGGTCAATGTCCTCAAAGGTTATATTAATATGGATATGATTTCGGGATCCCGTTTTAAGTTATCGAGCAAATGTTGTAAATTACTTTTATAAACCTCGCCCTTACTCGGCGGATTACGATTTTTTAAAAATTGTGAACTAACGAAGAAGTTAAAACACTACCATAGGTACACTAGCGCCATGAATCTTTAAAAAAAAATATTTCGCCACCAATCTTAAATGTGTATCAAAACAAATATAACGTTAAAAATCTAAATAATATATTTATTCAATCCCGGAAATCCCGGGATTATTGGGCATACTTATCCATATTATGACCGTATGTGGCAAGTACCAAAAACAGCCCTACCTACTCCGATCATAGATAATGACATTAAATTACACCTCTTCGTATGAAAATGAAAAAAAAAATCCTTTACCACATAATACATTTCACATTAAACTACAACCTCCACACCAGGCGTTGCCTGTGTCGTGGAGATCACATAGGTACACACACTGACCACTTTACAATGTTATGTGTCAATCAAACATTCAGATTCCAGAATTACAACTTACAATTACAATTTAATTTAAAGCTTATGATGTTTACTTTATACTATTAAACATGCAACATTAAAGGAAATAGGAAGTATGGGATGATATGACCATTATAAATTTATGAAATACATTAATATATACATTTACATATTTAGGTATATTTATAATATTAAAGCTAATTATGTACCTGTAACATGCAAATATATGCTTAAATTTTAATTTAAGCATATATTTGCATGTTACAGGTACATAATTAGCTTTAATATTATAAATATACCTAAATATGTAAATGTATACATTTTAATGTATGGAAACAAAAAAAATATGTCAGTGTTGCTTACTATCGATTTTTATTTTCCTTTACAAAAATGGGATGCCTTACCTCATTTGATAGAATCTATCATTCCATAAACATAGACTGACACAATGTTGTTTATGTCCTTTAGTCTCAGTAGTTCGGTTATTTTGTCCGGTGCCGAACTGTTGAGACTTTCACAGTCTCAATAGTTCGGTTGTACAAATTTACCGAACTACTGAGACTTCTGTAGTTCGGTTAGTGATTTCAGAAAGGAGTAAATAATATACTGTATATTAATAAGCCCAAATCGCACTTGGAGTTATTTCCGTGTTCTCAACGCTCTAGCGCGATGAGACTTGCCCCAAGGAAATTAATTTATCATAAGTGGCCAATAGTATAAATGTATGTAAAATAGTGAATTTGTCACCCCTGTGTTGTCCTATAACTTCATAAGTCATAACCATAAGACTCATAAAAACATGGTACCTATAAAGAATTTGCATTCTAGTTATTCATATTGCATTGGATATTTGTTCATTCATTAAAAACATTGTGGTCTGATATAAGTTTACGTGTAAATACCACATTTACCACTTATTATAATCGAGGATAACTTGACTAGAATATTGGTTATATCCTCTATTTGAACAACAAATATTAAAACTTGATTCATCTGAAAAAGTTTGCAAGTTGCTAATGCTCTTTAATGTCCAATTAACTACAGAGGTTGCCTGGAAGAGATCGCTTTAAGCGATGAGGCCGCCTTTGTACATCTATCTATCTATCTATCTCAGCCACGTGTGGTCCGCCTTCGGACATAGGCCTCCTCCAACTTCTTCCACTTCCGACGGTCGCAGGCGGTGCGCATCCAGTTGTGGCCCGCTATTCCCCGAATGTCGTCCACCCATCTCATAGGTGGGCGACCTTGTCCCCGCGTGTTTTGCCGTTGTCTCCACTCAAGCGTTCTTCTGGTCCACCGGTCCCTATCCATCCGTGCAATGTGCTTTGTACATATCGTGCTATTATTCCTGTAGTTTTTACTTTTCCTGATTTTGTGTACAATAAAGTGTTTCTATCTATCTAGGTTGTAAGAATAAAAGGCAAAAGTGTTTCTCTCAATATTTACAAATTGAAATTGTAAACGTTTATTTATCACTGTAAACACCAGAATATAGAACACAATACAGAAAGATTAATACATGCATTAATCTTTCATTATTTTTAAATACATGCACAGAACATCCGGTGCGGTACAGTGCCAAAAAGGGTACACTGCATAATGCTGAGGCAAGCCACAGCGCTGATTTTCAGCTGACCCCCTCAGTGACTGCCTCAAATAGCCTTTAAAGTACGGATCCCTATAGATATGGCAAGGTCCAAATCTCCCCCTTCTTCCCCTGTACCCTTCATGTGTTTACTGAACTCGTATTAGCTCAGTGCTATATGTAAATTGTAATGTATTTTAAACAAACAAAAATGAAAAATAAAAAAATACCGAGCTTTCTGCAAGACATCAATACTTACTCAAGACATCTTGCTTACTTGCTTGCTTATTGTATGGTTAGTGGCCAACCTATTTGTCAGAGTTGTTCAGGCCGCCCGTAAGCATCTGACATGGCTTGCTACAGTCTGCCCTCTAGGTGCCGGCTAGCAGGGTTCTAGGACAGTGTGCAGGTGAAGTAATAGAGGAACATTGGTAATAGTAGATATTATATTTATCAGGAACAGAATAGTAGAAAACAACACAATAGTAGAAAATAGGTAGCAGTAGGAGACAATTTTATACACAGAGAAACGTCCGTTCAGGACAAAATACAGAGAGAAAGTAAAAACAATGAAATTAATGGAATAATGGAATTTAGAAATGGAATGGGAATATGATTTGAATTTTGAAAATATAGATGATGAAATGAAGATGCCAACACGAAATGAGGTGAGATAAACGCTAACAATGAGGTTGAAATTGATGGCAAGGAGGTTGATATGGACGATGAAGTAGACATCGTTACAGGCTTAACGACTGCTGTCGAACGACAACAACCGGGACCGACTGCTTAACGTGCTCTCCGAGGCACGGAGGAGCTCAGATGAAATATGCCACTAGCGGTCACCCATCCTGGTACCGACCGCGCCAACGTCGCTTAACCTGCAAGATCACTTTCAGACCGTGCTCGCAACTAGGCTACGAGCTCCTCAATAAAAATAGATATTTAGTACAACTTCATTTTGCTGATTTATTATTACAATGAAAATTACTGGACGAAATTTGAATCCAGAGCCCTAGAAATAGAGACAAGGCCATATCACTATACATCAAGAAAAAAAGGAAAAAAAAAAAGAAATTGCGCAGGTAAATAGGCCACTAGTAACTTCATAAGAGTTGGCATAAGGTAAAGTGTAACAGTAATTTTAACAAATGACACCACACGTAATGGCTATTGTGCGTCAGTAGAGTTCTAGTTTTTGAAGGGAATAAAAATAGAGAGGAATTCAGCAAACCACAATAAAAATCGGAACAGTAAAGAGTCCTCAGTACTGATACCGAGCGGTGACTGCAACTACTACTGATGGAACAAAATAAAGAAGTCCTCGCCCACGTAATCGACGACGTTGGCTAAGAACCGCGCGGCATGCGAGAATCTAATTAATCTTATTTATGCCAACAGTGTGACAATAAGGATACAAAGAGATCTTATAAAACTATAACTTTTATTTTATACTACCCATAAACCAGAACACCCGAGCGTATACACATGTACACCCACATGCTGCACACATTTGTTAAATATTTGAATGAAGATTTTACCGCCATAAAATAATAAAAAAGTAATATAAAGAAATTAAATTTTATATTCCTTATCGGATAGTCAATATGAATGTTTGCATAAAATTACTTTTTTAAGAATATTTATAGATATGAAGAAATTAACAATCGAAATTTCACGATTTTTCACGCCCAGTCCACCCACTTAATCAAGAGCTACAACTAATTAATTACCAACAGAAAAAGAAAACTTGCATGAATTAAATTAACAATTTCAAATTGAATTATTTGAAATTGTTAATTTCATACTGAGATTCTTTACTGTACTCTAATATATCTTGTGAACAAGCGCCGTCTAAACATTCGTCTACGACATTGAATTTTTTTTTACGAATGTCATTCACCAAAGATCCTTGGGCTTGGCGAGTGCGTTACGGACTTTGTACTCTATATTTTTATTCTGCAAATCGCTTCTTCCATTTGGAACTTTTGAATATTAAATTTCGCATAAAGTATTTTTAAAAATCATTTTTTGCGCCGACATTTTTTATTTCGACTCGAAAACCATGTGACTGGTTTCTCTGTTTTAGTTTATTATAGAAAGAATTAGTCGCAGTATTTTTACCGAGTTTAAATCACAATAAATTATCGATTGTATTGTAACTCATTGGCTGACCTTTTTAGACGGCTGTTTTTGGTACTTGCCACATACGGTCATAATATGGATAAGTATGCCCAATAATCCCGGGATTTCCGGGATTGAATAAATATATTATTTAGATTTTTAACGTTATTAAATTACAGACATTACAAGTTGCCATAGATTCACGGTAAACCCACCATACCCGGGGTAAAAGTGGTAAAAGATTTTTAAATTTTTATTTATAACTTATCTCCGCGTTTGACCTCAATCTCACCTGGTGGTAAGTGACGATGAGTCCGAAGATGGAGTACACGGGCTTAGTAAGTGCTATAAATAATATGAAAAACATATGCGAGATTTTTTTTGAAATTAATTTCATATCGATATAAGGCGTGGACTACACGACGACGGTTCCAGCGACGGTTCGGTTCAGGTACCGGTACCGGCCGTGTAGTCGACTACATTCAAACTCATGCGTTGCAATTGTACCGGCAACCCCGTGCGTCTTTGACAAAATTTAAGATGGAAGAGGGAGAATAAAGTTTGGTATTTTCTGAGACAATGGAGTTTCATTTCGATGTCCTAGTGGTGATGAGACTTGCTTGTTCTTGGTCCTAACCTTTGGAAAGATCACAAGCCAATTATAAAAATGCGAAATACAACTTATATGGTTAATGGTGCTATAATAATATAACAGGGGGGTGCCGGTACACGCTCAAACTTCGCCCACTCGGTTCAGGAACCGAGCAGGCCGGTTCCAAGTGGAACCGTTGTACGTGTCGTCGACAGGGCACTTTTGTTTGAGTTCATACGAAGCACCGGTTCCATGGAACCGGCTGATACTCGAACCGGCCTAGGAGTCGTCATCGTATAGTCCGAGCCTAATAATTTGCTTTTTGTCATTTTGTCACAAACCTGCTGATAGAGTAGCGTATCCTGCCTGTTGCAGTGTTACCGCTATCAAATTGCATGTTATCAATGGCTACCAATTATTTTTAATGACAATTATATTTTTTATTGGCAGTTATCGCATGCAATTATTATCAGTTTTCATAAAAATGGTAGGTATATTATATTCAGGTGGTAGGTATAAATATTAATTATGTATGTACGCAAAAACTTACAGTTGTTTCCGAAAAACTGCGATAATCATAATTTCAATACCGAAATAAAAACAAACTTGCAGTCCCACGCTTTTGACTTAGTAAAGTAAACACATCATTTATGTCACTGTGTACGATTTTATAATAAGACCTGATACTGTAATAAATATGAGAGAGAAAAATTTAAGACCCATAAAAGACGGACCTTATGTAAAAAGGGTTATTATAAAATAAATGACTACTTAAATGATAATGAGGCTTGGTCCTAAATTCAGCTCCAGCTCTGCACATTGTGTACATATATGATTGTATTCATAATTATTGTAAGATATATTTATTTCAAAAGATGTGCTGCTGAAAGTTTCTTGCGCCGCTTCTTTCCTTTCAGCTAGAACGCATTACGAAGCGGTGGTAGAGTAAAACATAACGTAAATTCTACTATAAAAAAGTTTGATTTTTTCATCATCGGTAAGACATAATCCTCCCTTTAAGATAAAATGTTCTTAGATATGGATTCCAGCAAAGTAACACCTGAATCCGTCCGTCAACTGTTCATGAACACTTAAACCAATAATTGTACTGTTTGCGATCACGTCATCATATCAAGATGATAGGGAATTGTGGTGTGCAATCTAATCATTAGAAAAGAAGGGACAATTCGCATGTAAAGTTATAAAGTCCAGTTATAAAAAAAAAAGACATAAATAGACAAAATAATTTACTGCTACATTTTAGTGTTTAAAATCACAAGTCTTTTATTCGGGTAATATAATCAATCATGAAAAGCGAAACTGCCTGCTTTTCTAATGACATCCTGTCACCTACAAATACACTTCTCTTATTCTATTGCGTACATTTTCTAACACTGATTGTCTTTGGTTTAGTATCGACGTACATAACATTTTTTTCCGAGGCTATTGCGCACACGTCTTCCTACCTAACCGCCAAAATTAACTTCTTTTTATAGATACACCATAGAAACTTTAGTGTCTGTTTGTTTGCTGTTTTTCAATTTGATTGTCGCAGGAGAAATAATTTTGGAAATCGATATGTTTTGTTAGATGGAGTCCAATGGATGGATCTAATGAAAATTATCAAAAATTAAAGGAAGTGTGGTCTTAAACAGTTTGCGAAATCTTGACTTATCTTTTACAAGCTGCAAAATCTATTCAGACCGATAAAATTAATACAATGTTGTACCAACCAAATTACAGTTTTCGAAAAAAAAAGTCCTAGATGCGGAACCCTAGGCGCGCTATGTTCCACTCGCAATTTGCGTTTCTTTATATTTTGAATGTACTGACGCAAACGGCACGCCCCCTATGTATATTTATATAACCTTCTGTCCACGTCAGCGCCCGTTATGTAAAAGCAGTCGCCTTGGACTCTGGTGCAGTAAAAGTTTACGATTGGTTGTTAGGGAAAGAGCTGATTACGAGGTTTATAGCTCTAGGGCCCGTAACCTTTGTCCATAATACTCCCACGTCTGTATGGTGTTGACATAACGTAGGGTAACTTCCGCTACGGCGCAGTATTACGCAGTCTTCCATGGGTGTCTATTATGAATATGCTACCATAATTATGAAAGGGATTTAAAATATAGAGGCATAACTATAGTATAAAGAGAGCCGATGGCTTAGTAGCTAGGACGAAGGGCACTCATTCGGGGCTTCCGGGTACCATTATTATACATTATATAATATTATTTAGTTAGATTTGCATTTCGAAAACTTACGTACATGATTTACTTACTGTTCTAACGGTGACTGAAAACATAGTGAGGAAATCTGCATGCTGAAAAATAAATTCAGAGAAACGAATTCAGAGAATATAAATAGAGTGCCTATTTGAACATTTAAAGTATTTCTGTCATACAATCCATTAGCATTTACGTCATACAAATAGCTCAAAAACTATACTATCAATTAAGGTTGGGTTTGGGTTTTGGGTTTGGTTGGTTAAGTGTTTCATCAGCAGCCTATTAATGCCCCACTGTTGGGGCACAGGTTTCCCCTTGCACAAGGAGGGTACGGGCCATGATCCACCGAGCGGGCAAAGTGCTGATTGGTGGATTTCACACACCTTCGGAAACTTTTAATTTCCTCAGACATTAAGGTTTCCTCACGATGTTTTCCTTCACCGTTAGAGCAGTCGGTAAATGTACGTAAGTATTCGGAAAAATCCGAAAAACTTATTGGTACATGGCATTGCATGGTTTCGAACCCGGGCCTCATGGAAGTCAGGCATTCTAGCCACTAGGCCCTAGGCACTAGGTCAAGGGTTTGGTGATATAAAAAAGTAAGACATCAAGCTATACTCTGTGGAACCCTGTCGCAATACATTTTTGTTATGATTTCTTGACATTCGTATGAATGTGGCAAATAAATTAAAGCGACAAAGTATCAAAGAATTATATCCTAATGTATTGGCCACTGTACAATGTACATTGTTTCCTAATTATATCCTAATGTATTGGCCACTGTACAATGTACATTGTTTCCTAATTATATCCTAATGTATTGGCCACTGTATTATGTACATTGTTTCAGCATAACCAGGGGAGTCTTCACCTAGTTCATAGACAGATTGTGGTGGTGGAATTTTGAATTTTCTTTTTGCATGGAAACGGCAATAACTAAACAAACAGACATACCTATATAGTTTTTATGCGGCAGTAGCGCCATCAAAGAATTAAAAAATAATATTTTTATTGACTACTAAACCCGCATTTGACCTCGATCACGCCTGATGGTAAGCGACGATGGCGCATGCGGGGCCAGTAAATGCCTATTCACTCACGACTTCACAGATAACTCGGCACTGTACAATTTACAAACACCTGTAAACCTACATATACCGCACAAGCGTCAAAATTAGTTCACACACCTGAACAAATAGCCTAATAATTTAAATTCAATACGACTTCTTTCTTGTGAAATGGTCACCCATGACGTTGTGGTTTATTGTATGGAGATGAGGATCACGTGTTTTTTAAGTGGTAGGCAATTGTTTGTTTGTTTCAGTCAGTTAAAACCGGTCATTGGCTTATTTTAGGATTGTGTGTATTGGGGGCCAATGAAAGAATATCACAAAGTGAGCCATTTTAACCAAAGGCACGAGGATCGAATCCACTGAACTTGAATTCAAATTTTTTAACACTTTGCCAATATTACTTATTAGGCTAATAAGTATCTGTGCTAGTCCAAAGATGGATTTTGTCTAGAACAGACATTTTATCCTAGTTGGAGTGGTTAATAAGGAACATTGGTAAAACATTACAATTAAAGTTCATCTTTTTGTTTTGCAAAATTAAAGATAACACTCAGTTTCTTAAATAGTGCCTGTAGATATTTCTTTAGTTTCTTAGGGTAGAAAAAGTATTGGTGACAGATAAGTCCTGGCTGGCTCCAGGTTCAGTTTGATTCAGAAAGGCACTCTTAACACTTTATTCAAGTTTGGGTGTTATTTATACATATACAAGTATGCTAGTTAGAATCTATGATCTCATAATGATATGCTGTGGATCCTGAAGATAAAGAAGCATGCCTAACAATAATGTCACACTGTAAAATGATAGTATTAACATGTGATACGTAGGTATAACAGTGCGGTGGACTGTACAAAGGTCATGTATGGCTTCCCGACGCATCTGACGCGCATGAATGCGTCAATTTATTAACGACTTCAGTTATGTACATTCTTGTGTCAATTATCTCCCAAGATCCATGTCAATTACAAGGTGTTATTATGTAGTTGACGATATTTGCACTGCACATACCCGTGGCTCAGGGTAGCTTTTAAGGGTATGTTCCGAAACAAATTTTACTTTGTCGAGTAATGTTAGTTTTCTGGAAACGGTAATTATTACCCGAAACGGTTTTGGAACCGGCTCTTTTTTAGCTGTCCCCTTTGTCAGGTTATTATTACCCGTTTTGGCACATACACTAATAAATCAAACAATCTACCGGAGCTTAGACTTGCTATTTCTGATCTTTCTCATGTAACTCTGTGTCATACAATGTGTAACCATTACAAGGTATGTTTTTACTGCTGCTAGTTCTTACTGGTGATATGACTCCATGCAGAGTCTCTGGGCAGAGTACGCAAATATCAAGCAGGCTGTGATCAGTTTACAATTTATGATTACATTCTGTAAGTGAGTCGTTCCATATGGTTCAAACATTTAATAAACGTTAATTATAAAAATGTTCATCTATATATTCCGTGCAACACTTTGGTTTACTTGTTGTCTTAGAGTTACACTTTGTAGTAGTAGCCACACTACTGCAAAGCAGCAACGTAGCAACGTTTGCTGTATCTCACATTGAAGAGTAAGAGGCAGTATGAAACACTTCACTTAAGTCTTCATAATACTCTATAATGTTATTAGTGGGTTTTGACATTGCTAAAATCTAAATAGAAAAGTTGTAAGATATTTCTTCTGCCTATCAGAACAAAGTTGTGCCTTCATCTATAGACTTGTTTGAGCTTGATCTGCTCTAGGTAGTCAATCAGTACATGGAAATCTAGCGACGGTTTTTTGGTTTTACCCAATTAAGGCCATAAATAAGGGCACCAAGATAAGTTGTCATAACCTAAACTATCCAAATCAGTTCTACGTCCTCTAGGTTTCTGTGAAACCACTCCTCTTTTTCCTTCAGTAACGACACTCCAACCGGTAAATGCACGTGAAATGTAAATAAATACGAACCAATAAGAAAACTTTAACTTAGAGGTTATGTTTGTAAATATCGTATTTATGACTATGACACAGCCGCTTTACACATTAAAACAACTAAAAGGACCTGCGCAATAAGAAACTAAGCGTATTATCATGCATAAAACTTAGAAAAACAGTTAAAACTTATTGTAAAAAGACCTAAAATATTAATCACAAATGACTCACCCTCTGTTTCAGTTCTCGCTTCTTGTTTAGTCATACTGAATATTACACTCGAAGCACTACCTACTGCATTTATAAATTAATTGAAATTAGTGATAAAAACAAGTATTTTTGCAAATTATCAAACAAATTTTCAATGTTTTGATTTGCAATCCAATTTACTTTTTTTACTTGACATTGACTTGACAATAGTTTTTATGATGTTGGTACCCAGAACTATTGTGTTGCCTGGAAATAGATTTAAAAACTACCATTTTGATGATCGTCGATGAAGTCTATTTATAAAAATTAAGAGTTACAAATAAATCACTAAATATTTAACAAACTTATATACTATTTTATAGAGAGAACACGTCGCGTCGTCTAGGTTCTCTGAGAGCGCCATGGTCCCCAGGACGCTGGCTGCATTGCCTCGCTGGATGATGTGATTGATTATTTACTGAATGTTAGCCAAACTGTATGTCAGTTGTGTTTCTTTTGTCAGTAATTAGACACTCATTGGTAACATAAAAGAAAAAATAGATGCAACAATTGTAGCGCGTTCTCTCTTTCTACGGTATTAAAAACTCTGATACCATTTCTAAACCGCTGTGAACTTGTCAAATATCGTGGAGTTTTGTTTCGTTTTGTTTGAAAACTTTGAAGCGAATTGAATTTTAATTATTCCGAAATTCGTGTATTAAAAATCTGTTTACCTCCATTTTACTATGTATCCTGACCTTGCGATGTCTACTTTATTTTTATTTATTTTCAGATACACCGGAGAATGTGAATAAAGGCTAGAATTACCATTACTAGCCTACTTTACTGAAGAATCTTTAAGAAATCTGCAAAAATGTCTAACGGCGTTGAGAACGGTATTGGAGATGACCATCGGTAATTATTAATTTTATACCTCCTGTTTAATAGAAAGAATATTCGATAATATTCAGTTTTTCTACCTACCTACGGACTCCTGAATCTTCACCAATACATTTTATTTCAATAATAAAGTTACGTAAAATAATACAAAGCTACATTTTCATATATTATCCTGTGCATCGAGGTCTCGGTATTTTTTTTAAATAGTGCGGCACGAATTAAGGGTGGGGGCGGTACCAAGGGGGAGAATTGACCCCCCCCCCCTCTCGCCCCTCCCCACCTCTGCCCTTAATCCGTGCCACACTATATAAAATCTCAAGAGGTCTCAACTGCCTACTAACTTTTGCCCAAGTTAGTATCTACCTACTTTGGTAGCTCAATATAATTATATTTTTACTTTCTTGCAGTATATCTATAAGAATAAACACACAAAAAATCCTGTGTAGCCCGGTACTAACATATTTTGTAAGTTGCTATGCATTATGCAGTTAGCAAATCAAGGTCTATTATATGCACATGCACACTTTATTTTTTACCATGGTACAAAGAATTTTATTTTATTTAACTATTGTTTCTTGATATATGTATTTCATGTGGCATGTAAAATAAAATACTACATATGGCTACATATGTAGGGAAAAAATCAAACATACCTTCATAACTTTAAATAAAACATCTATTAGTTTTTAAATCCGTCACTCATAACATAATCATCTATAAGAAAGCATTAGTTTACCCACGAATTCACTTATATATACTTACTTACTTACTCCGCTGGCGCAGCGACCCGAAGTGGATCTTGGCCTCCGATACCAAAGAGCGCCATCGCTCTCTCTCCTGCGCAGTCTCGAGCCAGTCAGGCGCCCGGAGCTCCCGCAGATCCTTCTCCACTTCATCGCGCCAGCGGTATCTGGGACGTCCGACCGGACGTCGTCCGTTAGGGCGTCCCACATACGCTCGTTTAACTGCCCGATCCTCCCCCATCCTAGTGATGTGTCCGAGCCATCGGAGTCGAGCCGCTTTCGTCTCTCCTATAATGTTCGGCTCGTTCACCATCTCTTCTATCTCCCTATTCTTTCTCATCCTCCACCCTCCATCTTCCCTCTTGGCTGGTCCCAGAATCTTCCTCAATATCCTCCTCTCGGTCACCAAGAGTCTGAACTGCCACTTATATATGAACTTACTTTATGCACTTGTATCAATTTACATCTTTGTTTCCTTTTTATTTCTTATAGATGTACCTTTTTATAGCAAATATTATTGCCAATATATCTTTTTATCATTTTTCACGATGAACTTGTCTTCCTTTTAGTTTTAAACTCAGTTTTTCTCATTTACGAGTATATGTATGGCAGTCTCTGTTAACTGGCTTAATGCTTACACTTTTTCTAATGTCTGTTCATCATAAAAACTCTACTAAGATCTGTTTTATATGATCTAAAAGATATATTGTTCTTTCTTAAATTTAAATGCTCTTTTAATTTTAAAATTATTTACTTATAATTTAAATGTTGCATGTTTTTTTCAGTTCACTAACTCCGGCCCGGGCATCTACAGGTTGTTATAATTTGTGTGTTTGTTCCTTTTCCAGCGGCACCACCTATTTCTTTTCCAGACCTAGGGCGAGCGCGTCTCTATACCAACGGATGAGGCTTTTCCTTTCTATTTACTGGAAGTCTCTCCTTGTGGTGTTCACTCCAATTCTATTGATGCCTATACCTATTATGAATCCGGAACCGGTAAGTCCTGTTTTTTGTAATGTAGTATAACGGACTGGTTTCCGCAACTGACGTCTACAGCGCCTATTTTGCGTGTGAAAGTCCTATTTTTATTAAATTGGTTATTGTACTGAGTGTTTTGAGTGTTTAATTAAAAAGGAAATCATGTAATTGTAAAGATGAAATTTTAAAAAAATATCACAATCATAGCGATACTTTTTGCGACTGTGATTCCGGTTCGAAGGACCAAAAATAGTTAATGTAGTCTATGTAAAGTAAGGATTAAGGGGTTACCTACCACATGATAAAGTGGAGTCACTCCAGAAAAAAATCATTTCTCCTGACTTAAAACATTTATCAAAATGTGGACAGTAGAAGTGTTCCACGGATGAAGAGTTTATTAATAATAGTTTTGTATTCTAATAGTGAAACAATAAGTAGTAGAAAGTGAATGTATCAATGTGGCCACTTTTAGTACTTTCGCTTTCTACTTACTGTTTTCCTAAACATTACTAAAAAAATATTCTTTTTTCGTGGAACAATTCTACTAAATGCCTTAATTCAGGAGAAGATTTTTTTTCTAGAGTGGCAACACTTTAGCTAGGAGTTGAGGGTTTTATTCACAAAACTTTAAACTTTTAAACAACAAACATAAAACACAAAATAAACTTGTACTAAAAAGAAAAAAAGAGAGGATAACCTAAAGATAAAAAAATGTGGGCTAAATTCTCCAAAGAATTAATTTCTCTATTAAAATCAATTCTTTTAAATTGTAAAATTAGCAAGTAAATAGCTTAATATTTTATATCTTACTTCAGTACCTAGTTATTATCAGTACAAGTAATGTTTTTCCCTAATTAAATTATAAGGAATATTTTTCAACTTTTTCACCTACCCAATTTATTTTTCAGAAATTCAGATGCATGTACGTTGTCCTCATAATGGCTGTTTACTGGGTGTTCGAACTTCTCCCCCTGCCTGTCACCTCGATGCTGCCAATCGTCCTGTTCCCTACCATGGGTATCCTCAACTCGGACACAACCTGCGCTGCTTACATGAAAGAAACCAGCATGATGTTCATGGGAGGCCTGATGATAGCTGCCGGGGTCCAACACTCGAAGCTGCCGAAAAGGGTAGCATTGTGGACTGTGCAGGTTGTCGGGTGTTCACATAGGAGGTGAGTTATTTAAGTTAGCTATGTTGTTACATGAAACCAGGGTAGCTCTTACCATTCATGAAAAGGCGTGCTAAACAGAGGCAACGCTATCGCATTGGTATAGCGTTGTCTCTGTTTATCACGCCATAGTATGGCACATTTCATCGTTTTTATTAGTCGGTGGCCTAGTGGCTAGAACGCGGACTCCCATGCCAACCAATTTTTCGGATTTTTTCGTAGACTTATGTACATTTACCGACTGCTTTAACGGTGAAGGAAAATATGGTAAGGAAACCTGCATGTCTGAGGAAATAAAAAATTCCAAAGCCGTATGAAATCTACCAAATATCACTGGGCTTGCTTGGTATGGTTCACCAATTCATACCTCCTTGTACAAGGGGAAGCCTGTGCCCCAAGAGTGGGGACATTAATAGGCTGATGCTGATGATATTCATAGAAGGCTTGATAGCTGCTGGGATTGGGGTATTTGAACCTACTAAAGAAAGTTGCATATGAAGTAAGTTTGTAAGTGGATTTTCTGATTGATTTTCTGCCCGTCTCTGCAAAAAGCTAATTATATAAATAGAAAAGGACAACGGTAATATTTAAAATATCTGGCTGGTATGTATTTACATACATTCCTGTAGTAGTATGAGAATAGTTGGGAAAGACATTTCAAGGAAATATGAGGTCTTAAAAATGTCTGAAACAGGTTTTTAGAAGAGAAAACAGAAATATATACACCGTGTTAAAACCGTGTATAAAGACGAGTAATATGAGAAAAGTCGATATTCTCTACTAACTTGTAGTAAAATTTCTTATTTTTTAAACTCAGATACTCTCCGTGAGCGTGGTCAGATTGTGACAGAGTAAATTAGCAACATTTCAACGTGTTCAGAATCAAGATAGGTGTTTCCTAATGGCACTTTTATATCGGTACCGAGTACCCATCGTTCAGCAGTTGGCAGTCGTTAGACCATGTCAGAGGCTTACGGGCGGCCTGAACCACTCTGTCAATAGGTTGTCTACTAACCACATGACACGAAAACTCTGTCACTTGTCAATAAACACTTAATCGATTATTGTTTCAGGTTGAACTTCGGTCTGACATTCGTGACCATGTTCATATCGATGTGGGTATCCAACGCTGCGGCCACCACTATGATGGTACCCATTGTCGAAGCCATTCTGGAGGTGTTGGAGCAGGTTCGTACACTGACTGAATTTATGGACATGAAATTTTGAACTTAACATCTTTATTATGTATTTACCTGACGTGAAGGAATTTATAGACATGAAATTTTGAATTTAACATCTTTATTATGTATTTACCTGACCTGAAGGAATTTATGGACATGAAATTTTGAATTTAACATCTTTATTATGTATTTACCTGACCTGAAGGAATTTATGGACATGAAATTTTGAATTTGACATTTTTGTTATGTATTTACCTGACCTGAAGGAATGTATGGACATGAAATTTTGAATTTAACATCTTTATTATGTATTTACCTGACCTGAAGGAATTTATGGACATGAAATTTTGAATTTAACATCTTTATTATGTATTTACCTGACCTGAAGGAATTTATGGACATGAAATTTTGAATTTGACATTTTTGTTATGTATTTACCTTACCTGAAGGAATTTATGGACATGAAATTTTGAATTTGATATCTTTATTATGTATTTACCTGACATTAAAATCATCTCCATAATTCATTAACAATAATTATAGGTAGTTACGTAGTTACCTACCTTTATAATTTATTTTCAATGTTTATTACATTATTTTATTTTAAATTAATTTATCTGACGATCATTCTACGAAATATAAGAATTCTATTTTTGACATGTTTATTTCAATTGTTTTGTATTACTATTGCAGCAAGGTCTTGGCGATGTTTACATTAACAGAAAGAAGAAGGACGGCAAACCACCAGCGGAGAAACCAGCTGATGAAGAGTGAGTCTAATACTTTATTGTGACTCATACTTCGCCAGGCAAAACTGTCACAAATTAGTTTTGTCATCAACTTTGTATCTTACCCCCTTGTGCAATTCTTTGTAGTGATGCCGTCCCTAAAGAACAGCACCATCCCAACTCTACCCGTGGGTGTCGTACGAGGTGACTAAGGGATCATAGTGGATACTATTCTACACCTAGTAGACGGCGGTAGGCTCACCACCTAAAACGTTTGTCCACAAAATCTTGCGACGAAAAGTTGGAACTACATTTGAAGGTGGTTTCTCTCTGTCTACCCTCGAATTATGGATACAAAATCTCTATATATTTTGTGTTGTAGGCGTGAGTTTATGTATCTATGAATATATACTAACTTCGTCGCCGCCTTAAAGGATCTTAGTGGACGGCGATAGACTCGCCACCTACGTACGTTTGTCCTCCAAATCTTATGGCGAAAAATGGGAACTACCTGTGAATGAAGGTGGTTTCTCTGTCTACCCCCTCGGCGATTAACGACGTGAGAGTATGTATGTATGTGCAAGGGGAGGCCAGTGCCAGAACAGTAGGAATATTAATAGGACGTTGATAATGATTAGGAACTATAAGATCAGTTTATTGTCTGTTAGCTTGTCCGTCAAGGCCCTTATTAGGGATCAGTGTCTCCAATATATTTCTTTTCGATTGCGTGTGCAATAGTAATTAAGTAAATGACATTTTGAGCGTCGGTGGGTCCCGGTCCGGGTTCGAAACCGTGCAGTGCCATGTACCAATGAGTTTTTCGTATTATTCAAAGACTTACGTACATTTACCGACTGCTCTAACGGTGAAGAAAAACATCGTGTGGAAACCTGCACACTGAGATGACCAGTGTGTAAAATGGGGTTGGCACAAAAGATCCTCAAGGGTCGAAGTGCCGCTGGGGTTATTCCCGGCCCCCCTATCATAAGATAAGATATGATTTATTTAACACACAACATACTTATTTATAGAAAGTGTTAAAAAAGGTAGAGATGATAGGTACCACGTGGTACACTCGGAGCCAGCTGTTGGGGTGAAAAGGGTCTCAACTCAGCTTAACTACAGGAAGGGGGTGCCGGCAGCTGGTATTCTGTTGATCTCAACCTGTCCGCAGGTCTGATACATTCAGGTGTTAAAATACAAATCTCTCATCAACCTACTCAACCATCAACCAACTGTGGGGCACAGACCTAGCGCAAGGGGTGTACGGCCCATGATCCACCCAGCGAGCCCAGTGCTGATTCGTGGATTTCACTATTTCGGAAAACTTTTTCCCCAGACATGCAAGCTTAAAAAAAATTATATGTAAATAAATAAATATGTACCTTACAGTACAGTATTGAGGGAAAAACTGTGCCCTATTGCTATTTCAACACTAATAATTGCACCCCACAGGCCACTAATTCCCAGTGACATCACCATCTGCTACTATATGAGCATAGCATTCGCGTCCACCCTGGGCGGCTGCGGGACCCTCGTCGGAACTGCCACCAACTCTGCCTTTAAAGGGATCTTTGACTCGTGAGTATTTTTCAGGAAATCGATCAAAATCGAATACGGGGATGGAGATTTATTTCTCTTTGGACAGATTTACACATATTATGGCATTGATTCCGGGGTGGCGGCGCCATATTAACAAAACGTATTATATAAACAAAACGTCCCGTTCACTCGTACACAATCTAGTATACGAATGAGGGTGACAGGTTCATTTAGGTTTAGCGGCCACCCCTGAATCGATGCCCACTGGCATCGATTCAGGATAAGTTTGGATGTGAACTTAGAATTAAGGATGTGGAGCAAGATCGATTCAATCAAATGACTGCCGAATCTGGCGGTATTTATAGTGCTGGCAACACAGCTCGCCACTTTCTCGTTGCCAGCCTTCGAGTATTTAATAACTCTCTAAGTTGCCAGCACTATTAATAAGTAGTAGGCAGTAATTTGATTAGAATCAGAGAAAGGCAGAATAGATCATCCCACATCCGAACTGAACTTATCCCAACGCAGTATGTTTCGTTGGGAGCTGTATTGCGAGCTCTATTAATACCGCCAGATTCGGCAGTAATTAGATTTAATCAATCTTACCCCACATCCATTACCTCAACGCACACGCTAAAGACGCAAGGGAAAAAATATATAAACCGGCGCTACAGAATTATTATTAGTTAATAACGGGTGTTGATCACTTCATAATGGGCTAGTTGCCATCATAAACAATAAATTATGAAAATATGTAATTACGATATAGTTCAAGTAATGAGAAACGAAATGTATTGATTTCCGATCATGAAATCATGATTTTAATTTAATAAATTTTAGTTTAAAATCTCCTTTTTTGAATCTGTATATCACGTGACCTAAAACGCTATCCGCCATGACGCTGTCAACTGTGACGTCACTATTGAGTAAACAACACAACGAATGTAGGGCGATCAGTTCTGTTTTGTTTGTTTATTTAATCTATAGTGACTTCACAGCTGCGCGATGCCGCTCTGAAGTCAAAATAACACAAAAGAGTCAGTTTCTATTATTTATTTTGATTTTTTTTACATAACGAATTCTTCAGAATTTTGAAACACCGTGTTGTTTTCCTCAGCGAGTTCCCCGAGATCTCCGGCGCCGTGGACTTCTTCTGGTTCATGGCGTACAGCACTCCTCCCATGTTACTGATGCAGCTGCTAGTGTGGCTCTCTCTGCAGGTCACCTTCATGGGGCTGTTCAGGTGAGCACTGACGGGTTTCCTCAGACAATGCCCCGAGATCGCCATGTTTCCTCAACGAATGTCCCGAGATACTAAACCCCGCCCATGCTGCTCATGCAGCTACTGGTGTGCTCTCTGTCTGTCACCTTCATGGGGCTCTTCAGGTGACCGTTGACAGGTTTCCTCAGCCAATACCCCGGGAACGCTGTGGTTTTTTATGGAAAGTCACAGGAAACCTTCCTCAGCGAATGCCCCGCGATCGCCGTAGATTTACTTTATTTTGAGGAAGGTCACTGACTGGTTTCCGCAGCCAATGCCTTGGGATCGACATGGCTGCAAGAGGCTTGCTAGATGGCGCTCAATGAAGGGGCCATTTTTTAATGTCAAAAAGGCTGGTAGCCAGAGCTTTAAAACTGCCAACGTTTAGTGTTGCAGTTTGTTTATCGAAGTTCCGCGAGAGCCTTTAGATGTGTGAGCGAGTTCGCGTTATAGCAAATTATGTTTTCTCTTTTTATCTACGCATTTATTTCATTTTAGATACAATTTGAACACGAGACGCGTGAATTGTTATTGACTGACAGTGACAGATCGCCCCTATCTGCGAGAGCCATATATGAGTACAAAATCGAACTAAAAAAACCCAATAAGAAAACCTCCCATTTTGTATGAAAACCATAGACAGTCGCGAGTTAACCCAGGGTAAACTTTTCGCGCAAGCGGGCCTTAATGTTTTTTAGTAATTTATTTACAGGCCAAGGAGCGAAGCTGCGGAGAAAGTGAACCGTGCCAGCTCGGGCTCGCACAACACCATGAAGGTTATCAACGAGCAGTACCAGAAGCTTGGACCAGCCACCTTCCACGAAAAGGTGAGTTTATTGCAACCATTGTCTACTGGCAGGTAGCCCAGCGTTCATTAGAAGTAGAAGGGTGCAGCTGCAGGCTTTCTTCGATAATAATTTAAAAGGTTTAACGGGTTTTTCAGCATATAAAAGATATCACGTAAATATAATTAATAATAATAGTAGTTTATGCAACGACCACGTAATGATGGCGATTTTAACATGAGAACTTAGTTTCAAACAAGATCGTTCGAGTGTTATAATCGCCATTACGTACACAACTTTTTCCACACAACGTTGCATACACAACTTTTACTACGACCTTGAAATACCCTAATAAATAATAACGCCCTACAAAGTAATTTTCACTGATCAAACACTGTTTTATACAAGTTCATTAAAGAGATAGTTACTGAAGGGCGCTATAATGTCCAAATGTCCGAATGATCCATGTCCAATTGTCCAAATTACCAATGACCAATGTCACCTATAACCGAAAGGTCACCCTCACTCTTATACTATCTATCATAGGAGTGAGCGAGACAGTTTCATTTTTAGATTTAGTGCCCCCGTCGGAATTGACGCCAATGAGCTCTAATTGCTTGCAATAAAAGAAATATATCTAAACTAAGAAGTAAGTAAGTAAGTAATACGTTTATTTCACACACAGCAATGACCGAAACAGTTATAATTATGATAAAATAATTATGTAGTCAAAGGTAAACATATTGAAATCATGTCTGATGGTCTGCTGTTGTTGTGAAAAGGGCCTCAACTCAGCTTATTGCTGCAGACAAGTATGCCTCCAGCGCTGGTGTTCTGTTGGACCATGACCGATGGCTGGACAAAACCTGTCCAAGAGGACAAAGATATGACACAAATAAATTTAATTGAAGATAGGTAGTATTGATAAGTTAAAAATATATATACCTACATTTACCATGACACGACACATAAATGATTAAAAATATATAAATATCGTAAATAAATAAATATATATATACCTACTCACAATATATATAACACACATATATATAAATATAATTATACTAAAGGGGTACAGTACGGAATGCTAAGAAGGAGATAAAGGGAATAAAGGGAACAGATTCAGACTAGGGCAACAGTAATTGCACCGACAGCAAGTGTGAGCGAAGTCTGTAAGTACCTACCTATATGTAAAAAGGGTTATTTTTTAATTATTTATTTATTATTACAAAAAAATTCACAGTAATACAGTTTACACTAAAACACTGTGAATTCATATGTTTGACATTGACACTATACTGTACTCAATGTACAGTATAGTGTCGTACATTATATTAAATATAATAATAATATATCCACAAAGATAAAACAACTTTTACAACAGCTTAAAGCTCATTCATTCGTCTTCTCACAAAATCGCAGACAATGGTAACATATTTCTTTCCATCGACTGGCAAATAAGTCGCATTCCGGTACTAGTACAAGAAGTACTAGTAAAATTACTGACTACTTAAATGATAAAGAGGCTTGGTTCTAAATCCAGCTCCAGCTCTGCACATTGTGTATATGATTGTATTCATAATTATTTATCATAATAATTTATTATCACACACACACACATACATACACCACACATCACACACACGCCATGTCACGCATACACCTCTCACACACACCACATACACGCATACTTAACTGTTTAATTTAGCATTGCCTTATGTTTTTTCATAATTTATTTATCGGAAGAGACTGTCCCCCACAACACAGGGTATCCTGGTGTGGGAGCCAGGGGAATCTGACAAAATGTAAAAGATTTAAATATTGTAAGATATATTTATTTCAAAAGATGTTCTGCTGAAAGTTTCTTGCGCCGCTTCTTTCCTTTCAGCTACAGCACCTTACGAAGCGGTGGTAGAGTGAAACATGACGTTGTAAAAATGTACTTTAAGGTACTTACTTACAATAAAAAAATATATGATTCTGATTACTATCATGTGTTATGTGTATTGTGGGACAGGCGTCCGGTGGCCTGTTCATCTTCGCCGTGTTCCTGTACATCTTCCGCAAGCCTGGCTTCATGACCGGCTGGGCTGAGATCATGACCAGCATGTAAGTTACCATTACCATCAGAGAAGGCAGTAACACAAACAACCCCTCTACTACAACTAGGTCAATTTCAGGGTTAATATTTCTAGGGTGATTTATAAGTTATAACCAGTGATCGGATTAGGTAGTGCAATTTAGTGTTAACGACCTCAAACGTTATATTAGTATGGATATGCTCGCGGGATTGCGGGATTCGGAAACGTTCTTCATATATAAAATACTTTTTCTCCTAATGGGAACTCCAATAGGAAATAATCTCATCATCCCTTTTGCGAGAGAGAGAGAGACTTTACAAAGATATACCACTATTAGGACTATATTCGGGATTTATTGTCAGTTTCTCACATTTACACTTCCTCAGAAAGCTCTTATCAGTCGTCGCCATTGTTATGCCGAAAAACACATTTTATAAGAGTTTTTGGCAAGTGTAAAGTAAACAACAATATGGCTGCAAATTTAGCCTCGTAAAAACTGATAAGAATGTTTAATAATATTTATGAACGATATTACTGTCCAATGTAACCAGCTCTTAGCGAATTTGTAATCCCGGCATATCGTTACATATTGGGCATGTCCATGTTAATATTTCATCATGGAATCCCGCAAAATTGCACTACCTAATCCGGCCACTGGTTATAACAATAACGATAGGGCATTTTTTTTTTAATTTATTAAATTTTCGAAATTCTACAAATGAAATTCTAATACTGAAATAAGAAGTATGAATGAAACTCGTTTCATTCGTAACGACATGGATGAGTTTATGCCATCAAGGCGCAAAATAATGGGGTTTATTTTTCTTTAGTATGGAACATTTTCATACAAGTAACAGGGTTATTTTTCTTTAGTATGGAACATTTTCATACAAGTAACAGGGTTATTTTTCTTTAGTATGGAACATTTTCATACAAGTAACAGGGTTATTTTTCTTTAGTATGGAACATTTTCATACAAGTAACAGGGTTATTTTTCTTTAGTATGGAACATTTTCATACAAGTAACAGGGTTATTTTTCTTTAGTATGGAACATTTTCATACAAGTAACAGGGTTATTTTTCTTTAGTATGGAACATTTTCATACAAGTAACAGGGTTATTTTTCTTTAGTATGGAACATTTTCATACAAGTAACAGGGTTATTTTTTCGTGTAAAGTGGTACAAATGACCAGCACATACCCCCTACAAATATTTGCTACTGATAAAAAAGGACCTAAAAATATGCAAACAGTGTATTTTACATATTTACTTCTGACTGTCAATGAGTAATCCGTAATTAATTACATATTCGGACAAGCTTCATACATTTGATATTTCAATTGACGACTATAGTATGGCGAGATGCTCACATCGCATGTGCCAACTGGAAAACGCGGTTCTAAAATTTCTCTAGCGAACAGAATATAGAGTGAATTTGGCTCGCCTCAGCATTATGCTGAGCTGGTGTACCCTTTTTGACACTGTACCGCGCCGGATCTTTTGTGCTGAATGTATTATATCCTTGTATACTTCTGTATTGTGTACTTGCTGTGTTCTGGTGTTTACAGTGATAAATAAACGGTTGTTAATTTCAATTTCAAAATATAAAGTATTGAACCGAATCATATGTTACAGGAAAGTAAAGGACGGCGTGGTATCGATGTGTATCGTCATCCTGATGTTCATTCTGCCCATGGCCATAGACTTTCTCAAATTCTTTTCGGCTTCCTCATCTTGTAAGTATAACAACTGAATCGGTTATTTTAAAAAAATAAGCCTTTAATTCCCCTATTTTACAATATTGTATATGCAAAGATCTTATCTTATGATAGGGGACCGGGAATAACCCCAGCGACACTTCCACCCTGAGGATCTTTTGTGCCTTCCCCATTTTATACACTGGTCATCACAGTGTGCAGGTTTCCTCACGATGTTTTCCTTCACCGTCAGAGCAGTCGGTAAATGTACGTAAGTCTTCGAAAAATACGAAAAACTCATTGGTACATGGCACTGCACGGTTTCGAACCCGGACCTACCGCGTGGGAGTCCTAGCCACTAGGCCACCGACGCTCTATGTGCAAAGATTATATATATATATATATATATATATATATATATATATATATATATATATATATATATATATATATATATATATATATATATATATATATATATATATATATATATATATAAACGAACGCACTTTGAACCTAAATATTTGAGCTTAAATTCGAACTTAAAATCGAATACATTTACCGACTGCTCTAACGGCGAAGGAAAACATCGTGAAGAAACCTGAATGTCTGAGGAAATTAAAAGTTTCCAAAGGCGTGTGAAATCCACCAATCAGCACTGGGCCCGCTCGGTGGATCATGACCCGTACTCCCTTGTGTAAGGGGAGGCCTGTGTCCCAACAGTGGGGACATTAATAGGCTGATAATGATGAAATTCGAACCATCTAGCTGTTACCGTTTCTGACATCAAATATACTCCAAGATCTTGGAAACCACTCTTCCAATTTTTATCAGACATTGCTAAGAACGAACATCCAACAAATTCTCAGTAAAATAAAAAAAGGGTCCTTATTGGGTTGTTGAGTTATGTCACAGACAAACATGATCAGGAAAAAGTAAGGGGATTTCCACACTGTCCTCTACCTTACACGTTTGCGAGAAAAAGACGTTATAATCCTATCAGTTATTTCACACGCCGTGTATTATTTACAGATGAGGAGCTGGCTGCATCAAAACCATCCGCTGGTATCGTTACTTGGAACGTCTTGAAGGATAAAGTCCCTTGGGGTCTTCTCTTTCTGTTGGGTTAGTATTATAGGAAGAATTATGGATTATACTAAGGCCTTTTACACCGTTTCTTACATGAAACGAGTTACTTGGACACAATTTGGAATTTTTTTGAAAGTTTAAACGTCATATTTAATTTATTTTCGCGAACTTGACAGCTGATAAGCTGATTATAATCTGATTAGCTTTTAATTTAGTATATTTACCTACACTTTTCATGTTAGTGTTCCACAAGGTAATGTATTAGACCCCAACTTGTTTCTTATGGAAATATCTTTCGATATCTTTTTAAAATTTCTAATCTAACAATATTATCATCATCACATATTTGTTTTCTTGTAATTTGGTGCTATGCCTACAATGCCTAGTGATAAAAACATTTGTATTTTATTCAACAAAACGTTTCCAGGCGGCGGTTTCGCTCTTGCCGAGGGCAGCAAAGCCACCGGCCTCTCCAGTATGATCGGCAGCTCTCTGAACGGTCTCGACGGCCTGCCGCACTGCGTCGTGTTACTCGTCGTCGTGTTAGTGACACAGTTCATCACAGAGTTCACTTCGAACGTCGCCATTGCTAACCTCATCCTCCCCGTGCTGGCTAATATGGTAAGTTGACTTTGAATTGGTTATTAAGGCTTCAGGAGATCAATTGCGATTGACAATTGGAGAGGATGGCGCAATACAAAGAAGCGAGAAGGTTGTAAGCGCCTCTCTCTTCTTTATATTGCGCCGTGTCTCTTTTTTATTGTCATTTGCATTTGATCGTTTAGCGGCCCCTTTATAGTTTGACCACAAACGCTGTACGACGCCTTAGGTAGCTGCGCGGCGAGACGCGGGAGGTTTCACTATGTGAGGTCCGCCCCCCGCCTGCTCCCTCTCCGCGCCCGCCCGCTTCCCTCCCCCCGCACGTCTGTCGCTACCTAAGGCGCCGTACAGCGTTTGTGACCAAGCTATAGTTCTGTTCTTTGTTATTATATTTTAGGGTTTCTGGAGCACACTTGTACTGCCCTGATAAGTGCAAAACGTGATTTCGATAAAACGTCAAAATACGTGCCAAATTGGTTCGCCAGTGTTTTCTGGAATTATTCTTTGAAATTTTCTGGAGTTTTCTGGAACTTGTAGATTCTTTCTGTTGTTTCTATTATCTTTTTTGCCATTATTCCTTTTGTATATTTCTCTTCGTTCAATTTCTTTTTCATTCTTCTTCTTCACATTCTTACGGTTCTCTCCTTTTCATATTTTCTCCCATCCCATCTTTTCTTTCATACATTTATTCAGTTACAATAATTAAACCCCATGCTACTGTTTTCAGGCCCGTACCCTCCACATCGACCCTCGCTACCTGATGATCCCAGCCACCCTGGCGTGCTCCATGGCCTTCCACATGCCAGTAGGAACTCCGCCTAACGCCATCGTCGCCGGCGTCGCGCAAATACCCACATCTAAGATGGTAAGTTGACTTCACAGGACACTTAGTCGAGGGTAAAAGAGCCAGCGTAATTACCATGCGCATGCATGAAGCACTCCATCCAACTCCTCAAGGTTCGAATGCGACGGTCACCACTTACCATCAGATAACCCGTTTTCTCGACTGAATTCTTTATACAATAAAAAAAAACTGGGCAGAACAGCATTTCCTGGATACGATGGAGCAACGTTGTACGCAATGTTGACATATCTTATATTTTAAGCAGACATAAATCAGATGTAGACTTCTAAAAGACCCAGCACACACCACCGAAGTGGAGGCGCAGCCACTTACTTCGACAGCAATGTAAATTAACCTTAACGTCTTTAAAATACTGTTCAAATGACATTAAATTAATTACGGATGAAATGGTGAAAATGACATGTCAATTTCAAGCTGATGCGGGTGACGGCCGACGACTGACGCATCGGCCGCGATCATCGGAAGTCAACCTCAAGCGCAGAATCTCAGGCCGAACCGTTTTTTTTTGTGACGTTAAGATTTATCTACGTTGCAGGGACTCTCTAAGGGAATTGTTCAGGGAAATAAATACTGACGCGGGTCAATATATTTATGAAAATATGTATGTGCGCAAAAACTTACAGATGTTTCAGAAAAACTGCGATTATCATAATTTCAATATCAGAACCAACAAACTTGCAGTCCCACGCTTTAGACTTAGTAAAGTAAACACGTCATTTATGGGTCACTGTGTACGATTTTATAATAAGATACCTGAACTGTAATAAATATAACAGAGAAAAAAAAATTAAGACCCATGTAAGACGGACCTTATGTAAAAATGGTTATTATAAAATAAATGACTACTTAAATGATAAAGAGGCTTGGTCCTAAATCCAGCTCCAGCTCTGCACATTGTGTACATATATGATGGTATTCATAATTATTGTAAGATATATTTATTTCAAAAGATGTGCTGCTGAAAGTTCCTTGCGCCGCTTCTTTCCTTTCAGCTACAGCACCTTACGAAGCGGTTGTAGAGTAAAAAAAATGACGTTGTAAAAATGTACGATAAGGTACTTACATTAAAAACATTTTGATTTGATTTTAGTTTAAATTTGTTTTCGAAGAAAGTGGTTATGCCTTAGGTTGACTGAATATTCGTAATCCACAGGCTGTCGGCGGCATCGGTCCGAAAATCTTCACCACGCTCATCGTTTGGGGCGCCTACCCGACCTGGGGTTCCCTTATCTTCAAGCCCTCTGACGTCCAACCCCTATGGGACCTCATTGGAAACTCCACTGCTACCTCAACAACCACAGCGTCGCCTGTGCTGTCTGCGGCATCCCTGATCGCCCAAAACTTGACCCTAAATTGTGGTGTTACCCCCAATTCTGTCAACGCCCTTAGAAGATTCAATTGCACCGTTCCAAATATATCTTTGGTAAGCAATTCTACTGTATTGACTGACGTAGCTAACGGTTTGTTTACTTGTAATTATTTCCCGTTAAATAAGAGCTAATTGTGTTATTTGCTTGGGAAAGTGGGTAGTCAGGTTTGAATGGTTGAGTTTTTAAGGGATTTTTGTACAAAATCTTTTTGTTGAATCTAAATGCGTGTACGCATTTTTAAATACATACAAACATCTATCCAACGTATCATTACGTATGTTTGGACACAGTGCAGAGACGGGGAGAACTGTTATTTTTTCATAAGTGATTGATGTTACTGTTCCATGGAGATCACTATGACAAATCACAGTTATTTTGTCACACTGTTACTAATATAATAGGGAACTTGCATGAATTTTAAAATTTAAAACTATGTGTTGCAGTCGATAGAATAGTACATAAAAAGATTAAATTGTGAGTAGTAATATTTATATATTTGTATTTATTGAGATATTTAGCTTTTTAGTAGCGCGAAATGGAACGTAATTTCAAACACCTATCAGCATTGAGTGACGTCATAGGATTTCTCTACCCTAAATTTAGAGAATATTTTTACAAGTGAGGTGGAATTATCTGAATAAATATATATTATTATTATAAACTATTATTATTTTTATAAATTATATACCTATTATAATAATTATACATAACTGTATATAGAAATAACTGGCAGTAACGCTTACACGTATCCAAATCTGCATAAACTTTGATAAACTTCTAAGGAAAATATTTTTTGCAATTGGTAACTTTTGTAATTAAAACAACGAATCATTACGATTACACCCTAGTTATTGTTCTTAGGATTACACAAATACTGTAAATAGTTTTATTACTCTTGTAAATAACCAATATAAAAATAACCTCTAAAGCGAAAAATCTTTTGACAAGTTCAAGACTGTTCACAGCTCACGTTTGTTTACATAAAATCCAATTACGTCACTTGAGAAAATGAATGCGTTTTGGCGCGAAAATTGTATTATGGGTTTTTACAAAGCTATATCTCTTTAAATAAGCATATTAAACATCTTTTGTGTTCAGTAAAGTTTCTCTTTTTCAAGTATTTTTCGATTAAAAACAAAAAAAAACATGCAAGTTCCCTATTGTTACTCAGTCGCAGTCGATTCTGTGGACGGCTATTTATGAATAATACTCATGTTTTTTTATGAAAATAATATTTTAACTTCATCACAGTAAGTAGAAGACAAGTTAATAACAAATTTTCTTATTTATACAGTCACAGTTACGACTAACGGTGTTGATATAACAGTGTGATTTTGTCACATAGTATTTTGAAATGTCACAGTAACAGTGGCCCAGAGCACTGTGACTTTTCCACAATGATGTTATTTAACACCCATCTCTTCAGTATTCGATGTTCGTTAGTGGTACCACACATGCAAACAAACTTGTTGCGTAGATTTGTTCGAAAATGCATACACGCCTAAAGTATACCTGTCTTGTTTGCTCTACAATCAATTAAATTGTTAATAGAGAGAGATGGGTTGACTCTAATGTCACCGACACTAATGTCACCGACACTAATGTCGGTGATATTAATTAAATAAACAAGAATTATGTTTATTTTTATTTATGCCATAGATTTTTAAAGTCAGTGTTGCCAGTCGTAAATAAAATCTGCCAATTTAGTAGCATTTTGCAGTGGCATTTATATATTTTTCTATGTACAATTCCCCACCGACTGAGCAGTAATATTACAGAAAAAATTACGATTTTCATACAATTTTATGTATAGCGGAAAAAGCGGGTGCGGACTTAGATATAGACTATAGGTACTCTTATTTTTCGTTATAATTATTATTAAATAATATGACATTACAGCTTTTTTATTACAATGTAAATATGTATCCAGAAAAAAAAAACAAATATATGGGATGTTCCTAGATTTAGTCATTTATATTGATCTGATTTTATCAAGTTAGCCTAAATGGGCTTTAAATGTTAAATATATTGAATATATTGAATTTATATTTTGAATAAGCAAATCTATCAACGCAAGCAAGCCTTATATGTGATTGAAAAAATATATGTATCTTTCAATATAAAATCCGAATTAAGCTATAGGTTTAACCATGTTAGTTAAGTGGTTGGTATTTACGAATATGTAGGAAAAGTGGGTAGGTATATTCCAGCAGTGGGATAACAAAATATCCTTGGTATTTTAAAAGAAATACCTAAATAATGTGTCTATATATTGATATATTTAGCGCAAATGTGATACTAATCGGTTCTTAGTTATAGTTAAAAAATTACATTAAGTGCCTTAAAATTATAGTGACACAATTGTGTATGGGTCACTAATACATGAAAGTATAACCTGCATTTGATAACTTTTGTTGAATTATTTCATTATTATTATTGTCTGTATGACCCAATTGTTAGCTGGTAGAAAATGCCGCATGGCATTAAGCTCGCCTCATGTACTATTTTTGTGCATTAAAGTGTTAAATATTTTTTTTATATCTCAATTTAGAGGCTTTGGTACACGACAAGGTGACCATGTCAGCCTCGTCAGGGTCACTAAGAAAAGGGAAAGGGAAGCTCAAGTATTATTAGAGTCAGCCCTCACTTTGAGAGCTAACTTAGCAAACAACAGTAAGTGTTTCATATCATCAGATAAGGGCTGACTCAAAATAATATTGAGCCTCCCATTTTGTAGCCTAATGAGGCCAAATTTCTTCCTCTCAAATTTCCCCAGGTCACACTCCATTAGGAGGTGAGTGAGGTCTTCTATTGTGTTGCAGTTGGTACAAAACGGTGATAAATAATAAATAATAATAAAAATTATCAAACTAACGCATTACTTTCATATAAAGGGCTTGACACATTTTCAAACACTTTGTATACAGGATGAAATATTTAAACAGATTGATCAGTTATTTATTTACTAGCGATGTTTGTAGCAAAAAAAATTTTTTAAGAGCTATTTCGTGCCAGTTATGGACAACAGAATTCAATGTTAATAAATAACTGCTCTACAGCAATTTGGTCACATAACTCAGTGAAAAGTGCAATATTGAATTTAGTTTTAATAGTTTTAGGTATGTACAGTCGACCACAGGTCAATCACAGGTCAACCTACCCAAAATGTAGGTACGTCAAAATGAAATGTACGTCAAAATTTCTGAAATTTTGACGTACATTTCATTTTTAAATTTACGTCAAAATTTTGACGTTAATTTCTAAAACTTCTGAAATGTACCATATTTACAATGTAAATTACGTAATATGAAATAGGGGCGGTGACTCCCGCTCTGGATCGTACCTCGTCCAAAGGATCTCACTGGCTATACAACGTGGCAATGCTGCCAGTGTAATGGGTACCTTTGGACGGGGGTCGATTCAGGATCGGGAGTAATGACTGTACATTTTTAAAACAAAAAAAATATGTATTTACCTATTTATTTTATTATTTATAATATTTAAGTTGACTTTTGTAGATAGTTTAAAATTTTTTTATAATGTGGTAATTAAATAAATTCTGTATATGAAATATATTTACAATATATTTGCATATTACGTAATTTACATATATTACCACGTATATTTATATATTACGTAGTCATCTGTCGAAGGTTTCTGACAGAAATAAAATAAAATAAATTAATTTAATTAATTACGCAAGCATGCGAACGGCTAAGGAATGGAACAGCCTGCCGGCGTCTGTATTTCCCGAAACCTACAACCTTGGGATCTTCAAGGCCAGAGTGAATAGGCATTTACTGGACCCGCATGCTCCATCGTCGACCTCATCGTCGCTTACCATCAGGCGAGATCGAGGTCAAATGCGGGTTTAGAAGTAAATAAAAAAAAAAGCATAAGGTTGAGATTTAATCGAAGGTTTTGACAGATGGTATACTTTAGCTAGTGGTCTACTGTACATTCATGCCACCAATTTCGAAAGTGAAATGACACTTCAAACATGTTTATACGTTAATATTTATGTACCTACATAATATTTAAGCTATACTGTATAAAAAATAAATATGTATTATAAATTATAAGTTACTATTGGGTTTCAGGAAATGTACCAGTCCTTAAAAGGGTACAAATACCCATATAAAGATGTTAGGATTGGTGTTTTTCTCATAATGGCACGTTCTGACCTAAAATGGATGTTATATAATGTAACATTTGTTAACGGACATTCGGTGTATTAGCGCGAACTCGTAGCCTAGTTGCGAGCCTTTGTTCTCATAAGGCCAGATTCTCAAAAGGACAGATTCTCACAAGGACAGATTCTCAAGAAGACAGATTCTCAAAAAACCGGAAATGGTACAGGTGCACTCATAGGGGACATTGACAGTGGTATGGTGGGTCCGGAGGGGTTATTTTTGCGACCACAAGATGTGCAGTTGCCAGACAGTTTGGTGAGTGACTTTTTTTATTTGACGATGGTGTTGAAGAGAAGATTATAATGTTTGGTAGTCGACTGGCAACAACAACATTGAAAAAAGTCGACTGGCAAGAACAACATTGAAAAAAGTTGATATTGCGTACGTTGATGGAACGTTTAGATGTTGCCCGATTCCGTTCTATCAGCTGTTTTCTGTGCATACTGACATTACTCGTGAATCAGGAACTGTGTGTTTTGTGCCATTGTTGTTCGCTTTGTTGCCCAATAAAAGCCAAACCACGTACGAGAGACTTTTCAAAATTTTAAAAGATCAGTTTAAAATTTCGTACTACAAATGCAATAGAAGGGTGGCATAAAAGGATTAATTCCATAATTCCTAAAAGACCATCCATACTTTATTTCATCATGCTTTTGAAGAAGGAAGCGAAACTGTCGGATATAAAAATAATCCGCGGTGTAATAACTTATCATACATAAACTTATCATAAATAATTTTATCGTTTCTTTTTCTGCTCACGTGTACTCCTGTCCTTTTGAGAATCTGTCTTCTTGAGAATCTGTCCTTTTGAGAATCTGTCCTTTTGAGAATCTGGCCTTATGAGAACAAAGGGTTGCGAGCACGCAACGTTAAGCGACGTTGGCGCGGTCGGTACCTGGATGGGTGACCGCTAGTGGCATATTTCACCTGAGTGCACGTTAAGCAGTCGGTCCCGGTTGTTGTCGTTCGACAGCAGTCGTTAAGCCATGTTAGCAGTGCCGTCAGCTCGCACTGTTTCATACAGTAAATCGCCTCTTGTTCGTGCTCTGCAGAATCTCAACGCGCTTCTCGCGTCAGCACCAGACTGTGATGGGTTTGCAAGTCGATGGGCGAGTGTGCGTGATGTGTGTCTGAGGTTCTGTGAGAGTATGGATGTGCGTCCCTCTTCAGTTAGTATGTAATTATTTATAGATATATTTTTGTTGAATTTCACAGTGCCTTAGTATAACTGTTATACTGTGAATTTTTTTGAAATAAAATAATTATAATGTCAGAGGCCTGAACAACTCTGACAAATAGGTTGGCCACTAACCATACGATAAGCAAGCAAGCAGCGCGAACTTACCAATCGATTTGAAATATGACAAAGTCGAATATTAATATTATACGAATATTGTTCGAATATGCAAACATTTGATAAGAAATTCTCGCATGCGAATGCACGTTTACGAACTCTCCCGGTCAACACGGGCCATTACATCCGATCTGTAGATAGTTATATGTTTAGTTGTATTTGAGACAAGAAATAATGCACAAAATATACCTTTTTGATATAAAATCTTGTCATAAATTTAAAAAAATATCAAATGATGAAAGAAATGGTCTAGAGTAGGCTGCTGATGATGAAGCGGAAAGCGGGTTGTGATAGTGTATTAGTTCTTGTCGCGAAAATGAATTGTTTTGTTTCACGAAGATCGAAGATATGAAAAGATGTCACTTTCATCTTTCTTCCATTTGTTCTGAGATTTTTAATATTATAATCTGAACCAATTTTGTTAACTGAAAAGCGATAGGTGAAATCTAATTTGTGAGACCAAATAATTTTGAAAGTCGACCAGAATCTCTTGTAAATAAAGTACATGATGTCAATGTGTTGCTACACCTGAAAAAGTTTTTTTTTAAAAATATAATAAGCATTGGCATCAATTTTTAGCATAAAAAACAGATTTTTTTTAACAAGGCATTGGCAACACAGGCCATCAGCCTAAACATTAAGCGATTTAAAACTGTTTTTAGTTTTTTAGCATCAAAATGTTGTGGTGTAGAGACATTTTAACACTCCTAAGAGTTATTTAATTTATTAAAGAACACAAACAGTTTACAAATTGATAATAATAATTCTGAATTCTCACGGCCGGCCGCAGAATCACAGAGTGAAACTACACAACGAACCACTAGCGAGAAGTTTATTCTAAGAGTTCAACACATTGTCACTGTTACTGACGTTTGCTAGACAAAACTACACCGACTTTAGCTATCAAAATCACCAGAAAACAATTTTTGAGCAATAAAATAAACACCGTAGAACCTTCTCCAGTGACTTTCTCGCCAAAACTCCTATAAAAAACAGACACTTTTAAGAGTTTTAACGCCAGTTTGGTCCAGGTTAAGAAGCTGCTGAATTCTCGTGGCCCATTGTGGAAATAACAACAAACCAGTAATGAAAGAAAAACACATGAAGGATTTCACACACAGTTCACCTTTGTTGATATTTGATAAACAAAACTTACAACATTTTTAGCCAAAAAAAAATCACCAGACTGTCCTTAGAAAATTGCCCGCCAAAACTTCGTAAAATTTCTACCGGGTCTATTTATTTATTTAATTTATTTACACTTTATTGTACAACACTAGACTTAATTAAAATGAGACATTGTACAAAGGGTGAACTTATCTCTAAAAGAATTCTTCCAGCAAACCCGCGTCCTTTTTTAAACTTTAATAGAGACACCCTATGAACTTTTTCACGAGATTTTTGTCGACGAATAAATATATGTGTGCCTGCTCATTTTGTAAATAGTGAACCGAAGAATTGTTGTTTTTAGTTACACGAATAAAAATGTTGATAACTTAATATTTGTTTTTTTCTAATGAATTTCGTGACAATTGGCCGTTTAATAAGAGACGAAACTATACACTGACCAGAAAAAAAACCTCACCATACTGCGGAATTAAATGGAACTGTGTTTTCATTCATATGAAAACACGAACGCCTGCTAAGGTAGCCTAGTTTTCTTTCATCCACGACACAGACTATAAAGGCTCTTTCTTGCCAGGGTTTTTATTGTCCTGGTTAGAGTATGTATACGTGTACATAGAAATTAATTTATTCATTTCGTAGACGGTAATGGCGAATCGACTCAATTGGCAATGGTCTGGTCATATGATAAGAGAAGTGGACCAGTAAAATAACGGAATGGTATCCTAGAGATAGTACAAGAAGCCGAGGAAGACAGTCAAAAAGATGGGAAGACGATTTAAAGTATACGGCAGGTGCTATATGGACTAGACGGGCAAAAGATCGGAAAGAATGGAAGTCATTAGAGGAGGCCTATGTCGGAAGACAAGCTGTTATAGAAGAGGGGGGCGGAAGATAATCCGGACACCGTTTGTATACGATAAAGAGTTTTTCTTATCTTATCTTATGACGGGGCCAGAGATAACCCCAGCGGCACTTCGACCCTCAGGGATCTTTTGTGCTCACCCCTAACCTTAGTCTCCTTCCTGTTCCTTAAAGATGCTTTGCATCAAGGGCGCTATACAGCTTACAGGTAGGAGCCTATAGTCCTCTGGTTTCGGGTAGGCTACCCCCAGAAGACTCATACGCTTTCCAGCCAACGAGTCACATACGCACATCAAGTGTTCCATTGACTCAACGGTGTCACCACAGGCTCTACAGGTGGGATTGTCTGCCAATATCATCTTGTGTAGGAGGCTCTTAGTGCCAAAATGGCCCGTGAACGCCCCTACAATGAGACGAATGAGACTCCTGTTACAATAAAGAGTTAATAATAGTTATAAGAAAAAACAGCAATAAAGGCTTATATTATTTAATGGCGAATCAAATATTATTCGTTTATCCCGTGACAAGTGCCGGTATAAGTTCCTAGTACCTAGTTCATAATACGCTAACAATAAGAAAACAAAACTCAAGTTCCATTTTTATTTAGTGTATTAAAATCAGCCCACCTTGGGTACATATTGATATCACTCCATATCGTATTGGCCCACAGAGTCACAGTGAACCAAATCACCACTATACTTACAAGAGACGGTCCGATGCCTGTGCGCATCTGAAAAATAAACTTACTTTTTTTGGCGGCCAAAATCCCACATTGGGCGCCAATGTGGTTTTTACATATAGGTTTCTTTATGCATTAAAAACGTACATTTGAATACTTTATTCTAAGTCGTATTCCTTATTGCGGGTCGTGATCATTCTAAGGAATTAATCACGTAGAACGACTCTCGTGGCAGATTTAATGGGCTGGCCTTCCCCATTTCACAAACTGGTTATCTTAGTGTGCAGGTTTCCTTACGATGTTTTCCTTCACCGTCAGAGCAGTCGGTAAATGTACGTAAGTCCTTCGAAAAAACCAAAAACTCATTGGTACATGACATTGTATGGTTTCGAACTCGGACCTCCCGCGTCCTAGCCACAACGCCACCAACGCATATTTAAATACAGTTTCACGTAAATTACGTCCAAAATACGAAATTATTATACGACCAATTCGATCATCATCAACATACTCATAACTCCTCCATTGGCGCAGTAGTCAACGCTAGCCAGTCCTAGTATGACTACTATGACACCCTCGTTGGAAGGGGTAAAAACTAGGTTAAATTTTGGATGTAGTAGACAGCTAGTCCATTGGGGGGGTGGGTACCCCATGGTTCAAAGTGATACATGGGTAAGGAGTTTATTTTTACCATTTTGCAAGGCGGTAGATGAACATATGCTGAGACCATGGCATTGGCCGGAGTGCCAGTTACGAGATGGAAAGGTAAGGAGCACGTTAAGGTTGCTGCCAGCATTAGGTATAATGGGTTGATCTTGCACATCACGCCCTGTGAAATTTACTCTGATAATTACTCTGCAAGACATGATGGTGGTTGAAACATTAGAAGTTATCGGCATCTTACGAGAGAACCGTCTCTTTTTTGTTGAAAAAGACGAAGACAGAAGTCTACTTCGCGATGCAGTTCGCTCTGTTAGTAGATACGCGGCTATTGACGTTCGCCTAGATGGTTCCATCAATGGAATACCTAGTTTATAATTGCACACATTTTTTTTAAAGCCCCTTCAATTATAAAGTCTTTTGTCATGCCCGAAGAAAACATGGCAACGCTCGAGATATAAGTACATTGTTGAAGGTATGACTGTGCGATTGCTTTGGGCTATGGTTACCACTTACTGGCCCGTTTCCTCGTCTGTTTTCCTTAAATAAAAGAGGTAGGTACAACGAGGATATAACATGAACTGACTGAGTCCAGTGCTGGGTTTGCTGAGAGCCTTATGCCCCTAATGAGGGATAGATCATCATCATCGACATCATAGAATAAGCCAAGTATCTTACCAATCTAGCAATGCTAGGCAGCAAAGTATGTGCCACACAAGAGTTGCTCCCGAACTCCGTAAGGACTTTGCAGAGCAGGATCACGACCAGAACCAACGCCGGTCCGGGCCAGTGCTCGAATTTGAGCAGAAACTTCTCAAATTCCAACATCATACCGGAGCTCTTCAGCGCATTGAAGATTGTGCAGCCGCCGCCTTAATGAGGTTTATTCATTATCATCATACGGAGGTGATCGAATAACCAGGTAGTATACTGCCTTGAAGATAGTATGACTCTGTGCAGAGTAGGGTGCAGCAACAATGCTTACATTGCTGTCTTTCGGTTTTAAGAGTAAGAGAGTCAGCATAATTACTGACACCAGGCAATCCATCTTAAGTCCTCAAGGTTTAGCAGTGCATCGAAATTCTCTAATAAGCTTAATATGGGCGACGGCGATGACTTACCATCAAGTGACTCTGTTCGTCTGGTCTTCTTATACAATCAAAAAAATATACCGCTACTTTGACCTAATTAAATTAAAGACACATTTCAAGGTATCTGCTACCATCTACATGGCAGTCTTCTCTACATTACAATGTCTGTTACCAAATATTTTGAAATTCACCCCATGGGCTCCTCCTTCTGCGTCTGTTACAAAAGGATCTTCTTTCTTACCGATTATAAGCAGAACACTCCAATGTATATTGTTTCGTACTAAATTCCAATTTAGGCACGCTTTACTGGGCGAAGTGGGCAACGGTTCTCTCGTATCTACAGGCGAAAATGTAGCTATGAGTATACAATTGCCTAGTCGAACTGCTTTAGTATTATTTATCCAGTCTTATAGTCAACCTTAAAAAAAAAATTTTGAAAGAAGGCGCTACTAGGCGTGAGATGTAATGACTGGGAAAGTTTAGTTAGACAGGGCTATCCGAAGGCACTGAAGGGCTTAAGATTAATGTGCCACTAGATCACCAATCTGGCGTTGCTGTGTTTCGGTTTGGACGGCTCGGAGGGTAAGAGAGGTAGCGTAATTACCAGGACATGAGGCACTTAATCCAAGTCCTCAAAGTTGCTAACTTTGAGTACTTGGATTAAGTTCATCTAAAATCTTCTTCATCCTGATCATCATCAGCCTATTAATGTCCCCACTGTTGGGGCGCAGGCCTCCTCTTGACCAAGGGGGTACGGGCCATGATTCACCGAGAGCGGGCCCAGTGTTGATTGGTGGATTAGAGCAGTCGGTATCCTAGGTACTTATAAGTAATTCATTTACCTATACGTGGTTTGAAAAACCGAATAAACTCAGGTTTTGTGGGAATGATGAACATCACAATTACACATATTATGGTATTTGATGATAAGTTGATGTAACTGTCAAAGAAAAACATAGTTGTAAGTAAATATGTGGGTACCCTACTGTATCTACAAATGCGAACTACGACTAACTTCACGTGGTAAGTATTTTATCGATGGCGGCTACAGTACTTGTCCGTATTGAACAAACTAGTACAAGTTTGGTTCATCCCCAAAGAATTTGCAATTCATCCTAGAAACATGCTCATTCGCCCAACCCTTGGCTCTGTTCCAAGCCCACATCATCATTCTATAGAGAAAGCGCTATAGTCCGATTTCTATTTGTTTATTTATTTTATTTATATCTAAACCCGCGCTTAACCTCAATCTCACGTGGTGGTAAGTGATGATGATGTCGAAGATGGAGCACGCGGGTTTAGTAAGTACTGGCTCTTCTATAAACACTGCTGAAACACATCGACGCCGAAGCGAAGACATTTGACGGGTGGTCGCTACCCAGGCAGAGCCTGAAGAGGTCCTTCCACCAGCAAGTTACTCGGATCAGTCGCCTCGTAGGACAGGCTTTATCCAGTGGCGGTAGGGATATTTAAATCCATGCCATACACGGAAAAATGTTTGTCCCTTTTGGTAAGGAATGATCCTTTGTTTGTTAAAATGCTCCATAACGTGAGTTCGGAGAGACAATAGAGGAATTACAGTTGATTATCTTTTGTACGACATACCTGTGGGCTACGCCGTTCGTTGCTTGCACAATTATTGCCACAATCACTGTTGTACCTACCACCTGCAAGAAATGGTGACGGTTCAAAATATTGCTTTGTAAAATATAACAGTCATGTTTTTTGTTTTGTCCGCCAGATTCCCTTGCTGAGGTTTGGTTTCGAAACCATTATACCAAATTCAAAAGTCAGTCATTCGCAATAAATATGGAGGCTTCTGATATGGCCTAATCACAGCAGCCGGGACCGATAATTTAACTGCTTTACAAGGCACGGAGGGCCTCAGTTTTTTATTTATTAAATAAGGAGAGCAGACGAGCAAACGGGCCACCTAATGTTAAGTGTTCACCGTCGCCCATAGACAACTCACCTCACTGTATTAATATTAGAGGGTTTTTGATGCGCTGCTAACCTTGAAGACTGAGATGGACTGCCTCATGTGCCGGAATATACGCTGGCTCTCTTACCCTTCAAACCGAAACACAGCAATGCAAGAATTTCTGCTTCACGGCAGAAATAGATAAGAGGGTGATACCACCCCAGGCGATCCTTCACATTAGGATCTACCACTACTCAAATGCACTACATTTTCAGATCATGCTCCCATCGCAACTATAGCATAAGCCCCTCAATGGGCGTGAAGGGGAGTTGTAATGGCCCTGCCGACAAGCTAAAGGCTTTCAACCATCTGCTATAAATGTAGTGGCCATTACATTTATAGCAGATGGTTTGATGTTAGAACATGTAGCGTAATGTTTTTTTAACAATTTTCTTCCTTGGACTTACAATTTCCTGAAACTGCAGCTTGCCTAGTTGGCAATACTCTGTCGATAGTAGAGTTTGTATGTATTGGGCCTCCTCCTCAGACATACCAATTTCTAGTGCTATTTCACTTTGTGCTCTGAAATTTCACAAATGTAGGTTTCAAAAATTGTACTCACGTATTTAGGAAATTATATGTAGATGTTCACTTTCAGACTTTTACCTAGTGCACCTCGGTGCTTACGCCTTTTTTATGGGGACATATTTTTTGTCCCCATAAAAAAGGCGTAAATTGTGGGAAAGTCGAAGATGCCGAGAATAAAATGATTGAGAAGATCTAAGATTCAAGAAGATCAAAAATGATGCCACCTAAAACCTAAAACCCAACGTGCTTCCGTTTCTTATATATCGCTACAAGCATTTTCAACATTACTTTTCAACTGTTCTTATGAAAATAAAACATTTTTCGATTTTCCAAAAGTCCTTTTGATTTCGAGATCGACCGTTCCGAAAATTATCAAATTCAAAAGTTACCTAAACATTCCAAGAAAGTAGAAGTTCATCCACATATACAGGAGTATCTCCATAAGCAGAACTCCTGGCAGACTTAAGAGCATGAAGTGGGGATACTGGATCTTCGGTCCATATGGAAATAATCTGATAAATAAATATACATCAACATATTCACCGTGATTTAATGTGTATAATTTTCGATGCGCTTCTAATTCTAATTCTAAACTTGAGGGCTTACATGAAGTCCTCATGTGCCAGTAATTACGCTGGCTCTCTTACTCTTCAAACCGAAACACAGCAATGCAAGCAGCAAGTGAACCTGCGCACTGTATTTTGTATCAAACTGTCTGCTAGCGTCTGTTTCCCGAAACCTGCAATCTTGGGATCTTCAGGGCCAGAGTGAATAAGTGAACCTGCGCACTGTATTTTGTATCAAACTGTCTGTGTTTCCCGAAACCTGCAACCTTGGGATTTTCAAGGCCAGAGTGAATAGGCATTGACTAGACCCGCGTGCTCCATCGTAGCTTAACCATCAGGCGAGATTGCGGTCAAATATGGGTTTAGTGGTAAATTTAAAAAAAAACACAGTGCGCTGGTGCATTAGAAGTAATACACCAGCGCAATATTCACGGTTAAAGCGCAAGAAAGAGAAGTCTTTCTTGCGCTTTAACCTTGAATATTGACCTAGTGAAATTATGTCCAATTAGGTCACGAGGTACGTTGTCATCATTGTATGTAGATGAGGGTCAGGATTCAGGGGTTGACTCACCTTTCAAAATGCTGTTTAAATATTAAATCTGCTTGGCTTGCTACTATTGTTGCTACTCCACCTACGGAAATCAATAAAAATGTCAGCGAATGACAAAAGAGAATTAAACCTGATGAATTATGCGGCCTTTATTGTACTTCGAGATTTAATGACCTATTGATGGCTTTTGGACAACGTGATTTAAAATTGTAATAAAATTAGGTGGGTAGGGGATATGATAGGAAATTGGTAAGTTACCAATAGAAGCGGAGTAGGCTATTCCTAGAAAGTAGAATATCGTGAAGTCGGTAGGTCTTGGTATGCTGAAACAAAAAGTAACATAGTAAGTAAGTAAGGAAAAAATATTTGCAGAAATATGTGTACATTTGTTCTTATTACATTATTATAAAGGCAGTATCAACATATTTTATCTTTCAGCACATTAATAACTGAAAAAAAAAAGTATTCATAAATAGGTATTTAATGTAAATAATATTGATTATAATAATTATTTAATATGCACAAATAGAAAATATAATATAATATAACATAACACTAAAACAATAATAATACTTTACCTTTCTAGGTGTATAAACTGAGAGAAAAAAAATAAAAAATAATAATTACCGAAATTAAATTGAGAAGGCAGTGCATCAAATATTATGCATCAATCATTAATACAATATGTCATGTCATATTTTTTTAATTATAAGTTCTTATCACACAAAAAATCCTTTCCTGAGTAATAGCATTTGTCCAAAACACACTTTTTGAACAAGCCTATACCTTTGTCTTTCAGAATATCAGGTATAGTTAAATATTATATATAGTTGATGGAATTTGGTATTACTTTACGAAAATCCATTGAAGAAGAACACGTAACTCACCATCGGATTAGCCGTCCCTACGATAACCAAATCCATGGATTTACAATTACAAAGGATGACAAATCCGACCTCCTTAGGATGTGATAAGGATTGAGGGAGTGTGAAACAACAGCAGTATTCCGCTAGAAAACCCAAACTTGATTTCAAAGTTTTGTAAGAAGTAACAGGGAGTCAATTTGTGAGAATCGCTTAGCGGCATACCAATCTCCCCCGTTTCTTACGATTTCTGAGAAAAATCGAGAGACGAGATGATTTCTTACTTTTGTTCATGGCGATTGGACTTCTGCTTATCTTTTCCAATAGTGTGGTACACTTCTAGAATGCCCATCTGAAATTATACAGAACCGTAGTTCTAATTGACACTTGTAGTAGTGGTAGATCCTAAAGTGAAGGATCGCCTGAGGTGGTACCACCCTCTTATCTATTTCTGCCGTGAAGCAGAAATGCTTGCATTTCTGTGTTTCGGTTTGAAGGGTAAGAGAGCCTGCGTAATTTCCGGCACATGAGGCACTCCATCTTAGTCCTCAAGGTTAGCAGCGCATCAAAAACCCTCTAATATTAATACAGTGAGGTGAGATGTCTATGGGCGACGGTGACCACTTACCATCAGGTGGCCCGTTGGCTCGTCTGCTCTCCTTATTTAATAATAAAAATAAAAAAAAAACTTTTTCGACTAAGCTATCAAAAGTCAAAAACCTTCGATTAAATCACAACCTTATATTGATGATATGATACATTTTATATTCCAAATATTTACGTTTTGGGTAAGTCGACTGTACTTATTTCAGATTTGAATTTACCGTAGAGAGGTTTTTTTTAATCAAAAACGAAAAAAAAATATTCAAGATTCCTATAAAAACTGGCGAACGAGGGTCGCACTGGGTCAGAACTAATATAAAGAATGTTTATTGGTCCGGTCCGTGAATCTGTTCTACTGTGTAAATCTGACCTAAATAGTACCTTCTCCAGTTCAATGAGGACAGCTTTGACGATGGGCATCATGAGTCCGCAGGCCATTGTATTGGAAACCCACAGTGATAGAAACATGCAGAAAATGAATAGCAGGAAACTTAACCTGGAATATTATACAATGTTTGAGGTGTGAGCTGTAGAATAGTTCTTCTACTACCAGCAACTTCTAGGAGTCACCCCTGCCTCCTGCTTCCTCAGGCGTCATCCGACTGCTACTCCGGCGGTACAGTTGGCGAAATAAATAATTCGAACATAATCTATTGCAAATACCGGTGTATAATTAAAAAAAAAAAAAAAAAAAAATATCACCATTTCAAAACGATTCAATAATTTTACGACATAATACACCACGTAGTCAGTGCTTTTTTAAAATTCCACATTTATAATTTGCCGCCCTCTCCTAACCTTGAAATCTGCCGCCCCGGGGCCATTGCCCCCTCAGCCCCCCCGCCCACGCTCGCCACTGCCTCATAATATGAGTGCTGCGTTCTTACCTATAATGTGAACATCCAAATACTAGTAGAAGCTTCAACGCAACTCTTCTGTGAATGTTGCTGTGTTCGATAGCAACGATCAGCATCATCATCCCCAGGCAGTTTATAACTCCATTCCGTATGTATATCTGTGGAAAATAAGTGGGTATAGTAAAAAGTGTTTCAAGAAAAACCAGCCTGAATCTGAAAGCTAAGTCCATACAATAATTTGGAGTACCCCAAACGCCGGGGTCAGTCGTGGTCGTAGATATGGGAATCCGGGGGTTCAACCCCCTCCCTCCCGCAATGCCCGGTCACCGGCGATCAAAAATTCCGAAATGTGTTGCCATCAGCTCTTGTTACACAGATCAAAGGCATAATGTTTCTACTTCTGTTAGTGTTGACGACCTAAAGGTCTTTGTGTGATGATGACTCACCTCGTTGGCTAATTCCACGTAACCAGAGCTCATGAAGATGGACAGAGCAATGGGCAGTAGTGCTGTGACTCCTGGATGCAAGGCATCTGATACCCAGTACGCAGCCGTTATCAGGAATATGTAGAAGCATTTGTAGGCCTGGAAAGGCAGTGACAGATCAGAGGCAGACAGAAGCGGAGAGCAGCAGAGTAGTTACGGATTTCTATAGTAAATCCGGCTCGAAGACAAAATTTATAAACAGTATCTGTCAATGACGTCAAAAACAGAAAAATAACAAAGTGAAATAACAAATAGCAAGCAAAAGCATATTACTCGTATTACTTACTAGATTTTCACCCAAAAAAGCTATTGGAAGCAGAACCAATGGGATTAATAGTATCACCAAGATCCTCCAATATATTTTGCAGAATAATTTAACGCGATGTTTATTTGTTAAAATAATGATGTTAGATTCCCTTAAAAATTAAATATAGAAATTATTTTTTATAACAGGTAACAAGACAGATCTTAAATTAATTTACTAACGAGGCATCTGCGGTACCAGTTTCCATTTTAGAATAAAATGTTATGCTCTAATCTAGGTGGCTTGGAATTTACACATTCATAATTTTCGATTTATTGCAGGCGAAATTACCGGTATCCAAGGCCAAAAAATATTAATCAATATCAAATGGTAGATTTAATTATTCATAACTGGTAACACCATGAAACATTATTAATTTTTCCAGTTGAATTTTTTGTCTTTAGTTGTCAAATTGCGGTTAACAAGGTTGGGTGTATTTCGTCAAAATAAAAAATAATATCGACTAAAAATACGATAGTAAAATTAAATGTCAATAGAAATCATGTCGGTGGAAATGGAATTCGATTACGAGGCCGCAGTGGCGTCTATGGACATATTTTCTCAAGAGGATATAAACTGCTTGCGCGAGTGGTCACAAAATTTGGATAAATCGAAAAATGTGCCAAAGGACTTAACGAATAAACAAATATTGCTATTTTACAACGCTTGTTACGGTGATCTTGACAAGACGAAGATTTGTATTGAGAAATATTATTCGTGTAAAAAGAATACTCCCGAATTTTTTACAAACAGAGTGTTATCTGCAGCCGATGTTCAACAAAGCCTGGAGACTCTGTAAGTAATAAATTATATAATGAAATGTTACAATAGCTAAGCACATAGAAATAGGTTACTATTTTTATTACTTCTGAAGTCTGACAGGCTGTTTTCTTCTTCAAAAGAGAGAGATTAAAAAAAGAGACTATAATTTTAGACTGAAGCGAACCGAACCGGCGCTGGAACCGGCGCATATAGTCCCTACCAAAGGAATACATACTTATGCTGTTTAATCATACTGTGTGTGATTTTTATTATTTGTCTATTAGGCTGTGACGACGATGGTTCCAGCGATGGTTCGGTTCTGGTAACGGTGCCGGCCGTGTAGTCAAACTCGTGCGTTGCTCTCAAGCCCCGCCCACTTGGCTCAGGTACCGAGCAGGCCGGTTCCAAGTAGTCGACAACACATTTTTGTTTCAGTTCCTAGGCCGGTTCCAGTATCGGTCGGTTCCATGGAACCGGTGATACACATAAACTCAAACAAAAATGCCCTGTCGACTACACGTACAACGGTTCCACTTGGAACCGGCCTGCTCGGTTCCTGAACTGAGTGGGCGGGGCTTGAGCCCAAGGCATGAGTTTGAATTCAGGATGGCAATTCTCACGGCGTTCGACATACAAAAGTCGAGCGCTACGAACGTCTTGTCATGCTCAAATGTAATGTGAGCGAATGAGGTAGTAGACTAATGTCGAATTCGACATTCCACCTGCGAGAATCGCCTTCCAGGAACGCGATTCTCGCAGATGTACGTGTAGTAGACAGCGCATTTTTGTTTGAGTTTATGTGTAGCACCGGTTCCATGGAACCGACCGATACTGGAACCGGCCTATGAACTGAAACAAAAATGCGTTGTCGACTACTTGGTACCGGCCTGCTCGGTTCCTGAACCAAGTGGGCGGGGCTTGAGCGCAACGCATGAGTTTGACTACACGGCCATCACCGGTTCCAGAACCGAACCGTCGCTGGAACCATCGTCGTATAGTCACAGCCTAATAGACAAATAAGAAAAATCGCACACAGTATGATTAAACAGCATAAGTATGTATTCCTTTGGTAGGGACTATATGCGCCGGTTCGGTTCGCTTCAGTCTAAAATTAAAGTCTCTTTTTTTAATTATTGAATAGGTGAACGAGTTCAAACTATGGCGGGGCCATTTCAACTCTCAATCACAGTCACTGTTAAAATAAAAACCTCGTCAATCCGCCCGTCCACCTGTCTAAAACACAATAAGCACAAGCTTATTAAGCTTAAAGCTTATAGTATTATACGAGTTGAAAGCTATAGGGCGGGGTCAGTTATGTACTAGGTTTTAGTCCTTAAAATTTCCTAGATAATTATTTTAATTAAACTATAGCATAGAATAGACAAGTAAGTAAGCTAGTTCCTAGCAATTACATAAAGGAATGACGCCGTCTCAGCTTGGGTTAGATATGTTACCTAACTTGATTTTCAAGGTGAAATGTTCCACATCGGTTGAATTACAGGTTTTATGTTTAATATCGTGCCATATGTATCGGGTTTCTGGTTTTATATCTTTGGAATATAATTATCTAGGTTTTCGCTAATAATATAATCCTTGTACTCATTGACATGAAGTTGGAAAGTCTGTTTAACTTAGATTTCAGTATTCAATGTGCAGGGGTAGTACCCAATCCTTTTTGCCCCTTCCCACCGATTTGTTTCTGATTACGATAGATAGCTTCGGCTTCGATTCCGGGATGGCCGCCAAATCTAAAACGTAATTGATGCTGAATTTCTTGAATTTTGAATTGCGGTGGCATCAGTATTAAAATATTGTGACAATGGCTTCGATTTCGGGATAGCCTCCAAAAGCGACGGTCGCTAGTTATGATATGAAGACAGTGGGCCGGGAATAACCAGCGGCACTTCGACCCTTGAGGATCATTTGCGCCAACCCCATTTACACACTGGTCATCTCAGTGTGCAGGTTTCCTCACGATGTTTTTCCTTCACCGTTAGAGCAGTCGATAAATGAACGTGTCTTCGGAAAATACGAAAAACTCATTGGTACATGGCACTGCGTGGTTTCGAATCCGGACCTCCCGCATAGGTGTCCGGTGCCCTAGCCACTGTGCCACCGATGCTCTTAAACTAATCCCACTCAATTCGAAAATTTCATAGTTATTTTCACAAATGGCCTGAACATGTCTGACAATAGGTTAGCCATTAACTAACACGACAAGAAGTATACTTCGAACATATGTGGCAAGAATTAGAATAAGTAGTCAGGGTTTCCGATTTTAGGCAACGAAACACGAAGGCCCCAATTCTCACTAGCTCGTGCTTGACTTTAGTCCCCCGAAGGAAAGCATTGCAAAGAAAATATTTTATGCTTAATTGTTAGCTATATACAGAACCACGATTCGAAACAAATGGCTATTATGTACTCTACTTTAGGGCTCTTGAATTGCCTATTGTTTAATATTCAGTTGGTTGTTGACCACACACGACTTACCATTTGATTTAGTACCTTACCTACGTTACCTTACCACAATAAAAAGTGCCTATTTACAATATTGAAAAAGTGGTCAACTTATTCAATTCGCGTACGCATTATACAAATTAAGTAAAGTTGTAAACCAGCCAGCGTTACTGACTGCATATCATGGTCTTGTCGCATCTACCCTGAGGTACGGCATCAATGGGGCAATTCTGGGGCAATGCTACCAACAAAGAAGCAGTTTTTAAGGGCCAAAAGCGTTGTGTAAGAGCAATATACCATCTAAATTCAAATTCAAATTCAAATTCAATTTTTTTATTCGTAATATGAATTACACGCACCGATAGCTGTAAACCATATTTTAAAAAACTAAAATTATTGACAATGCCGTCGCTGTACATTTATGAGACTGTAGTTTTCGTAAAAAATAATATACACTTATTTGAATTTATTAAAAGTCAGCGTCGATACAATACAAAAAAAAAACAATACAAAAATCATTTATTTCTCTCATAAGGCAACATTAAATAACATGGTAATTGCTATAACTAAGGCTGCAGTAGCAGACAATGCTTGTGGCCTTGTGAGAGCTGGAGTCCGTTATAGGTTCAGTACCTGTGTGACGGATCTCCAGGCTCCCACCCTCTTCGGAAACCGAGATGAAGACTGCATTAATTATAGGTTTAGGTAAGGTAACAATATCGCGAGAAAATACTACAATACTATATCTAATACAAAAACTAAAAACTATGTATGTGTGCGCGCGAGTGTGTGCGTGTGTGTGTTTGTGTGTGTGAGGGTGTGTGAGGGTGTGTACTGGTGTGGGGGTGTGTGCGTGTGTATGTGTGTGTGCGTGCGTGTGTGAGTTTATATGTAATAAATAACAAAGATCCAGATGTGATCGATGTGATCAGCTCTCTTGTTAATCGAAGGTTAGGACTAGTTTCTTACAAAAGAGTGTACGAGTATTTGTTATGGCACCGAATTTATATAATAAGGTACCGCGATCCATACGAGAGTCTAACTGTTTAAACTCATTTAAGCGCGAGCTGAACAAACTGCTACTTGACAACACATATTATTCAGTAAATGATTTTTTAAGTGACAAAGATATTTAATCAGTGTTTGCCCCATTTTTATTAACCTTATGTCCGATATATGAGTGTGTCCATAATCAGTGTTTAGATAATTAATACTACGACTACTACTACTTACTATTAATACTACTACTACTACTACTAGTCAACTGTTTAATTTAATTTTAACAATTTATATAATATTGACTTTTAACAATTTATTGAAAATATTTGTATGTCAAACGACGGAGCATAGTGATACCAACTCATTTAAACTGTATACTTACTTACTATTACCTATGTTTGTACTTGTTATTACCTATGTTCTTATTATTACCTATGTTCACGAATAAATGATTGATTGATTGATTGAAAAAATATATCAAAGGATGACAATTCCGACCTCCTATAAGGATGCAAAATGATAATACATCAGACTGAATTGTCTTCGTGTCTCTTGTCCTGAATCTCTTATTCTTTCTATCTAAGATAAGACTCCCAATATTTGGCTCCGATCGATAGACTTTTAAATTGTCATCCTTAATTCTAAATACTTTTGGATTTGGTTATCTTTGCGGAGGCGAATCCGAGGCCGAGTGGCGGGTCCTTCTTCCTCAAATAATTTCGTAAAAGTATTTGGACGAATATGTCTGTTCCTTGCTTTCATACCAAGTCATACAAACCAATAGACGAACAAATTATTATGTTTTACAAAGAACAAATTACAAAGAATTAGTGAGAAATCGTCACTGTATTATGTCGCTGTACTTTGTCACGGTATTGTCAATGAAGCGTACAGACAAACAAACACGAAACATAATGCTAATTTACCTTTACGTTAGTTTGTATTACTAAATGGTTATTCTAAGTAAAGAATAAGATGTTTGGTTTTCTTGCAATATTAGTACATATTTAAGAATGTTGCGAATAATAAAACCATGAAGAATTATTATTATTATTTTCAATTTCTGTATGAAAACGGCAACAATAAAGACTTACCACTAGGTAACTTTTAATTACCACTAGGTGACTAGGTGTGTTTAATTACCACTAGGTGACTAGGTGTGTTTAATTACCACTAGGTGACTAGGTGTGTTTAATTACCACTAGGTGACTAGGTGTGTTTAATTACCACTAGGTGACTAGGTGTGTTTAATTACCACTAGGTGACTTTTCACCTTGGATGAAAAAAAAAAAATCTCTTCCTTCATGCTCGTACAGTGGAAAACACTTTAGTAATTTTGTCGCTTTATCTTATTTAAGAAATTCATGTGAATAAATGTCAAGGAATCATAAGAAAAATTTATTGGACAGAAGTGCTTAATGTGTCTTCCACTGAACACAAAATATAAAGATAATTATGCACTTTCATACCTACATTATATCTCTTCCTGTTTCCTTTTATGTCGTTTCCTATATGAAATGAATCTGACCTCCAAGGAAAATACCATCATTAATAAATAATAGAGATGGGCCCGACTACGGTTTTACCGACTAGTCGGCCCTGTGAATTACTTTTTAAAACTTCAGTAAATTACGCAGCAAAGTCCTTAGGGAAAGGAAAAGGAACAGCACTAGGTATCCAGAAATGGCTGTCCAGCTAGTACGGTGTACAGAGAGAGGCTGTTCTCCGAGCCTGGTAAGAGTAAACCAAGAGAAATCGCTTTCTTCCTGAAAATGTTGAATAACTAACAATCCTATAATCATAAATTACCTACTAACCTTTTAAAAAAAACATAGTAAGTTTTTAAATTTGATTTTATAGTTTAATAGCTCGCGTTATTGTTGATTATTAAATACAGAATGTGTACAAACTATAATTAAATTATTATTTCTATGCTTTATTTTTTATCAAACAATGACTCTTATTTTAAGGCCGACTAATCGGCCCACATGGCCGACTAGTCGCCGATTAATGGTCGACTAGTCGGCGACATCTCTAATAAATATTGTGCCTCTGTATTAATTTTAGAATATTCCGCAAAGTTTTTATAATACATATAGTCAAACACATTTTGATCAAGGTGAAATATAAATTATGTTAAATAATGAATTGATTCTAGAAAATTATGACAAGGTAAACACGAGTACCTACTAGGTACTTAACTAACATAATATTTAGTGTTTATAGAACAGCCAGTACTTACTAAGCCCGACCAAATGGCCCGTGCTCTATCTCCGGCCTCATCGTCACTATACCACCAGGTGAGATTGAGGTCAAACGCGGTGTTAGTCATAAATAGAAAAAAATACATTGATACAATACAATACAAATATTCTTTATTGCACAGAGGACAAAGATACGGAACAGAAGAAAAGATACAAAAACAATTACAAATGGCGGCCTTGTCTATGTCGCATCATGTCGCATTATGGGCGTCTAGTGGATATTACAATTGATAATTTTACGGTTAATATAACGTTTTCCTAAAGAATTATTAAACTTTTGCTTGTATTGCTCACAACTTGTAATAGTACTATTACAAATCAAGTTTTAGTGTTTGTTGTTTTAATATAATGTCAATTTTCAAGTTCCTAGGTATCGATCCGTCGGTTGCGTCTAATTCCCGAAATGTCTTTGACGGGCGCTTACCTTGAAAAGGTAAACTTGTCATCTGCTCGAAGACTTCGATGAACTCTACTCGGGTGGGGTACAAAAAGACGGTACAGATACTTAAAAAATGGGGTATTGCTCGCTCAAGTTTCCCGAATAAGTGGGAAAGTTGACCAGGGAAGAAGGTTTCTCCTAACTCGAAGCCTAGTGGAAGTAATATGAGACACTGAGTGACGCCAACAATAGGTATGAATATTGAGTAGGTATGTTAAACAAGGTTGTTCTGTCATATAATTAATGATCGCATATAGTATTAGGACGGCGAATGTAAATAGATTTAATCACAGACAGACTCTATAGCACTTATAATAGATGTACATCAAAGTAGGTAACTAAAAAAGGTTATTGCAGAGGTGTTTCTACTCGATAACTGAATTTCTAGGAGCATAAAAATGTATACATATATTATTAATTATTATTGACATATTCTATCCCCATTTTAAACTTTTTGACATGTAATGTAATATCCTCAATATGTTTTGTTAAATTTCGGACACAAATGTGTATTTGTTTGCGAAATAAATGAATGAATGAAAAAAAAATTAGAAACCGACTCTACTGAAGTCTGTTCTTTTGTGTTATTTCGTTACTCCGCCAAAAGCTGGTCTTTTAGCGATAAGACCGTCTAGATTGTGTTGATCATTTTACACGCATTGTATCACACTAATTATGTGCAATATAGAGTATTCATATATCACTCGTTAGTCGCCGACTTCAGGAGAATCGGTTTTAATTTTTAATGTTAAATTCATCACAATCACGCGTCTTGTAAACAATTGTATTTATAGCAAATACATAGTATATATGGTCTATTTTTGACTAGGTAGGTATTTCTTATCTAAATTCTTTATCTTATTCTCAACTCCTACCTCAAATCTGTGACACCTTTTGATTCGGAGAACTGTCATTTGCACATCGTGATTCGAATTTGAGATACATACATATATTACGTTCACACTATGTCCCTTGCGGGGTAGGCAGGGAGAACGGAGCGCCACGAATCTGTCTTGGCACGCCTCTATTGCTCCCTCTACAGTCATTCGTCGTTTCACACATGCTCGCCGTTGGGGTAGCTGCTCTGTATATTAAAATCTATGAGCACTCTATCAGTCTGATCTTTAAAGGTCAGGCTAGGACGACCTCATTCTATTCTGCTTCTTCTTCCATTCACCTTCGCTTCGTATTATGTATACGTATACGTGTTTCGTCATTCGTTCATCACTCATTCTTTCTACATGCTCAAACCAATGGAACGATTTTGACAATTAGATTTCATTCGATTTGAACTGAAGCTCAATTCGTGATGCCATGACTCGACAGAAGAAGAAGAGTTTGATTTGATGGAATTTATGGACTAGTTTAAATCAATGACTACCGATTAAATGTACTAGGAAGCATCTAGGAAGTTGTACTTCCGAGTTCTTTATTATTTGCGATGGCTTTCAAGGATTTCGAACAATTTTGATGAGCTTTAAATAAGGAATTTTATTAATAAGGAAACAGCGGCATGACCTTCTTGAAATATATTTTTTGCTAGGACTCAAAAGATTAGAACTCAGAACTCTCTCGTTTCTATAACGATAGACGGTCATAATCTGTCAATTTAGAGTTAGAATTCCGGTCAATACGGTTTACGGTTTAAGACATTTACTTCTCTAAAAAAGGATACAGTCCCCTTAGCTTAGGGAAATACAAGATAAAGTTATAGTAACAATGTGTACGGTAGACGTGATTTTAAGGTTATTACTTATAAATTAAATTACTAGTATATAATACTCAGTTATTAAGGTTAATCAATTTGAAGAGCTGTAATTTTTCTGAGCTGCGGGTAACCAGAAGACGAATAACACACAAAATAGGTACCAATATCGTGCTGTCCACAATGGCACAAACTTATCTGTTCCGGTGGCTAAAACTGGAACTAACGTCAATCAATTCTAAATCAGAATTGTGGTCTAATTAATTCAGAGGAGTCACAATTCCGGTCGATAGAATTCCGGGTGCAACTTTTTGTGATGGTAAGCGACAAATGAGGTCAACAATGGAGCATGCGGGTCCAGTAAATGCCTATTCACTCTGACCTTTAAGATTCCAAGGTTGTAAGTTGAAATCCGCATTCTTTTTTTGGACGAGATTTTTGGACGCGTCAGTCAATAAAATAAAAAGTCATAATTTAGGCCTTATTCAGGGTCAATTTTTTAAAGACGTTACATATTCTAATATATCCCCCATTATGTATTACAGAGAATTCTCGTACCTGCCAGAGAAGTCAGTCAAGGGCTACGATATTATCTTCCACCGGCTGCACCTCACCGAGCCTTCCAAATACTCCCTGGAACCGGGCTGCAAGCTGCTGTTCATGACTGTTGGTGAGTTTTCTGACACTTGTATCCTGACAGAGAAGTTAGCGTGTTTTGTTCTGTCAGTTGTATCCTGACAAGGCTATGATAGTGTTCCACCGGCTGCACCTCAGTGAGCCTTCCAAATACTCCCTGGAGCCGGGCTGCAAACTGCTGTTCATGACTGTTGGTGAGTTTTCTGACAGAGAAGTCAGCGTGTCTCGCCCACTTGTCCGCTCTATCTTGATTTATTCTCTGTTGTACCAACCCCACCAATTTGGTTTATATACGATGATACTATTCGATACGTATCGAATGCTCGAGTCATGTCATGAATGGAGTTGTAAGGCCTTGTGTGTGTTACGACCAGATTAACATCCTTAATGTTAAGACTTCCTTAAGTCTCGTGACATCTTTATCTGGAGCTATGGCGTAAAAAGGAATAGCACGTATTTTAATAAAGACGTAACTCTCGTGCAACTGAACGTTTGGAAACGTTAACGTTACGTCTACATTAAAATACTACGCCATTTCAGATTCAGATCTTTATTTATAATATTCAATTATACGTCATTTATCATTACAAACCATTATTATTTAAATTGAATTTCTAATTAACCATAATAAAATAAAATAAATTTCAACTAGTGTTATTTTATAGTTATTTTTAAATCAAGCAATGTGGGTTGGCGAGTACCTACCAGATCTTAGTGACGTTGAAGAACTCTTCAGTCGTATAGAATGCGCTCCGCACCAGCATTTCTTTTAATTTTAGTTTGAATGCAGTTTGACACGATAGAAGTGATACGAGACTTAAGGAAGCCTTCATATTAAGCTTCTGATATATATTAGTCAGTATATATAAAAGCATATTTGTTATGACTCCTAAAATTTATAATAAAATTCCGGCACATATACGTAACTGCAACGATCTCAGTGGTTTAAAAAAAATGCTATTTAATTTCTTGACTGATAAATCATATTATAATATTAAAGATTTTCTAGGTGAAAGACTATAGTAGGTAATGATATGCATTATACCCGTGTGTAGGCACTTTGATCTCAGTTGGTACTTTACCAAATACTTATATTATTTGCCTTATTTGTTTGTTGTTTCTCATTTGATTTATATAGGTGTTATGTTTTTATTTTGAATTTAACTGTGTTTAAAATTTTATTTATTTATTTACTTTAAGATTACTTAAATTACTAAAGTTATAATTTTGTTAAGAAAATTTCGTAAGCTGCTATAGCCAAATATAGAGGACCATACATGTTACAACTAGTGCCTACTTACAATCTATATTTATGAATGAATAAATAATTTGAATTTGAATTAACTAACCTATGTATCTTGCATCTCACGGTAAGTAGACCTTTAGTGTCTCCTGCGCATTGCAGAACACTATGGCTAATGTGGCAACAGTTTCGACATCGTCTGTGAAGTATGATATTTGCTGTGTTTCGACACGACACCGATAGCATACATATTGTATGAGGTTCCATTGAATTAGGTACAACTTGAATGGAGTTTGAATGTACAGTCTGTATGTCTGCATCTAATATACGTTCGTATAGGTACGGGTGTAACAAAAACTCCCTATAGAATTCAAAGGTTCTGTATCCATAATTGAACAACCTTCAGCTGTTCCGTACAAAAGCTCAACATGACATGAAAAAGCTGAATTTTTACGATTTCAGAGTTGGCCCCATAGCGATTTTTTTATAGTGAAAATTGTTCAGTTATGAATACTGAACTGAACACCTCCCTTTAGGGACTATAGGGTTTTTTTATTACACCCAGTATATCTTACAAATCCGTCAATAAAATTGATGGGTACAAAATTAAAGAGATTTTTTTTTTTTTTTTGCGTTTTTTCAAGAAGTTACGATTTGGCATAATGGAAACGTTTTTCAAGAAACATTAGCTAAGAAATGAAATACCATGCTTGCTTGCTTATCGTACAGACGATCAACCTACCCAAAACATCAAAATTTGAGATTCTGAAATGTATTACGCAAGCATAAGGTTGAGATTTAATCGAAGGTTTTTGACCGATGGTATACTTTAGCTAGTGGTCGACTGTACCATACTCGTACCTACTATGCATGCATGAATATATAATGTCGTTAATAATTGTTTCAATGTATTATATAAGCAATCTTGCTTGGTATCTTCCTAAGTATTGTAAATTCCAAATACAATCATTATGGAATCTACGTAAATAGACATATTTAATTAATTTAATTAATACAAAAATACAATAAATTAAAATAAAAAAATACTTATGAAAAGCCTTAGTCAAAAATTCCGCCCCGTGTCGACCCTGGCGCAAAGGTCCCCATGACGCTCGCGGCATTGCCACGCTGAATCGCCACGGCCAACCTCTGCACCAAGAACGACCCGGAGCGGGGGTCCCCTCTCTCTCAGGCGACGGCCGACAGGGAGACAAAATCCTTTGCCTCCGCCCCCCAACAACCTGTCGTTTCAACCGCAAATGGGACAAAATCGTAGTTTTGCTCCAGAGCGGCGTACTTCTCCCGTTTTCTTTGCGCCGCTGCTTTGGCTGCTGCCCCGGCTGCCCGCGCAGTCGCATCTACGTAAATTACATTCCCATATAATTTAATAATGAGTTATAATAATGACAAATTGCAAATACGTAGTAAATACATTTTAGGTTTCGAAATAAATCCTTCTTCAACAAAATATCATTGATCCGGTGTTTCATAATCAAATAAGTGAAGGTTAAAATTGGGAAAGATGTTGTTTATTTATTTAATTGACCTCATGCAGGGTGACTCACAGTCAGTGTCTTTTATAGCACTGAACTTTTAAAGCTTTTTTTTTGTAAATCGGAATAAGTTTTGCCTTAAATAAAATAAATAAATAAATTTATTTTGCAACTTACATTAATACAGTAGTGGTTGATGCTCTAAATCCCGCACTAGGACACCCTGTGTCGCGGGATTTAGGCTCTTCCATTTAGGGACAATTTTGATTTATGAATACATAAATAAACGTATACAGTTTTAAATTAACATTAGATACTAAGACGCCTTAGATTTTGAGTATAAATAAGTAGTAGAAAAATGGTAAGGAAACGTTGTTTATTATAACCTTATAACAACATAACCGTAAGTACATTATTTTACATAACAGAATGTTGGTATATCTATGTTTTGTATTAATTAATTTTATGTACTAATATGAGACATAATAAAACAATTTTATGAGGTGCTATAATCTTCGTACGCTCGTAAATTAAATGTGGCCTAGTGGCCAGGACGCCGGACTCCGGGTTCAAACCATGCAATACCATGTACCATTTACCGACTGCTCTAACGGTGAAGGAAAACATCGTAAGGAAACCTGCATGTCTGACGAAATTTAAAGTTTCCGAAGGCGTGTGAAATCCGCCAATCAGCTCTGGGCCCGCTCGGTGGATCATGGCCCGTATCCCCTTATGCAAGGGGAGGCCTATGCCCCAACAATGGGGACATTAATAGGCTGATGATGATGATGATGAATGTCGCATAAATATAGCGTTATTTTATGACTATAATTTACTTTTAGTTTTATGTCTCAAAAGATCTTAAATCTTCACTTAGAAATCCATTTTGAGTTGATTACTTTGACATTAAACTTCATTTACTTAGCATGCATGTGGCATTTATGGAACTGTTAAAAGGTTCTAGCTTTTAAAACTGCATTAGTTGTACGGATTCTTAAAGCGAATGGTCAGGGGTACCCTGACCATAGACGCTAACGTCTATCTCACCTCATTTCGAGTTGGCATTTTCATTTCTTCATCTATATTTTCAAAAATCAAATCATATTCCCATTCCATTTCTAAATTCCATTATTCCATTAATTTTATTGTTTTTACTTTCTCTCTGTATTTTGTCCTGAACGGACGTACGTCCGTTTTATAAAATTGTCTCCTACTACTACCTATTTTCTACTATTATGTTCCTGATAAATATAATATCTACTATTACCAAGTTTCTTCTATTACTGCACACTGTCCTAGAACCCTGATAGCCGGCACGTATAGAGGGCAGATTGTAGCAATAACACGCGTATACGCCTATACGCGTTGTCCATGATCTGATCACGGGTAGATAGCAATAATAAATTTAATATTTGTGAACCCTGTTTGTTTCTGTGTAATTTTTTGTTTTGTTTATATGTATTTCTATCTATTTGTAAACTGTTTGCGTTCCTTAATAAATAAAATATAAATATATAAATATGAGAAGAATAGATGAATAATATACCTTATAAGAACTATAAGTAACAGGAATTCAAAACAGAAACAAATCGTGATAACAATCCCGTTTTACGAGCAAACAGCCCAAGTTAATTCAACATAAATTATTCATAGCTGGTAGGGACTAGTGGAATAGGCCGATTTGACACCATTTGCGGTCAAAACTGTATTAATCAATGCGTATATATTACTTGACAAATAAACGGTGAAATTATTGATTATCAGCTACCCGCAGCCACCAGACAATGCGGTATTGGAAATCGGGTCTTATAGACTTTTAGTTTTAAATCTAGGTACAAAGGTATAGTCACAGAATTGGTAACTAGGTATTTAGTATTCTTGTATGGTGACTTTGTATCCATGATTGATTGTAAGTAAATATTGGTCGAAGCGTTAAGTTAATTTTGTAAATAGGATATGAATGTTATAATCAAATCAAATCAAACCTTTTTAAATTTAATTTTAATTTATTTTATTAGGTAAACACAACGGATTAAATTGAAAATTGAAATTGAAATCGTTTATTTAGCGCTGTAAACACCAGAATACAGAATACGGAAGTATACAAAGTTTAATACATGCAGCACAGAACATCTGGTGTGGTACAGTACCAAAAAGGGTACACCAGCTCAGCATAATGCTGAGGCAAGCCACAGCGCTGATTTTCAGCTGGCCCCTCAGTGACTGCACGGACGAAGAAATCAACAGTGTGTGCGTGTTGTGTTGTATGAATGTGTTTGTTTGTATGAATGAGGATATTAGTGTGTATGTGAGGTACTGAGTGGGTGAGAGGGTGATGGCATGGTGCGGGTGTATTTACATGGTATTATGTGTGTGGATGGTAGTTCACAGTAGAGGCATAATATTACCGAGCACTTCCAGATTGTGAAGGACAGTAGTTACAGGGCACCTAAAGAATGTACGGAGCAGTGTCCGATTTTTGTAGATCAATTGTATAGATTTTAAGTTTTCTCCTGAAGGTAAGGTAGTTTACAACCTTTATTACAGAAAAATCAATATAAAGTTATGAGCTAGGTCGTAACCCTTAACGTGTAAACACAGCATGGTAAGTAGTGTACAAGTAAATATTTATGGTATTGGTCGAAGCGTTAAGTAATTTTGTAAATAGGATATGAATGTTATAATCAAATCAAATCAAACTTTTTTAAATTTAATTTATTAGGTAAACACAACAGATTACAACCTTTATTACAGAAAAATCAATATAAAGTTATGAGCTAGGTCGTAACCCTTAACGTGTAAACACAGTATGGTTAGGAAGTAGAAAATTGGTTGTTGTACAACACTGAGTTGGGAAAGCAAAAAATACTAGAGAATGTAATGATTAAAAAATACCTATCGTAAAATATATTAATAAAGTAAAAATTATAAAGTAGGTGCGTGGATAGCTTACTTGAGGACATCCTTAATGTAAGTAAGTACCTTAAAGTACATTTTTACAGCGTCATGTTTTACTCTACCACCGCTTCGTAGGGTGCTGTAGCTGAAAGGAAAGAAGCGGCGCAAGAAACTTTCAGCAGCACATCTTTTGAAATAAATATATCTTACAATAATTATGAATACAATCATATACACAATGTGCAGAGCTGGAGCTGGATTTAGGACCAAGCCTCTTTATCATTTAAGTAGTCATTTATTTTATAATAACCCTTTTTATATAAGGTCCGTCTTATGTGGGTCTTAATTTTTTTCTCTGTCATATTTTTTACAGTATCATAAGTGGACGAATATACAACACATTTTTTTGGAGTTAGCGGAGTTTACAAAGATTAATAAAGACTCCTTATTTCTTTGCCTGCGAGTTGTTGAAAATTATTAATAAAAATTATAATGTTGCTAGCAGTTCAACGACGAAACCTAAATTAATTTTATTGTCACTTTCAGATGCTTGTTTAGCGAAAAGAGGTCCTCAGCCTGGATACATATTCCTCTTCGACATGCGTGGTGTCCGGCTTGGCCATCTCACGCGAGTTAGTCTATCGTAAGTGAATTATTAATACTACAACACTACTACAATTATTAATAAGGAACACTAAAGCAAATATTAACATGGGAGTCCGGTGCCCTAGCCACTGTACCACCAGTGGCTAGGGCACCGGACTCCCATGCGGTAGGTCCGGTTCGAAACCGTGCAGTGCCATGTACCAATGAGTTTTTCAGATTTTTCGAAGACTTACGTATTGACTGCTCTAACGGTGAAGGAAAACATCGTGAGGAAACCTGCACACTGAGATGACCAGAGTGTAAAATGGGGTAGACACAAAAGATCCTCAAGGGTCGATGTGCCCGTTATTCCCGGCGCGGATAAGTAAAAATATTAATTATTTTGTTTACAAATATGTTTACAGTAAATTATTATTAAATTCCAGATTTGTTTTGAAAACACACCATTCCTCTAAATGAGTGAAGGAACTGTTATACGCAAAGTTATCTGTGATCCCATTAGTAAATGATTGGTATTGCCTTGCTCCGTATAATGTTTTAGAATTGAAACTGTCGTCAAACTTTTAAATATGTGATTTGATTAATTACGGATTACTTACTGATGAGATATTTGGAAGTGCTCCCGAAGGCCTTGATAGAGTTTACGAAGCGCCTATAGACCGATACTAGTCTGAGAACTTCCTATGAAATGAATGTTTATTTGCAAGAATATACGTCATGTACAGTGATCGTGATCAGGATTCACTAACAGAGCCGTAATTGGATAAAAGAAACCACTTGTAAGCACTCGCTTATGCTGGCAGAATATAGAAAAGAAATATTTTAATAAGGAACCTTATTAAAAGAATGTCAAAATGACCCATTGTCATTTTTGTGTATATATACGTCGTGTCGTTCAACATTCCAGTTTCGGACGAACATATTGTACCTACCTGTTTTCCGGCTTGCACAAGTAAATTAATTAGTACCTACTTATTTACGTCTAGATACAAACAAAATGGGATTACATGTGCATATAATGCAGTAAAAATGTTCTGAGAAAAATGTACTTAGTGGCAACTTTGACACAAAAGACAGAGGACAATATATTTAAAAAAATATCAGCCTTAAAAAGGTGGTAAAAATTGAAATTGAAATCGTTTATTTAGCACTGTAAACACCAGAATACAGAATACAGAAGTATACAAAGTTTAATACATGCAGCACAGAACGTCTGGTGTAGTACAGTGCCAAAAAGGGTACACCAGCTCAGCATAATAACATAGCTCTGTTGTACTACAGGTGCTAGGCCAGCTTATGGTTTCTTTTATCCAATTCCGGCTCTGTTACTGAATCCTGATAACGATCACAGGTCATGTATGAACGATCTTAAAATTACATAGGTAGTTCCAGCATATCCTGCCACATTGTGGTGTGCAAATTTATATAATAGATACATATATTTTACAAGAAATTAGAAGAAGAAAAAAATTGATACAAAGCGAATTAACTAATTCTCTCTAGATTACATGTTAGACAAGAACTCCTACAAGGATCACAAATTAACAATTCATAATAATATAATGATTATGTCAATTTACATAAAATATTATTATGTACTAATTTTGTGTTCAAGAAATTCCTTAACATTGTAGAACCTACAACCTTGGGATCTTCAAGGCCAGAGGGAATAGGCATTTACTGGACCCGCATGCTCCATCGTTGACCTCATCGTCGCTTACCATCAGGCGAGATCGAGGTCAAATGCGGGTTTAGTAGTCAATTATTCTTCAACCAAATATAGTTTTCCTCTATTCCTCCTACTTTCATCAGTGAGTTATCCGTGTTAACTAATTACAAAAAACAGTGCCGTCTTTTCCACCTTGACATGCAACAAATGTTTTTTTAATTTTTATGAATAGAATTATATGTTTTTTAGCTTTCAAAAGGACAAGCAAAGGTAAAAGACGCGCAAGACCATTAATCCCACAAAATATTTGTTTAATTTTCATCAAAATACATTTTTTCATGGCTTCACACGTACTTGTTAATTTCGTCTTTTCGGAGCATCGATCTCAACTTTTTTTTTTACTACAGATTACTTAGCTTCCACATTATTAAAAAAAAACTTACATTTGTATAATATTATTAAATTTTGAAAGAAACATATCGCAGAAACTAACGTCAAAAACCCAACCTGTAATAAATAACATATCTTTCACATCCATAAGCCCCGAGGAGGTAGACAGACGAACAACCTTCATCATAGGTAGGTTACCACTTTTCGTCGTAAGATTTGGTAGACAAACGTGATAGGTGGCGACTTGGCGAGCCTATCGCCGTCTACTAGGTAGAATAGTATCCACTAAGATCCTTAGTCGCCTCGTACGACACCCACGGGAAGATTTGGGATGGTGCTAATATTTATGGCCGTCATGACGCGGCCACCAAATAAACAAACATTTAAAAATAATAATTAATTGTGTTTATGTTTTGATTTAATTTTCTACAACATTAATACGTGTATAAAAAGTATGTTACTGCAATTTATCACATAAAATAGAAGGAAATTCATATTAAAATAGTAAAAAGTAAACGTTTGAAAAATACAAAAATTAAAATAAAGTCCTAACACAAAGTGTTTTATAACAGCAGTGCCAATTTTTTATGTGGGTGTTTGTATGGGACGATTGCTTGGGAGCTGACCTTTTAGAATTAGACCGGACCTACATACATAACTCGAATGTCCATAATCCCCGTTGCTAAGGGGCAGAGGCAGACTATAATGGATCTAACCATCCAATCTCATGTACTTATTTATAAATAAGTGCTTAGTACTTTTACTTATTGTTAACTACAATCCAGTTATTGAATTTCAGTCTCTTTAAATCACAGTGTTCGTTAGGGACCATCAATAAATTACGTCACACGTTAAGGGGGAGGGAGGGGGTCAACAAAGTGTGACATCGTGTGACATAGGGCCCCACCCTATCCTATACGAGTCATAAGCTTCGTGACTATCTAAAAAAAGAAGTCATGAATAATATAAAAGAACGGGTTCAAAGTCCACGGACACAAGATGATTAAATTTTGTATCGTTCATTTGATTTGATGTTTTGTAAATTTTCTAATATGTTTGATTTATTGTTGATTTTATGAAAAAATATTTTAAAATGATAATATAAATAATTTTGGAGGTTCTGTTTTAATTTAATAATTTCTAAATTTTTGACGTCACACAAATGTGACCACCTGTGTCCAAAAATCATGGAATTCGTGTGACGTAATTTATGGATGGCCCCTTATTGTTGTAAATACGTCAACAACTCGAAATCGTCCGTTATGGAAATATAAATAATGTTGGATTTCTTCAATTTGAAATTGCAAAATATGTGACGTCACACCAGGGGAGGGGCGGTCACACAAATGTGATCACATGTGCAAGGGGGGGGGCACAAAACATGAAATTCGTGTCACGTCCATAATCCCCGAGGGGATAGACAGAGATCTAATCATATAATCTCATGTACCTATTTATAAATAAGAAGGTACTCTTACGTCTTATTTATAACTACAATCCAGTTATTGACTGTCAGTCACTTTAAATTACAGTGTTCGTTACTTGATAGGTGTCTAATTCAAGCACCTTACCTGCTTAAACATTAATTATTTACCCGTAAATTGTAGGTACGTACCGATCTATTTTTGTGCCCACCTAAAAATAGAATGAACTAGAATAGTTGAGCTGGTATCTATTTACTGACATCGATTTACTATCAAATGTCAAACTAGAAGTAAATTCATTTTTCCATCGTTGTTTGTTACTTGTATGACGTGGTCGTGTTTTCCTAGTAAACGCTTTGCGTCACGATACAAACACATATATTATAATAAACAATCACAGTTTTCTAACGATGTAGATTCGCTTACCGATCTTCTCTTCTTCAATTTAAGAGCTATGCTCTTGTCGGTGTAGTAAACGCCACTGTGTCCTGTCTAGGGCCCTTTCCTTGACCTCCTTATACGACGCAACGCCAGCCTTCTCTTTGATTTGATCGAAGTAGCTTATCCTCGGTCTTCCTCTTCCCCGCTTGCCTTCAACTTTTCCTTCTATAAGGTTTCTTATGTATTCGTTGTGTCGTATAAGGTGGCCCACCATATTTCCCCTTCTATTTTCAATAGCCTTTAAGATGTTTCTCTTTTCTTTTACTCTCTTCAGTACCTCTTCATTTGTCACTCTCTCTGTCCAGCTTATCCTTTCCATCCTCCTCCAACACCACATCTCAAACGCCTCCAAATATTGTTTATCTCTCGCTTACCGATAGTGGTTTTAAAATAAAATATTACTAGGTATTTCCTTTTTTTTTGTATTTGTTTCCAACATATCACTGTCACTAAGCAATATTGATGTGTGGCCATTTCCTGTAGTTATATATTTTTTTAATGTAATTTTAATTCTAATATCCTTGCATTTTAAATCAATTTTAAATTCCAAACAATAACGAAAATCAAATTGGTACAAATAAAATAATCTTTATTGAAAACAATGATTTTATTTAATTATTCTTTTACACTTTTGTGTACAGGTGAGCTTAATGCCTTGCGGCATTCTCTGCCAGCTGACCTTTGGGCATGCAGATATGTTATGGCGGTGCAGTGGCAATAAAAATGACATAGAAACTTACTTAATAAAATGTGAAATTTATATAATAAAATAACAATATACTTAAATAGTATTCTAATATGCCGCACTGACGGTTGCCGCACTGAGAAGACTGCTAAAATCATGTGAGACGTATGCAGCTAATCACGGATTGCTGTATAACGTTAAAAAAAGTGAATACTTGGTATTTAAGGCCAACGGTAAATGTCCAAAGTCCGTGCCCCCCATAAAGTTAAATGGTACGGAACTAAAGAGGGTTCACGTTTTTAAGTATTTAGGACACTATGTTACCGATGACCTTAAAGATCAAGTTGACATTGACATTGGCGGTACCGTGTAATATGCTGGCCCGCAGGTTCGCTCGTTGTAGTGATCAAGTTAAAATCACGCTTTTTAAATCCTACTGCCAGACCTTCTACACGAGCAGCTTGTGGAGCAATTACACCAAAAAATCGATCAATGCCCTGCGTGTACAGTATAATAATGGCTTCAGGATGTTGATGGGGTTGCCTCGTTTCTGCAGTGCCTCCGGCATGTTTGAGCACGCACATACCGATGGTTTTCAAGCCATTATGCGCAAAAGAACTGCGTCTCTGCTTTGCAGGCTTCGGAGCAGCTCCAACAGCATCCTGAACGTGATAGCGGAAAAGTACGATTCCCCTATCCTTAAACACTTCGTTCGGGTTCTGATCGAATGATGTTATCTTTGATCAGCATCTGATCGAAGTGTAAAAACTCGTAATTTTTGCTGAATATATTCACTAACATAGTTTTTAAGTACACTAACACAATGGATCAAGTTATCTGAAAAATAAAAATATTGAATTGAATTGAATTAAAATACAATACTAATACAAATATACAATATAATTTAGTTATATACATAAATACAATATAATTAAATACATACGAAAAAATAATAAAATATTATGCACACATATATTGATATGTAAAATATAAAGTTTTAGGGATTACGAGGAACACAAAAGGTGGCTACGAACTTGATTTTTAAGTCAAACAATACCCTGACTTCCAAACTAGGCGAACCTGTGTCTTGTAGCTTTCCCAAAAAGAGGGTATTCAATAAAGGGCAGTATCTATCTTATAAATAACTACCCACTAAGCATTAATAGTTACAAATTACAAAATATTATTACGAAAATTGTTACATATTGTTATTTTGATTTTTAAACTTCTATTATTATTATATGCAAATCTATTTCATATTTTGATAATCATCTTCGACTATATACAATTTTGGTCTTTAACTTTTGAGTACATTAAATAAAAATAGAAATATAATTTATTTGTAAATATGTGTAATACAGATGTTACATTGTGTTTCAGTATCACCATATTCTGCCCGAAAGCGTAAAAATTTTTGTTCAATTAATAAATCAATCAATCATAAATTATCATCAATAAAATAATCAATCATAATAAATCAGCAAAATAATAATAAACGTAACAAAACAAAAATATCAAATTTTTACTGATGTCTCAATTTAAAATATTACATCTCTTCTCTCTTCTAAGTCGTGTTCCTCATTGCTGAGGGTCGTGATCATTTTAAGGAATTAATCACATAGAACGACTCTCGTGGCAGATTTAATGAGGTGGCTTGCCATTGCCTTCCCCATAAAATATTACATAAGAATTAACAACAACAAAAAATGACTTTTGAGTAATTTGAACATGTTTTACGGCAGCATGAAAAAAAAGTCAGCGCGAAATGAAATATTAGTAGTATCCATCTGGGGAATCAAGTTTAAAACTTAATATTGTTTTGACTTGAGCTGCGACGTTCATAAATATTTAACAGTAAAGGTTAAAGGGTAAAGGTTAAGGGTTAAAGGTTTTGACCTATGAAATATTACAATGCCTACACTCAGATTTCATTATCAACGTCAACCCATACTCCTACTAAAGAATATATAATTTACTACGGTATTGTATTTTATTATAAGTAACACGCAGAATTAAGAATCTGAAATAATGTAATATTTAAATTTAATACCCATTACAAAAATAAGAATACGTAACAAACCCTCAAACGGCGCAAATATACCAATCTGGGTGAAACATACATATTTGAGCCGTTTGGGGTTGAAACATTGGGACCCTGGGGCCCGGGAGCGCACCCCGTCTTCAAGGACGTCGCAAAGCGCCTGGTTGACGCGTCAAAAGACCCAAGATCTGGCTCCTATTTGGCCCAGCGGATCAGCTTAGCTATCCAACGGGGTAACGCAGCCAGTCTCTTGGGTACACTGCCGGATGTGGGGGACTTAACCCAATTTTTTTATCTTTAGCTTTCTTAGCCTTAGTTTAGTTTTAGCTTTAGTATTATTTTAGTGTTATATTATATTATATTTTCTATTTGTGCATAATAAAATAAAACACCAGTAAATTATAAAAATATATACAATGGTTTTCTATATTTTACAAGTTTATATTACAAGTATTTATTATTAATTAATTCGAATTTTCTTAATATCTTTCTTAACAATCGGTTGTTTCAGAATCAGAATTCTGACTGTCATTTCCTATATCTGAGCCTTGGGTTCTACAGAGTGTAACAAAAACTTCCCATAGAGCCGAATGGGGGTGTTCAGTATCCATAACTAAACAACTTTCACTATGGGGCCAATTCTGAAATCGCGAAAAATGCTGATTTTTTTTTTATTAATAAATAAATCAACAATAGACTTAATAAAAACAATTGAAATGAGACATTGTACAAAGGGTGAACTTATCTCTAAAAGAGATTTCTTCCAGCAAACCCGCATGCTTTTTCATTTCGGTCGTGTAAGTATTGAGCTATTGCATGGAACAGCTGATTTTTTTCGCGATTTCAGATTTGATCCCCCCATAGTGTTAGTTGTTCAATTATGGATACTATACCACTAGAACGTTTCGAGTCTATGGGGTTTTTGTTACCCAGTACCTACTCGTATATCATAGAGACTGAATCAGAAATTCGGTTATGGCTGTTCCAGGTCTCTCCGCAAGTTCTTCACATACATCCAGGAGGCTATTCCAGTGCGTATGAAGGAGATCCACGTCCTCAACACGGAGCCGATTCTCGACAAACTGCTACTCCTCATCAGGCCGTTTATGGACAAGAAATTATTTAGTTTGGTAAGTGTAAGAAATGTAACGACTAATATATCTGGGATAGATGTATAAGATCAGCAACACCAAGAGACGACTGGGGTCGTAAAAAGTAATGTCAAAAGGGATGTGCAACGGACGCTCTTCTTTGTCGATAACTCTAAATTAAAAATATAAGAAACCCCCGACGTACCATTGTGGAGATCCCTTTACTTTTCCTGGTCATCATAAGATCCTCAAGATGCCAGATGTGGGAAGGTCACCATGGTCATAAACATTTGAGCTGAAACTCGAACCACCTGACTGTTACCGGTCCAGAGATCCCATCATACTCTCTCCAAGCTACTCAGAACTACATCCATTTTTCATTTGACATGGTTAAGAACATTAAACAGGTTAGACCTGCGGCGCCTGAAGGCGGGGGGACGCTCCAGCTCTAGACGGAGCTCGGTCTTTGGCTTCGCCATGGCTATCTTAAAATTCCTAGCTCCATATCATTTTCATTTATTGTTTGGCAGCCATCTTTAAATTGAATATTAAATTTAAAGATGGTGGCCGGCGGACATCGTACACACATTATCTAGTAGTCAACAAGCTACTTTAGCCGCGACTCGTGTAACTAATTTTAAACATTGTTACTGAGAGTGCAGTAAGATCTGACAGAGAGAAGTCGCCACCGATAGTAATTGTTATAATTATTATTTCATTATACGTTCTACATTACTTTAAAGTGATCTCTCCCTGCTGCGCTCTCAACAACTAACTTGAACTATCTACAACTCTTTGCAACTGAACTTATTACTCAATTTACCATAAAAATCTGTGGAGCGACTTCCAACTCTAACAACATCATCTGCAGCAGCAACTCAACTATTACTACAACATCTGTTCTAATGTACAAAACCGTACACTATGTATTTTATTGTGTAAACCTTCCAAGTTTTCGAATAATAATATTTTTAGGTAGGTAACCATATCATCACAACGGTTGGTCTTGATAAGACCGCTTATCAGCATCGCATAAAGTCATGAACTATTTTTCATCATGCACTGTAACATTATCGGTTAAATTACAGACCATGAACTTAACTAACTACTACTGTAACATAAAAAAATTTTAGTGACTACGATCGGTTGGAGCGTCGGTGGCGCCGTGGCTAGGACGTCTGGGACTCTCATGCCTACCCAAAATGTCACAATTTGAGAATCTGAAATGTATCATATTGAGCAGTTGAGATTGAATCGAAGGTTTTTGACAGATTGTATACTATAGCTTAAGAGCGTCGGGAGGTCCGAGTTCGAAACCAGGCAATGACATGTACCAATAGGTAATCTTGTCGTGTACAGTCAGCCACAAGCTATAGTATCTGTCAAAAACCTTCGATTAAAGCTGAACCTTATGTCTGCGGATTATGATATATTTCAGATTCTCTTTTGACGTTTTGGGTAGGTTGACCTGTGGTCGGCTGTACCAACGCCTCTAAAGGACTGATAAAAAAAGGTGTAACAAGATAATAACATCTTTAATGACAGCTTGCAAGATGAGTCAGTGCCGATAACTGTACGAGTAGGCAGGTTTTGAACTGGATTTCTTCTTCTCATAGTTGCTTCCTCACCTCAGATTTATTGGGTGGTTTGGCTTTCCCTATTTAGAAATTCCCAAAAGTATTTTCCATTCCCTATTTACTAGCGTTGGTCAATTTGAGGAATAATTAACCTATTGAATATTGGCAAAAAATATTTATGTCCCAACATTCAAATATTGCTAGGTAGAGTTGTAATTTATCGAAACTAATTCGTCTTAAAACTTACAAGCGGTTGATACTTGTAGATAGATAGGTGTACAAACTAGAATTAATGTACAAAGGCCTTATCGCTCAGAGCGATCGTCTTCTTGTAAGTCGTGTTCCTCCTTGCTGAAGGTCGTGATCATTCTAAGGATTAATCACATAGAACGACTGTCTTGGCAGATTTAATGGGGTGCTTTCCCATTGCCTTCCCCATTTTACACACTGGTTATCTCAGTGTGCAGGTTTCGTCACGATGTTTTCCTTCACCGTTAGAGCAGTCGGTAAATGTACGTAAGTCTTCGAAAAATACGAAAAACTCATTGGTTCATGTCACTGCACGGTTTCGAACCCGGACCTCCCGCACGGGAGTCCGGTGTCCTGGCCACTGTGCCACCGACGCTCTAAAAATTATGTTAGTAGATATAAGACATATTAAAACTGTATTAAAAACTTCCAGATAAAATTCCACAACAAAAACGATGACCTAGAAAAGTTTTACGAAACTGTAATCCCTCGATCAGCGCTGCCTCCTGACTACGGCGGCACCCTTCCAGACACCCAAACATTGCACAAGAAATGTATGCTCCAGCTGGCTTCATTGGAGCCTTACTTCAGATCTGAGGAAGACCAGAGGTACGCAGCGATACCGGATAAGAAGCGGAATGCTTTGGAACAAAACTTTAAAAGTTTGAATATCGATTAGATATCGATCAGTTTGGCGATCAATCCACCGTATGTCGTATGTCGATCGCCCATGTAATAACACCCTTATAGGTGAACCATTTAAATTCCTCTCGCTCTCCGCTCGCCCTCTGTCGTCTCCAGGCTTAAATGGCTTACCTATAATCTGAATAGGTATGTACTTATGTTTGTACTTAGCGTAGTTTGATTGTGATGTTTAAAAAAATTCAGCAACATTCCAGCATAATGCTTTTTAATAGATTAAACACTTCCTGGTATGTAAAGTAACAAAACTTTTTGAATTGAAAGTACTGATAGAATATTGTGAGTGTCGGTGACCTAGTGGCTAGGACGCCGGACTCCCATGCGGGAGGTCCGGGTTCGAAACAATGCCATGTACCAATGAGTTTACCGAATTTTTCGAAGACTTACGTACATTTACCGACTGCTCTAACTAAAATCTTCGTACGCTCCTAAATTAAATGTGTCCTAGTTGCTAGGACGCCGGACTCCCATGCGGGAGGTCCGTGTTCGAAACAATGCCATGTACCAATGAGTTTACCGAATTTTTCGAAGACTTACGTACATTTACCGACTGCTCTAACTAAAATCTTCGTACGCTCCTAAATTAAATGTGTCCTAGTTGCTAGGACGCCGGACTCCCATGCGGGAGGTCCGTGTTCGAAACAATGCCATGTACCAATGAGTTTACCGAATTTTTCGAAGACTTACGTACATTTACCGACTGCTCTAACTAAAATCTTCGTACGCTCCTAAATTAAATGTGTCCTAGTTGCTAGGACGCCGGACTCCCATGCGGGAGGTCCGTGTTCGAAACAATGCCATGTACCAATGAGTTTACCGAATTTTTCGAAGACTTACGTACATTTAGTCGGTAAATGTCTCTAACGGTGAAGGAAAACATCGTGAGAAAATCTGCATGTCTGAGGAACTGAAAAAGTTTCCAAAGGCGTGTGAAATCCACCAATCAGCACTGGGCCCGCTCGGTGGATCATGGCCCGTACCCCCTTAAGGGAAGCCTGTGTCCCAACAGTGGGGACATTAATAGGCTGATGATGATGGTGATAGAATATTGGTATAAAATGTATATGTACTTATTTCAATTCGGAAAATCTATTTAGGGCGGTGATATGAATGAACTTAGCTGTGCCTTTTCCATATTTGCATTTAGTCTATAAATATTTAAAGATTTTAATTAGACTCTCTATATCTTAGGGGCCATCCATAAATTGCGTCACACGTTAAGGGGGAGGAAGTGGGTCAACAAAGTGTGACATCGTGTGACGGGGGACGAGTGATAAGCTTAGACGTCATAAGTAATATAAAGGAATGGGTTCAAAGTCCATGGACTGTGCTGTTAATTTAATCATTTCTAAAAATAAAATGCAATATTTGGTGACGTCACATTAATGTGACCACCTGTGTCAAGGACGGGGTTGGGGCTCCATAAATCATAAAATTCGTGTGACATTGTAGGAACGTCGTGCTATGTGAGGACATGGATGACGTAACGTCAGTTGTATGAAAGGGAAAAGGGAATATGTTCCACCAGGCGGGGTGTTGTGCCTGGTGACAAGATGTCCTGGTCCAACTATGGATGTTTGGAACTCGTATATACAGGTTGTACCATTGAGATGGGTCAGTATGGGGAACTCTGAAACTATAAGATATAGAGAAATATGTTCTAAGGAACCATGTCGTCGATTTTAGAGTTAAGAAAATCTGCATTCGTAGGTTTACAAAAAAACTCATACACGACTCGGGATTCGAACCCGGTCATTTTCCGAAAAAAACGTATTATTTAATTACAAAAATTGATAGTGTAGGTAGTAAGAAATAAATGTGTGGATTTCAAAAAAAAATGCTACATTTAATTATTTTATGCTATTCCGGAAGTTTTGTTATCTATCATATAAGATTATATTTAGGTTTTTTTGTAAATCTATGAATGCAGTTTTACTTAACATTGAAATTGACGACATGGTTCCTTAGAACAAATTTCTCTATCTCTTATAGTTTCAGAGTTCATCATACTGACCCATCTCAATGGTACAGATATACGAAGTCCCAGGAAAATTTCGATAGCGCGTTCTACACCGATGTGAGTGGGTACTTTATCGTTGTGGCGCACGTCGTGCGTAATTATCGTAATTTATGGATGGCCCCTTATTGTTGTAAATACGTCAACAACTCGAAATCGTCCGTAATGAGTTGATTTGAAATATTTTGTGATTTCCTTAGTGCAGAATAGATATCTAATATCTAAACAGTGACAAAAATATCGATGTAGAACTGTCGACTAGTTCACAAGTATTAAAAATACTAAATAATTCAAAAATCAGTCAATTTTAATATAATCTTAACAGAGCGTTGGATGTCAACTATTTTCTGAATAAAACTGTTTTAATATAAAAAATATAGCATAATAGAGTATTAATAAATTCCAAATAGATGTTGTACGACGCATTTATCTATGTACTTAATTAGCGTAAGTTATAAGATCTTTTTATTGTTAAAAATGTGTATGATTTTGTATGCGTCCAATAACTCTGAATCTCCCGATGATTAACAATTACAATATGTTTTGCCTTAATTTTGACGTCTGGATTGTAATTAATTAGTACTAATTAAATACTTACTTACTTACTCCGCTGGCGCAGCGACCCGAAGTGGATCATGGCCTCCGATACCAAAGAGCGCCATCGCTCTCTCTCCTGCGCAGTCTCGAGCCAGTCAGGCGCCTGGAGCTCCCGCAGATCCTTCTCCACTTCATCGCGCCGGCGGTATCTGGGACGTCCGACCGGACGTCGTCCGTTAGGGCGTCCCACATACGCTCGTTTAACTGCCCGATCCTCCCCCATCCTAGTGATGTGTCCGAGCCATCGGAGTCGAGCCGCTTTCGTCTCTCCTATAATGTTCGGCTCGTTCACCATCTCTTCTATCTCCCTATTCTTTCTCATCCTCCACCCTCCATCTTCCTTCTTGGCTGGTCCCAGAATCTTCCTCAATATCCTCCTCTCGGTCACCAAGAGTCTAATTAAATACTGCTAATTAATTACAATTATTGTAATTACTACTTAGGCACTACTAATTAATTACAATCCAGACTTCAAAATTCAGGCAAAAATAAAACCAAAACTATTTAATTAATTCTATAATTATTCTAATATATGTCGCAGTAGCCGAATTTATGGAATAGGGATTTGGCCAAGACTGAAGAGAACTGATGCTCTGAGGGTTCGGAGCTTCTTTGGCGGAAGGTGGAGGGTATGAAGCAGGATCAAAAAATGATGTATTGAGATTACGGTCAGTGAGAAGTATGGTGATAGCCCCAGCAAGTACCGGTGAAAGTAATGAAAGAAGAGCAGTAATTCCTACAGCTCAAACAAATAAAGGTGAATTCCCCGGGGTTCTTTCCTCCATACTACCTACTCTTTAAAAACCGTACCGTAGGTACAGTAGGCCTCTAGCTAAAGGCCCATCTGACAAAATTCTACAACTCAAATTTGAAGTCTATGGCGAATGCATTAAATTTCATTTCAGATTGCAGAAATTTGACAGATATACATTAGCTAGAGGTTGACTGTACTAACGTGCACGCAATATTTACAACCCCGTCCCCCTACAACCTATATCATTACTCATTATTACATGTTATACAGTTTTTATCCACCATCCGTCACTACTGACGACCAGTAAACCCCAAATATGATAAGTACTATCAAATTTTGAATACATTTTCAAAATAATAAGAAAATAGACATAAATTGATGGTCAAATGTGAAAACAGAATTAAAATCCGTTGAAAAATAAAATAGTTACAGGCAATCAAAAATCAGACGGTAGAAAGAGACGGCAATATATAATTGTGACGTCACTGTTATGTAGCGCCATATTAGCAGGTCCTTGGCTACATAATTTTTAATTTTATTGGTAATTGAGATGTCGATAAACGGATTTCAGATCCATCTTCAGGATGTCCCATGTAATTCGGCTATTTTCATGCGACACGAGTATATTTGTCTTAATTCCATTCTTTTAGAAATGCACTTTATTTAGTTTAGGAAATAATATTTTACTTTTGTATAACTTCACACAGGTTATTAAAAGGTGGCGGAACATTAGATTTTTTTAGCTTTTAGTTTTAGACAGGGTCCTGATTTTAATTTATATATATTTTTAGAAGGAAATTTTATGTGCGACTCAATTTTAGTTTGTAGTTTTAGACAGGGTCCTGATTTCAATTTATATATATTTTTAGAAGGAATTCCATGTGCGACTCAATAATTTAAGTATTGAATACTTCTGAAATCCTGGAATAGTTTGTGATATGTAGTAATTATTATTTTTGTAGGTACAAATTACATAGTTTTATAAAATTCCTTTGGTATATTTTAGGGTAGCTATGTGGTAAATAAGAAATTAATATTTAAGATTAAACTTTAGTATGAATTATATAATATTTAGAATTGGCTTGATCTACAAATCATGTTAGTGTTATGTATGACGAGTATTTTGGAATACCTTAAACATTTCCCTGGTTCAAGGAACCATGATGTGATTTTATTAGCAATAAATGTTATTTTGTTTTCTGCAAAGATAGTTTAATTCATTATTTACCCGACATTCATCATAAAAAACAATGTTTATCATTGTAAATTCATCATGCTTAACAATGATTGGAATCTGTGTCTTCATTCCTTCATGTACGCAGCGCAAGCGCAGTTATCTTCATCACAGTATTCAGTCTCCCTCAATAAAACCATTTCGTATTGCTGACAGCGCCATCTATTAAAAGTATAAGTAAAATTAAATATATGGTAGGAAATGGTAAAAAAATTATTACTGTGCTGGCAACTGGAAACATCTGTCAAAAAATAACCGCCGTTTATAAACACCTGCCTCCGGTTTTTTGTTTACGACTTTACGTACTAGTACGTATCGAAGAAACGGAAAATTATGAATGGAAGTTATTGTTTATTGAAAGTTATGTGTGTTGAATTTGAAGAATATAGTTTTCTTAATAATAATTGTGCATATTCCCAATGGTAGACGTAACAGTTTAGTAATTGTGAGGTAAGAATGTTTTTCATTTCAATGGTAAAGCCGTGTTTCAATTTTCGTGTAAATATTTCATTTACGTTATAGGTTTAATTTTCAAATGCAATTTATGTCAAATTCGCAAAAAGCGTTAGGTAAAGATGCATAAATATGCTGAATGCATAGAGTATGTACTAATTTTATGTGTAGAGTATGTAATAATATTATTTGGTACTAGATAACTGTGCTTTTATGTTAGTATCTTAAAATGTGGAAGTGATAATTGCAGTTAATATTTTATTAGCATAATATGACATGGGTACAAACATAGACAAATAATTTATCATTAAGTAGTATTATTTAAACCTTATGTATCTTACCTATAAACTTTTACTTACTTAAATTTTTGTCTCTGAAATATTTCCTTTCAAAATTTAATTCCATGTCTATGGTATAAATTTAATTTAGTAAAATAATCCACCATTTCCAGCCTGCTATGGAGCCAGTGAACAACAACCAGTTCGAAATCAAACCGACATCAAAAAGCAAGCGGAAGATAGTCACTCCATGCTCCAACACTTACCTCAACCCAGCGTTGGACCTCCTGGCCAATGAGGACCCTATGTGCAACACTGCCATGGAGATCGTCCCCAACAAAAAACGTAAACGGACAACCAGCTGTGATATTGCTGCCTTTGAAAATTCTGCACTAGACTTAGGAATCAGCAAAGCAGCTGTCAATGAATTTCTTGTACGGGAACTGGAGAATGTAAAAAGGAATTTTAAAACTTTTGATACGGCTGTCAAGACTGGTGTAAGTGGAGAAGCAATGTCAGATGTTACTGGTAAAGTTCCTACGCTTTGTGATGTTAATATGTCAAAATCATTAGATGAAATTGTTGTTATTCCAAAGATTACAGAACCTATCTATGCTAATTTGACTGATGTATCAATGCAAGAAGCTGATATGACTGACCCTGCTGCTGCTGCAAAACTAACTGCAGGGTATAATGAAGAATCAGTTCCTTTTTCTAATATAGAAAATTCTTTAGATCCACAAAACTGCATGGAACTGTCTACAATAGTACCTGAGGAATCTAAAGTAGATGAAAATTCTATAAATCATCAATACTGTATGGAAATCTCTAGAGTTGATGAAGAGGTAGATTCTGGCATTTATGTTTTAGAACAAAAAACAGTCAGAACTACTACAGATAAACAGTTCAATGATTTAAGCTTATCAGCTATAAACAACACTACACATGTACAAACTAATGTTACAAATCAGATATTAGTTAACAACACAAGCAATTTAAGCTTGAGTTTCATTGACAGACTCGCTCTTGATTCTCCAAACATATCTAACCAATCTCTATGTCTAGACGATGACTTGAACGAAAGCAATATTATGGAAATCAAAACAATCACAATAATTACAAAGAAAAAGCGTATTCCAGAGAAAAAAAATAACACTAATCCATTTTTGGTTCCAAATTTAGATGTAAATGTTAATGCGGCAGTTGAAAATCCTTTTCTTAACGCTAAAGAGACTCAACCTGAAATGGAATATAACGAGGAAGTTATGAATAGGCCAGTACAATGTCCTATTCCTCAAGTAAACATTACTAAGCCCAGAAGGCTGTTTATCAATGATACTAATAGTACTATATCTACTGTAAATGAGTCTTCTCTTAGCAGCGAACAACATGATTATGAAAACATTGACGACTACAGGTCAGACAGTCCGATATATGAAAATGTAGGTGACGAAGTAATCGATACATACAACAAACAAAGTAAAATACTTGGACAAGACGTATCACGATTTAGTGCTGTAGACATAATGAATTTAAACAAAAACAGACAAGCTAACAGCTCAAACGAATCCAACGAAAGCAAGAAAGATTTGAAACACCAAATCCTAAAAGCCAGTAATAAATTATCCAAAAAAGTTTTGAAAACTTTAAAAAAGACTTTCAAAGGTGATAAATCTGCACACAATGCTACATTAAACCCTTATGAAGTACCAAGGAAACCGCCAAAGCAGAAAACGGCTCCAAAGGAAGAAGGAATTGAAAATCCAGCTTTAAACTTAGATAATTCTGACGAAATTGAAATAGAAGAGATAGATGACGACGAAGAACATCAATATGAAACTATAAAAACGTTAAGAAACACTCGTCTAAATATGAATGTAACACCATTACGTGAAAGAGTAAACGATAACGAAGACATTTCTCAGAACAAGACCAATACGCCTGGTAAAAAAGTACGATTTGATTCGACGCTGAACCAAGAAAAGATTATAACAGGCAATAGTTTTGATTATGATATACAAAGTCCAGGTTTTGACGCGAAAATTGATAAATTTCACGATGAATTGGAAAACTGCATTAATGAGAGGAAGTTCTTGCAACAGAATATGTAAAAAAAATATATAAGGAGAATGTACATAATTATTATATCGGAAATTATGTAAGAATTGAATAGTCATTTGCGTGCACGAGTTAGAACGGTAATGATTTGAGGCTTATTTTTAGTGTATTAGAACGTCGGTGGCACAGTGGCTAGGGCACCGAACTTCCATGCGGGAGGTCCGGGTTCGAAACCGTGCAGTGCTTTGTACCAATGAGTTTTTCGTTTTTATCGAAGATGTACATTTACCGACTCGCTCTTACGGTGAAGGAAAACATCGTGAGGAAACCTGCACACTGAGATGACCAGTGTGTGAAATGGGGTTGGCACAAAAGATCCTCAAGGGTCGAAGTGCCGCTGGGGTTATTCCCGGCCCCCTATCATAAGATAAGATGTTTTAAGAATGCATGTGAAATCTACCAATCGGCATTCACGTTACCTCGTTGTGCAAGGGGAGGGCCTATGCCCCAAAGATATTACATATTTATGTATAATTTCAGGTTTAACCATTGGGTTTATTTATGTAACTAAGTAACGATACAAATAGATTTTGTTACTTATGCATTTACTTACATCTAAGTTTTTTATTTAATTTGTTGTGATGTGATTAGTTAGGTAGTTTTAAGCATGAATTAATCCAAAGCATAATAAAATCCAAAGTAATATTTTTACTGCCTAGTAACATTACTAGCATTAGCAAAAGTTACAACTAAGTTATGTACATAATTATTTTTGTAATTTTTGCTAGAAATCACAATTTGAAATATGTTTGTTTTATTTATAATATTTTGTAGAGGCTTAATAACCAAACTTGTTACATTATGTACTTCTTTATATTTTTAAATTACCTACTTAAATTACTTGTTTACTAATACTTACTTACTTACTCCGCTGGCGCAGCGACCCGAAGTGGATCTTGGCCTCCGATACCAAAGAGCGCCATCGCTCTCTCTCCTGCGCAGTCTCGAGCCAGTCAGGCGCCCGGAGCTCCCGCAGATCCTTCTCCACTTCATCGCGCCAGCGGTATCTGGGACGTCCGACCGGACGTCGTCCGTTAGGGCGTCCCACATACGCTCGTTTAACTGCCCGATCCTCCCCCATCCTAGTGATGTTTACTAGTGTTTACTAATATTATAACCTAATTTATTTTATAATTTTTAAGGTTTTTTTTATCTTGCCAAATAAAATGAATTTTTAAGAACTAGGTACTTATTTACATTTTGTATTTATTGATCACTTGCAGATTCTTTCAAAATTCGTTACCTACCAAAAGTTCAATTACTGAGGTCAAATAAGTTACTGGTTACTGATGGTTCAGCTCCTCCAGTCCACCTTCCAGTGACTTTGCAGAACCTCAGGATATCTTTGTCCCTGTCAAAGGCTTCGCACCTCGATTTGGAGTACATATGCTTGGCGAGGAAGTGTTGGCTGGTTTCTTCAGGACAAGATGCTTCAGCACCAAGTACTAGTAACAGATATCTGTTTAGTTTACCTGTGATTATACCTTCCAGAGTTCTTAGATTGCTCTTACATATACTCATAATATACTTAGGCCTGGAATACACGCGTCCGATTCCAGGCCCGGTTAGGTTCGCTGCATTCAATCACGAAGCACTGACAGCAAACCGTACCGGCGCTGGAACCGGACGCGTGTAGTCCAGGCCTTTAGCTTATTGTCTATCTGTAAACTAACTAGTCCATTAGTCCACACAGTCATTAGAGTAGATTACCCGATGTTATCCGCCAATTGTGTTCTTATCTTATGCCAGGGATAACCCCAGCGGCACTTCGACCCTCAGGGATCTTTTGTGCTCACCCCTTACCTTAGTCTTCTTCCTGTTCCTTAAAGATGCTTTGCGTCAAGGGCGCTATACAGCTTACAGGAAGGAGCCTATAGTCCTCTGGTTTCGGGTAGGCGACCCCCAGAAGACTCATACGCTTTCTAGCTAACGAGTCACATTCGCACAGCAAGTGTTCCATTGACTCAACGGTGTCACCACAGGCTCTAGAGGTGGGATTGTCTGCCAGTCTCATCTTGTGTAGGAGAGTGCCAAAATGGCCTGTGAACGCCCCTACAATGAGACGGGTGAGACTCCTGCTATGGTTGTAGATTTTTCTACACCCAATTGTCACAATTTCAAATGAAACTCTTAGAGTGTTTTAAGTTGGTTTTTGACCATTTGCTTATTGTCTATCCGTAAACTAACTAGTCCATTAGTCCACACAGTCATTAGAGTAGATTACCCGATGTTATCCGCCAATTGTGTTGCCCCAGACCTTGGATGCAATTCAGTGCATTTTCCACTTCCCTGGTTATTGGATAATCGGTCTTTGCACGTGGCTTCGTCGTTATATGTACTTAACCCACATGTACGAGTATGTATTAAAATCCTTGATCCTAACTTCCTACCTAGAAACTAATTATAAGGATGTCTTTGTTGCATTTAAACATCAGTATGATGAAGCACGAGGAACGAAGAATTGAGAGAGGACTGTTATAGCAGATGTTACCTACAAAATAAAACATCTCAAGTGGAAATGGAAAGTGGAGCAAAATTATCACAATTTGGTAACCAAGAGGCGAGAAGAGAAAGAGTGTGAGTGAGGTGGCGTTGGAAAGGGAAGAATTCAGAAGACTGGGGGAGGCCTTTGCCCAGAGGCACACCGTACCGTTACCGTAGAAAATGTAACATATGTAAGTAAACAAAATCTAAAAGAGACTGTAATAAATAAATATAGAAGCACTAAATAAGTATAGAATGCTGAGTATACTCTTATTGCCTTACTTGTCGCTGGGGGTAGACGTTGTATGGAACTTCCTTTTGAGAGTTATTGTGTGTTCCGTGTGTTACATTTTCGAGTGCGTAAAAGTACAATTTTAAATGGCCTAACCCACTTATAATAAGATCGTAAAAGGAAAATTTGTTTGTCTATTTGATCACACATCATGACATCACATGAAACTACTGAACGGATTTGGTTGGAGTTTTCATATATAGAGTTTTGGATATATTTAAATAAGTCCAGATTTACATCTAGGCTATAGAGGTTTTGAAAATTCTACTTAAAAATGGGTCCAAATGTAAGGGGTCAACTTAGTATGGAATGCGAATGAAGTTGCAGGCAACAGCTAGTCGTAAATAAATGAATTTTTATTTCTTTCCGTATAAGTACGAAAGAAATAAACCATTGCCTAAATACATCGTCGTCATAAATATGTATTTAGGCATAGGTTTATTAATTAAACACAATTTAGGAATAAACTTTCTTATAATAAAGTTGGTTGGTAATCTGAATCTGACAGTTCACCTATATCACTTATTCCACCACTGCTTGAAGACTCAGAAGACGATTTGTCGGAGTTGTCTTCACCTGAATATTGACCAACACGTATTATTAAGTTATCAATGTAATTATCCATTTCAGGTTCTCGTTTTTCATATTCTTTTTCTATATTTTGAACTTTGCTGAAAATATTTTTGAATGTGTCTGCACCTATGGCGTCCACTTCTTCTTCAACAGAATCCAACGTGAAATTGACGTTTCGAGCAGCTATCTTTTCTTTTATGATTTCCCAACAGAGTACAATTGGGTTTAATTCTGGATGGTTAGGCGGCAGACGTAATACTGAGTGTCCATGGTCTTCTAACAGTTTGTCCAGAACGTATTGCTTGACTCGTGGTTTGTGGAACTTAATTATATTGTACAATATCGGCTTAGTATTTTGTTCTGGATACTCAATATTGTGCTTTTGCAACCAGGCCAACATTACTTCTTTTTTTGAGGTTGGAGTTGGAGTGCTTTCACATTCCACATAGTGATAGGGTGCATTGTCTACTACCAGCACTGATTTTGTTGGTAAGTTTGGTATAACCTTCTCTGTGATCCATTTACTGTAATTGTCGAGATTCATTGGACCATGGCAGTCGCCGGTCTTCAGGTCTGGTTTGAATATCAGTAGTGCATTTGGTATGAAACCATTTACGCTACATGCGTGAACGACGGTGATCATCCTGCTTTTACGTACAGGAACTTTAGCCCTTTTATTGATGTTTTTAGTCCCTTCGAGTGTATTAGTTGTATGGGTGCTATAGACATGTGTTTCGTCAGAATAAACAATCGGACGTGCTTGGTTTCTATACTCTTGTAATTTAGAAAGGTACATGCTGCGTTTAAATCTGATATCAGTTTTTTCTATAAGTAATTTCCTATTTGTTTCTGTATACTTCCAGTGAAAGCCAATCTTTTTTAATATTTTCCTTAATGAACTCAAACTCCCCATATAATTAATGTCGCGTTTTAGAACTTCGTATATCATTTTCAGTGTGGGCATAGTTGTATGTATCAAGTGAAAGTCATAGATGCATCGTCTAATTACTTCATTATCTAATGTGTCAACATTGGTCTTCGGTGACAATCTAGGCCGTTTTTGCCCTGGTGTCCTGAATTTTGGTCGGCGACTCGACGTCGAGGGTTCTGATTCACCAGCTTCCTTAACAAATCCACTGACAATACGTTGAATAGTGGATTTTGATATCCCAGTTGCCTGTGACGTCAGTCTATACAGTTCAGTCATAGTCACATTATGGCCATCTCTTTTAATGTTATGCATGAAATAATTGAACACTCTAAACACAATTTCACGACTTTGCCCACGTAATGTCTTGCCTGGCCCCGTTGTGTGAGAAGATGCCATGATATCTAAGTATATGAACTTTGTAGATATCCGGGCAAGCACAAAACAACAACAAAGTAATAAAAAATAAAAACTGAGTTGCAAATATCAACACGCACTCCTATCACCTATCACCTACCTATCCTATCCAGCGTTGTCAAACTGTCTTCATGTCTTGCCAGAATTACGTGAACTTTACCCTTAAATTAATGATGACCCATAAATTACCGAACACATGGCACGCTAAAAATATCCTACATACAAACAGTCGCAGTTACATATTTTCCTTAAAAAATTAGAAATATAAATATAAATTGTTTATTTGCTTAGAATAATAGTATTCTAAGCAAATAAACAATTTATATTTATATTTCTAATTTTTTAAGGAAAATATGTAACTAGGTATATAGATACCTAACAAAGAATCTATATATTTTGTTTATCATTATAATTGTTGAGTATGTATTTTATTTATCGACTAAATCATTATTAATTAATAAAATCAATGTCATACTATAACTAGGTAAAAATTATATAATATAACTTCAGTCAAACAGCCCCCCGCGACGTGCCTCCTGGCCGAAAGTACCCAGCATATGCGCTGTACTAAAAAAGACATTTTTGAAAATTCAAAAATTTCTTACTGTCACGGGGCATGGAATTACCGTACACATACGGTAATTACCGTACGTGTGGCAACACTGCTCCTATCACAACAAAACGTCGATTGTTTGTTATTTAAGGCAAAGGGAACGGAGCCCATACAGCCATGACTGATGTAAACAACTCTTTCAAGTGTTCATTAAAATGCTGGTGTGACACATTTCAATGCTATCTGGGAAATCTTCCACGCTTTAGCACCATCCGAACCAAAGACGGACGCAGTATGGCTCTTCAAAATCTAGCCAAGTACGGACTTCACTGTCCCACACATTATTCCCATCTTGTCGAAGTTCTTCGAGCAACAAACACCATTCTTACTAGAAAAACACTACTGTAGTTTTATAGTAGTGTAAAAGTGTGTAGTAGTGTAAGCTTTTGTTTCGTTTTGTCTTCCAAATTGTTTAAAGCCAAGGATACATTAGGGGACAAATGTCCTGCGACACGTGTCGCCAGGGACGTCGGGTGAAGTAGCGCGACGTTGCCGGACTTCGCGCGACATGTCTGGCAACATCGCGCGACACGGGTCGCCAGTGATGTCGGGTGAAGTAGCGCGACGTTGCCGGACTTCGCGCGACATGTCTGGCAACATCGCGCGATACGGGTCGGTTATCCTGTGTTGCAGCGTAGCTTTCAGTTGTGGGATTTACGTCACTGAGTGCAGACACGTGTGCAACTAGTTTGTCAATAATGTGGACCAACGACGTAGTGCTGAAACTAATGGCTGTCGCCAGATATATCAAGCGAAGTTTCGCGAAGTCGCACGACTTCGCCTGACGTCGCTACGGACATAAGTCGCGCGATGTCGCCAGATATGTCAGGCGAAATCGGCCGGCTTCGCTTGACATGTCGCCGATACATGTCGTAGGACATTTGTCCCCTAGTGTATCATTAGCTTAATTTGCGATGCGGGCGACCCGTGCGCTCCGTACATTAGCAGTATATTTCCTATAATTTTCGCGGCACTCTAGACGCTTATCAGTACGCGATTGTGTTTGTAAGCAATAAGATATCCAGAAAACTATTTTAAAAACCGTTTAAAATGTCGATGTGTGCAGTGAAATGTGTGAAAGCACAGCACGCTTCTAATCTTTCCAAGGATAATATTTCTTTTCTTAGGTAAGTGCATTTATCATCATAATTTGGAAAAACAAACTTGTGAAGAAAGAATAAATTACGAAGAAAGTTAAAGCGAGCTCGTTGATGTCTTTGTCGCCGCCTTTTTCTTTCATGTGCTTAATTGTATAGCATTGTCTCGTTTTTTCATTGCCATAGCCGCGCTCTTCCCTCCGCTACCCTCCATATTTTTCGCTCAACGTTTGTAGGAAGAAATGCAGCTATCGTTACGTTATCGGGCTTACATCTTTACTCTTGACTGATTTTCAATTTCAAAATCACCATATATCACCCTCGAAGAACTTGTCTTACAGTAATATTGTAGTCCCGAAAGATAAAAAATTACAATATGTATTGAAAAAAAAAAACAATTGAAATTGTTTGTGTAATTGAAGCTGTGACTTATTTATTTTAATTAATGCATATATGTACATAATTAGCTTTATAATTATAAATATATATTAAATAAATATACCTAGATATATCAATGGATATATTAATATGCACACTTGCAGAGTGCACTTGACCGATATGCACGCGTATTTGATTGATTACGTTTTTTAATTAATTATTCACGTAAATACAATGTTTACTGTGTTGAATTTTAGTGTAAATTGTGTATCAGAACTCAGTGAATATAGTGGTGTATATTGGTAAAGAAAAGTAAACATAAATGATCAAAAAAATCAATAAAACAATCAAAAATAAACCGTTGACCTAAGAAAAACGAAGCTGTTGCAGAAAACGCGTAAGCGCCCCGGATTGCATGGCGCTTACGACCATCTTGCGGTGATAACATCTCCGCTGCACTGGACCTATAATACAAGTTAGTAAGCGATAACAGCGCACTTCACATCCGCTCCAATTAGACGACAGCGAGACTAGTGTTGTTGCTTTAAGCGCTTTATGAGTAACCGACCGATTCTACAAGTACGACACATTTGTATCTATTGAAATGGCGTCAAAAACCAAAACTTGCGACGATTGCAGAAATAAATGCAAAAGAAATGACTACATCTTATGCAGTATCTGTAAAAAAATATTATGTATTGACGGCTGCTCCGAGGTATCGAGACAGCGTTACACTCTCATGGAAGTTAGAAAAAAAGGAAACTGGAAGTGTAGGAAGTGTAACAAAAAAACCAGCACTCCGATAAATACAAAAAATGCTATGGAAAATGTGAGAGAAACTACTTCAAAACTACCAAATTCAACGAATGCTGGCATTATAGGGGATGTTTCCATCATCACGGCTTCCAGTGTCGTGAACACCGACTACACTCCCACCGCTAAAGCCTGTGCGGATGACACTAGCTGCGCTAATTCCTGCGTGGTAGACAACAAGCTCAAGTCTATCAACAATTCTTATCCAGCCGACGACAGCAGTTTTCTTACTAGGACTAAAACTAATAATAGCCCAGATCATACACTGCAATCAACTACAGTACAACCCATAGTCTCGCCTCCGATGGTTGATAACATCACACGACGTAAAAAGGGAACTGTCATAGTAAATGTCGCAACCAAAAATTCTTTTGATACGTTATCGTCAACTCTGGAAACAGATAGTGACGAGGAAGATAACGTGCCCGCCCTTAGCCATGGAAGGAGTTGCCCGGAATTGAACAATTTGCTTATTGCTAGTGAACTGGAAGAACTCAGAGAAACGGTGTCCACTCTGAAAATGCAACTTGAGTCAGCTGAGAGCGAAATAGAGAGTATGTTATCGAAGGAGTTTAAATTAAAAGATGAATTAAGTAAATACAAAAAGAAATGTGACCGTCTAACGAAGTTATGTCTAACAACTACAAGTAAAAAAAAACAAAATGAAAGAAATAAAACTATGCCAAACCTGTTCCTTGAAATTGAAGAGATATCACTAGAAAAATCTCATACATCAAAGGAGGACGACGCCGATATATACGTAGAGAATTTGGATTTCACACCTACAACCAACCCGAGTCCACCTATTGCATCTCTTAAAGAGACTCTGCCTTCAACAATTAAGGAGACTACGCAAGCAACACCGAAAAAAACTTCTCCTGCAAATATCTCAAAAAGCAAAATGTGCTTATTGAGCTCAGATAACACGAATAAAGTACTAACTACAGCTGAGAAGATTTTTAACGAAAACCATGAATTTTGCCACCACAAGTTGACAAATTGTGGAACAAGGTTTCTGTTGAGAGGCCTGGATGCGAAACTCTCAAATTTCACAATGGACGATTTTTGTGTAGTGTTCATAGGTGAAAAGGATTTCCGTACAACTAAAAACTACTCAGAATTAGTAACATTCATTAGAGAAACTTTATCGGTGATAAAACACACAAATATTATAATTTGCTCACCAACGTATAAATATAGCAAATTCATGAATTTGTACAACTGGCGTGTTGAAGTATTCAATGATTTACTCTACCAAGATGTGATGACTCATGAATACGCCTACCTTGTAGATTCGAACAAGAATTTGGAATATGATGGTTCAATGTTCCACGTTGATAGTGGAACACTAAATGGACGTGGCATGTTCACTGTCTTCAATGATTTATTAGAAATGACTCGCTTTGCTAGGGAATCTACAAATATCCAGTTTTTTCGTTAATAATAATATCAGTTGTTCATATTCATCTCACTTTTTATCCTCTAAGAATATAATCACCTCACCACATTGTGCAAGACAAAATTGTGTTATGCCGAAACCTCTATTTACAAACGTAACTTTGAACTTTTTCTACCAGAACATTTGTGGAATTAACACAAAAAAAGATCAGCTTGAATTATTCTTGGATAATTTAAAATTTGAACAGGATTATGTATGTATATGTGAACATTTTTTAAATGAAAAAGCAATTGAAATTTTAAAATTTGATCAGTTTGAATTAGCAACGTATTATACAAGGACTAATAAAATTAGAGGAGGAACATTGATATTAGTTAAAAGAGGCAGGCAAGTAGAGACTATCAATTTTTGTAAAAAATTAAGCAAACCTGAATGTTTTGAAGTGTGTGGGGTGAAAGATCTAGATACAAATCTCAATATATGTTGTATTTACCAAAACAATAAAAAAATTGAAATATTCTTAGAAAATCTAGAATTACTGTTGCAGCACTTTTTCAAAAGGAATTGCTTAATTTGTGGTGACTTTAATATTGACATTTTGAAAGACTCTAATAATGACAAGACAAACTTTTTGAACTTATTACAATGTTATAATTTTAGACATTTAGTAAAAACTGTGACTTTCGAACGTAACGGGTCACAATCGTGCATTGACAACATTTTAACTAATATTCCGGATAATGAAGTCAAGAGTGTAAATGTAAATCAAAACGGTTTATCAGATGGTCATAGCGCAATCCTTTGTGGAGTGGAGATGGAAAGTACACGTAAAGAAAACTTAAAGAGCATCATGGAGCAAGTAATATTTGTAGAAAAAAGGATTTTTAACAAGAAAACTTGTAGTACTTTTAGACACAAATTTCTAAGTATAGAATGGAAACGATTAGGAATAAATGGTTTTCTTGCAACTTTTAAAGATATTTTTACCCAAAGCTTTAAGAAACATAGAAGGAAAGTTAAATTAAAGAATTATAAAAAACTAAAATGGGTGACGAAAGGCATAAAAGTTTCAAGTAAAATGAAAAGAGTGCTGTGTAGCCTGGACAAAAATCATAATGATGGAACTTTATTTAAGTACCGAACATCATATATCAGATGGTACAAAAAGGTATTGAGAAGTGCAAGGTCAAAATCAGTACAAACCAGAATACAAAAAGCCAAAAACTCTGTCAAGGAAATTTGGAATATTGTAAATATGAATACGAATAAAAAATCAAACAGTCTCAATAAAAAATTGCTTTTAAAATTAGATGGTGAAATTATTGAAAACCCAATTGACATTGCTAATGTTTTTAGTAAAACTTTTGACCATGGAACTGATTCAGGACAGTTATTGGAAGCAACAACATTGCTAAAAAACAGCACTAAACGAGTAGATACAGATATGGAGTGTCGACCAACAAATAGGATTGAAGTTGCAAAAGTAGTAAACGAAATGTTAACAAAAAAATCATCAGGTTATGACCATGTGCCGATAACCATAATAAAAGATAATATTGACATTTTAGCTGAACCCCTTTCATATTTCTTTAACCTATGTATCAGTGAAAGCGTATTTCCCGATCAATTGAAAATAGCCAAAATAGTGCCAATTCATAAGAAGAATAGTAATTTAGACCCAAAAAACTATAGGCCAATTTCATTACTTCCATCTTTATCTAAAATTTTTGAGAAGCTGTTAAAATCCAGATTATTAGCACATTTGTATCAAAATTCCATACTACACTTGCGACAGTTTGGATATCAGAGAGGAGTTGGAACGGGAACGGCAATAGATACTCTAATTGATGATTTGATGCAACAACTTAATAACAAGAAAAGAGTTGCTGGAGTGTTCCTCGATCTGAGCTCAGCATTTGATACTGTAGATCACGATATTCTGATAAGTAAAATGGAGCATTACGGCATCAGAAATCAAGCCTTAGATATATTCAAATCATATCTATATAATAGGCAACAGTTTGTTGAGATTAGACAACTTGTAGATGGAACTGAGAAACAGTACAATTCTAAAATGATTCGAATAACTAGAGGCGTGCCTCAAGGGTCAGTCTTAGGTCCAATATTTTTTATCATATTTCTAAATGATATGCTGAACTATGTATGTAATGTCATTCCATATATAAAATTAGTAGTATTTGCTGACGACACGAACGCTATTCTATCAAGTGATAATATGCAGGACTTGAACACTAAAGTCAATCAAGCCTTGGTTGTTTTTGACAAATGGTTTCAATGTAATAATCTAAAACTTAACACTAACAAAACGAACATATTACTTTTCAAGACCACTGCAAGAAACAGAGATAACTTAGAAGTTGCAATTCATGGAGAAGACATTGAGAATGTTAAAGAGGTTAAGTTTTTGGGAGTTTATATAGATCAATTCTTAAACTGGAAACCAGAACTAAATGCCTTAGAAAACTCCATAAGTTCTGCATGTTATGCACTCCGCAGCTTGAGGGATGAACTAACTAGAGAACAATTAATAATGGTTTACTATGCTCTGATAGAATCAAGACTAAGATATAGCATTAAACTGTGGGGAAACAGTTACTGTTATAATATACAAAAAGCGTTTATAGCTCAGAAAAGAGCAATACGAACCATAGTACGCATTCCACCATGGGAGTCATGTAAAACTCATTTTAGGACTTTGGGTATACTAACGGTTCCAAGTTTGTACATTATGGTTCTGTTAACTGATGTTGTGAAGCATAGATATCTGTTTGAGACTAATGAGGAAATGGAGCTACGAACGTCTACAAGGAGAAAGGACCTGAAAGATATCATACACCCCGCACTGACTGTTGTTAAACACTGTGCACGATATCAGGCAGTGAGACTCTACAATAGGATGCCGACGGCCTTTAAAACTATCACGAATTTAAATAGTTTTAAAAACGAATTAAAAACGTATCTTTTGGAAAAGTGCTGTTATTGTTTTGACGAATTTTAATTATTGACATGAATTATTGACATTGAAGTTCCTATTGTGATTTAGCTGATAATTGATTGTTACTTATTGTTTTCCTATGTATTAGTTAAAATATTATGTTTAATTTCGAACACAATTATTAAATTGTTAACGAATAAAATAAATTGAATTGAATTGAATATATTTTATAAATTTATAATAGTCATATAATCTCTTTAACTTAAATTGTAATTCTGGAATCTGAATGTTAGATTGACACATAACATTGTAAAGTGTAAACCTATGTAAAAATATATCAGTAGTTTCATACATTTCGGTCGTGTAGCTATTGTGATTATGTATGGCTTTTTTCGCGATTTCAGAGTTTGCCCCATAGTGAAAGTTGGTCATTTATGGATACTGACTGAACATCCCCCTTTCGGGACTATAGGGGGGTTTTGTTACACCCTGTTTGTGACAGGAATGAAACATCATTGTCCGAATAGATTTGACAGCCTATGACCATCAATGAATCTCTATTGCGCCGATCGGTCTTTTATTAACAAGCTTAATGATTTCAATAGAAATGTTTTGATCATTTGTCGATTTGTGGGTCTCTAAAAATATCGTTTGTAGCGTAGTGGTTACGATGCTGCAATACGAATGGTCAGGGTTCGATATAATTTTATTGTATTTCTTTATTATATTTTTTTAAATTCTATTTACGTACCTACACTATGGTCTACCTTTATAACGCAACTTTCACTTTCGCTGGCAGAAATCTCTTTTACAGATAAGTTGACCCATTGTATTATTATTTCTTTTTTTTTTGTAATTTGTTTTTTATAGTATAGTGTTGACAATAAAGTGTAAATAAGATAAATATTTAAGGTAGGAATCTAGGTACTTACCTTTAACAAAAACGAAGTTTCAAACTTGGCAGACTGTTATCTAACTTGACAAGCATTAAGCTCACAAAACGTTAACTTTACACAAAGCTCTTGAGTAGGTACCGAAAGTTCTCAAATACTTCAGCTCCCTTTAGTACCTACAATACATATAATTTACTTAGACAGAACTTAGTAAGTAAGGTAACTTGTACCTAAGTTAGTTCTGATTTTCTGATTACTAGGTAGACTGATTTTTAAGCGCTTATTGACTGACTTGCGCACTTGACTTCACAGGTGGTAGATCCTGATGTGGAGGATTGCCTGGGTTGGTACATTGGCAGATCTAGATGTCTGAACAATTCAAATGAACCTTGTGTGAGCCGCACCGTGATGATAGGTCAAGCTAGCCAAAATTTCGCACTCGCTTCGCTCGCTCTAGCCCTAGCCTTATCTCTCATCATGTGTGTCGGATCCGCGCCGAAATTTCGAGCTCGCTTCGGTCGCTTCCACCCTAGCCCCCGAGACTTTTAAGCTAATCTATCATCTGTGTCGGATTTACGCCGATATTTCAAACACGTTTCGCTCGCTCTCGGCCCTAGTGTTAGTTTCTACCTAATCAATCATTTGTCTCGGATCGCGCCAAAACTTCGAGCTCGCTTCGTTCGCTTCTGCACTATCCTTCAAATCCATCATTTGTGTCGGATTCGTGCTCGCTTCCCTCACTCACGCCTTATCATTCCAACTAAATTCATCAAGAGTCCGAAACTCCGAACTACTCAGAAATTTCGACCTCGCTTCTGTTCTATCATTTTAATCCATGTAATGTGGCGGATCGGAGTAGAAATATAACTTGCATTTCTGTGTTTCGGTTTAAAGGGTAAGAGAGCCAGCGTAATTTCCGGCACATAAGGCAATCCATCTTAGTCCTCAAGGTTAGAACGCATCAAGAACCCTCTAATATTAATACAGTGAGGTGAGATGTCTATGCGGGACGGTGACCACTTAACATCAGGTGGCCCGTTTACTCGTCTGCTCTCCTTAATTAATAAATAAATTAAAATTAAATTAATAAATTACTTGACTAAATCGAGTCCACTAATTAGTCAACGATTTAGTCGACAATTTAGACAGACTTCTGTAAACCGGTTGTAAATCGTAGACTAACTGTACTGAATGAATTTACACATACATTCATGTCACTTTGAAGTGTGTATCTTATTTAGACTTGCGTGACAGACGGATGGACGACGATGGAGCGACAGCAATAGTGCTCCATTTTCCCCTTCGGAATACGGATCCTTAAAAACAAGTAACATGTTTTATTATTTTAATATTTCAACAATTCCTATCGCTAGCTATAGACTAGGGATGTTACGGAGGTGGATTTACTGGAACCGGAGTCGAAACCGAAGGTTTAAAATTTGATTTATCGGAGTCGGAACCGGAGTCGGAACCGGTGTCGGAGGCGGAGGTAGAAGAGAGATGTTCAGAAGAAGTTCAAATTAAACCGTTTTTTAAATTTTACATTTTTATAGCTGGCCAATATTTTCTCATGATGACGTTTGCGGCAATAAAACATGTTCCTTTATGTAGTCCTAGTGTAGGACTACATAAAATATTGTGTGAGCAAACTCACAAATATTCGGTATAACCGTTGATTCAAAATTATCGGAGCCGAAGTCGGACCCGGAGGTATAAAATCAATCGGAAGTTCCGACCTTTCGGAGTCGGAGTCTAAGCTCCGTAACATCCATACTATCGACACATTGGCAACACTGAATTATATAATGTTTACACAGTTAAAATGTCCCAGCCGTGTCAAAGTAAATATACCTAGTTAACTAACCATTGCTATTTGCTCGTTTCGTCCTAGATTGTCTGCTGACACTTTGTCTGTCTGTCAGTCAAAACACGCCTTATCTATTTATCTAGGAGTTTGTACCTTACTCAGGGAAATACTTACTTAGGTCGTGTGGTGGCTTTGGGTTCAAATGTTTCTATTGTAGGAACGCGCTATGTGAGGACATTGATGACGTAACGTCAGTTGTATGAAAGAGAAAAGGGAAGATCTTCCACCAGGCGGGGTGTTGTGCCTGGTGACCAGATGTCCTGATCCGACTATGGATGTTTGTAACTCGTATATATGCGAAATCCAAGGAAAATTTCCATAGCGCGTTCTACACCGATGTGAGTAGGTACCTACTTAATCGTAGTGGCGCGCGTCGTGCGCCGCCACACTATGATTCTTAAAGTTGTTATATATACATACATAACTTCACGCTATATCCCTTGCGGGGTAGTCAGAGATAATGGAGGGCCAGGAATCTCTGTCTTGGCACGCCTCTCTTGATTCCTCTACCTACAGTCATTCGTCGTATCACGCATGCTTGCCATTGGGGTCGTTTGCTCTGTATATTAAAATCTTTGAGTATCACTCTGTCAATCTGATCTTTAAGGGTCAGTCTAGAATCAAGCAATCCAGCGCTGGATTGGATCACTGGACTTTAATGTCTACTGGAATAATGTAAACCGAACATTGATTGTTGTTGTTTTTTTTAAGGCAATGGGAACTGAGCCCATACAGCCACGTCTGATGTAAACAACTCTTGCAAGTCTTCATTAAAATGCTGGTGTGACACATTTCAATGCTATCTGGGAGAATCTTCCACGCTTCTGCACCATCCGAACCAAAGAAGAAGGCGTCCCGGACGCAGTATGGCTCTTCAAAATCCAGCCAAGTACGGATCGGGCTGCAGCGTCTTATTTGGCTTTACTTCACTGTCCCACACATTAATCACATTTAGTAGACGTTCTTCGAATAAAAAACACCATTCTTACTTGAAAAGCACTACTGTAAAACAATTTGCAAAACAATGAAAAAAAGCTGGTGTGGACGCGACAAAAGCGCGGGAGAAACTCCCGAACATTGAACATAATAAACATAAACATTTTTATTTGTTAAATTTTACAGTGTTGGCTTAATTTTTTAATTATTATTTTTTGTTATTTGCTAGTATTCTTTAAGTAGGTAAGAATTTAGTTTTGCTTACAAGTTATATAAGAATAACTTAGCTTATTATAACCATATATCTAATAAATAGTATAAAAAAGAGAAGAGTGGATAGAAAAATAGCACTATTAAAATGTTTAGAGGTAATTGTACTCCCGTTATACTAAACAAACAAACATTTTCAACGTTTTCAAACACAATAACAAACAATTTTATAAAACACACACTATAAAAGACCTAAAGAAGCAACCTGAAGAAGGACCTGTTTAGGTCCCCTGCTTCTTTTATAGTGTAAGTTTTTGAAGACGATTGTTGATTTTATTATCATTAGACCCATGACGTTTCAATATTGAGAAATACGTATAACAGTAACGTATTAATTATTTAAATAGCCAGACATTGACGGTGAGGTGTTTACGACAAAATATGTCATTTTAGCGACCTTAACATGCCCGATAAAATACCTAAAAATTGCTTCTGTCTAATGTTAAAAAGAGGTTCCCCGCGCTTTTGTGGCGTCCACGTCAGCTTTGTTTCGTTTTGTCTTGCAAATTGTTTTACAGTAGTGCTTTTCTAGTAAGAATAGTGTTTCTTGCTGTGAATAATGTGTGGGACAATGAAGTAAAGTCAAATAAGACGCTGCAGCCTGATCCGTACTTGGCTGGATTTCGAAGAGCCATACTGCGTCCGAGACGCCATCTTCTTTGAGTCGGATGGTGCAGAAGCGTGGAAGATTCTCCCAGATAGCATTGAAATGTGTCATACATGCATTTTAATGAAGACTTGAAAGAGTTGTTTACATCGGACAGGCAGTATGGGCTCAGTTCCCTTTGCCTTAAAAAAAAACAGTTCCTAGGTCGTAGACAGAGTAACCACTAGTACTCTGTCTACGTCCTAGGTACTCCGTATCATGGGATGTACTTAAGTCTTTTTTCTTCTTTATTGAGAGTTTGTAATGTATATATATAATATTACAAAGAAGTTATAGTGAGGCCGTAATTTTGAAAGAAACGCATAAATACTAGGTTAGTTCACTGGAATAGTACTCGTAACTATGAGACAAATGTAAAGTAGATTTTCTGTCTTATGTTTTTGATAAGAGCCAGGAAAAAAGATTGTTTTTATTTTTAGCTTTAGCTATGTTGAGTTCAGTAACCGGATTTGTGGGAACCCAGTTACCGACACCGTTATTTATTACCGGTACCATAGCTGTTGTTTTAGTCGTGGTCAGGGTACGTCCGGCGTAGGTGTGACAGAGCGATCGACGGTAAATATTTGTCGTAAAATACAAATATTTGTCGTAAAAACAGTTACCTAGCACAGGGGCTCCCAAACTGTGCGCCGCGGCACCCCGGGGCGCAGGGGTCAACAGGGGCGCCGCGAGGCACTCCTGTTTTATTTTTTCTGGAAGCTAAAATTACTTATAGTGTAAAATTAAAGACAGTAAAAAAAGTGTACTTCACTATTTCCTTTTCTATCCCATGTTTGTTGTTTTATATTTGTGCAATAAAGTGTATTTTACTTTACTTTACTTTACAGTTCAATTATGGAATGAACAAGCACCTTTTCTGTTACGGTATTTCATATTTTTCTGTCAATTTTAATATTGTGTGAATCTCACATTGTAAGGGCCTTTACACATAGGCCGACGATGGCGCGGCACCGCAGGCTGTAGAGTTCGTTTGATTTGTATCGGAAAACAACTTTTTAGGGCGCTTACACATACGCCGCCGGCGACGCGGCTATAGAGTTTCTTCGATTTGTATGGGCGCTTACACATACACCGCGCGTGGCGCGCCATCGATTTGTATGGACCTTTAAACCGACGCAGCGCGCGGTTTATGTGTAAGCGCCAATACAAATCGAAGGAACTCTACAGCCGCGTCGCGGCGTAAAAGGTTTAACTAAAATTTGTTTTCATATAATTATAGGCATATATTTTGACTAGGGCGCCGGGACAAAATGCTAAACCTGTAGTGCCGCGATCTGAAAAAGTTTGGCAACCCCTGGCCAGCCTAACTTCATGTACCTATGTCTCTACTCTATGTGCCTCTATTATTCACATACATGGATCGCTCAAGGTGTACCTAGCTAATTTGAAACCTCGTCTGCAACGTGAGGTTTCCAGGAGTCAGGCGCGGTTGCAGGGGTCATAACCCCCAAAATCGACAGCTTCCTATCAAAATATTAATATTAAACTAGGACCACGATTGCCAAAGGTGAAACCCACCATGATTATTCCGAACACCTGTGCTTTCGTTTTATAGCACACACAACGGGATTTAAAGAAGGTATACCTGCATGATTGTAGAATGATGGGGGGGGGGGGGGGGGGGGGGGGGTTTGGCCAGTGGCAGGATGAGGGGATGGGCAACGGGCATGGATTCTATTTTCCCACCTGAACCGTCAAAACACCCGTCCAAAATCGATATCTGGCTACGGAACTGCGATAATAAAGATTCAGAACGCGTTATATATTATTTAGGCTGAGAAAGAAATATAAACAATTTATTGCCAGAAAGAAAATAAATAATACATTTTCTACAAATATTCAACATATCAGTGGAAAAGACAATATCGTGAGGATGAGGATGATGATATGATGATGGCTGAGGATTTCCGGACCCCCACTACCTGTTTACGACCCTGTTTAACTTCGAAGGTCCTCATTAAAAAGCTACAATAGTAAAACATGTTCTGTTTTGACTAATGGATTCTGTAAGATTACCTATGTATCTTTAGCCATACGGTAATTGTATTTGTTTTGACAATAACTCTTGGTTGTTGTTTTTTATTTTAAGGCAAAGGGAACTGAGCCCATACAGCCATGTCTGATGTAAACAACTCTTTCAAGTCTTCATTAAAATGCTGGTGTGACACATTTCAATGCTATCTGGGATAATCTTCCACGCGTCTGCACCATCCGAACCAAAGAAGAAGGCGTCCCGGACGCATTATGGCACTTCAAAATCCAACCAAGAATGGATCGGGCTGTAGCGTCTTATTTGACTTTACTTCACTGTCCCACACATTATTCACATCTTGTCAAAGTTCTTCGAGCAACAAACACCATTCTTACTAGAAAAACACTACTGTAAAATAATTTGCAAGACAAAAGCGCGGGAGACAGTCAGCAGTGTTGCCAGAACCTCAATACCTAAAATTGCCCAAATTCACGATTGAAATTAGCCTAAAGCCCCTAATATTTTAACCAAGTAGCCCGAATACTCACCTAATTATTTTACAGTATTTAGTCTTGTTTTAGATATTGTGTCGTGGTCAATGACTATAGAACCACTTACCTGCCGATGCGGGCGACCCGCGCGCTCCGTACATTAGCAGTATATTTCCTATAATTTTCGCGGCACTCTAGACGCTTATCAGTACGCGATTGTATTTGTAAGCAATACGATCTCCAGAAAACTATTTTTAAAACTGTTTAAAATGGTGATGTGTGTAGTGAAATGTGTGAAAGCACAGCACGCTTCTAATCTTTCCAAGGATAATATTTCTTTTCATAGGTAAGTGCATTTATCATCATAATTTGGAAAAACAAACTTGTGAAGAAAGAATAAATTACGAAGAAAGTTAAAACGAGCTCGTTGATGTCTTTGTCGCCGCCTTTTTCTTTCATGTGCTTAATTGTATAGCATTGTCTCGTTTTTTCATTGCCATAGCCGCGCTCTTCCCACCGCTACCCTCCACATTTTTCGCTCAACGTTTGTAGGAAGAAATGTAGCTATCGTTACGTTATCGGGCTTACATCTTTCTTTACAGATTTTCAATTTCAAAATCACCATATATCACCCTCGAAGAACTTGTCTTACAGTAATATTGTAGGCCTATCGATTTGGTGCACCCTCTGTATATAGTTGTAACAAAAACCCACTATAGTCCCGAAAGAAAAAAAATACAACCTGTATTGAAAAAAATTAAAAAATATTGAAATTGTTTGTGTAATTAAAGCTGTGACTCATTTATTTTAATTAATGCATATATATGTACATAATTAGCTTTATAATTATAAATATATATTAAATAAATATACCTAGATATATCAATGGATATATTAATATATTTTATAAATTTATAACACATAACATTGTAAAGTGGTCAATGTGTGTATCCATATAATCTCCACGACACAGGCAACGCCTAGTGTGGAGGTTATAGTTTAATATGAAATGTTAATTAATATGTGGTAAATTTTCAATTTTGTGTATCATTAACTGAACAATTTTCATTAAGGAGCCAACTTGGAATTCGCGAAAAAAATATCAGTAGTTTCATACATTTCGGTCGTGTAGCTATTGTGCTTATGTATGGCTTTTTTTCGCGATTTCAGAGTTTACCCCATAGTGAAAGTTGGTCATTTATGGATACTGACTGAACATCCCCCTTTCGGGACGGGATATATTCGGGTTTTGTTACACCCTGTTTGTGACAGGAATAAAACATCATTGTCCGAATAGATTTGACAGCCTATGACCATCAATGAATCTCTATTGCGCCGATCGGTCTTTTATTAACAAGCTTAATGATTTCAATAGAAATGTTTTGATCATTTGTCGATTTGTGGGTATCTAAAAATATCGTTTGTAGCGTAGTGGTTACGATGCTGCAATACGAATGGTCAGGGTTCGATATAATTTTATTGTCTCTCTTTATTATATTTTTTTTATTTCTATTAACGTACCTACACTATGGTCTACCTTTATAACGCAACTTTCACTTTCACTGGCAGAAATCTCTTTTACAGATAAGTTCACCCATTGTATTATTATTTCTTTCTTTTTTTTGTAATTTGTTTTTTATAATATAGTGTTGACAATAAAGTGTAAATAAGATAAATATTTAAGGTAGGAATCTAGGTACTTACCTTTAACAAAAACGAAGTTTCAAACTTGGCAGACTGTTATCTAACTTGACAAGCATTAAGCTCACAAAACGTTAACTTTACACAAAGCTCTTGAGTAGGTACCGAAAGTTCTCAAATACTTCAGCTCCCTTTAGTACCTACAATACATATAATTTACTTAGACAAAACTTAGTAAGTAAGGTAACTTGTACCTAAGTTAGTTCTGATTTTCTGATTACTAGGTAGACTGATTTTTAAGCGCTTATTGACTGACTTGCGCACTTGACTTCACAGGTGGTAGATCCTGATGTGGAGGATCGCCTGGGTTGGTACATTGGCAGATCTAGATGTCTGAACAAATCAAATGAACCTTGCGTGAGCCGCATCGTGATGATAGGTCTAGCTAGCCAAAATTTCGCGCTCGCTTCGCTCGCTCTAGCCCTAGCCTTCTCTCTCATCATGTGTGTCGGATCCGCGCCTAAATTTCGAGCTCGCTTCGGTCGCTTCCACCCTAGCCCCCGAGACTTTTAAGCTAATCTATCATCTGTGTCGGATTTACGCCAATATTTCAAACTCGTTTCGCTCGCTCTCGGCCCTAGTGTTAGTTTCTACCTAATCAATTATTTGTCTCGGATCGCGCCAAAACTTCGAGCTCGCTTCGTTCGCTTCTGCACTATCCTTCAAATCCATCATTTGTGCCGGATTCGTGCTCGCTCCGCTCACTCACGCCTTATCATTCCAACTTAATTCATCAAGGGTCCGAAACTCCGAACTACTCAGAAATTTCGACCTCGCTTCTGCTCTATCATTTTAATCCATATAATGTGGCGGATCGGAGTAGAAATATAATTTGCATTTCTGTGTTTCGATTTTAAGGGTAAGAGAGTCAGCGTAATTTCCGGCACATGAGGCAATCCATCTTAGTCCTCAAGGTTAGCAGCGCATCAAAAACCCTCTAATATTAATAAAGTGAGGTGAGATGTCTATGGGCGACGGTGACCACTTACCATCAGGTGGCCCGTTTGCTCGTCTGCTCTCCTTATTTAATAAATGAATAAAAAAGTAAAGTAAAGTAAAATCCACTTTATTGCACAAATATAAAACAACAAACAAAAGATAGAAAAGGAAATAGTGAAGTACAATTTAGGCGGCCTTATCGCTAAGAGCGATCTCTTCCAGGCAACCTTCGGGCAGAGGAAATGATTTCGAGAAAGAGGTTGTAGTAGTAGTAGTAATTAAAATTAAATTAATAAATTACTTGACTAAATCGAGTCCACTAATTAGTCAACGATTTAGTCGACTATTTAGACAGACTTCTGTAAACCGGTTGTAAATCGTAGACTAACTGTACTGAATGAATTTACACATACATTCATGTCACTTTGAAGTGTGTATCTTATTTAGACTTGCGTGACAGACGGATGGACGACGACGGAGCGACAGCAATAGAGTTCCGTTTTTCCCTTCGGAATACGGATCCTTAAAAAGGGACCCAATTAACATGTTTTATTATTTTAATATTTCAACAATTTCTATCGCTACCTATCGACTAGGGATGTTACGGAGGTGGTTTTACCGGAACCGAAGTCGAAACCGAAGGTTTAAAATTTGATTTATCGGAGTCGAAACCGGAGTCGGAGACAGGGGTAGAAGAGAAATGTTCAGAAGTTCAAAATAAACCGTTTTTTATTTTTTATAGCTGAACTGGCCAATATTTTTTCATGATGACATTTGCGGCAATAAAACATGTTCCTTTATGTAGTCCTAGTGTAGGACTACATAAAATATTGTGTGAGCAAACTCACAAATATTCGGTATAACCGTTGATTCAAAATTATCGGAGCCGAAGTCGGACCCGGAGGTATAAAATCAATCGGAAGTTCCGACCTTTCGGAGTCGGAGTCTAAGCTCCGTAACATCCATACTATCGACACATTGGCAACACTGAATTATATAATGTTTACACAGTTAAAATGTCCCAGCCGTGTCAAAGTAAATATAGTTAACTAACCATTGCTATTTGCTCGTTTCGTCCTAGATTGTCTGCTGACACTTTGTCTGTCTGTCAGTCAAAACACGCCTTATCTATTTATCTAGGAGTTATCTTTGAAAATGGTCTTCGGTTCCTATCATCTGGTGTACCTTACTCAGGGTCGTGTGGTGGCTTTGGGTTCAAATGTTTCTATTGTAAGAACGCGCTATGTGAGGACATGGATGACGTAACGTCAGTTGTATGAAAGGGAAAAGGGAAGATCTTCCACCAGGCGGGGTGTTGTGTCTGGTGACCAGATGTCCTGATCCGACTATGGATGTTTGGAACTCGTATATATGCGAAATCCAAGGAAAATTTCCATAGCGCGTTCTACACCGATGTGAGTAGGTACCTACTTAATCGTAGTGGCGCGCGTCGTGCGCCGCCACACTATGATTCTTAAAGTTGTTATATATACATGCATAACTTCATGCTATATCCCTTGCGGGATAGGCAGAAATAATGGAGCGCCAGGAATCTCTGTCTTGGCACGCCTCTCTTGATTCCTCTACAGTCATTCGTCGTATCACGCATGCTTGCCATTGGGGTCGTTTGCTCTGTATATTACAATCTATGAGTATCACCCTGTCAATCTGATCTTTAAGGGTCAGTCTAGGATCAAGCAATCCAGCGCTGGATTGGATCACTGGACTGGATTGTCTACTGGAATAATGTAAACCGGACATTGAACATAATAAACATAAACATTTTTATTTGTTAAATTTTACAGTGTTGGCTTAATTTTTTTTTTTTTTTTGGGTGATTGCTAGTATTATTTAAGTAGGTAAGAATTTAGTTTTGGTTACAAGTTATATAAGAATAACTTAGCTTATTATAACCATATATCTAATAAATAGTATAAAAAAGAGAAGAGTGGATAGAAAAATAGCACTATTAAAATGTTTAGAGGTAATTGTACTCCCGTACAACAACAAACAATTTTATAAAACACACACTATAAAATACCTAAAGAAGCAACCTGAAGAGGGACCTGTTTAGGCTTCTTAGTTTAGGCTTCTTTTATAGTGTAAGTTTTTGTAGACGATTGTTGATTTTATTATCATTAGACCCATGACGTTTCAATATTGAGAAATACGTATAACAGTAACGAATTAATTATTTAAATAGCCAGACATTGACGGTGAGGTGTTTATGAAAAAATTTGTCATTTTAGCGACCTTAACATGCCCGATAAAATACCTAAAACTTGCTTCTGTCTAATGTTAAAAAGAGGTTCCCCGCGCTTTTGTGGCGTCCACGTCAGCTTTGTTTCGTTTTGTCTTCCAAATTATTTTACAGTAGTGCTTTTCTAGTAAGAATAGTGTTTCTTGCTCGAAGAATTTCGACACGATGTGAATAATGTGTGGGACAGTGAAGTAAAGTCAAATAAGACGCTGCAGCCCGATCCGTACATGGCTGGATTTCGAAGAGCCATACTGCGTCCGGGACGCTTTCTTCTTTGGTTCGGATGGTGCAGAAGCGTGGATGATTCTCCCAGATAGCATTGAAATGTGTCATACCAGCATTTTAATGAAGACTTGAAAGAGTTGTTTACATCGGACAGGCTGTATGGGCTCAGTTCCCTTTGCCTTAAAAAAACAGTACCTAGGTACTCATGGGATGTACTTAAGTCTTTTTTTTTTCTTTATTGAGAGTTTGTAATGTATATATAATATTACAAAGAAGTAATAGTGAGGCCGTAATTTTGAAAGAAACGCATAAATACTAGGTTAGTTCACTGGAATAGTACTCGTAACTATGAGACAGATATACAGCAGATTTTCTGTCTTATGTTTTTGATAAGAGCCAGGAAAAAAGATTGTTTTTAATTTTAGCTTTAGCTATGTTGAGTTCAGTAACCGGATTTGTGGGAACCCAGTTACCGACACCGTTATTTATTACCGGTACCATAGCTGTTGTTTTAATCGTGGTCAGGGTACGTCCGGCGTAGGTGTGACAGAGCGATCGACGGTAAATATTTGTCGTAAAATACAAATATTTGTCGTAAAAACAGTTACCTAGCACAGGGGCTCCCAAACTGTGCGCCGCGGCACCCCGGGGCGCAGGGGTCAACCGCCGCCGGCGCCGCGAGGCATTCCTGTTTTATCTATTCTGGAAGTTAAAATTACTTATAGTGTAAAATTATAGACAGTAAAAAAGTGTACTTCACTATTTCCTTTTCTATCCCATGTTTGTTGTTTTATATTTGTGCAATAAAGTGTATTTTACTTTACTTTACTTTACAGTTCAATTATGTGAATGAACAAGCACCTTTTCTGTTACGGTATTTCATAGTTTTCTGTCAATTTTAATATTGTGTGAGTCTCACATTGTAAGGGCCTTTACACATACGCCGACGATGGCGCGGCACCGCAGGCTGTAGAGTTACTTTGATTTGTATCGGAAAACAACTTTTTAGTTAAACCTTAGGGCGCTTACACATACGCCGCCGGCGACGCGGCTATAGAGTTTCTTCGATTTGTATGGGCGTTTACACATACACCGCGCGTGGCGCGCCATCGATTTGTATGGACCTTTAAACCGACGCCGCGCGCGGTTTGTGTGTAAGCGCCAATACAAATCGAAGGAACTCTACAGCCGCGTCGCGGCGTAAAAGGTTTAACTAAAATTTGTTTTCATATCATTATAGGCATATATTTTGACTAGGGCGCCGGGACAAAATACGAAACCTGTAGTGCCGCGATCTGAAAAAGTTTGGCAACCCCTGGCCTAGCCTAACTTCATGTACCTATGTCTCTACTCTATGTGCCTCTATTATTCACATACATGGATCGCTCAAGGTGTACCTAGCTAATTTGAAACCTCGTCTGCAACGTGAAGTTTCCAAGGGTAAGGCGCGGTTGCAGGGGAGTCATGACCCCCAAAATCGACAGCTTCCTATCAAAATATTAATATTAAGCTAGGACTACGATTGCCAGGTGCGAAAGCCACCATGATTATTCCGAACACCTGTGCTTTCGTTTTATAGCACACACAACGGGATTTAAAGAAGGTATACCTGCATGGTTGTAGGGTGATAGGGGGAACGGGGGATTGGCCAGTGGTAGGAAGGGGTATGGGCAATGGGCATGGATTCTATTTTCCCACCTGAACCGTCGTAACACCCGTCCAAAATCGATATCTGGCTACGGAACTGCGATAATAAAGATTCAGAACGCGTTATATATTATTTAGGCTGAGAAAGAAATATAAACAATTTATTGCCAGAAAGAAAATAAATTATACATTTTCTACAAATATTCAACATATCAGTGGAAAAGACAATATCGTGAGGATGAGGATGATGATATGATGATGGCTGAGGATTTCGGGACCCCTCACTACCTGTTTACAACCCTGTTTATCGAAGGTCCTCATTAAAAAGCTACAATAGTAAAACATGTTCTGTTTTTACTAATGGATTCTGTAAGATTACCTATGTATCTTTAGCCATACGGTAATTGTATTTGTTTTGACAATAACTCTTGGTTGTTGTTTTTTATTTTAAGGCAAAGGGAACTGAGCCCATACAGCCATGTCTGATGTGAACATCTCTTTCAAGTCTTCATTAAAATGCTGGTGTGACACATTTCAATGCTATCTGGGATAATCTTCCACGCTTCTGCACCATCCGAACCAAAGAAGAAGGCGTCCCGGACGCAGTGTGGCTCTTCAAAATGCAACCAAGTACGGATCGGGCTGCAGCGTCTTATTTGACTTTACTTCACTGTCCCACACATTATTCACATCTTGTCGAAGTTCTTCGAGCAAGAAACACCATTCTTACTAGAAAAGCACTACTGTAAACTATTTGCAAAACAAAACGAAACAAAGCTGACGTGGATGCCACAAAAGCGCGGGAGAAACTCCAAAATAACTCTTGGATTCAGTTTTTTTATTTTTTATTTTTTGTGACATGGATTTTAACATATTTTTTTTGTAATTTTAATATCTTTTTTATAACATGCTTATAATGTAGCTAATATTAACACTGAAAGAGTATTATTATTATTTTTGGTACGTTTATTTTTTGTGTCCAAACACAATTTATTATAGTTTATGAACAAATGATACGAAGAATAAAATAATATGCTCTAACAACGTTGTCTTCGTTCATCCATTTTCCGTCGATAAGTATGTGTTCACAAAATGCGCAGTATTCAGGCCCACCCACGCCCTTTTGCCAGTGCCTCATTATGTTCGGTAAATACGCGCAGTCATGAAGGAACGAACGCCCGAGACTATTTTTCTTTCATCCAAACACGCAGCCATCAGCAAATTGGGACCACAGATATGTACTTAGTTTGGGACCCTCAATACAAATGGGGCCCCTGAAAGAAAAGTAATGATACCGTGCTTCGGTAAATACTATAATAAAATAAACATGCAGTGCATTATCATTAGTCACTCATGTCCATAATTTTGATCTCTCATGTTACTCAAGACCCAAATTCTTTTATAAATAGTAATTATTGCATATCAACGTATGATTATACTATATTGTACTAGATTGTGTTAATATTATTCACACAGCATTAATTAGTGGACATTTTGTAAATTTAATATTATTGACATTGTATAAATTTTAATGACATTTTGTTTTTGTTTTATGTTTTCTTCTCAAAATCTGTATAAACATTATTAACTTGTGAATTCTGTGTATATGCCTGTAAAGGTAAAGTTTAGTGTGACATGTTTATGCAACTATATCTGCAATTTTGTAATTCTTACCTAAACTTTTACACAACAAATCTTATCTTAATTCTGTATGTACATCAGCAACATTACTGATGTTGGCTACTGCCCACAATAGTCCTTTTCATCCAGTCGCTGGCAGCTACTTTGCGCAGATCATCGCTCCATTTAGCAGAGGGCGTCCCACAGTACGTTTGCCTCCACTTCAGAACTCGTCTAGCCTAACGGTTGTCAGTTCAGCGACAGATATGACCAGCCCTTTGCCACAATGTCAAGGCAATATTTTTATATTGCAAATAACAAAATATTTTGCAACCTTATTTTTTAATCTGGTACCTAGGGGCCGTTCAAGTATTACGTAAGCAGAATTCTAGCTATTTTTAACCCCCCCGTCCTTGTCAGCGAAAGTAAGCAAAGCTCTTACCCCTTCCTTATACGCTTACGTGAGCATTGGTATAATTTATACAGAATTTGTCAAGTCTTTAATTATAATTCATAAACAAGTATCATTGTTATTAACTGCTGATCGCTTTTTGTGCTGACATAATTCTCATTCAAACCCCCCGCCCCCGTTTTCATAAAAAAATAGCAATGGTAAAACCCCCTACTCCCCCTTTGATGCTTACGTAATACTTAAACGGCACCCCTAGCAGTTTTGATTACCAGGACCCCCTTGGCAATCAAGGGGCCCTGTTACTGTCCTTATTGCGGGCCTGGCGAACTCTACACCTGTGCAATTATAACCAATACCGAGGAAGGATCAATCAAGCTATGATAGTAATTGCGACTACAGTAAAGGTTATTGTATCTGTGCATACTTGACTCTAATTTCGATGATTTGCATCAACAGCAGCCGGGAATTGTGATTCTCATTAATGTATTTGTTCGCAACAGAACACTAGTTTAGTGATTGTATCCAAACTTCAATATGCGACTTTAAAAAGGTAAAAAATAGCAACTTTCTGTTCGACCTTAACCACCTATATATACCTATAAAAATAATTACTTTTATCGCCTCTATAAGGTTATTTAAACGTGTGTGGTGTCCAGCATCTTGTGCTTCAATAAAGTGCTAGAAATCAAACCTTTCTGTTTCCTTTCAAGCGAAATTACCAGCCGCTCTAAACATTGTGAGGAACAATTGTCCTTCGAGCCGGATCATTCTGTTCCCACAATGTTTAGAGCGGCTGGTTATCCGGCTCGAAGGACCATTCTGTTTCCTTACAAGCGAAATTACCAGCCGCTCTAAACATTGTGAGGAACAGCATTAATATGGAATGATGACCTACTTGGTTGAGTTGGTTGTGTCGGCCAACTGTGCTACGGGTAATGGGTTCGATTATTATTGATTAAGTAGGTAGTTCTACGACTTTCGTAATGTCGCATAAAAATGTAGACACAGTTCTTCGCATAAGTACAATTCCAAATACATTTATTTTTAATGTTAATTTTATAAGCCCCCCTTTGTACATATTTTAATAAAGGTAGACTGGAAGAGATCCCTATGGGATAAGCCCGCCTTTATACATATTTTAATCTTTTTTTTAATTTTCTGTGTATTTTATATTAGTACAATAAAGAGACTACAAACAAACAAACAAACAAACTATAGAGTTTTCGTGAGTTGCAAGAAACGTCCTTAACCTTGAGGCCTTCTTAAATCTCGTGTCATCTCTATCTAGAGCTATCGTTTTTATAAATATTTTAATAAAGACTTTTATTTAAGGACGTTTCGTGCCACTGACGGTTTGATTATTACCAACAGTTAAAAGAGTATTATTGTTATTTTTAAAAGTAAGCAGACGAATCATAAATCACTATTAACTAAACTCATTACGTTCTTCAGATCATTAACACTTAACTTCCCACACTCACACACCCACTCACCCTACACTACATATGCACACTTACATCATTACACACTCCCACACAACCTAACACACCCCCACCCATACTCACTCTTACCATTATCTTTACTAAATTCCTTTATGATTAAATTTTCCAAATTCCTTTTAGGTTAAGAATATACAGGGTGGACCAAAAGTCCGTTAACATTTAAAATGGTTATAAAAAATACAAATGCTACTTTAGTGAAAAACTGTTTATTTAATAATAAAGTAGACAAATTAGGATTTCACTTTTTAAAAATAACATCATTCAAATGTGACCCTTGTTCATCCTGGCACACCTGTAACCGGGAACGGAAATTTTGCATGACCGCCCGACAAGTGGTTGGTGAAATGTTCTGCATTTCCTCGCGTATATTTTCTTTTAATTCCTCAATAGACACTGGGTTGCTGATGTAAACTTTACTTTTGAGATATCCCCAAAGGTAAAAGTCCATTGGAGTTAAATCCGGACTGCGGGGTGGCCAGTGAATGTCACCTCTTTTGGATATGACTTTTTGGCCAAAAATTTCACGAAGTGCTGCTATAGAGTCATTGGAGGTGTGACATGTTGCCCCATCTTGTTGGAACCAAGAGCTTCGATTAAAGCCTGAGAAGTCCGGTAATGCTGGAGCAAAAAAATTCTGTAGCATCACAATGTATCGCTCTGTATTAACGGTGACGGCGCGGTTTCTCTGATCTTCATAAAAATATGGACCAATGATTCCGCTGGCTGACAATGCGGCCCATACAGTAACCTTGGGCGAGTGTAAAGGTTTTTGGTGCTTCAAGTCAGGGTTAGTGTCACTCCAGTATCTGCAATTTTGTCGATTGACATGTCCATTTAGGTGGAAGTGTGCCTCGTCTGAGAAAAAGATGTTATTGAAGCTCGTAAACCTCTCAAGCACTTCGTTAGCAAACTGCAGTCTCTGGGCAGGGTCATTTGGCTTTAAAGCCTGTACAATTTGAATTTTGTAAGGATGTAAATGTAAATCTTTGTGTAGAATGCGATTTAGAGATGTTCTGGGCACATCTAAAGCACTAGACCGCTTTCGAGTAGAGAGACCAGGTTGTTCTCGAACAGACGCTCGTACACGCTCTATGTTTACTGGATCGCGCGATGTCCTAGGTCGGCCGGATCGTGGTTGACTTAAAGTTGAACCTGTTGTTTCGAACTTCTGTACCCATTTTTTAATCGTTTGAATTGTTGGTGCTTGATTTCTGTTTCGTATATTGTAATGATTACAAAATTTCCGTTTAGCTTCGGTCGTAGAATCGTTGTTTCGATAGTACTCGCGTACGCAAAATGCGCGTTGCGCTCCGCTGAATGACGCCATAGTACTAAATCCCTATTAGTAGCTCTCGCTTGTAGTAACACCCCCCGCGCCAATACCCCGCCCGCGCCGACGCAGCGACCTATTCAAATGTTAACGGACTTTTGGTCCACCTTGTAATTTGTAATTTGCTTGCACAGAAAGTTCGACGGAATCCCGACTTACAAGATACAGGTTTTCGACCTAGTTTGTAAGTCGGAGGACCTTTTTTTTGTGTGGCCTGTAATAAGTAAATAAACTTTTTAATTTTTACAACCAAAATATTTCTGGGCGACATTGATTTGCACTACCCCACTGTAAAGAATAAGAAACTATTTGTAGGTTACCAATTACCAATTCCGTAGTCCATATTCCACTCTACGGCTGTATAATATACAAGCGATTACGCAAAAGCAAAGCTCTTTATTACGACATTTGCCCTACAAAGGGGTACTATCTACCGCTGACCCGAATACGGGTATATCGACCCCTCCTACAACCCTACTAAATAAAAAACCACCCCATGCATTTCCGATGACGTCTGTAAGCGGCATGTATAATTTAGCCGAGTTATTTAAGACGCCAGACATCCTGACCTACGAGCTACGATGCCAAGAATTTCATTTTCCCGATGGTTTTGCATTGATTTAGTGGTTGCTGGGTGACTTTATTACTAAACTTAGTTAGTTTACAGGTTTCTAAACCGCTGAGACGGGTGGCGGTTTCTTGATGATCCGGCTCTAAGGACCAAAGTTTTCTGGAAAAACGTTAAATTGGTTAATACTGGTTTCGTTAATTTTGATTTATCATTTTAATGGAAAATAAGTCATACGTGTTTTTGTGGTAGGTAAGGACCACAAATAAAATTTGTTAATTTATTTCTAAGAGCGCACACATACTAACAATTAGGTACATTATATAAAAATGATCATAATTTTAAACAAATACTTACTACTTATAATTATTCTTTTGCCAAACGATACATATTCAGTAATTTCTTTGAATTGATAAATTCAGAAATCAATATGTATTTCCCCTAATTGAGCTCAGGTATTTCCCATTATTTATCGCTTATGCTTATTTTATTTAAATACATGCAAAGTTTCTCTATGTATCTATTATTCGAAGAAACAACTAAAAACATACCTATCTCACTTTGTTACAGACGTGACGGAGAAGTCAAAAGTATCAAGACAAAGCGTAATCTTAAAAAACAAAACGTCACTTTTCCCGCGTTTTCAGCTCGCGACGTTTTCCCGGCTCCCCGCCGCGCTCTACGCATGTCAGAGAATCTCCAGTATTGAATGGGAGCCCGTAGACGTTCCACACCGATTTTCTATGAACCTATTGATTTTCAACGCAACAGTGTGTTAATTTTATATTGCACGACATTCCGTCGATACGTGTTGTGGCCAGTATTTTTTTACAAATATTATTTTACAGAAGAAACAAACAGTGCCTTGAGTGTTTTTTTAAGAAAAATATTGTGTAAACGCTACATCGATTGCCGGTAAGTGATTTAAAAAAAATAGGTCGCTATTGACAACGCGGTTGAATTGAATAGTGTTCTTTTTTAAAAAGGTTTATTGTGTTTTTCGAACGCTTCAATTTGTCAGGTTAATTTGTTTTGGCGGTAAAAGGTTTTCGGAGGTTGAATGGCTACTGTGTAGGTTTTATTTATTTGTTTACGAACGGAAGGGTCTATTGATTCGGGCTCTCTGTGCCTGGTACGGCATATGTTACCTTTGTTATTGAACAGAACGTTGTCTAGACGGAAATGCGAAGTTATTTTCTCGAAACATGCCATCAAAATCAGCCAGTCATTTTAAATCATATTTTACGCAGTTTTGTTAAAAATACCTACCTACATAGAGTATTAAATGTTTTTTTAAAGAATCGCGACGTATTTAAGGTTAAAAATCTTCCAAAAAACCTAATTATAAGTACTAAACAGGTATAGGTTAGGTATAGGTAGGCAAGTATTTTATTTATAGTATTTCGCGACAATAAGCTATATTTTTTGTAATATTAAGTCGTAAAATATTTTGAGGGAATGTGCAAGTCACTTAAACATGCACTCCAAAATTTTACAAAAACCTGTGAAACTGTTTCAACAGTTTTGAACAAACAAATTAATGCAATGCAATTAAAAGTAGACAACATTTATGGTTCGATTTTTTTATGGACGTTTGGGATTTGGGACCTCAAAAGCCTCCCTGAGTTCGACTCTGTCACTTTCCATCAGCTGTCATTTTACGTGGGCTTAATGTACACGTTTTGTGTGAAAGAATAATAGAATATCTATTTGTTCATTGTAATGAATGACAGAAATGTAATGAAAGACAGACACATCAATAACTAAGTCGTAGTCTTCTTCTAAGTCGTGTTCCTCATTGCTGAGGGTCGTGATCATACTAAGGAATTAATCACATAGAACGACTCTCGTGGCAGATTTAATGGGGTGCTTTGCCATTGCCTTCCCCATTTCACATACTGGTTATATCAGTGAGGAAACCTCACGATGTTTTCCTTCACTGTCAGAGCAGTCGGTAAATGTACGTAAGTCTTTCGAAATAACCGAAAAACTCATTGGTACATGGCGTTGCCTGGTTTCGAACTCGGACCTTCCGCATGGGAGTCCATCCTAGCCACGACGCCACCGACGCTCTCAATAACTAATGGTGTACTAGTTATTGGTTAAATAACCAGTCCGGGAATAGTCGTTTCGGGACCGACTATCGTCGACGGTACGGCCCTCGAAGTTGTGCAACAATACGTCTACCTCGGGAAGACTGTGCAATTAGGTAGAAACAACTTCGAGAAAGAAGCCGACAGAAGAATTCAGCTGGGTTGGGCAGCATTTCGGAAGTTACGTCACATCTTCTCGTCGCCCATACCTCAATGTCTAAAGACAAGAGTCTTTAACCAGTGCGTCCTACCAGTAATGACCTACGGAGCCGAAACGTGGACACTGACGGTGCGACTGGTTCACAAATTGAAAGTCGCTCAGCGTGCTATGGAAAGAGCTGTGCTCGGAGTATCTCTGCTGGATCGAATCCGAAATGAGGAGATCCGGCATAGAACAAAAGTTATCGACATAGCTCATAAGATTAGCAAGCTGAAGTGGCAGTGGGCCGGTCACATCTGTCGCAGAACCGACAACCGCTGGGGTAGACGAATTCTGGAGTGGAGACCGCGTTTGGGCAAACGTAGTGTGGGACGATGGAGTGACGATTTGCGCAAGGTGGCTGGCAGCGACTGGATGAGAAGAGCCGAAGATCCGGCTCAATGGCGCGCCCTGGGAGAGGCCTATGTCCAGCAGTGGACTAGAGTAGGCTGCTGATGATGATGATGAAATAACCAGTCGGTAATTTATATTGAAATATTTAGGTACATATCTATCTTACTCCGGTTGTTATTTTCCTGTATGTTATGTACTAATTATATATTTTAGTTTATGTATTCTACGTATTATTTTATGTATGTTTATCATTATTTATTTAAGTACACATATATATCTGTCTATTTATTTTATGTACCTAGTAAGTATAGTATGGTAATTAATTACCTTGGTATTTATAAGTATGGTATTTGTTGTGTAAATAAATTTCTCTTATATAACTTTTCCATATTGATTGCACGCCTACTGCCTCTTTCTCGAAATCTTATGAATATGTAAGTTATGGTATAGTATTTACTTTTTACATGTTACAATAAATTATATAATTCTATAAATGTTCAGTCTTTGTTAACCTTAGTAGATTCTCCTTTTATCAAATACTTATGCAAATATATCAATATTTATAATATTAAACTGTGATTGTTTGTATGTGGGTTTCTGTATAGTTTATTCATAACTATTTATTTTATGTGTCATGGTAAATGTAGGTATATATATTTTTAACTTATCAATACTACCAATCTTCAATTAAATTTATTTGTGTCGTATCTTTGTCCTCTTGGACAGGTTTTGGCCAGCCATCGGTCATGGTCCAACAGAATACCAGCGCTGGAGGCATTCTTGTCTGCAGCAATAAGCTGAGTTGAGGCCCTTTTCACAACAACAGCAGACCATCATACATGATTTAGATATGTTTACCTTTGACTACATAATTATTTTATCATAATTATAACTGTTTCGGTCATTGCTGTGTGTGAAATAAACATATTACTTACTTACTTACTTACTTACTTATATGTATAAGTTCCCCAAATGTTCCCCTGACCAATATTGTTTCGTCCGTCCATATACATATGTGCCGATTTGTGTTTGTTGTAGGTGGAGTTTCCGGACAACCAATTTCATAACCGGTCACTTTCACGATGTGTCTCCCTTACAACGTGAATTGGCGGAATTATTGTGCCTTGAAACACGCTACCAAAGGCCATTAATTTAAAAAAAATACACTAAGTAATATATCGCTACAAGTACCTAGCGGGTAAAAAAATAATCTATTAGCAATATCAGTTGAAATATTTTTAATATCTTTATCAGTGACGAAATAATCGTCTATCAACTTCCAGCATGGATATTATGTTCCATTATGGTTGAATTAAAATATTAAATGATTAAACGTAGGTATGAGGAAATCGTAAAGTAAAATTAGGCATTATCGCTAAGAGCGATCTCTTCCAGGCAACCTTCGTAATACGTTGTTATTATGTTGACGACGCGTATTAGAACGCAGTCGACCTCAGAGCGGTGTCTAAAAGAAGTTTATATTCAATCTCGACACGTAAACATGGCCCGAAATAATCCTGCGTCGTAGAATAAAAAAGATGTACGGTCAGATAATCAAGTTGCTGACCGTGACCGGTTTCATCAGATCGCAGGCACTGGGTATTCTGTGTCGCAGGTGCCTATTCCTTCATTATCTAATCTCAGTTAATGGTGCGAGAAACTATAGATATGTATTATACATATCTTTAATGCCTAAATGTTATTTATGAGTAAAATATACAGTTTATCTTCTGTTTCTCTGTACTAAGTAGCTATTTATTTTCAGAAATAATGTGTGTAGGTAGGTATATCAAAATTTAATCGATAATAACAGAATTTAATCGATTAAGTAGATTAGTAAAGCAGATATTTAATACTTTGTTATTTAATTCTGTTTAGCATTTAATATTATTCTCTCGATTCACTCTTATCACAAATTCAAAAACATAATAATGTACATTGTACAACAGTGTATTAGGTAGACTTTTTTATAAAGTGTATGGCCTTTTGTCACCAATTGTCTTACAAATTCTTCAATGTATGAGTCTGAATCTGAATTCGGCTTTAAATTTATTTTTTCCACTATTTCCCATAATCATTTGCGATCTTGAAAAACTGACCGTGTTTCGCGTTTTTCGTAGTTGACTGTACTACTGCAATATAAATAAAATGAACCTTTCTGCGCTCTCCAGGCCTGAAAAATATAAGAGTAATGCATTCATTGTAACTACTACGTACTTTATGTTCTAAATCAATCAATATACGAGTACCGTATAATTTATTTTCAGACATGAGTCCGTAGTCTCTCTTCACCCGGTGTCCACCCACTGCTGGATGTAAGTCTCCTCCAAAGCACACCATTTGCTACGGTCTTGAGCTTTACCAATCCAGTTTCCTCCAGCAGATCTTTTTATGTCATCTGCCCATCTTGCTGGTGGTCGACCTACGCTCCTGGTCCCAATCCTTGGTCTCCATGTCATGACTTTCTTGCCTCACCGACCGTATATCACGGCAAATAAATGTCCACATTTGGCACGCGGTCCATTTTTTTTACGAGTGGAAACGCTCATGCATACCTTTTCGCCACAAGGGGGAGACGAAGAGGTTATAAGTTAATCCTTCATAACCAACATAACCCTTTCCATTGCTCTCTGGCTGACTTGGAGACTTGGAGCCATAGTTTTTTTTTGTCTTTGATCACTGCCGATACAAATCGTTCGGAGTCCTTGTTTATCTTATTTTTTTATTTATAATATAGATTACGGGGCTGAGTATCTATAATATAGATGACCCCCGCTCCGGGTCGTTCTTGGTGCAGAGGTGGCGATTCAGCGTAGCAATGCCGCGAGCGTCATTGGGACCTTTGCGCCAGGGTCGACACGGGCAGGAATTTTTGACTAAGGCTTTTCATAAGTATTTTTTTATTTTATTTTTTATTGACGAAAAAAAAAGATTACATCCTTCTATTGTTTCTATTTGCCATTATTTACTTTACCACTTTTACACTTTATTTATATCCATTACTAATATAAAATCATTACTAATATACAATCATTACTAATATACAATCATTATTAATATACAATCATTATTATTGCTCTTGTATTCTTTTTTTTTCTTGCTTTCATTCCTTGTTTATTTTTTATTACTATTTTCCTCATAAATCACCTCATATTGCCACTACTGCCCCATGTTACACAACATGTCTGTTCAACTTCTAATTTTAAACTTAGTAAAATAATAAAATAACACAGTATTTGTATTCATAAATTCTTATACCTAAGGTAAAGTTAGTTTTACCCTTGGATAACATAAAAAAATTGTTCGGGTACTCGTAAGTAACTCTCAGTTGCATTACACGAAATTTCTTAGGTTAGGTATCCCTTTCTACATCATAGCTCTAGATAGAGATGGCACGAGACTTAAGGAAGTCTTAAAATCAAAGACGTTTCTTGCATCTCCCGGTTAGACACGTATAAGCGGCCTTTATTCTTGCAAGTATACTGGGCTGGCTAGATTTCCAGCTAGCTCAGAAGCTCAGAAATCTCTTAAGATATTCACAGGCTTCATGGAGCTCACGGTAAATCTCTTAAATAAATTAATTATGAGTGAGTTATCTGATTATTATAGTGGAATAGTTTCATGAAGTTATTGGTATTGATCAATGGTATAAGTGAGCGGTCCATAATTATTCTTTGGTCTATGGAAAAATAATTTTACGATGCGTGCACATTAGTTCATTGCAATAAATGTTTTTGAATTTTTGAAAGTGTATTTTTTTCAACGACTGTAGTGTAGAGGAAGCAAGAGAAGCGTGCTAAGACAGAGATTTGTAGCGCTCCATTATCTCTGCCTACCCCGCAAGGCACATAGCGTGAAGTTATATATGTATGTATTTTCCGATTTTAGTAACCGATGCCCCCAATTTTTGTCTGTATCCGCCCCTGGTTTGTTTGTTTATATAATTCGGTAGCAACTTACTTACGATCGTTCATAATCCCCGAAGTCAGTGCGGGAATGTGGCATTACCCGCACAGTTTTCAGTCGATTAATAGGTCAATTTTTGAGCAGATGTAACATAAAATATTATTCACCCAGCATTAATTAGTGGGCATTTTGTAAATTTAATATTATTGAGATTGTAGAAATTTTAATGACGTTTCTTTTTCTTTTCTGTTTTCTTCTCAAAATCTGTATAAACATTATTATTGTGATTTCGGCATGTAAAGGTGAAGATTAGTGTGACATGTTTATGCAACTATATCTGCAATATTTGTAATTCTTACATAAACTTTTACACAATAAAACTTATCTTATCTTAATATATATTCATTCCAGAAATTACAGAACGATTTATTGAAATGTCAGTCAGTCTGCAAACGTGCAGGAAATGCCCACAACTAAATTGACAATTTTGACTTGGAAATCATTCTGCACGTGTACTGAATGCTACGTGGCGTATAGATTTACTTTTTTTGTTATTTAATTCTGTTTAACATTTAAAATTATTCTCTCGATTCTCTCTTATCAAAAACATAATTTATTGTACAATGTACATTATTGTACAATACAGGGTATTGTAAAACCTTTTGTCACCAATTTTCGTACAAATTCTTCAATGTTTAGTCTGAATCAAGTGGAAGAGTGGAAATCATTCTGCACGTAGACTGTTTTGTATAGCTTTACTGGTGTCTGAAACATATATGTATGGGCATCTTAGGTCCAGCATTCATTACAAGAGTGGAGGCACAGCTACTTTCTTCGACAATAATTTAAACTAAACCTTAATGTCTCTAAAATACGGGCTAGTCTGAGATTCCGCGCGTCGCTCCGCTTGCCGTCGCTAGATTCGCTATGCCAGTTTGTTCATTTAATTAAGCCCATGGACGTATTAATGATACGGATCACTCATCATTTCCGTGGACTAATATCTGCTTTTGTTTTTTATTTATTATATTCTCGTAGGTGTAACAAAAAATATCGTGTCTATCAGGTGCGGGAAAGCCACGTGTCGCCCTCATGTATCCACAACACTCATAACGCGAACGACAATTTAGTCCTACCCCCGTTCAGTCATTTACTGAAATTGTTTTCTCTTTTTTATACTTTTTTAACATATCTTGAATTATTTAATACACCTAATTTTGTAGATTATCTCCGCAACAGCCAACCTGGGTTCGCAGGCGATTAAGCGTTTTCCAGGTTGGCCACGGGAGTTTGAAACCCGGTGGAAGGTCTTCTTTTGGCGGTATGAAACCTTTGGGCGGATATTTCTCCCGCCACAGCTTGCATCTTACTTCTGGCGGGTTCTTTCCAGGGTCGATGGGACAAACACTTCGCAGGAACCCATTACGGCTTTTGAGACGAGATGGTTTGGCAGTGTGACTATGAAGTGGATACCTGGTGTCGGTTTCCTGTTTAGTTTTCTCGACAGCGCAAGCCAATTTTCTACGTACGCTGGGAATACCTGGCTGGCAATACCTGCCAGAGGGTACAGCATCTCCAGTGGCGTTGGCTTGAGGCAGCCCGTAATTAATCTGCAGGTCTCCACGCGACATCCACTTCCTTGGCGTGTGCGGATCTTGCCCATACAAGGCAAGCAAACTCACTCGCAGAGAAGCCGAGTGCCAAGCCAGTCGTGCGCAACACGTGTGGAGAAGCACCCCAGCTGGTGGAATATACCTAATACCTACTGAAAAGCGCCTTGGTTTAACCATAATTGATCTGAGTTTTTAAGTACAACTACCTACCTACTACACAATGGATCTACGTTAATTGAATAACCCTTACTATATCATCAATTTATTAAAAACATTCCCTTGTTAATCAAATTCTTGTTTCATAGTCATAGAGGCAGTGATCTTATTGAAACAATATTTAGAGAAGGTGTTTGTGCAAATAAAAAAGGCAATCTAAACATTATGTTATGATACGACCGGATAATGTGTTTTCTTTCTTGATAGTAAACACGCCAGCCCAACCGACGTAGTCAAGTCAAGCATATTTATTTTATTCTTTCTTACTGCGTGGTTGGGATCTTTTTTTAGTTCGTGCGTCGATTTCCGACTATGGATTCAGAATAACCTTGTTACGAATCCAGAATACCTACACTTGCCAGAATTCGCCTTTGTTTTTTGAATGAATGAATTCACTAGGCGTTATTAATGTTATTTCGAGTTTCTCCCGCGCTTTTGTCGCGTCCACACCAGCTTTTTTTCATTGTTTTGCAAATTGTTTTACAGTAGTGCTTTTCAAGTAAGAATGGTGTTTTTTATTCGAAGAACGTCTACTAAATGTGATTAATGTGTGGGACAGTGAAGTAAAGCCAAATAAGACGCTGCAGCCCGACCCGTACTTGGCTGGATTTTGAAGAGCCATACTGCGTCCGGGACGCCTTCTTCTTTGGTTCGGATGGTGCAGAAGCGTGGAAGATTCTCCCAGATAGCATTGAAATGTGTCACACCAGCATTTTAATGAAGACTTGCAAGAGTTGTTTACATCAGACATGGCTGTATGGGCTCAGTTCCCTTTGCCTTAAAAAAAAACAGTATTGAATGAATGAATTCACTAGGCGTTATTAATGTGATTTCGTCTTCGCTTTTAACATGAGGCATGCGGCAGCAGCTCGCATGCTGTGTCCCATTCATTTTCAGGGAATGTTACGAATAAAAATAAAAGGAATTCAGTGAGCATACAATGTTGAAAGCGAATGTATTTTTTAAGTTCTGGAAACAACAAAATAACGCATTGGGTAATAGGTACCTATTTTTAAATCAGTTTAAAAATTGGTATTTTTTTTTAATGGTAGGTTAACCCGGCTTCAAACTTGAGAGGCGAGGAGAGGCGTTAGGTGTGATGTCTATGGCCTATGGTGATAGGCGAGGAATTGCGCACACTAGCGCCACTATTAACAGTTTCGCTTTTTATTTCTTATTGTTTCAATATGAGAATACAAAACTATTTTTAAAATTTCCTATTTTAAATGCCTTAATTAATTGATATGCTTTTTTTTCGATTGTCGGCGCTAGCGCATGCCTCGTGTGGCCCGTTTGCTCATTTATTTTTCTGCAATTAAAACATTCTTGACTTGAACAGCTTGCTTGCTGTTCAAGTCAAGGATCAGCAGCTTGCATGCTTGACTTGAACAGGGTGAGGAATGAAGTTTTTGGTGAATAAAAATTACTACTTTAAATGAATTTTTGACAGATAATTTGTAATGACATACTTAGAATTAACAATATCTAAGTAAAGTAAAGTAAATTGCACAAATATAAAACAACAAACAAGGGCTCGCCTGTTCTCATAGCGCTGGCAGAATACCCCGGCACCAGGCTATAAATGAAATCATCAGGAGAGCCGTGGTGTCCGCTGGTGTGCCCTGCGTGTTGGAGCCAGGGTTGTCTCGCTCGGACGGCAAGAGGCCCGACGGTCTGACGCTGATCCCTTGGCGGAAAGGTCGTTGCCTGATCTGGGATGCCACATGCGTCAGCACGTATGCGGCATCTCACCTTAGAGGCACCCAACGCAGCGCCGGTTCCGCGGCTGAAACAGCGGCTGGGCTAAAGCACGCCAAGTACGCAAATTTGGAGGCGGCGTACGACTTCGTGCCGATTGCCGTCGAAACTGCGGGCACCTGGGGCTCAGAGGCGGGAGGCTTCATTCGGGAGCTGGGGACGCGGTTGAGGAAGAGGGGGTGTGACCCCCGATCGGGATACTTCCTGGCCCAGCATCTTTATCTCGCTATTCAGCGAGGAAATGCAACATGCATAATGGGAACATTTGGGCATGGCGCGCTAAAAGGCGGCCTTTTTGACTAAGCTTCTCAGGTAGTGACAAAGTTTTAGATTTAAAATAATAATAATTGACATGTATAATAAAAATAATTTCCCCCAAAAAAAAACGTGAGATAGAAAAGGAAATAGTGAAATACAATTTAGGCGGCCTTATCGCTAAGAGCGATCTCAATATATAGAGAGAGATCGCTATCGATATCTCTATCTATTATATATTTTTAGACAATATTATATATTTTTAAGATTGCATTAAATACTTGTGTTGATATTAATTTTACTAAATAGATATGTATTGGTAATTAACTAACAACAACACCTGTAAATACACCTACATTTCTGCAAATAAAGATAATCTGTATTCTGATAATTCGACTATTACAAAATGAGCTGATCGACACTTTTTGACACTATTCTGGGATGAAAAAAAATGAAAAATTAAAAAGTTTATTTACTTATAAGTTTGTAAGTCGGAGGTCCGTTTTTTGTGTGCCCTGTACACACAAAAAACGGACCTCCGACTTACAAACTAGGTCGAAAACCTGTATCTTGAAAGTCGGGATTCCGTCGCACTTTCTGTGCAAGCAAATTACAAATTATATTCTTAACCTAAAAGGAATTTGGAAAATTTAATCATAAAGGAATTTAGTAAAGATAATGGTAAGAGTGAGTATGGGTGGGGGTGTGTTAGGTTGTGTGGGAGTGTGTAATGATGTAAGTGTGTATGTGTAGTGTAGGGCGAGTGGGTGTGTGAGTGTGGGAAGTTAAGTGTTAATAATCTGAAGAACGTAATGAGTTTAGTGTGTAAAATTTTATGTTATATGATTAGAGCCTCAGTTTTGTCGTAATCTAAAGAGAGTAGCCATCTATTAAGTTTTACTTTACAATTATTTTTATTTAGTGGGTAGATATCAAGGTGTTCGTTTATTTTATTGTACAACCTGGCACTTAATGATTGTAGATGCTGGAATGCGAACGCCGTTCTGTTTTTTAATGACATGGATGACCTCACCTTACTCTAAAAATATGGAATGTAAAGTGAAAAAACCCATATCTATTACGTAATAGCTTTTAGTCACCATTCTTAGATCAATATTGAGTTTGAATTAAATATGTGTGCCGTTGACGACATGGTGATATAGCTCTGCGTAGAGTCACCATGATACGACAAGACGAAAAATATCGGGAGGGCTCATTTGTCTAGATTATTGGGATTAGGTACATCAGGGTAGGATTCGGATGGAGAGGCGCCTTTTCTCTCATACTTCTCACAGGTGTTATTATTTTTAATTTTATTTATTACAAAATCCACAGCACTTAAATTTAAAAACATAAAAGTCCATTAAAAAAACATCATCATCATCATCATCAACAATGTCGTCCCACTGCAGGGTATAAGCCTCCTCTCTTTTGTGCCACCCTATACGATCCTGTGCAAGCCGCATCCAGGTCTTCGATGCGACTTTGGTGATGTCATCCGCCCATCTAGCTGCTGGGCGACCTACTCCTCTTTTCCCTGACCTTGGCCACCACTCAGTGAGGGCTCTGGTCCACCGGCCGTCACCACGTCTAACCAAGTGTCCCGCCCAGCGCCACTTTAGCGTCGCAACCCGCTTTCCCTCGTCTAGAACTTTAGTTCGTTGTCGGATCGCTGTGTTGCGGATCTTGTCCATTAGTGTGATTCCTAACATGGCACGCTCCATGGCCCTATGTGCGACCCTTATTTTGTGCACAGCTTCTTTTGTGACAAACATACGGCAAACATACTGCCAATTAAAGATTTCCTATTTTAAAATAATGCTTATAGGGAGAAATAAGTTTTGGTGTGTGTGAATATGGATGCGTTTATTGAAAATGTGTGTGAGCGTGTTTGTGTAGAAGAGAGTGAAAGGGTGTGTACATTTGTATGTGTTTGTTCGAGTCTTCACTACATGTATTCAGCTACAACGCTACTGTACTAATACCATCTAAGTATTATTGATTATTGTTATAATGTCTCCTGAAGGCAGCGGCACCGCTATTGAACAAGCAAGCGAGGAATTATATAAAGTATTGTCGCGGAAGTTATGCGCAAGCGTTTTCGCGGTTTCGCCGTCAGGCGGTGCGTAGGAGCACCGGGGGGTTTTTGACCGGTAAAAGTCCGGTATAACCTTTTCGTCTCCCCCTTGCGGCGAAGAGGTAAGCATGAGCGTTTCCCCTCGTAAAAAAGGTGTTATATAAAGTATCGTATGTATCACGTGCGTTAAGGGTCGAAAATTCTCAACTCGTCCTAACCTAACACTTGGTGAGACAATTTGATCTTACCGCACTAGTTTCATAATGTACTATTATTCATTTGCTTTTTATTTTGTAGATTTCCGCGGTACGTTTCGCTGGACAGTCTCTTATCTTATCTTATCTTATCTTATGACGGGGCGCCAGGGATAACCCCAGCGGCACTTCGAGCCTCAGGGATCTTTTGTGCTCACCCCTTAACTTAGTCTCCTTCCTGTTCCTTAAAGATGCTTTGCATCAAGGACGCTATGCAGCTTACAGGAAGTAGCCTGTAGTCCTCTGGTTTCGGGTAGGCTACCCCCAGAAGCTGGACAGTCTCAGTATATCGGGTAGGATGGCTACTCTACCATCGTATACCCAGTATTGTAGTAGGTACCTAGAAGCGATGTTACTTAGGTCTCTCTAGATAGAAACAGTGTAAGTCGCCTGTGCTAGGCCGTATTGTATACTTAGCTAAGTCTAGATTGGAATGGACGCCTATTTGTCTAGGGTTGGGGCATGAATAATAAAACGAATCTACTATTGAACTGCTTTTCTGAGGAATTAAAGATAATCAAACTTATTTTGAGTTAAATCTATTTTTGGAAGCTTATAAATTTGTGACGACGCACGACACGCGCGCCGCCACTACGTAGAACGCGCTATCGAAATTTTCCTGGGACTTCGTATATATACGAGTTCCAAACATCCATAATTGGACCAGGACATCTGGTCACCAGGCACAACACCCCGCCTGGTGGAAGATCTTCCCTTTTCCGTTTCATACAACTGACGTTACGTCATCCATATCCTCACATAGCGCGTTCCTACAATAGGTGACCCCGCTCGTCACGACTCACCGAGTACTGGAGCACAATCCCGCCCTTGGACAGTTACTAGGTGCGATACCATTCTGTAGGTAGGCAGCTACAAGTTTATTCGACCAGTAACTAAAAAAAACCTATCAAGGTTCCCTAACCGTCATTGGTGTTTTATAATCTGTGTTTTGGAGTTCGCTTTGCAAAAATAGTACCAATTAATTCCGCAATGTTGCGAGGTTTTTTTTTATTTTCTGGTCAGGGTATACATTTAAATCCTCTGACTCTACATTAAATTTAAAAAAATGTTATTATGGATAGCTCCAATCTCCACTCTGTCTCTTCATTCTCCTCTCTCCTGCCTGCCTCCTAAGTCACACGCTTCGTCTCTTCCTGTCTTCTCTCTGTCTCATTTTGAATCCTCTTCATCTTATCCTAACTCCTTTCTGTCTCCTTCTATCTCATCTGTGTCTTCTCCCGGCTCCTCTGGTCTCCTCTCTGACAGTGTAACATCCAAAGAACGGCGTAACTGATTTATTTATTTTAGGTTGTTACAACCTGGAAAAGCGGATAAAGGAATCCGAATACAAACCGAAACATCGAAGTGGATGAATTGGAACATATGTATGCGTAAAACGTAACGTAGTTTCACGTTCCTTTCCATGACAGCTTCGCATTTGTTTCAATATTCTGCGTATATTTTAACGTAGGTACCTATCAGGGACGTGTTAAGGGAAAATGCGGGGCGCTATTTTGTGGTGGGGGTCAGTAATTTGACAGAAGTAAACATGCATACATTACTGAAATGGTGTAACAGTTGACTGTCACTATGGCGTCGATTCCGGAGTGGCAGCCAATTCTAATTGAAACTGTCACGCTAACTCTCACTCACCCACTCATACTCATATACTATGTAGATTGTGTACGGTGTAAGTGAACGGAATGTTTAGTTTAGTGAGAAGATTATGAAACAGCTAGACGGTTGGACTTAGATTAACAATTCAATTTTATACTAATCTACATAAAATAAATTATAATAAGTGGTTGAAAAATAAGTAATAATAACGTAGGGACGCTTAGGATGACTAAACACATAAATAAAAAGTGGTTATTTAACCTAACCAGGAGATCGATTCCACTAAATACAACGTAACTAAATAGAATCTAAACTGCATCGTTATGACGTGTTTCGTATGTTTTCGTATCTACTAACGATCCAATTTCAGTTAAGTTCCGATCGAGTTAACGATCGATCGAACAGTAACGTAACTGAAACTGAATCGCAGTTGAACGGTAACAAAACGCTTAAGCTGTCAAATATAACGATCGAACATAAGTTCCTCCCGAGGTACTTTTGCCCGATCGATAGTAAATCAAAAGGTGGCAGTGGTAGAGTTATGCGTCAGCAGAATGCGATTTGGTGTCCAAATAGAATTGGAACGAAAACTAAATTGAAATTGGATAGAAATAGAACTACAAAAGTTGTAATTTGGGCGAATTGGGCCCCAAGACTATAAAAGCCCTCGTCATATTGGGGTTCTCAATACATAGTACTATTTTTTCCGTTGCTAACTATGGAGTTAGCAACGGAAAAAATAGTACTATGTATTGAGAACCCCAATATGACGAGGGCTTTTATAGTCTCAATACTTAGTAGTATTTTTTCCGTTGCTAACTATGGAGTTAGCAACGGAAAAAATAGTACTATGTATTGAGAACCCCAATATGACGAGGGCTTTTATAGTCTTGGGGCCCAATTCGCCCAAATTACAACTTTTGTAGTTCTATTTCTATCCAATTTCAATTTAGTTTTCGTTCCAATTCTGTTATGGAACATAGATTGTAAAACTACCAATGGCATCCTCTTGATAGGGTTTTTATATTCCTGGTCGGGTATACTTACCTACAATTATAATATAGGTAAGAAGAAGAAAAATAATAAAAACTAACGATAAAAAATTTGGGTTAAGTCCCCCACATACGGCAGTGTACCCAAGAGCCTTCTTAGCCTTAGTTTAGTTTTAACTTTAGTATTATTATAGATTTCAAAATTAAAATTTTATAAAGCTAAATATAGGCAATATCGTTTGTTTATATTATGTTTATAAAGTAGCGAAACCCCCAAAAAACGTAGTCCCAAACCGTCCCTGGTCAACTCCAGTAAAAGAATCGCGTCGTTCTCCACCGATAAAACTGCCGTTCCACTGTCGTGCTTACAGTCAGCAAATTTTATGCGCATCTTTATTTTCGGTAGCCTCGGGCCAAATCGATCGCTCACAACAGCACGCCACGCCGATAAATTACTTTTTACGCTAACCCTTGTTCCCAAAGAAAGCGGTGCAAGACGCTTAGCAGTCATTCGAGACCCAACCCGCCGGCCGCGCGTCCCGCATGACCTCTCTCGTACACTTCGATAAATTATACTCCCCTGGTGCCATCAAACTGGCCGGAGCCCCCAAGGACTCCCGAGACATCCCCCTCCGAGCGAAAAGTGTCTGCTTATCCGAAAGACCCCGCTCCAAATATGTCCGCCCCGTCCGCAGCGCCGACAACCGCTTCCGCCACTCCGCCAAACAATTCTACCATCAACAACCGCAAACTGCAAAACAATTGCAAAAAACGAACAAAACCAAAGTCCTCGTCAAACAACAAAACAGAAAAGTAATCGAGAAAATACCGTGCGCGATATCCGTCCAAACACTATCCATACCTATGAAATACGCGACACCGAGCCATTCGACCTCCAAAACTCAGCAAAACTTATGCAATAGCGAACGAATCGATAACAGAACTAAGTCTTCTAATCCTCCTAAACAGGTCGGCGAAAACAAGAGGCTGTGCGCAACCGTAGGCGGGAAAGAGACGGAGAACAAGCTGCTGGTGCAGATCAGCGAAGCCAGGCAAGTGTCAGACTTTGAAAGGATTCTTAATTCTAATGCTGCGCTGTGCGAGGCGCAGGGCCACGTGTGGCGCGGCTGGCGCGCTCCCGCGCCCTCCGCGGCAGTCGTCCCGCGGCCTCGCTCCGCCTACTCCCTGCACACAGTGAGCCAGGCCTACCACTACCTCTTCCGGAGACACGAGGACTCGCTCCAGCCCCTCATCGACCGCTACCGGCAAGCAGCCGCCGACGACCACAAGTCTTGCCCGCCGGCGAGCATTCTGCAAGACAACTGGTTCGAGAACTTGCAAGTTCTTTCTGAATTCTACGAAGACGACCAGGCACTGAGACAGGAGATCGAGAAATTTACTGACAAGATAATCTCTGAGGAAATCAAAGCTGTCGAAGTTGCTCCTAAAACTAGTGCACGGGGGAAGAATTTCAACGTTAATTTGACGGATTTGCTCGGGCTTCATGTGACCGGCGAAGGGTGCTGTGCCATATCGAACGAAGCAGACAAGGGGGTCGACAGCGACGTGTACGATGAGAAGGAATGGCTCGCTCCGAGTATGAGCGCAGACCGGCAAGACTCTCACGATAAAGCCGACTCCGTCGAGTGTTTAGCACAAAATTTGAATTCGGTTAAAATCGACAGTGATGCAAAGGTACCGACTATAACCTTCAGCAATTGTTGCGACGGATTAACGAGGGGCGACCTGCCGAACAATTCCGAGATCGCAATACATCTGGCCGTGCCCTCTATTGACAGCATTAATGAGGCCCGCCCGCCTATGATGTGACCTCCAACTGTAATCATTGGACTGATTGAATAGCTCATCCGTGACTAATCGCGTCGATTCGCCGCAGCAAAAATGATCGCTTTAGAATCCGCCGAGCAGACGCTACCGAAGGAGGTGCCTAAAATTGAGCCAACTAGCTCGCAAAGAACGTTGCAGCGCTCGAGCGCTGTGAGTCAAAAGTCCGTGGAAATCATGGTCCATCCAGAGGGCTCTAACAACCCACTGCACCGGTCGAAACTGGCGCCGAGCCGGTCGACGTCGGAAACCCAGTCGTCGGGAAAGAAAATACTCAATTTGAGGAAAACGAAGAACTCTTCGATAGAATCCACGATGAGTTTACCGAACCAGAAGTCTTTGGAAAAAAAGCACGGTAGTCTTCGACACCAGAAGACAATCGGGGCACATTCTGACATCACCCTGAGCACGCAGCCCTCCATCACGGACGACAGGAAGGCCCTCAGGGAAGCACTGTATCAGGGTATCTTTCACAGACACAGAAGAACAATCTTCGCAGTTGGTTCGTTCCTTAGGATGCTTAGAAGCAAAACGTCGAACTACGACTCTATAAGATCGGACTCTGATGAGATATAGCACCCGTAGTTGTATAGTTATTCCAATTTTTATAAAGTAGTTAATATGGTGCCACAGACTGATCTAGAGATCGTGCTTTCGTACAGCAGAGACAAATAAAGTGATGTTATAGGTAAATTGTAAGACTTTTATTTATATTAAAATGTTCCTACGTTTGGTTCCGATGTTTTTCATGTTTTGTGAACCCCGCTTGTGACTTGCAGAGCGACTTTATTACCGTAGTAATTGATAATGGTTGTTATATTGCCCAGTGGGACACGACAAACACTGTTATAATGTAACATTGCTGATGCGTTATCGCCACTACCAACAGGACCCCATATTACGAAACTACAATCCTTGTAATTAAAATTCTAACATGGCAACATTATAGAAAGAAAACCATATAAAACAGTGTCATAGTTGGGCCCTTTAAGACTTGTAATAGGGTATGTGACAAGTATCAAATATTAAACACATTTCATAAAAAATAAGAAAATAGACATAAATTGATGGTCAAATGTGAAAACAGAATTAAAATCTGTTGTAAAACAAAATAGCTACAGACAATCAAAAATCAGACGATAGAAAGAGAGAGCAATAGATAATTGTGACGTCATTGTTATGTAGCGCCATACAAGCAGGTCCTTGGCTACATAATAAGGACTGTTTTGCTAGAAAGGGACAGAGCATCCCCCCATTACTAACTTTAACCATTAATATAGCTGATGTTAGTTAAGATATCGATAAACAGATTTCAGATCCACCTTCAGGATGACCAAGTAAGTTGATTGATGCAATATTTCTTTTGTCAAATACCCTATTGCAAGGATTGTTACTTCGTGAAATAGGGCCCTGCTAATCATGTTAAAAAGCGATATGGTATTGGCTCTATTCTGTATCATGTCACTGGTCAAAAAGAAAAAGGGTTACTGTCCTGATATTGCATCACGCTTTTTTTAATTCAAGAAAGGAGCTCGTAGCCTAGTTGCGAGCACGGTCTGAAAGTGATCGTGCAAGTTAAGCGCTGTTGGCGCGGTCGGTACCTGGATGGGTGACCGCTAGTGGCATATTTCATCTGAGCTCCTCCGTGCCTCGGAAAGCACGTTAAGCAGTCGGTCCCGGTTGTGGTCGTTCGACAGCAGTCGTTAAGCCATGTCAGAGGCCTACGGGCGGCCTGAACAACACTGACAAATAGGTTGGCCACTAACCATACGATAAGCAAGCAATTCAAGACAAAGTTAAACTGAAATAAAATGGAATGTCGTTGAATGAAGCGGATACATTTTCTCCGAGTAGACCATAATTATTACTCATCGATGGTTTTCACCTCACAACGTGACCCCACTCACCCATTCTATATTTGATACGTAGGTTACATAAATCTATAATGAAACTTTACTCGAATTCGGATCACCGTATCGCGTGACCCTAGCCCGTCAGTCAAGGGCGCCCCGTAATCAGTAACCATGTCATAAATTGTGGTAATCACCTTGACTTATTTACCAGTGGAAGGAAAAATAAGTCTTAAAAAGTTTTTTATTGTTATTGTAAACTTTTGCACTAAACTTTTACACTAAAGCTTGGTAAAAAGTAGAAAAAACTGGGTCACAAGTCATTAAAAATAGTAGATTTTAAACTTTACCAATAAAAAAAAACACCATTTCTTTTATTATCATGGGCCATGGCGGTTCTATCGGTAATTATACCACACGTTTAACTAGTCACATATCACATGATAGTCAATTGTCACTGAATGACACTTTCACTCGTCACTCGTTAATTGTCACTAGTCACTTTCAGATATCACATGATACTTGTCATTTTGTCACTTGCCACTTGTCATTTGACTCCTGACTTTGGATTTTGATTGGTTCAATCCGAACGAAAAGCGTCACGCTAAAAAACATTAAGACATTCATCAAAAAAGTGGTCAGTAGAATTGTTTTAATAATGTTTTAGTAGAAAGCGAACGTGTTAAAAGTAGTCACTTGTAGCTCTTTCGCTTTCTACTTCTTATTGTTTCACTATGAAGATAGGTACTAAAACATTATTTAAAAAAATATTCTTCATCTGTAGAACAATTCTACTGTCCACTTTTTTAATAATTCATGATAAAAAAAACGGGAGTGGCACTAGTTTTACCACCTACAGCCTTCATTACATTTCAGAAGTTAAACTTTGTTAAAACATCGATCTTTAATACAGTGGATAAATGATTATTACTTAAGCAATGTTACATTATAATATAATAGTGTAATCGTAATTTAGGCCATAAGGTTATTAAGATAGCGGAATAAAATATTGTAACTAATTACAACTGAGTAAATAACTATAAGAAAAGAACGTAAATCCGAAAGCTGTCGCCACACTGAAAACGATCTAGACGCTTCGATCTGCGATTTCCATTTCCCAGCTAGCGAGAGACCACTAAAATTCAATTTGTGTCATAAATTGAATAACTTGTTATGAAATAGTTACAATATTTCATTCATAAGAAAATGAAAACGCTTCAAAACCGAATAGAGCTTAAAAATATGTACGTAGACGAGAAAATATCCATTTTCATACAATACTTACAAGTATTAGGATATTGATAATGGAATTAAAACGTTATTTCTAGTACATTTACCCGAAAACATAAAATATTACACATCGATGTATTCATTCACATTCATCGATAATTCCAAAAGAATTGAAAAGGGTTTCCATCAGTTTCTCTAGGTGTAATAGGAAAAAACAAATATTAAATTCTTTTACTAGAAAAATAAATAAGTATTTCTAGAGGATTGTCATAGGCTGTCGGTGACTTTAAACTCGTACCTTTTTTATTATTCGTCTTATCTCCGCGACAAAGGGTTGCAAACATGAAAATTTTATTTAAAAAATCGGCAAAATTTGGTTACTGGCATAAACAGTATACAAAACTTGTTTTCATAGAAAAAGGCCCTAATGTAGTCACAGGACCATGGGAATTTATTTTCCTTGTGATTTTGAACAAATCGATTTATGATATCGGGTGTAGGTACTAAATATAACTTTGTATAAAGTAGATTTGTATTTTTTTTGCAATTGTTGTTAGTATTGGATTAGTTATTAGTACTAGCGCGGAACAAGAATTGTTGACTACACATTTTTGGAACATTTTATGCACTTTTTTATATATTTGTACGTCAGAAATGTTTTTGTAAGAACATGCGCTGTTGTGAAAAGTAGGATTTTTATTAATACGTTTACAATTTCGAATGTGAAGCGCAACTTTGTTCTAAGTGCATTGGAATCGTGTAAAAAATTATTGTGTATTGTTTAAAAAATGTAAAACTAAATTGAAGAAAATTTCATTTAATTGATGGAAATAGAGAATTTATTTCAGTGTTAGTCTGCCATTACCAAGGCTAAGTTTCAAATATTTGGAGACCGCATGATCGCATCCAGTGTGGATACTGCTTTACCTACTTTATTAACTAATAAATACATTGTTATGTCATCATCATCAGCCTATTATTGTCGCCACTGTTGGGGCACAGGCCTGCCCTTGCACGGGCAGGGCTATGTTCCACCGAGCGGGCCTAGTGCTGATGGGTGGATTTCACACGCCTTCGGAAACTTTTAAATTTCCTCAGATATGTAGGTTTCCTCACGATGTTTTCCTTCACCGTTGTTATGTATTAATGGTAATTTACAGTCAGTGACTTAAATAGAAAAAAATATACAATTTATGTATGATTTTGAAAATATTATGAATAAAATTCGCTTGGAACAAAGTATGCACTACATTCGATGTATTTATTGTAAGTATATATCTACATTATATACCAGGAGCTTCGTATTCGTATTACAATATTTAGATAGCTTTTTTACCCTAGTGAGTAGAAATAACTATAATTTCCGCAACATGCGTTGTTTTGTTAAAAATATACATACTTAACTACCTATCTGATATTTTTTAACTAAACATACATTATACTTGTCACTTCTAAGTTAATTTTTAACGGTATTTTCATTGATACGTAACTTTGGGTTTAATTTAATATTAAAATGTAATTTTAAATAGGTGTAAACGAATATTGTTGAATTAATTTTAAGTAATCTTACCGTGGTAATTTACTTTGAACATTTCGTGTTTATTAATTTTTATTTTTTTCTTATAATTGTGTTAATATAGCAGTCCATGTATTTCGAATTTTTAATTAACAAAATGAACATTCCTTTGTCTTTTTGTCTTTACTTTTAAAGCTCTAAAGAAATTAGCATCACACCCGAAAAAAAATATCTTCTGAATAAGGCATTGTAAGTAAGTAAAAGAATTTTGTCGCGAGTTTATCAAAAGAAACCAATTTTAGTACTTTTGTTTCACTATGAGGATAAAAACATTATTTAAAAAAATCTTCTTCATCCGTGAAACAATTCTACTGTCCACTTTTAAAAAAAATGTTTTATAATTCAGGAGAAATGTTTTTTTTTCGGGAGTGGCACTTGCCGCTAGGGGTTACTGCCTTAATTAACCAAATTTGTCCGAAATAAGTACAGCAAGGAAAAATAAGACTGCGTAAAAATTATGAAAAATTTAATTGAGGATAATATGTTTCGTTCTGTGATTGTTTTTAATTGAGGATATTATTAATTACATTACTGGCAATATAATGGTTGTTTCTTTTTCTCGACCCCAACTACGAGCATGGCGTGAAATGACTATTATAGACGAAGCGAAAGAGGCGTGTCAAGGCAGAGATTCTTTTATCTTTAAAAGCGTAAGTTATAGTAGATTGTCTATCTAGTGCGGGTTTGGGAGCGTCAGGGGCACAGTGGCTAGGACACCGGACTCCCATACGGGAGGTCCGGGTTCGAAACCGTGCAGTGCCATGTACCAATTAGTTTTTCGTGTTTTTCGAAGACTTACGTACATTTACCGACTGCTCTAACGGTAAAGGAAAACATCGTGACGAAACCTACACACTGAGATGACCGTGTGTAAAATGGGGTAAGCACAAAAGATCCTCAAGGGTCGAAGTGCCGCTGGGTTATTCCCGGCCCCCAATCATAAGATAAGATAAGATGCCAAAAGGTGAAGGAAAACGTGAGGAAACGGTGAAGGAAAACTGTATATCTGAGGAAATGAAGTTTCAGAATACGTGTGAAATCCACCGCACAGCAATGGGCCCGCTCGGTGGATCATGGCCCATACCCCTTGTGCAAGGGGAGGCCTGTGTCCCAACAGTGGGGACATTAATAGGCTGATGATGATACGTTATTTTATTGACACTATACAAGTAATAAAGTACCTATACTATCCAACTACGGCGCACCCAGACCGGATCACTTTGTGTTCATTACAAATGAAAGCCACTGTCCTGTGATAATGGACATTGAATACGGTACAGAAATAGAACCTTTTTGCAGACACGTGCCTAAGTGTATGGCGAATGACCTAAGTGCCTATGTACAGTCGACCAAAAGCTATAGTATTTCTCTCTTCTAAGTCGTGTTCCTCATTGCTGAGGGTCGTGATCATTCTAAGGAATTAATCACATAGAACGACTCTCGTAGCAGATTTAATGTGGTTTGCCATTGCCTTCCCATTTCACACACTGGTTATCTCAGTGTGCAGGTTTCCTCGCGATGTAGGAAACCTGCATCCTTCCCATTTCACACACTGGTTATCTAACCAGTGTGTGAAATGGGAAGGATGCAGGTTTCCTCACGATGTTTTCCTACACCGTCAGAGCAGTTTGTAAGTCTTTCGAAAAAACAGAAAAACTCATTGGTACATGGCATTATCTGGTTTCGAACTCGGACCTCCCGCATGGGAGTCCGACGTCCTAGCCACGACGCCACCGACGCTCTTATGCTATAGTATACCATCTGTCAAAAACTTTCGATTAAATCTCAACCTTATGCTTGCGCAATATGATACATTTCAGATTCTAAAATTTTGTCATTTTGGGTAGGTGGACCTGTGGTCGACTGTACAATGATAGACACATCAACCTGTAGGTACTCTTTGGAAACCTGTCGCAATAAGTTTTTTTTATGCCGGTACCACACTAACGTTTAATACCATTAATTAATACGTTATTTGACGTTAAGCGCAGATGTCATTAGTAAAAATTAGTGCTTAGGCGCTTTTGCATCTACTCGTAATGTCAAATAACGCGATAATTAATGGCATTAGACGTTAGTGTGGCCCCTGCATTATGATTCCTTGACATTTAGTATGAATGTGTCAATTATGTTAAAGTAGTAAAGGTTACGTTGTTGCGTTCATGCTGTCATGGCGTGTTCGTCCCGTTTTATTGTTTAAAAACAGTTTACAGTGATAATTTTTTCGTAAAACTAGTGTATTATACCTAAAAATCGTCCATGTTAAGTGAACGTTATATAAGACAGTGAAATGGGAGTGAAATACTACAGATGGTATGGATCCTGCAACCTAACCTCCAATTGTACTTGGAATGCAAGACACTAGGCATTCCTAATGCACACGACTCTCCCTTAATCTCGACGTTGGTAAACTGTTTTTTTTTTCAAAACAGACGCCAAAACATTCGAGTCATTTTCAAGATTCTAACACGGTCATTGGTCAAATTGCAGTGTGTACACTAGCAGGTGCCATAATAAAAGAAAAAAAAGTACTAACCCTAATCACAGATTAGAGTATATGTCTAAACCCTAATGTGTTATCCAATATACATACATAACCAAGAAACCACCTTCAATCACAGTTAGTGCCCACTTTTCGCCGTAAATAGGTTACCATCAGGTCAATCGTGTTGTACTGTCGCTATTTCAAAGACGATTACAATTTATTTTAATATAAACAATCAACATTCGTTACTTATTCAAAGTTGAAAATTAATATCAGTAAAGGTTCTAAAGTGTTATTTTTACATTGGCGACAGTAAAACATAACAAACTAATAGTAATAACTAATAAGATTGGAATAAAATATTTCCAAGCACGACATGAATGTCTAAAGACAAGTCTTTAACCAGTGCGTCCTACCAATAATGACCTACGGAGCCGAAACGTGGACACTGACGGTGCGACTGGTTCACAAATTGAAAGTCGCTCAGCGTGCTATGGAAAGAGCTATGCTCGGAGTATCTCTGCTGGATCGAATCCGAAATGAGGAGATCCGGCATAGAACAAAAGTTATAGACGTAGCTCATAAGATTAGCAAGCTGAAGTGGCAGTGGGCCGGTCACATCTGTCGCAGAACCGACATCCGCTGGGGTAGACGAGTTCTGGAGTGGAGACCGCGTTTGGAGAAACGTAGTGTGGGACGATGGAGCGACGATCTGCGCAAGGTGGCCGGCAGCGACTGGATGAGAAGACCCGAAGATCGGGCTCAATGGCGCGCCCTGGGAGAGGCCTATGTCCAGCAGTGGACTAGAGTGGGCTGGTGATGACGACATGATATGTTAAATAACTTGTATGGAAATCAAATCGTACAATAAGTAGATTCCTTAATGAGGTCGACCTTTGACCGACATATCTTGCATGGTGATTCTGTATACATAAATAATTAAGTACGCAAAATAAGAAAAACTCGAATGAATATTAAAATATGCTGTGAAACTTGAAACTCAAGTGTGTGTCGTGCCGGCCATAAAGAATAGCACCACCCCAACATTTCCCGTGGGTGTCGTACGAGTCGAATAAGGATCTTTAATGGACACTATTTATCTAGTAGATGGCAGTAGGCTCGCCACCTAAAACGTTTGTCCACAAAATGTTACGGCGAAAAGTTGGAACTACCTTTGAAGGTGGTTTCTCTGTCTACCCTCGGATTATGGGTACAAACTATCTATATATTTTGTGTTGTTGACGTCAGTTTATGTATGTATGAATATATATTACCTACGTCGCCGTCTACTAGGTAGAATAGTGTCTTAATCCTTTAGTAGATACTATTCTACCTAGTAGACGACGAAAGGCTCGCAACCTATCTATATTTTTCTTTCTCCACCATTTCTTACGGCGTAAAGTGGGAACTACTTACGATGAAGGTGGTTCCTCTGTCTACCCCCTTGGGGAAAATGGATGTGTCAGTTATGTATATGAAACTCAAGTTAAAAGTGCTCCCAGCTTCTGGCCGTAGGGGTGAGGTTTAGGGCATAAGTATTATATCCTATATTCACACTCACTAATAGATACGAGTTTGATACTAACCAAGGAGCTGGTTTCGGAAGATTGGGCAAGCTCCAGTGAGGCTACCTAATCACCAGCGACAATTAGGGAGAAATGAAATGAAACTATGATAAAATTTCATGATATCAAACTATGATAATAGTTTCAAATCAAACTATGATATAGTTTCAAATCAAACAATGATATAGTTTCAAATCAAACTATGATAATAGTTTCAAATCAAACTATGATATAGTTTTAAATCAAACTATGATATAGTTTCAAATCAAACTATGATATAGTTTCAAATCAAACAATGATATAGTTTCAAATCAAACTATGATAATAGTTTCAAATCAAACTATGATATAGTTTCAAATCAAACTATGATAATAGTTTCAAATCAAACTATGATAATAGTTTCAAATCAAACTATGATATAGTTTCAAATCAAACAATGATATAGTTTCAAATCAAACTATGATAATAGTTTCAAATCAAACTATGATATAGTTTTAAATCAAACTATGATATAGTTTCAAATCAAACTATGATATAGTTTCAAATCAAACTATGATATAGTTTCAAATCAAACTATGATAATAGTTTCAAATCAAACTATGATAATAGTTTCAAATCAAACTATGATATAGTTTCAAATCAAACAATGATATAGTTTCAAATCAAACTATGATAATAGTTTCAAATCAAACTATGATATAGTTTTAAATCAAACTATGATATAGTTTCAAATCAAACTATGATATAGTTTCAAATCAAACAATGATATAGTTTCAAATCAAACTATGATAATAGTTTCAAATCAAACTATGATATAGTTTCAAATCAAACTATGATATAGTTTCAAATCAAACTATGATATAGTTTCAAATCAAACTATGATAATAGTTTCAAATCAAACTATGATATAGTTTCAAATCAAACTATGATAGTTTCATATGATATAAGAATAAGTAATATAGTTTCATTTCTCCCTTTAACCACCCTCTACCGAAAAGTTAAGTAACTGGGTACATTAATATATTTTAATGAAATAGTGAAGTACAATTTAGGCGGCCTAATCGCTAAGAGCGAACCTTCGGGCAGAGGAAATGATTTCGAGAAAGAGGTAGTAGGTGTGCAAGGTTTATGGAAAACGTTATATAAGAGACTTTTATTTATTATTATTATTATAAGTAAAAGAAATAATGTCTTGTTTCGAAATAAATGTTTATTATTTCATGTAACTTCATCGTCTATTCTCAAAGCATATTATTTTAGCATTAGAGTAACTATAATAATAACTACACAACAATATTATATCGATAAAGTTATTCACTATTAGCCAAAAATATAAAACTTTGGTTTCTAGCTTATTCAAGTGTTTATATATTACAAATTTTATAATAAATTGGTGTTACTTTAGACGTTTATAGCTTTTTGAGTATTTGCGGAAATGATTTAAAAAAAATACCAATTTCAGTTTTAATTTTTGATTAGAAATTAAGTAGGGAGATGTTTGTCTATTGTGCCAATTATTAAAGTCCAGTTTGAAATAAAAAAAGAGGACTAGACCGTCACTTTATGCAAGCATTTACTTAACAGATTAAAACAAAGGAAAACTAGAAAACTGTCCACTGATATATTTACAAAATCAAGTTACACACTTCTTGCTTAAGGCACACAGTATACAAACTGGCTTTACTGGCTTTAAGCCTAAATTGCAGTAGGACCCGATTATATACAAAGTTGGCCCCAAAAATAACGCTGTAGGTTATACACATACACAATTCATATATCTCTCTATACACAATATATTTATAATCTATCATAATTTTTATTTGAATATATTATTTATAGAGCCTCCGACAGTCTTTCCAAAAATATATATTGCTTTACAATCACAACACTTTTGGATGTAATTTTGGACATTTTTTCCTATACATACACCTGAAATCAGTTGAAACTGGTTTAAACTGGTCAAAACTAGGTTGAAACCCGAAATTTTAAATTATTTTAAACTTCTAAGTTGTATTGTAACGAATTTCCTTTTTGAATGCAATTTTAATAATAATTAATTATTTATTACTAAACAAAATTCTTTTGAGCATAATTTTGAACTTTTCTTTAAAATATTTCAATTCAAATTCAAAGGATATTCAAACCTTCAGGTCTTAATGTCCACTTTAGCAAAATGACTACTTTCCCAAAATGTCAACTTTCGAAGCATTGAATATCTAAGCATACGATGGCTATGTAATACCACTAAAGTTTGTAATTTAAGTAAAAATGATGATAAAATCATTTATTACTAAACTTTATTCAACGTCGTTACACTTCAGATTTCCACCGACGGTGAAACCCTTGGTGGAAACTATTTAATTTTCAATAATAAAAACTAGTTTCAACTCATTTCGGGTTTTGACTATAACACATACACCCTATATATAAAATTTACTTTGCAGTCATACAGTATATTTACTATTTCACTAAGGCATCTGAAAATATCTTGTCATTAATTTCAAATGTAAAAATTTACTGCAAATAAGTTTTCAAATAATTTAAGACTGACTTAGTTAAGTGGTTAATTTAATATTGGAAGGATTCATAAATTACCCTTATAGTACATGGTGAGATTCAAATGCCTTCGCGAAATAAACTAAATTACGAAGAATTGCTATGAATAGAGATCGTATAGGATTCTATTTTCTCTTACATATACGGACTTCCACGATATCACAACATCGTCTATATACACAAGACACATTCCACTAACAATAAGTTAACATTACCACCCTTCATACCCTGAAATCAGTCCTTCGAAAATCACTTTCCGAACCTTATGCAGTCCTAATTTTTTTTCTGTAAAGGTATTGCAAATGCAGTGATTTATGGTGAATTATTATGCATTTCTAGTTGGCAATGTTCATTACTCAAGTCTATACTTCTCAGTAACACATACATTGTAGATTCGTTAGTAATAGGCAATATTTCGAAACTCCTAGCCTTGTTTCACGGGCAAGCTGGATACTAAAAATCTACTGTAGATTGCGCGAAAGTTATTGGTCACGCCTAGGGTGGCTCTGCCTTTCCGTCCCGCGCCCTTTTTTGGAGAGCAGACGCGCAAACTGCCTAAGATAAACTGCCTGATGGTAAGGGGCCACCGTCGCCCATAGCCATCTCACCTCACTATAATGTTATCAGAGGGTTTTCAATGCGCTATTATCTTTGAGAACTTAGATGGAGTATCTCATGTGCCGGTAATTACGCTGGCTCTCTTACCCTTCAAACAGAGAGTCATACCACCTTCTCCGCACTGTATCTATCGCCACCTAAAGCGCGGTCAACGGATTTACGAGCAGACAATGATACTTTGAATGAAATCTAAACTACCAACAGTTATATCAGAAATCACATAGAAACAGGACTGAATTTTGAAAGTGCTCTTTCCTTAATCTTTCCGGGTATTTCCAATTCAAATCACGACTTCTTCTTCCCTTTGCTGTCTTCGGCGAAGATTTCCTTGAACTCGTTGAGAAGGATCTCGACGACGTGGTTCTGTTGGATGCAGTCGATGGCTATATTGTGGGCCTGTTCGGCCGGGGCCCACAGGAGGGTGGGCCCGAACACAATAGCTAGGTTGGCTGTGTGCATTCTGTTGCGCTCACTGTACTGGGTGACCCTGGACAAGACAATTTTTCATTATAGCATAGCATAACTCTCACGTCCATAATCCCCGAGGGGGTAGACAGAGGAACCACCTTCGTTATAGGTAGTTCCCACTTTTCGCAGTAGGATTTGGTGGACAGACGTGATAGGTGGCGAGCCTATTGCCGGCTACTAGCTAGAATAGTATCCACAAGATCCTTAGTCGCCTCGTACGACACCCACGGGAAGGGTTGGGTTGGTGCTATTCTTGGCCGGCATGACATTGTACGGCGTGTAGAAGACAATTTTTTTTTTCATTTTTTTATTGTATAAGGAGATCGAAAGATTTTAAAATTCACAATAGGCAAACCTATTGCTAGCTAAATCACTTTTATATGAAAACCGCGTCTGCCAATTGACGCATGGGATGTGAGCATTTTCTCATACATTAGTCAAATGTATGTATAAATATAGTATATAAGTATATATAAATGTCAAATGTATGGAACTATATAGGGTCCTTCAAAAATAGTGTAAATTATTTTTAAAGGGGATAAAAAGAAGGTCATAAAGATACAACCTACGAAAAAAAATCGATCGAATTTTTGATTTTTTTTTAATAAATTCTGATCACCCAAAAAAATTAATCACCTATTTTAAGGTATGTCATTGACACATGGGAGCTATCAGCTGATGAACGTTGCACTCTGCGTGTCTGGTGACTAGTGACGTAAGTTTCATTCAAGTAGAAGGGATGGGTGCATGCAAGATGTATCGTTATCGTTATCTTTTGATGTTTAATTTTTTTTTAAATACTTACGGCTTTATTTCTCAGGTATATGACATTGTTAGAACCTACCGATTAGCGATTACCTCCTTAAGTTTTTACACTGTTTTTGAAGGACCCTATATGTGCATTTGCAAAAACCCTTTGGCTCGCTGTCAGTGCTCACATCATCATTCTAGAGGAGAGGGCACCACTAGTCCAATTTCTGTGAGGAGAGCAGACGAGCAAATGGGCCACCTGATGGTAAGTGGTCACTGTCGCCCATAGACACTTCACCTTAGTATTATTAGAGGGTTTTCGATGTGCTGCTAACCTTTAAGACTTAGATGGATTGCCTCATGTGCCGGTAATTACGCTGGCTCTCTTACCCTTCAAACCGAAATACAGAAATGCAAGCATTTATGCTTCACAGCAGAAATATGTATGTGGGTAGTACCTAGGCGATCCAGCACATCATTTATTTAATTACTCAAATATATTCCTTTACTTAAAAATTAACAAATTCTACAAAAGGATTCAGAATATTTGAAAAGTAAGAATGCTCACTGCTGAGGTTCGTGATCATTCTAAGGAATTAATCACAGAACAACTCTCGTGGCTGATTTAATGGGGTGGTTTGCCATTGTCTTCCCAATTTCACACACTGGTTACCTCAGTGTGCAGGTTTCCTCACGATGTCTTCCTTCATCGTCAGAGCAGTCGGTAAATGTACGTAAGTCCTTCAAAAAAACCGTGAAACTCATTGGTACATGACATTGCCTGGTTTCGAACTCGGACCTCCCACATCGGAGTCCTATCATAGTAAAAATGTATAAAATAGAGGATTATATTAGATGGATAGATAGGATTATATTGGTTACCTCAGTAAGTGTTCCAGTAGGTACTTGAGCGTTTCTCTATTGCATTGAGGTAAAGAGTGGACGATATCCCGGAATTCTTTAAGCTTCGCCTCTCTCGGTTTTATTGCTGAAATCAGATAAATCATTAATTAGAAGAAAATCTATAAAAAATTGGCATGAAATTGGTTTTTGGAGTGAAAATAATGTTGCAAAAAGGTTCTGTAAGTTGAATGAATGAATTAAAATTTACATAACACGATAATTACATTTCATTACTCAAGAGTTACTTATTTTGATTTAGAGTAAGTTCACAATTTCACATGCATATGTGGCAAAAGGGTCCCTGACTCAGCATTATGCTGTGACGATATGGCTAGACGCTAGTCACCGCCGCAGCGCTGGTTTGCAGTCAGGGCCCGGAGTTCTTATTTGCAATACAAAATATTTGAATGTGTTTTGAATATATGAATAGATGCTAAAGAGGATATCGTCACTTAAATCCCCAATTTTAAGTTAGAATAGAATAAAAAATACTGATTTGATCAACACTTTACAACACAGAGGTACACAATTAGTAAACACAGCGTGGAGAATCTCCATTTTTGTATCCCCACTGGGGATACAAACAGGGGATACAAAAATCTGTGCTGCAATGTAATGCCAAGCAGGTCTCCAACTCAAGATAATGCTATACTGGTTCTACGACAAACTGCTATCATGTCTCAATGACTAAACACAATACCTTTCATCACTCAAATCTACATCATCATCATCAGCCTATTAATGTCCTCACTGTTGGGGCAGAGGCCTCCCCTTGTGCATCCTTTATTATCCTTGATGCTGAGCATGTGTCTTTTTAACATTGTGTTGTTTTTTAATTTCAAGTCTATTTAAGTTTAATCATGTATGCATAATGCAATTTGAATGTGTTCTTTCTTTCTATTAATAGACAATTTTTGGCTTAAAATACTACATTATGTGAATACATAATTGCACAAGGGAGTATGGGCCATGATCCACCGAGCGGGCCCAGTGCTGATTGGTGGATTTCACACGCCTTCGGGTTTTTTATATCCTCAGACATGCAGGCAGGTATCCTCACGATGTCAAATCTACATAAAAAATTAAAATATTCTTATTTGTACAAATACTTACAGCAAGCAGTCAGAACTCTGTCAAAAATGCTGCAAGGTATCAAAGGCTCCTTCAGTTCTCGGAAGAACAGTTTCAGCGACCCAGTAAGCACGTGGATGTCTGTGTTGTTTTCTATTACGGACATGTTGTTCTGGTCCACCTGGAATTGTGATATAACTTGATTAAGACCAGGATCTGAGATCTAACTAGTTATTAAAGATCTTTACAAGTGGTGTATCCTCAGTTATATCGTAAAGAAAACCAGTCTATGATAGTACTAAAACTTAGAACTAAGAAATAATTCTTTGTGCCTTTTTTCTTTACTGTATAAGCAAAGCCTGATACACATCTCACCTCACTATAATGTTATTAGAGAGTTATCAACGGAGTGCCTCATGTGCCGGTAATTACGCTTTCTTATCCTTCATTGCTACTTTCCGGCAGTAATAGGTAAAATAAACCACCCCAGGCTGACTCAGCACGATGTCATATATGTCTGTCTGCCTCATTATCATTGGCAACTGTTGTGCTTAGTACTCTTTGACATCTCGCCATCGGGTTCTGCTGGCAATGGCTGGTGGTATCACCTCTCTACTATCTTTCTGCTTACCCTCTAACAATAGGTGTGTACGTGTAGTTACTTGGTGATATCAATCGATACCTACCTATATTCATTTTTATTATCAGGTTTGAGGAATTATCTTGCATCAATTATCTGATTACAAGATAAGTATACGTTTCCAGTTTTTTAAAGCCAGGCAAGGCCGTTGTCTAAATAGGCTAGGTACAGTACAGTCTCGGGCGAAGAATAGAGCCACGGTAACTCCTGCCTGTCGTAAGAAGCGAGTAAAAGGATGGATCAGGGTCGCGGGCGGTCAAAGTGGGGGCTTTGGCCGTCCATTGGCTGGCGACCCTGGGGAAGGCAGCAACGTGCTATGGCCGCACACTGATGTGACGGGAGGAACTGGGAGTTGGAATATACACCTCCCAGAAAGAGCCCAAAGCAAATGCTAGGATGGCACCGGTCACTGGAGATCCCGGAGCCGTCCGCTATGCACGAGGCCGGCCATCGAGGGGGTTTTAGTGAGTAAAAATCTCACATAACTCAATCTCTTCCCAATTTGTTAACAAAAAAAGGTACAGTAGACAACAGATCAGGCTTATACCATTTTATCCATTAGCGCTTTAATTCAAATTCGTACCAATGTCAAGGTCTGATAACAAAAACTGATTGCGACAGGATTCCACAGAGTATTACTTACAGACCCAACTGATTCTAGAGTGTTTGCTATCGTTATTTTACTATAAACCGCAGAGACGAGATTCAAAAGCCTAATTTAAAGATTTCGAAGGTGTTTTGAATGTCCAAATATCTCTTTCCTTCCGTAACAGCAAGGAGGCGTTCACAAACCGGACTAATTATACCCGACAGAGCGTGTTCATTGCCCGAATCTGTTTTGAAACCTGTTTCAATTGTCAGAGTAGGCTACAGGTAATAATTACAGGTTCCAAAATACAAAAAAAGCGAAAGTTTTGTTTTACCTACCTAATACCATATATGACTCATTCCTGAAAAGGGTAAGAAGTAATTTTAAAACTACGTACCTCTAAACGAATCTTCTGCACTTGGCTCAGGTTCCCGCTGGCTCTATACAAGCCATCAGTACACATGTTCTCTTCACAGCTCTCAATCTCCTTGATACAGTATACAACGAACTCCGGGACCCTTGGACTGGTGGCAGGGCAGACCTCCTCCAGCTTCCGGCCGAAGACTGGCTCCTCTAAAGATAGGGAGATATCATGAGGTTTTACACCAGTTTCTGTTTAAAGAAGATTACTGTTAAGATTAAGGCGTCATTGTGTTTTGGAAAGTCGGTTTTTCTTTAAATCGCGCAAACTATTTATTTTCATGGGTAACTACATATTTCTTAAAGGGAAATGGTGTCTTATTTATAAGTACAATTTAAAACAATGCAAGATATTGAAAACTCTTTCTTTCTATTCCTTAAATGCAATTAGTTATATAGATCTTTCTTTAATTATTAGATTCCTGTGTAGGTACTCGTCTGTCGTCACTGTCAGTACGACAGCGTTTTTTTTTAATTAATGGCCTTTGGTACAGCGTTCGTTGTTGCTAAAACTGCATAACCACCATTTTCTAAATGCTAAATTAAATTAAAAATAATCTTATACAACCAATAACATTTTCATCTCCTTCCATGATTAGTACGTACAACACCATTATCTACATTTGTTTTAAAACTCACTAAAATCATGCTACAACTAAAACCATCTACAACCATCCACCGTAAAAAGAATTCAGGATATCCAGGAAAAGGTTAAAAATAATAAAACAAAATAAAGTGTAAACAGATTATTTTTACAAATGTAATATAATAACAATAGGAAACATTTCGTTCTACCTACAACATTACTTACCTTTTACATAGCAACATTGCTTTTAAAGCTTTTGATGGCTTGGAAGACAATATCTAATTACCTTGAAATATACAGCCAGCTAGATAAATCAAGCTAGTTCCCCATAAAATGTATCAGCAAACAAGGAGAAGGCCAGATAGAAATAATTAGAATAAATTGTTAGTCTTTGACTGGTATTAAACCAACTAGACCGATCATTTATCAATGCTAAGATGCCAATCAAAGCTAAGTTTCTTAAACATCTACTTATATCCATTAACTAACTGACTAAGAAAGTACTAGGTATTATTTGAAGATATCGGTTTAGATTAGTACCTAAGTCAAATTAACTGGCCTTTCTTTTTTAGTCAAAATTTCAATGCCATTTTGAACCCAAGCAAAAATAAAAAATAAGCAAAATATAAATTATACAAACCTCTAATTATAATAATATTAATATCAAAACCACAACACCCATCTACTGATCAACTACAAACATTACTTAAGTATATCTACAAAAAAACTGTGAATATATCAAACAAAATGTGCAAAACTCCACACCAATATATAATTTAAATCCAACCTTGGTAGATTCCTTTCTTCACCAGTGAGTCCATAGTTGGTCGTTTAGCGAAGAAATTTCTCAATCTTCTCTTTACATGGGACTTTGGAATCGAGACTTCTGTGGAATCGCTGAGATCTTCGTTACTACTGCCACCAGCTGGAAAGACAATAACATAGTAGAGAAAGAAAGAAAAAGAATAAAGGATGAAGGGACATTTAATAAGAATAAGAAAGTTAGAAGTGAAAATGGAACGATTAAAGTTAGAGAGATAATGTAAAGACGTGAGTATAAGATAGATTACAATAAGTAAGGCATAATATGTTTAGACATTGACACTTCAAAGCCTTAACCAAACAGAGATAACATAAACCCAGTAAAGTATAATAAATTAAAGCTCAAACAGGTAAACCTACCGTAAACTTTTAATTATAAGCTCAGTAAAACATCGCTGATTCGCTATAATAACTTGATGAGTAATAGTGATGACACTAAGTTATATCTATATAGCATAGATCATGATAATATAAAATTATTATCAATAGGAGACAGCAGATACATGAAATGTATCACGGAAGTTGCGAATACCTTATCAGTTCTGATCGAGTTCTTACTTTTATTGGTGACTCATCTGTTCCACCTCAAATAGTTTAAAAACCTGTGAATAGATATTAAGCTATTTCCCAATAAGGTTTAACTTCGTTATCTATATGTAAAGGTATTGATAAAATTATAACGTTACAAGATTTGACTGGAATGTATAGAATTCGGTACATAGTAGAAACGCAGAATTAAATGTGTGATTAGTTGGAGAAGACATACACATGAAGAAGTAGATCTATATATTATTACTTCTACTTACTATATTCATTATACACACTCCAATTATATAATCCACTTTCTATAGTATATCGTTACGGCAATTATATATCAACATATTAAAAAAACGATAACAACAGAAAATAAATATCTCTTTTCTTAAATAATATTGTTAAAATGTTATTTGCTTATGGTGCTCTAATCATTGAATTTTGTGAACATGAGTAAGATAAACCAGATAAGCTTATCGACGATAAAGATATAGGTATGTGTATCTGTAGGTACTTTGTTAATTCACGATTATTAAACAACCCAACTAATACCGACGTTTCAGATCCGGATTAAAAAAAATAATTCCATGGTTAGTATTGCCATTATGATTATCTGTTGTACGCATTATTTAAAAATAGTTTCGCTAGGTTCAGATAATGGTAAATAGCCAAATAAACACCAGTCTGGTGCTCTGTAGACCATGACCGAAACCTGAAGATCTATGGTTAATATAAGCACTACGAAAACTGTAAACAGTAAAATGTTTTAATTAGAAAAAATCGGAAAATGATGGATGGTTGTATAAGTTGAAACTACAAGTAGCTTCTCAAAATAGTTAGAAACGTGTTTCCAAATAACGTCTAATCCGCTTACATTCTCCTTACCTATACCAAGTAAAACCCAATCTGTACTAGTATCTAATGGATCAACAAACGTACGAGTATGTAAGAAACGATTTATGGTTCTCATAACTTTTTCCGTTGGACTTTTCTTTGACTCTTTCTCTGTATGATGTTTCCTCAAATCTTTTTCTGACGTAGTTTTCTTTAAGTTTTTTATCGATGGATGTTTTTTTAAATTTTTTTCCCCGTTATTTAAGTCTTTTTCTGGGAGAATTTTCTTTAAATCTTTAGCTGAGGGAATTTTCTTTAGCTCTTCCGTCTGTTTTTCTTTTACATCCGTTTCTATGTTCATTTTCTTTAAACTATTTTCCATTTGAGTTTTATTTGCATCCTTTTCCGTGTGAATCGTCTTTGTGTCTTTTGTAATGGAATTTTTCCTGATGTCTTTAGGACTTTTCTTTGAGCTTTTCTCTGTGGCACTTTTCTTTGGTTTTTTAGTCGCTATATCGTCTAAAGCACTCCTATTACTCCAAGATTCTAACGTCATTGCACTAATTAGTTCGTATTCCATTTTAACAAACTTAACGTCACAATTTTACTATTCCAGGGGTAACTTTTATATCTTGGACACAGTAACACTGCACTCCTAGCAAATATCTCTTAGGGCGGAATCACAATCACACGTTATATAAAAGGCTCTAAACATTTTCCAGGTCTAGGTGTGCTCACAATTAAAGATCCCGAAGTACTAAATACAAAGGGTTATAATCACAACCCTATCAATATAGATAAAGGAACGTTATCAGATAGTGCTAATATCACAAAACCAAAGGTACATACAGTTTATCGAAGATAATTAATGTTTTTGCGACATTGGGCTGACTGAACATGATCGCGTTTATTATTTCAAATTTTTGCTATCTCTTCATCAATTTTGTATACTTACTATCTACTGATGCACTTAATTTTGATGCTAAGCGAACTCAATAAAAAATGTTAAGAAAGAACCATTTTAAATACAATAATTTGAACATTCTGAACATATTTCATTTAGTATTTACTAATACAATGAAACCGAAAAATTTGAGAAAGTTTAGATTTGTTTTATTTGATGAGTATAATAAAATTAGGCATCAGAGTAAGTATAGGGAGATGGAAGAGATGGCGAACGAGCCGAACATCATAGGAGGGACGAAAGCGGCTCGACTCCGATGGCTCGGACACATCACTAGGATGGGGGAGGATCGGGCAGTTAAACGAGCGTATGTGGGACGCCCTAACGGACGACGTCCGGTCGGACGTCCCAGATACCGCTGGCGCGATGAAGTGGAGAAGGATCTGCGGGAGCTCCGGGCGCCTGTCTGGCTCGAGACTGCGCAGCAGAGAGAGAGCGATGGCGCTCTTTGGTATCGGAGGCCAAGATCCACTTCGGGTCGCTGCGCCAGCGGAGTAAGTAAGTATCAGAGTAAGTAGATCAGTTTGGTGGCATATCGATTGGGTGGAGTTAAATTTCAAAACGACACATTGATAATTTCCGATTGCAGACTCGAGTACCTGCGTACTCTACGATAAAGAAAGACCTATATGACTTCAATATCAGATCCATTCCAATCGCTCATACATGAGATATAGGTACCTACTGAAGGTTATTTTCAGTAGGTACTGATATTTTTATGTTACATACATCTCTTATAATTTAGAATCATTGATTTAGGTGTTCCTAAATAACTACTATTGGTTATTTTTTTAAATCTTACGTGAATTATAATAGTTCATCAAACGGAACCCATCTGGTATACAACCACAACCAGTCATTTTACACTTAACAGTCCCATCATAATTGATACACTTCACAATTCCAAAACCATCACTCAAAACTCTACTCAAAACGACTTAAACCAACTTGAAAATGTCAATAAAGAAATACATTTTACTAAAATAACTATAAATAAAGTAAAAACGAGTGATGTCGATGTAAAATCACCAGATATTGAAGCTAAAACGTATGTCTACCATAAGGTTAATGATCAACTAACTGAATGAGGAAAAATGGAACGAAATATAGCTAGCCTAGTAGCGGGAACAGAATTCGTCATACAATGAACAGAGTGATGTTAGGGAAACAAACAACTAAGTACATAGTAGTAAGAGTGAATATTATTCATCTTATGATGACTTCTAAGTCTAAATTAGACAGTCAGAGATGATTTTCTTAGAATGTTATCGCAAATAACAAAGAGCAATATAGGAATAACCACTTCGTTCTCAAGAACTTGTGGGGAATTTGTATGAAAAGTTAATACGAAAAATGTATAGTTAACGTGCTTAACGGTTATTAATAAAGATAGGTAAAAATAATCTGTAAAAGGTTATCTTCAAAATTACATTGCAATATTAAGAAAACATAGTAGCGTTCCTCAGGGTAGCATTTTGGGTCCACTAACTAAAGTTACCTATACCTATATACACTAGACGTTTTTCAATCTAATGGTATAATATAAATAAACCCTACTTTACATAAACTAAGGGCGGGGGTGGGTACCAAGGTTTGCCATTCTTCGTCTTCTTTATTTATCGTTTCCGTATTCTAGGCCTGTGCTAGACCCTCTCCCCACAGACTTGACAGTTTGACCAGTTGTGACCTCCAAAAATGGTGTGGTAGAACCGCGTCTGGTAAAAGCTGCAGCGATGTTTCTCTTCAGTATCGGGGGCCAAGATCCTTCAGGACTGCAGATTACAAAGCAACAATCCTTGTAAATACAAGTATAAATTGGCAACATTAATAGATCCCAATACAAAATAGCATCAATGTTGCCATTTAAAAGTTTTAACTACAAGGATTGTTGCTTCATCCACCCAGGCTGTAGCTGTAAGGCGTAAATTGTATCAAACGACAGTGTCACCAACCTTTCTGATGGCTCCTGTTGGAGTGCCGGGATGCAGGTGGTGTCCGACCCAGGCTCTCCAGGTCTGTATTGCTGCTTTGGTACTGGAGTGGGAAGTCGTCGCCTCTTGGTGGCCCCTGTTGTGAGGAAACCAAAAATGTTAGCTCTGAAGAAGCCGAGTCTTTTGAATAAGAACTTGAATTCAAGTTTGCATTTTCTAGAGGAATATTACTATTCATTTAGATCCCGTTCATTTCAGATTCTCTCAATCCTTATCACATCCTAGGTGGAATTTGTCATCATTTGTGAATGTAATATCCTTCTGGATTTGTTTATCGTTGGGAGGACGAATCCGAGGGTGAGTGGTGGGCCCTTCTTCCCCAAACAATTTAACTACCCAGGCAATTACCATTAGGTGGCCAAAAGTTTATTTTTATTTTTATTAGACTACTAAACCCGCATTTGACCTCGATTTCGCCAGATGGTAAGCGATGATACAGACGCCGGCAGGCTGTTCCATTCCTTAGCCGTTCGCATAATGAACGAAGAAGCAAATCGCTTCGTACGAACAGATGGATATCAACAACATAAGGATGGAACCCCTCCCCGCGCCTGGTAGTCCGAAGGCGGAATGGAGATGCTGGAATTAGGTCGTGCAATTCCGATGCGCACTCTCCGAAAAGTACTCACCAGTTTGTAGTAAACATTCTGTATGCACTTCATCCACCGCTTGGCTCCCTCTTCCGTGTCATCCTGTAGCAGGTACAGGTCGTAGCCCACTGTCAGCACCAGCGATCTGGTATACCTAGAATTTATTTAAAGCCTAAGATAAGAATACTTAGGTACTTTCCGTCATCATCATCATCAGCCTATTAATGTCCCCACTATTGGGGCACAGGCCTCCCCTTGCACAAGGGGGTATGATCTTTCAGCAGCACATCTTTTGAAATAATAACCCTTTTTACAACTCCCTCATCCCCATAGTTACGGTAGGGGTATACCATAGAATAAGTAATAATATTGCAGTTAGAGACACGTATAGGAACTCCGTACGTACCTCCTTGTGTGGTTCTGTATGCACTGCATGATGTGAGCGTTCCGCAGCGGCAGCACCAGCTCGGCACGCGGCGCGGTCGGGCTGGGCGGCGTGCCCGGCGGCCGCGGCACCTTCTGTAACGGATGGGATAATCCTGCAATGTTTTACCACTAGAGACGCCGTTAGCACAATTACGTAAATACATATTTTCGAGCAAAAAAGACATTCTAAAATGTGATTTTAATGAAATAGGTAATAAATATCTTTTTTAAATATCGTCTGGTTACTGCCGCATATATTTGTAAATACCCTAACCCCAAAGCTGTAGCTGAAGCTTGCTGTTTGTGCTTGAAGGGCTGGGTCTCCTACACAGTTTTATCTACAATTTTTGAGTAACTAAGGTAATATTTCTGCCTATTACCCATTAATATCAAAATAATATCACCAGCACTACTAAAAATGCAAGATTTTAAAGAAATTATTTTAGTTATACGACTGTCTAAAGAAAATAATCTTCGAAATATCTCGGCTGCAGGTGTGGAGTACCATATGGCTTTGAAATAAAACTATAACATCCACACGTAATCCTGAATACGACAAGATATTCCAAGACCTAAAAGAAACTACAGAACTTACAGTTGCAAGGTAAGTCCTTTGATCCTTGTAGAAGACCAAAGCGGTGGGTGTGAGGATCATATAGCATTCCAACCAGTTCTTGCGACTCTTCTTACCGCTCTCCGAGAATTTGGTCCTTTTCACCGGACCCTCGAGGAGCACTGCCGCCTGGAAATGATGGGGGCCAGGTTAGGGATAAGCTAGAATAGAAGTCAATTCTGGGAAGATTTTTTTTGGAACATTTTTTGATAATTAGTAATGATTAATGATTGATTATTCCAATGTGGTAAAGGAAAACATCGAGAGGAGTCCTGCATCATCCTGCATCATTATCAATTGAAGACATTTGTGAGCATCCGCGGTGTAGGTGGTTAGGGCGCCGGACTGCCATGAGGGTCTGGTTTCAAAATCAGTACCGCTTTACTCTGCAAGGGATTTTAGGTAGAATTTCTGGTCAACAGGTGCTTGTTTGTAAAAAGAATGCGTGGTTTGTCGAGTCTGGGTATTATTTATTTCTTCACACCAACGCGATGGTAACAGATACAATAATCTGTTATCTCATGATATGATTTAATCGTTTTGTGATCAGTACCCTGGATCTAATTCTATAATGGGCTAATCAGTAAACTTGTAATTACCTCAGCAGGCTGTGGAATCATCATCCTAGGCGCCGGCACTGGCGATCGCATCCGGTGCTTGGGAGCCACCATGGACCTGGACTTGCGACTCCTGGCGTATCCTGGCTCCTTGTCGCGTACCTCCACGTCCAGGCTGTCTCCGGAAGAGGACGCTGGCAGCTGGAGGTGGTTTGGCCTCCGCATATTCGTGATTAGGAGGTTTTCTGTTGAGCCACCTGGAATGGGGTTGGTAAAAAGTCAGTTTGGGTTGGTACCACCTCTTTACCTATTTCTGCTACAAAGCAGCAATACTTGCTATTAATAATATTCTTGTAGTAGGTCTATAGTTACTCCTCCCTGTAGTCTTGGGCCAAGAATAGAGCTACGGTAACCCCTGCTTGATGTACGAGGCAACCAAAAGGAGATATCAGGGCGGCCAAAATTGGGGCTTTGACTGTCCATCTGTGGCGACCTTGGGGAAGGCTGCAGTGTGCCATGGCCGCACGCTGCTGTGACAGGGGCAACTGGAGGGTGGACCGGTGCGTTCCACTGGATATTCCGGAGCCCTCCGACTTCCGATATGCATGAGGTCGGCCATCGAGGGGGTTTTAGTGGCCATAAATTCCACATAACCAGGTTTCTCTCCCAAGAAGTCGAGTATCTTATGAAGATTTCTCCCTTGTTACAGAAAAAGGTCTATAGGTACTGGACTGCCTATTTGTCTAGCTACATACCAAATATCTAACTTGTTGAGCTTCCTAAATGGCGGTCTATCAGAGTTACCTGTGCTAAATCTGTTGGCGTCTTTATAACATTATTGCTACTGAAGTAGACTGCTAGCCAATTTGTCCAGTCACGCACCAAATCTCTTGTTGAACTTGTATTTTATATTTATATTTTATTTATTTGTCAGTTTCACAGCATATTACACATTAAATATATAAATCAAACAATTAAAAATCTATAGATGCCAGTTACGAAACCAAACTGTTACAAAGCTATTTAAAAGGAAACACATGGCGAGCTGTTGGAGTTGCCTTTGCTAGATCTGTTGACCATTTTCTGATTTTTTCTTCTTGTCGCCCCGTAGGTCTCTGATATTAAGCTACCATTCTTTCAATAGGTCCATAGTTACTGGATCGCCAATGTATCCAGCCACTTACCAAATCTTTTGTTGAGTCTCACAAACGGCGGGCTATCGGAGTTAGCTTTGCTGAAGCTGCGGTCGATGTCCTGGCGACTCTGGTCCGAGGTGGGCGACCAGTCCTGCAGCCGCTCGTACTGCCGGACTGAGGATTTGACCGTCGCCGGCTCCTGGGATTCCTGAAAAGGTAGAGAGGAGAAGGTCAGAACTATGAACCGATGTTTTTTTTTGGGTGGTATGAAATTTAATATCTGAAAGCACAAAAATAAATCAAGATAGAACAGTGACGCGGCCGAGCTGCTATAGGAATCGCACGTGTCAACATTCTCATAAGCCACAGTGACGTAATTACGAACGAAATACCTCCTTTTGACCGATTCACTGTCGTACCTGTTGTTCCTACAGTTACAAACCGCATAATAAGGCATTTTAGCACAGCCGCTTTGATCGGTCCGCGTCAAAAACTATGGGCTGGATAATAAAATCTTGCAGTATATTGCCCTCTTCACCGTTCTACCTTGATTTATTTCTGTGGCTGAAAGCGTTCTATATTGTTGGAGGTCAGGATGTTAGGAATAACCTGGGATGATCTTTGCAACCTGGGGCAAGACCGAGAAGCATGGAGAAATCTTGTACTAGCCCCAAATTCCTCGGCAGAGTAACGGGAAGAAGAAAGAGAGATGAAATTCAAGTATTCGTCAGTTTATGTAAGTAGGTACATATAAGCTATCAGAAATATCTGTGAACCTGAGTCGGGCGTTCTGATCTGACACGTTCGGTTAAGAGAGCCGGCGTAATTACCGGCACTTACGAGTCCTCAAGGTCAAAACCTTCTAAATAATTTTATAGTGAGGTGATATAAGTTATGTTTATAGGCGACGGTGACCACTTCCCATTATGTCGTCCGTTTACACAAAAAAAATCTAACATTGCTTTTACTTGGTCCGCCTTTGAATAGGTAATTAAGGAAACGTTCCTAAAACATTTAAAACAAAATCGTCATTCTAAATTAAACAATTAGTGGCGAATAAGGAAAAATACGTTGCCCTGCATCCGGTCGCAGTTTATACAGCGTGTAGCGTTTATCAGTGCGCCGGCGCAGGCTCGCACGCATTAGGACTGCATTAGGACTCAGGTCTTTGGGACTTGAATTTGAATATAGGTAAGCTGAGTATAAAATGTTTTCGAATAGATAGAGCTAGCTGGAACATAAATCAACTAAATATAATTTTCAATTAGGTTGGTACAGTCGTCCACAGGTCAAGCTACCCAAAACGTCAAGACGTAAATAAATATTAAAAGTTCTAAAGTATTATTATTTTTACATTGGCGACAGTAAAACAGGCAGAGGCAGTCTCTTATTTGCCTTATTATCGTTAATTCACTTTGTTAAATCTATAATATACGCTGTCGATTGCCCAATAAAATAAAAATAAAAACACCAGGATTGAATAAATTTAATCGTAATAATAATCTTACTGACTGATATCGTTTCTTATTTGACAGAAGTTTTAATTCCAGTCTAAAGTGTATTTCCGAGGGAGAGCATGTTTAGTTCTTTACAACTGTCACTAGATGGCAATGTCAATTGTTTGAGTCTATAACAGTTTATAGAACTAATTTTACCCAAAAGTTGTTAGTCTACTACTACTAAACTACTAAAGTCAAAATGTTATTTAATAAATAGGTAAGTAATACGTTTATTTCACACACAGCAATGACCGAAACATTTATAATTATAATAAAATAATTATGTAGTCAGAGGTAAACATATTGAAATCATGTCTGATGGTCTGCTGTTGTTGTGAAAAGGGCCTCAACTCAGCTTATTGCTGCAGACAAGAATGCCTCCAGCGCTGGTATTCTGTTGGACCATGACCGATGGCTGACCAAAACCTGTCCAAGAGGACAAAAATACGACACAAATAAATGTAATTGAAGATAGGTTATATTCTAAGATTATATTTTAAGGTTATAGTGATTAAAAAGGTAGTATTAATAAGTGAAAAATATATATACCTACATTTACCATGACACATGAATTATAAAAAAATATAAATATCGTAAATAAATAAATATATATATATACCTACACACAACTAAGTTTGATTTAAACCTAATACCCTTAATATTAAAAAGCCCCACCCAGAAACATTATCCTCATTTAGTATTAGAAACTTAACTAAAAACTTAAATACTTAACTTTATTTCCCGAAACCATGTCTTCCCTCTCTTCAACTTAAACATTTTCACTAATTTTCACTAGTCCTTTCCATGGCTAACATTTCACAACATGACTTAGCACGTTATAATTGACAACTAAATAGGTAATGTAATATTTAGAAGGAAAACAAATACATTGTATGAGAGACATGCTCATGGAGCGAAGTATGACACACTGCGAGGGACGTTATGATTATTTATTTAGTGTTGAGGTCGTGTCGATGAATAAGTATCGATTGCCGCTGCTGTATTGATTGAATCGCGTTGGAACTAGGTTGATATAAAAATAACATGAGCTTTACTATTAAAGAGTAAAATCAATGGGTTGATGTTTAAACTTGCTACAATCTGCCCTCTAGGTGCCGGCTAGCAGGGTTCTAAGACAGTGTGCAGGTGAAGTATTAGAAGAAACTTGGTAATAGTAGATATTATGTTTATCAGGAACAGAACAACACAATAGTAGAAAATAGGTAGTAGTAGGAGACAATTTTATAAAACAGACCGACGTCCGTTCAGGACAAAATACAGAGAGAAAGTAAAAACAATGAAATTAATGGAATAATGGAATTTAGAAATGGAATGGGAATATGATTTGAATTTTGAAAATATGGATGAAGAAATGAAAATGCCAACACGAAATGAGGTGAGATAGACGCTAACAATGAGGTTGAAATTGATGGCAAGGGGGTTGATATGGACGATGAAGTCGACATCGTTACAATGCAGGCTAGGGTATCAGTTCGATTCTTTACTCTTCGAATTAAAGAGCGTATGAGAAGAAACGCACTATGTTGCTCGATTACCTCTTTTGATTCTTCAACTGTCACGAGGAGCTCGAAGCCTAGTTATATCAAAAAGTGATCACCTTGTGATTTTCCAATGGCACACTTTTCCTTCTCAGCCCATCCGCGCTGTAAACTCTCTCGACGTTAGTCTCGTTAGGCTGTAATAGGTCCGTCAGAGACCTACGGGCGGCTTGAACAACTCTGACAATATGTTGGCAAGGCCACTACGCACACGACAACTCCCATTTCCCGAGAGAGAACTGGGAAAAGTTTCTTCCAACTTCTTCTGGGGATCAAGATAGCGTAGAATCAGTTTTTTCGGCAATTCCCGTGGGGATTTTTCAGTGGGTATTTCTGGAATACTTCAATTCTGGCAGTTATTTCGACATCCTTCATTGGTTGGAGTGGCATCAACTTCAGTTACCAGAGGTGAGGTGGCGGAACTAACCAAACGACTCTTGTCTTGTCTTGTTCTCTTGGACGTGACTGCTGCAATTCGAATTTATCGATATATTTAAGTACTTTCCAATAAACCGCTGTGCCCATCCCTACAGCTCTTATCAGCGGTCGGTCGTCGATTCGACGCTGCGCTGGTTAGTTAGGAAACGTTCTTCCTTATCTTTCATTGCATTACGCATGTACAGATTGCTCGTCTGCAAATAGGTCTCTCGATGCGTACGCGCCGGCGTTTGGGACAACTTCTGTCAATGAAAGCAGTTATGTGGAATAGTCAGAAAAATTGACAAAAATACCAGGTTTTTTTCCCGATTCTTTGATTAACGAAAGTTTGGTACCTCACTGGGTTGGACTCACGTGACTCTAATTTTTTTTAATAGATAGGTAGGTATTTGATTCTTTCTTAATAATTATATGTGATGAGGGTGGTTCCTCTGTCCACCCCTTCGAGGATTATGGACGTGAGAGTTATGCTATACTGTAATCATTATATGATTATTTCATTCTTTTAATATATTTTTAACAAATTATTTGTAGAATTATAGCCATGGACCACACAGCTCAACTCGACAAATCTCCATATATGGTCGTTTTATTTCCAATACCTAACCAATCATCACCATTGCTCATCCGTGGAACAAGCTTCATTTTCCTAAGTACTTACCTAGTGTTGTTAACAAATGTTGTTTACAATTTCTCATCCTATAGGCAGTGTATGAAGAGCATCTCCACCGTTTATACAAGGATTTTCTTGGGACAGTCTAGTGCTTGACTTGAACAAATTGCTTAACAGAATCGAACCCGGAAATACCTATCTTTTTCTCGATCTGAGTGATCCAAGGCTTTCTGTTCAGAAGGCCTAGCATACGAGTATGTATAGATTTACTCTCGACTCGAAAAACAAGGTTTCTGACATACGAGTACAGTATCAGCTTGGTTTTCTTGTCGCTTAGCTTTGTCTAGCCTAGCCTAGCATATGACAAAAAGAAAAAGGCAGTCGCTGATCTCTTGCGTAATTAAACCATCACAATAACAGCTACCAGACATCTCCGATTATATACGACACTTCCTCGGCGTGATTACGCATCTGTCGCTACAGAAGTTCCCTTGCTACCTGGTGCGATAGCAAACAAAGACGGCTCAAAAAAGCCATGTCGATTTGTGTCGCGACTGACTGCGGTTTGTTTCCTCCATTCTACATACCCTCATAAGAAAATCACTATGAATTTGTCTAAATGGTGGATATGGATATTTCCCTGCGACATATCTATGCAATGGACCTGTTGCCTGAAAATAAACGTTCATAATTTCATTCATTCATATCTCCGGCAGTTTTTCGAGAGGCATTGTCATAATTCCGCAGCTCTCTCATAAGGTAATCTGAATGACTATACATTAATGATGTTTGGGCGAAGGCGATTCTTCTGCGGATATTTGAGGCATAAAAAAACTAAATGGCGAATAGCGGATGAAGTAAACTTACCTCTGCGACTACACTTTGTGATGACAAGCATCTGAAAAACAGGACGGGCAACAAAATATCTACAGCTTTCATTTCATTCAAAGTAACAAGCAAGCAATGAATCGAATTACCTCTATTCATCAATATACATTGATAGCCTCTGTGACGGTAACCACAGGAAATGCGTGTGCGCTATTGGTGCGCAAAAGACGCCATATTGGATTCGCGTGGTGTTACCAGCACTATGAGTCTTTAAATGCCAAGGGAAATAACGATGAGAAAAATAATAAGTCTGGGGAAGAATTTACATAAAAAATTAAAAAGGTTATAATAGGGTGGATCATGGATTCATGATCGTCGAAGTCGAAGTATATTTGATGAAATGCTCATAAAATAAAAACTCAATCAAACATTAGCTTCGATTCCGGAATGGCTGTCACATCTAAAGTATAATATAGTATAACTCTCACGTCCAAATCCCGGAGGGGGTAGACAAATCTAAAGCTAAACTAAAATAACTGTCACACTCGCCCATATATAGATTGTTTGTGTATGTATCGCTAAATTTAGCGGCTACCCAGCAATCGATGCCAATGTAGAAATCAAATATGTGAACATGAACTTTTGAACAATGAAAGAAAATGATTGTCACATCGTAGTGTGCAAGAGATGGAAAATGGGAGAGCGTGGAAGCCGCAAGGACAAAAATATTTAAACCAAAAAAACACTGCATTAACACGAATTTTGTACGTATGGCAACCCCAACCGGGTGAACAACCACTTTGTATGCGCGCACGCATAATTAATAAAACGACACGCATTAATCAGACGAATTAACACAACGCTATGGTTCAGAATTATGGTTGGAGACCCTTGAGTCATGCGGCCTGGATCTGTTGTTTGCTAATTCATGTTCCGGCTGGCTGGTGTGATCCGATGTGTCATTGTGTCTTCGATGAGATAAACGTATACATGAGTGTCTACTAGATGTACTAGATGGCGCTACTCTTTTTGTTTCTGTGTTTTTAACAAAGTGTATATTTTTTATTTATTTATACTTACAATTGACTTCAAATTCGAAAGATGATGTTACAAACTAATGATGTTACGGAGGTGGTTTTACCGGAACCGGAGTCGAAACCGAAGGTTTTAAATTTGATTTATCGGAGTCAGAACCGGATTCGGAACCGCAGTCTGAGGTAGAAGAGAGATGTTCAGAAGAAGTTCAAATTTTATACCGTTTTTTAATTTTTGTAGCTGAACTTGCCTTTTTGTAGTCCTACACTATTTAATAAAATATTGATATTTGAATATGTTTGCTCACAAATCTTCGGTATAACCTCCGATTCAAAATTATCGGAGCCGAAGTCGGAATCGGAGGTGTAAAATCAATCGGAAGTTCCGACTTTTCGGAGTCGGAGTCGAAGCTCCGTAACATGCGGTACTGCGTGATGTGAGGGATAACCAGCGGAGGGCGTTGATCTAGACTTTACCCTGTGCATTCTACTAGATTCTTTTAGAAGATTCGACTTACCTCTGAATAAGAATGAGCAACCGGCTGAACCCGAGCCTCACGCCGAGGAGTGCGGTACTGCGTGATGTGAGGGATGACCAGCGGAGAACGCTGCTCTAGACTTTACCCTGTGCATTCTACTTGATTCTCTAGAAAATTCGTCTTACCTCTGGATAAGAATGAGCCACAGGCTGAACCCGAGGCTCCCGCCGAGGAGCGCGGTACTGCGTGATGCGGGGGATGACCAGCGGAGGACGCTGCTCTCTGCTGTAGACTGCGCATTCTTCTGGGGTAATCCACTGTAACAAAGAGATGAGATGCGTTAGACTGTGCTGAAAGATTAAAGAGTATTTATTCATTCATTCAAAGATGTGGGAACGGAATTTGATTGTGGATGGTTGTCGGAGAACGATGATGTAAAGGTACAAAAAGTAAAGGTCTGGAAGTGATCGCTTTTAGTTATTTATTAGGTCGTCTGTATTGAAATGAAATGAAATATTTTATGTCCAGAAGCATTACAGTCTTCTAATACAATACAATACAAATTAAATACATTAAATTAAATTGCTTGCTTGCTTGCTATCTTATTGTTAGTGGCCAAATCTATTTGTCAGCTGACTGATTTGACTGCTGTCGAACGACAACAACCGGGACCGACTGCTTAACGTGCTTTCCGAGTAACGGAGGAGCTCAGATGAAATATGCCACTAGCGGTCACTCATTCAGGTACCGACCGCGCCAACGTCGCTTAACCTGCATGATCACTTTCGAACCGTGCTCGCAACTAGGCTACGAGCTCCTCAATTTGTAAATTAAATTAAAATTGTTAAGTTAAATTAAATGAAAATTGTAATAATGTCAGTAGATTACAACACAAACATAAATATTTATCTAAATTGTCGTAAAGTTATTGGCACATGATAAGTGACCCATCTCCGATGTAGTGGGCTAGGAACCCATTCTCTTGTCACCGTGATGATAAGGTTGACCGAGCGCATGTATTGTATGGATTGTATTGTGCATCAAAGTATCGCAGCTAGGGCTAAAATATGAGACCATAGTATAATTACTTAAGTCAACAACTATTTCGGATGATCTTTTTCTGTCTTCTGACAGATAAACAGAGTTTAAGCACGGTTAGTCTACGATTGACAGCCTATAAGCAGCCTGTCCAATTAGTCAACCTTACCAAGGGAATGAGGTAGGATTTTGTAATCAACTGAATTCATTTTCGTGAACTTTTACACGTCCCAACATTCGTCGTATTGTCGTTTACGACAATATACGTCCTTGGTCCTTCGAGCCGGATATAAGTGAGAAACTCATAATAAATATCTTAAGACGTCCACAATCTGCAGGCGCCATTTAACCCCAGGATGTGGCACAATGAGCACTGTAAGTCAGCTGAAACCCGACCGCAACGGATGTCGATTTGCATCGGGCGAACGGCAATGCATTTAGTTTCGAATCCGGTGAATTATACATTGAATACTATTTATTTTATTTTATGAGGAGAGATAACAAGCCACCTGATGGTAAGTGTTCACCGTCGAACATAGACATCTCACCTACCAATGTTATTAGAAGGTTTTCGATGTGCTGCTACCTCGAGGGCTTAGACGCCAAGGCTGTCTTACCCTTTAAACCGGAAAACGGCAATGCAAGCATTGCTGCATGAAAAAGTAAAAGGATGATTACTGTAGGTCTTGTAAATTCGGTGTTTGATGTGATGTTTTGTAAGTAAGTAAGTAATACGTTTATTTCACACACAGCAATGACCGAAACAGTTATAATTATGATAAAATAATTATGTAGTCAAAGGTAAACATATTGAAATCATGTCTGTTGGTCTGCTGTTGTTGTGAAAAGGGCCTCAACTCAGCTTATTGCTGCAGACAAGTATGCCTCCAGCGCTGGTTTTCTGTTGGACCATGACCGATGGCTGGCCAAAACCTGTCCAAGAGGACAAAGATACGACACAAATAAATTTAATTAAAGTTTTCTTAAAATAGATTGATTTTTTTTTATTCTACAAGGATAGGAGCAAAGGCCGTCTGCTGGTAAGTGGTAACCCTCGTCCATAAACATCTCACCTCACTATCATGTTATCAGAAGGATTATGATGAGCTGCTGACCTTGAGGACTTGGAATGCCTCATGTGCCGCTTTCTTATCTTGCAAACTGAAACACAGCAATGCATCGCATTGCTGCTTTATAGCAGAAACATGTAAAAGGGTGGTACCTACCACCCCAGGCTGACTGTACACAGAATCATACCACCATGTGATAATTGAGGAGCTGGCGAACAAAACCATACATGTCCACAGTAACGGAATTTTTTTTAAATTTTTTTTTGGGTTCTCCAAGTACGCACCTATGGAGTCACGAAATATTTTCATTCAAAATCAGTTCCATTCTACCTTAAAAAAATATTGAAAACTGTCTTTTCGAACAAAACCAGACTTGTTCTTCTAATAGTTGAATAAAATTACATAGCTTCTTCATTTCCAATCAAAACCAGACGAATCTCATAGAATTATTAGTCGTATGACTTGTTTTCAAACAAAACTGTACTTGTCCAATAAAATTGGCAAAAATTATTGTTTCTGGTATGGTATCCCTACTTTAAGAGAAATACGGCAACATTGGCATAAAGAGAGAAAATCCACCTTAATACAAGCTGAAAATACAGCTTCTACATCGAACACAAACAGTCAAGGCGGTGGCGGACGTCGTGGCAGAGGATCCAGCCGAGGGCGTGCAAGAGGACGTGGCAGTGCTTCTACATCAAACACAAACGGTCAAGACCGTGGCGGACGTCGTGGCAGAGGATCCGGCCGAGGTCGTGCAAGAGGACGCGGCAGTGTTAAGAAGCGAGCCGGCGCTAACTCACATAAACTACGGCATAAAAGTCTCGAATTTCTACAACGTCGAATACCCACAAAATGCAACATCTTTGCTAAAGCCATCACAAAACCACCCTACTCTTCTCCAAAGGGTTGCATGTATTCGTGAAATTAAACAAAAGAAGAAAAAAGATGTGGCGAAAATTTTGGTAAAGCAGTTTGGAAGTAACTGGGCCGAGCACAGTGAACTACAATGGTTTAAAACTAATATTTTTAGTGTACCAGAAGCATTACCGGAACCTAATAATGACGACCAAAGTGATAGTGATGATGAAAATTTCGGTGATGATGTTGAACCTTGTGACTGCTGCGAGCCCGACACACAGGAATTTGTATAAGATTATTCTTAGACTAAAATTTTTGTGTGTAACTTTTGTTTGTACTTATTATTAATAAACTCATATAATGGGAAAATATTGTTTTTACTTTCATAACTAGACATGTCCATCAGATTTTCAATCAAAACTAGATATGTCCAGACTTCTCAAACAAAATCAGACATGTCCATTTAAAAAAAAATAAAAAAAAAATAACTGGTCAGTGTTTAAAAAAACAAAAGCCGGTACTGTGTCAAAGATTTGATAAAGTTTTTATTATGAAAAGAAAAAAAATCTAGCTAGTCCCTATCTACGTCGTTCAGTTTTTCCCCTCTCCTGTAAAAAACAGTTAATGGGACATGTCGGGTTTTGTTCGCCAGCTCCTCAATTTGTTTGATGCCTAAATAGTGGTCATAATATATTTTTAGAGGTGTGAACCGTGTGAAGTCAGTTTAGAATAGAATATAAGACACGATACTTTAGGAAGTCTTAATATTAAGGACGTTTCTATGGTGGAGATGACTAGTTTCCCACACTCTTTGTTTTTCTACTTTCTTAATATAATATTGTTATTTATTTTACAACCAGCCTGTTTCTGTAAAGTGATCTTTTTCATAATGAGTAATAATTCTGTAGGAACGCGCTATGTGAGGATATGGATGACGTAACGTCAGTTGTATGAAAGGGAAAAGGGAAGATCTTCCACCAGATGTGCTGGTCCAACTATGGATGTTTGGAACTCGTATATATACGAAGTCCCAGGCAAAATTCGATAGCGCGTTCTACACCGATGTGAGTAGGTACTAGTCGTAGTAGCGCGCGTCGTGCGTCGCCACAACTCTTTTTAAGTACCTACTATATTTATACTGGTTTTATACAAGTGGAAATTTATTATTAGCATATTTTAATTTATATATTATAAGTCTGTTGTAGTTATGTATTTGTCTGTAAATTTCCCTAAGATAAAATAAATAAAAGTAAATATATATATTTATTTGATTTTATTTATTTTCAACTATTTGAGTCTCATATTTATTGTAAGTACCTAATCATTACAATTCACACAACGCCATTATTTTTTAATGTACGCCTCTCACTTCGTGACATTGGAAGTCGCTTCCGGGTGCAGTATATCAAGTTACGCGGTCTAGATATAAGTAGTAGGAATTAGTGGATTCTGGCTCAGTGAATCCTGCCTCCAAGGCATTGCTCCGGCTAAAAAAAAAAAAAAAAAAAAAAAAAAAAAAAAAAAAAAAGTGAAACACCCCATCTAAATCGATTGCGCTGGGTCCCGAAGTCGTATCTCTCACCGTTTCAGAGATACGCGATCCTCCATAGTGCTCCTACATGATTACGTTAATCACATCATTAGCTTGTTGTTTGCTAATCACCTCTCCCAGTCGGAACTGCTATTGTCCTTAATCACCTGCATTCATTGCTAAGTCTGGGCTCCTTAATCACCTAATTACCGATCTACTGCACCGAGTGTAAACACATTGTCGTGGTTTTGATATTTCGTTGCGATCATGTTGTACTTATCTCTTTATATGTAGGTATTTCAGACTGTTTCTTACTGAAATCTACACCAAAATCAGCTTTCATTCAAACATAGGCTACTTTGTAATGGTCAAATAACATTTTGTAATGTGTATGGATTTTTCCCAAATATTCCAAATATTTTGTTAATTGCTTTTTAACGTGATCTTAATAGTGTCACGTAGCTATTGTAATAAAATTAATATTAGTCTAATGTAAGTATGGATGTTTCTAGTAAGACTGCTTTCTAATTGTTAATGTAATTTTTAAGTAGTTAAGATTGCTATAAAACGCGTACATTTCAACGTTTCCGTACCAATTACTGCTTCTAGCGAGTCTTGACAACACCTCCACGTTCAACCACATTGGAAGAAACATGGATGTAAGTATTGCTTGTATTATTAACTTTCTATTATTGTCTTGGTTTTGTTCTCTGTATTTCGACTTTAGTCCCCCTCATGTGTGTTTCATTCATGTTTATTGTATACTTCTTTGTTATAGCTTGCATGCTGTATGAAGAACAACGACATAAACGTAGACGTGGAAGAAAACACCTTCAAACATTACTACTTCCCGCTCTCCGATGATGACACCTCACTTTCTCCTCGGTATTCAACCAAAAGACCGAACAATGATTCATTGGATGAATTCTTTGAAGAACCGAAGAAGAAAAGAGTCAAATTAAATTCGTCCAGTGTTGGGCGATCAACGAAGGACGGTGGTATGTCATACATCTCAACGAATGTAGATGATGGGGCAACTGCGACACACCTTATTAAGATTGAAGTGTATGACATGAAAAAATTGGCTACCATCGATCCTGAGGAACATTGGAAACATGCCGACGTACGTCTCAAGTACTACGTGAACAAACAAAATAACCACCACCGACAAACTCGTGGTCTGATCTATAATATCACAAAGGAGATATCGAATTCCAGCGATTGTAAAAAATACACCTTTAAGCATAAATGATAACTTGTTATTATGTTTAGAATTGTTTTCTTGTAATAAAAGCAATCATTCATTTTATATAATATTTTTATTTATTTTTCCTTAACTTATACCTAAAGTAATACATAACACAAAATTATAAAAAATTCTTAAACATTTCAGTTAACATAGCATCATTCTGAATAGTATCTTCTGTAAACATTCCAACAAAATCCGTAAAAGTCATACCCCTATACTTAAAGTATAAAAACATCAAACAATATTCACCACAAAGAGATGAAAATACATTTTGGATAATCTTACTATTATACATCCACATACTTGTATTTCTTCGTAAAAATGACAAATGATAACCCTCAGGCTTGCGACCAAATGTATCAAAGTATTCACCAACACCTTTACTGTTTACATATATTGCTACCCAATGTAATCCGGGTTTTGTATCAGGGTCTAAGTTGCTGATTAAATAAACCGGTGTTGTCATGTGTATTGGAATACGGTTAGCAGCAAAAACATTAGGTTCTAGAGAATGGTTTATCTTTTTTAAATAATGCGATATGTCTAAAGTATTCATGATAACAATTTAAACATGTGTATTTCTTAATAACAATATGTATTCTAGACATAGTAAACAATGTCCTCTACTTTTATACAAAATATTTAACTGCTGAAATCTACATTAACATTTCTATTTTTATCTATTTCTATTATATTATCAAATTCAGCGTAAACTATACAGTTAACTGTTTTTGTTAATGCAGTTTCAAACCTTACTTCTAATCTCACACTACCATGTCTGATAAGATTCCAATGTGCGGTGGAGTTAGCAGATAAGTCTGGTGTTAAGTCAAAAGCTAGTAAACAATAACCATTAGCAAATTGATTTCTAGATATACCATTTCCATCATTCAAAAAATGAATACCAGTTCCTGAGAATAATGTATGATAGGCTGTGGTAAATATGTTGCTACTGAAAACGGGCTGTAAAGCTTTCGATGGTATTTGAATACCATCAATATACAAACTAAATGTGTTTATACCATAATTTTCGAAATCATAAGGATTCTTCGAAAAGTTACCGTTAAAGGCTGCATTATCGACAAATCCTACTATACATCTTTTTGGCACTTGACCAAGAAATACGTTGTCTAATGTTTTACCTTGTACACCCGATGGTATAGTCAAAACTTTAACCTCAGCCCGCGTTATTGGATATTTCGCAGTAGTAGATTCTAAAACTTTTTGATGAGCTAGTAGTACAGTTGGGTTGATTCGAGCTTTACGAATCATGAGAGTAGCATCAACAATAGAAACTTTCAGTTTAACATCATTAGATGAACACATAAGGTTGAAAGCATCTCTGGAACGTACTAACTTTATGCACATTTCCACACCGTTGATTAAAAATTTTTCTTGATTAAATAGGTCACCATGTAGATGACCGATCATTTCCACTTCCTTGCTATCTTTCACAAACTTTTGTCTTTGTATAAAACCTTTATTTGTTTCATCAGTAGCATTCATATTCCTGGTGAGGATTGTGCTCAAGTTTTCATGGAAAAACTGCATGAGGATCTCAAAATCATATGTCGAAATAACAGTTACCAAAAATGTCCACTCCCTCTTACTGAGGAAGATAAAAAGATCATACAAGAGTCCACTACATGTTACATATGTGAGAAAGATATAATTTCAGAACAGCATATTGCTTTTCGGAATTTGGGTTTTAATAAATGCAAAGCTCTTAAAAACTCTGCATGTGTCTGCACTTTATGTTTCATTGTTATGTTATAATGGTATTTGATTGCATGCTGTTATATTTATACCCCTTCTTGGGTATGTAACATATTGTATACTCATTTGGAAATATATCAGTCTTAAAGCGATACAAATCATTTGTATTTTGTTTTAAATCGATCAGTAAGTATCCATGTGGTTTGCTTGTAGCATCTCTATACGCATCTTCAATAAACTTTGAGTTTTCAGGGACCAGCTGACGAGCGAGAAAACGTATTTGTGTTTTGTCACGTGGATTTTTAAAGTAAACTATGTAACTCGAATTTAATGATATATCACGCTGTCCTTTTCCTTGATGAAATAAGTTTTGGGTAATATAAAACACACTTAGATTTCGATGATGGCTCCCTTTAGTAAAAATATCCACTATGCGCCCATCGGACTCTCTCATTAGGTCATCAATAATAATGAGTTGTGGATATTTTCCATCAAACATACTCAAGTCAGGAATTCCTTGATAGTAAGTAACTCCATTTAAATTGTATAGTGGCTGCATTTCGTCATAACACCATACTATTTTACTAAATTGATGATTGCAGATGTTTTTCATGTACTTCAAAAAACTACATACAAAGTTTGATTTCCCACAGCCGCTGGGACCAGCTACGATAGTTGTAAAAGGATGTTCAAAATGAAACATAATTAGCTAAGTAAAAGACGTCTATTCAAATCACACTTTAAAATTGGTATGTACAGTACAAAACAGAAACACTTACAAATAACTAATTACTAATGAGTAAACAAACAAATACAAATGATCTTATTACTAATTTTATTTACAATCATTAATTATCACTAATCACCTTAATTTATAATGACCCCAAGCTAATGTATTCGTGGAATTTGGTACAATGTATCTCTTAGTGTCGTTATATGATAAACAAATTTTATTAATTTTCTGTGTAAATATTACATGTTTAATACTCCTAAATCTAAACATTTCAACAAATTGTATATTTTTATTCATCAAACAGGACTTATAGTTATCAATATTCAATTTTTTAGTTATACATTTATTTACACCCTTAGCTTTTGTAATGGTCTTATCTTCTACTTTCATGGCATACATTTTAGATCTTAATCCAACAAATTCAGTAAATATTTTGCCGTTGTTTTCATCTTTGAAAAATCCTAATTTCTTTTTATTTAATCGTGGGAACCCATAAACATTGTCTTGGGGATAGTCAGAGGTGTCGAAATAGTTATTTAAGTCGGGTTCAATTTCCTTATAAAAATCTTTACAAAAAATTTGATAAACTAAGCTGTCGGTATCAGTGTATAACAATTTCAAATTAGGAAATTTAATTTTCATGTAGTCATAATGGAAATTATACATCAACGTTTTAGATATGTCTAATATACTAAATCCTAAATAAATGGGCTTATTGTAAAACACTTTTGTTTTTTTCAGTTGGACTGCTACCAAACTTTCGGAAAATATAGAAAGACTATGGAATTCCGGTCGAGCAATGAGACTCTCAGCACCCTGAACTTTACCACGATTTTGCCAATGTGTTAATAGTTTTACGTTTACCCTTTTTTCAATATTCTCCATTGTCTTGCCGAATATGGAGTTATTCATCAATTTATAAAAATCTTTTTCAAAGTTTGATGATGCTACTGTGCGCAGTTGAGTGTTCAACTCAATATATTTTTTCAACCACGGACTTTGCTTAAATTTAAGTACCCTGTGAACTTTTTCAACTCGCAGACCCAATTTTTCACATTGTAAAAGATTTCTATAATGAATAACATACATCTTCTTATTGTTTAAATTCGGTACTAGCTTGTGGTCTGTTGTCTCTCCAATACAAATATTTTCAGGACACAATGGAAAATCAGAATGAGAGTCGTGTAAGCTCTCAGGATATTCTAGGTCTACCTCTAAAATATATCCCACATCAGAATCAATTGGTACATCATAATTTAGGTTAGGGTCAACCCATTCAAAATCAGATATTGGTAAATACTGAGACATAGCCCAACCATACAAATTATTGGCATCAAGGTAAGTTAAATATGAATTTGGTTCATCTTTTTTATAATCACTCATATATGGATTATTGGCTTTAGCATAGCGGTTGCTACATTGTGATATCCCTCCCCTTATGCCCGATTTTATAAAGGCGATTTTATCAAAATCAGTTAGCAGCTCTAATTCAACTTTAGTGCATTTCAACATAGCATCCCAACTTAATCCAGGTGCTGTGTAATAATGAGCGGGATCTAAATTATAAGTTTTTAAACAAACGTTCCTGAAGTTTTCAAAAATGTCAGCTAAAAGTAGTACATCTGTTTTTAAGTAGAGATCAGAATAGTCACCCAGTGTGTTACAATGAAAATGAGACCATACCTTTTGGGCATGAACATAGTCATCATTAGAAATACTCTCCCCCGTAAGAGAACTAACAAAACAATCAATTGGTGGCAAAGATGGTAGTTTCAATGAATCAAAAGAAGTCATATATTCATAGGGATAGACACCTTTTCTCTTTAAAAGTTCAAAATCGTTTTCACATGGATATTCTTTTTTCAACTCACAGAATTGGTCATTTTGTAAATTTTTGGCCAACGAGTCTAAACTACTAGACAAGAATTTTAAAGAATCTATAAACCTTATATCGATGTTTTTACCACCAACCTTTAATGTTTTAGAAAAGGAAATGTATTTTTCCTTATTTTGAGGAATTATTTGCACCTCGCCTTCCGCGAAATTTAAAGCATGTACAATAAAATGTGCATCGTAATTACTTAAGTTATGTAAAATCACAGGTATAAAACGGGCTTTATGGAGTTTGTTACTGCAACTTTCATGAGATACGCCTATAAAAGCACCTGTGTGCCAGTCATGATCAATATGCTGTTCTGAAATTATATCTTTCTCACATATGTAACATGTAGTGGACTCTTGTATGATCTTTTTATCTTCCTCAGTAAGAGGGAGTGGACATTTTTGGTAACTGTTATTTCGACATATGATTTTGAGATCCTCATGCAGTTTTTCCATGAAAACTTGAGCACAATCCTCACCAGTGTATGTTACATATTTTGAAAGTTTATCGTCATAGGAACATTTAACATAATATCCAAAACTGTGCACATCATGTCTTTGAACATTAGTCGTTGATGATTTTTTCGGATCATTAGAACAAAACTCGATAGGGTTAAGAAAAGACTCGAAATCCGCATAAATAACAAACGGAACTCTCATTTTTTTATCAAAGTTTTCAAAACTTAATTTATCATTAGGTACATTTGCACCCCACCAGTTTTTTCTTTTTGTATCGGGACTTGGGAGATCAGTTCGAATATGAGCACAGTCATGAATAGTATGATTAGAAAGACCCTCCTTTGAATGAAAATATAAAAGACATCCATCGCATATATAAATAGGATCATTTCGTGTTGTAACTTGACGGAATACCAAACGAGATAAATTTTTTATATAACAATAGTGACCACTATTTCCGTTCGTTATATACAATAAATTAACGTGTGTTTCTTTCCGCGATTTTGTAAAATACAATGGGCCGATCACAGAATGAGTTTTAGTCGCAGCATTGTATTCCAATCCAAAAACATTGATACTTAAGTTATTTAAATGTTCAACTTTATGGATATCTGTTAACTTTACAGGGAATGGAATACCATCAAATTTGAGTTTACTATCATGTTGAGCATAAGAACTGACTCTATTGAAATTTTTAAACACAGGATGTAATGCCGAGAGTAAACTCCATTTTAGACACTGGTTATCAAAATTTTTTACATTAATCACTGCTTTTTTCGCTTTTATGTCCTGAGGTAAGTCTATGTAAGACGAACCCCGGAGGGGGTTAAACTTATTTACATTCATATCAATGCTGATTATATCCCTAACACTCCACCCACTATCTTTTTTCTCAAATTCGCAAATTCTGTTGGAAATAGTCTCTTTCAAAGAACTTAGAAAACTATTTAAATCCTCGGACTCGTTTAAAATGAAGTTAGACGTTTGGAAGTCGAAAACGTTAGATATGTCTTTAGTTTGCTGTATAAAATTTGCATGTAAAATAAAATTTACTTTAAACGTTTTAAGTTGGATAATGCTTTCATTAATTAAGCTTATTAGTGTATTCTTTATCGAATCAAAAAACAATTCAAAAGTAATAAAACCATCACAATCAGCAGGAGGAGTTATTCTATAAGTGTGTATTCTTTTCCCGAACGCAGTTTCAATTAAAGTAACATTTGGGAATTCAATATGCACCCGTAAGGCGTTATTTTTATGTTGATTACTTCTATAATGATTAGATAAGTACCTCTTTTTAACAAATATATCACAAGTTGTGCACTTCACCATTTCGCAGTTTTCGATTGCAGTCGAAGGCTGGGCTGATGTGGAAGGCAGGGTGGATGTAGACGGTTCGCTTAGTCGTCGCCTTTTCTCAACAGCACCTTGATGTTCGGTTTCAGCAGGACGTTTCAAACCCCCTCCGATTTGTATTTTATTACTGTAGAATAAATAAAATAAAATAAGTTATAGATTTATAAATCCCTGTCAAGTGTGGCGTTAGTAGTCTAGTGGTTTGAAAGGCTGGGCTTAGGGTTCTAAACTATGGAGATTACAAAATGGTAATAACATTATATCACAACACTTACATTTTCTCGAAGTCTTCAACCACATCGCATAATAATTTATCGAAATGCGGATCGAATAAATCCTTATTTGGTTCTTCCGTAATGTCCATTTCTACACACTCGTTAAATTCATCACAGAAATTTTCAATGCTTTCCACAGCATCACATAGTTCGATTATCTCTCTAACGCAATAGGAAGATTCGATATTATCTTCTAAGTCACTATTCGCGAAAAATGCACTAACACACTCTGAGTCCGACATTTTTGACTTGAAAGTTACTCTAGAAATTTTCAATAGCGACTGTTTACACCGTACTTCTAAACCTTGCATTTATACACCCCCAACTCATAACGCATTCACTTAAAGAGTCTCATTAATTATTCTATCACAAAAGACAAACTATTAGCAAAAGATTGTACACCCTAATCACCACGTGTTTACACATAGAGTCTCACAAAACAAGCTATCGTTTATTATCGTTTCTCGTTTATTACAAGAAAACAATTCTAAACATAATAACAAGTTATCATTTATGCTTAAAGGTGTATTTTTTACAATCGCTGGAATTCGATATCTCCTTTGTGATATTATAGATCAGACCACGAGTTTGTCGGTGGTGGTTATTTTGTTTGTTCACGTAGTACTTGAGACGTACGTCGGCATGTTTCCAATGTTCCTCAGGATCGATGGTAGCCAATTTTTTCATGTCATACACTTCAATCTTAATAAGGTGTGTCGCAGTTGCCCCATCATCTACATTCGTTGAGATGTATGACATACCACCGTCCTTCGTTGATCGCCCAACACTGGACGAATTTAATTTGACTCTTTTCTTCTTCGGTTCTTCAAAGAATTCATCCAATGAATCATTGTTCGGTCTTTTGGTTGAATACCGAGGAGAAAGTGAGGTGTCATCATCGGAGAGCGGGAAGTAGTAATGTTTGAAGGTGTTTTCTTCCACGTCTACGTTTATGTCGTTGTTCTTCATACAGCATGCAAGCTATAACAAAGAAGTATACAATAAACATGAATGAAACACACATGAGGGGGACTAAAGTCGAAATACAGAGAACAAAACCAAGACAATAATAGAAAGTTAATAATACAAGCAATACTTACATCCATGTTTCTTCCAATGTGGTTGAACGTGGAGGTGTTGTCAAGACTCGCTAGAAGCAGTAATTGGTACGGAAACGTTGAAATGTACGCGTTTTATAGCAATCTTAACTACTTAAAAATTACATTAACAATTAGAAAGCAGTCTTACTAGAAACATCCATACTTACATTAGACTAATATTAATTTTATTACAATAGCTACGTGACACTATTAAGATCACGTTAAAAAGCAATTAACAAAATATTTGGAATATTTGGGAAAAATCCATACACATTACAAAATGTTATTTGACCATTACAAAGTAGCCTATGTTTGAATGAAAGCTGATTTTGGTGTAGATTTCAGTAAGAAACAGTCTGAAATACCTACATATAAAGAGATAAGTACAACATGATCGCAACGAAATATCAAAACCACGACAATGTGTTTACACTCGGTGCAGTAGATCGGTAATTAGGTGATTAAGGAGCCCAGACTTAGCAATGAATGCAGGTGATTAAGGACAATAGCAGTTCCGACTGGGAGAGGTGATTAGCAAACAACAAGCTAATGATGTGATTAACGTAATCATGTAGGAGCACTATGGAGGATCGCGTATCTCTGAAACGGTGAGAGATACGACTTCGGGACCCAGCGCAATCGATTTAGATGGGGTGTTTCACTTTTTTTTTTTTTTTTTTTTTTTTTTTTTTAGCCGGAGCAATGCCTTGGAGGCAGGATTCACTGAGCCAGAATCCACTAATTCCTACTACTGATATAGGCAATTAGTGTACTTTGTGTCATCATCATGATCAGCGTATTAATGCCCCCACTGTTGGGGCACAGGCCTCCCCTTGCACAAGGGGGAATGGGCCATGATTCACGGACCGGGCCCAGTGCTGATTGGTGGATTTCATACGCCTTTGGAATTTTTGTTTTATTTCCTCTTACATGCAGGTTTCCTCACGATGTTTTCCTTCACCGTTAGAGCAGTGAGTAAATGTACATAAGTCTTCGAAAAAATCCGCTTCAGATTTAGATTAATTTATTTGTCCAGAAAGTAGGTACATAATTACAAGATGATATTGACAAAAACTCATTGGTACATGGCATGGTTTCGAACCCGGACCTCCCGCATGGAAGTCTGGTATTCTAGCCACTAGGGCACCGGCGCTCATTACTAGTACTTTGTGTACAAAAACATAACAGGCAAACTTAAGCACGAATAAACACAGTGTGTCAACTAAACCGGGATCAAACAATGCTCATCAAAATAATTATGGAGTCCCTAGTAGACACTCCCTAAAACAATGATGAACATCAAAAGAACGTACCACATTATCTTATCTTATGATAGGGGGCCGGGAATAACCCCAGCGGCACTTCGACACTTGAGGATTTTTTGTGCCTACCCCATTTTACACACTGGTCATCTCAGTGTGCAGGTTTCCTCAAGATGTTTTCCTTTACCGTTAGAGCAGTCGGTAAATGTACGTAAGTCTTCGAAAAATACGAAAAACTCATTGGTATAACATGGCACTGCACGGTTTCTAACCCGGACATCCCGCATGGGAGTCCGGTGTCCTAGCCACTGTACCACTGTATTAAACACATTACAAGGAGTGTAAATAATTTTGCATCGCAAATATTGCAATGGTTCTAAGTTCTAACGGTTTTAGTGTTGTCTGTACTAATAACGGTCAAAAGCCAATTTTAATAATCGTTCGCCAAATACTTCCTCGTATATTACACCAAGTTTACGCGATAATACTACAACAAACTATAGGTACTACATTTGGAATAAAATGTAGGCATATAATTTTAACCGGAACACAGTAATACAAGCATTGTTGCTTTGCGGCAGAAATAGGTAAAAAAAGGGTGGTAGTGGTAGATAGCCGGTGGTGGTGGCCGGGCTTAAATTTTACTTTAAGGCCGTTTAAGTACCCATCCAAGCGGGGAAATGACGATCCAGAGTTTAAAAAAAATGTTTTACCGAAACTTCTGCCAACAGCGGTAATTGTTCTTTTTCTTTTTATATATAATAATTGTGCGGCTTTGGGTGGCGACACAACGGCCAATGCGATTGGCGCGTCTAGGTGGTACCATCCCAGACTGATTCTGCACAGAATCATTCCGCCTTCCAAACGTAAAGCCAATTGTATTTTTTTACTGAAAATAATGGTGAGTAATCTGGGCAAGTGACAGGTGGCTGCGCAAGGTGGCTGGCAGCAACTGGATGAGAAGAGCCGGAGATCGGGCTCAATGGCGCGCCCTGGGAAAGGCCCTGAAAGGAATGTCCAGCAGTGGACTAGAGTAGGCTGCTGATGATGATGATAGATGATATTTTTGACAAATGACAAAGTGACTGCGAGATGTCGACACCTACCTACTGGAGTTTTGACACACCCTGTGATGGTCAGTCAAGAGTATAACGATAAGAATGGCAAAGGGTAAATCGGATGTGTTATTATTATTATAATTATGACGAACAATCTGTGTGTGAAATCCAAGTCGTTTCCGTATACGATTAGATATGTATAAAGAATGCGCAGAGTCATTCCGCCCACATGAAAATATCTACTAACACAATGTTTTTTTTTTAAATTGAATTGTCCGCGTACCCGTACTAAAAGTGGTTTAAAATAAGAACTTCTGAATGTTTCATTAAGCCGAGCTTAATGAAACATGTTCCTAATGTAAACAAACGTATCCTTGATTTATATTTAATTATATTGTATTTATGTATATTTTTACTAGTATATTATAACTTACAATGAATCTAAAACTTTGTCACTAAGTACGTGAGAAGCTTAGTAAAAAAGGCCGCCTTTTAGCGCACCCCGCCCAAATGTTCCCATTATGCATGCTGAATAGCGAGAGAAAGGTGCTGGGCCAGGAAGTATCCCGATCGGGGGTCACACCCCCTCTCCCTCAACCGCCTCCCCAGCTCTCCAATGAAGCCTCCCGCCTCTGAGCCCCAGGTGCCCGCAGTTTCGACGGCAATCGGCACGAAGTCGTACGCCGCCTTCAAATTTGCGTACTTGGCGTGCTTTAGCCCAGCCGCTGTTTCAGCCGCGGAACCGGCGCTGCGTTGGGTGCCTCTAAGGTGAGATGCCGCATACGTGCTGACACATGTGGCATCCCAGATCAGGCAACAACCTTTCCGCCACGGGATCAGCGTCTGACCGTCGGGCCTCTTGCCGTCCGAGCGAGACAACCCTGGCGGCTCCAACACGCAGGGCACACCAGCGGACACCACGGCTCTCCTGATGATTTCATTTATAACCTGGTGCCGGGGTATTCTGCCAGCGCTATGAGAACAGGCGAGCCCGTGGTGACCGCTGGCCTCCACTGCTGCGCCACAGACACACCGATGAGGTTCGCAGACGATTTGTACTAGTATTGTATATAAGTATACTATGTAAGTATATTGTTATTTTTAATATATACATTTCACATATTATTAAGTTTCTTTGTCATTTTTATTGCCACTGCACCGCCATAACATATCTGCATGCCCAAAGGTCAGCTGGCAGAGAATGCCGCAAGGCATTAAGCTCACCTGTACACAAAAGTGTAAAAGAATTAAAAAATATATATTATCATATTAGACGATCAACCATAGATTAATTCTCTTTTTTCGTATCCTAAACTACGTTATACGATGAAATATTAATAAAACATGGATCATTCATAGAACGAGTTTCATTGAGCTTGACTATAATATTTTTTTATACACAAGTTCTCAAGTTTAGCAGTGCATCGAAAATCCTCTAACAACAATATGTATGTTTTATTTTTATTCATTTTTATTAAATATGGAGAGCAAACGAGCTAACGGGCCACCTGATGGTAAGTGGTCACCGTCGCCCATAGACATCTCACCTCACTGTATTAATGTTGGAGGGTTTTTGATGCGCTGCTAACCTTGAGGACTAAGATGTATTGCCTCATGTGCCGGAAATTACGCTGGCTCTCTTACCCTTCAAACCGAAACACAGAAATGCAAGCATCTCTGCTTCACGGCAGAAATAGATAAGAGGGTGGTACCACCCCAGGCGATCCTTCACTTTAGGATCTACCACTACTAAAGGCGACGGTGAAAATTACCATCAGATGGACCCGTTTCCTCGTCTGCTCTCCTTATAGAATAAAATACATCATCATCAGCCTTTTAATGTCCCCACTGTTGGGGTACGGGCCATGATCCACCGAGCGGGACCAGTGCTGATTGGTAGATTTCACACGCCTTCGGAAACTTTTTAATTTCCTCAGATATGCGGGTTTCCTCACGATGTTTTCCTTCACCGTTAGAGCGCTCGGTAAATGTAGGTAAGTCTTCGAAAAATTCCGAAAATGTCATTGGTACATGGCACTGGTATAGAACGTCGGTGGCCTGGTGGCTAGGACGCCGGGCTCCCATGCGGAAGAACCGGGTTAGAAACCATGCAATGCTGAATGCCATGTACCAATGAGTTTTTCGGATTTTTTCGAAGACTTACTTACATTTACCGACTGCTCTAACGTTGAAGGAAATCATCGTGAAGAAACCTTGCATGTCTGAGGAAATGAAAAGTTTCCGAAGGTATGTGAAATCCACTAATTATCATTGGGCCCCAATGGATCATGGCCTGTACCCCCTTGTGCAAGGTGAGGCCTGTGCCCCAACAGTGGGGCATTAATAGGCTGCTGATGATGACATAGCATTGAATGGTTTCGAACCCGGACCTGGAGCATGGGGTAGTCCTAGCCACTAGGCCACCAACGTTCTTTATATATATAAAATACAATCCTCAGTAAAAACAGATGCTGGCAACATTCAACGTGCCACTCTCACTGCCTCACCTTTGGCATAAACCACTCCAACAAAGAAAACCATCCATCATTATCATGACAGGCGAGTACACGAAGAAAACATAATGATTTACAATATTTACTTAACGATGGCTATAATCATAATCACATTATGTTACTTAAGTTATATAACTGACATTTCTTGACGAGCTGGTTTTTCCTGACGTCTTTTTAAACGCTCGTCTGATTGAAGCGTAAATGTCAGCGGGGTTTCGTGATGTCGTAATTTAAAAAAAATGTTTTATAATGCTTTCACAGACATTTTTTGTTGAAGAAAATCAGACGTGATGGTACCTAAGTGGTCACCGTCTCATAGCCCATAGACAACTCACCTCGCTTAATTAGTTATTAGAGAGTTTTCGATGCACTGTTAACCTTGAGGACTTAGGTATCTTATCTTATGACAGGGGGCCAGGGATAACCCCAGCGGCACTTCGACCCTCAGGGATCTTTTGTGCTCCCGCCTTACCTTAGTCTCCTTCCTGTTCCTTAAAGATGCTATGCATCAAGGACGCTGTACAGCTTACAGGAAGGAGCCTATAGTCCTCTGGTTTCGGGTAGGCTATCCCCAGAAGACTCATACGCTTCTCAGCCAACTAGTCAAGGACTTAGGTAGATGCCTCATGTGGCAAACATTGCTGCTTTGCGGCTGAAATAGGTAATAGGGTGTTCCGATACTAAGAATTCCGTGTATATTGGATAGACACGGAAAAAGTGTCTGTACCAGGGTACAAACACCTTCCCGACTACAGGGGCGACACGTCAAGCTATAGGCACCTAACACTGTCGCAATAAGGATTTGTTACGACTTCGTGACATTCGTATAAATGTGTCAAATAAGTTAACACACACACACACACACACACAGACACACATCTATCAGCATTCATTGATGACTAAGTTTCAATTTCAAGCTTAATTTCAATTATGTACTCTGTTTCTAATTGTTTCCATTGACTCTTCAGGGTCTTCAGCTATCTCTTTCTCTCATCACCACAATGTTAGTGCAAGAAAGAGATAGGAAGCATGAATGGAACATTCATTCAAGTTGACTCTAAGGTCAATAAGGTGATTCAACTGGATGTAATAAATTAGGGCTTTACAATATTACATTTGCAGTTGGTGCAGGCGCTGCTCGTGAAGATTTAAGCTTTTTACTGCAGGAAGTGTAAGTTCTTTGTTTAGCCACCTACCTTCATAAGTTTGTTTATATAGTAGAGATTCCGCAAGGATGTGATAAGATAATATTATTGGTTCAAAATATGTTACTTTATCTGTTTGGATACTATATGCAGACTGCAGCTGTGTTTAAATAATGTCTGGATATAAATAAAACGGAACGCCCTGACAATTCTAAAATAGTAGTCTGATTTCCGATTTTTCATCAGATATTTTGTTATTATCTATGATCGGAGTAAGTAGGGCTGTTTTTGGTACTTGCCACATACGGTCATAATATGGATAAGTATGCCCAATAATCCCGGGATTTCCGGGATTGAATAAATATATTATTTAGATTTTTAACGTTATATTTGTTTTGATACACATTTAAGATTGGTGGCGAAATATATTTTTTTAAGATTCATGGCGCTAGTGTACCTATGGTAGTATTTTAACTTCTTCGTAAGTTCACAATTTTTAAAAAACTTTTTTGGTCTACTTTCGTTCCTGTAACGATATCGCCCGTACAGGAGATCGATTCCACTAAATACAACGTAACTAAATAGAATCTAAACTGCAACGTTATGACGTGTTTTGTATACAACTATCCACTAAAGATAGTACAATTTCAGTTAAGTTCCGATCGAGTCAACGATCGTTCGAACAGTAACGTATTTGTGCATTCTACTAAAACGTTTAGTTTATACTGAATCGCAGTTGAACGGTAACAAAACGCTTCAACTGTCAAATATAACGATCGAACATAAGTTCCTCCCATGGTACTTTTGCCCGATGGATAGTAAATCGAAAGGTGGCAGTGGTAGTTATGCTCAGCAGAATGGGATTTGGTGTTCAAATAGAATTGGAACGAAAAATAAATAGAAATTGGATAGAAATAGAATTACATATACTAGTTTTAAAATATGTTTGTCGGATGCTAATAAGTTCTTGTGATTTACCAACACGTCATAGGAAACAACACCTCTCCATTCGTGAATTTCAGGATTCTGCTAGTTCTCAACATCATCAAATTACTATTAATTATTTCCTCTAGAAGGTCATCACTTGCGGTTTCGTTTCTCCCCGTTTTCTAACGGCAATCAAAAAGTAAAAGTGACTGCTCTTTGAACTAAAACCATCGACAATGATTCACTGTCACGTCACTAAAAGGGAAGGCTCGAAGGTTGTTTCGCAACCGGTCTAGTGACTAGTGACGTCACGTCGGCGCCTTGACCTGAAATCTATCGATTATTAAGAGTTATTCGCGGGGGCGTGTTGTAGATTGATGGTGTGATTACTGTAGCTCATGTAATTTCGGTGTTTTGGTGTGTTGTATTCTTAAAATAGATTGTTATTTTTTTATTCAAAGCAAAGCAAAGATCGCCTGATGGTAAGTGGTCACCGTTGCCCATAGACATCTCACCTCATTGTATTAATATTAGAGGGTTTTTGATGCGCTGCTAACCTTGAGGACTAAGATGAAGTGCCCCATGTGCCGGTAATTACGCTGGCTCTCTTACCCTTCAAATCGAAACACAGAAATGCAAGCATGCTTGCTTTACGACAAAATAGATATAAGGGTGGTACCACTCCAGGCGATTCTTCACATTAGTATCTACCACTACATGTTATCAGAAGGATTATGATGGGCTGCTAACTTTGAATGAATGAGTGAATAATTAAAATTTATTTGCACCCATATACATAACACGATAAAATTACACGATTACATTTCATTACTTAAAAGAGTTACTTTTTTACGATTTCTAGAGTAAGTTCAAAATTTCACATGCATATGTGGCAAAAAGATGCAATGCATTGCATTGCTGCTTTGCAGTAGAAACATGTAAAAGGGTGGTACCTACCATCCCAGACTGCTGAGTCATACCAGCTTCAAAATATAAACCTACATAAACTGGCACTAATTTTGCGGACAAATCCGGAATAAATCTTATTTGAACAAATATAATGCGCTCATTCGCGTCGGTATTTATTTCCGTAAATTATACTACAGTTACCTAAACCTTTTTTGGTGACGTTTTGACAAAGTTGCGTCTGTCATGGTCCTGAAATCCTGAAGAATCAAGGAGCTGAGATGTCTATGGACGACGGACTTACCATCAGGTATTTACCTGTCTTCGCCTCGTCGTCTCGTCTCTTATTACTAGACAGAAGCAAGTCATTTCTCACATATCCCATCACGAATATACAGTTAAGTAAAAGCAAATAAATCATCTATGTATTCATCATCAAAACAAACGCAGCTATTGACATAATTGTGCATTTAAGTGCAGCACGGCACCGAATAATGCATCCATTGAGATCTCGTGGCTTAACGACTGAAACTGCATTCCTTCTGTTCGTATTGCAGCTATTATTTCCACTAGTTTAGTGAAGAATGCCTCTACATGCAGTTTTACAATAATTGTATACAATTTCAGCTTAGTATTTCAAGAACAGTTTACAAAACACAGACATAAAGGAGCAAATAAAAGTAGGTATGCTACAGTCTGCCCTCTAGGTGCCGGCTAGCAGGGTTCTAGGACAGTGTGCAGATGAAGTAATAGAAGAACTTGGTAATAGTAGATATTATAGATATATCTTTAAGGAACAGAACAACACAGAAAATAGTAAATGTAGAAAATAGGTAGTAGTAGGAGACAATTTCTTAAAACGGAGAAACGTCCGTTCAGGACAAAATACAGAGAGAAAGTAAAAACAATGAAATTAATGGAATAATGGAGTTTAGAAATGGAATGGGAATATGATTTGAATTTTGAAAATATAGATGAAGAAATGAAGATGCCAAACACGATATGAGGTGAGATAAACGCTAACGATGAGGTTGAAATTGATGGCGAGGAGGTTGATATGGACGATGAAGTCGACATCGTTACAGGTACAGTGGGGAACACATCAGGCTATATATAATACCTTTTGGTACTTTATCGCTTAAACTTAATTGACACATTAGGAATGTCATGAAATCGTAATAAAAACAGATTTCCACAGAGTATATTTTCTTTCAAATTTTTATGTTTCAGTTTTATGTTTTCTTGGCTTTGCCAACGTCTGTTCTGTTACATGTTCATTTGCATTGGTAACAGAAGAGATCTGTCCTCCGAGATACAGGAACCTCCTAGTGCGGAGGTTAGCGTTTATTGTAAACTAACTTGTTGCTCACTAATTTTATTCAGTTTAATATAACCAATGCTTAAGTTCCTACTGGTGTATGGACTGTGAATACTTTGTCATCTTACCGTACAAATAAACTTAGTCTTATTCTTATATACGTGTCTTCCACTGAACATTTTCTTACTCAATAGATAGAGGTATATAAAAGGGCAATATACTTACGTTTGAGATATTCTCAAAAAGTAAGAATTAAGCCTGAAAAGTATCATCTAATTATTGAAAATAAACTTTGTATCTTATAAAGGATGTTTATAACTTTTAATGGTGAATGTCAGAAACGTATGTAGGAAGGGGCACTATATTTTGACGACCCTATTTGTCTCGAATCGACAAGAGCGTTGGTGGCCACTTGGCTAGGACGCCGGACTCCCAGCGGGAGGTCCGGGTTCGAAACCATGCAATGCCATGTACCAATGAGTTTTTCGGATTTTTCGAAAGACTTACGTACAATTTACATTTGCTCTAACGGTGAAGGAAAACATCGTGAGAAAACCTGCATGACTGAGTTAATGAAAAGTTTCCAAAGGCGTGTGAAATCCACCAATTAGCACTGGGCCCGCTCAGTGGATCATGGTCTGTACCCCCTTGTACAAGGAAAGGCATGTGCCCCAACAGTGGGGACATATTAATAGGCTGATAATGATTTGTCTCGACTAAGACTTTGTAATTTAATTTTCATTTTATACATTAAATTCCATTTTAATTTGTATGATAAAAAGCTTGAGAATGATCCACTACAAAGATGCAGAGGTGGGATTGATCCAGTGACGTTAGCGTCGCAGTCTCAGGTTCAAAGTGGATTCAAACCAATGAGAAATTGTCAGCAGTATTGTGTCAACCAGGGGAAGTACCACTATTACCTTTATCTGCCGCAAAGCATAAATGCTTGCAATGCTTTGTTTCGGTTTGAAGGGTGAGAGAGCCAGCGTAATACCGGCACATGAGGCACTCCATCTACGTCCTCAAGGTTAGCAGCTCATCGAAATCCCTTAAACATTATAGTGAGGTGAGATATCTATAGGAGACGGTGACCACTGATCATCAAGTGCTCCATTTCCTCGTCTGCTCTCCTTATACAATATAAAATATACTCTTAATTCCTTGTCTAATTTGAATATTTCCATATAAAGGGCCCCAGCTAAAACCTAGGGCCGTCTCTGGTGAAAGCAAATGGTCCAAATAACCGATACTGACACAATGTTTGGACATGCGCGGGAGTGTTTGTTTCTCTTCATGTCCACGGTAAGTGCCTCTCATTTTGAGGATTAAACACAGTTGTTAAGTGCCTATCAATCGATTTGAAGTATATATAACTATTGTTAACTGGATAACGGCTTTAAAAAGTTACGATAAAATATCGGAATACTTTTTAATCAATAAATATTTTTTTAAATATGTTTTGTTTATTTTAGAATTAATTCTGAAGAGGCTTTCTAGCGAATTATGGATTTAACCACATAATTGTGTTGTGTAGTAATCCCGCGACCAACGCTCCATCTAGCACATTAGGCGAGACCTGACAACCAGCATGTCGCTGAGGTCTCGGCCATTTCATTAGACACATAGGGCAATACATGTTATAGATATATTTTGTTTATAGGTTAAGAATTAGAATAAAATAACTGTGTTGTAAAAATACCTTATTACTTTGATGTGTGAATGAATAAATACTCTTTTATTTTATTTATTTATTTATAATTATTTATAAATATTGCGATTCATTTAGGTTTCATTCATTTCACAGTCTCTCAATCCTTATCACATCCTTAGAAGGTCGGTATTGTCATATTTGGCGATAGTAAATCCTTCTGAATTTCGTTATCGGTGGGGAGGGCGGATCCTTCTTCCCCTAATAATTATAAATTCAATTCATAATGGTTTTCCTCAAAGTAACGCTTGATTCCATTCTTTTTTTTGTAACAGTGGCCAACACATTAGGGTAAAACCTTTTGGTACTTATCTTATCTTTGGATGGGGGCTGGGCCCAGCGACACTTCGTACCTATCCCTTGACCACTTCACCGAATATGTGATGCATGAGCAAGACTATGCGTCTTAGTGGGAGGGATTTGAATTCCCTTGGGTCTGGATAGGCAGAGCCTAGCAGACCCATCCTTTTTGCCGTGAAAGCGTCACATTCACATATGAGATCTGAAACGTCACATAGGTAAAATCTCTCGGTACTTAGTCGCTTTAAATTATTCGACAGATTGCAGCAATGTTCAAAACTTAATGCGTCAGGGTTCCACAGAGTATAGCTTGATGAGTCTTGAACAATATGAATGTTTCTAAACGTTGTAATAAAAGTCAAAATAATGTTCTAAAATATTTCAATTTACTATACGAGGGCTGTTCTGAAAGTTATTAGCTACTTCATTAATATTATTCAAATATCCCTATGTTTATAACCGTTTGCTGGCTTATTTCAATGTAAATCTGTATGGTAAAAATCACTGGCCAGTTTCGATTAGTTTTTTTTTAATGATTTTTTGGCGGCAAGATGTCATCAATAAATTGATTGCAACAATGGACGTGTCCCGTGAAGCATTTCGTGCAATGATTTTCTATGACTTCAAACGAGGGTTAACGTTTAAGGAATCTCATGAAAATTTACAAACTGCTTTTGGTGAGTCTTCTTCTTCGTGAGCCACCGTCACTTACTGGTATCGCGAATTTAAACGTGGCCGGAAAAGCCTAGAAGATGATCCTAGACCATAGATCCAAGGAGCGGCGCCCGTGGCATTCTTTTTCATCAAGATAATGCTCCTGCTCACATGTCTGCTAGAACCTTGGACTTTTTGGCAACCACGGGACTTCAAATGTTACCCCATCCACCCTACAGTCCAGATCTGGCCCCGTGTGATTTTTTTTATTTCCCACGGTAAAAAAAATGCTTCGTGGGCGAAGATTTAGGACTTCGGACGAGGCCGTCGATGAATTTAGACGACTGTTTTTCGATCTTCCGCAAGAATCTTTTTTTAAATGTTTTGAAAGCTGGTTCAGTCGAATGAACAAATGTATAGAGGCAGGAGGGGAGTATTTTGAAAAACTGTAAATACATTTTTACGATAAACTTATAACTTTTGATTTTACTAAAAAAATTCGGAACAGTCTCGTACGTCATAATCACAATTCTGTCAATAGCTTCTAATTTTAGAAGGAATCAAAAGGATCAGCAGAGGACTTCTAAATCGCCGGAAGTCCTACAAATTATTTTTATTACACATTGATGCTATAAGCACTAGTGACATCCTATCGTATACTATGACATCATTCCATATGAATTTGACTAAGTTTTAGTCACGGCTTTAGTCCTGTTGAAAGATCAAGAAAATAAGTGTAGGTATAAGAGTTGGAGAAATATTTATATTTTTTTCAAATCCTTATTAGATTAATTTATTATACTTTACCAACCTGATATTTTATGTAACTTACAGGAGCAGAACTGTCATGATTAATGTGTCAAATAACTTAAAGCTAAGTGTAAGTACTAAGGGTAAGTCCCCCCCCCCCCCCCCCCCCCCCAACACACTCAGCTGCGGTGTTGGTCACTTTACTGTACAAGTATACAGTATGGGGTTACATTTGGTCAAATGGGAAACGGTGAGTAATAGTAACTGGATAGTAAGGATGCTGTATTTTTGATTGTTGTGATCATTTTATTTTACAGATATGACATGAAATGTATGAGTACTTAATACCATATATACTCCACCAAAAGGTTGTCTAAGAAATATCATTTATTTGTAAATATGGGTAATGCAGATGTTACATTGTGCTTCAGTATCACCATATTCTGCCAGAAAGCGTACACATTTTTGTTCAATTAATAAATCAAACAATCACGAATTATCATCAATAATTTAATAATTAATTAAATAATAATTATAAATTATTCATTCATTATAGAATATTCATTCATTCATTCAATTATTGTTTGATGGTGTTAAAGGCGCTCGCCATTCGCCACTGTGCATACAGTGGCGAATGGCGAGCGCCTTTGAAGAAATAACAGCTGCATATTTATACGGCGGACTGTCGGAATGTGATTACACCACGGTCAGATAATATTATTAGTATAATGATGTCATAATAATATCACATGTGTCAATTCCTAGGCGCAATCTAGGCGCCAAAGACCCAAGCGCCACAACTATATTAGTAACGTAAGATAACTGTATTACTCAAATATGACATTATTGTAACGTGAATCACGTGATACTGGTAAAAAATAAATTGAATCACCATTATAATAGACTACTATGGTGCTATAAAAGGTGAGCTTTTGGGGTCAGCAGAGGCTTCTGCGGAGAACCTCAAGCGGAGCAAATATGCGGGCCTGGGTGGTGATTGGGGTGGAGACTTTGAGGCCGTGGGAGCCTGGAGCCCACTGCCTCTACCGGGAAATGGTCAAGCGCCTCGTAGAGACATCCCGGGATTAGAAGGCTGGCCTCTACTTTGCTCAGCGTATAAGCCTCGCTATATAGCGGGGCAACGCCGCCAGCCTCCTGGGGACACTATTGAATCAGCTATTGAGGTTCTTATTATGGTATGACTAATTGTCGTCGAGAGGAAAGATTTCTCTACCTTTTGATGCACGTAAAGCGGCTTTATATTTTTTATCACATTTTACAAATACCTACACTTAGGTACATTAATACCATGGCAGTTTTTGAAGGTGGTAGGTATGCTCCAAAAATCTTGAAATTCGTGTGACGTAATCTATGGATGGCCCCTAATGATCTAAAGATGGATTTGGTCCGGCGACGCTTGCGCAACAAGAATTTGAACAATTTAAATAAAACAACACTTTAGCATAACTACACCGGCGCGGCATATGATAGACTTCCATCACCTGAGTTCCAGGGGAGCTGTACATCGAAAATTGAAGGTTATGCGACGAGGACCAAACTAAAAAATCCTGACGGTAGGTGACCACTTACCATCAGATGGCTAGTAACGAAACGCGACAAGCTATCGGGGTTATTCTAGCGGACTAGAAACAGTTCTAAGTGTACTACCAACATTATAACAATGCATTTTACGATTAGTTTTTTATTAGAAACACTTCGCTAACACACGCAACATAGATAATGAGCGAAGAGTGCGTGATTCATAAGAGTCGTAAACCGTACATGCGTTGTTTACTGAACTACTCTTACGCTTAGAGCAATAACCTAAATATCTGACCTTTGCCCCTACTACGAACTAGAATGCTCGGTGTTATTTCGAGCTAAGTCTTTTTACACCTGAGATGTACAGCTCCTAGATGAGGAGCTCGTAGCCTAGTTGCGAGCACGGTCCGAAAGTGATCTCAGGTTAAGCGACGTTGGCGCGGTCGGTACCTGGATGGGTGACCGCTAGTGACATATTCCATCTGAGCTTCTCCGTGCCTCGGGCAGCACGTTAAGCAGTCGTTCCGGGTTGTTGTCGTTCGACAGCAGTCGTTAAGCCATGTCATGCCTACGGGCGGTCTGAACAACTCTGACAAATAGGTTGCCACTAACCATACGATAAGCAAGCAAGCAACCTGAGATTAAAGCTGCTCAGAGAGCTATGGAGCGGAGCGCACAGAGAGCGGGCCATATTAGGCATCTCATTTATTAATAACAGAGTCCGGAATTCAGAAATCCGACTTCTGACAAAGGTGGGAGACGTCGGCAAACGAATAACAAGACTAAGGTGGAGATGGGCAGGATATTTGGTTATGGAGATGGCGGATGATGGATGATGGAGTGGTGGTCGAGAACGGGGCGAAGATCAGTAGGCAGACTACCAGCCCGATGGACGAACGACATCGTAAAAACGGTGCCGAGACTTTGGAAGACACTAGCACACGATCGATTAATATAGCGCATGAAAGAAGTGGCTTTATCCAGCAGTGGGCGGAAATTGGCTGAAAATGATATTTATATTTATTTATTTATTGTTGTTTTTGAATAAATATACAAGGTTAGAGCGTCGGTGCCACAGTGGCTAGAGCACCGGACTCCCATGCGGGAGATCCGGGTTCGAAACCATGCAGTGCCATGTACCAATGAGTTTATCGTATTTTTCGAAGACTTACGTACATTTACCGACTGCTCTAACGGTGAAGGAAAACATCGTGAGGAAACCTGCTCACTGAGATGCCCCGTGTGTTAAATGGGGTTGGCACAAAAGATCCTCAAGGGTCGAAGTGCCGCTGGGGTTATTCCCGGCCCCCTATCATAAGATAAGATAAGAAGATATATATACAAGGTCACATTTTAAAATTATAGTACTTATATCACAAATTTTCATGACATTATTGTACGCCTAGATTAGGTATCTAGGCGTACAATAATGTCATGAAAATAATGTTATATTAATGTCAATTAAATGACATATATGTCAATTAGATGACGATAACATACCAGAGATAACGAATTAAAGTTTTTCGTATTCGTGAGTTGTTGCATTCTGGTTTTCAACTCCATGACACAGTTCGAGAATATAGTGAGTTCCATTCGAGTACGCATCGCTTTCGAGTTATGGTAGTAGGGTCGTGTTTGGCTAAACAATACAGGAAGCTCCGGGGTTTTTATAGATTGCTCGGGACACGGAAGGCATGACGTGATCCGCTGATAATTGTTGAGTGTGGTATTTAGTTTGGGATTTATAGTATCGTCCCTAGTACCATTGATGGTACTAAAGATACAAAGTTGTGTCACTTGTACCATCAATGGTTCTAGTCAATGGTACTACTGATCTAACGGCGAACCGAAATGTACCTTTTTTTATTAATATCATATCATTTATTCAAAAACAATCATAAATTGTGATTGAATACCAAAAAAATAAACATGCCAAAAAATAATAATTAAACTCTTTCAGTGTCAATCTTAACTACATTAGAAGCGTTATAAAAAAGAAATTAATTTATTTTTTATTAAAATCCATGTCACAAAAAATATTAAAAAATAATTTTTTTTAACTGAATCCAAGAGTTATTGTCAAAACAAATACAATAAGTTATAATCTGCTTAATAGTCATATTTCCGACAGAGGTACCTACTTACTTTTTTTTAATAAACCCGCAATTGACCTCGAGCTCGCCTGATGGTACGCGACGTTGAGGTCGACGATGGAGCATGCGGGTCCAATAAATGCCTTTACCACATATGCACGTAAACTTACTTTAAGTCATACTTACTTTTAAGTAGTGAAATGTAATTATCGTGTTTTTTGAGTGCAAATAAACTATAATATAATTCGTTCATTCATTCGTTTGTTTATCGTTTAAAAAGTAGCCGTCAGAGTTGTTCAGGCCGCCTGAAGGGTGACTTGGCTTAACAACTGCTGACGAACGACAACAACCGCACATGCTCTCCGAGAGGGCCTCAGATGAAATGTGCCACTTGCGGTCAAACTCTGACCTCAGTACAGTAACTTTAGGAACGCAAACAGGGTTTTTTTATCCATGAAAAGTCTAAAATGTAGCATACATTTAAGACCTTTCCTAACTGTTCAAGATTGGAAACTGCTTGGGATTGGAACACGGCTGCGTCCGTGTCACCGTCATTTGATGGAAGTCGAGTCTAAATATAGCTCTTGGTTATCACAGAAGTAATCGTTTTATTCACAAAAACCTAGATCCTAGTGTTAGCTATACACACCCTAAATAATAGAAACATTGTAAAAATTGAAACTACAAACGACTTCTTACGCTAATATTGCGAAATTAAAAGAATAAGAAACCTTACGCAATACAAATGAAATAGAAATCTCATATAATTTAGCAGAGTTCTCTGCGCCGACGCCATTGTTGAGTCTGTCTGTCTGTCACACACGAGAGTGTTCGTTGACCCATCTCATCAACACAATAGTACGAACAATAGTTCATACTTTTATTATGCAGCAAAAAATATGAATAGTAATGAAGTTTACCGACGTTAACAAACATGTTCGTTTTTTCTTGCGGCGTGACTTAAAAAATAAAACTGCATAATTCTATGTAGGTAATAGGTAATTATACACCTTAAATTCTCATAAGTTATAATCACTAATCGGAGTAGGTTATTAATATGGATATGATTTCGGGATCCCGTTTTAAGTTATCGAGCAAATGTTGTAAATTACTTTTATAAACCTCGCCCTTACTCGGAGGATTACGATTTTTTAAAAATTGTGTACTTACGAAGAAGTTAAAACACTACCATAGGTACACTAGCGCCATGAATCTTAAAAAAAAATATTTCGCCACCAATCTTAAATGTGTATCAAAACAAATATAACGTTAAAAATCTAAATAATATATTTATTCAATCCCGGAATTATTGGGCATACTTATCTATATTCTGACCGTATGTGGCAAGTACCAAAAACAGTCCTACCTACTCCGATCATAGGTTATAATATAAAAGTAGCTATAATTAAAGACTGCATTTTTAAAAATGTAATCATGAAAGTGACTCCCATACAAAGAAAACAAATTAATAATCAATCGAGAGGTAAAATTACTGGTTGTGTGACTGCAGTCAGCCTGGGGAGGTACAACCAACAAAATAAAGATACTTTATATGCTTTAAATCAAACAAGTTATTTTTTCAGTGTAGTAAGTGGGTAAGTGCTTTTACCTATTTCTGCCGTAAAGCAGCAAATGCTTGCATTGCTGTGTTGCGGAATGTAGGTAGATGTCACGAACTTACCTGAAAATAAATACAAATAAAAATTTAGAAATCTGAATGTGGTATGATTCTGTACAGAGTCAGACTGGCTGGGTGGTACCACCCTTTACCTATTTCTGCCGCAAAGCAGCAATAGTTGCATTGCTGTGTTCCGGTTTGAAGGGTAAGAGAGCCAGCGTAATCACTGGCATATAGATATATCGGAGGAGACTGGCCCCCACAACACAGGGTATCCTAGTGTGGGAGCCAGGGAATCTGAGACAATGTAAAAGATACTGTCTGCATTAATATTATTTTTTAAAACTCTTTTTCAAAAACATTTTACCGAAAACAAAGCTAAATATTGATTTAATTATTTTACGTTAGCAGAATCACCGTAACCATAAACATTGTATGGAAGAATATGGTCTAAAATTAGATGATCGTTAAAAAGGCAGTAACTGGCAGGAAGAGACTGAAAGCATTATAAACCCAGTTTAGTTTTAACCACTGTTACTATAACTGTTAGTAGTTTAGTAACTAACTAGAGGTTTAAATCATTGGGAAGGCGGTAACGCCTAACACGGAAATAAAAGCGAAACGGAAGCTAATTGAAACCAATGCAACGATTTGCAACCGCTCCGAATCTATAGAAATCTAGAATAGTAATACAATTTTGTATAATTAAATAATTTTAACCCCTGATCGAGGCAGCGGTGTATATATAAGTATACACTAATATACTATAGTATAGTAGTATATATAATATACTAATATCTTAAGATTGACGCGTTTGTGTGTGGCATCATAACTCAACAACCGATGATCCGATATGGACTCAGTAATAGCTAGAACGTTCGAGTTAGAGCTCAAATATTTAGGAACATGTGCCTTTCTAACATCATAATCTAACACCTTGAGGACCTGATGATGACCAGGATCTAAAGAATGGTAAGTCGGGGTTTCATTTAGTTTTGAAACGCGTTTCAAAGCATCTTTGCAATCATCAAATACTTATATCTCTTCAAACGATCAATCACTTTATTACCTACATCCTGTATTCAACACGGAATCTTAAAATGAAACCTAGCTCATAAGGAAACATCACATATACTGCATTTTAATAACAAGTAACACCATTTACATTATTTTACATATTGAATAATATTGCAACCGATGATGTACGGAACGGCCAAGTTATTATTGTATTTGCGCAAGCGCCACTCGGCGCTACCGGTGTAGAAACATTCTAAAATTATGTGAAATTTCAATAATTACGTCGTAGTTCCGTATTTCGCCGCGAGCAAAATTAAGTTTGCAGCGCTGTCCATACAGAACTTAATTGTAAAACCTAGGCATGTCTAATGCCTAAGTTATTCAATGTGTGACCATGGTAGGCCTTATAGGGGGGCCTGAATAGGCTATACTTAGTACGTAAGTGATTGTTTGGGCGTCTGACTGTCTGTTTGGGCCTACGTGACGGTTGGCAGCTGCTACATTGTGGCTTTAGAAGCGAATGATTTAACTTAGTTGTGTTTAGATAATGTAAGTACCTACATAAACTTATTTATTTCATTTATTTACCACTGAACCTCAATCTCATCTGGTGGTAAGTGGCGATGAGGCCGAAAATGCAGCACACGGGCTCAGTAAGTAGCTCTTCTATGAAACACTGCCGGAACACATCAATGCTAGAGCGAAGATATTTGACAAAAGACTTTACATAGAAGGTGGTCGCCAGCCATTTTAGAGTTTTATGACGATCATCGTTCCCATGTCAAATCAAATTTCTCTCGACTCGATCATATCTTTATGTAAACCAAAATAAACATTACAACTAAAACAATATTTATAATTATAACCAAACCGCTAACCAAAAACAAAGAACAACATTTCTGAGAAGGAAGCCTCTTTTACTTAACTTAGCAAAAATAAAGCAAAATAATTAATTCTGAAAACTACTAATCAGTCGAGTGAATCTTGCGCAGCATATGTTGAGCAAATGTCAACCAACGTGTAGAGTTGAGGATAATGCAGTTTTAAAGTCAATAATTGAATTGTTATGTTAAATAAACTGTTATTGTTAAAAGACGGGTTGAGGATGTCCTCAAGTGAGCTATCCACGCACCTACTTTATAGTCTTTACTTTATTATTTTTATTTTTGAAATAGATAATGGATAATGGCCTGCCCGAACACCGTGGTCCCAACCACTCCATCTTCACAACGGCAGTGGGACGAGCCTCTCTGCAAACTCGCCCATGACTACCTCCTCGACACGTCAACTGGCCTTGCAGACCGTGCTCGCCTACTAGCCGTGTCTGAGTGGGAATCAGGGCTATGGCTACAGGCCCTGCCTTCGGGCAACACAGGCACGCTTCTCGACCGCAACACCTTCCGCATCGCAGCATGCCTTCGCCTCGGGATCTCTTGCATCGTCCCCCACCAATGCCATTGCGGTATAGCTGTCGACCGCTTTGGTCACCATGGCCTTTCCTGTTGCAGAAGCGCTGGGAGGATCCCAAGGCACGCCGCCCTCAACGACATCATCCGTCGGGCTCTCGCCTTCTCCGCTGTGCCAGCCGTTCTAGAACCGAATGGTCTGGCACGGGATGACGGCAAGAGACCCGACGGCATGACTCTAGTGCCCTGGAAGATGGGCCTTTAGTATGGGACGCTACCTGCGTCGATACTCTCGCGCCGTCCCATCTTCCAGCGACCGTGTCGAGGGCTGGCTCAGCGGCTGCGTTAGCCGAAAACCTCAAGCGGCGCAAATATGCAGGCCTCAGTGGGGACTGTATGTTTTTGCCGTTTGGGGTGGAAACGCTGGGGCCTTGGGGTCCTGCGGCGCACCAACTGCAACAGGACATTGGGAGACGGCTGGTGGAGGCGTCCCATGACCGGAGGGCTGGCGGCTTCTTTGCCCAACACCTAAGCCTCGCTATTCAGCGGGGCAACGCCGCCAGCCTTCTGGGCACTCTGCCTGTTGGTAGGAGCCTGGGAGAAATCTTTTATTTGTAAATATTAGTCAGATTAGGTAAGATTAATTATATTTTTACAACATTAAACCATCCTTTTTCAACGGAAGTTCCGACCTTTCGGAGTCGGAGTCGAAGCTCCGTAACATCCCTAGTTTATACTGCATAAATGATTTATTGATACATATTTTTTGTGAATGCAGAAGGCGTTCCTAAGGGTCATATAATGACTCCCGAAGATTTCAAAACTCTATCTCCAGAGAGCATTATAGGTACGGTTCTTAAAGAACGCTGGCCTTGGGGATGAGTTGTAACCAATGTTGTAACTAACAAGGTAAAGCTTACAATAGATCTTTTAGGTCGCAGTGGCTTATGGGCTGTAACCCTACCCTTAGATACATCATCAGCAGCCTTTTAATGTCCCCACTGTTGGGTAACAGGCCTCCCCTTGCACAAAGGGGTTATGGGCCATGATCCACCGAGCGGGCCCAGTGCTGATTGATGGATTTCACACGCCTGTGGAATATTTTTTAATTTCCTCAAACATGCAGATTTCCTGACGATGTTTTCCTTAGATACAAATAATAAAAATACAAATTTTGCCCGTTGTGTAAAACGCAAATAAACATACTTAGGTAGGTAAAAGAATTATGACGAATGACTTGTTTTGTTTGCATTGCACAACGGAAAGCAGTTACACTGATGATTAATTAATTAATTCAATGTAACAATAATACCTAAGTTAATCTAAACACATTGCCACATTATAGGTATTATGATTTAGTATGACTCTGACTGTGTGTTATGTAGGGGCAAAACGACTATGTCTTCCCATCGACTGCCAATAACTTAGGTAATATTTTTCGTCTAAACCTGCACAAGGATCCTGTTGCGTTTTTTAGAAATTATTTATAGACTAGGCAGAATGGAGGAAGCCATAGCCTCTAGGCTACATAAAAACAACTGTCAGTTTTATATTAGGACAGATTTTGGTACTGTATTTAAAATGTAATATGGGTTATGTTGTTGCCTTCATGCTGTTATGGCGTGTTCGTCCTATTTTATTGTTTAAAAACGGTTTACAGTGGTTATTTTTTTCGTAAAACTAGTGTATTTTACCTAAAAATCGTCCGTGTATTTTACCTAAAAATCTAACCTAACCTCCAATTGCATTTGGAATGCAAGACACTAAGCATTCCTGGTGCACACGATTCTCCCTTAATCTCGACGTCGGTAAACTGTTTTTTTTTTTCAAAACAGACGTCAAAACGTTCGAGTGATTTTGAAGATTCCAACATTGGCCAAATTGCAGTGTAAATCACTAGCAAGGGCGATTCATTAAGGAGAAAAATATGTAATATTTGAGAAAATACAGAAGACCAGCAATTAAAAATATTTTTTATATATATATATATTTTTAGGTATGCCAACAGCACATATATTTCACATTTCAAATCATCTTAATAAAATTGTAATTTTACTGATATATGTGCCAATTAAAGGCATACACAGCATTCACTAACACATCGGGTAATTACTTAGGTGTAACATTACAATATAGGTCTAGTACCTTATAACAATATACCTTATACAACTAACAATTACAACTAATAGCAACTAAAAACAATTTAAAACAATTACTTTTAAAACAAAAAACATAAAAAAGAATGTAGAAAAAAAGGTACGATAACAACAAAGTATTTTTTATAATTTTATTTTTGAATTTTGTTTCAGTATCGAAAAAGATGTCCAAATCACATATCCTTGTCCTCATGCTATTGTATTCCATACAGATCCTAGATAGCGGAGAGTTTACTCCGATATTTGTTCTGCTAAACGGAGTATGGAAGGTTCTGGAGATTGGCATTCTAGGAATATTGTAGGGGACTGTGAGCTGGATTTGCTCAAGGATACTTTCACACTGTGCCTGTCCGTTAATATTTTTATATAGAAACATTACGTCGTAATGTAATGTTATGTCATGTATGTAATGATATTTGAACCTCGTGGTTAATACGATCTAAAGAAACTATTTCTCGATCGCACAGTACATTGTGTTTCAGTCAACTTTAACTTTGTTAGGAACAAATGAAACTTTCATACACTTGACTGTATATTTCGTATAATAATATGCACAATATTTATATTAAGCAAGTGTAAATAGAAATTGCATTAGAGCAGAAATTATGTTTAAATAAACAGTATTTAACTTGATTACACTTGTGATTGAAAATTGACAGTCCGCGATTGCTTTCTATTGGTCAATTTCTCGGAGTTTCTCTTATTGAGCGAAATGGCAATATTGAAACAGAAGTCATATTTGACAGGAGTTGAGGGATTTTCCAGATTAAGTTTCTGCCATTCGAGATAGATGGCGCTGCATTTAACAGGAATGTCAAAGTGACAGAAGAGTTGTTTTGACATAGTGTTTATTTTCATTGCATAGTAGGTTGTTTTTGTAAAAATATAGAAATTCATCGAATTCATCATTTCTCAATGATTAAACAAAAACTATGAGCAAATAACAAAGAATTAATATCGACGAACAAATAATAAAAAAGAAAGTATTTTTACACATTACATATTTTGGGACATTTTGTCATTCCAGTATACAATCAGCGCCCTCTGTTGAGTTGATTAGAAGCTGCCGGAAAATCCCTCATTAGTCGTAGTTGTTGTTTAAGCGGACCATCACTTCACAGTTTACCCTACAAATGATCTGTGAGTCTGAGAGACGTGGCGTGACACAAGGCTCAACTGCTTTATCTATCTATTCTAATTCATAATTATTTGCTGGTGGTAAGTACGTATGACTTTGTGCAAAGTCAACCTGAGGGTACCAACCATCCTTTTACCTCTGCCGCAAAGCAGCAATTTACCGGTTTAAAGGGTAAGAGAGTCCGTGACGCTTGACGTTTTGACGCTTTCGCGGCAAAAAGGATGGGTCTGCTAGATTCTGCCTATCCAGACCCAAGGGAATTCAAACCCCTCCCACTAAGACGCATAGTCTTGCTCATGCATGACATATTCGGTGAAGTGGTCAAGGGATAGGTACAAGGGGTTGAACACAAAAGATCCCAACGGGTCGAAGTGTCGCTGGGATTCCCAGCCCCCATCCGAAGATAAGATAAGAGAGTCCGTGACACTTCACCTAATTCATTATGGTTATCGGCGCATTGAAAACACGGTCCAAGAGGCGAGATGTCTATGGGCGACTTACCATCAGTTGGCTCGTTTCCTCGTCTGGTATCCGCATAGTGGTGGTTACAACAAAAGTGATATACTTAGGTACAGTAGGCCTCTAGCTAAAGTATAGCATCTGTCTAAATTCTATAAGTAAAATTTGAAGTCTCTGGCGATTGCATTAAGGTTCATTTCTGATTTCAGAAATTTGACAGATGGTAAACATTGGCTAGAGGTTGACTGTACTAGATTAAAGCCATAGCAAGCTATAGCGGGGCCATTTTATCTACCATATACAGCCATAATAAATTTAGGGGGGGAGTAGATAAAAGCTCGCCTTTCCACCCGTCCGCCTTCCCGGGGCACATTGTGGTTTATTATACAGGATGTTAACAAAAGGATTCGCCGAACTTTTATCAGGAATTCTACTCATGAATGTTTGGCCAAAAAGTTTTGAATATGAGATACAAAAAATTTCCGACTTTTCATACGAATCGCTCGCTCAAGGTTTCCAATTTTGTACGTAGAGTCAAAAAAACTTTAATCGCCATTTTAATAACTTTTTGGATAATTAATTTGATTTATAATGCATTTGTCATGCTAGGTACCTATACTTAAATAAACACAAAATTAATTCTGTTGGCTAGTCTTACATAATTGTATAGAAGATGTCGTAATATGCCTATACTGACTGTACCCGGAGAAAGGGTTACCTAATTTGAAGCAAGCAGGATAAACCGCGATAGCTCAGTTGTCTAGAGCACTGCCACGGAACGGCAGGTCGCAGGTTCAAATCCGATTTTTTTTTCACCCTATATCTAATTTATTTAACTTTATGGATCATTTGACTTTTTTTGTTTAATTATGGCCTCTGCTAGTGTACACTGCAATTTGGCCAATGACCGTGTAAGAATCTTGAAAATCACTCGAACGTTTTGACGTCTGTTTTGAAAAAAAAAACAGTTTACCAACGTCGAGATTATGGGAGAGTCGTATGCATCAGGAATGCCTAGTGTCTTGCATTCCAAGTACAATTGGAGGTTAGGTTGCCGAATTCGCACCATCTGTAGTTTTTGACTCCCATTTCAATGTCTTATATAACGTTCACTTATCGCGGACGATTTTTAGGTAAAATACACTAGTTTTATGAAAAAAAGACCACTGAAAACCGTTTTTAAACAATAACATAAGCCGAACACGCCATGACAGCAAGAACGCAACAACATAACCCCTATTACATTTTAAATACAATACCAAAATCTCTCCTAATATAAAACTGACAGTTGTTTTTATATAGCCTAGAGGCAAAGGCTTCCTCAATTCTGCCTAGTCTAAAAATAATATCTAATAATCGCAACAAGATCCTGATGTGAGGTTCAGACGACAAATACTATATAAGTGATTGGTTTATGAGTGGATCTCCTGGTGAAAGTACAGCGAATGTGTTTGGTTACTCCATGTATAGAATAACAACACTAGATAAGCCACATCAGTACCACTCACCAGACTCAGTTCACAACAGTCCTCCGACCAGATGGCTCTTACGGCGACCCAAATGTGATAAGTGATATATCAATGTGCTATAATATGCTAGTTATTTGTCGAGCGGGCTGGGCAGATTTCTTTGTGACCTATTTGACCTAATAGTCGAAGTGACATGTGGTAGTATAGAGTGGATAGGTACTTGAAAAATATCCTGGTTCTTTCTCGGATAACTGGACTTAAATTTAAGAAAAAGGGGACTGCCTCAGCCTGTACATCATTAGACACTTAGTTTGACATTTGTAATTATTAAGTTTTTAATTAGTGTTTATCTATCTATTACATAACATTGTAAAGTGGTCAGTGTGTGTATGTAATCACCACGACACAGGCAACGCCTAGTGTGGAGGTTATAGTTTAATGTGAAATGTTAATTCATCATCATCAGCAGCCTACTCTAGTCCACTGCTGGACATAGGCCTCTCCCAGGGCGCGCCATTGAGCCCGATCTTCGGCTGTTCTTATCCAGTCGCTGCCAGCCACCTTGCGCAAATCGTCGCTCCATCTAGCAGGGGGGCGTCCCACACTACGTTTGCCCAAATTAATATTTTGTAAACGAATTATTTTTTTCAATTTTCAATTTTTCAATCTATGGCGTGGAATGGAATATAATGTAATGACAGAAGTGTAAGAAAAAATTGCTTTAATTTAATTGTTAATGACTATTTCTTTCGTCTATTAATTATTTTTTCTTTATTTTATTATCGTTAACAGCATTTCCATATTTGCATAACCTTATAATGTCATCATAATTTAGATATATCGGAAGAGACTGGCCCGTACAACACAGGGTATCCTCTAGTGTTGCCAGGGAAATCTGAGATTAAAGATACTGTCTGCATCAATAAATTTTTATTTTATTCTTTTCTTAATCTAAGGGGTTGCCTGGAAGAGATCGCTCTAAGTCGCAAGGCCGCCTTTGTGCATAATGCTACTATTCAGGTCTATACACACACGCCGCCGGCGGCGCGGCACCGCGCACGGTATAAAGTCCATTCCCTCAAATAATTCTATCATAGAAATTAACTTTATTATTATATATAAGTACACACTATACAGAGTATGTTGTATAAATAAAAAATACAATATAAAGACAATAGCCTATTTTGGCCCACACAACACAGGGTATCCTAGTGTGGGGGCCAGGGAAATCTAAGAAAATGTAAAAGATATAACTGTCTGCATCAACTAATTTTTAATCTATTTATTTTAATTTTATTTATTGTAGGTTTCAAACTAAAGGGCAGATTAGGATGGCTAACTATTCTTATAGTTAACAGTGACGTCCCAAGAGTTTTCTGGGTAAAGCTCAACCTTACCTGTGTTTTAGTAATAGCTATTTGTTGAAAAAGTCATACTAAAATACATATTCATATATTTCAGTAATGAGCCTTAGCATACATTGTCAAAAAATAAATAATAAAATGTTAGCATGTCATGATCAATAATAGTAAAATTTCTTACTTAAAGTAAGTATAAAGTCAACAAGTTTAAAAACTAAAATAAAATAAAATAAAAAAGTATTGCAATCTACAGTTTCAAACATCGTTCGTCAAGGAACTCGTTGACAGAGTAATAGGCCTTTTGGTTGGATCAACCATTTTTTGAATTCAATAACGAAACTGTTGTACGTTTTAGTATCTCGGATAGGAGCTGGTATTTTATTGTAAATTCGCGGACCAGCGACGTGCGTGGACAGCTGGGTCTTCAGTAGTCTGTAGTACATAAGTTAAAATTACAAAATACCTAACTTTTTTACAAGTAAAAGACTTGGCCCAGGTCGCTCCCTGCAGGGAGTGTCCCGAGGAGGCTGGCGGCTTTGCCCCGCTGTATGTCGAGGCTTATAGTTTTTTTTAATTTATAATTTTTATTTACTTTTACCCCGCATTTGACCTCGATCTCGCTTGATGGTAAGCGACGATGAGGTCGACGATGGAGCATGGGGTCCAGTAAATGCCTATTCACTCTTCTTCACTAGTATTTAGTAATAGTTATGTGTGAGCGTCGGTGGTCTAGTGGCTAGGACCTGGACTCCCATGCGGGAAGTCCGGGTTCGAAACGATGCAATGCATGTACCAATTAGAGTTTCAGATTTTTTCGAAGACTTACGTACGTTTACCGACTGCTCATCGGTGAAGGAAAACATCGTAAGGAAATCTAACCTACATGTCTGAGGAAATTAAAAGTTTCAGAAGGCGTGTGAAATCCACCAATCAGCACAGGGCCCGGTGGATCATGGCTCGTACCTTCTTGCTCGTACTTGTGCAAGGGGAGGCCTGTGCCCCAACAGTGGGGACATTAATAGGCTGACGATGATGAATTAAAGCTATCCCATCTGATGTCTCTACCAGTCAACATTTGTTTTATCTTCGATAGAGCTTATAATATATTGTATGAATTAGGTACGTTTTCTCCTTACAAAATAAAACATGAATGAAACACATTAAGAAACAACCGATTTTTTACGTAACTCAATCGTTTTTATCGACTACGGAATCGGCTGTTTGCAATATTGTAAACGCGCGTGCGCAATATTTTTTTTTATTTTTTTTGCTATTGGAACAAACGCAACGATGCGATGTGAATGTTTTCTAACTAATCTCAATTTTAAATGAGTTCAATTGTATGGTCTACGGCCTCATAATGAGTTATACGATGACTTGTAATGACTTGATGGGTTGTATGACCCGACATAATGATTTAGTGTTATTAGATAAGGATTAATACGGTTTTCTTTTTCTTTTAGATAAGAATAATGTTAATTGTTTGGCCTTTTAGGGCATTAAGTCGTAAATAATATTTGTGGAGATATCATTATTCATATTCATTTATTTCAGTAATGATCATACATTGTCAAAAAGATAGAAATAAATTAGAAATAAATATTAAAATATTAGCATGTCATTATCATTATAATTATTATGATACATTAATATTAACAATGCCAGATGTCAAAGATCCGCGAGCCGGCCACTTTTTAGTACAGCGCATTTCCCTCGCCATTCAGCGAGGGAACGCCGCGAGTATCCTGGGTACTTTCGGCCAGGGGGCACTTCGCGGGGGGCTGTTTGACTGAAATTATATTATATAATTTTACCTAGTTATAGTATGACTTCTTCATATGAAGTGGGGCTGGGCAGGCCACGTATGCCGCATGCATCCGGAAAGGTGGGCAAAGATCGCCATGCACTGAGTGCCACAAGACGGACAGCGGCGCCGAGGTAGGCCCGGGCGTAGGTGGAAGGACGATATCGACCACTTCCCAAAAGGGATGGTATAAGGACGCCGAGGATAGGGAAAAATGGAAAGGAGGAGGGGAGGCCTTTTCCCAGCAGTGGGACAGCCTATAGGCTATTATAAAAAAAATTAGTATGACATTGATTTTATTATTTTATATTTATATTTTTGACATTATAATAAGATACAATATATAAACATTAAAAGTAGAAATTGTGCATCGTTTCTGGGTACAATATTGTCGATTAATATTAATAAAATTTCTTACTTACAGTAAGTATAATGTCAAAAAGACACGTTTTTGTCCCATTTGCGGTTGAAACGACAGGTTGTTGGGGGGCGGAGGCAAAGGATTTTGTCATGGAGGTCGGCCGTCGCCTGAGAGAGAGGGGCTGTGAGCCCCGCTCCGAGTCGTTCTTGGTGCAGAGGTTGGCCGTGGCGATTCAGCGTGGCAATGCCGCGAGCGTCATGGGGACCTTTGCGCCGGGGTCGACACGGGGCGGAATTTTTGACTAAGGCTTTTCATAAGTCTTTTTTTAAGTCAAAAAGTAAAAATAATAATTACAGAATATACGTCTACAGTATTTCAAATGGGTACATCATTTATCATACATCATCATATTAAGGTTGTTTATAAAAGGTTGTTCCTCCAATCAAACCGAAGATAAAGTGATAAATAAGTACTTAATTATAACCTGAATTTTAGTTAACATTATTTAAAATCGGTACCTACTATATGTACCTTTTTACCTAAAAAAATTAAATCTAATATACCTGAGCGCGTCGGTGGCACACTGGCTAGAACACCGTACTCCCATGCGGGAGGTCCGGGTTCGAAACCGTGCAGTGCCTATATACCTAAACCACTTATCTTATGATAGGGGGCAGGGAATAACCCAGCGGCACTTCAACCCTTGAGGATATTTTGTGCCTACCCCATTTTACACACTGGTCATCTCAGCGTGCAGGTTTCCTCACGATGGTTTCCTTCACCGTTAGAACAGTCAGTAAATGTATGTAAGACTTCGAAAAATACGAAAAACTCATTGGTACATGGCACTGCACGGTTTCGAACCCGGAGTCCGGTGGGAGTCCGGTGCCCTAGTCACTGTGCCACCGACGCTCTTGCCTAAACCACTTAGAAAACATACTATAAAAACTACCGACACTTGTTAAAATTTCGTTGGTTTCTAAATCCGTTGCAACAACTTGTAACTTGACATACCCACCGACACAATCCAGGCTATAGTGTCGAAATGTAATCGTAAAACAGTACATTTAGGTAGCAATTATCATGCAGCTTGCCGAATTGTCTAACCGACCGGTAACTATCGCAACATAATGCATTATTGCATGCTACTACTACAAGTACATTGCTGTTAGGCAAATGTAGGCTTTTTCATGTCTTGAAGTGATGGTTTGTTACACCTGCTGCACCTGTGGATGGGTCTGCTAGGCTCTGCCTATCCGGACCCAAGGGAATTCAAATCCCTCCCACTAAGACGCATAGTCTTGCTCGTGCATGACATATTCGGTGAAGTGGTCAAGGGATACAAGGGTTTGAACACAAAATACCCCAATGGGTCGAAGTGTCGCTGGAATTCCCAGCCCCCATCCAAAGATAAGATAAGATACACCTGTTCAAAAATAGGGCTATTTATTGACTGAAAACTGTGCGGGAAATTAACCACTGTCGGCAACTCGCCAATCAATAAAAATTGCTGCCTATTACTTACCTACATCGAATACAAACAAACTAAGTACCTTTTAAATTTAAATGTTTTTGGTTAACTTTTGCTTACCATACGATAGGCAAGCAATCAAGTTAACTTTTTGGTTAACTGGGACCCAATTCGCCTAAATTACAACGTTTGTAGTTCTATTTCTATCCAATTTCAATTTAGTTTTCGTTCCAATTCTATTTGGACACCAAATCGCATTTTGCTGACGCATAACTCTACCACTGCCACCTTTCCATTTACTGTCGATCGGGGAAAAGTACCTTTGGAGGAACTTATGTTCGATCGTTATATTTGACAGTTGAAGCGTTTTGTTACCGTTCAACTGCGATTCAGTATAAACCAAACGTTTTATTTGAATGCACAAATACGTTACTGTTCGACTCGATCTGAACTTAACTGAAATTGGATCGTTAGTGGACAGTAGCATACGAATTACGTCATAACTATGCAGTTGAGATTCTATTTAGTTAAATTGTATTTAGTGGTATCGATCTCCTGGTCTCTATACCTATAGACACCAATTCTGGGATATCACCAAAAACCTTTAATATTACCTACACAGGAGCAGAACTAACATTAGAGTTAACCATACGTGGCAAAAACGCAATCGATACCTATATAGATGAGAAAATTAGTTTGTAGAAAGTAATACAAGAACTGCATTTGTATAGCGGACTGTCAAAATCATGATTTGAGAATAAAAATAAATCAAATAGTACTGCCTTTCACAATCTGGATGTGCTCGGTAATCTTATGCGTCTACTGTTAACTACCATCCAAACACATAATACCATGCCATCACCCTCCCACACACTCAGTACCTCACATACACACTAATATCCTCATTCATAAAAACAAACACATTCATACAACACAACACACACACTGTTGCTTTCTTCGTCCGTGCAGTCACTGAGGGGCCAGCTGAAAATCAGCGCTGTGGCTTGCCTCAGCATTATGCTGAGCTGGTGTACCCTTTTTGGCACTGTACCACACCTGATATCTTGTGCTGCATGTATTAATCTTTATATACTTCTGTATTGTGTTCTATATTCTGGTATTTACAGTGCTAAATAAACGATTTCAATTTCAATTTTAAATAAATCCTGTACCTATATAGGTCAAGTTCAACTCAAACTTTACTGGAATTTGTTATTTAGTATTCCACTAGAATTCAAGATGAAAATTTCGGCAAATAATGTCGTAAACATGTAATTTGAAGTAGGTACCAAGATCACCAACTTCTTGAGATAAGAATGTAGGCGTGGGTAAGTAGGCGGGATACTTAGTTTACTTAAACAAAGACAAATAAAACCGTTTCATTATGATAAGATAGGAATTAAGTAAGTTCAAAACTTTAAACAAGAATTCTGTGATAATTTTCTTAAAAAACACTTTAAAAATACATTCTACAACTCCGCAATGGGTAGGTAAATAAACGTTTGGAGCAAGCCGGCCACCTAAGTTTCTGCCTTATATTTATTTAGTAGGCACGTTTAACCTCCGTTTTAAAAATTGTTTAATAACTCTACCAAGAACTCTATACCCTTACCAAATAAAAACAATCAAAATAACGAGGTAGAGAGATATAACTCTATTTAGCAAACCATTTACAAAAACATCCAATCCTGTTCCACGAAATTCATTTCAATTTATTCGGGATTCGGCTTCTCAGAAATAGAAGTAAAACCAAACCCTTACTTACTGCACGTGTTATTTTCACTTGTTGAATGTTAATGTTATTGTATTATGTTATAGTTAAGTACTTGGGAGCCAATTCGCCTAAATTACAACGTTTGTAGTTCTATTTCTACGCATTTTCAATTTAGTTTTCGTTCCAATTCTATTTGGAATCCTGAATATCACGAATGGAGAGGTGTTGTTTCCTATGACGTGTTGGTAAATCACAAGAACTTATTAGCATCTGTCAAACATATTTTAAAACTAGTATATGTAGTTCTATTTCTATCCAATTTCTATTTATTTTTCGTTCCAATTCTATTTGAACACCAAATCGCATTCTGCTGACGCATAACTCTACCACTGCCACCTTTCGATTTACTATCGATCGGGCAAAAGTACCTTTGAATGAACTTATGTTCGATCGTTATTTTTCACAGTTGAAGCGTTTTGTTACCGTTCAATGCGATTCAGTATAAACAAACCAGACAACTACGTTACAGTTCGATCGATCGTTGACTCGATCGGAACTTAACTGAAATTGGATCGTTAGTGGATAGTAGCATACGAAACACGTCATAACGATGCAGTTTAGATTCTATTTAGTTACGTTGTATTTAGTGGAATCGATCTGCTGGTAGCCTCTTCTTAGTCGTATACCTCATTGTTGAGGGTCGTGATCATTATATGGAAATAACATAGAACGACTCTATTGGCAGATTTGTTGGCAGAGATGAGTTTTTCTTTTTTTTTAAAGATTTACGTAGTACATTTACCGACTGCTCTGACGGTGAAGGAAAACATCGTGAGGATACCTGCACACTGAGATGACCAGTGTGTGAAATGAGGAAGGCAATGGCAAAGCCAGGCACAGCATTTATAAAGATATTAATTATTATTTTTTATTTTATTTTTCTTGCCTAAATGGAGACACCAATCACCACTTTGGAGACAAAATTGTAATGATAATAAAGATTTTATTTATTTATTATTAGTATTTATAATGCACCCCATTAAATCTGCAACGAGAGTCGTTCTATGTGATTAATCCTTAGAATGATCACGACCCTCAGCAATGAGGAACACGACTTAGAAGAAGAACTTCAATCCGATGAGGCCTCTGTTGATCTGAGCGGTTTATGAGTGATGTCATTTATTGAATATTTCATATCACAATAACATACCATTGTGTCCCGTTTGGCGAGTAAACGGTTGGCTGCGACAAGTTGACAATACGCTACGCTAAGAATGAAGATTGCAATCCAGAATTTCAGCCTTCAGGCTGACTGTACAGTAGGGTTTCATAAGCTAACAGTGAGTAGCAAGAGTCCTTAATGTTAAGACTTTCTTAAGTCTCGCCGTAGCGTAGAAAGGGATAACATGTATTTTAATGAAGACTGTCGGTACCAGGATGGGTGACCGTTTGTGGCATATTTCATCTGAGCTCCTCCGTGCCTCGGAGAACACGTTAAGCAGTCGGTCCCGATTGTTGTCGTTTGACAGCCATTATATTTGACAGTTGAAGCGTTTTGTTACCGTTCAACTGCGATTCAGTATAAACTAAACGTTTTATTAGAATGCATAAATACGTTACTGTTCGATCGATCGTTCACTCGATCGGAACTGAAATTGGATCGTTAGTGGATAGTAGCATATGAAACACGTCATAACGATGCAGTTTAGATTCTATTTAGTTACGATGTAATTAGTGGAATCGATCTACTGGACCCATGAAGGAACGAACGCTCGCCCCAATTTTTCTTTCATCTATGTCTGGACCATTCCTAGCACAGCCATTTTATAGATGTGTAAAATATTACCGCAATGTTACTTTAGAAAAAAAAATCTTAATAAGAGTTAATAAGAATAAGTTTATTTGTGCGGTAAGATGACAAAGTATCCATAGTCCATACACCAGTAGGAACTTGGCGACCCGTTTCTGGCGCTTACACGCGCTATCGGCGTATTCCAGGCCGCTTCTCCCCGACCCCTCCCTCCCCAGCGACGTCCTAAGCCGAGGTCCGTACCCACCTGGGTGCCCTTAGGCAGTCGCTTCTAATAGTAGTTTTTAAGTCTCCTCCAGGCTGGAGCGCACTTAGCGCTCGCCCCAAAAACCCCGGTGAAGCTGTAGAGGTCATTAGGACCAACAGCAATTATCAGTACGAAAAAAGTAGGAACTTAACCATAGGTTATATTAAACTAAATAAAATTAGTGAGCAACAAGTTAGTTTACAATAAGCGCTGACCTCCGAACTAGGAGGTTCCTGTATCTCGGAGGACAGATCTCTTGTGACCTGTGTGATCTCTTTTGTAATAATTATGTATTTCCATTATAGAAAGACATTATTAAATTACATTGGTTATGTTAACAATATATTGGAATACAACACTATTTCATGTTATTGAATAATGATTTTCACACACGGAATAACTGGTAAACGATTATGTAGTGTAGTTAAGTTAAACCCGCAGTTAAACCGCTGTAATCTGCTGTTTTTTCGACACGAACCGAACATCGTTCTGTCTATTATGAAGACATTACATAATTAATATTTGCGATCAACCGTAGCGACGGATCAATTAAGTCAATTACTTAGAAAGTTATTAAGAAACATTATGACTTAATATTTTTTTTGGGGTGTTATTAACTTACACGTTGTGGCGACGCACGACGCGCGCCACTACGATACAGTACCTATTCACATCGGCGTAGAACGCGCTATCGAAATTTTCCTGGGATTTCGTATATATACGAGTTCCAAACATCCATAGTTGTACCAGGACATCTGGTCACCAGGCACAACACCCCGCCTGGTGGAAGATCTTCCCTTTTCTCTTTCATACAACTGACATTACGTCATTCCATGTCCTCACATAGCGCGTTCCTACAACGTCACATAAGTCTTCACTAGAATACATGTTATCCCTTTCTACGCTATAGGGATAACATGAGAGTTAAGAAACCCTTAATATTAAAGAAGTTTCTTGCAACTACTTTCCATACAAAATTGTAAACTTTAACGGATCAATTTGTATGAAAAGTAAAAAAAACACGAGGTATTTTAGGTTTAGGTTTTATTTAGGTTTGCATTCTTTATTATTGTTATTTATTTATTTGAGGGTAGTATCTATTTCATACGCCTTTTGCATCCGTATATTATGTATCATATGATTTTTCCGTCATCTGAAGGTTGCCTGTAAGATATCGCTTGAAGCGATAAGGCCTCCCTCTGCACATTGTATTGTACCTCTCTTTATGTTGTAAGTTTTGTTTTTGTCCCAGGTGTGCAATAAAGTTTATTTGTATTTTTTTCTAACTTAGGCAGAGTCAATAAGAGTTAAAATTAGATTAACTAAATTGTGAAACTGTCTACTTAACATAACCATGAAAGTTTAAACGACAATTAAATATCGGGAGTTCAAAACAACCTCAAATAGTAAGGATGCCTCTAACTAATTAACCTAAAACAACGTTTTACGATACGAAATACGAATAAGTAATTACTAATTAAGTAGGTTATACAAGTACCTAACTTATTGTTAAAACACAGAGAAGGCAAGTTCTCCATCAAGTTATTTTAGTCCTTCATTTGCCAATACTTATAGGTATTTCATTAAGGAAAAAAATAAGTACTGTTTTAATTAGGTTAATTATGGTTTAAACACCCACATTCAAGTTTAATATTTCTTAAAAATATTTACTTATGTATATTTTGATAGTCATAGAAAACAGTTGGTTTAACACATAGCCTAATTAATTACTAGTTAAAAACCAACATTACAACCTGTTTTAATCTTGATTTATTAGACCTATTTATTTATCTAATTGAAAATACATATAAATTAGTACAGTCATTTCTATGAAAATCGTTGTGTCATTACAGTTCTCTAATTACTTAGTTATTACTAACTAATGACACTCAATTAGGTTAAGTTTGAATAATGACGCATTAAATTTAATACAAACTAATCTTTTGTTTACAATATTAAACATCCTAAGATCATTCTCCGCACAGGAAATATAACGTCATTCTTTGAGATCACCGCAACCTAAAAGGACCGTACGGAATTCATTCGTAACCTTAACAGATTTCTAATTAATATTCCATACATTGATCCAACGTATATGGTATTGAATTTAAAGATACATACCTCATCCTCCTCGTCGTCGTTGTAAAACGGATCCGAAAGCAAATTCTTCCAAAAAATCACGTCTGGAGTCACCGCGTACGCGTCGTGATCCCTCAAATTTGCATACACAGGACTCTCTCTACCGACCCCTTCGGAACTGGCACTGATTGAACAACTCTCCACCTCGACACTCCCTTCACAAGAACACCCTTCGTCCGTATAACTGTATCCGTATTCAATTTCTTCGTAAATATTTTCGTCAGTGGTTAACGCGTCTTTGACCGGTTCGTAGCCGTTGTCGGTCGGCTTGTCCGGTGTCATGATGGCGACTGGCGCACGCGGGTCGCACCTGTCTCCCACCTCGTGCAGTGAGTACACTGAATAATGCGTGGGCGCAAAGTCGCTTGCCGTGTCGAACGATATGCGCGATATTGTCGCGTGGTGCTGCGATAGCACCCTCATCAGAATCCGGTCGGAATTATGGAAGCCGCTCGAATGAGACCACACGGCTGCATACGCGTTAGGATCATGATCGTTTTCGCAGTCCGTACTGCATTCCTTATAGCTCCAGCACGTGCTTTCCGAGTCACTGTCCGAATTCAAGCGCTTGGCCACTTCCATGATAGTGCTGTCCGTTTTTACTTCCATGTTATCGTAGTTTGAAGACGTTGACGATGGAGTTTTTAGTCTCGTCCTTCTAGGAGGCACTGGCGTTCCGTGTCCTTTATCGAAAATATTGTTTATGTCTTTCCCTGTCTCACCTCGAGCCGGTGTACTTGTCACGAAAGAAATGTCCGAAAAAGTCGATTCGACATCACTGTCCTCGACACCGTTCTCCACTGGTTTCACTTCACTTATCACTTCGATATCCTTTTCACTTACAACTTCATTTTTTACGTCAACTTCAGTCATACCTTCCAAACATTCGTCGAAAATGTTGAGGATGCTCAAAGAGACTTCCTTCTCCTGCGGCAAGAGGTTTCTTTGATATTCATCGAGCTTGTAGATTTCTTTACCGAGTTGTGAGAGGATTTCATCGAAGGCGCTGTCTGGGGTCGTGCTGGACGTGTCTGAAACTAACGACTCCGGTTCTGGTGACGACGGGTGAACTGTTATCAAGGAGTCGTACTCCTCGATGGAATCTCGTAGGTTACTCAGCCAAGCGATAAGAGGTTGCGCGGAACGATCATCGCGCAGTGTGCTCGCGACCGCGTCCGGAATCCAACTTGCTTGACACAACATTGCGCTGCTCAAAACATGATAACCGGTGACTCAAACGAGTTTCCGCGAATAAGGTACAGCTCTATTCGAAGCTCTGCTGCTATTTGAAATTCATTAGCAATGCAGAGATAGGCGCACTCGGTTGGCGCTTACACCACGTTATCAACGACATTTGCACTCGACCGCGATTGTTTATCACGACGTCTTCTTCCTAATTATGTTTACGTAACATCCCGCGTAAAAGACCCGTTTGACCTTACCGATAACGCGACAGTTTTTGCCTCACGTTATCTCTTTACAAAATTAGCACGAAAACAGTCGCCATTCCAGTATTTAAATTTAAAACCACTGGCAGCTAAATAAACAACTAAATCGAATCTAATTTAAAAATAAGAATCACAGATAAGTTTTATGACTGGCCGGAAAAGAATAAATAAACGCGGGTTTCCCGATCGCGCGCGTTTTTCTCCCGATTTTTTTTTAAATCGAACGGAAACGTGCGCTCGCGCCGCGTCCACAGCGATAGTGCTGCGCCCCGTCCGGCATTTAATTGGATGCGTTCATTCTGAGGCGAGTATGTGACCGATATTCTACGTTATTTCTGTGGCGAGCGGGCATGGCGTAACCGCACTAAATACTGAAAGCAAATGCAATGTGCATTAGATAAATGAAGCAGATCGACGCTGAGATGCGCGGTAGTACTCTACCTATGTAGGTTGCGGAATATGGACTGCGTTATCAACGTTGGGCCCGCAATGAGGAAATGTCTAACGTTCATTAAGGAGCTTACCGGGCATTATCATACAATACAAATCAATGATACATAATATACGGGTGCAAAAGGCGTATGAAATAGATAGGATTATATGTAAAACCTGGGTGAAATATACATATTTGTGCCGTTTGGGGTTGAAACATCGGGACCCTGCGGCCCGGGAGCGCACCGCGTCTTCAAGGACCTCGCAAAGCGCCTGGTCGACGCGTCAAAAGACCCAAGAGTTGGCTCCTATTTGGCCCAGCGGATCAGCTTAGCTATCCAACGGGGCAACGCAGCCAGTCACTTGGGTCACACTGCCGGATGTGGGGGACTTGTCCAAATTTTTTATCTTTGGTTTTTTTCTTCTTAGTCTAAGTTTAGTTTTAGCTTTAGTATTATTATAAACTTATCAATGAATAACAAAGAATTAAAAATATACACGGTTTATAAGTAGAACTTTATTTTATTTTATAAAGAGAACAAACGATCGAACCACCTAAATGGTAAATGGTCACCGTCACCTATTCCTTCGCGTTTAGCTCCATTCTTGCGACTCTTCTCAACCCTTGAGGAGGTGGATAGTATAAAGCATCAGCAGGCTTTTAAGCCAATTGCACTTTCTTCAAAACTCCATCAAGGTTCAAGAATTAAAAAATCATTAAATTCGAGATATTTCGCTATCGTAAAAGTTTTCAGATTTTCGAAAGGTGCGGCAAAACAGAGGTCAATCTTTGAAAAATTTGAATTCTATTCTTTGTTATTTCATTTAATTTGAAATCTATTCTTTGTTATTTCATTTAATTTGAAATCTATTCTTTGTTATTTCATTTAATTTGAAATCTATTCTTTGTTATTTCATTTAATTCTTTAAAGATAAAACTTTGTCACTACATGAGAAGAGCTTAGTCAAATGGGCCCCCTTTTAGTAATTTAAATTAATTACTGTCAGGCTGGTGGCTATCTCGCCCAAAGGATCAGCATAGCGATCCAGCGGGGCAACGCCGCCAGCATCCTCGGTACCCACTCTACCTCACGGGCCTAATCTAAGAAATTTTATAAGTTACATTTTATTTTATTTTATTTTTGTACATTATTAAATTAATTATATCTACATTTCTTTCCTATTGCTCTTGCTTCTGTAATTGTTTGTGTATAAATAATTTTAAAATTTTAATTTTTTTGTCACCTCCTATGGACAGCGCAAAAAGAAAACGGCCCCCAGTTCCCGGCCGCCCCACTATTCCTGGTCACGGTGGCGGCCATGGTAGCGACGATCTGCGTAAGGTGGCTGGCAGCGACTGGATGAGAAGAGCCGAAGATCGGGCTCAATGGCGCACCCTGGGAGAGGCCTATGTCCAGCAGTGGACTAGAATAGGCTGCTGATGATGATGATGAAATAATTTTAAGTTGTAAATAAATATAATATTACTGTATGTTTATTGATTAATTATAATAATAAATAAATAAATATTACTGTCATACATCATATTAATACAATTTTAAATTGTACCTAATTGTACCTATTGGGACTCGTGTCTGAATAAAGAATTTATTTATTATTATATTATTATTTATTAGCGAGCCCCGCCCAAATGTTCCATGCTGCATTTCCTCGCAGAATATCGAGAGAAATGTGCTGTACCAGAAAGTATCCCGATCGGGGGTCACACCCCCTCACCCTCAACCGCCTCCCCAGCTCCCGGATGAAGCCTCCCGCCAAAAAATTGACATGTAATTTTTGTTTACTACATGTATATTTTGACAATAAATTAATCAAAAATATAATACAGACTACTACTAATATATACTTCAGAGGTTGCCTGGAAAAGATCGCTATATATCTCTATATATTTTGTGTTGTAGGCGTGAGTTTATGTATCTATGAATATATACTAACTTCGTCGCCGTCGTAAAGGATCTTAGTGGATACTGTTCTACCTAGTAGACAGCGATAGACTCGCCACCAACGTACGTTTGTCCTCCAAATCTTATGGCGAAAAGTGGAGTTCCCACTTTTCGCCATAAGATTTGGAGGACAAACGTACGTAGGTGGCTGAACCTGTGAATGAAGGTGGTTTCTCTCTCTGTCTACCCTCGGATTATGGATACAAAATCTCTATATATTTTATGCGATAAGGCCGCCGCCTTTGTACATATCGTGTTATTATTCCTGTAGTTTTTACTTTTCCTGATTTTGTGTACAATAACGTTTTTCTATCTATCTATCTATCTATAATACAAATAATTCTTTAATATTTACTTTATACGCATCACTGTCACATTTCTCAGAACCCAGTTTCTATTAAAATAAATACAGTTTTATTTGAACTTTGATATGGATTGTTGACGTAGAGAGGCGACTCTGCGTGCGACTCTATTTACCTATAATGACTCAATTATTGTAGGAAAATGGTCTCCACAGAACGTTCACAATCACGGAGGAAACAAGACGCCGCCGGAATCGAGAAATAATGAAGTGTGGCGAGAATCAGGCCACGGAATGAAAAACAGGACTCGGGCTGAGGCCGTGGACATGGCCGTGGAAAAAACATCTTTTTTAATGTATTTAAGTACATTTTAGAAGCAGTTGAACTGAGTGTATCAGTCAGTCGGACATTGGACGGACTCTAAGGCTCAGTTTACATTGCCGCGGAATGGAATGGAAGCGAATTTTCGCAACGTAATTGTACATAGCATAATGAACTTCATGTCAATTGTGTAACATACAAACTAAATACGAGCCAAATAAGAGGTCGCGCGTCTCCCGGGTAATCCTCGCGCATTCTCGAGAATTCCCCTAGCGGTAAAGCGTATTTAGTTTGTATGTTACACAATTGACATAAAGTTCATTATGCTATGTACAATTACGTTGCGAAAATTTGCTTCCACTCCATTCAGCGGCAATGTAAATTGAGCCTAAGAAATATTGGTCATTAATCACGTGTTCGAAAGTTTGGTATGTAGCTGGGATTTGGGGAGGAATTTGGACATTGGGGAAACGACCCAGCCAAAAACAGTTGTACTAGGTAGGTAGGTACTCACACAAATGATATCGACAAAATTTTCAACTCATAACTCTCAATTCTTATCCGTCTGCATTTCTGATGTCACTATAAAATATTTTACCAGAATACTTTTTCGGGCGAACCAGAGGACTTCTCCCGTAGAATTCAGTTTGACAGTCACGAAAAGAACAGTTTGACAACGGGTCTCGAAAACCAAACTCCATATACAATAGCGCCACCAGTAGTCTGACTGTAACAGAATTTAGAGTAGGCTAGGGGCACAGCTTCAGAGATTCATTGTGTGCGTCTCACAATGAATGGAGGATTGGACCAGCAAGGTTTCAATTTAAATAATTGTACATAACAATTAGTAATTTTATTTTTCACAATAAACATTTTGTAGGGAAAAAGTATGGGTAAAGTTTTTTGCGATTTCTGATTTTTCTAGTACTCTAACCTCAGTTGGTCCAATATAGTATTTTCATCCTTATAAGAAACATATACCTGAAGATGTGTAAACGAAACCGGTCGTAATTATTAAAATACAATAAAAACCCGTGTAACAGTATATTATTTAAGTCTAATTATAAGAAACAGTCCTTATAAGAAAGAATCCTTATAAAAAGAAATTGCGAGAACTGCCCATTTTCTCGCTGACATCTCCCATTTTCTCGCTGACATCTCCCATTTTCTCGCTGACATCTCCCATTTTCTCGCTGACATCTCCCATTTTTTCGTACTAGTTTTTCGAGAGAGATTTTCGTTTCGTAATTGTCAAAGAAATCCTACGGGATAAGCCTTATTTTAAATCAAGAATAATTTTAAATCGGGCAAATTTTATAAATCGTAAAAATATATCACGATGATACATGCTTACTACATTCGGGGCGTGCTTGTTACCCTCGGTTACGATTCACAATGTGCGTAGGTAATTGCCCTACCCACTGTATGGTTGTGATTGACCAATCGATGTTTTACTCATACCATTTATGTACTTAAAACTTAATTATTTATTTAACACTTTAATGCACAAAAATAGTACACGAGGCGAGCTTAATGCCATGCGGCATTTCTACCAGCTAACATTAATTAACATTTTTCATTTAACTTATCTTATACGAATATAACGTTTTCCATAATGCTTGCACATCTAGTAGGTGTGCAAGAGGTAGTACCTCTTTCTCGAAATGATTTCCTCTGCCCGAATGTTGCCTGGAAGAGAGCTCTTAGCGATAAGGCCGTCTAAATTGTACCCTCACTAATTCCTTTTCTATCTCTTGTTTGTTGTTTTCTATTTGTGCAATAAAGTGTATTTTACTTTACTTCTGTAGACCCTTGATGGAATTTATCATCCCGTGCGGTTACTTGGTGGTTGGTGTTAGAAAAATCCCATTATATTCCTCATATGTGGGTAGTTATTATATAAGGAAATTTAATTAATACGTTGCCTATTAAAAAGGCCAAGTTTTTTAAGGTGGGTGAAATTTGGTTCTATGAGGATTTTTTTCGGAATCGGATACGTCATTTAGGATTCGATCCAGCAGAGCTGAGCGGTCCAGTCAGTGAAATCTATTCCCTTAATGTGCAATTACCTGAATGTCAAATTCCCCAAATGTCCAGTTCCCTGGTCACTTCCATTTTTAAATTAATACGTCCAAAGTTAATTTTGACATTTAAAAAATTTATTAAATAATAAAAAAAAAATTTTTTTGGACTTTTATTACAGACATTTGTCACTTTGACATTGGACGTATTGACTTAAAAAACTATGTGACCAGGGAACTGGACATTCGGGGAACTGGACGTTCGGGCAACTGGACGTTCGGGGAACTGGACATTCAGGGATGGGACGTAACGCCCATGATCCCGCTGAGCGACTTTAAGATTGTGGGACGCTCGTACCGTTATCGTCAGTGTCCACGTTTGTCATTACTGGTAAAGTCAATTCGCTCAAATCGTCTCGTATCGTCTGTTTTTATAACTATAGTTCTATGTTGATAAATAAAGGATAGGTTTGTTTAAAAGTCCATTCGCTTAAATAATCTCGCGTTTTGAAAAGCGAGCGCGGGCGGCATTTTTAAAGAGAGGACTTCAGGCTGCAAACACTAATGCCAATATGTAACTGCTGGTAGGTCGAACTGATTAGTCTTCGGGCATTGAGATAGACTTACAACTTATCTTATGATAGGGGGCCGGGAATAACCCCAGCGGCACTTCGACCCTTAAGGATCTTTTGTACCTACCCATTTTACACACTGGTCATCTCAGTGTGCAGGTTTCCTCACGATTTCCTTCACCGTCAGAGCAGTCGGTAAAGTACGTAAGTCTTTGAAAAATACGAAATACTCATTGGTACATTGAAATTGAAATCGTATATTTAGCGCTGTATACACCAGAATACAGAAGTATACAAAGTTTAATACATGCAGCACAGAACATCTGGTGTGGTACAGTGCCAAAAAGGGTACACCAGCTCAGCATAATGCTGAGGCAAGCCACAGCGCTGATTTTCAGCTGGCCCCTCAGTGACTGCACGGACGAAGAAAGCAACAGTGTGTGCGTGTTGTGTTGTATGAATGTGTTTGTTTGTATAAATGAGGATATTAGTGTGTACGTGAGGTACTGAGTGTGTTGGGAGGGTGATGGCATGGTGCGGGTGTATTTACATGGTATTATGTGTGTGGATGGTAGTTCACAGTAGAGGCATAATATTACCGAGCACTTCCAGATTGTGAAGGACAGTAGTTACAGGGCACCTAAAGAATGTACGGAGCAGTGTCCGATTTTTGTAGATCAATTGTATAAATTTTAAGTTTTCTCCTGAAGGTGTCAAGAGTCTGCGCGTCTCTAATAATAATACATGACACTGCACAGTTTCGAACCCGGACCTCCCGCATGGGAGTCCGGTGTCCTAACCACTGTGCCATCGCTGTATGATCATGGTTTTACTAAAAAATATCTTTAATGCCCACTTAACTTCAAAGGTTGCCTAGAAGAGATCGCTCTAAGCGATAAGGCCGCCTTTGTACATTTAATGCTACTATTCCTGTAATTTATATTTTTTCCTCACGATGTTTTCCTTCACCGTTAGAGCAGTCGGTAAATGTACGTAAGTCTTCGAAAAATACGTAGACTTACATAGATAGTGTTAATATTACAAGCGATTCTCTTAAATGAGCGAACGACAATAAAACCAATATAAAACTAAAACGAACATCTCTTACATCATCTTATTAGTCTTTTATCTCCACAACAAAGCGTTGCGACCTAGATTCTTACTGAACACGTTTTAATGTGGTTCGTGCGGGCAGCAGTTTAGTACCCCTTCTGTAAATGAATAAAGCAAATTGAAAGCTATGGGTGTATGTACCCAGTGTTACAGACAAAACCAGGAATCGGATGAAACTAGTTTTAACTAGACAAAACTAGAATGAATTAACTTATAATTGATGAAACCCGGAATCATATATCGAAATCAGAGTTCTCACAAATATAATTAAATCTTCAAAGTTGTGTTGGTTTTAAAATGCGTAAGTAATATTTATTTAATACCAAATAACATTTAGTTAAGCATAATTCAAAAACCTTTTAAAACAATCTTTCAAACCCAATTTAAATAAATAAATCAGAAAAATAGCATACATAGCATAACTCTCACGTCCATAACCCCCGAGACAGAGGAACCACCTTCATCATATGTACTTCCCACTTTTCGCCGTTAGATTTGGTGGACAAACGTGATAGGTAGGCCGCATTATAACCCTTTTAAAACAATAGTTTAGTTATTAATAATTTAGTTTAGTTACTAATTAGGAACGTCATGAAATCGTAATAAAAACAGAGTTCCACAGAGTATATTTTCTTTCAAATATTTCTTTTAAATTTTGTCAGTTTTATATTTTCTTGGCTTGGCCAACGTCTGTTCTGTTACATGTTCATTTCCCCTGGTCACAGTAGCGATCTGTGATCTGAGATACAGGAACCTCCTAGTTCGGAGGTCAGCGTTTATTGTAAACTAACTTGTTGCTCACTAATTTTATTTAGTTTAATATAACATATGCTTAAGTTCCTAATGGTGTATGGACTATGAACTATGAATACTTTGTAATCTTACCGCAGAAATAAACTTATTCTTATTCGACTCTTGTGATGGCTATTTAATACTAAAATACGTATAATTTCAATATAAATATAGATAACAAAAATAATTAATTTCTAAACTATCGCCAGTATCTTTACCGTTACGATGTTCACTGACATATACAAATATTAATACTTTAACGAAACACTGCCTCTTTCATAAATAAATTGAATTTCAAACTACTCAAAACTAAGTCTTAACCCTTTCACAGACGATCTAAACGCCGATAAACTTTCTTCCACAGTTAAGACATTCAGTTAGTCAAACCAGTTGTCAATAACCGCGTGTTAGTTACTTTGCATGCGTATGCGGTACGGTTAATTACTGCAGAAATATCTCGTTAAGTTAGGTTGAGCTTTTAGACGTTCAAGGCTCTAATTTTACATGTTAAATGGTTAAATTAGTGTAGGTTTTAAAAGCGCTTTCGTTTTGTTTCTTTCTTTTAATAAGTGTTTTGTAACATTGTAGATAGTACAATGTCTTCGAAACCACTGAACCCAATTTTAATCCAAAAATCATCTCGTCAAAATATTTTCTCAATTAATAAAACAACTCGTATTCGTTTGAGATATGAAGTCAAGGACGAACAAACAGTTAGCCGGGTCAAACTTACAACAATTAACCGTCTCTTTTAGGTCGGCAGTCCTCTTCTGGGACCTCCAACCTTATCCGCCAGTTGCATGAATCGTCCTAAGAATTGTACCTCGTTTAAAACATACTCTCTCTCTACTACGTCAAGCTCTAAGTCTAAACAGAGATGGCACTAGACGTGGGGAATGAGACGCTAGAGATGGTCGATCACTATATCTATCTTGGACAATGTTTATCTTTTGGTAAAGAACTCCAAGCGAAAGAGATCTCCAGGAGAATACAGCTGGGATGGGCGGCATTCGGCAAGCTCGATGACTTCTTGAGGGACAGAAAAATGCCACAATGCCTGAAGACCAAACTGTGTAACCAATGTGTTCTGCCCACCATGACTTACGGTGCCGAAACGTGGACGCTCACAAAAGAAGCTGTGCTCAAAATAAGGGTGTACGTGTCCTGTTAGGCATTATCCTGATGGACAAGATCCGTTACACAGCGATCAGACAACGAACTTAAGTCCTAGATGAGGGAAAGCGGGTTGCGATGCTGAAGTGGCGATGGGCGGGACACTTGGTTAAACGTGGTGATGGCTGGTGGACCAGAGCCCTCACTGAGTGGTGGTCAAGGTCGGGGAAAAGAGGAGTGGGTCGTCCAGCAGTCTAAGATCGGCACCTTTCTAAGTTTTTTATTGCTAAACGTAGATTTTACTAGATACAGGCGGCGAGAATCCGAGAATGACTTTATAGACTCTACCCATTCATAAATTAAAATCGAGTCCATCCTCATGCGCGTGAGCACCGAAAAAGCTCTCATGACGTTTAATTGAGCTACATTGGGCGCAATTACTAATTATTGCTGCCGGCAATTGCCTGAATTGGTCTCTGACTGTACAGCTGTCTGTCTCGACCTTTATTGGACAACAGCTGATCTGTTAATTTGTAGCAAAATGATTCTGGAATATTTTTTAACAAATATAGGATGCTATTTTAATAGATGCAAATATTTTTATGGGGGTACACATAGGCATAGGGTACACTGAAAGTTTTGCGCTCCTGGCCGCTCTTTTTCTTCTTCTCCTAGACGGTTCCTGTCTGCACGATCCCACTCGAAGAACAAAAGACAGTTCATGTTACACCGACATTAGTTTGCCCTGGGTTCAAAAAAATTAGGGAAAAACGATCAAGAAGTCTTGCACCATGACAATGCTTCTCCGCACACCGCCAACACGACAGAGTAATTTTTGGCTTCTGAAAAGGTGGAGCTCGTGACCCATCACACAGTCAGACCTTGCACCATGTAATTTCTTTATTTTCCCAAAAATCAAAGATTTGATGAGGGGTTTGACATTTACGGGGCCAGAAGAGGCTGTGATAGCTTTCAATCAGCACGTGAAAAACATGCCCTCAGATCAATGGTCAACATCAACATATTTTTTTTCAAAAATGGTTTGAATGAATGAAAAAGTGTTTACAATGTAACGCAGAATACTTTGAAAAACAATAAATGTATTACTTTACTTATAAACTGTATAATTTATGACTTACCGTCGCAAAACTTTCAATATTCTGCACTGTATACCGCACTGTATACCTACTTACAACCTATATTTATGAATGAATAAATAATTTGAATTTGAAAAATAACCGTATCATCTCAAACATATATTTAGGTACATTTTTTAAAAATTTTATTTGCCACTAGACCCACATTTGACATCAATCTCGGCTGATGGTAAGCGACGATGAGGTCGATGATGAAGCATGCGGGTGGGTACATGTAGCAATGAAAAAGAAGCTAGTGGAAAAAAACGAGATAATATGTCTACCTCTCTGAAACTACACATCCCTCGCCTCTTCTAAAAGACGCACCTCAGAGTTTTGGCGGAAAAGTCGCTGGAGAAGGTTCTACGGTGTTTATTATATTACTCAAAAATTGATTTCTGGTAATTTTGATAGCTAAAATCGGTGTAGTTTTGTCTAGCAAACGTCAGTAACAGTGACAATGTGTTGAACTCTTAAAATAAACTTCTCGTTAGTGGTTCGTTGTGTAGTTGCACTCTGTGATTCTGCGGCGGGCCATGAGAATTCGCCAGAGACAAGACCGGTTGAAATTTCGGTGATAACTCCTAGGAGTGTTAAAATGTGTCTACACCACAACATTTTGATGCTGAAAAACTAATAACTGTTTTAAATCGCTTAATGTTTAGGCTGATGGCCTGTGTTGCCAATGCCTTCTTAAATGAAAAAATAAATAAAAAAGATGCACCCCCCTGGATAACCCCTCGTTCTAGTGCAGACGGTGAACGCAGGCGGGGTCACAGATGTGACCGCAGCCCGCATATTTAAATCCAGCGATTCAGATAACATAATCGTGCAGCCTGGCTTAATGGCGGGGGACTAGCATGCAGGTTAAATAAATGTGTTTCTTTTCTTTTCAGGTTGAAACGATCGACTGGGAATGGGGATGCTCTGTATTTGTATGCAGTGGACAACTAATCAGACTATACTCAATACTCAATTTTTTATTGTAAATAAGTACCTTAGATAAGTACCTTACGGTTGGTGATACAGGAATGCATAATAGGACTATGCTGAAACGGAAGAGCTAATAGATGTATTACGTTAAGTGGTATTTTATCGTGGCCATTGTTAACCTCTCACATCACACACACACACACACACACACACACACACACACACACACACACAAACACACATCACCTCACACAACTTCATACACCCTCTCCCCTGTACACCCACAGTATGATATCCCGCTGGCTATCTTAGTGTGGACTGGCATGCTGCAAGACAGCCATTGGCTAGTGCTGGTGCCAGGATTTGTTTTTATAAATAGATACCTACCTATTATTATTTCTATTTATATTCTATTGTATTGTAGTATTATGTATTATATAACCTTTTGAATTAAAAAAATTGAATTTGAATTTTGAATTTTTAGCTAAGTACTTTTACAGTCATCTTTTAAAACTACCACCGCTTCGTATGTTATAGCTGAAAGAAAAGAAGCGGCGCAAGAAACAATCAGCAGCATATCTTTTAAAATAAATAACAGTGATATAATAGTACATTACTGCTGAAGCCACGAAATTAGCCATTATTGGCCGCGGATCAAATTGAAATTTAACAATTCAAGGCTAAAAATGAATATTTCGGTCGATGCTTGTATAGTGCTGTATAGTGAAGTATGAACAATCTTCTAGTGCCGGTTACGCTATGCTAGTCCTTCCGTAGAGCTTTTTATAACAAGCCCATTAATATATCAATTCGATACGCCGTAAATATTTTATTGGTACAGAGCTTTTTAAGTTGCGGTGTCAATAAAAAAATAAGCTTAATATAGAAGCTTTAATATAGAAGTACACACAAATAGATACGATAGAAAAATCGATAAATTAGATTGCTGGTCGATTTTTCTGTCAACCAATTTCATGAATTGGTACCTGTATAGGCTTCCTTAAGTTTCGTGTCAACTCTATGTAGAGCTGTAACGTACATGGGGAGGAAGGGATGGCGTGTATTTTAATAAAGACTTAACTTTATGGATGTTTCGTGCAACTGACGGTAAATCATCTTAAGTCTGTGTGTGATATCTATTTCTAGGAGGTATGATTCTGTGCAGTTAGCTGGGGAAGAACTGGTTTTACATATATCTGCCTCAAAGCAAGCATGCAAGCATTGCTGTGTTCCGGTTTGAAAAGTCTTTTTTATCATTTTGACACGGAACCCTAAAATATCATAGTTGGAAGTGAATACTACTTATAACATGTCTACTGTACTATCTACACTGGGAGGCAAAAATAACGGGTCACTTAGAAAAATCGTGATATCTCCCAAAGTTGTAGAGATTCATTAATAAGTCATCTTCAACATACTACAGTTTCAGGAATCAATCTCATATATTTAAGGAAATATGTTAGATTTTTTAAGTGACTCGTTATTTTTGCGTCCCAGTTAGAATCAATCTAATATATTTAAGGAATATCATAGTGTTTTAAGTGACCCGTTATTTTTGCGTCCCAGTTGGAATCGATCTAATATATTTAAGGAAATATCATAGTGTTTTTAAGCGACCCGTTATTTTTGCGTCCCAGTTGGAATCAATCTAATATATTTAAGGAAATATCATAGTGTTTTAAGTGACCCGTTATTTTTGCGTCACAGTTGGAATCAATCTAATATATTTAAGGAAATATCATAGTGTTTTAAGTGACCCGTTATTTTTGCGTCCCAGTTGGAATCAATCTAATATATTTAAGGAAATATCATAGTGTTTTAAGTGACCCGTTATTTTTGCGTCCCAGTTGGAATCAATCTAATATATTTAAGGAAATATCATAGTGTTTTTAAGTGACCCGTTATTTTTGCGTCCTAGTTAGAATCAATCTAATATATTTAAGGAAATATCATAGTGTTTTTAAGTGACCCGTTATTTTTGCGTCCCAGTTAGAATCAATCTAATATATTTAAGGAAATATCATAGTGTTTTTAAGTGACCCGTTATTTTTGCGTCCCAGTTGGAATCAATCTAATATATTTAAGGAAATATCATAGTGTTTTTAAGTGACCCGTTATTTTTGCGTCCCAGTTGGAATCAATCTAATATATTTAAGGAAATATCATAGTGTTTTAAGTGACCCGTTATTTTTGCGTCCCAGTTGGAATCAATCTAATATATTTAAGGAAATATCATAGTGTTTTTAAGTGACCCGTTATTTTTGCGTCCTAGTTAGAATCAATCTAATATATTTAAGGAAATATCATAGTGTTTTTAAGTGACCCGTTATTTTTGCGTCCCAGTTGGAATCAATCTAATATATTTAAGGAAATATCATAGTGTTTTTAAGTGACCCGTTATTTTTGCGTCCCAGTTGGAATCAATCTAATATATTTAAGGAAATATCATAGTGTTTTTAAGTGACTCGTTATTTTTGCGTCCCAGTTGGAATCAATCTAATATATTTAAGGAAATATCAAAGTTTTTTAAAGTGATCCGTTAATCTTGCCTCCCAGTTGGGATCAATGTAATATATTTAAGGAAATATCAAAGTTTTTAAAGTGATCCGTTATTTTTGCGTCCCAGTTAGAATCAATCTAATATATTTAAGGAAATATCATAGTGTTTTTAAGTGACCCGTTATTTTTGCGTCCCAGTTGGAATCAATCTAATATATTTAAGGAAATATCATAGTGTTTTTAAGTGACCCGTTATTTTTGCGTCCCAGTTAGAATCAATCTAATATATTTAAGGAAATATCATAGTGTTTTTAAGTGACCCGTTATTTTTGCGTCCCAGTTGGAATCGATCTAATATATTTAAGGAAATATCATAGTGTTTTTAAGTGACCCGTTATTTTTGCGTCCCAGTTAGAATCGATCTAATATATTTAAGGAAATATCATAGTGTTTTTAAGTGACCCGTTATTTTTGCGTCCCAGTTGGAATCAATCTAATATATTTAAGGAAATATCATAGTGTTTTTAAGTGACCCGTTATTTTTGCGTCCCAGTTGGAATCAATCTAATATATGTTATTTAAGGAAATATCATAGTGTTTTTAAGTGACCCGTTATTTTTGCGTCCCAGTTGGAATCAATCTAATATATGTTATTTAAGGAAATATCATAGTGTTTTTAAGTGACTCGTTATTTTTGCGTCCCAGTTAGAATCAATCTAATATATTTAAGGAATATCATAGTGTTTTAAGTGACCCGTTATTTTTGCGTCCCAGTTGGAATCGATCTAACATATTTAAGGAAATATCATAGTGTTTTTAAGCGACCCGTTATTTTTGCGTCCCAGTTGGAATCAATCTAATATATTTAAGGAAATATCATAGTGTTTTAAGTGACCCGTTATTTTTGCGTCCCAGTTGGAATCAATCTAATATATTTAAGGAAATATCATAGTGTTTTAAGTGACCCGTTATTTTTGCGTCCCAGTTGGAATCAATCTAATATATTTAAGGAAATATCATAGTGTTTTAAGTGACCCGTTATTTTTGCGTCCCAGTTGGAATCAATCTAATATATTTAAGGAAATATCATAGTGTTTTTAAGTGACCCGTTATTTTTGCGTCCTAGTTAGAATCAATCTAATATATTTAAGGAAATATCATAGTGTTTTTAAGTGACCCGTTATTTTTGCGTCCCAGTTGGAATCAATCTAATATATTTAAGGAAATATCATAGTGTTTTTAAGTGACCCGTTATTTTTGCGTCCCAGTTGGAATCAATCTAATATATTTAAGGAAATATCATAGTGTTTTTAAGTGACTCGTTATTTTTGCGTCCCAGTTGGAATCAATCTAATATATTTAAGGAAATATCATAGTGTTTTTAAGTGACCCGTTATTTTTGCGTCCTAGTTAGAATCAATCTAATATATTTAAGGAAATATCATAGTGTTTTTAAGTGACCCGTTATTTTTGCGTCCCAGTTGGAATCAATCTAATATATTTAAGGAAATATCATAGTGTTTTTAAGTGACCCGTTATTTTTGCGTCCCAGTTGGAATCAATCTAATATATTTAAGGAAATATCATAGTGTTTTTAAGTGACTCGTTATTTTTGCGTCCCAGTTGGAATCAATCTAATATATTTAAGGAAATATCATAGTGTTTTTAAGTGACCCGTTATTTTTGCGTCCCAGTTAGAATCAATCTAATATATTTAAGGAAATATCATAGTGTTTTTAAGTGACCCGTTATTTTTGCGTCCCAGTTGGAATCAATCTAATATATTTAAGGAAATATCATAGTGTTTTTAAGTGACCCGTTATTTTTGCGTCCCAGTTAGAATCAATCTAATATATTTAAGGAAATATCATAGTGTTTTTAAGTGACCCGTTATTTTTGCGTCCCAGTTGGAATCAATCTAATATATTTAAGGAAATATCATAGTGTTTTTAAGTGACCCGTTATTTTTGCGTCCCAGTTGGAATCAATCTAATATATTTAAGGAAATATCATAGTGTTTTTAAGTGACCCGTTATTTTTGCGTCCCAGTTGGAATCGATCTAATATATTTAAGGAAATATCATAGTGTTTTTAAGTGACCCGTTATTTTTGCGTCCCAGTTAGAATCGATCTAATATATTTAAGGAAATATCATAGTGTTTTTAAGTGACCCGTTATTTTTGCGTCCCAGTTGGAATCAATCTAATATATTTAAGGAAATATCATAGTGTTTTTAAGTGACCCGTTATTTTTGCGTCCTAGTTGGAATCAATCTAATATATTTAAGGAAATATCATAGTGTTTTTAAGTGACCCGTTATTTTTGCGTCCCAGTTGGAATCAATCTAATATATGTTATTTAAGGAAATATCATAGTGTTTTTAAGTGACCCGTTATTTTTGCGTCCCAGTTGGAATCAATCTAATATATTTAAGGAAATATCATAGTGTTTTTAAGTGACCCGTTATTTTTGCTTTTCTTCTGTTCCATACTTTTGTCTTGCAATAAAGAATATATGTATTATTTGTCTACTATATCATTACTTAATATACATAATGCCAGAGTGCCGGTTCGATTCCTGGTGCCGACCACATGAATATTGATGCGTTTCTTCACGCGTGGTTTGTCGTCTTGTTCTATTTGCAAGGAAAGCATACGTGATCTGTTTTACTCTAAGACATGATAATGATACAGTAAGTTATAGTTGAGATTGTTGCACGAAGCGTCCTATAAGGAATAAACTCTGTCCCTTTCTTTTTTTATGTAACGGAAAGAAGAGAGGCGGAATGGTGTGAAAAACAGACCGCTTTATGGACACATCTGTATAGCTTTAGTTTGATGCGCTGCTAACCTTGAGGACTCAGAAGGAGTGCCTCATGTGCAGGTAATTAAGCTGGTTCTCTTATACCTTTCAAACCAAACACAGCAAAACACAGCAAAAAATAATTATTAAAAAGTTTATTTACTTATTACAGGGCACACAAAAAAAGGACCTCCGACTTACAAACTAGGTCGAAAACCTGTATCTTGTAAGTCGGGATTTCGTCGCACTTTCTGTGAAAGCAAATTACAAATTATATTCTTAACCTAAAAGGAATTTGGAATATTTAATCATAAAGGAATTTAGTAAAGAAAATGGTAAGAGTGAGTATGGATGGGGTGTGTTAGGTTGCAAGCATTGCTGCTTTGCGGCATAAATGGGTACACATACTTCATAGAATGTTTGCTTGTCTGCTTTCCTTACATAATTTTAAAAAAATCTTTCATTAGTATTGGTATAGAATCCAGACCGCCCTACAGGAGTCCGGTGTCCCAACCACTACGCCATCCGACACACTTTTCGATACAGGTACGTAATTAATAAAAATATTCTTACCAAACTCATGTAGTCCCAGTTTCCTTATAAATTATAAATAGCCCGCGAGCTTTGGGCAGTATTGGGCACGTGTTAGTAAAATATAATTTATGGCCTTTCATTCACTATGGGTAGTCAGTGGATATGGGAAACTATATGGGGTTTGAAGGATGTGGTGTTTGGTAGAACAAACTCTATCAATACTAACCTAGTGGGTGGGCGGTGATTATTTACGAAATTATTTTTTTCAAAATTATTATTACGAAAAGTTATGAATGCTAAATTATTTAAATAAAATATGTTTACAAAAGGAAGAGTAACAAAACTAAATAAAAGAAATGGTTAACAAAAAAAACCATTTTATTTTTCGCGTGAAAATTTTGCAAACTTTTGTAAATTTTTGTAGTAAAGTAAAGTAAACGTAAAACACACATTATTGCTCAAATATAAAACAACAAACATGAGATAGAAAAGGAGATAGTGAAGTGCAATTTAGGCGGCCAATAATACAATATTTTAATGTTGATACTTTCATAATATATTATCTTTCGTAATCACTATTATTTTTATTAGCACTAAACTTTCGAATACAAGAGCAATACTTACTTACTTACTCCGCTGGCGCAGCGACCCGAAGTGGATCTTGGCCTCCGATACCAAAGAGCGCCATCGCTCTCTCTCCTGCGCAGTCTCGAGCCGGTCAGGCGCCCGGAGCTCCCGCAGATCCTTCTCCACTACATCGCGCCAGCGGTATCTGGGACGTCCGACCGGACGTCGTCCGTTAGGGCGTCCCACATACGCTCGTTTAACTGCCCGATCCTCCCCCATCCTAGTGATGTGTCCGAGCCATCGGAGTCGAGCCGCTTTCGTCTCTCCTATAATGTTCGGCTCGTTCACCATCTCCCTATTCTTTCTCATCATCCACCCTCCATCTTCCTTCTTGGCTGGTCCCAGAATCTTCCTCAATATCCTCCTGTCGGTAACCAAGAGTCTGTTTTCTTCCTTTAAGGTTAGTGCCCAAATCTCGCATCCATACATCAAGATCGGTCTGATGACAGTTTTGTAGATCCGGATCTTGGTATTTCTGCTCAAGAGCAATGCAATAATGAAAAATGGTATCGAAACCTAGTATAAAGTAACAAGTAGCTCCACCTATCTGAACCTACACGAACTATTGACAAACCACTCACGGCGCCATCTAGCGTGAACTATGGGAACTTTAACGATATGTAGAGGAGCAACTTGAACCAAGTGGTTGCTGTAGTACATCTTATAGCCTACTAGATGTCAGAAGTAGACTGAAATCTAAAATAAAAAATATTCCCGAACAAAATTGCACATTTTTTTGTTACTATTTACTGAATGAATAATTATAACTGTCACGTCTATAATCGCCGAGGCGGTAGACAGAGGAACCACTTTCATCACAGGTAGTTTCCACTTTTCGCCGTTCGATTTGGTGGACAAACGTGGCGAGCCTATCGCCGTCTATTGTGCCCGTCAATCTTCATGACGTGTCTGAATTTATGCACGAGTGTTAGATGTTAGCGGGGTGTAGAAGTGGGCGGGATAAGTACGGGCCACCGCGCGGTATGGAGGAGGACATGACCCTTTAAAACCTAAAAACATGTGCTGGAATGCGACTCGTACCTACCTACATTCTAATGAAGATTGACGGACACTCCACTAGGTGTCGAATAGTATCCATAATATCCCACAAATCGCCTTGTACGACACCCAGGGGAAGAGTTAGAGTGGTGCTATTCTTTATGGCCGGCACGACATGGCACTTGTTTGATTAAAATATAGAGCTATGTTCTACATTGTCATAATTTCGTATTCCAATCGACTTTACATGTTTTTTTCTCAGAACTTATTACAAATCAGTCAAATATACGAAAAACTACGAAAAAATCCAACAAAATTTAGTTTACAAACACAAAAACATTACAATTTATCGAGCATGTTTAGGAAGAACATCGTAAGCGACAGATACCCACTTTTACACGAGATATTTTTTGTAAATAAAAAGTTACTTATGTATTTTACTTAGGACGTTGATGATTTTACACAATATTCAGATTACGTCAAGCTTCACATATTTTTTACTATTTGATGCAGATCTGGAGATCGATTCCACTAAACACAACGTAACTAAATAGAATCTAAACTGCATCATTATGACTAACGATCCAATTTCAGTTAAGTTCCGATCGAGTCAACGATCGAACAGTAACGTATTTGTGCATTCTAATAAAACGTTTAATTTATACTGAATCGCAATTGAACGGTAACAAAACGCTTCAACTGTCAAATATAACGATCGAACATAAGTTCCTCCCGAGGTACTTTTGCCCGTACGATAGTAAATCTAAAGGTGGCAGTGGTAGAGTTATGCGTGTCCAAATAGAATTGGAACGAAAACTAAATTGAAATTGGATAGAAATAGAACTACAAACGTTGTAATTTAGGCGAATTCAATCCCAGATGTTTTATTTTTTTATGTCGTATATGTGACTTATGTATATACTACGATATACATAAGTCACATATACGACATAAAAAAATAAAACGAAAAATCTCATATTGTCGCTTACGATTTTCTTCCTGAACTCGCTCGTATAATCCTCCGCGTCCATCACAGAAAGTATGCTAGTATTACCATAGTAGACTTTCTCTGACCTCGAAGCATAGTGTATCCTTTCTAGCAGACAAATCAGCAGATAAATCATTCGACCTTGCTAGGTCAAAGACAGTCTGTGGCAGACAATGGTGATGGGACATGTACGAAAGAAAACGGATTGAAAATGGACAGCCTATTGTGCAATGGTTGACAATTAAAGCGGAGACAATTATATTGTACTGGATAAAAATTTTTTAAAGGGTTTTCAGATGATGGTAAGTGAAGACAAGACTCAGTTTAGAAAGGATATGCTCTTATAAACACTACATTTGGCGACAAATCCCATATCTAGGAGGATTTTCGGTCGCTAGGGCGACTCTACGAAGTGATCTACCATCCATACCAGCTTATCGAGTGGCGATAAAAGCGTCGGTGGCACAGTGGCTAGGACACCGGACTCCCATGCGGGAGGTCCGGGTTCGAAACCGTGCAGTGCCATGTACCAATGAGTTTTTCGTAGACTTGCGTACATTTACCGACTGCTCTAACGGTGAAGGAAAACATCGTGAGGAAACCTGCACACTGAGATGACCAGTGTGTAAAATGGGGTAGGCACAAAAGATCCTCAAGGGTTGAAGTGCCGATGGGTTATTAACGGATATATAAGATCGAGTGGCGATAGGGAAATCCAACGCACAATAAAAGGTTTAAATAGCAAAACTGGCGGAGTAGAACAGAGATTGATGACGTTTTTTGGTATCGGAATATCATATACGTCGGGAAATGTTCGAATCGCTGAGCCACCGGCGGCGTAGAAAGTTTACTACAATCTCTGCCCTCTAGGTGCCGGCTAGCAGGACAGTGTGCAGATGAAGTAATAGAAGAACTTGGTAAAAGTAGATATTATATTTATCAGGAACAGAACAACACAATAGTAGAAAATAGGTAGTAGTAGGAGACAATTTTATAAAACGAACATACGTCCGTTCAGGACAAAAATACAAAGAGTATGAGTAAAAACAATGAAATTAATGGAATAATGGAATTTGGATATGGAATGGGAATATTATTTGAATTTTAAAAATATAGATGAAGAAATGAAGATGCCAACACGAAATGAGGTGAGATAAACGCTAACGATGAGGTTGAAATTGATGGCAAGGAGTTTGATATGGACGATGAAGTCGACATCGTTACAAGTTAATAAAGCTCGCTCCTTTAAACCCATTTCCATCTCTACGTCATAGAAACCTTTTTCACACCAATCTACTCTTAACCACCACACCATAAGGTCCACCACCCTACCAGTACAACACCATCACAATTACCAACGGCCTACGTTCCAGTGGTTAGGTTAGCCGCGTGTGGAATCACATTGAGCTATAGAATTAGTAATTTTAATGCCACAGTTTATATGATAATCAGTAATTCAACTGTATCCGTCCTTGAGTTTGTGAACTAGCTAGAATAATTATGTCAGTTAATTGAATACAGGTTACTTTAATTATACGAGTATAAATGTTAAGCTACTAGACCAACCAATCAAAATTGATTTCATCGTTAAAATACTGTGATGGCAAGCATTTGAGAAGTTATAGCTTTTTATTAGCTTTTTCTATTATTATCTAACTATCTATCAGCCCGTGTATGTCCACTGCTGGACATGGGTCTCTCCAAGGGCGCGCCACATCACTCGGTCCTCCGCCTTCCTCATCCACCCATCGCCAGCAACCTTCTTCAGGTCGTCGGTCCACCGGTCCCACACTGCGCTTTCTTGCCCACGGTCTCCACTCCAGAACTCGTCTACCCCAACGGTTGTCGGTTCTGCGACAGACATGGCCAGACCATTGCCACTTCAACTTGCTAATCATATGAGCTATGTCGGTAACTCGCGTTTTGTGACGGATGACTTCATTTCTTACTCTTCTAATATCAGGTATATTTTAAATTCCTTTTGATTAACTTGTTCCAAATTCCTTTTAGGTATAGTATAGGTATAAATAGTTACTAATGTAATGAATGTTATAATTTGTCATATACTTGCTCGGAAAGTGCGACGGAGTCCCGACTTCCAAGATACAGGTTTCGACCTGGTTTGTAAGTCGGAGGTCCTATTATTGTGCCTTCTAATAAGGCAATAAACTTGTAATTTTTTTTTATTAAAGAGAACCAGAGTGTGACCTCAATGTCATGAAAACTAAGAGCTGATGATGAGGCCAGTCACAGATTGTAGCATGCATTATTTAGAAAGGAAGGACTGGCTTCCAAATTCATTATTCGTTTCGCGCGTAAGAACTTGTCTACTAGCATTAGTACAGAGATGATTTACTGTTAAAAAGACACTGTGGCTTATGAATTAATACTGGTAGGTACTTATTATTGCGCAAGAGTTCTTTATTAGCAACTCGAGCGCATGTTAGTGTATAAATGCAATGTACATAATTATAAGGTTTTGCGATCAGTGTGCATTGTGCAATTATTGAGATGAATGAGGAGCTCGTAGCCTAGTTGCCAGCACGGTCCGAAAGTGATCGTGCAGGTTAAGCGACGATGGCGCGGTCGGTACCTGGATGGGTGACCGCTAGTGGCATATTTCATCTGAGCTCCTTCGTGCCTCGGAAAGCACGTTAAGCTGTCGGTCCCGGTTGTTGTCGTTCGACAGCAGTCGTTAAGCCATGACAGAGGCCTACGGGGCGGCCTGAACAACTCTGACAAATAGGTTGGCCACTAACCATACGATAAGCAAGCAAGCTTAATTATAAACTAATAAATATTTCATATTTCACTTTCTGCACTATACTGCGGGTAACCTATTAATAATTCTTCTATTGCCTAGGTTGCCTGGAAGAGATCGCTCTGAGCGATAAAGCCGCCTTTGTACACTTATTCTATGTTTCCTTTCCTATGTAAATTTCTTGAGTGCAACAAAGTATTAATCTATCTATCCAATTTGTATTAGTTTACTGACTCATCACAGGAAATACTACAATAACTTGATCGTTAGATTTACCTACTGGTTAGTTATCGGTTTTTTTGCACAAATCGTTAACTCTCTGGGGGTCAATTTTGTATGAAAACAGACAATTCGCGAGTTAACCCAGCGTTAAATTTCCGCGCAAATGGATCTAAGGTGGACAGTCGACCACAACAAGTATACCATCTGTCAAAAACCTGCGATTAAATATCATCCTCCGCAATATGATACATTTCAGATTCTCAAATTTATCGTTTGAACAAGTTAAAAATTAGATACCTTCGTTCAATACCTAACTCTACATCACTGAAAAAATAACTTGTTTGATTTAGTTAGAGCTTAAGTACAAAGTAACTTTATTCTTTATTACTTAACTAGACACGATTATAAGGTCTTGGTTGAAGTGAACAATGTAAAGTAATGTAAAAGTAAAATACATTTTATTGTACAAATATAAAACAACAAACATGAGATTGAAAAGGGAATAGTGAAGTACAATTTAGGCGATCTTATCGCTAGAGAGATGAGCCATCTCTTCCAGGCAACCTTCGGGTAGAGGAAATGATATCGAGAAAGATGTAGATAGATAGTAACACTGTATTGTACACAAAATCAGAAAAAGTAAAAACTACAGGAATAATAACACGATATGTACAAAGGCGGGCCTTATCGCTTAAAGCGATTCTTCCAGGCAACCTCTGAAGTTAATTGGACATTAAAGAGATTAGCGACAGTGTAGTGTGAGGATATGAAAAAGGTTACTATTACTTAATATACGGTAAATATAGTGTGGCGATGCACGACGCACGCCCCTACGATAACAGTACCTACTCACATCGGCGTAGAACGCGCTATCGAAATTTTCCTAGGACTTCGTATATATACGAGTTTCAAACATCCACAGTTGGACACCAGGCACAACACCCCGCCTGGTGGAAGATCTTCCCTTTTCTCTTTCATACAACCGACGTTACGTCATTCCATCTCCTTACATAGCCTACTACGAACACTTAATTGGATTGGATCTTTCCTACAATAGTAAAATAAAAGTAATGTAGTAGGTGTGCAAGGTTTATGGAAAACATTATGAGAATTTTATTTACAACAAAAACATGTCTTTGTTTAATGGAACCGACTTTATATTCTACTATCGACAATCGACAACAACATTAACTTTCGATAGAAAACATGAATATAACATTCAGTGACGTAATGAAAACATAAAAGCTGAAATAGCCACTAAACCAGTGTTTCATCTATATTTTTGTACTATAAGTACGTAACTTCCGTTCGGCAGATTGGTTATTGATGTAGCTGGCTCAAGGCTGGCTTTGTACAAGTGTATTATCGGATTTAGTAAAATGAATTGTAGAATATTTTACTAAGGAGCCCGGTACACAGTGATTTTGAAATCAAATACGATTTCTCGACGATAGATCCCAGCTCGATAATTCGATAGAGGACATCAATAGAAACCGAAAAGATATCTTGACAAAAACTCCTAAAGTATCTTCAGAGATACCCAGATATTGGATTTTGAAAGTTGCATTTTTTTAAATAAGATTTCTAGGTCAATTATCTGAGTTCTGAGATACTTTAGAAGTATTTGTCAAGATATGTTTTATGTTTCTATTAATGTCCTCTATCGAATTATCGGGCGGGAAAAATCGTATTTTTTTCAAAATCATTGAAAGTAGATGTGGCAGGCTCCATAGTAAAATGTTCCGTGACCTTTGTACCTATTAATCTACTTTATACCGGGTGTAACAAAAATCCCCATAGAACCGAAAGGGAGTGTTCAGTATTCAAAACTGAACACCACTATTAGCACAGAATGCTATTGGCCAAATTTTTTTCGATATTTCAGGGTTGGCCCCATAGGGGGGTGTTCAGTATTGAACCCGCCCCTTTCGGGGCTATAAGGGGGCTTTTGTTACACCAGTATAGAGCGTTGGTGACGTAGTAGCTAGGAAGTCGCCGCCGCCGCCGTTCAAAACCATACAATGTCATGTACTCGATGAGTTTATCGGTTTTTAAAGACTTATGTGCATTTTTTATGTATTATGCATATATATTATGTAATACGCGAGCAAGATTTGTACCTGCACTATGTACGAGTAGATCTGTCGATTGAAACATCTCCGTCGTACAAATTGGCTCGCCTATTTTTTTTTCATAACACGTCCGGAATTTAGCACATTCACTCTCATTTGTGAGAAATCCGACAGCCATATGTCAAAACCCTATTTATTTCCAACCGGATGTCACTTCTCGCCTTCTCACGTCTCACTTTAACCAGCTAGGTTAGTTTAACGTTTTAAACTTTTCAAAGCGTGTTGCTGCATACTATTGGTAGGACGCCAAGCGGTCTGCCCTAGATTACTGTTTATTTTCATCCTATTTTGTAATAGGATGACATGTCCTGAGGTAGTCTGAGCTTCGACTCCGACTCCGAAATGTCGGAACTTCCGATTTATTTTACACCTCCGATTCCGACTTCGGCTCCGATAATTTTGAAGCGGAGGTTATACCGCAGATTTGTGAGCAACATATTCAAATATCAATATTTTATTAAATAGTGTAGGAATACATTTATGTATTATTATTTATGTATTCCTACACTACTAAAGGAACATATTTTATTGCCGCAAACGTCATCGTAAAAAAGAATTGGCCCGTTCAGCTATAAAAATTAAAAAACGGTTTAAAATATGAACTTCTTCTGAACATCGCTCTTCTACCTCCGCGTCCGACTCCGGTTCCGACGCCGATAAATCAAATTTAAAAAATTCGGTTTTGACTTCGGTTCCAGCAAATACACCTCCGTAACATATCTAGTCTGAGGCAACTATAGCTTGTATTGTTTCCAGTAAAACTAAAACTCAAATAGCTAAATAAAAGCTGCATGTTAGCTCACTGATTAACTTTTTTAGAACGCATTCTTCCAGAATAATGAGAGGTTTTCCGGTTGGTTGCAAGAGGCTCGCTAGATGGCGCTCTATGAAAGGCGGCAACAGGCTGAGGCAGTCCCCTTTTCCGGTGCTGCACACCACCTTCATCAAACTTAATTACTTTTGTTTATTTATTTTTATAATATATTTGTTTAATATTATTTTATCTTCTGTACCTAATTGTTTGTATGTGTGCGCTATTGGAAATAATTTTTTTCTTTCTAAAGGGCCATTTTTTTAATGTCAAAAAGGCTGGTAGCCAGTGCCGTACAACTGCCAACGTTTAGTGTTGCAGTTTCTTATCGAAGTTCCACGAGAGCCTTTATATGTATGTGTGAGCGAGATCGCGCTATGGCAAATTATGTTTTATCCCTTTTTCTCTACGCACTTATTTCATATTAGATACAATTTGAACGCGTGACGCGTGAACTGTTATTGACTGACAGTGACAGATCGCCTCTACGTGCGAGAGCCATCTATGAGATCAAAAATGAACTTAAAAAAAAACCTTCCATTGAAGAGGTGAAACTTTGCATACGTATGGTCTATGATCTGGCCATTATGTTATGATGGGGAAAATGAATACTCTAAGGGAAAATGCGAAAATGTAGATTACTAGACCCCCCCCCCCCCATACCAAAAAATAATAGTATAGTTAGATGGGGTCTTCTCGAACAAATGTTGTGGTGATTGAACGATTGACTTGTTGGGTAAGAAAAATGTGTTTTTACAAAATGGCGGCAAAAGAAATTAACCATGATCAAAGATGCTTTGGTGAGACCAAAGGTCGAGCTTCGCGCAGGGTTAAAGCGAAGTCCGGAGCGTCCCCTCACCCTTCAGGCGCCGTCAGACTAAGCTAGACCTGCGACCTGACCTCCACCCCTGGAATTTAGGTAAGCTTCATCACCAGCCTATCAACGCCACTGTTGGGACACAGACCTCCCTTTGAACAAGGGTGTTCGGGTCTTGGCATTGGTGGACATCCCTTAATTATTATTTTTAATCATGCAAGTTTATTTTCTTTATCATTAGTGCAGTCGGTCGGTAAATGTACTTCACATACTTCACTTCTTCATGTGCAGTCTGTAGATCGAACCCGCATCTCCAGGAATTCGGCGCCCTCCATTGCGTCACAGACACCCTTGAATTTTGAACAATAATAAATCTCACTGCATTGTTTAACTGCATTATCAGTGTGCCAGTTCCCAGTGTCTGCGCGTAATCTGCGCGTAGGCGTGCGCGGGCGCAGCAGATAATGCTCGACTGAACTAAGCCGCTTGTATGTCAACATACAGCTGCGATGCGACGGTGGTACCATTGCTTAGCTTTTTGGTGAGCAGTGCAAATGTCAGAATCTCACGATCATATACGATTACTTACATAACATATCAATGATAAAAATATTTTTATGTGATCCTAGGGACGGATCGTAATTTCTCTACCGGCGCCACTGTGAAAGCGTGTCATCAATCAATCAGTTGATATAAGCTCTTGGAGTATCTTGGGATGTTGGAGTATGATGGGATCTCTGGAACGGTAATAGTTAGGTAGTTCGAGTTTGAGCTCAAATGTTTAGGACCATGGTGACCTTCTTACATCTGGAACCTTGAGGACCTAATGATGACCAGGAAAAAGTAAGGAGATCTCCACAATGGTACGTCGGCGGTTTCTTAAATTTTTAGTTTAGAGTTATGGTAGTCACAAAGCTTCATAGTCATAGATTCTATTCCTCATTACCAAAGGTCATGATCATTCTATGGAACTAAGCTGTATGGACGACTTTCTTCGTAATTTGCATTTGCTGCTTCTGGGGAAGCAGCAAATGCAAATTACGAAAGTGTAATGAATGAGTGTGTGAATTAGTGTGTGAAATGGGTTTCACACACTGGTTATCACCATGAGCTGTATTCCTCACGACGTTAGAGTAAGTAGTCGTTAAATGTACATTAGTCTTAGAATATCCGAAAAACTAATTTGTGAAAAACTCTACCTAAATGGAATTGAATCCAGGCCTCCGGCATGTGAGTCCGGCGTCCTAACTAATACGACAGCTCACGACAAGCTTCAACAAGTATTATTTACAATCCGGATCAAACCAGTGACCTCGAGCAACGGTACTATCAGTAGAAGCCACTGCGCAAACCCGTTCCACCGGGGAAGGTGCATTCTTTGACAATGTGAAGGTAAGACTTGTTTAGGTTGTATTACGATTTTGAACGTCGGAGGATGGGGGAAATCGAAGAAAAGGGACAGACATGGCACTAGAAGACAGACAAAACGACTACGGCACATATTCTTTATATCATGACTACGGATTGCACGATGTTCACGTCAGCACAAGGGTACGTCATCAAACGTAACACTCGTGTGATACGTACCCTTGTGCGGTAACGTGAACATTATGCAGTCCGTAGTCGTTTTGCCTGGTTAAGAATGAGCCGTCTTCTTGTGCCATGAGACTGAGTAGTCGATCCAGGTTAAGATACATGGAACAATTGAAGGAGTGGAGTGGTAGTTCGTCGTAGCAGGGGGATTGGCATATGGAAGCTGTTACAGCGACAGGCGCCTGATGCTCCTTTGTACAGGAAGAAGACGAGGATGGGGAATATCAGGTTTCGCTGATAATTATCGTGATATTTACCTATGCCTTGATAATTATCACATGATAATTATATCAAGATCGTAAAAAAATTACGGCGCGAGGTTTAAATGAAGCGAGAAGCTACCGTGTCGTTATACCGCGCTAGACTTCCATTTTATAGGTTATGTTTTTTATTTTGCTGAAACTCAATATTTCTGGGTTAATATCAGGATTGAGATGAATTTCTCTTAAGGCTTATACTTTCGCCAATGACCTTGAGGGTTTGACCTTCAGCGTCTAGAAGTTTACGGCTTTGGACTCTTGCCGAAGACAAACTTCGCAAAATCCTGCAAATATAATATCCATACATACAAGCTTCTTGTTCTGTTTGTTTGTCATACATAAATGACAAAAAAAAACTTCAAATGGCGACTGTAGGGCCCTTAAGAAATCGAGAATGAGCGTTCTCTTAACACTATAATGAACTTATTTTGATATTTCTTTAATGAAACACTAAATACAAAAATTTTCAGTTTTGAATTTATATTTATTGGATAATTATCCATTTTCGATAATTATTTATTTTTTCGAACCCTGGGGAATATACAGTACGTACACCTTAGTCGTATCTATCAACTATGTAATGTGTTCAACTGAATAAAGTTACTTTATATGCTTTAAATCAAACAAGTTATTTTTTCAGTGTAGTAATGGGTAGGTGTTTACCTATTTCTGCCGTAAAGCAGCAAATGCTTGCATTGCTGTGTAGCGGAATGTAGGTAGATGTCAATAGTCACGAACTTACCTGAAAATAAATAAAATTAAAAATATAGAAGTCTGAAAAAATCTGAATGTGGTGTGGCGACGCACGACGCGCGCCACTACGGTACAGTACCTACTCACATCGGCGTAGAACACGCTATTGAAATTTTCCTGGGACTTCGTATATATACGAGTTCCAAACATCCATAGTTGGACCAGGACATCCGGTCACCAGGCACAACACCCCGCCTGGTGGAAGATCTTCCCTTTTCCCTTTCTTTCAGTTGACATTACATCATCCATGTCCTCACATAGCGCGTTCCTACAATTGGTGACCCCTACTACGAACACTTAATTGGATTGGTATGATTCTGTACAAAGTCAGCCTGCCTGGGTGTACAACCACCCTTTACCTATTTCTGCCTCAAAGCAGCAGTGCTTGCATTGCTGTGTTTCGATTTGAAGTGTAAGAGAGCCAGAGTAATTACCGGCACATGAGGCACTCCATCTGAGTCCTCAAAGTTAGCAGCGCATCGAAAATCCTTTAATAACATTATGGTGTGGTCATATGTTTATGGGAAACACGACGGTGGCCACCTGGTGGTGGCATTCGAAGAAAACTGATAATGAACGCAACTAGTTTAAAAAGGGTTTTAACTGTAACTAATTTTGAAGTTACAATCAAGGACACAGATTTCTTTCAACAGTTGATCAATTAATTTGTAGAGGAACAAAAAATATTGCGAAGTGAAATCTTAACTACCCGTACTTCCGCAAAATTACGAACATTTTTGCCATAATTTTTATGTTTTGTTTGACAATTCAGATTCCTAAAGGTTTGAACTCAATCTCAAGTTTTCAACTGATGGTAAGGCAGAATTATTCAAATTATTGGGGGAAGAAGGACCCATATTATCTTATCTTATAGTCGGGAATAACCCAGCGGCACTTCGACCCTTGAGGATCTTTTGTGCCAACCTCATTTTACACACTGGTCATCGCAGGTTTCCTCACGATGTTTTCCTTCACCGTTAGAGCAGTCGGTAAATGTATGCAAGTCTACGAAAAATACGAAAAACTCATTGGTACATGGCACTGCACATCTTTTTTGTAAATTATATTCTCAAAAGCTGCTAAAAATTAGACGAGACAAATTTGTTCTTCACCCAAACCATATCAAGATTCCTTATTCCTTCGTTGAAGGCAATAACGTTATAATCAAAGCACCGACACTAATTACTGAGCATGATTCAGGTGGCACTGCGCAGGTCAATGCAAACACCGAACGTGTAACGAGGCCAAGATGGTCGACGATCTCTGACACCGTTACTGCTCTCCAATGATCTAACTAAATTAACAGTACATATCAAAGGTTATTTACTGAAGATTCTTGGATTTTTTGCGGCCATCTAAAATTCCATCACTTTTCATAGGAATGGTTACGAATCGATCACCTGATATCGGTACTAAATGTATGGAGAATCTTTTTTTTTGCGAATTAAATAAAAGCCCCAGAACAAAAGTCGTTGGTTGTGGATACTGAATACCCCCTTTCGGTTGTATAGGCTTTACAATTCACCCAAAACGGATAATGTAATAAGTATATATGTACAATACATATAAATGCTGTATGTGTTCCGGCAGTATTAAGAAGCTTCTTTCGCATGCTTTATTTTCAGCAGCTTTGACCTTATCCTCTTGTCCATCCACTTGTCGTGATGATAAATTAGTGGATAGGTCCACTAAGAATGTAGTGAAGCAGAATGTACTGAAGAAGAGTACACTGAAGTAACTGAATACATATTGCAATAATGTTTTAGTACCCTAAAACACTTGTTTTTTAATGTAACATATGCTTAAGTTCCTACTCCATTGTAATCTTACCGAACAAATAAACTAGTCTTATTCTTATTCTATTCCTCACAGTGAAATACATGTATGATTTTTTAATCGGGGGTAGCGCTACGTTCGCTAGGGGTTGAGTCTTAAAAACCCGAGGGATAATATTCGTACAAAAATGTGTGTTTGCACTTCGAACGGGTCTTTTCCAACAAGTTCAGCGGCGCTACGACGTCACACATTTCGCTAAATAATCTAGAAACGACTCTGTCGAGGAGAAAAAGGGGGTGTCTGCCTCCCCCCACATGTAGGAAGGGGGTGGGGGATGCTGCAGTGCGCTCCCAAGGTTGCGTAATTGACCTTAACCTTCGGGAGAGTGGGGGGAAGAGAGGAGGGTTATATAAGAGGGCGCATGTGTTCTGTATTATTATTTAGTTTGTTGTATGTGGGAAGAGGATTCGGTAGTCGTCGAAGGGTTTTGATCTATAAATATTTGTCTAGACAATATTTGTCTACACTAATATAAGCAATAGATCAGGTAGTCGCCCAGCAACTAAATGGACAGATGATATTACCAAAGTCGCATCGAAGACCTGGATGCGACTAGGAGAAGATCGTAAAGTGTGGCAAAAAAGAGAGGAGGCTTATACCCAGCAGTGGGATGATACGGGCTGTGGGCGATGATGATGAATGAAGTAAATCTACTGACGATCTCTGACCAAAAGGAGTAAATACCTAGTGTAATAAACTTGACGCGAATCTGTCTGTAATAGGTATTTTTGGGTGCCTTACATGCAAGGATTTCATTCCCCTTACGTAGTTAGCTCGCTAATATGGAAACTGGCGCATGCGATTTGAGAATTTTCCCATACATTAGGCGGGCACTGAAATTTGTATTTGTAATTATTTATTCAAACACAAGTTACATACAATAGATACGTAATACTAAACAAAGTAAATAATAATCATTAAAATTACATAGTGATGTGTTTGAAGTAGAAGCGTTGCAAGCTGTTAGAGAGTGGGAGGACCTCACTAGGCTAGTAACAATGTCAAATGTATGATAATATATGACCTATGGGTCAATTATGTGGCTCGCTGTCAGTGTTCACGTCTTTGATCTAGAGAAGAGGGCGCTAGTACTCCGATTTCTGTGCTTACATATCTTACAGCCTCTGGATCGGCCACTATTATACTTATAATAGCTTTTACTATACTTCTTCGCCGTCATTCTCTAATGCACTCAAACATTATGTGTATACGGAACCAGTTTAGTTGCTATAAGGTCATTAACCACTCGATCGCTAGGCGGAAGGGAAGGCTACCCCGCTTCCAGTCCGGTTTTTACTTTCATCACTATAGCTCCTTTCCTAATTACAGTTCCCATGGGAAACCATAGGCAGAGCCAAGAACCTAGATTGATTGCTTTGGACGTATACTGACATAATGATTCATTTACGAGTTAAATTAGCAAGCCATTTCAACTGCCATTACGAGCTGTTAAAAATTTAAAATGCTAGACTTTCGTCTCGCCCGAAACACACTTGTACTTATACAAGTCGTAAGTCAGAGCGGGGCTAATTCAATTCCCATCCATAGCCGCTGTTAAAAATTAAAAAAGAAAAGAAAAAAGGCGGGCAGGCTCGCCTGCCCGACCGTCTGACCAAGGTTTGTACTATATTTGTATGGGGTGGTAGGGTTGTGGCGTAATATGGCTGGAAAGTGGGAAGTCCAATTTCCATTCCAGCCACGCTATATTGTCGCCTTGTACGACACCCACGGGAAGAGTTGGGGTGGTAGTTGGAGTAGTAGTTGCGGTTTCTGTAGCAGGTGTTCATATTTTGTTTTTGTTATGTGAAGTTTCAATGTCAAGCTTGTTCTCGTAATTGATTGATTTAACGCTTCATGAAGGTTTTTGACTTTCCGCCTATAATTATCGTAGATCCGCCCACTGTGTTCAAGAAAGCGTGTAATAAAAATTAGCAATGGATGTCGAAGACCGTCTAAAAGTTTCGAATGCTAAGTGCTCTTAGTTTATTTATTTTTATAGCCTCTTTTAAGAACAGTTTAGGACAAGAGCTGGTAAGTTGCCTATTTATAGTTAGCTATGTTAAAGAAGAATATAATCCCAATAGAACCTATATTAAGCACTAATAAAAGAAAATTTTTTTAATTTAATATTTTTAGTCACTGTGCGTGTAGTCGTATTTTTAAATAATTTAAATTACAATTGAGTTTTTCCTATAAAACACGGTTGATAAATTGTTGAACAACCTATCCAGTAATTAATTACCAACTAAGCTTTTGAGATCTCAAACTCAATGAATCTCAAACTAGTATTCCAGTGGAACACTATAACTGACACGCTTTTGGAACGCCTATAGCATCCTTAGTCACCTATTACATCATCTTTCCTGAAGACTTCAGAACTTTTAGTGTAATTATCACCACTTATTAACATTATAGCATGTGGCATCTATGATAGTATCAGGAAAGCAACGTTTTCCATAAACCATGCACACCTACTACCCCTTTCTCGAAATCATTTAATCTGCCCGAAGGTTGTCTGGAAGAGATCGCTCTTAGCGATAAGGCCGCCTAAGGCTTTTAGCACAAGTGTGGCCATAGTAATATTATGTTACTATGCCTAATATTGCACGCACATAATGTACCCATATGACATTGAAATATGCATGAAACTCAGACACGACAAAATATTGCATTCAAGGCACATTCTGTCATCGTCAAAGATAGGGCTGCAGGGAATTAATCAGGGCAGATTTAATGAGGTAATGGAAAACCATTGCCTTCCCTATTTCACACACTGGTTATCTCAGGGTGCACGTTTTCTCGCGTTTTCCTTCACCGTTAGCCTGGGACTATACAACGACGGTTCCAGCGACGGTTCGGTTCAGGAACCGCTACTAATCGTGTAGTCGACTGCATTCAAACTCAAGCGTTGCGCTCAAGCCCCGCTCACTCGGTTCAGGAACCGAGCAGGCCGGTTCCAAGCTGAAGCTGCTGTTAATATGAAGCACCGGTTCCATGGAATCGCCCGATACTGGAAGCAGCCTAGGAACCGTCGTCGTGTAGTCCGACCCTAAGTTTCAAAAGAACAAAAAAACTAATTGGTAAGTTAGGTACATTGCAGGTTTCGAACGCGGATCTCCCGAACGGGAGTCCGGCGTCCTTGTCACTACGCCACCGACGCTCTCAAACGTTAACAATATAGGGTAGTATTTATTAGATGCAAATAATTATAATATACGAGTATATTTGAAGTAACTGACAGGCGCAAAATATGTAATAGGTATTCTAATGCTGACCCTGCACGCATGCCATATGGAAGGTGTACTAATTTCTACAGCCGCTGATTATCTTTAATAAACTTCATACGGTTAGACTAATAATAAACGGCAGCGATAGAACCGCTAACGGAGAGCGTGGATGCAACCTTGTGTTCATCAAATTAACTAAAGAATGTTAAAATAATGAGGTAAAATACCTTGTAGGTAGTAGTACTACCCGCATAAGTGGTAGAACAATGTTTATACGAGTCATTAGTTGGATTGTTTTACACAATGCAGGCAGTGGACGGATCCAGGGACGGACGGATTCAGCAGCCCACTCTAGTCCACTGCTGGATATAGGCCTCTACCAGGGGTGCCATTGAGCCGGATCTTTGGCTCTTCTCATCCAGTCACTGTCAGCCACTTTGCGCAGATCTTCGCTCCATCTAGCATGATCTCGAGGGCATGCGATCTCGACACCAGAACTCGTCTACCCCAGCGGTAGACGAGCCACTTCAGCTTGCTAATCTTATGAGCTATGTCGGTAACTTTTGTTCTGTGCCGGATCTCCTCATTTCGGATTCGATCCAGCAGAGATACTCCGAGCATAGCTCTTTCCATAGCACGCTGAGTGACTTTTTAAGCCCCGAAGCCCTGACCGATTGAGGGACCGATAGAGTGTTATAAGTTTGACACCTTTGTCTGTCTGTTTGTGTGTTTATCTGTGACATCATAATTTAACGACGGATGATCAGATTTGGACTCGGTTTTTTAGAGTATTTTGTGGAGAGTGTTCTTAGCTAGGTCTTATAAAAATTGGATGGCCTTTTTAGTACTTCATGCCGACCAATGCCCCCCCCCCCCTTTTTTTTTCTCTTGATACTTTCCCTGTACAGTGTTTTGACCTGAATTTAAAACGCTAAGATAAAAATAGCGTCAGCTTATTGCTATAGACATCGCAAAGCTTCCGCTCCGGCGAACTTTATATTATGGGGTGACCTCTGACCTTTCAAGGGCATCCGGGGAAAGTGTGGGGGTGGGGGTGAGTGAATCTGTGTCATTGTAAACTGTAACATGCTATATGTAGCATAGCTGAAAAACTTAAGGAAGGCAACTCTTACGTGTAGTTGGCATCGTCACAGAAAAAGTTAAGATAATTATAATTATAAGGCGGATTTAACTATGTACAATATCAAACAATGATACATTTTATTGTAAGTACCTTATAGTACATTTTTACAACGTCATTTTTTTACTCTACCGCCGCTTCGTAAGGTGCTGTAGCTGAAAGGAAAGAAGCGGCGCAAGAAACTTTCAGCAGCACGTCTTTTGAAATAAATATATCTTGGTTAATTTAAATTGAATGTAAATAATAATGTTTTGTAATGATAAATGTATTTGACGTAGAATGAGTTTATTCAAAATAAAATAACACTAAAATACTTAAGCTAAAATTACAAAATACCTAACTATTTCACAAGTAAAAGACGTGGCCCAGGTCGCTCTCTGCAGGGAGTGTCCCGAGGAGGCTGGCGGCGTTGCCCCGCTGTATAGCGAGGCTTATACGCTGAGCAAAGTAGAGGCCAGCCTTCTGGTCCCGGGATGTCTCTACGAGGCGCTTGGCTATATAATTGAATATTATAAATAAAGACCTGAAACTGACAGCATGAACGCTCAAACATTATCACAACATTCGACAAGATTCATGAACAGATCACGATGTTCGTGTCACGAAGGTTTGTCGAACCGGTCAAGGCTGTTTGGAAATCTACATTATCTGCTATTATCTGTTAACATTGTCTCGAAAGGTATTATTATGAGAGTTGTCAATTATATAATCATAACCGGTTATACAGGCTTGATCTTGTAAAAGTAATTATGATCAAGGTTTAATGGCTAAGTTAGTTTCTGAACTATTTGTGGTAATTTGTGATTAATTGTCAAGTTTAAGAAGTAATTTATGTTTTGAAATGTTTTTTTTTTGCCAGAACATCGTGAAAATTACAGGTGATTTAAAAAGCATAGGTGTCATATGAACACGACCCTGCGCTACAAAATACGCATCGCTGATGCAATCACTAAAGCATCTCTATTGAAGTGGGGCTGGGCAGGCCACGTATGCCGCATGCATCCGGAAAGGTGGGCAAAGTTCGCCATGCACTGGATGCCACAAGACGGACAGCTGCGCCGAGGCAGGCCCAGGCGTAGGTGGAAGGACGATATCGACCACTTCCAAAAAGGATGGTATAAGGACGCCGAGGATAGGGAAAAATGTAAAGGAGGAGGGGAGGCCTTTGCCCAGCAGTGGGACAGCCTATAGGATATTTTAAAAAAAAAGGTGTCATATGTTCCACCGACAACGGTATGCAAATCTTTTCTGCTGTTTGTTAGTGTCCTTGAGATACTCTTTAATGGGGTAATAACATTTGTCTAGAAGCCACTTGGAAATATTAGTTTTAAATTGGCTAGCAGGACCATTTTTAAAGCTACTAGGCAGATTATTATACACTAATATTGCCATACAGAAGGAATTCTTTTTATACAAGTCTACTCTGGAACTTGGCAAATAGAGACGGTTCTTGTGTCTTGTAGGCCTTGGGAAGACATCAGCGTGTGTTTTGAAATACACATCTGCTTAATGTATATACATGGTACGGGCAATTTTTGTGAAGATTTAAAAAGAGGTCTACAGGAGTCCATGTAATGAGCTCTGCACAAAGCACGCACACACTTTTTTTGGACGATGAGCCCTATTTTCTTTTGTATTAGCTTTAGTGATTAGTCACTAAAGGACTAAACCAAATATTTTGAAATTCAACTAAATAAGTTTTTATGTATGGAAACCACGTCTGCCAGTTGGCGCATGCGATGTGAGTGTCTTCCCAACATCCCATACTTTTGTCGGGCACTGAATATGAACTATACGTGCATTTTCCCAAACCCTTTGGCTCTCTGTCAGTGCTCACATTATCATGCGCTATTATATACCTTATTCATTTCGGAATGATCCTTTAGAAGTTTGTTTGACGTATCATAGTGGGATGTCTATACGTTTGTCTATTTTCAGGCATTTTTCTCGTTTATTTTTTTCATCGTCACGATTACAAGAATCCACGACCCGTTTTACACGAACGTTTCTACCACGCACCTCTAAAATGTGGAACTCTCTCCCACCCGACGTTTTTCCACAGCGCTATGACATGGGATGCTTCAAAAAGAACGTTAAAAAAGTCCTCTCCCTCCACGGCCGGCAACACACGTGCAATACCCCTGGTATTGCACGTGTTTCTAGGCGACGGTGACTACTTACCATCAGGTGGCCCGTCTGCCTGTATGTCGTAGCTGATTTATAAAAAAAAAACAAAAAAAACGATTGGAGATTTTTTACAATAATTGTCGATTTCATTGGGTCAATCTCTAGATTCGACGCACTAATGTAACTGATTGCGCAGATATTAAAAAAAAAGTATCAATCCTATTTCAAACAATATATACATAACATAACAATATATATAGTTAACATAAATTGTATTTGAATTTTAAATTTGTAAAAAGCATGACGTAACCAAGAGTACCTGGTGTCCCCGATGATGGTTTGAATAAATGAGTTTGTTGGTTTGTTTGTAGTCTCTTTATGCACACAGAAGAAAAAAACACAGAAAATCCCATAGGGATGAGTATGAGTATACATGAAATAATCTATACACCACCACCACCACCTATACACACTCTTAACCATTATCTTTCCTAAATTCCTTTAGTTTAACTTGTTCCAAATTCCTTTTAGGTTTAGAATATAGTTACTAATGTAGGCCTCTCTCAGGGCGCACCACATTACTCGGTCCTTCGCCTTCCTCATCCAACCATCGCCAGCAACCTTCTTCAGGTCGTCGGTCCACCGCGTAGGGGGGCATCACACACTGCGCTTTCTTGTCCGCGGTCTCCACTCTAGACCTCGTCTACCCCAACGGTTGTCGGTTCTGCGACAGACACGGCCAGCCCATTGCCACTTCAACTTGCTAATCATATGAGCTATGTCGGTAACTCGCGTTTTGTGACGGATGACTTCATTTCTTACTCTTCAATTATCGGGTATATTTTAAATTCCTTTTGATTCACTTGTTCCAAATTCCTTTAAGGTATAGTATATAGTTACTAATGTAATGTTATAAATTGTCTTATGCTTGCACGGAAAGTGCGACGGAGTCCCGGTTTACAAGATACAGGTTTAGACCTAGTTTGTAAGTCGGAGGTCCTTTTTTGTGCCTTGTTTATAAATAAATAAATAAATAATAATATTGGTAGTGGTAGATCCTAAAGTGAAGGATTGCCTGGGGTGGTACCACCCTCTTATCTATTTCTGCCGTGAAGCAGAAGTGCTTGAATTTATGTGTGTCGGTTTGAAGGGTAAGAGAGCCAGCGTAATTTCCGGCACATGAGGCAATCCAACTTAGTCCTCAAGGTCAGCAGCGCATCAGAAACCCTCTAATATTAATACAGTGTGGTGAGATGTCTATGGGCGACGGTGACCATTTACCATCAGGTGGCCCGTTTGCTCGTCTGCTGTCCTTATTAAAATTTAACAAAATTTTAAGTTCTTATTTTGACATTACTCACAAAACGCGGCACATTTATGCTGTATGGTATCTATCGAAAGGATCATCCCAAATTGTATACAGTATAGTCCCGGTTTCTGTGGACTAAACCTTTCGAGTTAGTGTGTGAGGAACAATGTGGCAATGGTGCTATTATATTGCAATATAATAACATGAATAACAATGTGAATTTGCATGTCGAGGCCAGAAAGAGAGCACAAGACAAACACAACCAGTATCACTATAATAACAAACCAGTGTTTACTTTCACACTGGTTAATGACTTGACTTCCACAACGTGTGTTTATTTGCTCAGCTGCTCGCTCGAAGACGTCAGTCTGCGTCTCTTTTTGGTGCAGAGAATTAGAAGAGGACGGTATTTTATAGGTTAGTAGATAAAGATATAAATTAGCTCATGGTTGGAGTATTTTTCTACTAACATATACTCGTATGTCGCAGGGGAATAGCCGAATACTCTAGGGATTTGAGGATTATTGGTCGTTAGTAGTGACGGATGGTGGATTAAAACTGTTTATCATGAATTAGACACCCTAATGGATAAGATCCGCAACACAGCGATCCGACAACGAACTAAAGTCCTAGAGGGTTGCGACGCTAAAGTGGCGACGGGACACTTGGTTAGACATGGTGACGGCCGGTGGACCAGAGCCCTCACTGAATGGTGGACAAGGTCGGGGAAAAGAGGAGTGCGTCATCCAGCAGCTAGATGGGCGGATGACATCACCAAAGTCGCATCGTAGACCTGGATGCGACTAGCACAGGATCGTATAGGGTGGCACAAAAGAGAGGAGGCTTATATCCTGTAGTGCGACGACATGGGCTGATGATGATGATGTGATATGATGATGATATTGCGTGTACGTAAGTACCGTCCTAACTTTCCTTTAATGTTACATGTTTAGTAGTATAAAATAAACATCATAAGGTTTAACTTAAATTGTAATTTCAAGTTGTAATTCTGGAATTTGAATATTTGATGGACACATAGCTTGTAAAGTGGTCAATGTGTGTATCTATGTAATCTCCACGACACAGGCAACGCCTAGTGTGGAGGTTATAGTTTAATGTGGAATGTTAATTAATATGTGATAAAGGAATTTATTTTTTCAATTTTTTTCTATTTAGCAAACCTTTTTAAAGAGTAGGTAGTATGGAGGAAAGGACCCCGGGGAACTTGCCCCATCATACCCTCCACCTTCTCTCGAAGGTGCTCCGGACCCGGAGCAACAGTTCACCCCAGTCTTGGCCAAATTCCTAGGGTATTCGGCTATTTCCCTGCGACATATATATTTCAATATGTATAAACTAAATTATACGTTTTTGAAGTCATGATTCATGACTCATGAACCGTTCGATTAATTATGTTTCGGTCAAGCCATCGATCGATCGGTCCGCTCATATGTGTTAGTTATTGGGTCGATACAACAACGTAAACGTTACTTTATTTATTTGACCTCAAACTCGCCTGATGGTAAGCGACGATGAGGTCGACGATGGAGCATGCGGGTCCAGTCACTCTGGCTTTAAAGATCCCTAGCTTTCGGGAAATACAGACGCCGGCAGGCTGTTCCATTCCTTAGCAGTTCGCATAATGAACGAAGAAACAAATCGCTTCGTACGAACAGATGGGATATCAACAACATAAGGATGGAACCCCTCCCCGCGCCTGGTGGTCCGAAGACGGAATGGAGATGCTGGAATTAGGTTGTGCAATTCCGATGCGCACTCTCCGAAATGAGTCCTATAAAATACCGATAGATCAACCTTGCGCAGAATTGGAAAATACCGACAAACATTGTATATTAAGTTACTTGTTAAAGTTTATATCGGTCGTTGAACGCAGCACAAAGGTGTACACTAATGAAATACATACATTATATACCACATAAATACTGTCGGTATTGTGGTGAAATCTGAGCGGAGCCGAGTATCCAGCCAGAGACGCATCTAGAGGTGCCCACCCTACTACGGTCACATTCGTGTGACCCCCTGGTGTGACGTCACATATTTAGAAATTATTAAATTAAAACAGCACTTCAAAAATTATTTACATATTTGTACTTAGGCTTTTTTTTCATAAAATCAACAATAAATCAAACATTTTAGAAAATTTACAAACATCAAATAAAATGAACGATTCAATCTTTTGTATCATGAATCAATCAATCATTTATTCGTGAACATAGGTAATAAATAAGTAAGTATACAGTTTAAATAAATTGGTATCATTATGCTCCGTCCTCATCTTGTGTCCCATGGACTTTGAACTCATTCCTTTATAATATTGATTACTTCTTTTAGATATACGCATGTGACGTCACGAAGCTTATGACTCGTCCCCTGCCCCGTGTCACACGATGTCACACTTTGTTCCCCCCCCCCCCCCCCCACGTGTGACGCAATTTATGGATGTCCCCTAAGGGACTAAGAAAAAAGGACGCGTTGAATATGGTTACTATTATCAGTCATACATACCCTACCCATCTGATTTTAATACGGGGGTGGCAGACTCTTGATTTGACTCCATGATCTTGGAGTTTTGTGCAATTTTCCCGTAGCCAACTTTCAGCCTAGCCAACCCTAGCTCCTTAAAATAAATAAAGGCTTTTCGATGACGGCACCACGTTGTACATTTCAAATGGTGAAAGGTCATCCCTGGTCATTATTTTCCATATTTTTTTTGTTGAAGACTGTTGTTCGCTGTAACATATAATAATATACCATTTTTTTGGTAAAATGTAATGTTTTCCCCTGGTCATTGATTTGTGACTCTGATTCATTGATTACAATTGGGAAACATCCTACGCAGTACCTAATCAAGATGCGCCATAAATAGAATTCTGTATTACCATAATTTATAGCCACAATATTTAGAAAGTAGAAAGCCATAAGATTTACTGGTAGTCGAGTTGAATCAGCAATATATGCCAATAATTCTGGGTTTTAGCAACAGTTGGGGGACGGGAAACTGCCAACATGCAAGTCTCAGCCTCGCAACATTGTTTACTAATAGGAATTTTACCAAGAAAAATATGAGAATGGGGGCGCAAAACCTAAGTGCAGCCCTGTAGCCAACTCGTAAAGTAAAGAGCAGGTGAATGGGCGGCCTCGGCGTGTACAGCGGCAACTAAACAATCCACTCGCGCGCACTGGGTTGATAAAACTGGATTGTGAGGGTTTGTAAAGGTCTTGGGTTTTCGCGACGACATGAGGAAAGTTGCCTTAATAATCCCTCGTGTTCCATCTTCGGCCTCATCGTTACTTACCTACCACCAGGGGCCCAATTCGCCTAAATTACAACGTTTGTAGTTCTATTTCTATCCAATTTCTATTTAGTTTTCGTTCCAATTCTATTTGGACACCAAATCGCATTCTGCTGACGCATAACTCTACCACTGCCACCTTTCAATTAACTATCGATCGGGCAAAAGTACCTCGGGAGAAACTTATGTTCGATCGTTATATTTGACAGTTGAAGCGTTTTGTTACCGTTCAACTGCGATTCAGTATAAACTAAACGTTTTATTAGAATGCACAAATACGTTACTGTTCGATCGATCGTTGACTCGTTCGGAACTTAACTGAAATTGGATCGTTAGTGGATAGTAGCATACGAAACACGTCATAACGATGCAGTTTATATTCTATTTAGTTACGTTGTATTTAGTGGAATCGATCTCCAGTTTGGTCCATAAAATACGAGCTAAATTGGTTTATCAACGACTTATTACAGTTATAGTAGGCACCTAACTAATAATACTTCTTAATGTGCTTCGTTAATAAATGTATTCATCCATATCAGTAATAATAGGTATAAATAAACATCGAAGTAGGTAAATAAAGAACCTAATATCGAAAATAAACAACAATGAGTAAGGAAGGAACCGCAACAAATTCAGAAAATGTCTATTAATGATGTATTTGTTTGTTCAAAGCTTAATTATCATAATGGCTTATTTAACGTTCATTCTATAGCATTAGGCTAATAATGAACTTTATGTCAATTGTGTAACATACAAACTAAATACGACCCAAAAAAGAGGTCGCGCGTCTTCCGGGGCATCCTCGCGCATTCTCGAGAATTCCCCTAGCGGTAAAGCGTATTTAGTTTGTATGTTACACAATTGACATAAAGTTCATTATGCTATATACAATTACGTTGCGAAAATTCGCTTCCATTCCATTCCGCGGCGATGTAAATCGAGCCTTAAGGAGTATAATGAATGATCATAAATATTAAATATGTATTGTTATATTTGAATATTCATTATTATTATTTCTGAATCCTAACATTACTATTATTCTCGTTACGTTCGTGACATTTGTTATATAATTAATATTGTAAACATTTATATTTTGTATGCCTTTTGAATAAGACTTTTAAGATTGTGTATTCAGTCATAAATGATTTGTCTCTATTTATCACCACTGACATAGTTCTGAGTGACCTATGACCTACGGGCTGGCTCTACGTTTACACTCGTAACTACTATTAGAACTCGATCAAAACTCGACAGACAACTCATATAGGAAAAGTCGGAAAAATATTTCGGAAAAAAGTTTGTAAATTTCTTGACGACCCCCCAGCCTCTCCCTGATTACCACCCTGGACCCGTCCAATTTTCAATTCTACAGCCTTGGGGACTTTGCCCAGCAGTGAGACAAGCATGGAAGGAAGGAAGGAATAAAAAAAATGATTTCGGTGCGGAATTTGAAGTGCAATCTGCGATTAAAATACCTACTCATTTGAGATTTTTACGACAACATAATGTGTTAATTAAATATAAAAGGTCAAAGGAAGGAAGGAAAAACAACTCTGTCAAACAAGGGATACTAAGGAGCGTCGCACTCCCATGCGGGAGGTCCTAGATCGAAACCGTGCAGTGCCATGTACCAATGAGTTTTTCGTATTTTTCGAAGACTTATGTACATTTACCTACTGCTCTAACGGTGAAGGAAAACATCGTGAGGAAACCTGTATGCGAGATGACCAGTGTGTAAAATGGGGTAGGCGCACCAACTGCAACAGGACATTGGGAGACGGCTGGTGGAGGCGTCCCATGACCGGAGGGCTGGCGGCTACTTTGCCCAACGCCTAAGCCTCGCTATTCAGCGGGGCAACGCCGCCAGCCTTCTGGGCACACTGTTGGTAGGAGCCTGGGAGAAATCTTTTATTTGTAAATATTAGTCAGATTAGGTTAAATTAATTATATTTTTATTATACGTGTAATTTTTTCCATTATTAGGTACCTATTTAGAGGCGTTTGAGATGTGGTGTTGGAGGAGGATGGAAAGGATAAGCTGGACAGAGAGAGTGACAAATGAAGAGGTACTGACGAGAGTAAAAGAAAAGAGAAACATCTTAAAGGCTATTGAAAATAGAAGGGGAAATATGGTGGGCCACCTTATACGACACGACGAATACATAAGAAACCTTATAGAAGGAAAAGTTGAAGGCAAGCGGGGAAGAGGAAGACCGAGGATAAGCTACTTCGATCAAATCAAAGAGAAGGCTGGCGTTGCGTCGTATAAGGAGGTCAAGGAAAGGGCCCTAGACAGGACACAGTGGCGTTTACTACACCGACAAGAGCATAGCTCTTAAATTGAAGAAGAAGAAGAAGAGGTACCTATTATATACATGTCATTATGTAAGTACTTATTAAAAAAGGTAGGCACAAAAGATCCTAAAGGTCGAAGTGCCGTTGGGTTATCCCCTATCATTAGATAAGATATAAAACAACACTAAAATACCTAAGCTAAAATTACAAAATACCTAAATAAAGTTTTGTACCGTGGTAGAGAAAAACTTTCTATTTCAAAGCTACAACCGATCAATCGACGGTTAAGTTTCATTCGATGCGGATATTATAGTAACACGTAATTACGATACTTCCGTAGACACCGTCTAACCTTCCGAATAATCGACAACCATAGGAAAGAACCCTTAATTCGTTGCGACCCCTTATTTATGACCCCCTCAAAATTAACAGTTGCCTATATAAGTGTTTCTTCCTTTTTAATATGCAGCTTTTCATTTCATACTCATACTAATACCATTTATTGCTTTTCATGTGTTACAATTGGTCTTAAAAATTATATATTATATGATCATCAGTGATCGGAGTAGGTAGAGCACTTTCGGGTCAATGTCCTCAAAGGTTATATTAATATGGATATGATTTCGGGATCCCGTTTTAAGTTATCGAGCAAATGTTGTAAATTACTTTTATAAACCTCGCCCTTACTCGGTGGATTACGATTTTTTTTAAATTGTGAATTTACGAAGAAGTTAAAACACTACCATAGGTACACTAGCGCCATGAATCTTAAAAAAAATTATTTCGCCACCAATCTTAAATGTGTATCAAAACAAATATAACGTTAAAAATCTAAATAATATATTTATTCAATCCCGGAAATCCCGGGATTATTGGGCATACTTATCCATTATATGACCGTATGTGGCAAGTACCAAAAACAGCCCTACCTACTCCGATCATAGATGATCAAACATGAAACCCTGAGTAGGGCACCGCAATATTAAATAAGAGATTATAATATATTATAATAGTAATAAATGCTAACGGGATAAATTGAATTAAATGTCATTATAAGTTATACATAATTGATTTTATAGTTAAGTATTGGTTTTATTATAAATAAACTCCTGCAGTGAATAGAAACATTTGTTATATATAAAGATGTAACTTAATATTAACTTAATATTTCATTTATTGCAGTCATGGGTATTATAAGGTCTTAAAACTAATTACAGCACCAATTTTAAATAGATTGTTAATATTATATTTTTTTTGTTGTATTTTATTACTTGGTATTATTTAAATGGTTCTTGCACCCGCTTACATTGTATTGTACAAAAACTCCATCACCTAAGGTTGCCTGGAAGAAATAGCTTAAAGGTATAAGGCCGCCAATTGTATTTATATTTTGTATCTTTTCTTCTGTCCTGTATTTTTGTCATGTGTGCAATAAAGAATATTTGTATTGTATTGTATTAAATTAAATATTAAAATTGATTTGAAATTAAAATTACAACACGTAAAAAAATAAGTGGCAAATATCGGAATGCGGAATATCTGTCTTTTTTTTAAAAATGTATAAAAATAAAATAATTCAATAATCAATAGTGATAAATAACAATAAAAGAGTATTTATTCATTCACACATTAAAGTAATAAGGTACAACACTATTATTTTATTATAATTCTTAACCTATAAACAAAATATATGTATAACATGTATTGCCCTAAGTGTCTAATGAAATGGTCGAGACCTCAGCGACACGCTGGTGTTCAGGTCTCGCCTAATGTGCTGGATGGAGCGCTGGTCGCGGGATTACTACACAACACGATTATGTGGTCAAATGAGATGGTAGATTCCAAGGTTTTTATTTTTCATTTAAGAACTGGTCTATAATAAATAAATAAATATATAGTAAATAAATTTATAATAAATATATAAGTTCTATTTCACCGATAGGGGTTATTTTTAGGATAATTTATTAGGTATATGTACCTAATAAATTTGCTCTATGCAGCGAAGTCTGTTAGCTGACCTCAGTGAATGGTATAGACACTCTCATAGACCCAGAAACCCAATTGTTATCATCACAAGAAAGCTAAAGCCAGCTACATATAACTACTTATTGTCAATCATTTTAATATTAAATTACATAATGTAGATTTGACCACATAATCGTGTTGTGTCCCGCGACCAGCACATTAGGCGAGACCTGAACACCAGCGTGTCCCTGAGGTCTCGACCATTTCATTAGACACATAGGGCAATACGTTATAGATATATTTTGTTAATAGGTTAAGAATTAGAATAAAATAACAATATTGTACCTTTTTACTTTAATGTGTGAATGAATAAATACTCTTTTATTATTTATTTATTGAGTAAAATCATTTAGTTGTGACAATGATTAGGGGGATTTTAGTTTAAGAGGGGAAAAAGGGGTACTCCACGACTGTTCTTCGGTGTTGGCCGGTATCGATTGGCGCAGAGATGGATCCTTTTCCGCCGTAATCCTCGGTAGCCAGGATTGACACAGTCCTTTCATACTCATACTCATTTATTAAAAACCATCGGGACACCAGGAACTCTTGGTTAGGTCATGCTTTTACAATAAATTTAAAATTCAAACACAATTCATGTTAACTATAAAAATAAATGGACAGGAGCGAACAGACCAGCAGATTTACATATAAAAATTTGGCTAAAAATTAAGATTATAGCAGCTGTAAAGGGGCTTTGTCATTTATCTAAATTAATAAATAATAAAATTAATATATCTGCTGTAAAGGGGCATTGTCGTACAAATAATAATAGTAATTAATTATAGCTGCTGTAAAAGGGCATTGTCAATTGTCACATGTCATAAAGTCTATAAAAATATAGCCAGAAAATAAAGTTATAATACAATAATCAATTATGAAAAAGAAAATACAATGTCAGTATATAATTAAGTAATAATTATATAATTAGCTGCTTCAAAGAGTCATTGTCAATTTACTTTTGCGAATCTATCTTTTATTCACAATTTAGGTGCACCTCTCAACGCGGTCCCGGGTCGACTGGAGCTATGGCCGCGCGCACGTCGGAGTACAGGAAGAGAGGGTAGTTGGGAGTTGATATTATCGGTATTATGCTTTAAGACATGTAATTAGTTTTATATAAATAAAGGAAAAAAACATAGTTATTAGGAAGTCCTTTAGTTTATTGCGAAAAGAGGTAATACCTCTTTGCTTTTACATGCTCTATTAGTTAAACGATATTGAACTAGAGACCTTGTGTCTAGCAGTTAATTTATGTAAGAATTATGGAATTTTAATGATATGAACTAGTTATACTGTCTGTGATTCAAATTAGTCTAAATTCGTATGTTAATGTTCCTACTTTTATACTTTCATATTTTATTCGGCGCACTTTTCACCTCCCACAATCGTAAGATAAATGTAAAACTGTAAACAAAAAAATGTAAAACTGTAAAATGAAATGCTAAAATGTAAAGCTTAATTTAAAACCTTACTGTTTAGATAATTTAAGTTAGTTATAAATTTACAAGCCATGCGAGGTGTGCCAGTACAAACCGAAAGTAGTTTATTGGCATGAATGTTTCAGAAGATGTACTAGTACACTTATTAATTAATAGAAAAATAGAATATAATTAAAAATAAAAGTGCCATTTCTATGGCAACAGAGTCCCTTGCAAACGATCAATACATCATTTGTTAGACCACAGAGACAGAAAACTGTAAACAAAAAAATGTAAAACTGTAAAATTAAATGCTGAAATGTAAAACTTCAGTTGAAACCTTACTATTTAGATATATTATAATAGATAAAGATGTACGAGTACACTTATTATATTAATTAATGGAAAAATAAAAAATAAATAAAAATAAAAGGACATTTTTTTTTATATTTATTTATTACAGAATCCACAGCTATTAAATTTAAAAACAAAAAAGTCCATTAATAGAACATACTGCTAATTACAGATTCCCTATTTTAAAATAAAGCTTATAGGGAGAAATAAGTTTTGGTGAGTGTGTATATGGAAGTATTTATTGGAAATGTGTGTGAGCGTGTTTGTGTAGAAGAGAGTGAAAGGGTGTGTACATTTGAATGTGTTTGTTCGAGTCTTCACCACATGTATCCAGCTACAATGCTACTGTACTAGTACCATCCAAGTATTATTGATTAAAGTTACAATGTATATCCTGATGGCAACGGCACCGCCATTTCTATTGCACCTGAGTCCCCTTGCAAACGATCAATACAGCATTTTGTTACACCACAGAGATAGAAGTCAGAAACCCAAGCAGAGTAGACGTAGAGTTTAAGACAACAATACGCCCATAAAAGCATTGTTTCTGTTATGTCTGCATAGAGTCACACGATGCGGCGACGGGAGACAATGTTGCAACAAAGAATGCTACAATGCAACGAACCTCTACATTCTACAGTGGTATTATATTCAATACATAATTGTTTTAATATTATTGTATTATATGGAGAGCACAGACGGTGCGACTGGTTCACAAATTGAAAGTCGCTCAGCGTGCTATGGAAAGAGCTATGCTCGGAGATCTCTGCTGGATCGAATATGAAATGAGGAGATCCGGCATAGAACAAAAGTTATCGACATAGCTCATAAGATTAGCAAGCTGAAGTGGCAGTGGGCCGGTCACATCTGTCGCAGAACCGACAACCGCTGGGGTAGACGAGTTCTGGAGTGGAGACCGCGTTTGGGCAAACGTAGTGTGGGACGAGCGTCCCTGCTAGATGGAGCGACGATCTGCGCAAGGTGGCTGGCAGCGACTGGATGAGAAGAGCCGAAGATCGGGCTCAATGGCGCGTCCTGGGAGAGGCCTATGTCCAGCAGTGGACTAGAATATGCTGCTGATGATGAAGATGATGGAGAGCAAAACGAGCGTAGGTGGGACGCCCTAACGGACGACGTCCGGTCGGACGTCCCAGATACCGCTGGCGCTATGAAGTGGAGAAGGATCTACGTGAGCTCCGGGCGCCTGACTGGCTCGAGACTGCGCACGAGAGAGAGCGATGGCGCTCTTTGGTGCGCCAGCCAGGAAACCTGCACACTGACATGACCAGTGTGTTAAATGGGGTAGGCACAAAAGATCCTCAAGGGTCGAAGTGCCGCTGAGGTTATTCCTGGCTCCCATCATAAGATAAGATAAGATATCCACATCCACAAACGAATTGGAGGCGCGAGCAACTCGGCGCACAGCGTCTATGTTATTGAGTTGGATGAATCTGTATGTGAGTAGACCGAATTCGCGACCACACTATAATAATTGCTATTTCTGAATAATCGGCTTTACAAATGCATTTCCAAATCCTCAGAAAAAAACGTTGCATCTCAAAGACATCGATAAAAACAATCGATTAGATAAATCGATTCATTTCCCGGTACAGTCTAACTGATATAAAACAGACGTGAAGGAATTCGAGACTCGACACATTTCTCCAAGATGGACACAGACGCATGCATAATTCACTCAATCTGGTATTCGATACTTTCCAACGGTACAGCTCCGCTATGTATGATTATATGCAAACGAGATGAAAGCCATCGCAAGCTTTGACGGGGCCATTTCAACTCCCATCCACATCCATTAACAATTAAAGAATAGAAGCTTGCAAATCCATCGCTCGATTGCCCCCCGTCTGCCGATCCTATGATTTATATAATAGGATTTATAGGCTGACGTGCTCAGGGCGAAGCCCGGAGTGTCCTAGTACAGTCCCTGGGACATTAGGTTCAGGGCCTAGGGACTGTCACTAATTACCTAGGGACGCTATTTTGGCCAGCTCGAAAGAGGCGTAACCCAAAAAGCTAGCTTCCATATGGACTCGGCTTCGCCTTCGATAAATTATATAAACTTCGGTATTCGAAATTTTACAAAATAAAATAAAATAGATTACGCTCCGGTCACATTCCGTTAAATAAGTTTTTGCATATGGTGGGAAGAGCTGCATCACCGTTTTATACCAACTGCAACAAAATAGAAGACCTCACTCACCTCCTAATGGAGTGTGACCTGGTGAAGATTGAGAGGCCTCAATAGGCTACAAAATGGGAGGCTCAATATTATTTTGAGTCAGCCCTTATCTGATAGATAATATAAAACATTTACTGTTGTTTGCAAGTTGGCTCTCAAAGTGAGGGCTGACTCTTTATAATACTTGAGCTTCCCTTCTCTTTCCTTGGTGACCCTAACGAGGCTGACATGGTCACCTTGTCGTGTACCAAAGCCTCTAAACTGAGATTTATATATTTTTTAAATAATTTATTGATGCAGACAGTATCTTTTACATTTTCTCTAATTTCCCTGACTCCCACACTAGGATACCCTGTGTTGTGGGGGCCAAAATGGTAGGCTATTGACTCTATATTGTATATTTTATTTTTACAACATACTCTGTACAGTGCGTATATGTAATAATAAAGTTAATTTCTATTATAGAATTATTTCCTATAGAAATGGTAGACTACATCATAGAGATATTTTTTCCATTACATATGTACAATTTGCGCTGATCGGGCAGGATTCAATGGGCAGAGGAGCAAATGTGTCAGATGGTAAAGAGGTCACCTTCGCCCATAGGCATCTCACCTCACCTTAAAGTTTTTTCAGGACATCATTAGGGTTTTCGATGCGCTGCTAACCTTGTGGACTTAAGGTGTGCCTCATGTGCCGGTAACTCTGGCTCTCTTGAAGAGCGTCGGTGGCTCAGTGGCTAGAGCACCGGACTCCCATGCTGGTCCGGGTTCAAAGCCGAGCAGTGCCATGTACCAATGAGTTTTCCGTATTTTTCGAAGACTTACGTACATTTACCGACTGCTCTAATGGTGAAGGAAAACATCGTGAGGAAACCTGCACACTGAGATGTCAAGTGTGTAAAATGGGGTAGGCACAAAAGATCCTCAAGGGTCGAAGTGTCGCTGGGTTATTCCCGGCCCCCTATCATAAGATAAGATAAGATCTCTGGGCTACCCCAGAGGCTGACTCTACAAAGTCATATTACCAAAATGAGAAATTTTGCTACTGCAGGTACTTAAATTTTCTACAGATGACAGCATATACAAACGTAGGTATAGATTCTGTACATATATAGGCAGGGATCCTGAATTACCCGTTCAAACATCGATGCTGTTTATTTATAACCATCCTGTTATTGATTTTAACCTACGTTAGCTCATAAAACTTTAACTGTTCGGTTAACCCTGAAAACCGCGAAGAAAAAGCGGCACTGAAAGATTAAATTATGAAATCGTTAAAAAAGCAGCTACCGCTAGCAACATTCAAAAGACCTTATAAATCGGCATTCGCATCTATAAGTTGCGAATATAACGGTGCAGAAACGAATCATTCAGTTAGTTACAGCGCTCGAAATCATTTTATTATGTTACGTCGTTTTATAACAGTTACGTGGGAAAAAAGAACAATTGTAGTGAAAAAACCGGCGGCAACGACGTGTGCTAGCTGTATTATGCATGGCTTTCATTCCTTGAGATCATTTGAGACCTGCTTGAGACTAACTGAATGTGTGTAGGTATTTTAATTATGTATCTACTTGTTCGCAAGTATACTCTGCATTTTTAATCTTAGTTTAGAGGCTTTGGTACACGACAAGGTTGTAACGATGTCGACTTCATCGTCCATATCAACCTCCTTGCCTCCTTGCACCTCATTTCGTGTTGGCATCTTCATTTCTTCATCTATATTTTCAAAATTCAAATCATATTCCCATTCCATTTCTAAATTCCATTAATTTCATTGTTTTCTTTATATTTTGCACTATCTCTGTGTATTTTGTCCTGAACGGACGTTTCTCCGTTTTATGTTTGTCTCCTACTACTACCTATTTTCTACATTTACTATTTTCTGTGTTGTTCTGTTCCTTAAAAATATAATATCTATTTCCAAGTTCTTCTATTACTTCATCTGCACACTGTCCTAGAACCCTGCTAGCCGGCACCTAGAGGGCAGATTGTAGTAAAGTGACTATGTCAGCCTCGTTAGGGTCACTAAGAAAAGGGAAGGGAAGCTCAAGTATTATTAGAGTCAGCCCTCACTTTGAAGGCCAACTTAGCAAACAACAGTAAGTGTTTCATATTATCAGATAAGGACTGACTCAAAATAATATTGAGCCTCCCATTTTGGAGCCTATTGAGGCCAAATTTCTTCCTCTCAATTTTCACCTGGTCACACTCCATTAGGAGGTGAGGTCTTCTATTTTGTTGTAGTTGGTACAAAACGGTGATGCAGCTCTTCCCACCAAATGTATACTGATTTTATGATTATTTTAAATATCAGGAGGCCATTCTAAAAAACGGGATATATCCCGTCTCATATGTCGATTATAAATATCATGTAACATATCAACTGTTAAGGACTACTAGGAACATGTCGAAAGCTAGGACTCGATAAATATCGAAGGTGATAATGCGAGAACAGCAAAAGTCCCGTCCTTCGATATCCGCCATTTTTTTTCGATATTAATCTACTGTGATATTTATATCACTCCGTGAGAATTGGTCTCCTGGTGCTTTTGAACTTGGAAGTTTGACGAAACGGTTGCTGGTTATCCCTAAAAAGGAAATAGCTTTAGGTTCTCCCATTGGTTTTGGTCGATTTTCTAAAAATTAGTAAAAGGAGTTTTTATGTTTCAAAAATATGGAAAAAATATTTTGAAAGCCATTATCGTTAAAAAAAAATTGAATTTATATTTTTTACGTCTAATGACGATTAATTTTTTTTTAATTTTTCTAGTGCTTGTATAGGGGGACATCTTATTTATCGAGTTTCACATAATATACTATATATTATAGACTCTTTGCAATTTAAAATATTTTTTTGTTATGCTTGCTTATCGTATAGTTAGTGGCCAACCTATTTGTCAGAGTTGTTCAGGCCGCCCGTAGGCCTCTGACATGGCTTAACGACTGCTGTCGAATGACAACAACCGGGACCGAATGCTTAACGTGCTTTCCGAGGCACGGAGGAGCTAAGATGAAATATGCCACTCCAGGTACCGACCGCGCCAACGTCGCTTAACCTGCACGATCACTTTCGGACCGAGCTCGCAACTAGGCTACGAGCTCCTCAATTTTTTGTTATAAAAAGTATTCCATGATTTATAAAACATTAGCCATTAGTTTTTACAATCGCCGTGGCCTAAAACAGTAAAACAAAATATTTTTTAAAGATTTTTAAATATTTTTCTTGCCAGTATTTTCAATGCATAGTTTTTTTTTTGGAATGCCAAAAAGGCAAAGAGATGCCGAATAAATTGAATTCAGCCAAGTTTTAAATGTTGATTCGTTTTTTGATAAAAATGTAAAACAGTTTCATCGCCATTTCAAATGCATTTTATCGCATGCATGCATGAAATGTGCCGTTACAGTGTGCAGTTATATAACAAGTATGGCCGCCATTGCCGATTCCAATTTCTTAGTTAACTTCAGCGAAATATTATACCATCCGTCATGGTACGTCGAACTAATAATGTATCGAGTCTGGTTCGAGGTTTTTATTGAAATTGACACAGGAACTGTGTATACAAAATACAAAATAGAGTGTGTGCGTGTGTGTGAGCTTATAAGCGATAAATTAGTGATTTGCCTTCTTATGTAAGGATATTTTTGGCGTAGATTCAAACGCAACAGGACAGCCACCTATTGCCTATTGTGTGCATTCTATGCTATAGTGGAATGCACAAAGTCGCCTCCGTAGCATTGTAATCCAGTGTTAATAACCATTTGGTAATTTTCTGCTTAGCTTCCCTTAGAGAGAGCATTTTAATGTCACAGAATTTTAGGATTTTATTATAGATAAACGGGAACAAAAAATTACTGAACCGTTGCGCGAAGGTAGTTTTTACTTTTAAATTTTCTACTTTGAAAACTCTTCTCTTCAGCAACTCTAAGTACTTGGGAGAGCTAAGCGTGGCTTTATGTTGTACGAGTCCTACCCTCAGAATGTAAAGCTGCCGAACTGTGAGTAAACCTGACTCTTTATATAGGTCTGCAGTCGGGTACCTGTATGGTTTTTTTAAACATAACTTTGAGGACAGTAATATGTACTTTAGTGTAGTGTAAATAATTTATTTTATTTTATTTATTTAGGTATGCCAACAGCACATATTTCTCATTTCAAATCATCTTAATAAAATTGTACTTTTACTGATATATGTGCCAATTAAAGGCATACACAGCATTCACTAAAACATCGGGTAATTACTTGTAACGTTACAATATAGGTCTAGTACCTTATAACAATATACCTTATACAACTAACAATTACAACTAATAGCAGCTAAAAACAATTACAAATATTGCAGATATAGCTGCATAAACCTGTCACACTAAACTTTACCTTTACAGGCATATACACCGAATTCACTAATTAATAAACATTTATACAGATTTAAAGAAACAAAAAAGAAAAAGATAATGTAATTAAAATGTATACAATGTCAATAATATTAAATTTACAAAATGTTAATTATAATCCAATTAAAATATGCGTGCGTGGTCGAGCCGCCGGGTCTTAGTCGCACAGACGGCAAAAGACCGGACGGCTTGACGTTAGTGCCATGGCGGGAGGGAAAGTGTCTGCTGTGGGACGCCACGTGCGTTAGTACGTTTGCGGCCAGCCATGTCAGACGCACGACACGAACGGCCGGGGCAGCAGCCGAGTTTGCAGCGGGCAAAAAGCGGGATAAGTACTCCGCTCTCCAACAGAACTACCTGTCCAGTTCGCGATGGAGACAACGGGTTGTTGGGGGGCGGAGGCGAAACAATTCGTGGCAGAGATTGGCCGTCGCCTCAGGGAGAGGGGCTGTGACCCTCGCTCCGGGTCGTACCTGGTGCAAAGGTTGGCCGTAGCGATCCAGCGCGGTAACGCCGCGAGCGTTATGGGCACCTTTGCACCGGGGACGACAAGGGGCGGGCTATTTGATTGACATAATTTTTTTATTGGAAAATTAAAATATAAATATACAATCAGCAATCAATTATCGTTTATCGTCCAAAAATTCCTTGACGCTATAAAAACATCTTTCCACAAGCCATATTCTGATAGTAAATTTAAGTTTGTTAATTTTCATTGTTTTAAATTCATCCGGAAGCTTGTTATAAATTTTTAAACACATTATGAGCGAGTTTTTGGGTACTAATGTTAAGTTACATGCAGGTTTTAAAGAAAAGAAAGAATTTATAACCGATACACACATACAAACAATTAGGTATAGAAGATAAAAATAATATTAAACAAATATATTACAAAAATAAATAAACGGAAAAAGGGGACTGCCTCAGCCTGTTGCCGCAGCGGAGTTAGCACTGCGGCGCTGGTTGTCAGGCATCCCCTGTGTGCCAGGGATCACTCCCTAATGATACACTACCGGAACATATAAGGAAATATTAATAAACAGAAGTAAAATATTAGGAAACGAAGGAAGGTACTTAATTTTTAAATTATACATTAGAATACAGGAAGGTATATAATTTAGGTTTATAATTTTTGACGATATTGAGAGCGTAGGTTGAACTAACTTCATAGTTATGCTGAAAAAGGTTTTTATGCTTATGGCCGAAAACACAGATGTCTAAAATATAAATACAGGGTAGCGTCAAAATTAAAAAAAATATATCCGTACTTAACTGAGAAGTTCTTATTGTTTACAGAAATGAGTTGCGTTCATTCATCATTCTTAGAAAGAATGAAGATCCTGACCAGGAAAATAAAATCCCTTGTCATATTGCGCAATTAGCAGTGATCGGCTTAGGTAGAGCAATTTAGGGTTAATGACCTCAAACGTTATATTAGTATGGATACGCCCGTGGGATTGCGGGATTTCGGAAATGTTCTGTATATATAAAATACTTTTTCTCCTAATGGGAACTCCAAAAGGAAATCATCTCATCATCCGTTTTGCGACAGAGAGAGAGAGACAAAATGATACCACTATTAGGACTATATTCGGGATTTATTGTCTCCTCACATTCACACTTCCTCAGAACGCTCTTATCAGTCGTCGCCTTTGTTATGCCGAAACAATATATTTTCTAAGAAGTTTTGTCAAGTGTAAAGTAAACAACAACATGGCCGCAAATTTAACCTCGTAAAAATCTCGTAAGAATGTTTATTAATATTTTTGAACGATATTACTGTCCAGCTCTTAGCGAAGTTGTAGTCCCGGGATATCGTTACTTGTTGGTCATGTCTATGTACATATTTCGTCATGGAATCCCGTAAAATTGCACTACCTAATCCGATCACTAATTATTACCTAATAAGTACTTACTATACATGTAATTAGTAGGAACCTACTTACCTAGGCACACTAGTTTTTTTGATAAAGTTTCAAAAATTTAATTGCAAAAATACATGTAGGTACTTATATAAAAGATCTTAATAATTAGATGTCCAATGTATTTTTTTGATAGTGGAATTCCAGATCATAAAACCTACAAATGGCGCCCTCTTAATAGTGTTTAATGTTCCTGGTCAAAGTATACATACTATATGTATAGATACATAGATAGACACAGACTTCTAAAATCAATGACTAAATCAAAAATCAAAATCTTCTAAAATCATGACGATTTTCAGGAAGAGAGAGAACTTTTAACACACTGGTTATCTAAGAGTGCTGATTTCCTCACGATGTTTTCCCCATCGAAACTGAAGAAAAACAGCATGTCTGGGAAAGAAAGTACAGGGTGGACCAAAAGTCCGTTAACATTTGAATAGGTCGCTGCGTCGGCGCGGGCGGGGTATTGGCGCGGGGGGTGTTACTACAAGCGAGAGCTACTAATAGGGATTTAGTACCATGGCGTCATTCAGCGGAGCGCAACGCGCATTTTGCGTACGCGAGTACTATCGAAACAACGATTCTACGACCGAAGCTAAACGGAAATTTTGTAATCATTACAATATACGGAACAGAAATCAAGCACCAACAATTCAAACGATTAAAAAATGGGTACAGAAGTTCGAAACAACAGGTTCAACTTTAAGTCAACCACGATCCGGCCGACCTAGGACATCGTGCGATCCAGTAAACATAGAGCGTGTACGAGCGTCTGTTCGAGAACAACCTGGTCTCTCTACTCGAAAGCGGTCTAGTGCTTTAGATGTGCCCAGAACATCTCTAAATCGCATTCTACACAAAGATTTACATTTACATCCTTACAAAATTCAAATTGTACAGGCTTTAAAGCCAAATGACCCTGCTCAGAGACTGCAGTTTGCTAACGAAGTGCTTGAGAGGTTTACGAGCTTCAATAACATCTTTTTCTCAGACGAGGCACACTTCCACCTAAATGGACATGTCAATCGACAAAATTGCAGATACTGGAGTGACACTAACCCGGACTTGAAGCACCAAAAACCTTTACACTCGCCCAAGGTTACTGTATGGGCCGCATTGTCAGCCAGCGGAATCATTGGTCCATATTTTTATGAAGATCAGAGAAACCGCGCCGTCACCGTTAATACAGAGCGATACATTGTGATGCTACAGAATTTTTTTGCTCCAGCATTACAGGACTTCTCAGGCTTTAATCGAAGCTCTTGGTTCCAACAAGATGGGGCAACATGTCACACCTCCAATGACTCTATAGCAGCACTTCGTGAAATTTTTGGCCAAAAAGTCATATCCAAAAGAGGTGACATTCACTGGCCACCCCGCAGCCCGGATTTAACTCCAATGGACTTTTACCTTTGGGGATATCTCAAAAGTAAAGTTTACATCAGCAACCCAGTGTCTATTGAGGAATTAAAAGAAAATATACGCGAGGAAATGCAGAACATTTCACCAACCACTTGTCGGGCGGTCATGCAAAATTTCCGTTCCCGGTTACAGGTGTGCCAGGATGAACAAGGGTCACATTTGAATGATGTTATTTTTAAAAAGTGAAATCCTAATTTGTCTACTTTATTATTAAATAAACAGTTTTTCACTAAAGTAGCATTTGTATTTTTTATAACCATTTTAAATGTTAACGGACTTTTGGTCCACCCTGTATCACTCACTCACACCAAAAAAAACCTCTAACTCATATGTAAATTTTTCATACAAAAAAATTGGCAATACATTACATTAACGATTTGACAAGGTAGATTATTTATTTATTTTTATTTCTTATTTATTACAAAAAAATATTGCACAGCGATACAGTTAAAACTAAGACACTGTGACTTCATATGCTTGACACAATACAGTACTAAAAAAACTAAATAAACTATAAACTATTAACTATCAGGGGGCACTTCGCGGGGGGCTATTTGACTGAATTTATAATATATAATATTACCTAGGATAGTATGACATTTATGTAAACACCAATTACTTTTACATAAGTATATGAATTTTGTCTTAAAAATAAAATCAAAAAATAAACTATTATGGTTTTCAGTAGGAAGTGAAACATAGAAAATTATCAATGTATTATCTAACAATTTATAAACAAACGTCAATCTATATTATTGTATAGAGCCCGTGTCTACTGTTACTGGGGATGTTTAGTTTTATGCATGTTTTATGTATTGTTACACAAGTTATATTATGTAACAATGATGGACAGAAGACAACTTATGTTGTCCAAACCAGACCGCAACCGCGAAGCTGTTGCGGCTTCAGTCGACGAGCGAAAATGGACGAGCTCTCTGGGATTGTAAACGTGTTACTTGAGATAAAAATTAATATGATTTAACCCCTGATCGGAAAGAATGGGTTAATCAGTTTGAGGCGTATGTCTATCGTAGTGCTCCATAGAGTTATGTTCTATACATAGTACCTACTGTTGCTTTCTTCGTCCGTGCCGTACTGAGGGGCCAGCTGAAAATCAGCGCTGTGGCTTGCCTCAGCATTGTGCTGAGCTGGTGTACCCTTTTTGGCACTGTACCACACCAGATGTTTTGTGCTGCATGTATTAATCTTTGTATACTTCTGTATTGTGTTCTATGTTCTGGTGTTTACAGCGCTAAATAAACGTTTACAATTTCAATTTTATACTATACTTTTTTTTTATTGACTACTAAACACGCATTTGACCTCGATCTCGCCTGATGGTAAGCGATGATGAGGTTGACGATGAAGCATGCGGGTCCAGTAAATGCCTATTCACTCTGGCCTTGAAGATCCCAAGGTTGTAGGTTTCGGGAAATACAGACGCCGGCAGGCTGTTCCATTCCTTAGCCGTTCGCATAATGAACGAAGAAGCAAATCGTTTCGTACGAAACTTACTTATGTAAGACGATACTTTTTTATGTAAGACTTCAATTTCATGTACAGAGCTCAAGTCTTTTTATTATTCTTTTACTTGTGCTGTCTCTGTCTGTCTGTGTCGTATACCATCTAAACAATCGATAATCCGGGACTTTTTTAAATTATTAAAAATGTCGTGTCCGTTAATTATGTCCAAGATCATGTATATTTATCTCAGCCTTGATTCGAAAGATCAATAGAACATCTACGCGCTACAAAAGACCTTACAGGATGATCTTCACCGCAAGGGCAATACATCTGCACAATTGGCACCATCCTGTGTCGCCGCTCCCCTCGCTTCCTGCTACAACCGGCACTTCATCTACACCCTGTGCGTACCGATATACAGCATGTTTTCGAATGACAAACGAGAGAGTTGTAATAAATCTCTGTGCGGATGTTGTAGATGGTTGTAGTTTGACATTTGATTTGTTTAGGTCTATGGTTTGTACTAAATATAGGACGGCAACTTTTATGCTCGACGTGTTACACGACTTTCAGTTTGAATACGGATAATAGAAAAGGGGGAAGGCAAGGGCAAATCACCGCTTTAAATCTACCAATAGAGGCGTTCTGTGGATCATTCCGTAGAATGAAGACCCCATCAATGATGCATACGACTTAGAAGAAGAATAGGAAAGAACATTAAGCTTTGAAATTAGGATTTAAGTAGGTAGGTATTCGGCGTTGATATGTGATGATGACCCCTGCTGGTGATTTACACTGCAATTTGGCCAATGACCGTGTTAGAATCTTGAAAATAATTCGAACGTTTTAGCGTCTGTTTTGAAAAAAAAACAGTTTACCAACGTCGAGATTATGGGAGAGTCGTGTGCACTAGAAATGCCTAGTGTCTTGCATTCCAAGTGCAATTGGAGGTTAGATTGCCGGATCCACACCATCTGTAGGATTTCACTCCCATTTCACTGTCTTATATAACCGACTTAACACGGACGATTTTTAGGTAAAATACACTAGTTTTACGAAAAATAATCACTGTAAACCGTTTTTAAACAATAAAATAGAACAAACACGCCATGACAATATGAACGCAACATAACCCTCGGCAGTGTTTATAGAAGACCTAGTAGGTACTTACTAAGCCCGTGTGCTCCATCTTCGGCCTCATCGTCACTTACCACCAGGTGAGATTGAGGTCAAAAGCGGGTTTCGTCGTAAATAAAAAAATATTTCAGTGACGAAACGAGGAATAACTCAGGGACCGAAAACGGTTACCGGAATCTATTTTGACAGCAAAATATAACACATAATGCATGCTGTTGAGGTGGAATATCGGTATCGGTTACCGGTATTTGAGCAAAATAATTTATTGTAGATACTACCTTAATATCATGAGTTTTGTGTTCGATTTTGCATGTGCTTCAACTTTCGGTCTATTATGACTGGCACTTTTAATGATTCTATCGACCTCATACTTGCCAACTTTGGGTTAAATGCCTACGGAAATCGCATAGCACCATAAGGGTGCAATACAATGATGCGTTTCGCACCCTTATGCGGTTGCCGCGATTCTGTAGTGCATCGGGCATGTTCGCTGACGCACGGGTGCCCGATTTCTTTGCGGTTGTCAGGACTCGCATCGCTTCTTTTTGGAAGCGGTTGCGACAATCCGACAACAGCATACTGAAGGCTGTGTGTGAGGACCTACGCAGTCCCATATTCAAACATTGGTTGGCTGTCCACCGGGACGAGAACCGTAAATAAATAAGTTGTAGCCAAATATTATTATTATTTTTTGGTCTCGTTTGTGTATTTGTTTTAGTATTAATTATTTTATTGTATATTGTATTGTTCTTTTGTTATATGGGTTTTTTATGTCTGAAATAAAGATTTATTATTATTATTATTACGTTCAGCCACCCACCCACACCGACGACTTACGTTAGAGACTAAATTAAAAATGAAACGTCACTTTTAATTTGAGAATTTTTAACGTTTACTACAACATTTTCCTTCAAATAATTCGTCTGAAAAGAATTGAAAGTAAACAAAATGAACCGATCCAATAGGACATAAAACGCAAAGCGTTGCATAGATGGAGCCACAGAGCACACTCCGTAAACAGAAAAGCAAAACGAAACGTTATTTTTGAAGATATCGCAAATTTCTCGTTATTTGGGTTAATTTAATTTAATTTCTCAATGCTATAGTAAAATTGTGATGAGATCATGGCATCATATGGCCATTTCAAAATAGCAGACCTAAAAAAATCTGTTAAGACAGCGTGGCGCGAGTCTGAAGGGTATAAACAAGATTTGTTGGAAAGGAACGTATCTACATGTTGATTGGCTACGTACTATTGTGCTAGTGGCGCCTCTAGTGGTAAAACATTGCAGGATTATCTCCTAGTTTGTCATATTGTGGTTTTGTCGACCAAAAAGTGTAACAGATCTGAGGTATTAATCTCATATCCTATCTTCTTCTTCTTCTAAGTCGTATTCCTGCTGAGGGTCGTGATCATTCTAAGGAATTAATCACATAGAACGACTCTCGTGGCAGATTTAATGGGGTGCTTTGCCATTGCCTTCCCCGTAATCATATCCTATAGGTAATGTTTTGCTGCTAAGAACGATAGTACGATTACACAAGAATTTGCAATAAATCAGACACAGACAACAATAAAAACCATTAGGAGCTCTTAGTAAAAGATCTTACATCTAACGTAGGTAGATATTTAAAAATCTACATCAAATTCAATAATGTTCAATTCGAACTCTACAACCCCCAACCTAAAAGCAGAGTTTCGAATACTTTAATGGCAGATGTTCCCCAAAATACAATATGATTGGAAGGGTGAATCTGCAGAATCGCTAACAATAGACTCAAACGCTCTACAATAATAGAGATCCATCAAATTCGACCTACTCCACCTACCACACATTCCACCACATAATTTACAGGTATATAGCTCGTCATACCTGGCGATAAGGTTGAAAAGCCTTTATTATTTCACTATAAAGTAGCAAATATCAATGGTGATATTAGAGAATGAATTTTGTGAATAATGGTCATGAATGGATGGCAGAACCACTGGACCGAGACTTTCCGGTGGTTTCGGTTTTAACATTCAAATAGCTAAACCCTAATTTTAATTTTGACGTAATGTGAACAGAATGTTTTGTAGAAACGACCTACCTATAGCTTTTTATGGTGATAGGCTGATGGTAAGAGGTAACCTTCGCCCATAAACATCTCAACATCTCATCATATAGACGTCACATATCTCACATTGACGTTGGCGGGGTCGGTACCTGGATGGGTGACCGCTAGTGGGAGGAGCTCGAAGCCTAGTTGCGAGTACGGTTCGAAAGTGATCGTGCAGGTTAATCGGTACCTGGATGGGTGACCGCAAGTGGCATATTTCATCTGAGCTCCTCCGTGCCTCGGAGAGCACGTTAAGCAGTTGGTCCCGGTCGTTGTCGTTCGACAACAGTCGTTAAGCCATGTCAGAGGCCTACGGGCGGCCTGAACAACTCTGACAAATAGGTTGGCCACTAACCATACGCTAAGCAAGCATCTGTCGCTAATCTCTTTAATGTCCAATTAACTTCAGAGGTTGCCTGGAAAAGATCGGTTTAAGCGATACGGCCGCCTTTGTACATATATCGTGCTACTATTCCTTTGGTTTTTACTTTTCCTGTATTTGTGTACAATAAAGTGTTTCTACCTATCTATCTCAAGTCACAAAAATATTGCAAGAGGGTTTTCGATACGCTGCTAACCCTGAGGACCTACCTCTAACCTACTGCCGCATGTACCGGTAATTACGCTGGCTCTCTTATAAATAACCTTCGGACCGGAGCATTGTTGTTTTCAAATTCATTTTTTTAAAATTTAAACTTACACAAGTAGGTACAGGTAAGAGATAGGTATATGAAGATGTGACCTGACTTAGGGCTCAAAAGATGCACTCACTCACCCTTATTTAGTGTCTGGCTATCTGACTCCCAACTAGGTTTCCCTGTGTGCGGGATATCAGGAATCCATCCACGTGTCTCACTCGTTACATTTTAGTTTACACTCAAACACTGCACTTTTATTAATTGTGGCGACGCACGACACGCGCGCCCCAACGTAGAACGCGCTATCGAAATTTTTCTGGGACTTCGTATATATACGAGTTCCAACCATCCATAGTCGGACTAGGACATATGGTCACCAGGCACAACACCCCGCTTCCCTTTCGTACAACTGACGTTACGTCATTCCATGTTCTCACATAGCGCGTCCCTACAATTGGTGACCCTCGACATTGAACATCCAACAACCTTCTGAAGCAAGCATCATCGATACTCCCGAATCAAGCTCCTGAGCCAGGTCAACGACAGCAAGCAGTCACACCATGAAGTTAATCAGGACCATCGCAGCCTCAAGGTCATGGCTTCCTGCCTTATCTTCTTTTTACTTTAAAATTACTTGTAATTTGCGCCACCACCGGAAAAAGTTAGTACTTGGAAAATACCACAGAATTGGTGTGGCGTCGTGTCCCCGGGCCCTGACTGAAAACCAGCGCTGCGGCGGTGGCTAGCATCTAGCCATATCGTCACAGCATAATGCTGAGTCAGGGACCCTTTTGCCACATATGCGAGTTACTCTTAAAGTAACTCTTTTAAGTAATGAAATGTAATAATCGTGTTATGTATATGTGTGAAAATAAATTTTAATTCATTCATTCAAATCAATTATTAATATTATTATATACATTATATTGGTAACTCTGTGGAAAATACCGCAATTTGACTAAAAAACATACAATGAGTTGATAATACGTAACCAAAAAGGCTGTACCAACCTTTAACAATTTCCGGTTCCAGCTGTGTTTCTGTCATCAAAATTGTGAACGTCAAAATTACCATCCATATATACCTTCAGTCTGTTTGCAAGTTTTAAAATCCTTAAGTCTTTTTCTTGAAATTTTCCGTTATAAACCTTTATGTGATATCTAGAAATTAAGGGTACAAACCCTGGTGTGTTTATCCTTTCTACAAAGGAAGATTGAATTGATTGAAGGGTGCAATCATGGTGGTCATCTTTTGATAAAATTCTAGCAGGTCAGGTAAGTTTTAATGAACAATTTAGGGAGATGGGCCATCTGTCTTTGAATCATTTTGTGTACCAAACATTTTTATTTTTTATTTTATTGACTACTAAACCCGCATTTGACCTAGGGCCTACGGGTGGCCTGAACAACTCTGACAAATAGGTTGACCACTAACCATACGATAAACAATAACAACAACAACCTCGATCTCGCCTGACGGTAAGCGACGATGAGGTCGACGATAGATCATACGGGTCCAGTAAATGCCTATTCACTCTGGCCTTGAAGATCCCAAGGTTGGATCTAAGGTTACATAGATATAGGATAGGCAAGACAGCAGGGAAAGGGTGGAGATCAAACCATTTGACCAAATCATTCAAATCCATTAACTATGCCTTCCCCCCTATATCTCAGAACCCTCCCCTCCACAAAACCTCAACTTCACCCTATAGGAACCCCAAAGACCCTCACCCCCTTCCAAGTCAATTTCAGGCTACCATTGGCATTGTACTGCCCTGAAGAACTAATTAAGCAAAAATCATTTGCTCTTTTGACTAAAAACTTAAGACCCGATTTGCGCCAGCGATATCTTTTGTGCCTACCCCATTTTACGCGCTGGTCATTTTTCCTTCACCGTTAGGGCGGTCGGTAAATGTACGTAAGTTTTCGAAAAATACGAAAAACTCATTGGTACATGGCACTGCACGGTTTCGAACAGTGCCAACGTTAACCTTTTATAAACTCGCGAATTGATTCAGTACAGTTTTCATACAAAATTGCCCTCAGATCAGCGTTAATCCGAGAGCAAACGGTTGCGCAAGTGAGCCTTAAGGGTACAATACAACCGTGGCGCATGTAATTAACCATATTCCAATCAATTTAAGGGTACCAACCGTGGTGAATCTCTCATCCTCGGCATTGAGAAGATCCCCGACAGACGATGCTTTCGCCTGACTTGCCAGATGCCGGCGGCTGTTCAGCACGTACGACAACTCGTCCAGGTACCTTAGCGTTAAGTTCGCCATGGTCACAACACTATCACTCGCACAATGGTTCACGGATCATGATATTGTAACAATTCACGTAAACATTTCGAGGGGTAGAAGACGCGGTGCGCGTGTCAACGCCAGCATGGTTAGAACGCAACTGGCTCGGTCGGCTCGAATGTTATGCGCGGTCGACATAGAATAAATAAGGTAAACTGGCGGCAGTTATTGGTATTCTGCCTTTCGTGCGTCAGTTCTTTGAGACATTTGACTTAAATGAGAGATTTTCCAGCTTAAGTTTCTGCCATTCGAGATAGATAACGCTGCATCTACCGGGAATGTCAAAGTGACAGAAAAGTTGTTTTGATTTAATGTTTTTTCATTGCATAGTAGGTAGATTCTTGTAAAAATATAGAAAATAATCGAATTTATTATTTCCCAATGATAATTGTTTTTTTTAAGGCAAAGGGAACTGAGCCCATACAGCCATGTCTGATGTAAACAACTCTTTCAAGTCTTCATTAAAATGCTGGTGTGACACATTTCAATGCTATCTGGGAGAATCTTCCACGCTTCTGCGCCATCCGAACCAAATAAGAAGGCGTCCCGGACGCAGTGTGGCTCTTCAAAATCCAGCCAAGTACGGATCGGGCTGCAGCGTCTTATTTGACTTTACTTCACTGACCCACACATTAATCACATTTTGTAGACGTTCTTCGAATAAAAAACATCATTCTTACTTGAAAAGCACTACTGTAAAACAATTTGCAAGACAACGAAAAAAAGCTGGTGTGGACGCGACAAAAGCGCGGGAGAAACTCCTCCCAATGATAAAACAAGAACGATGAGCAAATGATTGTTTGTTTTTAAGGCAAAGGGAACTGAGCCCATACAGCCATGTCTGATGTAAACAACTTTTTCAAGTCTTCATTAAAATGCTGGTGTGACACATTTCAATGCTATCTGGGAGAATCTTCCACGCTTCTGCACCATCCAAACCAAAGAAGACGGCGTCCCGGACGCAGTATGGCTCTTTAAAATCCAGCTAAGTACGGATCGGGCTGCAGCGTCTTATTTGAAGGACAAAGTATAAATATCGACGATAAATTAATAAAAAATGAAGTTTTTTTTAATTCAAATTTTATGGCCTAGGTACATGCTAGTTAGGTACTCATATTTTGGCACATTTTGACATTCCAGTATACAATCAGCGCAATCTGTTGAGTTGATTGGAAGCTGCCGGAAAATCTCTCAATGCCCATATCTTTTTTATTGTCTATGGGGAGAAGACTAGTAAACGGGCCACTTTATGGTAGGTGGTCACCATCGCGCATAGACACCTCACTATAATGAATGAATGTACGTTTATTTCATGCAACAAGGCCCATAGATATATACCTTACCTTACCTTTTAATGTTATTAAAGAGTTTTCGATGCGCTGCTGACCTTGAAAACTTGGATGCAGTGCCTTATGTGCCGGTAATTACGCTGGCTGCCCCAGGGTGCAAAATACGCACCTCCACTGAAATCGAGATCAAGGTGATCAATTATTTGATTTGGAGATTGTTTAAAGTAATTTTAAAAATAAAACTTAAAATAGGTACCTCTAATAATTTACTTACTTACTTACTATAGGTATGTATATGAATTTAAGAAAAACAATAGAATAACTACTGAGGCACATAGAAGAGAAAAGATTTTTAATTGACTTACTTATTGGAAAATTATGTGAAAGAACTTACCCAACTTAAAATAATAAATGTGTCATTCACACAACACACAGACTCCGTATCAGGCATACAATAGAAAAATTATTATACAAACAATATACCTACTCATTGAAATTTAAATAAATTATTAAATTTAAGGGTAAGCAAGAAACCACACTATCTTTGCAAGATGTTTAGCGTTTTATGATAAACAAATTATGTAGGTAGGTGGTAAAACATCGTTAATTTTACTCAAATACTTATTTATGGAACCTTTGTGGAACTAAGATCACTAGGTTAAGTCACTTTTTAATATAAATACAGATTATCGTAACATAGCTGGATGCGCACATTATTAATTGTATGTAGGTGATACAATGTAATATTATACAATTAAAATTACACAATAAATACACTTTATTGCACAAAATTAGTGTGATACAATGCGTACAAAACGATTAATACAATCTAGGCGGTCTTATCGCTAAAAGCGATCTCTTCCAGACAACCTTTTGGTGTAGTAATTTTGGTAGAAAAAGGTAGGTTGTGCACCGTTTACAATATATTTATTAGATATTTTATGTACTTATACATAACATATCTACATATACACACATACATATATACATACACATATAATATTAAAATACAACTAGAAACCAAAGTTGTGGAAAAGTAAGGAAGGAAGAAGGAGTCATTGGGATAGAAAGTGGGCCTTAACCTGTGCCTTGAAAATGTCTAAGGATTTGGCTTGTCTTATACAAACTAAATAACGTTTACCAAAATTCAAAACATAGGTTATATTATATACTTAGAAAGACTTAAAACTACAGCTGCTGTGAAGGGGCATTGTCAAATAATAAAATTATTATAATAAATACATTTTGGATTCAATTTGAATCAAATTAGAAAACTGCTGAATGAATTGTAATTAAGTACCTTCTTTCGTTTCGTTTATTTTACTTCTGTTTATTAATATTCTTTAATGGTATTTATAACAACTATTCAATCTATAATTACTAATATAATATAATTACTAATATTCCAGTACTTATATTATATTTGTCATCCCAGACCTCTTTGTTATTGTACATCTTGTTATGGTTGGGTATGGTTTGGGTATGGGGGTGGGTATTTTTAGCGGAAATACCCACTGGGCTTTATTTACTTTTTTAGTTTTTCAATTCGCATAGCTTTATCTGTTAATTATTTCTCCAATCATTTAGTTTTACAAATAGAGACACGAACATTACTCACACAATTCTACTTCGTCAAATCACATTATTTACAGTACATTTAGGTACAAACCACAACACACACTCCCCACCACGGCGCCCACGACACAGGATTACCTAGTGTGGGTGCTAATCGTAGGCTCGGTATTAGGAAATATGTATGTTATTTTTTAATTTAATTTTTTGAAGTATTTTTTTTAGAATCAATTTGTGTTCCGGTAGTGTATCATTAGGGAGTGATCCCTGGCACACAGGTGATAAATCAGTGATAAATCCGCTGCGACAACAGGCTGAGGCAGTCCCCTTTCTCCGGTGCTGCACACCACCTTCATCAAACTTAATTACTTTTGTTTATTTATTTTTATAATATATTTGTTTAATAATATTTTTATCTTCTGTACCTAATTGTTTGTATGTGTGCGCTATTGAAAATAAATTCTTTCTTTGAAATTTGAAATTGAAATCGTTTATTTAGCGCTGTAAACACCAGAATACAGATTACAGAAGTATACAAAGTTTAATACATGCAGCACAGAACATCTGGTGTGGTACAGTGCCAACAAGGGTACACCAGCTCAGCATAATGCTGAGGCAAGCCACAGCGCTGATTTTCTTTCTTTCTTTAATTACTGATTTGATTTAGAAAGCCGAAATTGAAAAAAAAAATGAAATTGTAAACGTTTATTTAGCGCTGTAAACACCAGAATATAGAACACAATACAGAAGTATACAAAGATTAATGCATGCAACACAGAACATCCGGTGTGGTACATACGAGTACAGTGCCAAAAAGGGTACACCAGCTCAGCTCATGTCGCGTGGCCATTCTGCGCAATTTCCACAGTTTTCCCCTACTCTATGCCTCGTTGCATCCACCGCGATCCATTTCTTACCATTCCGTCTGTGACGTGCGCGAGACAGTTTCCTAGCTGTTACGTCAACAATACTCTACTACTCTACCAAGTGAAGTGACTCTACCGTGTGCAATGCACTGACAATCTTTCTATAGTGTATTCACTCAAGCATTCGCTGAGCCAGCTGCCAGGTGCCTATTGCCAATTGTATTATGGAGTGAACCAAATATGTTTTTTTTGTTGTGGCAATAATGTATTATTTATTTTTCTTTTTTTCTATAGTACAATTCGTACCCGTAGATTGATCATCTATAGAACGTTAACTGTATTAGTAACCGCGGTCCCAGTAGTTCCATTGCCTAGTTCCATGATGGAATTAGTAGGATTTTTGTGGGATTAGCGATTTTAACATGAGAACTGTTTGTGCAACGAAGCGAAGCTGAGTTTCATAATAGATCGTTCGAGTGTCAAAATCGCCATTACGTGCGTTGTATACAATACTTTTTCTACGACCATGAAACATATAAACAGAAATGAATGAATGAATACTCTTTATTGCACAATATTAGTGTGATATATCCTTTTGGTGGAGTAACTTAAAATACAAACCATTACGGAGACTACAACAGAAGTCATGACAGCTTAACATGTTATTGGTAACTATGGAAACCGTAGATATGTTTGACGTATTGTCGACATCGCGCAGGCGCGGGTGTCGAGTTTTTTTAATGACTATAGTACCAGAAAGTAGTTGTCCAGTTAAATGTAGTTCATTTAACACGAAAGAGTTCTTGTATGCAGTGCCATACAACAAAGAAATATTTACATATTACAATCGAAAACTGTTATTAAATATTTCTTTAAAACACTATTTTCGCACGACCATGACTAACAAACCTCAGTGTGGTTTCTTAATGAACAAATTACGAAATGGGAGTAGAAAAACATCTAAAAAGAACCCCAGAGAAAGAAAAGCATTTCAAAATCAAAATAATATAACAACTAAGCCAGCAAACTATCTATTTTGCAATGTGTATGAAAAAACTGAGGGTACATGACTAATTGTTTTTATTGCGTCAATCAACTTACATGGACATACTGAAGATGCAACTGAAGTCCGTTTATCGATATCTCAACTAACATCAGCGATATTAATGGTTAAAGTTAGTAGATGCTAGTTGTAGATGCTCTGTCCCTTTCTAGCAAAACAGTCCTTATTATGTAGCCAAGGACCTGCTTGCATGGCGCTCATTACCAGTGACGTCACAATTATCTATTGCTGTCTCTTTCTGTCTTCTGATTTTCGATTGTCTGTAGCTATTTTATTTTTCAACAGATTTTAATTCTGTTTTCACATTTGACCATCAATTTATGTCTATTTTCTTATTTATATGAAATGTATTATATTTAATATTTGATACTTGTCAAATACCCTATTACCACAACATACTCGTAACAAAGTTATTACATATTTGTAGCGACACAGAAACACTAGATTATTATGATAATAATCAAATTTCGTAGCAGACGCGGCATCCAACTGTTTATTTGATGATTATCGCGCTCGAGATATAGTTAACGCTGTTGTAATGTGTTATTATGGTTCAAAAGTGGACAAGACAGACTGGTTTTGTTCTAGAAAAATGATTATAATTATAGGTCTGGCGAAATGTACCCAGACAGTTGTAGATCTATCAGATTGTTTTGGGTTATAATGTCCACTTCTCACACCATTCAAAAATTCTACTTTGCCAAATAGATAGATAGATAAATACTTTATTGCAGACAAGAAATTTACATAGGAAAGGAAACAGAATAAGTGTACAAAGGCGGCCTTATCGCTCAGACTGATCTCTTCCAGGCAACCTAGACGATAGAAGAATTATTAATACTCATACTCATACTCATACTCATACCATTATTGCTTTTCATGTGTTACAATTGGTCTTAATAGGTTACCGGCAGTATAGTGCAGAAGAGTGAAATATGGAATATTTTTTGGTTTATATAATATATAAACATAAAAATAGATCACAAATCAAATGAAATGCACAGGGCATTTTATGTTTTTATGTAGGGGTTTTTTATGTAAGTAGCCTTTAAAATCTTATTAAAAAACTTTAAAAATTATTAATATTACAAGGAAACAAACCTGAACCCTGCGGGATGCTAGGGTTCGCGGCCCTCGGTGGGCTGTCAGAAAGATTCAGAATACGGTATTACCCTAATTTTTTTATTGCATCAATCAACTGACAAGGACACACTAAAGAAGGATCTAAAATTAGTTTTTCGATATCTTAACTAACAATAAAGATATTAATGGTTAAAGTTGGTATTGGATAGATGGTCTGACCCTTTTTAGCAAAACAGTTGCAGCCAGGACCTGCTTGTATGGCGCTAGGGAAGACTGACGTCATAATACTTATTGCCGTTTCTTTCTACAGTTCTGATTTTTGATTTCTTGTAGCTATTTAATTTTTCAACGAATTTTAATTCTGTTTTCACTATTTAACCATCAATTTATGACTATTCCTTAAATTTTAAGAAATGCATTTAATATTTGATACTTGGAAAGTACCCTACTGCTGAATTACTGATGACATGCCCCTTGATCCGTTATCAATCTCCGAAGTGCATTATCAGATCTTTATCATATCAGATTCACAAATGTCAAAGATATCAAGTAACAAACCTAAAAAACATGCAGTCGAATTGAGAACTTCCTCTATTTTATTAAGTCCGTTAAAAATAGTAACCCAATTTCATTACACCTTTGCCTTGACCATATAACTGTAGCTATAAATATAGTCAGCGATATCGTATGCCGTCGTCCCCGCGTATGAGTTTCCTTTCCGCTCGCTTTCACCTCTGCGCCGGCGCAGGCCGAGTAATTAAATCGAGAACGTGATGCTCGCACAGCCGCTACAATTATTGTTACGTCATTTAAAGTGATTATTGTAGTGTACAGTGGACAATATATTCGACACATTCATAATAATTGTTGTTTTTTTAAGGCAAAGGGAACTGAGCCCATCCAGCCATGTCTGATGTAAACAACTTTTCAATTGTTCATTAAAATGCTGGTGTAACACATTTCAATGCTATTTAGGAGAATCTTCCACGCTTCTGCATCATCCGAACCAAAGAAGAAGGCGTCCCGGACGCAGTATGGCTCTTCAAAAACCAGCCAAGCACAGATCGGGTTGCAGCGTCTTATTTGACTTTATTTTACTGTCCCACACGTTAATCACATTTTGTAGATGTTCTTCGATTTAATAAAAACACCATTCTTAAAACAATTTGCAAGATAACGAAAAAAAGCTAGTGTGGGACGCGACAAAAGTGCGGGAGAAACTCCACATTCATATGAACATCAAAGAATCATAAGACAAAGTTATTGCGACAGGGTTCCACAGGCGTAACTTGATGTGTCTTCCTCTGTGTACAGTCTGGTATAGGTAACATATGTCATCGAATAAATCACTACTTTATGTCCGCGCAACATTTATGGTATATTTCAGCTTCACAGATTCTGGGGGTTTGTTAAGAAACTGCATTTGTGTAAGCCGGGCTTCCAGGCGACCAATGCAAGGAATGTGGTAGACCCTGATGTGCAGTGTCGCCTGGGGAAACACCACCTATTTCTGCCGCAAAGCAGCAATTGCTCGCTTTGCTGTGTTCCGGTTTGAAGGATAAAATATAAAGAGTGAACGTATTATTAACGGGACATGAGGCACTCCGCCTAAATGACACTCACTGACATCCACGACACACACAAACACACACACGTTTTTTGATGTTTAGTTTTTAATTTTTTTACCTACTATCACTATCGCTCCCACTAACATCTTGGGATAAGGGGGGAAATGAAAAACAGCGCTGCATATTTGATACCCGAGTATGTCAGCATTTGCTGACTTTTCCCCCTTTTGCCAAATATACATAGTGCTTTGTGATCTGATTGTTCTTTATTTGTTATCTGTTGTTTCCTATTTGTACAAAAAAGTGTATTTTACTTTACTTAAATCCTCAAGTTATAACCTAACTCTTGCAAAATTCTAGTGAGGTGAGATGTCTATGGGTACGATGACTATTTACCATCACGTGGCCCGTATGCTCATCTGCATTCCTTATACCATAAAAAAAGTTGAACCATGCAAATTGAGTAATACGCGGGCCTCTATTAATGAAGTTAAAACTCTCTCTGTTTTACCATTGTTGCCACACGCCCATCCATTGTGTCCTTATCCATAGGCACCATAATTATGAAAGCGAAAGTTTGTTTGTTATGCAAACCATATAGAGATGCGACTTACAAAAACTTAGCTTAGGTACCTACAATTTTAACTTCAGAAGAACAAAGTTGAAATTGAAATTGTAAACACCAGAAAATAGAACACAATACAGAAAGATTAATTACATGCAGCACAAAACATCTGGTGTGGTACAGTGCCAAAAAGGGTACACCAGCTCAGCATAATGCTGAGGCAAGCCACAGCGCTGATTTTCAGCTGGCCCCTCAGTGACTGCACGGACGAAGAAAGCAACAGTGTGTGCGTGTTGTGTTGTATGAACGTGTTTGTTTGTATGAATGAGGATATTAGTGTGTATGTGAGGTCGGCAATGCCGGCAATCTGACTATATATATATCTTAATATCCCTTGAATGCTACCTAATTAAGAGTACTTACTGCACAAAATAATACCCAACATCCTGGTTAACAAACCTAACTACATCCTCTTATAGAACCAGTTCGATATCTTTCGTATTAACTCAGTCAATTTAACGTTTCCAACGCTATCGCCATTCTAAATACAGAATAAGTGCGGCCAACGAACCGTAATAGATCCACTTTTTGGGTGACACAGCAATCTGAAAATGGATTTGATGACAGTTTTTGTGTGAATCTATCGACGATGTATTTGAATTGAACCTGGCAACATAGCAGGTTACTCGATATTGAGTTAGGATGTTTTTGTTATGATTCCTTGGCGTTCATATGAATGCTGTTGTTGGTAAAATGGATTATCGACAAATGTTTTAATTCAGTAAAAGAATTTATGCAATGTAAAGCACCCAAACTTTGATTATTGTATCTTTTGAGGTTGACTGATTTGCTGTTGGATTATATAGGTAATTGTTTATTCAAAATAAAATAACACTAAAATAAATGCTTAAGCTAAAATTACAAAATATCTAACTATTTTACAAATAAATTACCTGACCTAGGTCGCTCCCTGCAGGGAGTGTCCCGAGGAGGCTGGCGGCGTTGCCCCGCTGTATAGCGAGGCTTATACGCTGAGCGAAGTAGAGGCCAGCCTTCTGGTCCCGGGATGTCTCTACGAGGCGCTTGGCTATTTCCCCGAACGGCGCAAATATGCAATCACCACCCAAGCCCGCATATTTGCGCCGCTTGAGGTTCTCCGCAGATGCTACTGCTAACCCGGCCTTCGCCGCCGTGGCTGGAAGGTGGGACGAGACAAGGGTGTCGACGCAGGTAGCGTCCCACACCAGAGACCGTCCCAGCTTCCAGGGCACGAGTGTCATACCGTCGGGCTTTTTACCGTCATCGCGAGCCAGACCATTGGGCTCCAACACGGCTGGCGCACCCGCGGTGGCAAAGGCCCGGAGGATGATGTCGTTCAGGTCGGCGTGCCTCGGAATGCGCCCGGCACTTAGGGCGCACGATAAGCCATGGTGGCCATGCAGGTCAACAGGGCACCCGCACCGGCAGCGATGGGGGGCGTTGCAGGGAGCGCCTAATTATGTAATTAGGTAATTTATGTGTTATGTAATGATTATGAAAAAAATAAAAATATACTTATAATATTATATATAAAATTCAGTGTAATTATTATTGAAAATAAATTAAAAATGTGGTTGCCAGGCTGTGCATTTTACAACATAAACGAATTCTATAACAATAAAAAATAATGTAAAATGAAAACACAAATTTAATAATATTTGACATGTGAACACATTGTAAAATAATAATTATACTAAGAACATTGTATTAAATGTTTTTAAGAACAACACATCGTTCTATAACCCTACTGTGCGAATGTGTAGATTGTTTAACGAAATCTCTTCGAACAGCAACAATAAGCCATCGGTAGACTTATTCGATCCTAGGACATTAGATTTTAAAAGACGGGTTGAGGATGTCCTCAAGTGAGCTATCCACGCACCTACTTTATAGTCTTTACTTTATTATTTTTATTTTTCAAATAGGTATAAGTTTTTTAGTCATTACATTCAATAGTATTTTTTCCCAACTCAATATTGTACAACAATCAATTTCCCACTTCCTAACCATGCTGTGTTTACACGTTAAGGTTTACGACCTAGCTCATAACTTTATATTGATTTTTCTGTAATTTCTCTGGTTGTAATCTGTTGTGTTTACCTAATAAATAAATAAAATTAAATTGTAAATTAATTTTATGAATAAATTATGATTATGATTATATTGCAAATACTTACTTGAATTTAATGAAGTTAACTCTAAAATATTTGCATGCCAAAGCTGGCGAAATAAGTGATACTCAATATTTAAGATTTATCATCCAATGTACCATATTTCTGGCAAATAAATAATTCATACATTCATTGTCAAATAAGCTAAAACGAGAGAATACTAAAGATAGCCTGATGTGTCCTGTTCTCCGCAGTACACAATTGCAGGAAAACTATTATTGTGGAAATTCGGCCTTATGGCTTAGAGAGATCTGAAATTAAGTATCTGTACTGTACTTAAATTATAAAGAGGCTTGGACCTTGGTCCTAAATTCAGCTCCAGCTCTGCACATTGTGTAGGTATATGATTGTATTCATAATTATTGTGAGATATATTTATTTCAAAAGATGTGCTGCTGAAAGTTTCTTGCGCCGCTTCTTTCCTTTCAGCTACAGCACCTTACGAAGCGGTGGTAGAGTATAAAAATGACGTAAAAATGTACTTCTTCTAAGTCGTATTCCTAATTGATGAGGGTCGTGATCATTCTAAGGAATTAATCACATAGAACGACTCTCGTGGCAGATTTAATTGGTGGTATGCCATTGCCTTCCCCATTTCACACATTGGTTATCTCAGTGTGCAGGTTTCCTCACGATGTTTTCCTTCACCGTCAGAGCAGTCGGTTAATGTACGTAAGTCCTTCGAAAAAACCGAAAAACTCATTGGTACATGACATTACAAGGTTTCGAACTTGGACCTCCCGCATGGGAGTCCGACGTCCTAGCCACGACGCCACCGACACTCTAAAAATGTACTATAAGGTACAATAAAATATTTTGAATTGATTTGATTTGTAAAGGATAAAAAAAATATGAAAATTAATTGTGAAATCTAGAAAGTATGTTTTAAATAGGAGCGAACCCATAGAAATCTATTTTTCAGTTTTCTTGAGATTTCTATAATGTTCTGCTCGATTGCGTTTCAAAAGGCGTCATTGCCCTCCCGCATCTTACATCTTCATCACACCTCATTTGCCGCAACAGAATCTAGAACACGCATTGCACGATAGTAATAGAGATTGCACAATCGTGTCGAAGATAGCCAGTACAAGACAATCATAATTAAAGCAATATTGCTATATCATTCATTTCATTACATTACGCAGATTGTGGAAGGTCGGGTATAATGAAATATCTTACAATGTAATCAACACGCATCAAGTGTTTTTGGGGTTCCAACACGCAACAAGTGTTTTTGGGGTTCCAACACGCATCAAGTGTTTTTGGGGTTCCAACACGCATCAAGTGTTTTTGGTGTTCCAACACGCATCAAATGTTTTTGGTGTTCCAACACGCAACAAGTGTTTTTGGGGTTTCTATCGTTTGTCCATCTGTTCGCTCAGTGGGTAAACCATAAGTTTTTCTGGTTTAGGTATGTAGTTTGCCCGCAGTAAAACTTCACAAGTAAACTTGCTGGTGGTAGAACTTCGTCAAGGTCTGCCTGACTAGCAACCACCTTTCTATGTAAAGTCTGTCGCCAAATCCTGTCGAAATAATCTGTGGTCCTGAACGCACATTCGACATATTATGTAACGAGAACAGACGAGCAAAAGGTGCCCCTTTTGCTGATGGTAAATGGTCATGGACATCTCACCTCACTACAATGTTATTAGAGGGTTTTCGATACGCTGCTAACCTTGAGGACAGTGCCTTATGTTCCGATACGATCGTTTCTGCTTTGCGGCAGAAATAGATAAGAGTGTGTTACCAACCCAGGTGATCCTGCACATCAGGATCTTCTAATTTCTAACGTTTCTACGACACTTCTTATGCCATTTTTCCGATTGTAACAAATACTACCACAATCTGAAGGATACCTATTCATTTTGTGAACGTAAAAGTAAACGAACATTATTGTGATAACCTCAAAAATCCATTTCAAACGTACGGAACCAATTTTATTACCCCCATTCACGCTTACAACTAAGGCGCAATTTACAATACGAGCCAAAAAAGAGGACGCGCGTCTTCCGGGGAATCCTCGCGCATTCTCGAAAATTCCCCTAGCTACTTTTCTTTTTTGGCTCGTATTTAGTTTGTATGTTACACAATTGACACAAAGTTCATTACGCTATGTACAATTACGTTGCGAAAATTCGCTTCCATTCCATTCCGCGGCAATGTAAATTGAGCCTTACTCTATTAGATTATACCATATTACACCTCCAGAATAAACAAACCAAGTAATTTGAACCACGGTATCATTCATTACAAGAGTGATGTTTTTGTAGCAACTGTAATGCAATTATATAAATTGCCAATATCATACGATTTGCAATAAACCATCTTACAAATGCTAATATATGAAAGCTATTGACTTAACTTGCATACATCAGTGTATGCAGCAAGTATTGCATGATATTGCACATTAAAATGATTAATATTCAGTATGTTATAAATTCAACACCCCGGTAACAGGCTGGCTGGAGCGACGGTGGCACAGTGGCTAGGACACCAGACTCCCATACGGGAGGTCGTTCGAAACCGTGCAGTTCCATGTACCAATGAGTTTTTCGTATTTTTCGAAGACTTACGTACATTTACCGACTGCTCTGACGGTGAAGGAAAACATCGTGAGGAAACCTGTACACTAAGATGTGTGTGTAAAATGGGGTAGGCACAAAATATCCTCAAGGGTTGAAGTGCCGCTGGGCTTATTCCCGGTCGCCTATCATAAGATAAGATAAGAACAGACTGGCTGGCAAGGTTTCTTTGAAATTGGAAGGTAGAAGACATGATATTTATGGGGTTATTACAATATGCTGCAATGTAGTCTGTCTGAATGAGAAAGTCATCTGATTCAGTCAAGTATGTAAGTATAGCTTTTAGTACGGTCAGTATTAAGAGCTGTCTAAATCGTCAACTAAATCGTATATTGCATGCAGCATTAGGCCCTATGAATACGTCTCAAAAAACAATGTATTCCAATCTTTCACTGAAAATTTTAGAGAATTTTCAGTGCATTATTGCATGTTTTTAAAAATTAAGTATAATGACAGCAGACGAGTAAACGGGCCACTTGATGGTAAGTGGTCACCGTCGCCCATAGACATGTCACCTCACTGTAGAGGGTTTAAAAATAAAATATTTTTTAATTTACTACTAAACCCGCATTTGACCTCGATCTCGCCTGATGGTAAGCGACGATGAGGTCGACGATGGAGCATGCGGGTCCAATAAATGCCTCATGTGCCGGTAATTACGCCGGCTCTATTACCCTTCAAACTGAAACACAGCAACATTGCTGCTTTATATATTGAAATAGGATATAAGGGTGGTACCATCCCAGTGTGACTTTGGACAATGTCACACCAACTTGTGGAACCCTGTTTTTAATTACTCACTGGTTGACCCTTTTCTGGGTTAGGGCCTTGCCAAGGTTCTTTAAAATCCATTTATTTAAAAAAATGTTACCTCTTGGCTCTCAAGATACAAGTTAGACCTGGTTTGTAACTGGTTTCACTTTGTATACTTCTGTATTGTGTTCTATATTCTGGTGTTTACAGCGCTAAATAAACGTTTTCAATTAGAATTTTATTTTTTTGAGGGGCAGAGAACATTGTATAGGTAGGTAGGTAGGTAGGTCAATAGTATAAGTTTATCTTTATTTATTTATTTTTATTTTACTTTGATTAAGGAAAACAAACAGCTAAAGTAGTACATAATAATAGCTAATATAAATAACACAAAAGCCAGTGAAGTTCCGATCCGAAATTCCGTGTCTTTACATTAGAGATGTTTGTTGGTTTGTAAAATCACATCCAGATTACTTTAAAAAATATACCGAAGTATATCCAAAACGAATCAGAAGTCAATATATAAACTTACTGTATCTGCCTCCTTGTAAGAAATATATTTATAAAGTAAATGTTTATAACATGTGTGTGCTGCTGTATAACAACCTGCCAGATAAAATCAAGTTACAACATGGGTCACAATTTAAGTCTAATTTAACAAAGTGGCTTTTAGAGAACTGTTTTTATAATATTAGTGAATATTTAGACAAATTGCATGCACATTAGAATTACATAAATTTTTAGTTTAAGGAATGATATAGGTATAACATTATTCTGTTAAATATTTGCACGCCTGCTTGCAGGTTGAATACTGTTTCAAACTCCTTAAGACCATGTTATATATTACGTATTCTTGCAAATAAACATTGATTGATTGATTGATTGAAAGTGATCGTGCAGGTTAAGCAACGTTGGCGCGGTCGGTACCTGGATGGGTGACCGCTAGTGGCATATTTCATCTGAGCTCCTCCGTGCCTCGGAAAGCACGTTAAGCAGTCGGTTTCGGTTGTTGTCGTTCGACAGCAGTCGTTAAGCCATGTCAGTGACCTACGGGCGGACTGAACAACTCTGACAAATAGGTTGGTCACTAACCATACGATAAGCAAGCAAGTTACATCAAAGGTGCACTGTTTAACGCTTTTGAATGCAAAATATGTCAACGTTGCTGAATTTTTTGTTATCGTTATCACATGCACAAGAAAGCGGTTTTTAGCATAGTTACTCCTGCAATATGGAACTGCAAACAGTTTATTGTACTGTTTTAAATAAACTGTTTGTATTTGCATCTTATTTTTAGTTACAACCATCACTTTAATCAATTTGTAGGCATTATCAGCTAGTTTAGTTAAAAACTTTTTCTTCAATCTGTCGAAGAGTTTTCGAGATAACAAGTTTACGATCTACATAAAAACTCCACCAAGACATTTGAGACTTCCGTTCTACCTTCAGAATTATTTAAAACCAATGAGACTCAAGGTTTTCATCACAATTTCATCCTAATCTCCGTATCTATTTTAATATGTGGTAAAGTTAAGTTTGTATGCGGGTAGTTGGATACAAAAGATACAAAGGCACGGATGTATGCAATGAAGTGTCATGTTACGAAACCTGCGGGTAACCTCAGAGGGTCTGACTGCTTTTAAGTCCGTGAATTGCAAGAAACGTCCTAAATACTAAGGATTCCTTAAATTTCGTTTTTCTATCTTGAGCTATAGCGTAGAAACTGATAGAACGTATTTAATGAAGACTTAAAGTCTATAACGTTACTTGCAACTGACGGTGAGACAGTTTTAGAAAAAAATCGCGTCCAAATCGGATCATCGGTTATTGTTTATTTAATATTTAATAAGGCATTGGCAACATAGGTCATCAGCCTAAACATTAAACGATTTAAAACAGTTTTTAGTTTTTCAGCGTCAAAATGTTGTGGTGTAGACATATTTTAACACTTCTAGGAGTTATGATGGAAATTTCAACCGGTCAGTCTCTGGCGAATTCTCATGGCCCGCCGCAGAATCACAGAGTGACTACACAACGAACCACTAACGAGAAGTTTATTTTAAGAGTTCAACATATTGTCACTGTTACTGACGTTTGCTAGACAAAACCACCGATTTTAGCTATCAAAATCACCAGAAAACAATTTTTCAGCAATAAAATAAACACTGTACAACCTTCTCCAGCGACTTTCCCGCCAAACACTCTCATTGGTTGTTAATTTCTGATGTCACAGATAAAAAGACATAAGTAACTACAGACAATTCAGACATACTATACGTGTCAAACTTATTATTACACCCATTGCTTTTGGTCAGGAGTTATAAAAACTAGACCACTTCCCAAAATTGTCAATATACCAGTAGGTAGCTAAAAAGAACAGTAACCCGGTCAGCCTCGTCGGCACCTGACCAAGTTTGGTGGTGGTATCAGAATCAGATGGTCAGCCGGCTAACGGTATCATCCGTCCGCGTCAGATGGTCAGACAGACCCATACAAAAACTCCGCTCCGCCCACAAGGCAAAAACTATAGCAAATCGAGCGACGACCTGGAAGTAGCGTTATTTTTGTTTTGTATGCATTTTAATTTGCATTTTGCGTTGTTGTAGGAAATCTTGCTGAATTCAAGTTGTACTTTTAATATTCCATGGTTGTAAGTTTGCAGTGACGATGAAACTTGTTCCGTATTTTCATAAAAAACACGAATCATTTGGCTGAATTACTGCATCTCTTTGCCTTTTCGTTTAAAAATCAAAACTTCCAAAATCCTGGCCGGCAAGTACTTATCAAAAACATGACCGTAGGTAAAAACTACTACAGTTTTTACCTACGGTCATGTTTTGATTTGTATTTGTTAAGCTGTTTTATATTTAGTTTGTGTTTTAATTTAACAGAGTGGAATGTGCAGCGCCCAGACAAACCAGCTTTTTGGTTTAAGGGCGCGAAGATTTGTAAATACTGTAACCTTATATGTACACAACAATAATAAATAAATAATAATAAATAAATTAGTGGCGCTCTTTGGTATCGGAGGCCAAGATCCACTTCGGGTCGCTGCGCCAGCGGAGTAAGTAAGTAAGTAAATTAGTACTTAAGTATCGAAAAAAATAATTTGAAATTAAAAAGTAATTGCTTTACGTTACGGACGGCGAATAATTTTTTTTTCTTGATAACTTTTGTCTACACTTTTTATAAATATGAATAATGGCTACGATTCCTGCATGGCAGCTAAAATTAAATTTAAGTTCGGTCCGTTTGTCTCTTTTGTTATTGGTAAGAAAATGACAGAAGAAGAAGATGGCGTAATTTTAGTTTTAGGGCTGTCAAATTTAGACAGCTCCATAAAATATTAGTTCGGATACAAATACATGCCGTCTAAAATTGTAGACATGACACGTTCTGTCCTTTTCTTATTGATAATGAAAGAGACAGACGGGTTGAACTTAAATTTAAGTTTTGGAATTGTGGCCAATAGGTAAGTAAGCCTTTTTAACTTTTTGATTGTTTTATGGATAAAATTCGTTTGTGGTCGATATTGAAAGATCTTTTGTTTTAAAGACACACGTTTCCCTTAGTAGTAGTAGTATTGGTATGCATTATAATTTTTTTTTATTCTGTATAAATTATGACGCACTGGCAAATTTTATAAAAAATATTTCTCTAATCGCCGTGAGCCAAAAATAAAACAAATAGGTTTTTTTAATTTCGATAATGGCTTTCAAAATACTTTTGTTTTGTTATCTGCTAGACAGTAATATTAGCACAGATTTTGAAATAAAACTTCTTAAGTCTATTTTTTTAATTACTTTGGCATCTTCGGCTTCGGCTTTAGATACGAGTATGGTGTGACTGTAATCTACGCGTAGGAGGGAAAGATGGAGGATGAAATTTTGGATTATCTAGGCTAGACATTGGCGTCGATTCTGGGGATCGGCCATCAGAATTTCATCCTCCATACTTCCCTCCTACGCGTAGATTTCAGTCACACCTACGCCACCTATTTTTAACGTTCACCTCGACCTTCAACTTTCGTATATGCCTATTGGATGCCTAACGGAATCCATACAAGTGAGATTAGATAAGGTTTCTTTCCGCAAACTCGTGATTCACGTTTAATTCCATTTGTCCACCTCCCCTTCCCTCGTGACGTGGCAATCAGTAGCTGATTGCAATACGCGTTTGATGATAAAGTTACAATTCACTTTTCACTCGCAAATAATTTCCCTCGACCACTGATTTGTACCCCCGATTTACTATTGGATATCCCTTTTTCCTGGTCATCATCATATCCTCAAGTCACCATGGTCCTAAACAACTGAGTTCAAACTTGAATCACCTAACTTTCACCGTTCCAAAGATCCCATCTGACATCAAAGATCTTGGAACCTCTGATCCATGAACACTTTAGACAACATTCTCTGAAATGGGAATATAAGTGATGGAATTATGATTGCCACAGCCATACATACAAACAAACATATGCATCAAATTTACAACACCCCTTCCACGGTCAGTGGTTACTTAATCCAACCTTTTTTTTATTGTGTGTTTAGAGCTAGTGATAGAGCGTCGGTGGTCAAGTGGCTAGGACGCCGGACTCCCTTACGGGACGTCCGGGTTCGAAACCATGCCATGTACCAATCAGTTTTTCGGATTTTTTCGAAGACTTATGTACATTTACCGACTGCTCTGACGGTGAAGGAAAACATCGTGAGGAAACCTGCACACTGAGATGACCAGTGTGTAAAATGGGGTAGGCACAAAAGATCCTCAAGGGTCGAAGGGCCGCTGGGTGAAGGAAAACATCGTGAGGAAACCTGCAATGTCTGCGGAAATAAAAAAATTAAAAAGGCGTGTAAAATCTACCAATCAGCACTGGACCCGCTCGGTGAATTATGGTCCACATAACCGTCTTCTGCAAGGGGAGGCCTGTGCCCCAACAGTGGGGACATTAATAGGCTGCTGATGATGTGTTAACCTTGAGGCCTTGGATGGAGTGCCTCATGTGCTGGTAATAACTTTGACTCTCTTACCCTTCAACCCGGAACATATAGGCATTGCTGTTTTACGTCGGTTTAGCGTCGGTGGCGTCGTGGCTAGGACGTCGGACTCCCATGCGGGAGGTCCGAGGTCGAAACCAAGGCAATGTCATGTAGCAATGATTTTTTCGGATTTTTTCGACGACTTACTTACATTTACCGACTGTTCTGACGGTGAAGGAAAACATCGTGAGGAAACCTGCACACTGAGATAACCAGTGTGTGAAATGGGGAAGGCAATGGCCGCATTAAATCGGCCACGAGAGTCGTTCTATGTGATTAATTCCTTAGAATGATCACGACCCTCAGCAATGAGGAACACGTCTTAAAAGAAAGAAGTTTTACGGAAAAGAGGGCTTGTTTAGCCCAAAAAAACATGCCCAAGTTTACGCTCACCTAACTGTATGTTGTTTTTATCACCTCTATATCTCTTTAAATTTTCATGAAGATTCATCGTAGACTTTTATGAAAGAGTTTAATTTATGAGTGTCATAAGTTATCATGTTAAAATAAAAGAGTTGATGAATGGGGTGTCATGGAGTCTCATTAATGCATGTCACGTTTGAACAGTGGCTCGGGACAAATTGACCTACTAGATAAGGTAGAGGGCATGTTGACCAGAGAAAAGCGTGGGCGAGTAGCGCAGCGATGAGCGGAGCAATTGTTGAGCTATTTTACGACGCTTTTATTAGCTTCACACGCTTCTTTGTTCGTTTGTTTGTTTGTGTATTTTAATTTTTGAAAATATTACCAAACTTACTATTACATGTCGTGTCATGTTACTCAAGAGGCACAATTCATGCTTATAAAACCTCTTTTTGTTAGTTTAATGCTGTAGTAACTACTACATGAGAAAAAAAAATTAGGACTATTTATTCTTCTGTGATTTGTTTTTTTATATATATATCTGCTGTATATCGGCCTATCGGCATACAAACCTTTCAAGGTTTGTCTAATGGGATAAAATTTATGTACCCACCATGTTCCTTTGTATAAAAAAATAAATGAAATAACAAATCACAGAAGAATAAATTGTCCTATTTGCATTTGTTCCTTATGTATAAACGTTCCGATAGATAGATAGATAGAAACACTTTATTTTACACAATTACAGGAAAAGTACAAATCACAGAAACAGTAGTATTAAATGAACAAAGGCGTCCGGTCCGTGTCGCTTAGTTAGAGCGTTCTCGTTCCAGGAAACCTCTAAAGTAAAGTGGGCATTAAAGAGATTAACGACAGTGTAGTGTAGTGTACTCAGCACCGCCATCCGCTCCGCTCATGGCTGTAACCACACCACGACACCACACACACGTGTCCGGACACACGTGCTCCGGTAATAGGATTTAGTCTTTACTGACAATGCTGAGCTGGCAGCTCCAGTAGGTAAATACAATAAGGGTAGGTACTTAGAAAACAGTAGGTTATTCCGGAAAAAATGTGTTTTGTTTTGTGTTTGATATCGGTGGTATATTAAAAATAATGACTTTGTAAACATGTAGTTGAGCGTCGGTAGCACAGTGGCTAGGACACCGGACTCCCATGCGGGAGGTCCGGGTTCGAAACCGTACAGTGCTATGTACCAATGAGTTTTTCGTATTTTTCGAAGACTTACGTACATTTACCGACTGCTCTAACGGTGAAGGAAAACATCGTGAGAAAACCTGCACACTGGGATGACCAGTGTGTAAAATGGGGTAGACACAAAAGATCCTCAAGGGTCGAAGTGCCGCTGGGTTATTCCCGGCTCCCTATCATAAAATAAGATAAATATACATGTAGTTTATAGTAAGTACTCGTACAAGTCGCATTAAAAAAAATGTTTCTTTTTTGTGTTGATTCTGTTGACTCGCCGTTAATAATAACATTTGCAATCTGTCATTTACATGTACGTAGATGAGTTGATAACTGTCCATAAGAAAAATAAAATAGAAAAACTCCTAAACCTTGGGTAACAATAGAAATAAACGGTAGGTATTTATTAACAGACAAAAATTCGCTACACTCGGGATTCTAGAAAGAATCCTATACATAAATTCGACTCGGTGGATTAATTGGTGGTGGTTTCGTGTAGTAAAGTTACCTACATAGGAAAACATGTGATGAAATGAAATTTATTTGCCAGAACATAATGAAAATTATAGGTGATTTAAAAAGCATAGGTATATCATTGTTCCACCGACAACGGTATGCAAATCTTTTCTGCTATTTGTTAGTGTCGTTGAGATACTCTTTTATGGAGTAATAACATTTGTCTAGAAGCCACTTGGAAATATTAGTTTTAAATTGGCTAGCAGGACCATTTTTAAGGCGATTAGGCAGATTATTGTACACTAAAATTGCCATACAGAAGGAATTCTTTTTATACAAGTCTACTCTGGAACTTGGCAAATAGAGACGGTTCTAGTATCTTGTAGGCCTTGGGAAGACATCAGCGTGTGTTTTGAAATATTGCGGATATTCAAACGAAAATACACATTTGCTTAATGTACATACATGGTATGGGCAAAATTTGTGAAGATTTAAAAAGAGGTCTACAGGAGTCCATGTAATGAGCTCTGCACAAAGCACGCAGACACTTTTTTTGGACGATGAGGCCTATTTGCTTCGACCGAGTTACCCCACAACAGGAGCCCACTGTGTGTGATGTGTCCACTTACAAATGCAATCGAATGCAAATCCTTCATATTACGTGGCATCTCGTAATCATTCTCTAATGCTCTCCGTAAGACAACCAGTCTCAGGCAAACCTATCATTACAATCGTAATCTCTTCACGCAACATTACCGGATCTGTATTCTGGCTTCGTACATCGTTATGGTAACCAATATCGTTATGGCAACAATTATAAAAAAGTGCACTTCACCAAGTTTTCGTAGGCCCCAAATTAGATTACCGCATTGCTCGTTCTCCGGGGTAGATACCGGGCACCGGGTATGTGCGTTTTTTATCCACGATCCCATGGGTAAAAACCCACATATGTCCCATGGTTCCCACGATGGCCGACCTCGAGTATATTGGAGGGCTTGAGCCCCACCCATCACTTGCCTTGGGTTAGGAATTCCACCTCTCAGCACTGCTTTTAAAATTAGCAATGCCTTCCATCACCAGCCAGAATAAGGTGTCCAATAAACGAGTATTGATGAACGTGACGACGGCATCGGTATGGACATCGGGAAAGTAAAAGTGGACAAAAGTCGTGCGCACGAGTCGCTAGCGGCAATGGATCCGTTCGTGATCTATGGTACTATTAGAGCTATGGTCATTTGCGACACTGCAATGATACTACAAGTAGAATAGTTATATTTCTACCAGCATATGATGCTAAGAATGGAACAATCCAAGGCCGAAGAAAAAGAGGATGGAACCGACCAATATGATCATAGTTAAATATAATTTCTTGTTGTTGTTAGTAAAGTGCCTATTTTTTTCTCGATGTTTTAATTTATCACATTAACTACACAATTCAGTCATTATACATAAGGTTTAGTCATTATGTATAATGGCTAGGCTAATAGGTTATTATGATCATATCAATGTAGTGGTAGATCCTGATGTGAAGGATCGCCTGGGGTGGTACCACCCTCTTATCTATTTCTGCCGTGAAGCAGAAATGCTTACATTTCTGTGTTTCGGTTTGAAGGCTAAGAGAGCCAGCGTGATTTCCGGCACATGAGGCAATCCATACAGCGAGGTGAGATGTGTATGGGCGACGGTGACGACTTACCATCAGGTGGCCCGTTTGCTCGTCTGCTCTCCATATTTAATTATTTTTTTAAATAGAACACAAGAACAGACAAAACTGAAGAAGATACCTCATCTGACGTTTAAGAAAATTCTAACCATGGCTAAAACGAAACGTAATGAATTAACTATATTGACATAACTGATGATGGTGGAATATTAAGAAAAGATACCTTAAATGGAGCAAAGTCGAATCACGACAGAATTGAACAATATTAGGAAACAGGGCGATCCGGTTTCTTTCCAAGCGAGAGATAATATGTAATATAACCTAGGTCGCTTACCATCAGGTAGACAGTAGAAGTCAATAAAAAAATATAAAAAAAATGTAGGTAAGGAAGTATATTAAGAAAAGACAGGTCATATTATGTGGTTAATGTAAAGGCAGAAGACTTACAGCGGTTTCATCGATAAGTCCATATAATTATCATGATAACAAAAAAAGATCCCTACAGTACAAGGCAACCTATTACAAATAACTATACCTATACCAAATCCATATAATTATCATGATAAACAAAAAAAGATCCCTACAGCACAAGGCAACCTATTGTAGGTATCAAATTCAAACATTTCACCCAGTCTAAAAAACACTAGACACGGCTAACTTTTGAAATTCAATATACTCTGTTCGGATTTAGATTAAAATATTTTAGATATATGTAAGTTTGTTTAAGGTTTAAGGTTTTATGTCATATTTGAAAATAAATAAAACTGTAAACAGTTGGAGTGTTCATTAATTTCTACATAATAATTAATTACAATGCGTCGGATCACGCATTGAAGCGTGGATATTAACATGTTCCGCTGGCAAAACACGACCATATTCAATGCAAATTGAATGTGCTGTTCCATGCATGCTGATGCAGTAATGTGCTAAGATATTACACGCGTTAAATGTGCAGTTTTAACGGAATATTGGTTTTATTGCAATTAATATTGTCAAGAATAAATTAATTGCATTAACATCGAAGATTGCGGATGTTAAAGAAGCTCAGCAGCTAAGATACGGTTTTAAAAGTAGATTAGTAGTATTGTATATTCATACTTTGTCATGGTGGGTAGAGGAAAAAACTAATTATGGCAGTCGAATAAATACGTCGAGATAGAAGCTGTGTGCTAAGTTCCCAAATATTACATCTGGCGACGATTATCTTACGAACCTACACATTTCTAGTGTTTAGTGGCGATATATTATCGTAATGGCACAAGTTTTTGGTGGAAATATAGTGTTTGATCACCGATTCCATGATTGGAAACATTTCAAGATACGGCTGACGTAATATTGCATGGCAAACGGCATAGGAGTGGAGTCGGACAAGGAATCGAAGAAGCAGCGTGCAATTCTCATTGTCATTTAAATTATGTTACAATAATTACTCTTAGTTGGTATATTTATTTTCGTAAAAGGTAGAACGTACGTAGTTTCACTATGAATCTGTTTACTGTCCGCAATGTACTCTCTTGTTAAATAGATTTCTTAGTCCTGTTATTAAAAGAATGTTGATATCTATACCAATATTATAAAGAGGAAAGGTTTGATTTTTTGTTTGTTTGTTTGAATTGAATAGGCTCCGAAACTACTGAACAGATTTGAATAATTCTTTCACTGTTGGAAAGCTACATTTTTCCTGAGTGACATAGGCTATATTTCATTTTCAAAAAAAATGGGGATCCTTACTTAAATTACGATAAAGTGTAAAAAAATATCTAAAAACTTCCTTACATCGCGTACGCTGCGAAAACTATTGATGATAGAACAAAATGATATATAACATTTTTTTAGAACACACCATTATCAACAAAAAAATCAGCGGCAGCGTGTCTCTAACTATTATAGTCATGTCACAATAAGCGTTTTTTTATAAAAAAAAAAGAAATTAAAATACCACCGCTACAAAAAGCTCTTTATTTGTACCTTATCAAAATAAATGATTTATTATTTAAGACTGCTTCAATACCTTTATATTACTTTTTGAATTATTCGATTCTGACATTCCATTCAAAAGATATCACGAGTTTAAAACTTTGAAAAAATAAACTCCATTCGGCTACTTATGCGTTGTAGGGCGTCACTCGGTTTTTTTTTAATTTACTCTTTTTTAGGAGCTCGACGCAAAAAGGAGTGAATATGTGATTATTATGAATGTGTTAAAATTAACAAATCTAAATGTAATGTTTAATGCCCGTGCGAAGCCGGGACGGGCCGCTAGTATTATATATTACTCAATATTCTGTTGTCATTTAATCGTTTCTAACTTATTTTCAGACTTTTATTGTCAACTTTAGGGTCAACATAGTGTGACGGGGGGGGGGGGGGGGGGGGGAGTCATAAGCTTCGTGACGTCACATCCGTATATCTTAAAGAAGAAGTCATAAATAATAAAGGAATGGGTTCAAAGTCCATGGACACAAGATGATTAAACCCCCCACCACCACCACCACACATTATGTACGTCACACGAATTTTACGATTTTTGGATCCCCCTCCTTGTCAAAGTTGGTCACATTTGACATCACATTTGTGACCCCTCCGCCCCTGGTGTGACGTCACTTTATTTAATAATTTCTAAATTTAAAATTGGAAAACATGTGACGTCACACCAGGGGCGGAGGGGTCACAAATGTGATGTCAAATGTGACCAACTGTGACAAGGAGGGGGCTCCAAAAATCGTAAAATTCGTGTGACGTACATAATTTATGGACCCACTTCTCGCTCGCTATAGGTTCGCCCAATTACCTAAATCCTCATTCCAAACTTACAAATTGGAGTTGTGATACCTATAGTAAATAATTAATCTATTACGTAGGTACTTAATACCTACTACATATTTATTAAAAATCTCATTATTTCTGACCTTACTGCCTGCAAGCTTCATACGCAATTCTAAAAATACCTCCAAAAACAATAAAAATTCATTCCATTCTATTCCACTGCCTTTGTGTGCCTCAGAAATAAAGAAAATCGCTATAACAACGCAACAATGCTCTCGGATGATCTACAATGCTACGCCATGCTATAGCAACACACTTTCACCTTCACGCTCACTGTGTCTTGGATCGTTTGCTATGATTTAGATCCAAATGACTTATTTAGCATCTCTGTTTTCCGTTTTATTGTATCACTTCTTTTAGTTATCAACATTCTTTTGGGAATCTTGGCATCCCCTTTTCCTATGAACTGATAGATAGATAGAAAGTCTCCTTTATTTTAAACATTGGTAATGTTTTGCACATTCATTATTATTTCACCTGAGCCCTTCCGTCCTTCCTTACTCGGAGAGCACGCGGTTGATGTCCGTCAGCAGTCGTTGGTCCATTGTAACAATGGTGCTTTTGTTGGTATTTTCCTTTGATGATGCCTACATTTCGTCATTAGTATATTTCATTTTATTTTGACAGGGAAACCCTGTCTTCCTTTTCAAAAGGGACGGTACGCTAACAGGCCGAACGCCCATGCCGAGCGACACCAAAAGACAATTGCAATCTAGATACTATCCAATCAAAGTAAGTAGTAAATTTTGACAGATAAGAGCCGCCCGTAAATAGAGGGTTCCCTGCCCAAAAGTGTAGCGGGTTTTTTGAAAACTACATTCTAGTATCGTAATCTATTATATAAGTAAATGTTTCTGTAATGATTATTGTAACAGTCATTCATTGTTTCAGTTGGTTCTTTGTATAAAGTAATATGAGTTCTTTATCTGATCTTTAAATGTTATTTTGTTTAATAGCTATTATTATTTCATTATCTATCAATTACTTCCCACTTCGTGAAACCCACCCGTGAAATATGGAACAGTAACGGTACCAGCCTGTTAGTGCCTAGCCTAGGTGCAAATGTGCGCTTTCTAGCCCAGATGCGGGTATAATTGCATCTAATGTCACTTGTTGACGTTAAGACGTGCCGCTTCGCTTGTAATTGACACTTTTCTACTAATTGCCTGCTATATGTATGTCACATATTCACTAGCGGTAAGGTTTCCATTAATTCATCTATTTGTGTATTTGTCTGTTTTCATTCGCTAGTGTTTATGGACGGGTCTTCACAATTTCTTCTATGAATACGTTGTTGAGTTAGGTACAGAATAGAGTTCTAATTTGTCTTATCCTTTACCTCTTTTCAGTTCGCGGTAAGGTCGAATGCTTTGCTTGTTACAATCTGCAAACCAATTGACGATTTACGGTAACATCAGTCAGTAGTTTTGCTGCATGCTAAGCAATAGAATTGAAAAGAAATGGTTTATTTCTTTAATGAAATAAAAAATAGTCCTCCCTAGAGGCTGTGGCTGTGAGAAATATCTTCCCTTAGGAAGGTCCTGGGAACCGGGAACGGGAGCGCAATAAAAGGCCTGTCTACTGGAGACACGTCTATTTTAAGACTGACATGAACTAAGGTAATAACTATCTACAAACTAATACCATAATAATAAAATAATAAACTACCCCATAAATTACACAGTACTCAGATTATTATAGTAAAAAATATATACAAACCAACACGGTGAAAATAAAAATTCCAGCATCTCCATTCCGCCTTCGGATTACCAGGCGCGGGGAGGGGTTCCATCCTTATGTTGTTGTTATCCCATCTGCTCGTACGAAGCGATTTGCTTCTTCGTTCGTTATGCGAACGGCTAAGGAATGGAACATCCTGGCGGCGTCTGTATTTCTAGAAACCTACAACCTTGGGATCTTCAAGGCCAGAGTGAATAGGCATTTACTGGACCCGCATGCTCCATCGTCGACCTCATCGTCGCTTACCATCGGGCGAGATCGCGGTCAAATGCGGGTTTAGTAGTCAATAAAAAAAAACGTAAAGACATATCTGACAATGGTTTGGTTCCTAACCACACAAGACAATGATATACATATCGTTTACCATCCTTCGTGTCAGTCACCCAAGAACCTTGACTGGTTAACTACAACTCTTCCATTCATACTCGTTCAATATAAATGTATGTACTTAATATTTTATATACACCTACATTATGTAGGTCTTTTACGTAAGACATAAGACGTAAGCATTCGGCACAGAAATTTTCTTTAGATTTCTGGAATTTCGGAGAAAGAGCGGCTGGTTGGTTGCTCTTCCAAAAAATCCTATGATAGGCGACAAATACTAAATGTACAAATTAATTACTCTTACTAAAGCGTCAATCGGCACGCGAGTAGCAAAAGCGAAACTGTCGGCGCACGCGCAGCATTCAGGGCGGAACGTTGCGACCGCCGCCTTTCACCCGCACCCTCCCCCGCCGGCGTCCAGGGGAAGTGACAATAACGTATGATGATAAACTACATCACCTTCCTTTTGTCTTGAATCCGAAATGGAAAAGAATCCGGTACGAAGGACCAATTCCGCACCGAATCCAAGAATGGTGCAAAGAAAAAGGGCCGCCGGATTCGTAATCTCACCAATGTGCGTTTTTTTCTATTTCAGAGTTGGCCCCATAGTGAAAGTTTTTCATTTATGGATACGGAACATCCCCCTTCCGGTTCTATAGGTTTTTTTTTTGTTAAAACCCGTATAAAAATGATTTACAATCTCCCAAAGTATCTTTATATATGTGTTGAGATCTATTTCATTATGCACTCATGTGATATCTGAATGATGCTGCGTGGTAATGTGAATAGATATATCTATTGATACAAATACGTATCAATATATTACCTATCTATATATTAGGTAACCACGCTTTTACCACGTACCTACAGTTTATTCATTCTGGTACAGATTGCGATGATTTTTTGTGATAGCACAATCTTGTTATCGATCGATACAGAGGGTTACAAAATAGATATGTTGTTGTGTTGGTCGTCTGTTGGGTAGATAGAAAGTATATGTATATAACTTCTGTTTCACAATTTGTGAAAATCGCGAAAACAAACGAGTATTTGAAGTTCCAATTTGAACTTTACAATCTTCAGTTCACGTTTAACTACTACCTTATATTATTAAGAAATCTGTGATTCGTAGAACAAAGAAATAAGATGAAGAAACGGTAACCTATTAATAATTCTTCTATCGCCTAGGTTGCCTGGAAGAGATCGTTCCGAGCGATGAGGCCGCCTTTGTACACTTATTCCTTATTGTTTCCTTTCCTATGTAAATTTATTGTGTGCAATAAGGTGTTAATCTATCTATCTATTTAAGAAGATATTCTTGGATTTTATGGATATTTAAAATTTGACCATAGAATTTGATGCTCAAATATGTCCCTTGGAGCCTAAAGTATATTTAATTTAGGCTGGTGGCGAGACGAAAAGCTTCGTTCACCGTAAATACGAATATATTAAATATTTCTATATCTATAGCTATATACAGGAACAGCGAACTGGTAGGTTCCAATTCTTAAGGGAAAATTTTTCAACTCATCCATCCATCATCCATCATCAACTCAACCAAATGCAAAAAAGGTACTTGTTGGCCTGAATCACCGTTTTTCATCGTTACAAAAGACGACGACGAAAAATCTGTCATCATCATCTAATGCCGCAAAATCAACTTATTTTTAATATTATATTATTATTTTTATATCACTTGGGTCTATGGGCCTATGCACACATCTGTCTATGGGCCTATGCAGCCTGAAAATAAAGATTATTGTATTGTATTGTTATTTCTGATTATTACTATTTTTATTTTTATGTATAAATAAAAATAATAATTAAATATCTCATAAATACCTTTTATAAATTGATGTAAATTATTAGATAAGGAAAATTGAACCGGCCTCCGCGATACAGGCTGTCGCCTAGTGCGGAGTCCAACGTTTAGCATAGTTTAATGTGATCATAAAAAGAAAGAGATTTTATGATTGTATTATAATATTATATAAACGAGCTGCTTGCAAGTTAGTATTTGCCATTGCCACAATAAACGCATTGCCCAGGGCGTGGCCGCCACTTGCCACTTCCCCGGGAGGGCCGAGAAGCATGGAGCGAAATGCCAAGTCGTTTGATCTCCTGACCTCCGAGATATGCCGTCAGAGTGTCGGAACTCTCCCACGCTCCTTGACGATAGTGATTATCTAGATTATCGATAAATCTGACACTTTTTTTAGTGTTACTCACTCCTAAACTTGAACCATTCTCTGAATTCTGCAATTATCTTTCATTCTGAGTGAAAGACAATTCACTTATACATCGGTATTTTCAATAACTTTATGGAAATAGAAGAAAATTATTCCTTGATTAATGATTACGTAATTTTATCACAAAACTATTTTTATGTAGTCTTAATTAACTTCGGAATGTTTTGTTAAAATAATAATAATAATCTATTGATCACACATACACATATAAGAAAACGAACTTTCTAAATCTCAATACCTACTAAAAATCATGGAAATGGTATGATTCTGTGCGAATCAGCCTGGGGTGATGCCACCCTTTACCAATTTCTGCCGCAAATCTGCAATGCTTGCATGGTTAAGATAGCCAGCGTAATTACCGGCACATGAGACACTGTAAGTCCTCAAGCAGCACATTGAAAACGCTCTAATAACATTATAGTGACGTGAAATGTCTATGGGCGACGGTGACCACTTACCATCAGAGGACCTCTTTACTCACCTGCTCTCATTATACAATTAAAATTTGTTTGCATGTTCCTACGCATTCTACTGTACGCCATACGATTAAATAAATACAATTAAAAAGTCTCGTTTAATAAAACTTCGTGAAATTCCTCACCAAACAAATACAAATCTAACACTTTAGTTAGAGAACAAAGAAATGAACCTTTCCATTGCTTACGTATCCGATATCAAGAGACGTGCGATCAGCTGAAGGGTCTCTATCTCGTTTAATATCTCACATCTGACCGTATCACCTGATAACTGCACAGTCTATCACTCAGACCTCTGATATCGCGGTCAAGTACAGCTGCGACACCTGCTCAATTTAATTCACTTGGCCATACATCAATGTTATCAAGATCAAAGCATCACAAGGCTCCTCATATCAGGATAATGGGGTGTTTATGGAAAAGTTTTGCAGAATTGTCCACCTTAAGATAGGCAAATATTCCTGCTTCAAAATGAATTATCAGTTGAATTAAGAATTCGCATTTTAAAAACAAACAAACCAACCATAGACAGCCTAAAACCTAAATCTGATAAAAAGACCACACATATCATGAACAACAATACAGATATCATGTCATCAGCCCATGTCATCCCACTGCAAGGTATAAGCCTTCTCTCTTTTTGTGCCATCCTATTCTGTCCTGTAAGTATGAGTGTCTTCGATGCGACTTTGATGATATTATCCACCTATCTGGCCGCTGGACAACCTACTTATCTTTTCCCTGACCCTGGCCATCACTCAGTGAGAAATCTGGTCCATCGGTCATCACTGCGTCCAACCAATGTGCGCGCATCGCCACTTTAGCGTCGTAAATACAATACACAGATGAAAACAATACAACACGCACACACTGTTGCTTTCTTCGTCCGTGCAGTCACTGAGGGGTCAGCTGATAATCAGCGCTGTGGCTTGCCTCAGCATTATGCTGAGCTGGTGTATCCTTTTTGGCACCGCACAGGATCTTTTGTGCTGAATGTATTGTATCCTTGTACACTTTTGTATTGTGTACTTGCTGTATTCTGGTGTTGTTTATTGTTTATTGTTTACAGTCCTAAATAAACGTTTTTCAATTTCAATTTCAAAAGACAATTTACCACGTGCTCTACCATCGAGAAATTCGATAGAAGCATGTGCAGGGCATAGAATTACAGCTTATCTTCATTCATAGTCGTCATCGCATCGCGTAGGTACTTCGTGTTATCATGGAGCTGATAAGGTTTCGTTCAATCAAGAGGCATTATCCAGGTTGATATTATGTGTGGCTAAGTTAAAATAAAATTGCCTATTATACTTGTACCAATAATAGATTTTGTTTTGTTTCTCCACCTCTTAATAACCATTTAAGTTCATAACACTCTACACAAATGGGGTTTTTCTAGCGATCAAGTAAAGTGTGAGTGTGGTGTCTCCCCTCAAACCATGGAGCACTTGCTCTGCTGTCCCGCGTGTCCGACCACCTGCACGCGGGAGGACCTTTTCGAGGCCAACCAGAGGGCTATCGATGTGGCTGCCTTCTGGCCGGGAAAATTTTTGTTCGGATCATCAACTCGAAAGAAGAAGAAGCTCATAATGGGGATTTTAAAATGGGGACTTTTTCTACCGCAAAGCAGCAATACTTCCAATGATATGTATCAGTTTGAGGGTAAGAGTACCATCTAATTACATTCACACGAGGCACTCTATATCTAAGTTCTCAAGGTTAGGAAAACCCTCTAATATCATTAAAGTGAGGTGAGATGTCTATAGGCGACGGTGATCACTTACAATCAGGTAGCCTGTTTGCTCTTCTGATCTCCCTAGGATAAAAAGAACCTACAATAAAAAGAACGCGTCGAGACTAACCGCTTTAAACCGGCTTCATCAGATTCTATCCAGGTTTTAAGAAATATGTTGTTTGTTATCAAAGTTGTCAAGAGATTGTAATCATACAAAATCATCTTTCGAACCATCAACCAAAAATGTATGAAAATAATGTCAACACTTCAAGAAATCTTCAGCAAATCTCTACCTATTGAAGAAAGATTCTTACCTACTAGTGAAAAAATATTCGAACGCTTATGCCGTCTAGCGCAAACCATCTCTTAGGTTAATCAGATTATCCTTATAACTAACCCGAAGTAAATTTCGTACGAAAAGCATAAACAGACAATTCGCGATTTAATCTAGAGTTAAATTTTTGCACAAGTTGGCCTTGTCGTTCTCTATAAAGCCTTTCTAAAACTAAAAAATTGTTTACAAATTAAAATTACTCACGTATTTAGTAGAGCTCATCCTTCGTACCCGATTCATTGGTTTCTTCTGCGCCCTTCTGTATTTATTCTGCTCCGTGGCAGCTCTAGCAGCAGTAGCTGTAACAGCTGCAGCCGCCTGGTCTTCTAGAACGAACCAATCCGTCACCGAACCTCTTCTCGAGGACCTAGACCCCGGTGTTACACTACCACGTTTCTCACTTAACATCTTCGCCAATTCCTTTTTGAAATCCTCACTGGTCTCATTAACTTTTGTCGCTTGCAACACTTTTGGTGAAGGTAGAGTACTGAATGATGAACTTTTACGCTTTTCTTTAACTGGCAACTCTTTTGGCACAGATTTCGTGTAAGGTTCACAATCACTTAAATAATTTTCACTGAACAAGTCCACTGCTTTGTCGAATTCGTCCAAAAGGTTCTGAACAGATTCTCTGGTGAAAATATTAGCTACCAATCCACTGGGGGCTGAAGAAACAGTTGACATGCTGGAGTTGTTTTTCGACGAGTCTGCTGATATTTCTTTAATGCTTTTCAGAAATACACAATCATCGTTGTCGTAATAAAGGTTGGTTATGTATTCAAGACTGTCACTTGAAGTCCAAACATCTCCCATGGTGTCGGAGCTTCCAAAAACATACGAAGCACTGTTCTTCACTAGCTTCTTACTACTCTTGGTTCTTTGCTCAGGTTCTTCCCTAATAGCTTTAGGAAGAATCTCAAAACTCTTACTCCTTGTATACAAAGGCCTGTTTTGACTTTTCTTCTCCATCATGTCCTTTTGTCTGAAGAACCAGAAACGTTTGCTGGACTTGAAATCGTGGTCATGTTTACTGTCTTGTTTCGGTTCTTCTTCGTTCGCACGCGGTGGTCCATTGATATTTGAGTTTCTTTCATCTTCAACTATGTTTTTCCATTTCGGTTTCTCCTTCTGCTTGCCGAGGAAACTTATCCGGGAGAATCTGTCGCGGAAACTAAAGGATTTCTTCAACGGAGACGCTGAGAGTTGGACCTCGTCATCCGAGGATGTGTGTTTCTCTGATTCTGGTGAATCTGGGACTACTGGGAGACAGGAAGACAGGAAACCAGAGGGTTTGGCGACAATAAGGTCGCTCGATCGTCCTCGGACGGGGACGTAGGGAGGTTTGAGCTTCTTAGGGAGATCGCCGAGCAGACCCCGTTCGATCATGAACAAGCTGTCGGCGTTTAACTTCTTCAGGACCTCTGGTCTCCTTACAATCGGTTTTCTTTCTTTGTCCATGGCGGTTTACGTCATCGCCGGCCCGCGGCGCGTTTTCGACTACCCATATCTCGTTTGCCGTGATATCTCTAAACAGATAAGCTGATAACATTCTCTTAACATGATTTCTGTTGTGTGTGTGTGTTGTGGCGTACTTGAAGTTATTTGTCGGGCACACAACAGGCACACTTAAATTGAGGATGTTTTATTTATTTACTGAAACAACTCGAACGCTGTCGTGTGACACAAAAAGATGGGTAACTCAATTACTGTCTAATAATTTCTACATTACCTATTATTAGCTACATGCAAGGTAAATTGTTGTATAATTTACGAATAAATCTGGACAAACAATTTCGAAATTATATCCGGCACATATTTTAAAAGGTTCTGGTCACGCGTGTTAATCTATTTATTTATATATAACAATAATATATTTTTTTTTAATACGTAAGTATGTAAGTATTATGAATTATTGGTACTGAGAAATTAATGGAAATATTACAATAATGAGGAAAAGGAATCGCCACCCTCCCTCGGATTCTCTCTCCAGAACTGTTACGAAATCCAGATTTTAATAGTTATTAATGGATGTCCTCAACGTACCTAATGCCTGATTCCATAAACTGAATTTGGAATTGATCGTTTGGGTTCAAAAGATCCAATTCTCAAAACGTTAATTTTCTTTAAAGGTACCTTAGAACTACAGATTTATATGTAAATTATGTATATTTACTTGCTCAAATATCTAGTATCTTCTTGTCTGATTTGATTACCTACCATAATCTGGCAAGCCTCCCATAGGTAACCTATATGAATCCATATTTTGAATTAAAATTGAAATTGAAATCGTTTATTTAGCACTGTAAACATCAGAATATAGAACACAATACAGAAGTATACAAAGTTTAATACATGCAGCACAGAACATCTGGTGTGGTACAGTGCCAAAAAGGGTACACCAGCTCAGCATAATGCTGAGGCAAGCCAAAGCGCTGATTTTCAGCTTGCCCCTCAGTGACTTAGTAAACAACATAACAACCTATACATAACAAGAATACCACAACTGCTGCCACAACCTTGAACCGAAAGTTAAATCGATAGCGCCTGGCTACAACCAGTTCATTAATCTTCATTATGAAAGTTAGTTAATTTTGTGAACTTAGAAAAAAACGGTGAACCGTTCCAGCTAAAAATAATCAAGATAACTAACCTTTTCACTTAATCGCTTTAACTAACACACATTACCAAGTGTAACTCCAGCGATCTCAAAAAGACCCAGCACCTCATTCAACCAACAAAATATACACAATAGATAGCGTTAAAACATTCCCAGGGACATTCGGAAGTGCGAAACATAATAGTGTTTTGTTATAAAATGATAACAGAATCTCCGAGGCGCTCCGGAACCACTTCTCCGGCGAAACGAGGATCACCAGGCAGGCTGCCCTGCAGTAAGTAACTATACCTTCTCTTTAAACCCTGACCAAATATTAAAATTCGTGTTAGGTACCGTTGTAGAGTTCCATTCAGTTTTACCTGGTCATATTAGATTCTCAAGGTTTCTGATAGTGGAAAAGTAATTTGGACCTAAGCATTTGAGCTAAAAACTCAAACCACCTATTAGTGTTCCTGAGATCCATCAACCATAGTCAAAGATCTCGGAAAGCGCCTTAAAGTAAATACACGCAAAGAGAATTGCATAGTGAGGATACTGCTCACGTTATTATTTCAGGCGCATCCTATATTTTTCCAATTTCTTCCAAATTGTTGTGCTTTCTTTTACAGTTCCCTAGAATTCAATGCCACCAACATCATCATGATTCATGTAATCACTAACTATCTGTGCCACTACTGGAACAAAGGGTTATATCCTTACTGTCGGCCACTTTGGCGTCAATTCTTGGCTGACACTAAATGAAACAGTCAGTAATCGCTCACTCTAATAATAGATGACATAAGAGTGAGGGTGACATTTTTTTGAACAATATTGAGCGTAATTTAGCGAGTGACACCCCAGAATTGATGCCACTGTCGCATATTTCAATTGCAAGACGAGATCGATGTTTTCCAACATACATGGCAGGCAGGTTGGCTCAGGATAGGGAAAAGTGGAAAGAGAGAGGGGAAGTCTTTGCCCAACGGTAGGACGAATAATAGGCTATTTAAAAAATTCATTTCCAGTCACCAGCTCAATATCCCAACTGATCAGCTCTCTCGACTACGAAGCATTGGAGAGCGACAGCGTCTTAGATTCAGTTCCGGAGCGAGAATGGCGGCTGCTGGCCGCACTCGCCCGCAAAAGGGAAGAGTACGACGCGAGGGAGAAGCTCGCCGACGAGTTCCGGAAGATGTGGGACAAGGAGAAGGAAGAAATGAAGATGGTTTGACTCTTTTTTTTTGTATTCAAGACTAAGGGTGCCTTTCCACCAAATATGTGCAAGTAAGCGAGGCGGTGAGCGAGGAAAAAATCCACCAATAGGATCGCGCCATTATCATGTCATATCACGTGACGATGAAAATCCTATTGGCGGATTTTTTCCTCGCTCACCGCCTCGCTTCCTCGCACAGCTTTGGTGGAACGGCAGCCAAGAAACATCTTTATTCTTAAGACATCATTTATTGAGTTTCTATAGTGTCATCTGTATCTACAGTTAGATATGGCTTTATGTAGGCAGATGATGAGGTCGAAGATGGAGCACGCAAGTTTAAAAAGGACATATCAACTCCGAAGTGAAGAAATATGGCGACAGACTTTATAAGAATGGTGGTCCTATCGCTATGTAGGTGGACCCCGGAACCCCCTGAAGACTATTTTAAAGCAAAATGTATCACGACGAAGTTGATGTATGAGTACCTAAGTAGATAAAGCGATCCAATTTCCTAATATAGCTTAAGGTAGCTGCGCGGCGAGACGCGGGAGCAGAGCGGCCCGCTCCATTGGCTACACTCTGTCAGGCCCGCCCGCGCCCGCCCGCTTCCCTTCCGCGCTCGCCCGCTTCCTTCCCCCCGCACCTCTGTCGCCACCCACGGCGTGGCGCGGCATCCGTGTTCAAGCTATAGTCGATTAACGAAAGCGTCCGCGTAGTTTTTCCATTAAATAACAAATTATTTTTCACTTGACACAGGTGGAAGCTGAATCCTCAAACGAGTACAAACGCTTCCTCCAAGACAAGCGCGAGCAGGATCGCGCCGACCAGGAGTACAGAAGGCTGCAGAAGATCGCAGATCATCAGATCAGGAGAGGAGAGCTGATCGACAGCATACGGTACAAGGAGCAGCGCAGTGAAGACCTGTTGAACTTCAACCATGATAAGAAGGTGAGTAGTAATTACTAAGGAGTTCAGAAACTGGAGAGGATCGCAGATCAGGAGAGGACAGACGATTGATACGGTACAAGGAAAAGCGCACTGAAGACCTGTTGACCTTCAACCATGATAAGAAGGTGAGCAGTACTTAGTAAGGTAAGCAGTTCAGAAGAAAACAAGCGATGACATAGGACACTCCCAGGGTGCACAATTGATCCCGATCTTCGGCTCTTCTCATCCAGGCGTTGCCCAGCCACCTTCCGCAGATCGTCGGTCCATCTAATTGGATGTCTCACACTATAATACGCTTGCCCAATCACGGTCCCCATTCTAGAACTCGTCTAACCCAAGGGTTATCGGTTCTGCGACAGATGTAACCGGCCCATTGCTACTTCAGTTTACTAATCATTGTGATCTACTTGCTTTGACAACTTTGGCATAGCTCTTTCCATACTTACTTACTTACTCCGCTGGCGCAGCGACCCGAAGTGGATCTTGGCCTCCGATACCAAAGAGCGCCATCGCTCTCTCTCTCTCTTTCCATAGCACGTTTAAATTTGAATTAGTCCCTATGTCAGTGTCCGCGTTTCAGCTCCGTAGGTAATTACTGGTAGGACGCATCATATGATGATGACAGTCATGATGATGATTCTTTCCAGGCCAGTAACCTAATAGACAGAGCGTTGGAAGACGAAGCTCGAAGTCTCCTGGCCGCCGAGCGGCGCTCGCGTCTCATGGAAGAGAAGCAGTGGCAGAAGACGCTAGAACTGGTCGACGGAGAGAGGAAAGTGGACGACGCGAGGAAGCGACGGGATGCCATGCTCAGGGAAGCTTCTCAGGTAGCTTTAGAGTATGATTTACGTCAAATCTAGCCTTTGAAAATGTCAACCAATTTCTGAAATCGCCGATGGGGTATAATGGCTCGAACTTTTACGAAGAATATGCAGTGCAAAAACATCAGGCTTTATTATGATACGCTATAGTACTTTATTGCAGTAACTTATTTGATACATTATTGCGACAGGGTTCCATAATTGATTTTGAGTAGCGTTCCAAGCTTGATGTGTATTCAAAGATTGAGGAAAACATCGTGAGGAACCCGCTTGTCTGAGGAAATATCATTTCTAAAGGCAATAGGGCCCGCAACGGTGGATCATGGCCCGTACCCCTCTTGGGCTAGGCGAAGCTTGTGTCCCAACAGTGGGAAGTTTAAGGCTAGAATATTTTCATGCTAAATATCAAACACATAAAATAGAATTAACAATATCTCCGGATATTTTTTTAAGATTGTATTAAATACTTGTGTCGACATAGGTACTTACTCGTACCTTTGCTTCTGTATATAAAATGTATTGGTTCTTCACTTATCAACAACACCTGTAATACACACTGTTGCTTTCTTCGTCCGTGCAGTCACTGAGGGGCCAGCTGAAAATCAGCGCTGTGGCTTGCCTCAGCATTATGCTGAGCTGGTGTACCCTTTTTGGCACTGTACCACCCCAGATGTTCTGTGCTGCATGTGTTAAACTTTGTATACTTCTGTATTCTGGTGTTTACAGCGCTAAATAAACAACTTCAATTTCAATTTTAATACACTTACGTAGGTATATTTTTATGCAAATAAAAATATTCTGTAACCGTTTTTACTCTCTACAGCGTGTAGCGATCTCCAACGCGCTCAGTTCCTGGGAGTCCTCACTCCTGCAGCAAGAGGTGACCGCACTAGACCTGGCTAGACGCGCCAACCACGCGGCCCGCGCCGCCATGACTGACGCCAGAAGTCTGCGGCTTGCGCGCGCAAGGGACTCTAGGCTGCGGCGCGCACGCAGGCTGGCGGCGTTCACTGCGCAGCTGAGGGATTTAGTTAGGGACAGGCGCTCGTAATAGTCTCATCCTAAAAACCCTCACCCAAGTTATCACAGTTACCACTAACTGACCCTAAGCCCCCCAAACTCAACACAGCACCCTCACAGCCCTCGCAAGCTAAGGGAGACAAAGCGGGGCAGGTACTCGTAAAACTTACCTCCTAAATCTTCTTATTGACCCAAGAAGGGGGGGGGGGGGGGGGGGGACCTTGAGCCTTGTCCCCTTAAAAATAATATTTCCATCCAGGGTCATAGCCAACTTAGAGTATAGCTAAGGTTAAGTTCAATTACAACTAAAAACTTTCTTGTCTTCTTTGTTGTCATTTTAGAGTAACGTGTATGTACGTAAACTAGAAAAATTACTACCTCGTCATTAAAGTTATTGTTAATTAAGAATTAAATCAAAATCATACCATATCATTGTAACATTTGTATTTCTTGTTAGTAAACAATTGTCTTACAAAATATAACATTTCTTACACTGATTAGATCTTTCATTATCGCGACGCGAAGAAATCGAATCTGATACGCACCCCGAGGGTCGCTATGTAACAAGGATCCAGGATGGTCCAGAATGCCGACGTATTTTCAGACCCATGGAGCAGTATTTGCAAAAAAAAAACATTGTTTTAAATTTGGGTGTTAATCTTTAAGTTTACGTTACGTTAAACCTTTGATGTTTTTATGTTTACTTTGTACCTGTAGGTAATTGTAAAGTACACACACAGTTACTGAATGCCTGGTGTTTTGGAATAATCTGTAAACCAGACATCATTATTGTTATAAAGGAATAAAGGATGAATCCAGAAGATAATTTTGGAGGGCCACAGACACGATTCAGATACCATCCTCAGCGCTGAGCCGCAGACGTGAGGCTAACGCCATCAGCATGTCCCTAACCATCTCCAGAGCATTCCTAACTCCCTAGTAGCCGCACAAGCCTGGTCCCAGCCTTCTTGTACTTGCGCAAGGCAGCCTCAGTGCCGAAGATCAGCGCTGCTGCTGATCTGACGTCATCAGCATAAGATTACATCATTCTTAACCATTTCCAGAGCTCTCTATCTCCCTAGTAGCATGCGGAAAGCCTTGCGCGAGCCTTCGTGTACTTACGCAAGGCAGCTTCAGCACCGAGAAGAAGCGCTGAGGCTGAGCTGACGTCATCAGCATTAGATTACATCATCCTTAACCATCTCCAGAGTCCTCTAACTCCCTAGTAGCAGCCGCAAGCCTTGCGCGAGCTTTCTTGTACTTGCGCAAGGCAGCCTCAGCACCGAGGAGTAGTGCTGCTGCTGAGCTGATGCTGGGAAGTGCTGACGTGACAGTGGAGCCAACGTGAGACTGGGAGATGACAGTCCATCGGACAGTTATGGTGCCGGTGGTCACGTATTTGAAATTTGCATCCTGAAATAGGGACTGGTTGGTTAGGGTCGTAGCAAAAATGGCGTAGAAATAAATCATCATCATCATCAGCACTGTCCCCCACTGTTGGGGCACAGGCCTCCCCTTGCGTTTGTGTTTGTTGAGCCCGGACAGTTAACGTGTTAATCCTTAGAATTATCACGATTCTCAACTACAAGTGAACCTGGCGACTTTTTAAAATGTTTTTACCTGTAACTGCGGTTTCGCCAAAACCTCCAGATCCTTGATCAGATGGCAGCCTCCAATAAAGAACCTTCGGCTCTCCGCTTCCACTTCATCCAACTCTTGAGGCCTAGAGCAGGACAGCTGCTTGGTGTAGCGACCAGGTGTTAATGCGAGAGGGAGATAGGCATAGCCTTCTGTGCGGTGCCTGCCCCACCAGTCCGTGGATATCGCTTCGAAGAATAATTGGATGGGTTGTGGATCTAAGGAATGTTCTAGATTAAAAAGCTGTCAGGCGCCACATTCTATTTATGTGGTAGGATCCTGGCTAGGTCTATTGACCTAGCTTGTCTAATAGGGTACATGACTAATTTTTTTTATTGCATCAATCAACTTACATGGACATACTGAAGATGGATCTGAAATCCGTTTATCGATATCTCAACTAACATCAGCGATATTAATGGTTAAAGTTAGTAGTGGGGGATGCTCCGTCCCTTTGTAGCCAAGGTCCTACTTGTACGGCGCTACTATGGAGTGACGTCACTCTATGGTAACGCTATCTCTTTCTTCCGTTTGATTTTTGATTGCCTGTAGCTATTTTATTTTTCAACGAATTTTAATTCTGTTTTCACATTTGACCATCAATTTATGACTATTACTTAATTTTTAAGAAATCCATTTAATATTTGATACTTGTCATGTACCCTATTAGGGGGGATATTTAGATGAGAGCATTGCCAAATATAAATTATAATTAATATTATAATAAGTTAAGTAGGTTTGACCACCCGCTTTCTAAAAAAAAGTAAGATTCGATTTATCTTTGGACTTAAAAGAGGCCGAAACTAGTCGGAGGAATCCCAACTTTCAACAGTGTGTAAACCCTTTTTAATCACATTTCCTCTCTACGCTGTGACGGATCCAGGGTACTAGGGGGGAGAGCCCCCTCCAAACATGTAAGATCCTTAAAGGGTGCGAGGCGCGACTCACTCTTGACCAATTTTTTAATACAATTTCCCATTTCAGAAGCCGATGACCCCCCAAATTCCGCCACTGTAAACGCTGTTTAAATCCCTGTGATACCTACCAGTGCCTGCTGCCATTTCCATATTGAACTCCATGAGATGTCCAAAGTGCCATTCCTCATAATCCTCGGTTTTCAACTTCTTACTGGTATGCGTGCGACCGTGTATAGAATCACCACATTGCAGTGTATCTGGGATCTGTCAAATAAAGGTTATTATTTTGAAGATCTCTTGGTATAGTCGGGTTCCAGGGTCGATTCACCAGGGCCTTATTTTACGAAACAATAATCCTTGCAATTAATTAAGTACAGTTGACCAAAGGTCAACCTACTCAAAACGTCAAAATTTGAGAATCAGAATGATACATTTCAGATTCTTGATATAGCGCAGGCATAAGGTTGAGATTTAATCGAAGGTTTTTGACAGATGGTATATTATAGCTTGTGGTAGGCAGCGATTTTGAAACGGAATAGGACCAAACTCATAGAAATCTATTTGTCGGTTTTCTAGATTTATATGGGTAATAGTTGTACCGTTGGGAAAGAAAATCGCTTTTGTTTCAAAATCGCTGCAGTGTGCTAAAGGCGATAAACCTCCATGCTCCAAGGTTGGTCTCAGAGTCGCTTATTGAGGTCGAATGTGGTTTAGTGGTAAATAAAAAATACAGCATCGACTGTGGCCTAGTGGTTAGGACGCTAGGCTCCAATGCGGGAGGTCCATGCAACGCTATGTACCAATTACGTACATTTACCGACTGCTCTAAAGTTGAAGGAAAACATCGAGAGGAAACCTGCATGTCTGAGAAAAAAAAGGTTTCGAAGGCGTGTAAAATCCATCAGTCAGCACTGGACCCGCTCGGTGATCATGGCCCGTAAAGGTCGACACACCATAGAAGTCGCATCGGCAAAATTCGTAAAACCGATCACTTCCGAACTTTTCCGAACTGATTGTTTTCATTTGTCAATCTAATGAGGCGGAATTTACTGAGCGAATGGCGTGGGTGACGAGCCGAATGGCGTGATAATGAGCGCTTGTCATTGGTTGTTCGATTAGGACATCGATGTAACTTCTAAGTTGTGTCGTACTGTACCTAGTATAAGGGGAGGCCTGTGCACCAACAGTGGGGACGTTAATAGACTGATGAAATTCATGATGTGCTGCCAACCCTGAGAAGAGGAAGCCATACCTTAACACTAAACTCGATGTACATATTGTCCATATCGAAGTGAGATGCCGTGAGTATCTCCAAAATGACGTAGTACTGTTTTCTGCCGAGAGGGGGCAGCACAAAGTTCAGCAGCTGTCTCTGCTTCCTCTCCCATTTCTTGTGCAGTTTTTGTAACTGGAAAAAACATACAAATACAAATAGTTCATTAAAAACAGTACAATAAGATAAACTTATACTATTGATCTAGGTACCTATACAATGTTCCCTGGCATTCAAACTAGGTCTATCTTGAGAGCCAAGAGGTAACATTTTTTTAAATAAATGGATTTGAAAGTACCTTGGGAAGGCCCTAGCCCAGAAATGGGTCAACCAGTGAGTAAATAAAAACAGGGTTCGACAAATTGGTGTGACACTGTCCAAAGTCACACTGGGGTGGTACCACCCTTATATCTATTTCAATATTTAAAGCAGCAATGTTTGCATTTCGATTTGAAAGGTAACATAATAGCATAGAATATATAATAATATTGACCAATATTATTATAATTAATAGAGCCAGCGTAATTATCTCGATGTGGTGCTGTAGAGTTTTAACCCAGTCCAGGTTTTATCCCAGATACTAAATAAATTTCTAAAAAAAACATAAAAGTGTACAGTGGACGACACTTTGTACTTTGTCACTTTATTTGGCAGATTCATACGAATGTCAAGGAATCATTAAAACCTATTACGACAGGGTTCTACAGAGATTGATGTGTCTTCCATCTGTACATCCATAAATCATCTATCATGGCATGATCCATACCCTTGTGCAAAAGGAGGTTCAGATCAAAAAATGAGGAAATGAATAAGTGGATACTTTTTAAACAATAAATCAACTTACCAACACCCCAAGCTCATCACCACCCCCCACTTCCTCTAACCCCATCTCAACCGCATACTGGTACCCCCACGGCACGCCTGTAGATGTCTCCACAGTATACGGGTTCAATTCCAGGTTGTTCACATCAGGTGACACGATGAGGTAGTTGTGTACTCTGTTGTGGTACATAGAGAGGAGGGTAGCTTCTTGTTTTAGGAGCAGTTGGGAGTCTCTGGAAGACGATAAATAACATTTTAAGGCCCTAGGTTTAGCCAACTTTAGATCCCTCCAGATTTGTAAGGTCTCCAGATCTTGTTTAGGATCTTCAGTTTCTGCAGAAATGCTACGTTTCTGTTTTGGTTTGAAGGGTAAGAGAGCCAGCGTAATTGCCGGCACATGAGGCACTTCATCTTTGTCTTCAAGGTTAGCAGTGCATTGAAAACCCTCTAATAATAATACAGTGACCACTTACCATCAGGTAGCCCGTTTGCTTGTCTGCTCTGGTCATCTTTTAATGCTTGATGTTCCCAACAAATTTGTATAGACATGTTTCAAGTGGTTATAAAAATTATTGGTAGTAAAAATTAAACTAAATTAACTTACTCATTATAATCAGAATTGTCAAACACAACATGCATGGCCGTCCATTGCTCCGTCTCAATAGCAACATTCTCTTCACTCCTGAACAAATGCCCCATTGAACTTGAATCCTCACCAAACACCCTCCCTACCCTCTCCCCTAAATTCAGCTTTTCAAAACAAGAACTCAAGTTAGAACTATCTTTCTTTTTTATACCTGAAGGCAAAGGTAAGTAATAATCATCATGCACATAAGTGAAAACTTTTGAAGGTTGACAATCTAGGTTCTTTAACATGTCATGATATGATAATTCTATGTCATTTATACAGTTGTGGATGTCGGAGTATCTCTGTAGTTCCCACATGGAAAAGACCTTTTCCTGCCATTTGAAATTGTATTTTTGAGTTTGATTTTCTAAGTTCTGAAGGTTTACGCTGTGGGAATCATTTGCGTAGTCTTCGAATTTAGGTAGTGATAGGATTGCGTCTTGGGGCTTAAGTTTAATTCTGAAAAAGAAAATTACTAACTATGTAATAATTTAAATTTTTAAGAAATATTAATTTTATAAATTGTGGAATTTATTTCATGGGTATTTAAGAAACAGGGCTGTACCAGGCGCGCATGCTATATAGTTCCATTGCCATTATATCACAAAAAACTATTAACTATTAGTAATCATTAATTAATCTCTCTCAGTAATCCTCGACGTTTCGAGAGGTTTTTTTACGTGACATTGGGAAATTGTAAACTGCAGGAGCCATTTATTAAAAGAAGGAAGGAAGGAAACATGTATGATCTATTCAAACAATACTACTATCTTATATGTACCGTGTTTCGTGCGAATAAAATAAATTTCATTTCATTTCATTTCAAGGAACGATGACCGAATAAAACTGAACCAACCAAAAATCCAAAAGATGTAAAATTAAATACTGTCGTCGTACTTACTTGACCTGCACACTTTCTACAGGTTTCTTCAACCAATGAACTCCTGTAATTTTATTACAGCGAATAAAATCATTCATTATTTTCGTAAAACAGGAAAACTTTGAAAACAAGGTAAATCCGAAAGTTTCGATTTTTTTAGTGTTTGTTTTGTTTATTTGACAGCTATCACTATGGCAACCAAAAGAACGTTCCATAACCAGTTGAAATAATTCACGTTGACAACTTCGTTCCATTACCGCGTTATTAGCAGAAAATGTATAATACTTCTATTTGACACGAGCTATGAATCATGTACAGCTGTCAACATGATTGTTTTTTTTTTTAAGGCAAAGGGAACTGAGCCCATACAGCCATGTCTGATATAAACAACTCTTGCAAGTCTTCATTAAAATGCTGGTGTGACACATTTCAATGCTATCTGGGAGAATCTTCCACGCTTCTGCGCCATCCGAACCAAATAAGAAGGCGTCCCGGACGCAGTGTGGCTCTTCAAAATCCAGCCATGTACGGATCGGGCTGCAGGGTCTTATTTGACTTTACTTCACTGTCCCACACATTATTCACATCTTGTCGAAGTTTTTCGAGCAAGAAACACCATTCTTACTAGAAAAGCACTACTGTAAAACAATTTGCAAGACAAATCGAAACAAAGCAGACGTGGACGCCACAAAAGCGCGGGAGAAACTCCGCATCTTGGATAGATAATCTAAGCATCTTGAGGACAGGCTGAACACAGAGGTAATATAATTTGATTTCTGTGGGAACGAGATAACGCTATAGAAGAAATAGATAAGAAGTGATCAACGACGCCTTGACGCATACGACTGAATTCTCTAAGCATATGACGAACGAAACTTGAACTCTAATCTGTGAACGAAACGCACAACTCACAAGACAAAAAATAATTAAAAATAAAATGTCAGTTGCTAACGGTGCTTTGAAGAAGTGGGTCGTTGATTTGATTTTATATCGTAAAATAAATACGTATACAAATAAAATTACAAAGTAACGAGCATTTCACAGAGACGTTATCTTATCTCTAAATATCGAGGATAAATCGATTGCATGCAATCGTTGCTGTGTGTAAAAGCGGACTTGTGTATCATGGACTATTTACCCCAATAATTTTTACATTGTGCGAGTTATTAGTCACGCACAATATTTAGTGAAAATGCCTTCCGGACAGAGGGAAACCACCGTTTCGGTGCCGCTAACACCTACCAGGTCCGATTTGTACTGGCGGAGAATATTTAACAAGGTAAGTTTAAAAATTTTATTCAATAAATGCACTCTTTATTCTCTCAAACAGAACTACATAAGTTTGTTTTAAATTAGCATACTCATCTGACTACTTTTTAAACGCAAAAAAAAACGTAGGTATGGTACACATTTCTAACGCCACTGACTCGGAGACCTAAAGAGAATCTTGGCCTCAAAACAAAAGAAAATAATGGCTATAGGTTGTCGTTAAGGAGGCACTAAAGGTAAAAGTGAGATAAAAAGAGGGGATCCTTAATCTTATAGTAGTGCTCTTACACTCAGACTTGATCTTGGCCTGTACAAACAGAAGAAAATATGGGTATAGTAACCACCATAGTAATTTAACAAAATAAAATAAGAAGAGCTTATTATTCTTAAAAAAAATTACCAGATTAACTTTATAGTTAAAAACCAGATGTAGGGTTAAACTCTAGATTCCAGTGTACACTTAGAAACCAAAAAACTTTTAAGAAGGCTTGTCATAAGAAAAGTGGTTTTAGTGCCAATGTCTATAGTTAGAACTCTCAAGTTGATAGTAAAAAACTTTTTTATTGTAGAGCAGACTACGATGGTCACCACCTCTCAAACATTTTCGATGTGCTGCTAACTTTGAGGACTAGGAGAGTGTTCCATAACCAGTTGAAATAATTAACGTTGACAACTGTCTATTTTCTATTACTGCGTTAACAGCTGAAAATGTATCAAACTTGGATTCAAAACAAGCAACAGAATGTGTACATCTGTCAATCTGAATAATTTCAACTGGTTTTGGAATGCATTCTTAGATGGAGTGTCTCATGTGCCGGTAATAAAGCTGGCTCTCTTACTCTTTAATTTAAACCAGAACACAACAATGCTGTTAGCATTGCTTTGCTGCAGAAATACGTAAATGGGTGGTACCTCCCCAAACTGACGTTGTATTTTGTGATATATAAACATTTTTTGATATTTGTATTTAACCATTGTATTAACCATATACTATAGACTATTATTGGCTTTAGCTTTGGCACTGTCATTTGAATATGTTAAATACTTTAAGTATTATTTTGGCTATGATTCTGTAGAAACAAGGTAAACAAAATTTATGTAACAATATAATAATACATTATGTATGTAACTTCTAGCTAATGTATATCCTAGAACATAAATACTACTACACAAAAAAATCCTTAACCCGTTAGGATGTTCTCAAGTGAGCTATCCACGCACCTACTTTATAATTTTTACTTTATAATTTTTACTTTATTATTTTTATTTTACAATAGGTAAAAAAAACAAATTTTATGCAGACAGTATCTTTTACATTTTCTCAGATTTCCCTGACTCCCACACTAGGATACCCTGTGTTGTGGGGGCCAGTCTCTTCCGATAAATAAATTATGAAAAACATAAGGCAATGCTAAATTAAACAGTTAAGTATGCGTGTATGTGGTGTGTGTGAGGGGTGTGTGTATAGGGGATGAGCGTGAGATGGCGTAGGTATTTTTTAATCTTTACATTCACTAGTATTTTTTGCTTTCCCAACTCAATTTCCCACTTCCTAACCATGCTGTGTTTACACGTTAAGGGCTACGACCTAGCTCATAACTTTATATTTATTTTTCTGTAATTTCTCTGGTTGTAATCTGTTGTTTACCTAATAAATAAATAAAATTAATTAAATGTGTTGTCAGGTTTAAGTGATTACCAAGTCAAAACTAGCCAGTTTTAGCACTTTCGCTTCATCATCAGCCTATTAATGTCCCCACTGTTGGGACACAGGCTTCTCCTTGCACAAGGGGGTACGGGCCATGATCCACCGAGCGGGCCCAGTGCTGATTGGTGAATTTCACACGCCTTCGGAAATTTTAATTTCCTCAGACATGCAGGTTTCCTCACGATGTTTTCCTTCACCGTTAGAGCAGTCGGTAAATGTACGTAAGTCTTCGAACCCGGACCTCTCGCATGGGAGTCTGGAGTCCTAGCCACTAGACCACCGACGCTTACTACTTCTTATTTTTTCACTATGACAACAGAACCATTATTAAAAATTCTTAATTCGTGGAACAATTCTACTATCAACTTTTTTTGATAAAAAATGATATTTTTTTCAGGAGTGGTGCTAGTTTTGCTATGAGTTGAGCCTTAAAAGAGCCAGTTCCACTTGTGAAACTTGGCAGCAAATCAGCAACATCTCTGTTTTTGTGGTAACCACTTATTACCATCAGGTTGACCGTCTGCTAGTCTCCTGAAATAAAAGTATTTTTTTCTAAATGAATACATATGTGACCAGGATCTAGAAATATAAAAACCCGCGCCATATTGCGGGATGAAATTAAACTATTTTTTTAATTGCAATCCCTATAAAACAGTGGAGTGGTGCCCTTGTGACAGGGTTTTTATTTTTCTGGTTATCTGATCTAACTGGTTTGCAACTGGCCTTAGAGGAATGTTATTCACACAGGAACCTTTATGGCAAGGTCTACCTAATCAAATTATATATTTTTAAAAGTTTGAAGCACCAAATTCGAAACACATCCAATTAAAAAAAAATGTCTTGTTCTTAGAAAGGGTTGAAACTCAGATAAGAGTTGTATACAATTCATTGTAAATGGGGTTTTATCTGGTACTTCAAAAGCTGTTCTTGTGGTTTCTGACCACTAATTACATTACATTACTTCTGGAATCAATGTTTATGTATCTATAGACTAAGTACCTAAACCTTTCAATACTTTATTTTTGATCTGTACTTACAACACTGAATTTATTTATGCCTGCTTGGCATTGATCCAAAGCCGCGGAGAATTACTATTTCAACCGCAAATGTAGTTCACTATTGGATGAACAAACAAGCTAGACACTAGAACTTATTATAAGGCAGCTTAGTGCCTAAAACTTACTCCACTTTGTTACATAGTTACGTGTTGCGAATAACACACTTTTGCTTATTCGTTCGCTAGAAAAATATAATACAAGATTGTTTACTTACTTACTTACTCCGCTGGCGCAGCGACCCGAAGTGGATCTTGGCCTCCGATACCAAAGAGCGCCATCGCTCTCTCATAATACAAGATTGTTTAATTTAATTTAATTTATTAATTAGGTAAACACAACAGATTACAACCAGAGAAATTACAGAAAAATCAATATAAAGTTATGAGCTAGATCGTAAACCTTAACGTGTAAACACAGCAGGGTTAGGAAGTGGAAAATTGATTGTTGTACAAAATTGAGTTGGCAAAAAATACTATAAAAAATAAAAATAATAAAGTAAAGACTATAAAGTAGGTGTGTGGATAGCTCACTTGAGGACATCCTCAACCCGTCTTTTAAAAACTAATGTCCTAGGATCGAATAAGTCTATCGATGGCTTATTGTTGCTGTTCGAAGAGATTTCGTTAAACAATCTACACATTCGCACAGTAGGGTTATAGAACGATTTATTGTTCTTAAAAACATTTAATACAAATGTTTTAGGATTGCGAAGTTTAAAGTTTGTGTTGAAATTTAGTTTTGTTTGTCAGTCTAGTAGAGAATACCGCTATCTTTGTCCCGAATATTGAGCTCTAGCATCAGTATTGAATTCTACATATCTAACGCCAAACGAGATACGCAATTTTTCTTAGAATATTCACCTCTCATTTTAGAAATCGCTAACCTTATCAATCACTTATCAGTTTGCCTGTATGTAGCGAATAATAGTGCCAAACCTATCAAATTCCTAGAATCGCGTGTTTTCTTCGTCTTTATGTCGTCATTATTAACTTTTCGGTCTATGTTGTTTTACAACTGGCATAATGGTGAAAGGAACTTGCATGGTCGAAAAGAAAATTTTCCCATTATGTAATGGTCACCAACCCCTCAAGTATCAAGGGTGGTTAAAAGTGTGGTGGTGGTGGAAACATCATCAAATTGTTGCAAAACGTTCGGTTCGTTCAACAGTCTCTATATTGCTCATGCTCATATATCTCTACCATCTTGGGACATAATAGATTTATTTTGAATTCATTATTGAAATTGAAAAATGTTTAGCACTGTAAACACTAGAATACAGCAAGTACACAATACAAACGTATACAAAGATATAATATATTCAGCACAAAAGATCCGGTGTGGTACAGTGCCAAGAAGGATACACCAGCTCAGCATAATGCTGAGGCAAGCCACAGCGCTGATTTTCAGCTGGCCCCTCAGTGACTGCACGGACGAAGAAAGCAACAGTGTGTGCGTGATGTATTGTATGAATGTGTTTCTTTACGGAGATACCCCTACCCCTTTATTAATAGAGGGATTCTAACCTCTACCCTGGAAATCGACATCGACTCCCATCATCATTGGCAGCAGCCTATCCAAATCCACTAGACTACTACACAAGATACCTCTCCCAAAGGCGCGTCCGATTCTCGCGTCCTGTTACTGCCAGCCACCTTGCGCAGATCGTTGCTCCATCCAGCACTGAGGCATTACGTTACATACCTAGCTTCTCTTTGAAACCTCAGACAGAACTCCAATGATTCTGGCTATGGCAATGGGATCTAAATACTCCATGTTAAGTCAAAACACGAAGTGAGCATCGCATAGACGTCCTATTTCCCGGTTATTCCTATGAGTCATTGCAGGAAGAATTGTAACTGACATAACGATCCAGACAATTGTCTTGATACCTAAATATACTGTGACTAAGTCTGGACTACTAGAAATATTTGTAGCACGTGTCTTCCATTTTTTACTATGACTCATAGGTAATGCGAAAAAGAGACTATCGGAATTGCATTTGTGATTGAATCACCAATTTGGTTTGATTAGAGATTCATTTCTATGTTTAGTGTAAGTGATTTCACTGCACGTGGAAATGTTTTTGATAATCCTGAACTTTCAGGCTTATCATCTATTGAATAAAGGAACTATCACTTGAATTCCAATGGCGACAATTGTTTATCAAAACACCCCTTTACGAGAAATCTATTTCAATCACCTGTTGTGGAAAGTCTTTTTAGGATTGTAAAATAACAGATATCGAGCAATTCTCATCAACCACGTATCCTGCTTTTGTGTTTAGAGTGTCGGTGGCACAGTGGCTAGGACACCGGACTGCGGAATGTACCAATGAGTTTTACGTATTTTTCGAAGACTTACGTACATTTACCGACTGTTCTAACGGTGAAGAAAAACATCGTGAAACTTGCACACTGAGATGACCAGTGTGTAAAATGGGGTAGGCACAAAAGATCGTCAAGGGTCGAAGTGCCGCTGAGTTATTCCCGGTCCGTATCATAAGATAAGGTAAAAGATATCCCGCGTTTGTAAATTATAAGTTTTCTCAAAAAAAAAAATTCCTTTACAGTCTGTAAAATCACGTTTTCAATTTAAAAAATCCAATTAACAATTGTACAAGCTGTGGCCGGGACCCAAACCCAGACGACAGAAGCTTGATCCAATTATTCGCTGCAAAAATACCGACTATCAGGTTTCTTTGTGACCAATGGTGTTGGAGTTTTTTAAACAAAAAACCTTATGTTTTTCACATTACCAATATTCTTCATTAACCACTCCAACTGAGTTAAATTCCTGTCCTAGGAGTTTTTTGTTTTTATAATTCTTTATTAAGCAAACTTATAAAACAAATGCATAACTAACTTAAGTTATACAATTACACATGATTTTGTTGTTATCTTCAACAGGCTGAATAGACCTTCTTCTACATAATTAATTAATGCTCATTACATCTTGAGATGTGTCGAAGTTAAGTAATAATTTTACGTTATCGTATAAATATAATATGTATTATTATTATATATTTACAGGCAGCATATATGCTGATGCGTCTATGTCATAGTGTTGGAAAGTTATAAGTTCTTAGATTCATTTTATAGATTTCACAGTTCACAGTTTTTACACAGTCAGTCATTGTTATTTATTTAAATTAAATGTTTGCACTAAATCATTGTTTTGTCATAAGATTAAGATTAGTGTTATTTATCACTGCTTTTTAAACCAGTTGTCCAGTCTATTTTTAAAAGAGTTCACTGAAGGGGCAGACACAACATCATCGGAGAGCTGGTTCCATGCTTGGACTACTAAGCTAAGTATATGTAAGCTGTTGTATAGACTTTACTTTTTCCATGTGACAATAAATCCTAGGAGTGTTCCACCAGTATCGCCCAAAGGTAGATTTGAACCCGCAGCGACGCTTGTGCTGCATCAGTCTCGAGTCCTACCATTTGAGCCATTTCCGCTACTTCTATTAATCATATACTTACCTATATTACACATTGTTTACTTTACTTTAACTAGTCGGAGACTACCGACTTTCACCAGTGAGTAATCCGTAATTAATTATAATTACGTACCTTTATTCTCTTGCTATCAAAAATCAAACATAAACCATAAATGGTTCAAACACAGAGGCCCAGTAGACATCCCGTTGGCACAAAAGGTCATTCCGAACCGAACTATTTCGTTTGCTAAACCAATATTTACGATACAACTGGTGTTAAGTCACTGTTTGAGTAATGACCTAATGCTTCTCCGTGATAAGACAATGGGTGCGTTCCTCGTATCTTCGTTATGCTGTTTGTTTATAACATTTGAGGGTAATGGGTTGTGATGGATTGGAATAGGGCGTTTATAGGTATCTTGTCGTAGAGGTTGCCATCTAGGTTTGATAGATCTAGATTTGTTCATTTCATTTCGTAAATACAATATGTCAGTCACTATAAAGATCAATAATTGATTATTTCATGGATGAAAAAATTAAGTATCTCCGAGCGTTCATTCCTTCATGATTAATTTGAAGCCGGCAGGCATGATGAGCCGCGATAGCTCAGTTGGTCAGAGAGTCAGAGCACTGCCAACGGAACGGCAAGGTCGCAGGTTCAAATCTTACTCGCGGAAAAAAAATTCAACCAAACTTTTAATTTAAACTTTAAATGTAATTTATTGAAAAAAAATAATGATTATAACCTGTGACCGTACCTTTCCGAATGGATTTAGAATTGACGAGGTTTCAGTCGCGCATTGCACACTAGTGTGCGAGGAAGCGGAGCGGTGAGCGAGGAAATCCACCAACAGGATTGCTTCATTTTACTCGTGATGTGATAATGAAGCGATTCTATTGGTGAACTTTTTTCTTGCTCACCGCTCCGCTTTGGTGGAAAGACAGCTTATCTTATCTTATCTTGTGATATGGGGCCGGGGATAACCCCAACGGCATTTCGACCTCGGGGATATTTTGTGCTCGCCCCTTTCCTTAATCTCCTTCCTGTTACTTAAAGATGTTTTGCATCAAGGACGCTATACAGCTTACAGGATGGAGCCTATAGCCCTCTGGTTTCGGGTAGGCTACCACCAGAAGACTCATGCACATGGCACACAGGTGTAGCCTGAAAATCAGCGCCGTAGTGCTAACGGCGCTACGGCAACAGGCTGAGGCTGTCCCCTCTTTCCGGTGCTGCACACCACCTCCATCAAACTTAATTACTTACTTACTTACTTACTCCGCTGGCGCAGTGACCCGAAGTGGATCTTGGCCTCCGATACCAAAGAGCGCCATCGCTCTCTCTCCTGCGCAGTCTCGAGCCAGTCAGGCGCCCGGAGCTCCCGCAGATCCTTCTCCACTTCATCGCGCCAGCGGTATCTGGGACGTCCGACCGGACGTCGTCCGTTAGGGCGTCCCACATACGCTCGTTTAACTTAATTACTTTTGTTTATTTATTTAAAATTATGATCATTTTTATCTTCTGTACCTAATTGTTCGTATATGTGCGTTTTTGGAAATACATTCTTTCTTTCTTTCATGCGCTTTCTAGCCATGATGCAGTATCACTCGATCTCACCAGTAAACCTTCCATTCCAGTACGACAAAGACAACGATGGCCGCATATCGTACATCGAGCTCAAAGCGATCATCGAGTCGCGGGAGTACGACCACGACCTCCCGGACAATGTGGTGGACAAGATCATGGCCCTAGCTGACCGGGACAACTCAGGGTACCTGGATTTCCCGGAGTTTGTGGAGATGATGCACAACCCTGATCTAAAGGCGGTATTTGGCCATTTTGTAGCCAGATATGTGCACTCGATCATACCGCACCGGAATCCTATTGATACTACAGGTATGTGATTAAAAGATGCGTACTGACCGGAAGCATAGCATAGCATGACTCTCACATCCATTATCCCCGAGGGGATCCCAGAGGAACCATCTACAATCTTAGGTAGTTCCCACCGGAAGCATTGGCGTCTAATGTTAATGTAACAGCTCGGATTAGAGCGTCAGCGAGTGCATTAGTGCTCCAGTCAGAACCGCGAACCATTGAATTCCTATTTGTTACATTTCAAGAACATGTCCCGGTCAGTAGCTACCCACCATTAGGTTGAAGAAAGTGCTTATTGGTGTTGATTCTGTTGCTAAATCTATAGTTAAAACCATGGCACGAAGAATTTCGGATTGAATGAAGTTGTCCGCATATGGGTACGTCACCCATTTTACACTCGTTGATGACGTACCCTTGTGCGTGATGTGAACATCGTGCAATCGCTAGTCGTTTTGCCTTCTTGTGCCATGGTTAAAACTAAATGAAACTGTCACGCTCCCCTCATGTTGTATAAGAATGAGGGTGAATTAATTTTAGCAAACGGAATCGGTACCAATTTCTCTTTACCAGTGAGAGTAATCCATAGTATTACGCTGGCTTATTCCCATTCGGTCACACGTAGCGACTCGAAACGTCACTGTTTTAAAAATGAAATAAACACGAGTTGCATTTGGTAATTGCCGGCAATGTAGGTCTCAAGCGGTAACCAACCGACTAAATATCGGATTACACGCGTCCCGTTCCAGGCCCGGTTCGGTTCGCGGCAACCAATCACAAGCGTTCCGCCCTCCCCCACTACAAATCAGCGCTTCGTGATTGGATTTGTGTGCTAGCAATGAGCCCGCTTAATGTGTAGATGGCACCACACGTATCAAAATAATTCTTATCAAGTCAATGCAAAAAAAATAATTAATTAAAAAGTGCGCCCTATGTTTTAGCCTTAGACTACATGCGTCCGGTTTCAGCCCCGCTTCGGTTCGCTCCATTCAATCACGAAGCGCTGATTTCAAGTGGGGGAGAGCGGAACGAATGTGATTGGTTGCAGCGAAGCGAACCGGGACTGGAGCCGGACGCGTGTCGTCCAGGGCTTAGTCAGCTTGCATTACTGTGATTGAGAACCACATGCCGTTGATGACCAAATGCAACTCGTATTTTTTTTAAATGTAATAAAAAAAATTCATGCAGATAGTATCTTTTACATTTTCTCAGATTTCCCTGGCTCCCAGACTAGGATACCCTGTGTTGTGGGGGCCAGTCTCTTCCGATATATCTAAATAATTAAGACATAAGGTAATGCAATAAATTAAACAGTTAAGTATGCGTGTATGTGTAATATAATGTTATAAATTGTCATATGCTTGCACGGAAAGTGCGACGGAGTCCCGACTTACAAGATACAGGTTTCGACCTAGTTTGTAAGTCGGAGGTCCTTTTATTGTGCCTTGTGAATAAACATTTCAATTTTTTGACATCTCAATTTTAAAACAGTGACATTTTGAGATGCATTCCAACGAGTGACCAAATGGGCATAAACCCCATCAAATTTACAACTATAAAATGTTGCATACCGAAACACCTATATTTCAATTAACTAGCCAATTATTATTTTCTCTATATATTTAGTTCTTTTGCCTGTCCTAGTTTGCAACACTGTACAATATTTGCCTGTAATTATATAATTATTTTGTTGTGTAGTTTATTTTCAGCATGCAATTAACAGCGTCTTAAACCTTATGTCCTGTGCAATAACAACTAATTTTGTTTGATAGGAAGGTGGCCTGGGTTTCGCTCCGTGCCCTCTGTCGATGGCGGTATAGCATTTTTTTAATTTTATGGGTTTTTGTTTGTTTCATGTTTTATGTTTTTTCTCATCCAGTCATTGTTTACTTTGAGAGTGTTTTTTTCAGTGACTGCAATATGTGTTATTATATACAACGGGTAGGCTAATGAACTCTTTTTCTCGCGTTATTTTCCTTCACCGTCACTACTGTCGGTATTGTCTTTCGAAAAAAACGGAAAAGACATTGATGATTAGTGTCCGACCGAAGCCTCGGCTTCGGCTTTGGCCACCTTCGGCCAAAAAACCACCTTCGGCTTCGGCCAAAATTGGCCAAAGTTTTGTCCGAAGCCGAAGGTTCCTAACAAACGACGAATTCGAACGAACTTTTACGAATGAGCGGAGCACATTATTTCGAAATGTCATTATTTTTCACAAATCGCAAGGTAATTTTGATTACCACTAGATCAACTTCTAGAGAAGATTACAATTACCTTTCTATATTATATTATACAGTCGATATAAAACCTTCTATTTAAAGTTTTAAAATCAAATCATTTAAATTAGCTTGTATCCAATCTTGAACAAAATTCTTAGAGCTTTTAAACCTTCGGCTACGGTCGAAGGTTGTGCCGATAGGTAGCCGAATAATCGGCTTCGACTTCGGCCAGAAATCGACCTTCGGTCGGACACTATTGATGGTTGATGACATTGTATGGAGTCGGATCCGTGTCTCCAGGGGTCCAGCGTCCTAACTCAATCAACTTTCTCTATCAAGTTGAAAACATATTGCAGTCACAAAAAAAGTCCTTAATTTTGTGCTTGTACGTGCAATGTTTTTATTGAACGGTAATGCCGACTATACCTTACCTTATCTTATCTTCTGATGTGGACCGGGAATAACCCAGCGGCACTTCGACCCTTGAGGATCTTTTGTGCCTACCCCATTTTACACACTGGTCATCTCAGTGTGCAGGTTTCCTCCCAATGTTTTCCTTCACCGTTAGAGCAATCGGTAAATGTACGTAAGTCTTCGAAAAATACGAAAAACTCATTCGTACATGGCACTGCACGGTTTCGAACCCGAATCTCCCGCGTGGGAGCCCGGCGTCCTAACCACTGTGCCACTGACGTTCTTACCTAGCGTTAAGTGTTGTATGTTGTTGTTTTATTAAATCTCTCTGCGCCTGCGCCTTATCGTTCATCTCGCCAATTCGCGTCATACTTTCATCGTACGAGTATGTTGGAGCATTTCTTGAGTTTTAACAGCCTAATTACATCAGGTCATGGCGGGGTCAAGAGGTAGCTTCATTGACCTCAGTGTATTTAAAACCTTGCATAGTATATAGGTACATGCATAATAGGGATGTTACGGAGCTTCGACTCCGACTCCGAAAGGTCGGAACTTCCGATTGATTTTACACCTCCGACTCCGACTTTGGCTCCGATAATCTTGAATCGGAGGTTATACCGAAGATTTGTGAGAAAACATATTCAAATATCAATATTTTATTAAATAGTGTAGGGCTACATAAAGGAACATGTTTTATTGCCGCAAACGTCATCATAAAAAATATTGGCCAGATCAGCTATAAAAATTAAAAAACGGTTTAAAACATATCTCTTTTGAACATCTCTTTTCTACCTCCGTCTCCGACTCCGGTTCCGAATCCTTTACTTCCTTGGTGAACCTAGCTCGCTTCACATGTGATGTGAATATCCAAAGAGACTTCTGAGCTTGAACGGAGTTTGGTTGAGCTTGAACGGAGCTGGGTTGAGCTTGAACGGAGCTGGGTTTGCTTGGAAACCTAGCAAACCCTACACGCTAAAGGACCACTTACGAGTCTAGATGCGGAAACTGAAACCCAACAACCTATAATATCTTCACCTGTTCATCTATCGTTTAATAACCACAATACGGCAGCATCGTCGCCATTTACTGCATACGAGTTACCCTCCCCATACAATACAATGCGTAATACTTCATTATTTTTTATTACAACCTTACGATTACCATTATTTTATCTTTGAACGTGACTTTCAGTATGTAATGTCATGATAAACTGATTATTTTCATCACCTTGGGCTCTCAAACGGCCCAACTTTGCCCCTTACTAAATTGCTGATGGTAAAGGTTGTTGGTCTTCCTTGTCGTTGCAACATTTGATTTTCGATTCCGTTGTTTCTGCTGTCAAAGTTGTATCTACTATGGTATGTTTACGTTTTTAGATTGTTAATTTTTTTGGGTGCAGAATGTTCTTTTCCCAAATTGACCAGTCGGTCGCAATATGTGCAGTTTCCAAAATTACCAGTCTCAAACTGCCCAATCTCAAAATAAATGACCAGTCCCAAAAAACAAATTTCATCAAAATTACCTGTATGAAAATGTCATCATCAGCAGCAGCCTACTCTAGTCCACTACTGGACATAGGCCTCTCCCAGGGCGCGCCATTGAGCCCGATCTTCGGCTCTTCTCATCCAGTCGCTGCCAGCCTACTTGCGCAGATCGTCGCTCCATGTAGCAGGACAGCGTCCCACACTACGTTTGCCCAAACGCGGTCTCCACTCCAGTACCCGTCTACCCCAGCGGTTGTCTGTTCTGCGACAGATGTGACCGGCCCGCTGCCACTTCAGCTTGCTAATCTTATGAGCTATGTCGATAACTTTTGTTCTATGCCGGATCTCCTCATTTCGGAATCGATCCAGCAGAGATACTCCGAGCATAGCTCTTTCCATAGCACGCTGAGCGAGTTTCAATTTGTGAACCAGTCGCACCGTCAGTGTCCACGTTTCGGCTCCGTAGGTCATTACTGGTAGGACGCACTGGTTAAAGACTCTTGTCTTTAGACATTGAGGTTTGGCGACGAGAAGATGTGACATAACTTCTGAAATGCTGCAAATGAAAATGTACAGTTCCCAAAACGACCAATCTCAAAAATACAAGTCTGAAAATTCCATGAACCATAAATCAAATTACTCTGTACTTAATTGAGTTGACCTATCGTAATGTAGGTTCACCCGTGCGTAATAAATATTGTACACGGCGACGTTCATCCATCACGTAACGTCCCTTAGTAATGAAGTAGTTTGTGTTGCTGTTTGTGGTTTCCTAATAAACAAAATTACCAAATGCGGGTAGAAAGATTAATTATTGCTCGTGTCTGCGATTTCGGCCTTGAATAAAATACAATATAATTACATAGATGACCCCATATCTTCTATTTACAGTCCTATATCTCCAATCAATAAGTACTTCATGTAGGTAGTTTTATATATCCTCCACTGGTATTGTTTTAGGCCAATTTTAACCTTATCGCTATTGTATTAGGTGTGAGCTAGTGGCAGGGTTCTATCGATAAAAATGTGATAATGCCTGTTATCAGCAGGTGTGCTTATCACGATAAAATGTGTACAGTCGACCGCTTAAGTATACCTGGAGATCGATTCCACTAAATACGACGTAACTAAATAGAATCTAAACTGCATCGTTATGACGTGTTTCGTATGCTACTATCCACTAACGATCCAATTTCAGTTAAGTTCCGATAGAACAGTAACGTATTTGTGCATTCTACTAAAACGTTTAGTTTATACTGAATCGCAGTTGAACGGTAACAAAACGCTTCAACTGTCAAATATGAAGATCGAACATAAGTTCCTCCCGAGGTACTATTACCCGATGGATAGTAAATGGAAAGGTGGCCGTGGTAGAGTTATGCGTCAGCAGAATGCGATTTGGTGTCCAAATAGAATAGAAATGGAACTACAAACTTGTAATTTAGGCGAATTGGGTTGCTAGTCGTTTGTTAATTTTAGATCAGATACAGATGGTGTATAAACCTGTGTGGTGTAGAGTATCATTGTGTTTATAGTATGAGTAATTCGTCAAACTGTAGTCTAATATTTTATTTTTATTATATAGTGATAGATATGATAGTGATATTTACCGAAAATTGGCTCCTAAATGCATTTATAATTATTCGCGTAATCCTAGATTGTTGTTATTCAAGAGTAACATATAAGTATCGATTTATTTAAAACCGTATCTAAAAATACGGTACGGCGATCCTTCACATTAGGATCTACCCCGAATGTCAATTTCCCCGAATGTCCACTTTCCCGGAACTTTTTGACAATGTGCTTATGCATAACCAAGTCACGGTTAATTTACATAGTGTTTTACCGTTACATACATAGATACAAGAGTTTGACTTTTGATTTCAAGAGACTGTCTGTCTATGGCTTTGCCTTGGTGGAAGTTCTTTCTTGAAAAGGCTCTTTTTCTTATAGAAGCTTGAGGGTGATAGTCACCATCATTCTATGAAATTAACCACATAGAATGACTTCCTGGGAAAAATTAATGGGATATCCCTTCTGCTCGTACGAAGCGATTTGCTTCTTCGTTCATTATGCGAACGGCTAAGGAATGGAACAGCCTGCCGGCGTCTGTATTTCCCGAAACCTACAACCTTGGGATCTTCAAGGCTAGAGTGAATAGGCATTTACTGGACCCGCATGCTCCATCGTCGACCTCATCGTCGCTTACCATCAGGCGAGATCGAGGTCAAATGCGGGTTTATTAGACAATAAAAAATAAAATACCCGGTTAACTATGAAGAAAAACAATTCTTTATAGAAAACCCTGTTATCTATGAAGAAATATTTTTCCTTGTTATCAAACTTGGTTATCTACGAGGAAGTCACGAAATTAACAAAGATTATCTTTTTTTCTTTACACCTATAAGTATTTTTGTTTTGCTTAGGGAACTATCGGCAGGGCGGTCGACAAAGTTTAACCTATAGAGTATCAATAGAAGCGATTCAAACTCTACGTAGCGAAGCGCCTGCCACAAGATTCACTCAAACCTACTACGAATCTCCAATACGTAGGTAAAGGTGTTTGCTACCATAGTTTCTCAGTTAGCTAGATCATTTGTATAACTACAAGAAACAGAATAGCATAGAACCTTAGTATGAAAAAGAAAACCATTCTTAACTGTCTTAAAAAGACAAGGTTCTAGACAAGCTATTCTGATTTTTGTCTCGGTCTTTGTCGCTAGAAATAGAAATATCATATATTTGTAAATATGTGTAATGCAGATGTTACATGTATCACCATATTCTGGCCGAAAGCGTACAAATTTTTGTTCAATTAATAAATGAGTCAATCATAAATTATCATCAATAAAATAATCAATCATAGGAAATTCGCAAAATAATAATAAAGGTAACAAAACAAAAAACATCAAAATTTTTACTGATATATCTCAATGCAGATGTTACATTGTGTTACAGTATCACCATATTCTGCCCGAAAGCGTACATATTTTTGGTCAGTTAATCAATAAATCAATCATAAATTATCATCAATAAAATAATCAATCATAATAAAATTAATACATTAGCAAAATAATAATAAAGGTAACAAAACAAAAAACATCATAATTTTTACTGATGTGTCTCAATTTAAAAAATTTCATAAGAATTAACAATAAAGATTGTTTTTTAATTAATTATAATATAAATGTCTATTATAATTAAATTTTGATGATGTCACAGCTTTTCACTTACCGTTGCAGGCTACTGTACTAATAATAGATGTACAAGTTGTATAGTATTTATGAGTTCGTGGATGTAACTGTACCTATTAACGTTTTACACATGGTTGTTTACTAATCGAAGTTAAAATTCATCAATGGATTTTCGAGTAGTTGCTTTATTACGTACCTACTCTGTGATTTACATGAAAGATAATTACTTAAAAGTTAATTAACAGAAAAGCAGATAATAAACTGCTTCCTTTATAATTACTAAGGGCGAATCTCAATAGACAATAATAATAATTTAGAATTTTGTTACTCTCTGTCTGCTCTCTGTACATAAAACCAACTACACATACGAATGTCAAGAAATCATAACAAATAGTATTGCGACAGGATTCCACAGAGTATAGCTTGATATGTCTTCCACTGTACTATGTATAGTTACATCTCCAATGACAGGAAAATCCAAAAAAGAATCCTTACCTAATAAAAACATGAATGTGCTAGGTCATTCTAATTTGTTGTGGTTATTACGTATATGTACCTATGTACGAGTACCTAAGCTAATAAAGGCCGTAATGTCACAGGGCAGTGGCCAATTTGTCCAATTATTTGGCCATTCGGACGGCTTGATGCCAGATGGAGCCAGTCGATAAAAATGGAATTTCTTTTAGTTGGTTGTTACTTGTGCTTTCTTGAAGGTATAAGGAAAAGACTTCAAGGGAATTAGTTGAGCACTTTTTAGGGTTCCGCACCTAAATGGTACAAAAGGAACGTTATATGGTTTTTTTAAATGGATAAATGAAATCATAATTTTCTGGAATTTTCAAGAAGTGGACGAAAAGTTCTTTTTATCCACTTTTTTTTAACAATGGTTGTTGATTTGTTATTTCTTACGTCCTCTTGTAGGTTTTATGGTAGTTTTTCGTAATTTTTCTGTGCTTATGACAATGTCGTCATTACGGATCATAGCTAGTATGAATCCATGCGTAACCAGTACATCCGAAGCGAAGGGATTAATTCAGTGGACAATTCTCTGTGTACGCGTATAAAGTTCAGGTGTAACCTTTTAGTTTTACTGTAATTTTTAGTTTATCCGATTGTCCTTTAGTTTTTTCTCGAATGTCTCATCTTATATTCGTATCTTTAAACCCGTCCCTTTCTACCTAAAACGCTGAATAAAAACATTAGATATTATTGCCTGTAGTAATAATGTTTGAGTTAATAATAAAAAAAAGTAAATTTTATGTTTTGAGCTCAGTAAAAAAAACGAGATTTTTTTTATTTTTAAACAATATCAAAATGATTTCTTAAGTAAGTACCTTATAGTTCATTTTTACAACATCATCAGCAGCCTACTCTAGTCCACTGCTGGACATAGGCCTCTCCCAGGGCGCGCCATTGAGCCCGATGTTCGGCTCTTCTCATCCAATCGGTGCCAGCCACCTTGCGCAGATCGTCGCTCCATCTAGCAGGGGGGCGTCCCACACTACGTTTGCCCAAACGCGGTCTCCACTCCAGAACTCGTCTACCCCAGCGGTTGTCGGTTCTGCGACAGATGTGACCGGCCCACTGCCACTTCAGCTTGCTAATCTTATGAGCTATGTCGATGACTTTTGTTCTATGCCGGATCTCCTCATTTCGGATTCGATCCAGCAGTGATACTCCGAGCATAGCTCTTTCCATAGCACGCTGAGCAACTTTCAATTTGTGAACCAGTCGCACCGTCAGTGTCCACGTTTCGGCTCCGTAGGTCATTACTGGTAGGACGCACTGGTTAAAGACTCTTGTCTTTAAACATTGAGGTATGGGCGACGAGAAGATGTGACGTAACTTCCGAAATGCTGCCCAACCCAGCTGAATTCTTCTGTCGGCTTCCTTCTCGAAGTTGTTTCTACCTAATTGCACAGTCTGCCCGAGGTAGACGTATTGTTGCACAACTTCGAGGGCCGTACCATCGACGATAATCGGTCCCGGAACGACATGGTCATTGAACATGACCTTAGTCTTGTCCAAGTTCATCCCGAGACCGACACGTCGTGAAGCAGCATTGAGATTGTCCAGCATTTCTTGAAGGTCCTGCAGCGACTCCGCCATTACGACTATATCATCGGCAAAACGTAAGTGTGAGATGTACTCGCCGTTTATATTGATGCCGTGTCCTTTCCAGTCCAGGGTCTTAAAGACATCCTCCAATGCGTTCGTAAACAGTTTCGGAGATATAACATCTCCCTGTCTTACTCCTCTGCGCAATTGGATGGGTCTTGTTTGCTGGTTCTGTACTTGGACAGACATCGTCGCGGCGTCATACAGACATCTCAACACTTCGATGTATCGCCAGTCGACTTGGCAACGCTGCAAGGACTCCAGAACAGCCCAGGTTTCGACGGAGTCAAAGGCTTTCTCATAGTCCACAAATGCAAGACACAGGGGCTGATTATATTCTTCAGTTTTTTGTATAATCTGCCGCACAGTGTGGATGTGGTCTATGGTGCCAAAGCCTCCCCGAAATCCGGCCTGTTCCGGAGGTTGGAAGTCGTCTAATCTCCGCGCAAGACGATTCGTGATGACTCTCGAAAACAGCTTATATACGTGGCTCAGAAGCGAGATGGGTCTGTAGTTTTTGAGCAGAGTTTTGTCTCCTTTTTTGAAGAACAAAACTACAATGCTCCTGTTCCACGCCTCCGGAGTTCTCCCAGTGTGTAGGACGGAGTTGAAGAGCTTCTGAAGTTCCCTCAGTACAGGGATTCCTCCTGCCTTAAGGAGCTCAGAACTGACACCGTCCTCACCAGGGGCTTTTCCATTCTTAAGCTGTTTGAGAGCCAGCCCGAGCTCGTCTAGGCTAAAATCTGGCAGTTCGTCGGTATAGTGTCGGGTTAACGTGGCTCTAGGATCTTCGATTGTCGGTTCAGGCCGCGGAGCATGAGCAGCGTACAGTCGGCCATAAAAGTCTTCGATCTCGGCGAGTATCTCTGGCTTGGAGGTGACGGTCCTGCCACTAGAAGTTTTGAGCTTCGTCAGGTGGCTCCTCCCTAGTAGCTGAACGAACACTTTTTTTCATTTTTACAACGCATTTTATTTACTCAACCACCGCTTCGTAAGGTGCTATAGCTGAAAGGAAAGAAGCGGCGCAAGAAACTTTTTTTTTGGCAAAATCTATTTGATCTTTATTAAACCAAATGTCAGATCTTTTAGTAAAAAAATACATTAACAGCTTCAGCCTTAGTCATTTACCGGTTAATTGGAAAGATTGTCGCATAACACAATATTTAGATTTCATCATCATCATCAGCAGCCTATTCTAGTCCACTGCTGGACATAGGCCTCTCCCGGGGCGCGCCATTGAGCCTGATCTTCGGCTCTTCTCATCCAGTCGCTGCCAGCCACCTTACACAGATGATTTATTTTGATTTTGACAGTTTTTGATTTATTTTAGCCTATATTTAATAAAAAATACAGGCGTTGTGGAGCCTACGGTTGGCCAACCCTGATAATAAGCAACACAATCGCGATCCACGTATCCTAGCAACCGTAGATAGATCTCAGTCGATCCGCGCAATCGCACCTGTATTGACCGACTCGACGAGATCTCTTGTCAGTCTAAAATTCATATCGAAATATGAGTTAAGGGGAGATCTGAGTGTATTGGACACGCGAAAAAATATTTTTTTTAATGTAATACAATTTAATTCTAGCCTTAAACTGTTTTAGATCGTCTTTGTATTCAAAATGGCGTTAAAGCAATAATGAATCTTTTAATTAGCTTCCCGTTTAAAAGTAATTTCAAAGTCATTGAGCATTCGATGTTTTTTTATCTTTGTTTGAATTACTAAGGCTTTAGTCAGTTCAGGTGTGTCAAAATGTGGTTACGGACGTGCAAACGGTCTTCTGAAACCTACGGGGTGTTGAAAGATGACACAGATAGTGTAACAGTGTGTAAAAGTTCGTCGAATAGAATCCTGAGGTACATAAAACAGATCATTCACTACTTCGGTATGTTTCGTCGATTATTAGAACTCTTATGTTGTGTTTGTGATCTCATTCATTAATAGATGGGCCATAATCAGTTTGTTTATGGTCTTATGCTTGTTTTCTTTACTATCTTTTTTACTATGCATTTACAAATGTAATTGCACCAATGATTTCTTATCTACTAGTCCTAAAGAAGGGCAAGCGCATGCGATATGCGCTTACCTACTATATACATACGCTTTCTGTCTTTGCGGCACATCTGTAACAAAACATTTCCATTGATCATTTGACTATCATTTGCATTTCTCAAGATCCTTTATACTTTATTTTGCACACACATAAATCACAAAAGAAACAACAACAAGAAATTTGACGTACACAGGTAGAGCTTATCTCTAAAATAGAGTTTTCTTCCAGCTAGACCTTTAACGTAGAGATATTTAGAATGATAAGTAGACATACATACGTGTACAAATTAATCCTTTGCTCTATTGAGTTTTAAAAACACATAAAAAGAATTTTATTTCTCATACGTGAAATCTTAATTCATTACATAATATTTACGTGAAACTTTTAAAACAACAGAAGTTGTTTCGATTTCTATACCTAACCACCTTAGGTTCGACCCAATTACTCTTTTTAAATCCTTATATCATCATCATCAGCCTATATTCATGTCCCCATTGTTGGGGCACAGGCCTCCCCTTGCACAAGGGGGTACGGGCCATGGTCCACCGAGCGGGCCCAGTGCTGATTGGTGGAAACTTTTAATTTCCTCAGACATGCAGGTTTCCTCACGATGTTTTTCTTCACCGTTAGAGCAGTCGGTAAATGTACGCAAGTCTTCGAAAAAAACCGAAAACTCATTGGTACATGACATGATTTGGAACCCGGACCTCCGGCATGGTAGTCCGGCGTCCTAGCTACTAGACCACCGACGCTCTTAAATCCTTATAATTTTGACTTTCAATTCATAAATCAACATTTGCATAGATAAGTACTTTAACGAACAAAAACATGAGCATAGATTATTAGGAAGAGATTGTACGGGCCATCCGGCCTTGGTCTTAATTGCATGAGATCCATTGCGATTTAATCTCTTACTGTACCATCACTGGGCTCGTCGTAATCAGGGTCATGGGTTCGAGGTCGTGGGTTGTTGACATCCTTTATTTTGTCTGGATTGATAGTAGGTACTTGTCAGCTGGTAGAAATGTCTTCTAGTGTTGGCATTGTAGCATATCTGCCTTTGCAAAACCCGGTTTCGATTTATAATCGTGCTTGAATTGAACCCACCTTCACCACTACATTTTATGCGAATTAAGTTATGGTTGTATTCGTTATTATGTGTTGTTTATGGGACATAATTCTAAGAGGGTGGTGGCCGGACCGGCTGCGCTGAACTGCCTTCATGAATATGGAGTTTTATACAATTTGTAGGATCTTTATTGGAAATCTAGTCTGCGGTATACGAGGGGCGTTCAATAAATTCCCGGTATTGGAATGAAAAAAACAATAAATGAACAAAATTATATTTTTATTATTCTACGTAATCTCCCTTAATTTCGATAAATTTGTTACAGCGAGCAATCAGCTTTTCAGTTCTTTGTAAAAAAATCCTTTTCCGAAAAATGATCGTTTTTTACCGTTGTCAGAGTAAGTAAGTAATACGTTTATTTCACACACAGCAATGACCGAAACAGTTATAATTATGATAAAATAATTATGTAGTCAAAGGTGAACATATTGAAATCATGTTTGATGAAAAGGGCCTCAACGCAGCTTATTGCTGCAGACAAGAATGCCTACAGCGGTATTCTGTTGAACCATGACCGATAGCTGGCCAAAACCTGTCCAAGAGGACAAAGATACGACACAAATAAATTTAATTTGTTTATTTGTTTGACATTAATTGAAGATAGGAGAGTGATAGAGTCTCATCATCGTGAAATCGTTTCCCACAAAGATCTTTCTTCAAGTTTGGAAATAAACATAAATCACCAGGGGCCAGGGTTCGGCAGTAGGGTGGGTGATTGATTTCTTAGCACCTGCACTCCGGCACAGCAGCCTTGGCAACTTGAGCTGTATGCACGGATGCGTTGTCATGCAGAAGCAAACCACCGCGGGCTAGCTTTCCATTCTTTTTTCGTTGATGGCTTATTTTAATCGTCGTAGAGTATTAGCATACTTTGGCCCATTTGTTGTTGATCTTTATCACGTGTTCTTCAGTAGTGGCTTCAATCGAGCGGCCAGGGATCTTTGATACTTTCCCTACCTCGTTTAAACTTACTTGACCACTTTTAAACCGTTGATAATGAAAGAGCAGACTCTTGGTAAACGGGTGACCGTTTACCAAGAGTCTCTCTTGGTTTTTTTTTTGGAGTTTTTCCTTGTTTTGTTAGGAATTTTATCACAGCGCGATATTCGAGATTCGTCAACTTCACGTCACTCATTATTATGCTCGTGTTCTAAATGCGATTGCAAGAAATCGAATGAATGAAATTAGTTAACAATATTTTTTTTTGTTATTATACCTGCAGAAAGTGAAATTAGCAGTAACTATCAAAAATCCGTATATGATTAGTAAATTACCCTTATACCGAGATAATATTGAACGCCCCTCGTATGTTTCATGATAATTTTAAGATCTGGTTTTCCTTTTTTTATTCATTTATTTTGCTTCATACTTTTCCCTATCTGATATCCTCGCCACTATTCAGCCAGCTGTAATAGTATTATTAGACTTCACCTGTTGTTTCAATATTTTTGCTTTATTATCAATTATTTTTGAAAAGTAGTCATAATTTTAATAAATAACATAACTTGCGGTAATAGACTAATATTTCGAATGTATCTCATTAGCTGTGCTAACATTTATAAACTAAATTATTGCATGAATGTGACTAACGATATATTTTTTCTTCTTTTTCCCGTTTCCTCCTATTGTTTTATCCTTTGTAATCCTTTGTTTTGTTTGTGTTTGTCCTTTGTAAATCTGCCCTTGAAAACAAAACAAAAATAATGAAACTGTTTATCCGAAAAATAATTGAATCGAACGTGTCATTGCTCCGAAACTTCCATTTAAATCGATGAAAACAATTTCATGAACCGTCCTCTCTTATTATCATTAATATCTCGCCTTTTCCGCCGCTAATAACGAATCTATTGGTGGTCCTAAAACTTCCTAAACCATATTAATCGCGGACGTCATTTTTCTATTAACTACAATTTAATCCAATAACAACCACTGAAACTGCGTATGTGCCCATCTCGAATTTTCCGACAACTGTTTTCAATAAATTCACCGGTTGTATGAAACTTTCCCATATACAATATACATAAATTTTTCTTTTTTTTCTGTATATTTCTCAATCCGAATTAACCTACGACATTACTCTGTTGAATGCAATGTGAATTTTTGCGTTTCAAACCGCAAACTGGCATCTTAATTGATTAATACGTCCTGTTGGATTGTCAACGCACCACTCGGTGAGTGCGTGATCTATTCCTATGCTATTGTTATGGTCTATTTTTAAACTCAAACCTATAAAAAAATTACGCATTCAACATACGATCGTACGGAAAACTTGATACATTTGAAATTGATTGAATTACATGTGTTGGCTTGATCTTATCTAATCGGTTATTTTAATACTGGTCATAAAAATACCGTCACAATAATTCTACGTATTTTTAACTACTGAACTACATTTGAATTACCGTTGGTATTCCGTATAAAATTCCTAATATTATTAAAATCAAATAAATAATATTTCAACCGACAACGGATAATCAAACTCAAAATATAACTCTGAATGTAACATTTAAAACCATCGTAATAATTCTATAAATCGCAATTCTTTACAATGACACAAATTCCAACAAAACAAAAAACCCACAAATAAAAAAAATAAAAAAAACCTTAACCCATTCCACCCTGTCCCAATTCAGCCCGCTCCCCTTTGTGTTTCGTACATCAGCCCGACAACAGAACAACACCATTTTCACATATATAGACGGCACCTACGAGGAGGAATACAGCTGCTGGCCGCCAGCTCTCTGTATGATCATGATCTCTTTGGTGGAGATCGTTCTCTTCGTGTACGACGCGGCGAAGGGAAAAATGGATGCTACAGGACCCATAGCTCAGATCTTCATCTACAACCCGTATAGGCGGCAGGAAGCGTGGCGGTTCTTGACTTATATGCTTGTGCATGTTGGGTGAGTCAATTTTTATATTTCCGTTAAGTAATAAATTTTTCGGTGGCTTAGTGGTTAGGACGCCGGTCGCCCATGCGGCAGGTCCGGGTTCGAAACCATGCAATGTCATGTACAAATGAGTTTTCCGATTTTTTCGAAGACTTACGTACATTTACCGACTGCTCTAACGGTGAAGGAAAACATCGTGAGGAAACCTGCATGTCTGAGGAAATTAAAAGTTTTCGAAGGTGTGTGAAATCCACCAATCAGCACTGGGCCCGCTCGGTGGATCATGTCCCGTACCCCATTGTACAAGGGGAGGCCTGTGCCCCAACAGTGGGGATATTAATAGGCTGATGATGATGACGAATATTATTTTTTTCATTTTATTTACTACTAAACCCATATTTGAAATCTCGCTTGATGGTAAGCGACGATGAGGTCGACAATGGAGCATGCGAGTCTAGTGCCTATTCTTTGTTTAAGAATAGTTTATGTCTAGATATTACAATGACAACTAGAGTTGGAAAATGTGGCAGTGCTTTGATGTGCACTTTCCTGACAAGGAATCGAACCCGAACGGAACTTGTAGAGAACTCGTAATTACAGTCAGTAAACTAGGATGCGGCTCTGCCAATCTTCTTCATATTTTTACCATCATCATCGCCAGCAGCCTATTAATGTCCCCACTGTTGGGGCACAGGCCTCCCCTTGCAAAAGTGGATTTCACATGCCTTCGGAAACTTTTCATTTCCTCAGACATGCAGGTTTCCCCACGATGTTTTCCTTCGTCGTTAGAGCAGTGGTTAATGTACGTAAGTCTTCGAAAGAATCTGAAAAACAAATCCGGCCCTCCCGCAAGGGAGTCCGGCGTCCTATCCACTAGACCACTGACGCTCTAAAAATAGCAGCATAATAGGGTTGTCCCCATTACTTATCTAAAAATATATCACACGAGCCAGCGAATAACGTCTAATCTAGACTTCTATCTCTTCTAATCTCAGTTATATCTGTAAATAAGACTGCCTCTTGCCCTGTAATTTCATTGACACAATCACAAGAAAATTGCCTTAATCATTCTCTATTTAGACTACAGCTGTATAACAGCTGTTAGAATCAAGAGTTACTTTGCGGATATCTAAGTTCTTTTTCATAGCCATTTGTTCCACTTCTGGGCAAAGCCCTTCAGTGGAAAGACCACTTTTCCTAGCATAATATTAAACAAATACCAAAGACATCTAAATTGTCCGCTTGTCCTGATGTTGCATCGTTTAGACAAGAGTGGAATAAAAATTTTCACATTCTTGCTGAATATCAGTATTCTTTTTGCACTCCCTCTTACGTGTATCCTCAGTTATTATCATCATATCGTTGAGGTCGGATGTTGTCATGTTTTGCGATTGTAAATCCTTCTGGTTCTGGGTTTACCGAACCAGTCACGAATCCAAGGATAGTTCATCCTTCTCCCTCTCATTATTTTAACTGCAATTTCAATGTTAAAATCATGTAACAAAATTAAAAATTTTCCTTTTTCCAGTGTTGTCCACCTGATAGTAAACCTGCTAGTCCAACTATTCCTCGGCGTGCCTCTGGAGATGGTCCACCGGTGGTGGAGAGTGACCCTGGTGTACCTAGCAGGGGTGGCAGCTGGGTCCCTAGCGACCAGTCTCACTGACCCTAAGGTGTACCTCGCTGGAGCTTCGGGTGGAGTCTATGCGCTTATTGCGGCGCATATAGCTACAATTATCATGGTAAATAGTAAATACCTATATTTCTTATATGGTCTCATATTGCCCCGGTTATGGTCCCATAATGCCCCAGTTTTTTTTATTATATAAGGAGAGCTGACGAGCATACGGGCCACTTGATGGTAAGTGCTTAACGTCGCCCCTTTGGGCAATGTCTTTACATCTGACATCATTTTGATGTTATTAGAGGGTTTTCGATGCGCTACTTACCTTGAGGCCTGTGGGCGTCGGTGGCACAGAGGCACCGGACTCCCATGCGGGAGTTCCGTGTTCGAAACCATGCAGTGCCATGTACCAATGAGTTTTTCGTATTTGTCGAAGACTCGCCGACGTTTACCGACTGCTCTGACGGTGAAGGAAAACATCGTGAGGTAACCTGCACACTGAGATGACCAGTGTGTACAATGGGGTAGGCACAAAAGGTCCTCAAAGGTTGAACTGCAGCTGGAGTTATTCCCGGCCCCCTATCATAAGATAAGATAAGATAGTATTTATACCCTGATCAGGAATATAAAAACCCTGTCAAGAGGGCGCCATTGGTAGTTTTATAATGTGTGTTATGGGGCTCGCTATGACTAAAATAGTACAATTTAATACCGCAATTTGACCATAAATTACCAATTTTACCATTTAATTCCGCAATTTAGCCAGGTAGAAACAACTTCGAAAAAGAAGCCGACAGAAGAATTCAGCTGGGTTGGGCAGCATTTCGGAAGTTACGTCACATCTTCTCGTCGCCCATACCTCAATGTTTAAAGACAAGAGTCTTTAACCAGTGCGTCCTACCAGTAATGACCTACGGAGCCGAAACGTGGACACTGACGGTGCGACTGGTTCACAAATTGAAAGTCGCTCAGCGTGCTATGGAAAGAGCTATGCTCGGAGTATCTCTGCTGGATCGAATCCGAAATGAGGAGATCCGGCATAGAACAAAAGTTATCGACATAGCTCATAAGATTAGCAAGCTGAAGTGGCAGTGGGCCGGTCACGTCTGTCGCAGAACCGACAACCGCTGGGGTAGACGAGTTCTGGAGTGGAGACCGCGTTTGGGCAAACGTAGTGTGGGACGCCCCCCTGCTAGATGGAGCGACGATCTGCGCAAGGTGGCTGGCAGCGACTGGATGAGAAGAGCTGAAGATCGGGCTCAATGGCGCGCCCTGGGAGAGGCCTATGTCCAGCAGTGGACTAGAATAGGTTGCTGATGATGAAATTGTATCTATCTCATGTTTCTGGTTTTATATTTGTGCAATAAAGTGTATTTTACTTTACTTTACTTACTTTATGGTGAGAGTTTTGTTATCCCTGGATTTTTTATACATCAAAATTTTATTATGGTCCTTCGAGCCGGATATTTCACACTTCTCACCATTAATTTCCAGAACTGGAAGGAGATGGAGTTCGCGATAATCCAGCTGTTAGTGTTTCTGCTGCTCGCTGCTGTGGACGTCGGCACGGCAGTGTACGACCGGTACTTCAGTCAGCTGCAGCAGAATATTGGATACGTGGCGCATTTAGCAGGCGCTGTGGCTGGTAAGCTTTTCTTCGTGGACATTTCTTAGATTCCAATAATCGTATATAATGAAATTCGTTTGACGTAATTATGAATGACCACTTATAACTCAAACTTTTCCCCCTTCCAGGTTTGCTAGTAGGCATAGGAGTTCTCCGAAACCTCGAAAAGCGAAAATGGGAGAAGCGGCTATGGTGGGCGGCGGTGGTGCTATACTTCTCTCTAATGACTGGTGGTATCCTGGCAAACATCTTCTGGACTAACCACTTCCCTGTGCAACATATATGAAGGGAAATACCAAGGTTTTTTATACTTGGACTTTACTTTTAGATTCGAAAGATGTTACTTTCAGAAATAAGCGAAACACCGATGGGGCTTGATCCCGCACCTCCGGCAGCCGATTCATACTAGTCTAGTAATTAATACCTTAATATTTGGAGGTATATGAATTGTACCTCTTTACTGGTCTAGGAGTGCGGCACGTGTCTATACCTACGTCCTAGCCAGGGTATTCTTCGAGGAGTCATCTTCAATGAGACTGGACTTGTTAATCGATACTTATATTTCCAAATAGTATACCATACATGACGGTGGTAGAGACACGACCAGCCTGACACGGGCGCAGCCGCGTGACATTTAAAACTGCTGACATAATAATTCACAATGTAGAACACGGTGTGCACTGTGTCTGTACACAGTGTCCCTACACTATTCTCCCTCCTTTTGTTTGAAAAATTTTTCGAATATGTTGGGTTTAACTAAAACCCTTTATAGTTCCGGGAGGGGGGGTGTTCAGTACCTGAATAACTTTCACTATTGGGCAACTGTGAAATCGCAAAATAAATCATCTTTTTGATACATTTTGGTTGCTGTTTTATGGAACAACAGATTTTGGTTGCTGTTTTATGGAACAACAGATTTTGGTTGCTGTTTTATGGAACAACAGATTTTGGTTGCTGTTTTATGGAACAACAGATTTTGGTTGCTGTTTTATGGAACAACAGATTTTGGTTGCTGTTTTATGGAACAGCAGATTTTGGTTGCTGTTTTATGGAACAGCAGATTTTGGTTGCTGTTTTATGGAACAGCAGATTTTGGTTGCTGTTTTATGGAACAGCAGATTTTGGTTGCTGTTTTATGGAACAGCAGATTTTGGTTGCTGTTTTATGGACCAGCAGATTTTTCGGGGTTACAGAGCTGCTCCATAGAAAAAGTTATTCAGTTTCTCTTTCGGCTCTATATGGGGTATTTGTTACACCCTGCAGATACCAATAAGGAAATAACCGATGCTGAATTACACCAGTAAACATGCCCACGGCAAAAATTTTTTTTTTTTACTTATTAAATTTTCGAGAAATACGACAAAATTGTTTGTTTTAAAATTCTACAAACACTGTGGCGAAATTGGAAAACGCGCCGGCTGTTAGACAGGAGGTGTCTGTTCGAGTCCCATCGGTGGTGTTTGTATATGAAGTGGTTATAGTGCTTAGTGCCTTGATGTATGATTGTGTGAATATTTATTTTTGTATGTGAATATTTTGTAATTAGGATTGGTTGAGTCGTGTTTTGGAAGTGTCCGGAGCTCGGCACCTTTCTTTGTACAGGTTGGAACAAAACACTAGAGTGAATACATCCATTCAGTCGTAAATACGAAACGGAGGATTAACATAACTTTTATTAAGGCAGCTAATTGAATGACTGCATTTTTTATTACTTTTTTGATTTTACTTCCGTTATCGATCGCCCTGAAAATAATAAAATATGTAGTCTTAAAAAATTATAAAAAGATCGAGAGGATTTGAACCTGCAATTGCTCAGTTGGTTAAAACATTCCCACGAGTCGCCCCGGTCGCGGGTTTCAACCTTTTTCTTTCTAATTTAAAAAAATAATAATTTAATATTCAGTCCGCTGTAATTTTACATTAATTTATTTAATAATTATTTTTTCTAATTTAAAGAATAACCTAGCATTGCTAAGTGTTTCGCCATAATGTATAGATATGTAAACGAAAGAAGAAATAAGACCATAAAGGTATATTGATTTCCAATATCCAAAAGTGGTATTATAGAAGTCCTTCTTGCCAATATCCAAAAGTGGTATTATAGAAGTCCTTCTTTCCAATATCCAAAAGTGGTATTATAGAAGTCCTTCTTTCAAATAGCCAAAAGTGGTATTATAGAAGTCCTTCTTTCTAATATCCAAAAGTGGTATTATAGAAGTCTTTCTTTCCAATATCCAAAAGTGGTATTATAGAAGTCCTTCTTTCTAATATCCAAAAGTGGTATTATAGAAGTCTTTCTTTCCAATATCCAAAAGTGGTATTATAGAAGTCCTTCTTTCCAATATCCAAAAGTGGTATTATAGAAGTCCTTCTTTCCAATATCCAAAAGTGGTATTATAGAAGTCTTTCTTTCCAATATCCAAAAGTGGTATTATAGAAGTCCTTCTTTCCAATATCCAAAAGTGGTATTATAGAAGTCCTTCTTGCCAATATCCAAAAGTGGTATTATAGAAGTCCTTCTTTCCAATATCCAAAAGTGGTATTATAGAAGTCTTTCTTTCCAATATCCAAAAGTGGTATTATAGAAGTCCTTCTTTCCAATATCCAAAAGTGGTATTATAGAAGTCCTTCTTGCCAATATCCAAAAGTGGTATTATAGAAGTCCTTCTTTCCAATATCCAAAAGTGGTATTATAGAAGTCCTTCTTTTGATGACATACAGGTGCAGTATTTTAAATTGTATTAAAAACGTATGAGTATTATCCCACCTCTGTCATCCTTTGTAAATAAGCTAATACTATCTATTTCAGTTTACTTAGTTATTGTATTATTGTGGTTATTTCTAATATGTGACTCTGAGAAACTCAAAGCAAGGCCAGAGTGAATAGGCATTTACTGGACCCGCATGCTCCATCGTCGACCTCATCGTCGCTTAACATCAGGCGAGATCGAGGTCAAATGCGGGTTTAGTAGTCAATAAAAAAAAGCAGGTGGGGCTGGTGTAGCCTGAGATCTGTCAAATTGTCGGAAGTTATATTTTGTTTGTCTGTCAATGAAAAATAGTGTGTCAGAAAATAAATATTATATGCCCCAAAACTGCTGTCTATCTAGAACATTGACAATTAAAAAAAATATTCGTTTACCACATATTAATGAACATTTCACATTAAACTATAACCTCCACACTAGGCGTTGCCTGTGTCGTGGAGATTACATAGGTACACACATTGACCACTTTACAATGTTATGTGTCAATCTAACATTCAGATTACAGAATTACAACTTACAATTACATTTGGGTGCTTATTACGGTTCTTTCATGGCATGGTATGACGTGTGCTATAGAGATAGCGTTATACCAACGCGATAGCGCTGTCACTATTTCATTCATTCATTGATGACGTCATTTGTTGGTTTTGAGAACCGTAATAGCCCTGCTGGTCAAACAAAAAGCTTATGCTGCAATGGCTGGTGGCTATGAAAAACCCAAATACAGGCCGCCAGAACTTGCTCGATATTTCCGTACAAATAAGTAGTAGCTATAACCATTTGACCTCCAGCTACACTAGAGCCGCAGCGGGAGAAATTGGCGAATGTTGCCAGCCGTTAGAATTTAAAAAATCATAATAATTGCGTCAGCATTTCTGTACCGATTGGTCTCTAATGTAAAATTAAGTTCACTGTCTCACTCGCTCACATTATTCCTGTATCTGAATAAGTGAGAGCAAAGTTTGAATTTAGGTTTAGAGATCGTTGTAATTGTGCCCCATTTTTATTCATAAATTTACTAAATTAATATTTGGCATTCGAAAGGCGAAAAAATACAACTAGCGGTATTTGAACCGATTGGCTGCTTTTATAATTTTACACGGTAACGGCACGTTTTACCGTCACGATTTAACAGCGAAGCAAAATGTATGGAACTGTATGAAGACGCTTTTAAATTTTCGTCGACGGCATTAAGTTGAGAGTGTAGTGGTGTGGTAGTGTGTGCCTACAAGATGGTTAAAGATGTAAAGTAAAATACACTTTTGCACAAATATATTTGTGTTGTTTATGTCTGTTGTTTTATAAAACAACAGACATGAGATAGAAAAGGAAATAGAGAATAGTGAAAATAGTCATGTGTGAGTGAGGTCGCCCTATCGCCTCCCCGTTTTCCACCTGCCGGTAGAATTATAAAAGCGTTAACCGTGGACGTGGACGATAAAATCGTGGACGGTAACGGCGGCACGGTAATCTTAAAAGCGCCCATTGGCATTTTCAATTCTATTTCGATAGAACTTATTTTAGTATTTTGGATAAACAAATTAGAACAATAATCATTGAATGTAGTATTATGAAGTTATTACCTACGTAACAAAATTATGTATTTTTACAATATGTAGTATTATTGGGTATTATGTAACAAAATTATATATTTAGTAGCTGCCCGTTCCGGCTTCGCACGGGTTAATTTAATAGTACCTATTCTTGAGTTTCCCATAGGTAAAACCCCCAGAAATGTAATTTTAGCCTTTTTACCATGCATGGTCACTTTCGAGAGCTGTTCATATTCATATTTGATGCGACGAACCCAGGCTAAGTACCCAGTAATTTCGTGCGAAATTACCCATTACATTTCTGACATCTATGACACCAGTCTTTTGTTTATCTCTCCACTAAAACCAAAAAAGAAGACCCCAAGAAAACGTCCAGTATCCGTGGTCAGATCGCTTAGTTAGATCAATCTGACCACGGCTACTATTTTGTGTCCCTGGTTGGATTATAAATTCAATGTATCCATAGTCAGATTACAATAGGTATCCACAGTAAGATTGCTACTTCCTCCCGATCTCACTAAGGAGATTTATTTATTTGATATGCATACTGCTACAACTGTATACACTGCACGGTGATATAGGAAGTTCGATGGAATACACAAATTGTTAAAGTGTACGTCAGACGACGCCGATTTTTATGCAATAACCCTCTAATATTAATAAAGTGAGGCGAGATGTCTATGGGCGATGGTGACCACTTACCATCAGGTGGCCCGTTTGCTAGTCTGCTCTCCTAATTCAATAAAAAAAAAAAGAAATTGAGAGGGATGAATTCATTATTAGTAATCAAATGATGTTAAATGACGGCCAAATTACTTTGGGCCATTTTTTATAAAGATTGAGGAGGATCTGTGTAAAATATTAATTAATGACGATTAATGAAACAAAACTTGCATTACAAGTTAGAATGCATTTTTATGTTCAATGTTCAATTTGTTTATTCAATTAAATTTGTAAACGCAATAAATAATTTACATTTCAATTATATTTAGCAGTTTAGATCTAACTATGGATTCTAGATCCAAAAATAACGAACCAGTAGCTGTCGTTAGATTGATTTAACTACCTATGCGGTCTGACCAAGGATACCGATCTACCTACGGACACCTAAATTGAATCAATCTGACCAGGGACACAAAACAGTAGCCGTGGTCAGATTGATCTAACTAAGCGATCTGACCACGGATAATGGACGCAAGAAAAGGGTCATTGCTCAGCTTTCTGGTATCATATCATGATGCATGGGCAAAAACGACCATCCACGGGAATCTTTTACCTTCAGAGGAAACCGGAGCAAAATCCGTTCAGACGTGTATGCTTCACATACAGTCTATCTGTAACTGTTCTGAGAAACTTCGTTTTATAATATATAGTGATACAACTTGCCTTGAATATTAATTATTGTAAAATGTGCCTTGATCTATGTACATAGGATATTGTATTATATTTTAAACTTTGGATGCATTTATACAGCTGAACCTCTATTTTGTATTGTACAGTTTTAAATCGCATTGATTTTGTAAAGAATGTAGTCAGTAGATACATATAGAAATAGGTAGTTATTTGAAAAAAGACATGACCAAGTATTTATTACCGACTGTTGTGGGAAAGGTTATTTTAAATAAAATAAATAATTGGCAACATTTCTATTGTCACAAATTGGATTTGGATTAGGTCTTATATTAAATAAAAAATAAGTATTCTGGAGAGTATTTTCTGCAAGTTTTTGACAGTATCTTGTACAAAATACCTTAACCGTCAGTTGCATGGAACGTCCTTAAAGTTAAGTCTTCATTAACATACATGCTATTTCTTGCAGCTCACGGTATATTTTTAAAGTTAATGTTGTGTCACTGTGTCATTGGATCACAGTGACAACATCAACTGTGATAATTGGATCACAGTGACAACATCAACTGTGATAATTGGATCACAGTGACAACATCAACTGTGATAATTGGATCACAGTGACAACATCAACTGTGATCATTGGATCACAGTGACAACATCAACTTTAAAATTATACCGTGAGCTGCAAGATGGCTGCAAGAAAGGGATAATAAAAGTGCCATCCCTACGCCACAGCTCTAGCTAGAGATGACACGAGATTTAAGAAAGCCTTCAGATTAAGGACGTTTCTTGCAATTCACAGTGTTGTCTGTAGATTTTTTTATGTTTACAGATTGTATATTATAGAATTGTAGATCATTCGGGCGGATATTTGCCCAGCCTTGATTATTGTGTTCATATTAAGTTATTGTAAACATGATGTAAAAAATATATGTATCTAGTGGCCTTTTACAGAAGTAAAGTCTCGAAAATGGCAAAGAAATCTGTTCTTCGTACAATTTACTGGTGGTAAAACTCTGCAGACTCAGCCTGGGCAGGTACCCTTGTACCTATTTCTGCCGCAAAGCAGCAATGCTTGCAGTACTGTGTATAACCCGTCGTAGATATCTGTGGACTTGATCGCGGCTTTCAGGCACTTTCAATGTACAAAGTCGATCGGCTACTGAATGTGTCGTTACGCTCACACGTATGTCCGTGTCTATATGAGTGAACGAGATGGATTAAAAGTCGTTTCGATTTTTGCATGTCGATAGGTGCCAAACACCAGATCCACATATATAAGGTCCTTTTTTATTAGTAGCACATATTTGGAGGGGGGTATGTGCTGGTCATTTGTACCACTTTACACGAAAAAATAACCCTGTTGTATGAAAATTTCCCATACTAAAAAAATATCATTATTTTTCTTTAGTTAGAATGAAACGAGTGTCATTCATACTTCTTATTTCAGTATTAGAATAGCAATAATTCATTCATTAGTAGAATTTTCAAACAAATTTGTCGTATTTCTCGAAAATTTTATAAGTAAATAAATATTTTTTGGCCCTATCGTTATTGTTATAATTATAACTTATAGATAACACCCTAGAAAGATTTGCCGTTGATAAAATAAGACCCTATATTTCCGGCAAAATTAGTAATATGTTTTTAGCAATTATAGTAATTTTGAAAACCTACTGTATGTAATACGATATACAGCTCACATTTCGAGTTCGTGCCGGGTTCGCGTAGAGTCGCTACAATGTACGATGGCCTTAAATCGCTCTGCAAAAGATCCCTACATATATTTAATACCTGTATGTACAATATTGTTGTGAAAAGGTTTAGGTTGTCTCGTTTTAGTGTAAGCGTTAGGTGAAGTTAGTCTAAGTTCCTGTATTATATGAACATGCACAATTCGATTATGTTGTCATTATGGTTATTGAAAAAGAGTTGAATTAAATGCCATTTTATTTTTTATTTTTTGTTTTATTGCTTTACTGCCAACGGAGCTTAAATACCTATGAATACGTCATTGACTCATAGTGGCTTTTGGGTGAAGGAAAAGGGAGGACACTGGGTTAGAAATGTCTATACAATTATAATCTAACTGCGGGAAGTGGGACACCTTGGATAATCTCTGAATTTTTTGCTTGTGATGGGAGTGGGACGGGATTTGTTTAGGTAATAAAATGAGTACATTGGACAACACATGCTTATACTCTTTAGTACTTTGTCGCTTGACTTGTGTTTGAATAAATACAATAATAAATAAAACTTGTTTTTGACACATTCATACGAATGCAACAGGATTCCACAGACAGTATAGCTTGATATAAATGTACAAATAGTGCATGAATCCGAACTATGATTTACTGATTGATCGCGTATCCGAACGTAGAACGATGACAGTTGCCATAACAGTGTTACCAATACAATAAAAACTTCCTAATAATGTGTAATATTTATACTATCAGTCGACTAGACGTAGATACCATCTAAAATCATCAAGTTCAAGGCATCTGAACAAGTTAAGATTTCTGAAAGAATTTACTCGTTAATGAGAGGTTTTCACATTGGTTCCAAGAGGCTCGCTAGATTGCGTTCAATGGAGGGTGATTTTTTTAAAAATGTCAATAATGGTGGTAGCCAGAGCCGTAAAACTGCCAACGTTTAGTGTTGCAGTTTGTACAACGAACTTCCACGAGAGCCTTTAGATGTGTTTTTATCTACGCATTTATTTCATTTTAGAAACAATTTGAACGCGTGACGCGTGAATTATTATTGACTGACAGTGACAGATCGCCCCTACATGCGAGAGCCATCTATGAGAACACAAACGAACTAAAAAACCTCCCATTGTTTATATTGATTGTGGAGGGATGTGGGAACTAGACTTTTATTTCCTGGAAAATTTAGTTCTTTATGTGGCAACACTTTTATTGTCTTGCTTAGCTGTCTGTCAGCTGTCGTCGTGTGAATCATTTATTTAGGTAATTTCTTTTTATCAGTTTTAATTGCAATACTCAGTGATTCCCGTACAATGTTTACTTTGATAAACTTCCGAAGTGTTTACAGTTCCATATAAACTTATCAGTAACGGGAGAAACCCGCCAAACTTGAGAAAAAGTTAACAAAACGCAGACATGAGTTCATACCGTCACACTTTTGTTTTGGTACTATTTTCTCTATTTATCTACTCGTGCGTCCCGAGATCAATAGAAGAAGATGACGAATCATTCATTACAAACCCGAAGTATGCCAAATACGATGATTTAGTGAAACTTTTTCGGGAGTTGGAAAAATCGTACCCAGATCTGGTGAAAGTAGATTCAATAGGGAAGTCGGTTGAAGGACGACAATTATTGGTGCTTCAAATCACTGAGGATGTGAAGAAACCGCACCCTGGCAGGCCGGCGTTCAAATACGTGGCTAACATGCACGGAGATGAATCTATAGGGAGGCAGCTGGTGATATATTTGGCCCAATATCTTCTGCTCAACTATGGAAAAGACGATCGGGTAACGAAGCTGGTGAATGGCACAGATATCTACTTGATGCCATCACTGAATCCTGATGGCTTTGAGAAGAGTAAGGTATGTGAACTACACGCTAACTTTGCATGGCTACCATATACATAACTCTGGCATGTAGCCAGTTATATAAGTATGTTTGATAAACAAGTAAACCAAGTGTTAAACGGCAAAGCAAATAGGTACTTAGCATTTTGCTGTTGGTGCATGAGTAGTCAACTTTTTCAAATGATTGGGAACAATATTGTCAAATTCCAACAACCTTCATAAGAAGTAACGAGTTTCGAAAATACTTACTTACTTACTCCGCTGGTGCAGGGAGCCGAAGTGATCTTGGCCTCCGATACCGAAGAGCGCCATCACTCACTCTCCTGCCAGTGCTGTGCTCAGTCTCGTACCAGTCAGGCGCCCGAAACTTACACAGATCATTCAAAAATAAATCTACTTTTTTATAATACCTACCTACAAACAGTACACTTTTTTCACACAAAGTAGTTAGGTATAAATATAGCTTCAAGGTATTGATTGTAACTGGTGACTTCATCACCCACAATTTCCTGTAGGTTTTTCCTCAGAAACTTTTACTATTGTATAAAATGTAAAAGAGAATTTTAGAGAGTAACCAAAAGATAATGCAAAACATTTCAATTGAAATTAAATAATAATAAATTTTCTTTCATATATAAAAAAAAATGTATTCATATATTCTATTCTATACATACAAGGTGTTTCTGAGGACATGCATTCACCTCCACCACTTCTGTAGATTTTACTTAACACGGGGGTACCTAAAGTTTTTCAGTTCGCAGTGCACTTACAGGTTTGGTATTTTGTCCCAGCGCACTAGTCAAAATATACATGTATATGAATGAAAACAACTATTTAGTTGAATGAATAAGAGTCTTTATTTATGCCTGTAAGAAAACCTGGAACAAAACTATAACAAACTATTTGCTTTTTGTTTGCACATGTCATGGATAACATAATTGTAAAGTAAAGTAAAATACACTTTGTTGTAGAAAAGGAAATAGTGAAGTACAATTTAGGCGGCCTTATCGCTAAGAGCGATCTCTTCCAGGCAACCTTCGGGCAGAGGAAATGATATCGAGAAAGAGGTAGTAGGTGTGCAAGGTTTATGGAAAACGTTAAATAAGAGAATTGTCATGATTGTCAAGTTTAAATTAATCAAAATGTGATATTGCCAGCTCGGATAAGGAGTATGGCATACTAGGTAACATAAAGAAAGGTATTTAGTTTGTTTGAATTTTTTTTTTTATTACAATATGGAAAATGACTAGTAGATGGTCGAAGTTAGTCCATAACCAAAAAAACATGGTGTTGAGGACTCGTGTAGCACCATCCTATGCATAATTTGCGAACGAAGAAAGAAAATAAAAAGAAACGTCAACTTCAATTCGAACATGGCCGCGACCGATAACGCATTACACTCGCTATAATTATTTTATTTAAATGTAATACGCAATAAAAGTATACAAAAACTACCTATGTTCTATCGCCTGCACCCCTCAAGAAAGCCTACACATGGTGTATATTGTTCATGTAATGCTTCACCAACATAATTTCATATTTGGGAAGTTTATTTTATTTCTATAAGTAGGTATCAAAGGTTATTGGAATTTAGAAATTGCTCCTAGTGATAAGGCCGTCTAACTAAAGCATACCTCCTTGTTTTTATATGTACATACCATACCATGTTATGTCAGTTTGTTTAGCTTGTTTGTGGAATAAAGTGTACTTTACTTAACTTTTAACCTATCTGATGACTACCTACGTAATAAATGAAGTTATCATATCACTAACTGACCTAAGTCCCTCAGGATGTGCACTTAATAGTGCATCAAGTTCAGTGACTTGGTTGTTTCCAGTGCAATTCTCTGATAAGATGCAGTGCAAAACATGTTTATTTCTTAAATATATATTCAATATATCTAGATATATTTATCTTATATTATATGCAATGCAGAGAGATTTTATACCGAAATCTACATACTTTTATTAAATTGTTTGTTTCTTATTAAGTACAGTGAATGACACATCAAGCTCTGTGGAACCATGTCACAATATGGTTTTGTTAGATTTCTTAATATTTTTATGAAAAGTTAATTAAGGCGTGGCATTGCGCACAGTAGCGCCGCCAATTATTCAGCACCTTACGAAGCGCTGGTAAGACTGTAAAAATATACTTTTAAGGTATTTAATCGCAATAAAAAAGTTTGAGTTTATTGGACCTTCGTATTCCAGGAAGGCGACTGCGAATCCCTCGTAGGTTTCGTGGGCCGGAGCAACGCTAAAGGCGTGGATCTCAACCGCGACTTCCCTGACCAGTTCGACAAGAAAAAGTCCAATGATGATGAATACTTGTACGAGAAGCGGCAGCCAGAGACCAGGGCTCTCATCCGCTGGGTGCTGAGCAAGCAGTTCGTGCTGTCTGGAAACCTTCATGGAGGTGCTATCGTCGCTAGCTATCCTTATGATGACTCCAGGTTAGAGCTGTTTCTCCTGCAAATAATATTAATAAACTTTATTTCGGGTTGCATTGCATAGGCCCATTGATATAGTACAGTGGACAACACATACATTGATATAGTACAGTGGACAACACATACATTGATATAGTACAGTGGACAACACCTACATTGATATAGTACAGTGGACAACACATACATTGATATAGTACAGTGGACAACACATACATATATATAGTACAGTGGACAACACATACATTGATATAGTACAGTGGACAACACATACATTATATAGTACAGTGGACAACACATACATTATATAGTACAGTGGACAACACATACATTAGTAGTTTATCGCTTTAACTTATTTGACACATTCATACGAACATCAAGCAGTTATAACAAGAACTTAATTGTGACAGGGTTCCATTGAGTATAGCTTGATGTGTCTTCGACTGTACATTACTGCAGTGGCCAGGAAATTAGCAATTTCCGGGAGAATTTTAAAAACTGAGCGTTAGCGAGACCGTTTAAAGCTCCCAGGCCGAAAATGGCTATTTCCGCCGAGGCTTGTATAGATTTTTTCTCAAATAAAGCGAGGAAATCGAAAAACATATGTAGTTTATTTCTTCAGTTCAATACTTAGGTAATGATTTCAATCCAACATGAAATTACTAATGGAAGGTAGTTATCTCTAATTTTGCTTCATTCAGGATATCTGGTGGTATATAAACAACGTCTATATTACTTCTATCATTAGATCTACTCATTTTCAATAAAAATAATAGTCAAAAGCAGAAGAAACATGCGAATTTACGCGGTTTTGTATTAACATTTCCAGCACCGGCAAAGACTGCTGCGTAGAGAGCCGGTCCCCGGACGACTCTCTGTTCAAACATCTGGCCAAGACATACGCGTCAAGGAACTCGGACATGCGTCGAGGAGACGCCTGCCTGCCAGAGAAGTTTGAAGGCGGAATGACCAATGGGGCCAACTGGTACAGCGTGGAAGGTAAGTGTCGGAAATAAATAGAAAAACTGTCAGTCGTTGGCTTCGCTAACCTGGAACATCCTGTAGCATTGTATGAGAGCACCCTAAGGTCTTCAGGTTAGGCACCATCACGTGGGTTTTGGGAGGAGGAGGAGACAGTCTTAAACTCTTGACGGAACTTAATGTCAGGGGACAAATACATAATACATCACAAGTGGGGAAATGGCAAAGTATGGCATAGAACACAAGTAACAAATTAATTGTTAATAATGTAATTGGAAATAAATGTTATTCTAAACAACTAAGAAGTAAGTAACTCAAGTCTCATTTATTAATGTTATTGGGGGAAGGATGACCCACCACTCAGTTTCGGATTTGGCCACTCCAACAGTAACCACATCCAGAAGGATTTACAATCGCAAAGGATGACAAATCCTAAACTTGAGCACTATGGATCTAAGTTTGAGGGGCATCCCTCCAATCTCCCCCTCCCTCTGAATCCACCACTATAAATACATTCCTACTCAGGTGGCATGCAAGACTTCAACTACCTCCACTCCAACTGCTTCGAAGTGACCTTCGAGCTCTCCTGCTGCAAGTATCCTCCTGCAGCCGACCTGCCCAAGTTCTGGAGATCCAACAAGGATGCCCTGCTCGCCTTCATGGAGCAAACGCACGTCGGAGTGAAGGGATTCGTTGTTGATGAGAACGGGGAACCGGTGAAGGTGAGAATCTTAATAACTTTGAAGAAGAGCATAGGAGCAAATCGGGCCACACCGGGACCCCAGATTACAAATCTTTATAATTGCAGTCTAAATCCCCTTCTATGTAAAGTCTGTCGTCAAATGTCTTTGCTTCGGCATTGATGTGTTTCGGCAGTGATTATAGAAGAGCCAGTACTTACTAAGCCTGTGTGCTCCAGCTAGCTATGTATGTTCAGCTCATCATCACTTACCACCAGGAAGCCAATTCTCACGGAGTGATATAAATATCACAGTAGATAAATATCGAAAAATGGCGGATCTCTAAGGACGGGACTTTTTTGCTATTCCCGCTTTATCACCTTCGATATTTATCGAGTCCTGGCGATCAACATGCAACGAGTGGTCCTTAGCGGTCGTATTTTACGTGATATTTATCGAGTTTCTATAATATATCCCGTTTTAGAGAAATGACCTCCAAGTGAGAAAAATTTGAATTTCAAACGCAGGTTTTGGTGTAAAAAAATCCCCATTGAAAAATTTGAATTTCAAACGCAGGTTTTGGTGTAAAAAAATTCCCATTCAAAACAGCGTCAATGTTGCCATTTTAAGCTTGTAATTACCAGGATTGTTGCTTCGTGAAATAGGGACCTTATGGTTACCGTGGCACAGACATTTCACCTCACAATTGAGTTATTAGAGGGTTTTCGATGCGCTGTTAAATCATGAGGACTTAAATTACGCCTTCGAACCGAGACACAGCAATGCAAACATTGCTGCTTTGCGGCAAAAATAGATAAAATGGTGATACATCCCAGACAACTCTACACAGAGAGGGAGGATGAATTGAGGAGCTCATAGCCTGGTTGCTTTTGCGAGCACGGTCCGAAAGTGATAGGTTGGGCGCGGTCGGTACCAGGATGGGTGACCATTCAGGTATATTTCATCTGAGCTCCTCCGTGCCTCGAGAAGTACGTTAAGCAAACGGTCCCGGTTGTTGACTTTCGACAGCAGTCGTTAAGCCATGTCAGAGGCCTACGGGCGGCCTGAACAACTCACTAACCATACGATAAGTAAACAAGCAACCATCAAAAATAGTTATACCACATTGTATATGAGGATTAATACAATAGAAATAATTTTATAATGACAAACAAAATAAATTAAAAAAAAAAAAAATTGATGCAGACAGTATCTTTTACATTTTGTCAGATTTCCCTGGCTCCCACACTAGGATACCCTGTGTTGTGGGGGCCAGTCTCTTCCGATATATCTATATTATAAAGACGAGGGGGAGGAATGAGGGTGTGTGTAATGGAATTCCGATTTGTAATGGAAGTCGTAAATATTTAATTCGTTATTTCAGGACGCTCTCATTGAGGTGGAAGGCATCAATCACCCAGTTAAAACAGCACAATATGGAGACTACTGGCGTTTACTTCTCCCTGGCGACTACAAAATCACCGCTGTTGCACCTGGGTATTTATTTTTTACTTCTATTCTAATCAAATCAAATCAAAATCGCTATTGGGGACGTCAGCTCTGTATATTAAAATCTAAGAGGACTTTAGAGGTCAGTCTAGGGCGACCCCGGATTCTCCTTCCACTCACTTTTGCTTCGTATACCTGCTTCGTCTTTCGTTCATCACTCTTTCTTCTTACATGCCCCGAACCAACGGAGCATGCCTTTTTTCATCTCATCGATGACACACATTCAGACCAGTCATTCTACGTATCTCTTCATCAAAATGGGTCAAATGTGGGGATAAAGTTAGTATGGGACGCGAACGAAATTGCGGGTAACAGGTAGTATTAATTTATATGATAATTTTTTTAAATTCCTTTACCACATATTAATGAACATTTCACATTAAACTATAACCTCCACACCAGGCGTTGCCTGTGTCGTGGAGATCACATAGGTACACACATTGACCACTTTACAATGTCATGTGTCAATCTAACATTCAGATTACAGAATTAGAATTTAAAATTACAATTTAAGTTAAAGAGATTAAATGACTATTATAAATTTATAAAATATATTTAATATACATTTATATATCTAGGTATATTTATTTAATATATATTTATAATATGAAAGCTAATTATGTACGTAAATGCATTAATTATAACAAATAAGTCACAGCTTAAATTACACAAACGTGATATAAAATGTAATATCTTATTCCAGCTTCTCTAAGTCGCCACCAGTAGCGGTGACCGTCCCGGCGACGGAGGCAGCGAGTGTGAACTTGACCGTCCACCGCCGCCCGCGCCTGGCTGACGGTAAGTCGGCCCTGCGTTACCATGACAACGCCGGGGTCAATGTACTCACGCACTGCTGGGTGCTCGTGGTTAATTTGGTGCTGGTTCTTATTGTAGAGGGTTAAGGTTTAATCACAGGGTATAACAAAACCTCCTTATAGTCCCGAAAGGGACCCCCGGGCGTTCGTAGTATCCATAACAGAATAATTTTCACTATGAGGCCAACTCTGAAATAGCAACAAAATATCAGCTGTTCCATATAACAGCTCAATACCTACACGACCAAAATATATGAAACAGCTGGTTTTTTTTATTTATTTCAGAGTTGACCCCATGGTTTGTTGCCCGTAGTTCACCCCCATAGTGAAAGTTGTTCCGTTATGGATACTGAACACCCGCCTTTTTAGACTATAGGGGTTTTTTGTTACAACCAGTATAACTTGATTCGTTCGATAGCATTCGTTAGGCTATATTAGAGGACAGATCGAGCTCACGAGGAAGTGGTAGGTCTATATTTGGCTTGCCTTCCTATATTCCAGGGTCGCCGCCAAATGTAGTCACTCAGCCAAGTACTTACATATAACAGTTAATACTCGTGGTAAATATGTATGAAATATTCATGTTAATTCTATATTTTTATTCTGAAGTTAACCGCTTTCTATATGTATACAAGTCAATTATAAACGTGGAAATCTGTAATTGGCCTTCTTTAATTTTAATACATATGTAATTTCGTATATATGTAATTACATATGTAATTTAATGACGTACACACTATGCCTGTCTACCTTTAAATTATAACGCATCTTTCACTTCCGCGGGTTTGCTAGTACAATGTCTCATTTTTAATTGTTTTTATTAAGTCTATTGCGGCATTCGGCAAGCTCGATGACATCTTGAGGCATAGAAAAATGCCACAATGCCTGAAGACCAAACTGTTTAACCATTGTGTTCTGCCCACCATGACTCACGGTGCCGAAACGTGGACGCTCACAAAAGAAGCTGTGCACAAAGGGCCATGGAGCGTGCCATGTTAGGCATCACCCTAATGGACAAGATCCGCAACACAGCGATCAGACAACGAACTAAAGTTCTAGACGTGGGAAAGCGGGTTGCGACGCTAAAATGGCCATGGGCAGGACACTTGGTTAGACGTGGTGATGGCCGGTGGACCAGAGCCCTCACTGAGTGGTGGCCAAGGTTGGGGAAAAGAGGAGTAGGTCATCCAGCAGCCAGATGGGCGGATGACATCACCAAAGTCGCATCGAAGACCTGGATGCGACTAGCACAGGATCGTATAGGGTGGCACAAAAGAGAGGAGGCTTATACTCTGCTGTGGACGACATGGGCTGATGATGATGATGATGATGAAGTCTATTGTTGTACAATAAAGTGTAAATAAATAAATGATTTCATAATTGTTAATAGCTATAGATTTCCCTTATAATAAATAAATAATAAATAATAATAAAGCTAAACCTATACGAAACTCTCACGTTCACTCGTATACCAAATTGTGTGCTGAGCGGGACGTTTCGTTTAGCGTTTATCGCTTAATTTGGAGGCATCCCAGAATCGATGCCAGTGTCATTTTAAATAAATGGTTAACAATGAAATTTGTTAAAATATTAAAATATAAATATATTGATAAGATGTAGTATTACTAATGTTTAAGCCCAAACATTAGATCGTCGGTGGACTAGTGGCTAGGACGCCGGAGGTCCGGTTTCGAAACCGTGCAGTGCCATGTACCAATGAGTTTTTCGTATTTTTCGAAGACTTACGTACATTTACCGACTGCTCTAACGGCGAAGGAAAACATCGTTAGGAAACCTGCACACTGAGATGACCAGTGTGTAAAATGGGGAAGGCACAAAAGGGTCAAGGATCCTCAAGGGTCGAAGTGCCGCTGGGGTTATTCCCAGCCCCCTATCATAAGATAAGATTACTTATACGATTTTTTGTGCCAAATTGCACTTGTTCTGTGATCATCTAATTATCTAGTCTTATAATATTTATTAAATTGACAATATTTTTAATCATTCTACGCGTTTTTAATACTAGTAAGTTTAACTTATTGATAGTTAACTTATTCGTAGGTAGAAAAGTAAGAAAATAGATTTGTATTAAATTATTGAGGTTGTGTAGTACATTAGTAGCTATAATTTTTTTAGATATAATTAGTTAATTTGCAATTTTTGCTCAATTTAACTCCATTTTATTTAGTACCTACTACGAAATATAGCAATGGCCTACTAACTGTTGTTAGATATTCACCCACCGCGTGCGCATGCACTAACCAGTAAATTGTAATAATAATGTCAAAACTAAAAATAGAAATAAAGGTTTTCTAATTGTATTATAACAACAATGTTTCAATTAAGTATATTTTTTTTAATTATTTGTAATTTTTTTTGTAATATTTTGGTTTTGGTTTTTTTTTTGTAATATTCTGTTATGCTCTGTTGATTTGTCCTTTCATTCGGTTTTAATCTTATATCTTCTTTTTTATTTTTTTCTAAATACACCTTCCTTTCCTGTCCTAATCAAGTAGAATAGAAACGTAATAGTTTCGAGGTTACACATGACTAACTTACATTTTTTATATTATTTATATATAATTGGGGGGCGGAGGCAACGGATTTTGTCAGGGAGGTCGGCCGTCGCCTGAGAGAGAGGCTGTGACCTCCGCTCCGGGTCGTTCTTGGTGCAGAGGTGGCGATTCAGCGTGGCAATGCCGCGAGCGTCATGGGGACCTTTGCGCCGGGGTCGACACGGGGCGGGATTTTTGACTAAGGCTTTTCATAAGTTTTTTTAAATGTTTTTATTGACGAATTAAAAATAAAGAATTCGAAAATATATAATTACATAATTTAAAATATACAAAACTTTTGATGACCAGTACTAAAATCTCCCCTTATATAATATATGACCTCTAAGGCAACATGTTACAGAATACGAGAAACAAAACCCTACTTGGGAAGTGGTTGTTCTTTTTCAATAATGATTCGAACCCGGAACCTCACACAGGTGGCAGGCAGCTAAAGACACTACTGTACTGACTAGGGATGTTACGGAGGTGGTTTTTCCGGATGCAGAATCGAAACCGACGGTTTAAAATTTGATTTATCAGAGTCGGAACCGGAGTCGGGGGCGGAGGTAGAAGAGAGATGTTAAAATTTTAAACCGTTTTTTTTAAAGCTGATCTGGTTAATATTTTTTATGATGACCTTTGCGGTAATAAAACATTCCTTTATGTAGTCCTACACTATTTAATAAAATATTGATATTTGAATATGTTTGCTCACAAATCTTCGGTATAACCTCCGATTCAAAACTGTCGGAGGTGTAAAATCAATCCCAAGTTCCGACCTTTCGGAGTCGGAGTCGAAGCTCCGTAACATCCCTACTAACTACTAAGCCATTAGGTCCTTAATTACACATATTGTGTATGATAAGATTTATCAGACAAAATCAACAATCTGTTGTCATAAATCTCACCTATATAAAGTTAACTTAACCCAACGCACAAATTATAGAAGCGACAAAGACTCAAAGACTTAAGGCTTATATAATCTCACCATAGACCATAGTAATGGACCACTGGAGTGGATAATGAAGAATATTGGTAATTTGTAAACCTTACCAACGTTTTTATTTTAAAAAATCCCCTATTCCTAACTCTATCTTTAAAACTACCTACACACAAAAACACAACATAAAAATAAAAGCCACCCCCGGCCAAATCTCCAGAGCATATCAGGACGCCACGTCACAAGCTGGACGGTCTGTCCGCAGCGGACTTCGCGCACCACGACTACCTGAAGATGGAGAGCATCCTCAAGGGCCTGCAGGCTTCGTACCCCAACGTCACCAGGCTAACCAGTATAGGGCAGTCTGTGGAGGGCAGGGAGTTGTACGTGTTGGAGATTACTAGGGATCCTGGGAAGCATATACCGGGTGAGTTTGAACCTACCGTATCTGAATGACCTATTAATATCCTACATTACATATCATAACGTCCTTAAGACGGCCCTAACGGCGAGCATGCGAAATGACGAAAACGAGCCAGGTATATAACGTGAAAGTTATGTATGTATGTGCAGTGCCATGTACCAATGAGTTTTTCGTATTTTTCGAAGACTTACGCACATTTACCGACTGCTCTAACGGTGAAGGAAAACATCGTGAGGAAACCTGCACACTGAGATGACCAGTGTGTAAAATGGGGTAGGCACAAAAGATCCTCAAGGGTCGAAGTGCCGCTGGGTTATTCCCGGCCCCCTATCATAAGATAAGGTGTATGTATATAAGTCCTATTATGGTTGGACCTCACTTATCCGCACGGAACCGTATTTTCCCGTAACTCTATCCCTTTTCGTCGCTCAGAAACATCGTTCGCTAGAGCGAGAAAAATAGCTTCCACGGAATCGGCCCGCCGATGCCGAAGAGTGCGGACGCTTGGAAGCAATCTCTCTCTCTAGCGAATGATATTTCTGAACGACAATCGAGGATAGAGCTACGGTAAGATGATATTCCGTCAGTACAGATGGGTTTTAACCCTTAGCAAATAGTCCTAAAAGGAAAAGGAGTTTGAAAAGCGGTGTTGTGGTGATTCCACCACTGAATTTATCTGGTAAACCTTGTTAATGTGCAAGAAATAACATCTGAATGCGATGTGTTTGCGGATGGATGGTCGAAGATTATGTCAGTATGTCAAAGGTTCTGCGAGCGAGAGGTATAAATGTACTACCATATTATCAAAATTTATTATAACTTCACACATAATGTCAATTTAAAGCTATGTGTGCATTTGCAAATAAAAAAATATAATATGTTAAAACGTTTACGAGATAGAAGGCCGTGATTGAATGACAGCAAATAGACTACATTTTTCCTTTGGGGTTCAGTAACCTAAAAAGTTCTCCAATTGATTTTAATTGTCTTTCGTAAAAAAAATTACCAACCTATCGAAATTCGTTTAGAACTATTTTGACCTTCGAAATAGATCCTACTTACTTGAATTTGGAATCCATTGGTCTATCGTACATGGATGATTTATTGAAATGATTATTTCACTAATATTTTCAGTTTCTACTATAATTAATCACAAGCAGGCTATTTAGGTACAGGCGACCATAAGCTATAGTATACCATCTGTCAAAAACCTTCGATTAAATCTCAATCTTATGCCTGCGCAATATGGTATATTTCAGATTCTCAAATTTTGTCGTTTTGGGTAGGTTGACCTGTGGTCGTCCGTACCTTAGAAAAAACATTTAAATCAATAATTAATAAAAAAACATCGTGTCCACAGGCAAACCCGAATTCAAATACGTGGCCAACATGCACGGAAACGAAGTAGTCGGCAGGGAACTACTGCTCCTCCTTGCCAAGTATCTCTGCCAGCAGTATGCTGATGGGGATGACAGGATACAGCGTCTGCTCAACGACACTAGGGTCCACATACTGCCCAGTATGAACCCTGATGGCTACGAGAAGAGTCACGTTGGTGAGTCTTTAATGCTAACTCCCAGTAGGGTTGGTGTCAAGTATCTCTGCTAGCAATATACTGACGGAGACGACAGGATTCAGCGTCTATTCAACACTCGAGTCCACATACTGCCCAGTATGAACCCTGATGCCTACGAGAGGAGTCACGTTAGTGAGTCTTGAATATACGAACTCCCAATAGAATTGGTGCAAAGGATCTCTGCTAACAGTATAGTGATAGAAACAACAGAATTAAAGTCTGTTCAATAACACTAGAGTCCACATACTGCCCAGTATGAACCCTGATGGGTACTAGTCAAGTTGATGAGTCTTAAATACTAACTCCCAAACATGCTAATGTGAATGAAAACATCGTGAGGAAACTTGCATGTCTGAGGGAAAAAGTTTCTGAAGGCATGTGAAACCCACCAATCAACACTGGGCCCGCTCGGTGGATCATGGCCTGTACCCCCCTTGTGCAAGCGGAGGCCTTTGCCCCAACAGTGGGGACGTTAATAGGCTGATGAGAACATAATTATTTGTAACTTTTTAATGATTTGAAGGCGATATTTATTACAATAATTTTTAAATCAACTATTTTTTTACAGGTGATTTCGACAGTGTGACCGGCAGAGCCGACGCTCATGACGTAGACTTGAACCGCAATTTCCCAGACCAGTACGGACCAAATATGGTAAGATTGAGCGTCGGTGGCCTTGTGGCTAGGACGCCGGATTCCCATGCGGGAGGTCCGGTTTCGAAACCATGCAATTCCATAGCTACTTCAAATCCTCTCTTTTATAATAAATAAGGAAAGTTAATGTTACCTCAGTGCTCGAGTCCGACTCGCACTTAGCCTGTTTTTTTCTTCAGAACAACGAAACCCCCGAACCAGAGACCCTAGCGGTCATGAAGTGGTCACAGTCCATACCGTTTGTGCTGTCGGCCAATCTCCACGGGGGAGCGTTGGTGGCGAACTACCCCTACGACGGTAACGCAGCCATGGACAACGGGAGGGAGAGCCTGTCTCCAGACAACCCTGTGTTCGTGCATCTCGCTCACACGTATTCTGACGTGAGTATCTCTATAGTATTTTTTTTATTTATTTAACAAGGCATTGGCAACACAGGCCATCAGCCTAAACATTAAGCGATTTAAAACAGTTTTTAGTTTCTAATGTGGTGTAGACATATTTCAACACTCCTTGGAGTTATGACGGAAATTTCAACCGGTCTAGTCTCTGGCGGATTCTCATGACCCGCCGCAGAATCACAGAGTGAAACTACACAACGAACCACTAACGAGAAGTTTATTTTAAGAGTTCAACACATTGTCACTGTTACTGACGTTTTCTGGACAAATTACACCGATTTTAGCTATCAAAATCACCAGAAACCCATTTTTGAGCAATAAAATAAACACCGTAGAACCTTCTCCAGCAACTTTCCCGCCAAAACTCTATAGTGATAGGCAGAGACAAATAATAGATGAAGCTACGATACGGCTGGCACATTCCATAGGACGTAACCTGAACGTCATTGTAAATGTGTACTTGTAGGGACTATCCAATCCAATTAAGTGTTCGTAGTAGGGGTCACCAATTGTAGGAATGCGCTATCTGGAGAGATGGAATGACGTAATGTCAGTTGTATGAAAGGGAAAAGGGAAGATCTTCCACCAGGCGGGGTGTTGTGCCTGGTGACCATATGTCCTGGTCCAACTTGTTACAAACTATTCAACGTAGCTACATAACATTGTTACAAACTATTCAACGTAGCTACATAACATTGTTACAAACTAATCAACGTAGCTACATAACATTGTTACAAACTATTCAACGTAGCTACATAACATTGTTACAAACTATTCAACGTAGCTACATAACATTGTTACAAACTATTCAACGTAGCTACATAACATTGTTACAAACTATTCAACGTAGCTACATAACATTGTTACAAACTATTCAACGTAGCTACATAACTTTGTTACAAACTATTCAACGTAGCTACATAACATTGTTACAAACTATTCAACGTAGCTACATAAAATTGTTACAAACTATTCAACGTAGCTACATAACATTGTTACAAACTATTCAACGTAGCTACATAACATTGTTACAAACTATTCAACGTAGCTACATAACATTGTTACAAACTATTCAACGTAGCTACATAACATTGTTACAAACTATTCAACGTAGCTACATAACATTGTTACAAACTATTCAACGTAGCTACATAACATTGTTACAAACTATTCAACGTAGCTACATAACATTGTTACAAACTATTCAACGTAGCTACATAACATTGTTACAAACTATTCAACGTAGCTACATAACATTGTTACAAACTATTCAACGTAGCTACATAACATTGTTACAAACTATTCAACGTAGCTACATAACATTGTTACAATCTATTCAACGTAGCTTCATAACATTGTTACAAACTATTCAACGTAGCTACATAACATTGTTACAAACTATTCAACGTAGCTACATAACATTGTTACAAACTATTCAACGTAGCTACATAACATTGTTACAAACTATTCAACGTAGCTACATAACATTAAATTACGCAATATAACCAGCCGTATCATCGTAGGACGTATGACGTGTAATTGTTTTTTTAATTTATGTCACAGGCTCACCTCAAAATGCACCTTGGTCAACCTTGCAAGGGGCACTCCAAGGAACATTTCCCGGAAGGAATAACCAATGGGGCTAAATGGTAAGTTAATTAAGTAATACATCAGATATATGGTTCGACATATCATGTTGTACTTTGGACTTTACTTTCTGTGTTAGGATACGAAATATTCAGTGCAAAGCTTTCATTACAAAAATCTGCTTAAATTTTGCGGAATCTGCCTGATGTATCCAAAAAAGTAGCGAAAGTACCGCCACTCCGGAAAAAAAAAACATTTCTCCTGAATTTAATAATAAATAAAAAGCCTTTTATTGTCCTTATCTAAATTAGAATCAAAATAAAGTTATAATATGAATAATAATAATAATAATAATATCTATAAAACAATTATATACATTTAAATTTGAGTAGATAAGGACCCCGTCTGGGTGAAGGCCATTAAGACATTATTAAAAAAATATTCTTCAACTGTGGAACAATTCTGATGTACCCCTTTTTGACAAAATTCTTAATGGCGTGTTAGTAAAGCCACTCGCTAGAGGTATCCCCCTTACGGCCTAAAAGGTAAGACCTTTTAGCCTCTCGCTTTTTTGTATTGCGCCATCCTCTCCAATTGTCAATCGGAATTGATCTCCTGTAGCCTTAACATCGAAACTCATTTCTCTTTTGTGAACTCACCGGAAAGTATTAGAAACTCAATTCACGCTATCCTGTAATTGAAAATATGAATAGGGCAGGTAGGCGGAGGATTGGCGATATTTTTATGGTAGCTGTGAACGGGAGTTGAAATGGCCCCGCCATAGCATGCCATGGATTTCAACTCGTAACACGCCATCATCTCCCACACACTACACACTAATATCCTCATTCATACAAACAAACACATTCATACAACACAACACGCACACGCTGTTGCTTTCTTCGTCCGTGCAGTCACTGAGGGGCCAGCTGAAAATCAGCGCTGTGGCTTGCCTCAGCATTATGCTGAGCTGGTGTACCCTTTTTGGCACTGTACCACACCGGATGTTTTGTGCTGCATGTATTAATCTTTGTATACTTCTGTATTGTGTACTGTATTCTGGTGTTTACAGTGCTAAATATACGTTTTTAATTTAATTCAATTAATGACTTTCAGGTACGCCTTATCCGGCGGTATGCAAGACTGGAACTACCTGCATACTAACGACATGGAACTGACGCTGGAACTGGGCTGCTACAAGTTCCCGCCCAAGAGCGACTTGCCGACCTACTGGCAGGACAACAAGGAGGCTCTCATTCAGTTCATTGACCAGGTAATGTCCTACACACACACTAGTACACTTAGATAAGCCTTTGTTTAAATATTTTTTTTTAATTTTCTGTGTATTTTGTATTAGTACAATAAAGAGACTACAAACATATAATGTGTAACGAAAACCCCCTGTAGAGCCGAAATAGGGGTGTTCGCTATCGATAACTGAAATCCCGAAAAAAAAACTTTCATAGAAAAACTGAATACCTACCTACCCGACCGAAATGAATGAATTAGCTGGGTTTATTTTAGAGTTGGTCCCATAGTGAAAGTTGTAGTTATGGGTACTGAATAACCCCCTTTCGGCTCTATATGGGGTTTTTGTTTAGGGCCTATGCAATGCAACACTGTCTTCCGCGTTGGTTCCACCAGCTCGAGCAGCTGCACGCACCTGCTACTGTATAACGCCACTTCTTTCCTTTTATGGATTTCAGCTTGGAATCTGTATTTGAAATGTGATTTATCCATTCGATTTCCTCGCATTTTTTGAGAAAAGTACTATATAAGGCTCGGCGAAAATTGTCAATGTCGCCTGCCTACGGCTTGGCCTTTCAAAAATTCTACACCAACAATGGATAATTTCCTGACCTCTGCAATAATGTACAATTACAGGTGCACAGAGGGGTACACGGGTTCGTCCACAGCCACATAGGGCACCCACTGAGCAACGCGACAATCTCTGTGAGCGGGATACACCACGCCGTGCGGACTGCGGCCGACGGGGACTTCTGGAGGTTGCTCGTGCCCGGAGCATACAACGTTACGGCCGGCAAGCGCGGGTGAGTCTACCACACTCGGCTCCACTTGCGACAACGCTTAACCCTGGATTAACTCGAAGAACTTTTCTTAATCTCAGGGGTTACCTGGAAGAGATAGCTCTAAGCCATAAGGTCACCTTTCGGGCCTTTACACACACGTGCACGGTATAAACGGTATAAGTTACTCCCAAACGGAATGCGGGACTGTGTTTAAACATTGTAAAATAGGAAATTGTATCGTGAAATAAGAATGTGTACGCAGCAGTCGCTATCCTCTGTTGTCGCGGCGGCATCGTTTGACTAGTAATTTATACTTTTCCTGTATTTGTGTATAATTTATCTTTTTTACACAAAATTTACCCCGATACATCATCATTAACCCACTCTACACCACTGCTGGACATAAGCCTCTCCCAGAGCGCACCATTGACTCTTCTCTCTTTTCTTCTCTTCTCATCTCTTCTTTGCCTATTGTATTATGGAGTTAACTAAATATGTTTTTTTTTGTGGCAATAATTTTTTTCTTTCTGTCTTTCTTTCTTTCTTTCTCATTCAGTCGCTGCCTACCACCTTGCGCATATCGTCGATCCATCTATCAGGGAGGCGTCCCACACTACGTTTGCCCAAACGCGGTCTCCACTCCAGAACTCGTCTACCCCAGCGGTTGTCGGTTCTGCGACAGATGTGACCGGCCCACTGCCACTTCTTCCTAATCTTATGAGCTACGTCAGCAGCTTAGGTTCCATAAACTCGGTGGTGAGAAATAAAACTGATTTTATTTGATACCTGTATCCTTTCCAGATACGAAAGCGTGATCGAAGAGGTAACAGTCCCCGTGAAAGGGTCCGTGAGCGTCAACTTCACTCTGATGGCTGACGACCCGCAGCATTGGTCGTCTGCGTACGACTTCCGGTGAGTCACAGTTTGTGCCGCTTACTATACCCTGACTAGGGATATAAAAGCCATCGCCATATTGCAGATTTTTCATATCGAACTTCATAACGCAAATTATAAAAGTACTAATAAAAATAAGTTTAAAAAGTTAGTTAGTTTAGTTTCAATGGCGCCTGGTTTTTATATTTCTGGTCAGAGTAAACTAGTCTGTTTTAAAACTTAGTGCAAATTACAGTAAGACTAGGGTTGTAATCAGAAATAAAATTATTTCTGGAAAAGTTGGGTACTATCATTTGTCTTGAAATTTTAAGTTTGGTAGTCTGGAAGTTGAAAAGTTGGGCACTGTACTCATGTCTCAAAAGAAAAGTTGAATCTCATACAGGGTTTCTGGGATTTCGGGGAGGGGGATCTCCCCAGATTAACTTAGATAATTGGCGATAAATTAAAATAGATTGTAGGTACTATGTTTGCACTGATATTTTAACAAACTAGGCGTTTTTAATGACAATCAGATGCCTTTGTATCACGACTTTGCTCTCTCATAATTGAATCACTACCTTACTCATATTCAAATGTATATTCTATTAACAAAATACCTATGATATGTTAGATCGATGTAATAGATATACGATAATACGGTATACAACACTAGCAACGTGTGTACATCACTACGTTAGGAACCAAATTGACATTTGTGTCGATTTAGCGAATGTTTGGTTAAATCTGAAATGAATATTGAAACGACTTGATATAATTTTTTTTCAAAAAATGTTGTATTCATTCTGCAAATGATCAATATGGGTATTTTGTTTCACCCTGTACAGTCGACTACAAGCTATAGTATACCATCTGTCAAAAACCTTTGATGAAATCTCAACCTTATGCCTGCGCAATATAATTCATTTCAGATTTTCAAATTTTGACGTTTTGGTTAGGTTGTGACCTGTGGTCGACTGTACAATATTAGCTTATCAAAATGTATTGTCTATGCTTTATCTATATTCTCGATTACTTTTACAGTATTTAGCTCTTTCATACCTTTTAAACTCTATTAATAAACTAGATATTTAACTCTAATATAGATTTATCATCATCAGCCTATTAATGTCCCCACTGTTGGGGCACAGGCCTCCCCCTGTACAAGAGGGTACGGGCTAAGATCCACCGAGCGGGCCCAGTGGTGATTCGTTGATTTCACACACCTTCGGAAACTTTTAATTTCCTCAGATATGCAGGTTCCCTCACGATGTTTTCCTTCATCGTTAAAGCAGTTGGTAAATGTACGTAAGTCTTCGAAAAATACGAAAAACTCATTGGTACATGGCACTGCACATACATACATACATAACTTTCACGTTATATACCTGGCTCGTTTTCGTCATTTCGCATGCTTTATTTCACATCTATTGACATTAGTAATATAGCGTTAGTGGTCTAGTGGCTAGGACGCCGGACTCCCGTGCACCAATGAGTTTTCCGATTTTTTCGAAGACTTACGTACATTTACCGACCGCTCTAACGGTGCATGAAAACATCGTGAGGAAACCTGTATGTCTGAAGAAATTAAAAGTTTTCGAAGGCGTGTGAAATCCACCAATCAGCACTGGGCCCGCTCGGTGGATCATGGCCCGTATCCCCTTGTACAAGGGGAGGCCTGTGCCCCAACAGTGGGCATTAATAGGCTGATGATGATGATGACATTAGTATACATAATCTATATATTTTTTATTCTATCCATCATTGTATCACAATTTTCACAATGCAATTCATGTATTCTTGCTATATCAATAAAATATATATGCACGCTTATTTATTGTATTTTTTGCACTAACCGTCAGCTATCACTAACTCTATAATGTTAACACAATTCATTCTCTTCAGAAAATTCTACTTAAAATCGAAAAGATATCGAACAAGACTCAAGAAGGTAAAATATCTTAAATAAATAGTTAGATAAGCGATAGTGCTAGATAGATCTCAATCTTAGTCTGTACATCAAAGTAGACTGCCTGTCCTTCAAAGTAGACCACCTGACCTTCAAAGTAGACCACCTGACCTTCAAAGTAGACCGCTTGACCTTCAAAGTAGACCGCTTGACCTTCAAAGTAGACCGTCTGACCTTCAAAGTAGACCGACTGACCTTCAAAGTAGACCGCCTGGCCTTCAAAGTAGTCCACCTGACTTTCAAAGTAGACCGCCTGTCCTTCAAAGTAGACCGCCTGTCCTTCAAAGTAGACCGCCTGTCCTTCAAAGTAGACCGCCTGTCCTTCAAAGTAGACCGCCTGACTTTCAAAGTAGACCGCCTGTCCTTCAAAGTAGACCGCCTGACTTTCAAAGTAGACCGCCTGTCCTTCAAGGTAGACCGCCTGACTTTCAAAGTAGACCGCCTGACTTTCAAAGTAGACCGCCTGTCCTTCAAAGTAGACCGCCTGACTTTCAAAGTAGACCGCCTGTCCTTCAAAGTAGACCGCCTGACTTTCAAAGTAGACTCCCAGTTTATCAAAGTAGACTAGCAGTTCATGAAAGTAGACTACCAGTTCATCAAAGTAGCCTACCAGTTCATCAAAGTAGACTACCTGTCCGTCAAAGTAGTCTGCCTATCCTTCATTAGTATAGACTACCTGTACAGTGGAAGACATCAAGCTATACTCTGTACAACCTTGTCACAATAAGTTTACGTTATGATTTCTTGGTTTAAACGACAAAGTACCAAACGGTATACACGGATGTGTTACCCACTGTACATCAAAGTACCGATACATGTCACGTGTGTGTGTGTGCGTGTGTGTGTGTGTGTGCGTGTGTGTGTGTGTGTGTGTGTGGTGTACGAGTGACGAGTTGTGTGTCTGGTGTGAGGGAGAGGTGCGGGGAGGTGAGAGAGCGTTAGTCAGGATGGGTTCACATGGTTACAGCTATTGTTGTATTTTATAGGTAGGTACTAGTTAAAGGGAAGTTGGTAGGTAGGTGACTTAAGGAAGTCTTAACAGTACGGCTCTATATATATATAAAAACGCAAGGTTTCTTAATCAAAATACAAAGTTTCTTATTACATCGCGCGGTTTCAAATGACTTGAGCCTAAGGACGTTGCTTGCAACCCGGTAAGTTAGTAATTGAAATCGTTTATTTAGCGCTGTAAACACCAGAATACAGAAGTATACAAAGTTTAATACATGCAGCACAAAACATCCGGTGTGGTACAGTGCCAAAAAGGGTACACCAGCTCAGCATAATGCTGAGGCAAGCCACAGCGCTGATTTTCAGCTGGCCCCTCAGTGACTGCACGGACGATGAAAGCAACAGTGTGTGCGTGTTGTGTTGTATGAATGTGTTTGTTTGAATGAATGAGGATATTAGTGTGTACTGAGTGTGATGGCAAGGTGCGGGTGTATTACATGGTATTATGTGTATGTAATCGGTGCCAATGTAATCTAAATAACCATCACCCCAACAGCGTTTTAGAGAACATAATCGACACCCGTTACCACAAGCCGCTCGAGATCTACGGCCTACTAGCTGACCTCGAGAATCAATACCCGGACATCGCGGAGTTCCGCTCCGGGGACAGCTTGAGAACCGCCACCTTCCACCAGCTGAAGATCACTGACCAGGTATGTTAAGAGTTAAGACACAAAATATAGGGTCCTATTTTATTAGCGGCAAGTATTTCTAGGGTGTCATCTATAGGTTATTATAACAATAACGATAGGGCAAAAAAAAATATTTTTTTAATTAACTTGAGTCTTAATTCCTCAAAAGAGCGTCGGTGGCACAGTGGCTAGGACATTAGGACATCGGACTCCCCATGCGGGAGGTCCGAGTTCGAAATCATGCAGTGCTATGTACCAATGAGTTTTTCGTATTCTTTGAAAACTTACGCACATTTAGCGACTGCTCTAACGGTGAAGGAAAACATCGTGAGGAAACCTGCACACTGAGATGACCAGTGTCGAAGTGCCGCTGGGGTTATTCCCGGCCCCCTATCATAAGATAAGATAATTCCTCAAAAGATTTAGAAGAACCAAACCTTAGATATTCTGGAATATGGACCTGGATACATGTTTCTATAATACTAGCCTTTCGAATTTCTTTTTGGAACTACAATAATTACCGGTATCGGTTACCGGTATTTATATATCAAAATAATTCATTGTAAATTCTACCTTAATATAATGCTTTTAGTGTTCAATAGGTAATTAGGTAACTTCTTTTGGTCCCCCTAATTTTCCCATGATAAAAAGTAGTGTGTTCCAACTGAAGCCCTATTTACTATAAAACGTAAATAACCCATGTATCAAACTAAAACTAGGAGTAGATGATCCGGTTCCAGCGACGGTTCGGTTCGTTCCGTCCAATTACGAAGCTCTGTTTTCAAGTGGGAGGAAGGAGAAACGTGATTGGTTGCAGCGAACAGGATGCGTGTAGTCCAACACATATCCTATTAACATTTTGCAGGTTGGCTCACCAGAAGAAACGAAATTCCACATAGCTCTCATAAGCAGCTTCTACGGGTCCCAACCTTTGGGCCAGGAAATGCTCATAAACTTCGCTCGACACATATCGACCGCCTACACCATCGGCGAACCCATACACCAAAAACTTTTGAAATCCACCGTCTTGCACTTCATCCCCAACTTAGACAGTATGTACGAAAAAGTGCTGACAGAATACGATGGTACCGACAAATGTTATATTGAACCTTTAGAGGAAGAATTTGGCGATAGTTTGTACAGCTTTTTAACAAAGAAAAACTTGAATCCACTCTCAAATTATACAAGAGAAGAATCGTTTATAGAACTATTTAAAGCGGAAAAATATGATTTGGTATTAGAATTGACATCTGGGACGGAAGATGTCTCGATTCCAGAGCTGTCGAAGAATTTGTACGAGAAATTCGCTCAGAAATACCAGGATAACAGGAAATCGAGTGATAAGTACGAATGTTCGCCGCAGAATGTGAATGTCGTTCATGGGAATTTAATAGACTTGCTCTGTGAGAGGTTCAATACGCCGATAATTTCGGTGGGGCTAAGTTGTTGCAAGATGCCGGCGGAGAAAGATATAGCGTGGGTGTGGAGGGACAACCTCGGCGGGATCATGAAGTTTGTTGAGATGGCTAATACTGGTAAGAACTTTGTTTGTGTATTTGTTTGTAAACACTTTATTAGACCAGAAAATACAAAATACTTAACTAAAGTGGAAAGCCCAGGGAAGGTCAGAATATGAGGGCTCATCTGGTACACGTTGATTATGATGGTATGGACTCAAATGGTGGCGTAGAAGTGGCCGTTTGACAATTAGAATTTTCAAAGTTGTTCTGTAGTTGACTTACCCCCAATTCAAGGTAGGACACAGAGAAAGGGTGATAGAAATGAGGGTAAGTAGGTGTTGGTAAAACTCTGTCACAATGAACTAGTACAAAGGCGGAATTATACCATAGGAATCTCTTCTAGCCAACCTTTGACTGTTGAACAGGGTAAATATAGCATGGGTACAACATTGATTCAACTTTACTACATAATTTATGTGTAATGTAGAATCAATAAAGATTGGCTAGAAGAGTTCCCTATGGGATAAACCCAGCCCGCCTTTGTACATATTTTAATGGTTTATATAAATATTTTCTGTGTATTTGATTTGTGTGTGCAATGAAGAGACTACAAACAAACAAACAATACTTGAATTTATTTTAGCTTGATCTGTTTATGAACCTATTAGACTGAATAATGTTTGCCTCTTTTTTTTCCCTTCATTGTTATAGTCCATTTCAAATACGATGGCGTGTAAGCAATTGAGACAGTGATTAGCGATAACAAAAGGAGTGGCGATAACAACAGATACCTGGAAAGACCTTTTTCTGGCGCGGGATTTTCGAGGCGGCCAACACGTGTTGATCCTTTTAGTATAAGATGATATAATTGCTTACAGCTCAGTCGTTCTGTAACTTCGCTATTCGCTACACGTATAAAAATAAACATGTTTCGACCTTGGGAAATATCAAATAATGCTTCTATAAGTGGTGAAAACAGTGTTCAGTGTAAAAAAAGATATTTGAGTGCGGACGCTCAAGATGTAGTATTGAGTGTGTATAACAATCTCTTGAAACGCATGGGCGGAAGGGGAGTGATTAAAGAGACATCTGAATTAACAAACGGACTATACAAACAACGAGAAAATATGAACAAAGTTCATGACTTTCGGATGTCCCCGCTTGACATCTATGTCAATTGGATTTTAAATTCCCTATTGAACAATTTTAGAAAACTATTGTATAATTTTATTTTATTTTATTTTTTTCTGAGAAACCTTACAGCTATGTAATGCCTGAATTGTTTTTTTTTACATGCGTGCAAGCCAAAAAATAGGTCTCCTTAATTTATACAAAATAATAATAATTAGTAACAGCTAATAAAATATGGAGGTGGGAAAGTGGAATAGGGAGTGGGGAGAACAAAGAAAAGGGTATGTGTGTAAGTATGTAAGTTGTAAGAGTGTGTAATTGTGTGTGTTGAAAGGGTGTGTGTGTGAGAGAGAGAGAGAGAGAGGGAGATTTCTGTTATGTTCTGTTTGTAAACTGCACGTTAATCATGTAATCGAGCCTGCTTTTCTCGACCCAATCTCAGCCATTAACTGCTTCTTGTACGCACGTGGTTTCACTTGGAAAATATCGAGACCTTTAAACGATGTGTTGTATGTGTGAGTGCACCGGGACACGATCGCGTTCCGAGCGCAGTTAGTGCGCGCCACCGAGTCGTGGAACAGGCGATATATAAAGTTTATATATTCGCTTGGCATGGTTACATGTATTTCTAATAAGAATAAGAACAGTTTATTTGTGCGGTAAGATCACAATGGAGTAGGAACTTAAGCATATGTTACATTAAACTTAATAAAATTAGTGAGCAACAAGTTAGTTTACAATAAGCGCTGACCTCCGAACTAGGAAGTTCCTGTATCTCGGAGGACAGATCTCTTCTTTGACCAGTGCAAATGAACATGTAACAGAACATGGGATAATTTAATAGTGCAAAATTTGGAAGAAAGAAAAAAAAGAACAATAATAAAGATTAATATAGGTGTGTGTATGTGCGTGTGTGTGTGTGTGTGTGTGTTTAATCTTTATTTATTTATTTCTCGTACAGGTGTGGTAGGCTACATAAAGAACGAGAGCGGAAAGCCAATGCGAGACGCAATAGTCGCTATAACCGGAATCGAACGCCAATACCGCGTGTCCCGCAACATGGCTTATTACAGCGCCATGCTGCCGCCGGGCGAGTACCGCGTCATAGTACGCTGCCACGGCTATCACGACCAGGTGAGTCATATCATATCATAGGCGTTAAGCTGGAGTTTATTTATTTAAAGAAAGAAAGAAAGAATTTAATTCCGATACACACATAAAAACAATTAGGTACAGAAGACAAAAATAATATTAAACAAATATATTACAAAAATAAATAAGCAAAAGTAATTAAGTTTGATGAAGGTGGTGTGCAGCACCGGAAAAAGGGGACTGCCTCACCCTGTTGCCGGAGCGCTTTTAGCACTGCGGCGCTGATGTTCAGGCATCCCCTGAGTGCCTGGGATCACTCCCTAATGATACACTACCGGAACATATAAATAACAGAAATATTAATAAACAGAAGTAAAATATTAGGAAACGAAGGAAGGTACTTAATTTTTAAATTATACATTAGAATACAGGAAGGTATGTATGTAGGTATTATTGTATAAAATAGAGAAAAAATAAAAATAAAGCAAGCAATGAAGATGAAACTGAATGAAGGATAGGTACTACTGTTCGATGCAGCGAAACTTGTATTTGCTTTGTCTATGGCAACGACTTTTGTATTTCAAGCAGATAAAGTTTAAGTTTTTGTTTTTATTTATTATTATTATTTTTAACTGCTATTATTAATTAACAATGCCCTTTTACAGCAGCTATAATTTATTATAATTATTATTTGTACGACAATGCCCCTTTACAGCAGATATATTAATTTTATTATTTATTAGTCTAGATAAATGACAAAGCCCCTTTACAGCTGCTACTGCTAACTGCTGCTTAATTTTTAAATTTTATTAGATTAGATAATTGGTTTTATTTTGCTAAATTTTTCAAATGTACCTACATATGTAAATCTGCTGGTCTGTTCGCTCCTGTCCAGTTATGTTTATAGTTAACATGAATTGTATTTGAATTTGAATTTTTTTTTAAAATAAATTGATGATTTGATGAAAAAATACTAGTCACGAAAATATACCAAAAATATAGCAAAATTATTCGAAATACACGCATTGACAAATAGATAAACAAATTATATTTCTTTCAAAACCAGTTGGTGCCAGAAGGAAGAGAAAGGAGGTGGGATTATTTTTGGTAGCTAAATATTATAATCTTTTTCGAGGAATAGATTGTGCATGGTAGGAACGACGAATGCCCGAACAGAGAGAGTATTTTTTTCTTTCATCCATGATATTGTGATATTCAATCAATTTATCTCAAAATCGTAGGCTTATCAAATTATTATCAGTTGTCGATTGTTATCATTTAGTAACCAACAGTTCCTGGTGTCCCGGTGGTTTTAATAAAGTAGTATGAGTATGAGTCGTTAGTTTATACAGCGTTACTTCCATACGAGTATATGAAGGGCACAGGGGAAGATCAAGCTATGTCATAATAACAATGAGTTGAGAAATTGACAACTAATCGGACACTGCTCCGTACATTCTTTAAGTGCCCTGTAACTACTGTCCTTCACAATCTGGAAGTGCTCGGTAATATTATGCCTCTACTGTGAACTACCATCCACACACATAATACCATGTAAATACACCCGCACCATGCCATCACCCTCCCACACACTCAGTACCTCACATACACACTAATATCCTCATTCATACAAACAAACACACTCATACAACACAACACGCACACACTGTTGATTTCTTCGTCCGTGCAGTCACTGAGGGGCCAGCTGAAAATCAGCGCTGTGGCTTGCCTCAGCATTATGCTGAGCTTGTGTACCCTTTTTGGCACTGTACCACACCAGATGTTCTGTGCTGCATGTAATTAAACTTTGTATACTTCTGTAATCTGTATTCTGGTGTTTACAGCGCTAAATAAACGATTTCAATTTCAATTTCAAAACTAAAGATTGGCCTTGCTTGTTATTATCGAATCGATATTTTTGACGGGTGATTACTCAGTAACTATGCACGATCTTGTAAAATGTGTGTTGGCGTTTCGTTCTATTATCATAAGAGTACAAAATGTCATTGCCAGTTTAAAAAAATATAAATATTTGACAACGCTTGTTCTTTCCCTGTAACACTATGATTATCATATCAGGCTCATATGATATCTTCCCCTGTGCCCTTCATATGATAAACTTGGTTGCAAAAGAATCAAGCTACATTTTTCTTTGGTTGAACCTAGAATATATAAAGCATTGCTGTTAACTAAATCTAAAAATATTCTAAACACTGTGTACCTTTAGATGTTCTTTTCCAAAATAACAATTTCTTAAAATGACCGACCACCTCCCAAAATGACCACTTTCTATTTGACCACTACTAAAATTTTAGTCAAATGTCTGCAACATTAATTAGTGGACTTTTTGTAAATTTAATATTATTGACATTGTATACATTTTATTGACATTATCTTTATCTTTTCTGTTTTCTTCTCAAAATCTGTATAAACATTATTAACTTGTGTATTCGGTGTATATGCCTGTGAAGGTAAAGTTTAGTGTGACATGTTTATGCAACTATATCTGCAATATTTGTAATTCTTACCTAAACTTTTACACAATAAATCTTAATCTTTCAGATATTAACATGGAAGGTGGTGGATGGAGTGCTGAAACAGAAGGATATCATCCTACGTAGCATCAGCTCAGAGCGTATTCCCGGAGGACAGTTTGAAGAACTGAAGGTGGACGATCCCAATATCGTGTTTGTTACTGGTCAGTATATATAGGAAGGATACGAATGGCATCGATTCCGGGTGGTCGCCAAATTTAAAGATAATCGCTAAACGAAAAGTTTCTCTCTCGTACGCGAGTGAGCGCGACAGTTTAATTTAGGGTTAGCTTTAGGTTTGGCCACACCGAAATCGAAGCCAATATCTATGTTTTCCCATCTGCCTTCACCCGCTGCTATGGGACAGCGTTACTCCCCAAGGCACCACGCGATGAAAAATTAATCTTTTACGATCCAAAATTAATTTATGAAACCTGTTTTTCTATGGAATTAGAAATCATTATTTTAGGAATTAATATTTTTTTATTTTATTAGGTAAAACTACAGCTAAATTATACTTAGTTAAATCATATTATATAACAACTTAGCCCATAGAGTTCATGACAAATCTTCTTCTAAGTCGTATTCGTTTTTGCTGAGGGTCGTTATCATTCTAAGGAATTAATCATATAGAACGACTCTCGTGGCAGATTTAATGGGGTGGTTTGCCATTGCCTTCCGCATTTCACACACTGTTTATCTCAGTGTGCAGGATTTCTCAATGTTTTCCTTCGCCGTCAGAGCAGTCGGTAATTGTACGTAAGTCTTCGAAAAATCTGAAAAACTCATTGGTACATGACATTGCATGGTTTCGAAGTCGGACCTCCCGCGTGGAAGTCCGACGTCCAAGCCGTCGTGGCTTGGACGTCGGACTTCCACGCGCCACTAACACTATGATAAGTATCAAATATTATATGCATTTCATAAAAATTAAGAATTAGACATAAATTGATGGTGAAATGTGAAAACAGAATTAAAATTCGTTGAAAAATAAAATAGCTACAGGCAATTAAAAATCAGACGGAAGAAAGAGATGGCGCTACTATAGAGTGACGTCACTCCTAAGTAGCGCCGTACAAGCAGGACCTTGGCTATTAACACTGTTTTGCTAGAAAGGGACTGAGCATCCCCCCACTGCTAACTTTAACCATTAATATCGCTGATGTTAGTTGAGATATCGATAAACGGATTTCAGATCCATCTTTTGTAGTCAATGTAAGTTGATTGACGCAATAAAATTTTTTTAGTCAAGTACCCTATTCTGTCGGCGAAATACACGCGCTACGGCGCGCTCGAGTGGCAGGAATTTAAAATTAACGAAAACTTAAAACAAACGAAATACACGCTATACAACTTTCACGATCTCATCACTAAAAAGCGATCTCTTCCAGACAATTTTACCTTTTTTTATTGCTTACACGCATATATACATCACTCGCCCCACACATACACATAAAAATATACACATACAAATTAGCTAAATATAGTTTGTTTGTGTATGTAAAGCCAAGGATACATTAGGGGACAAATGTCCTGCGACACGTGTCGCCAGGGACGTCGGGTGAAGTAGCGCGACGTTGCCGGACTTCGCGCGACATGTCTGGCAACATCGCGCGACACGGGTCGCCAGTGATGTCGGGTGAAGTAGCGCGACGTTGCCGGACTTCGCGCGACATGTCTGGCAACATCGCGCGATACGGGTCGGTTATCCTGTGTTGCAGCGTAGCTTTCAGTTGTGGGATTTACGTCACTGAGTGCAGACACGTGTGCAACTAGTTTGTCAATAATGTGGACCAACGACGTAGTGCTGAAACTAATGGCTGTCGCCAGATATATCAAGCGAAGTTTCGCGAAGTCGCACGACTTCGCCTGACGTCGCTACGGACATAAGTCGCGCGATGTCGCCAGATATGTCAGGCGAAATCGGCCGGCTTCGCTTGACATGTCGCCGATACATGTCGTAGGACATTTGTCCCCTAGTGTATCATTAGCTTTATACTTACCGTTTAATTTTTTTCAATTTCATGTAAATTTTTCATTTTTCAAATACTTGCTTTTTACTGCACCTTGATCGGGAAGAAACTAGTCACCCACAACCCAGGATATCCTAGTGTAGGGGCTAGAGTTCTTCAACAATGTAATTAGTAATGTACCTACAATAAAGATTGTTCTTATTCTTTTTCTCCAGGTCTAGTCCTCGACCACGACAGCGTAGCTCTACCCAACGCCGCCATCACGATCTTCCCACTAGACTCCATAAAAGTCTTATCACACAACGTTAGCAACGTAGAAGGCGCCTTCGCTGTGTCCCTACCGGTCACCTACATGGGACACGAAGTGCTGTCCTCGGTGTCTGCTGACGGATATGTCACTAAACAACGCCACGTCAAGGTAGGGTGACCCCTGTCACAAAATATTTTTCTAGATCCGCCCAGAAGTCATCATCATCATCATCAGCAGCCTATTCTAGTCCACTGCTGGACATAGGCCTCTCCCAGGGCGCGTCATTGAGCCCGATCTTCGGCTCTTCTCATCCAGTCGCTGCCAGCCACCTTACGCAGATCGTCGCTACCATGGCCGCCACCGTGACCAGGAATAGTGGGGCGGCCGGGAACTGGGGGCCGTTTTCTTTTTGCGCTGTCCATAGGAGGTGATGCCATAATCGCCACGCTAGGCCTGCGGGTTGGCGATCGCAGTAGCCGGGTCGCTTGCCCCGATGACGCTGCTGCCCGTCATCGTGCTTCTGGTATTTTGACCCAGCCATAATTTGAGTGGTTATACCGCCACTAGTCGGTCGCCAGGGACTCGTTCGTTAATCGGCAGGATGCACAACGTGCAGGTGAGTTTGACATTTGGAGGTCTAGATGTTGGTGACCCCCCTTACATCCCAGCCCAGAAGTGGAACGATATATTTCACGATATGGACTTATGAAGTTATCTGGGTGACATGACTAGACTTTTTAACATATAATTTTACACACTACACTCATTATGTTCTTCAGACTCGTTATTAATTAACACAATTAACTTCCCACACTCACACACCCACTCACCCTACACTACAGATGCACACTTACATTATTACACACTCCCTAACAACCTAACACACCCCCACCCTCACACACTCTTAAACATTATCTTTCCTATTATCAGGTACTCGTATATTCTAAATTCCTTTTGATTAACTTCTTTTAGGTATATTATATAGTTACTAATGTAATGTTATAAATTGTCATATGCTTGCACGGAAAGTACGACGGAGTCCCGACTTACAAGATACAGGTTTCGACCTAGTTTGTGAGTCGGAGGTCCTATTATTGTGCCTTGTAATAAGTGAATAAACTTTTCATTTTATGAAATTCCTGACCGCTGAAGAAAGAAATCTCATTCCATTATCTGTATCATTTGTTCAGAGACAAAACGCGTAAATCGTATTCATAAACTTTTTGTTGACTCTTCGAACCCAAGACACATGAAACCTTTTTAGACAGTGGACTCTTTAAAACTAATATTTTTATTCCAGATCGACAGTAACAACAAGATAACTCAAAACTTGCTGTTCAAGTTGGAAAAAGATGACTTGGTGCTTGGAATGCCGCGTCTCGTGTTTGTAATGCTGGCTGGTGAGTTGTCAATCACTTATTTCCCACGCATTTATTAAGCACTTAGGTCCCTCCAGTCCTGATTCACTATTTGTGTTAGTTTTAGTAGGTTTCTTTTTATAGACTACTAAACCCGCATTTGAAATCGATCTCGCCTGATGGTAAGCGACGATGAGGTCGACGATGGAGCATGCGGGTCCAGTAAATGCCTATGTAATGCCTAGGTTAGGTTAGATTAAATCCCAGATTTTTGACACTAGGCGAGTTTCAGACAATAATTGTATGTGACATGAACGGAGATGAGCCAAGACGACAGACGAACAGACAGAACGACATTGTTGCTCTCTATAGTTATAAGTGGAAAGGGTCAAGTTGAAAACCAGTGTCGGTAGAGGTATAGGTATCTATACATCTAATGACACTCCGCTGAACTTGGTTCTTTTAATAGATCATATATTTACTACTTTAATTAAACCATATCATTTAAAAAATGTATTCACATAATGTAGTATTTGAAGGCAAAAATGGTCTATTAATAAAGGATTTTCTGTTCTATTCTGGTTCCGTTCCATAACGTTTATTTACCCGACAATAATTACTCTACCCGGTTCCGAAACACAACGTGAATTTTTCATCTGACAGTTCAAGTTGTGTTATGGAACCGGACAATCGAGTAATATTTCAACTGTCAGGAAGGCGATTCTCGTATTAGAATGTCGAATTCGACATTAGTCCTATCTCATTCGCTCACATTACATGTGAGCGTGACAAGACGTTCGTAGCGCTCGACTTTTGTATGTCGAACCCTGCGAGAATTGGCTTCCTGGTGAAAGTTTTAAGCCTGGATAAATCAGAGTTAATTTACACTCCTGTCACTTGACATTTGATTTGTTCACGTTGACGAGTTGTGGTCGTTCCATGACTCTTGTTTTCTACGCATAAACCTGGTTTCATAACGTCCACTTTATCCGTGTATAATTGGCAAACGAAAAACTAATTGGAACGTAGCCTTAATATTTAATTTTTAACTATTTTTACTATCCGTAAGCTCAGCGACTTTTTATTTTTTAACTGCAGTAGAAGTAAAATTATATCGTTTACAGGTTACATGTTATGTGTCGCAATTTTTCAATTGTTATAGATGGAATCGGATGGTCAAATGTTATAGATGGAATCGGATGGTCAATTTAAATATTCTGCAAACTATTAACAGACCTATTTTATACTCTATATCAGGGGTTCCCAAACTTATTTTGTCTACCGCCCACTTTGAGAATAAATTATTTATTAGCGCCCCCATTTTTTCCCCTACTTAAAAACGACTATAACTTCAAATTAAATTAATTAATTATTGTGAGCTATATTAGCGGAGATTAAACATTAATTCTAAACGAGACTTTTACTATAATTCGCAAGAGTTAACTTGAAACCTGAGCGCAGTCGGTAATACACAACGGCGCTCAGGTCTCAAGTTAACTCTTACGGGCTACACCTGCCAATGAGAATGATTATTGAAACGCAACTTTATAGTATTCAGAGTATATTTTATTCAAAATAAAACAAACATAATTGACCCATTTTTTTTCTGGGTCTCTTACCCCCTTAGGCCCCCCTTTAGGCCTGCAGCGCCCACAAGGGGGCGTTATCGCCCACTTTGGGAAAGGCTGCTCTATATGAATGTTGTTATATTATTTCTGTAAAAGTGTGTTTATTTTACACAATTTGCATATTTTACACAAGGTTTAACAATTAAACAATTATTAGTAAAAAAAAAAGTAAAATACCACCGGTTTTTTGATTTGCCTTATATCTATATAATGTATTCTATGCAAATCAAAAAACGGGTGCTTTCGTTTGACTAAAAGTCCAGATACTTCGTCCTGAATATGGACTACCGACCCTTTTCAATCAAACTAGTGAAATTGACACCAAACGTGGTCTTAGTCTAATAAAAATGTTCTTCTAAAGGTGTAATAGGCGTGGCAGTAGTAACGCTGGCAGCATGGTGCTTTAGTTGCCGGGAGAAATCGCGCGAGGCGAGACGCGAGTACCTGTTCACTCAGATACCGTCAGACGACAAGCGGCCTCTGGTGGACGAGCCCAACTATGGTAAGCAACACAGTGGTCGGCATAACAGTAGTAACAATGGCAGTATAGTATGGCAGTAGTAATTATGGCAGCATGGCGCTTTAGCTGTCGCGTGTTCACTCAAATACCGTTAGACGACAAGCTATGGTAAGAAAACTGAAACTATTCTTCAGCACACTGGTTGTTGCTTGCTTGCTTATCGTATGGTTAATGACCAACATATTTGTCAGAGTTGTTCAGTACGCCCGTAGGCCTCTGATATGGTTTAAAATCTGCTTTCGAACGACAACAATCGGGACCAACTGCTTAACGTGCTCTCCGGGCAGGGGCTCAGATGAAATATACCACTAGCTGTCACCGATCCTGGTTCTGACCGCGCCCAACGTTGATTAACCTGCACGATTACTTTCGGACCGTGCTCGCAATTAGGCTACGAGCGCCTCAGTGGTAGTAATGGCAACATGGCGCTTTAGCTGCCGCGAGTACCTGTTCACTCAGATTCCTTCCGACGACAAGCGGCTTCTTGTGGACGAGCCCAACTATGGTAAGCATGCTGAAACCTTTTCCAACAGGGGAGTAATGGCAGTAGTAACTATGGCAGCATGGCACCTTAGCTGCCGGAGAAATCAACTGATACTTGTAGTCCTCAACTTCAATTTTAAATAATATATTGTTGTGTAACTTTGATTTCTTGGTCTAGTTAGGTAGTAGTTTAGTTTAGAGCGTCGGTAGCGTCGTGGCTAGGACGTCGGACTCCCATGTGGGAGGTCCGAGTTCGAAACCGTGCAGTGCCATGTACTAATGAGTTTTTCGTTTTTTCGAAAGACTTATGTACAATTACCGACTGCTCTGACGGTGAAGGAAAACATCACGAGGAAACCTGCACACTGAGATAACCAGTATGTGAAATGGGGGAGATAATGGCAAACCACCCCATTAAATCTGCCACGAGAGTCGTTCTATGTGATTAATTCCTTAGAATGATCACGACCCTCAGCAATTAGGAAAACGACTTAGAAGAAGGGTATTCTTTTGCAAATATTTCATAACCGAACAAGTGAGATTTTTTCCTTCTGCCCACAGGACAAATGGGGGATTTCCCAGTAGCTCTGTAACCTCGAATGCCACAATATTTTTACGTATACTTGTAATATTTTTCACAGAAATAGTCCGCAAACCCTACTACGACGAAGAAGAGATTCCTGCATCAGACACGGACTCGGAAGACGAGATAGTGCTGCTCAGGTCCGACCGCGAGTGGAGGCCGATCGAGTAATAAGTACAGCACTATTCAGGTTCACTTTAGAAACATTTTCACTTTGCATTTCATGTAACATAGTGCATTCCACATGAATACGGTTTTTGACACTTTTTTTTTGAAAAGTTTGTTAAAATGTTTAAATCATACCCAAAAAAAACTAGTGAAGACTCACTAGTTTTCTCCCGCAAAATAAAGTCGGTAAATAGTCATAAACAGCATTTAAATTTTAATCATTTAAAATTCCCGGGAAAATTCGCTGGTCCCCATGATAGTTTTGCTGTGACGTCACTATCGATTAAATAAACAAACAAAACAGAACTATAAAACTATATAGAACTATAAAAAAATAAAAAATGGTCTACATTCGTTACGTTGTTTACTCAATAGTGACGTCACACTTGACAGCGTCATGGCGGATAGCGTTTCACTGCGTTTCAGGTCACGTGATATACAGATTAAAAAAGGGCGATTTTAAACTTAAATCGTGATTTCGTGATCGGAAGTCAATATATTTCTGTTTCCCATCACTTGAACTATCATATTTACGAGTACATACTCTTAAAATTTATTGTTTATGATGGCAAGTAGCCTATTGTTTAAGTTACGTACATTTGATTTTACAAGTATACTTTTTTTTAATTCCTACTTGCTAACTGTAATTCCAGACCCTTAATTTATTTCTCGAAAACTCTAGGATGAAAAGATTTTGCGGTAAAGGCGAAACGGAATAGCACCGATCGGTTTACATATATTTTTTTAATCAAATATAACTTAATCTGCTAAATTACTGACTAATTTATTAACAGACAAAAACTGAGTTTTTTTTTCTGTTTTACGACATATTTTTATTATGTAATGTAACTTAAAACTAGACACGTCCTAGACGACCCCGACGACGCCATCACGATCCCCACCCGATAGTAGTTCACACACAGCATCTACATACTACGACCCGCTTCTGGCGCTTACACGCGCTATCGGCGTATTCCAGGCCGCTTCTCCCCGACCCGTCCCTCCCCAGCGACGTCCTAAGCCGAGGTCCGTACCCACCTGGGTGCCCTTAGGCAGTCGCTTCTTATAGTAGTTTTTAAGTCCTCTAGGCTGGAGCGCATTTAGCGCTCGCCCCAAAAACCCCGGTGAAGCTGTAAAGGTCATTAGGACCAACAGCAATTATCAGTACGAAAAAAAAAACTGGTTTTATTGTAATGTAATTCATATAATTCTGAGTAATGATGAATGGAAAAATAGTAATAAAAAGAAACATTGAATTCGTCATCGGAGGGTAGGGTAATTAAAAAAATTAGTTGTGTAACAATCCGTCCTCCTTTGTGTAATCAAGGTGCAATTATGATTTCGTTTTGAAACACGTGTAAAAGTCGATCTCCGTCTTTTCTTACTTCCACAGTATTAGATATTTTGTAGAATATTATAAATATTTATGAATTGGTTTTTACGTAAAACAAATAGACTTATGACGATTTTAGATGTATTTTTTAATTTAATGATCGGATTTTATTTGACAAGATTCACATTTGTAAAATGATCCATTGTATCATATGTTTATTTATGATTCAGGATTTCGTACATCCAATAAAAAGGCATTTGATATCCATAATGTCTATCAATGTATTGAGTTTTGTAAGAAATAAATAATTAAGCCGTACACTGCAACGATTTTGAAACGGAAGCGTTCCGAAACTGTCAATGTAATTCTATTTTATTCGAAACCGTAGAAATCTAGAAAACCGGATAATAGATTGCCATGGGATCGCGCTGATTTCGTTAAAAAATATCTGCAGTGTGTCAACGTGCTCACTGCGTGTGCGCATCGGGTTCGCCGCGATTATCTCAATATTGTAAATCGCTAGTGTGTTGAGGCACTTAGAGACTGGAGTGCAATTCTCGCATGTTCGACTAAATATCGTGCGAGACATCCGTCGAAAAACATGTCGTATAAGAAGGTTTTTTGGTATTTTCGCAACGTCGCTTTTAGACACCGAGAGCAAGGCGTGTCGACGGGACGAACTTGTTTCTTTCCAGACACCTACAGTCGATATAATTTGTGGCGACGCACAACGCGCGCCATACGATTAGTACCTACTCACATCGGTGTAGAACGCGCTATCGAAATTTTCCTGGGACTTCGTATATATACGAGTTTCAAACATCCATCACAGGATCACAGGACATCTGGTCACCAGGCACAACACCCCGCCTGGTGGAAGATTACGTCATCCGTCCTCACATAGCGCGTTCCTACATAATTCCCCATTCTCTCGTCCCCTCGCCACTTCTACCCACAACACCCCCTCCCCCCACACGCCCATCTTCCAATTTATTTTTACAGTTTCATTCAATCCACCGCCAATCACTACTCGCGACTGATAAACCGGCGGAATGCTATTTCAGTAGACTAATCTAGTGACTTGGCTAAAACCGCTTTTAGTCTATTTCCTTGCGATATGTCTACAGCCAGCACTCGAGAAGCTGCGGTGACGGACTTTTTCCGACATTTTACTTTCGAAATCAAAAGTCGATATATTTTTTTTATTAAATAAGGAGAGCAGACGAGCCAACGGGCCACCTGATGGTAAGTGGTCACCGTCGCCCATAGACATCTCACCTCACTGTATTAATATTAGAGGGTTTTTGATGCGCTGCTAACCTTGAGGACTAAGATGGAGTGCCTCATGTGCCGGAAATTACGCTGGCTCTCTTACCCTTCAAACCGAAACACAGAAATGCAAGCATTTCTGCTTCACGGCAAAAATAGATACGAGGGTGGTACCACCCCAGGCGATCCTTCACATTAGGATCTACCACTACGATATTTGTCGAACGCTTCGAGAATTGCCTCCAATATATAGAAATAAGATAACATTTGAGCAATATCTGTGGTAACATTCCTTCCAATGCATTTTATAATTATTTACACTATTACGAAGAACTATAATAAATAATATATTTTATATTGATATTAAACTTTAGTGCCTTAATATGTTTTTGACATAAATATTCTTATGTTCTATGTGTGATGTTATTATGATCTATGAACGGTCACGGTCAGAAAGTGGTCACCACCTGCAATTTATACATTCGCAAATTTCTCTGAAACAACTATTTATTTATTATTTATGTTTTTCCATTTATTTTACACATACATAAAATAGACATTCCACAGAAATGGTACCCCATTTGTAGTGTGGGTATATAATTTCTATTTGAATTGAATTGAATTGAAATCGTTTATTTAGCGCTGTAAACACCAGAATACAGAAGTATACAAAGTTTAATACATGCAGCACAGAACATCTGGTGTGGTACAGTGCCAAAAAGGATACACCAGCTCAGCATAATGCTGAGGCAAGCCACAGCGCTGATTTTCAGCTGGCCCCTCAGTGACTGCACGGACGAAGAAAGCAACAGTGTGTGCGTGTTGTGTTGTAGTGTGTATGTGAGGTACTGAGTGTGTGGGAGGGTGATGGCATGGTGCGGGTGTATTTACATGGTATTATGTGTGTGGATGGTAGTTCACAGTAGAGGCATAATATTACCGAGCACTTCCAGATTGTGAAGGACAGTAGTTACAGGGCACCTAAAGAATGTACGGAGCAGTGTCCGATTTTTGTATTTCTATTTTATTCTTCTGTCTATATTGTGTTTATGTTAATAAAGTTGTCATTTGGTTTTTCATTTTTATTGTTATCTATGGGTAGGTTTAGAATTAAGTTATAACTTAACAATAAAAATTTAAAAAGATGACTACTTTATTTACTTATTACAAGGCAATAATAGGATACAAGTATACATAGAAAGAAAGTAACAATATATATATACACAGGGTGTAACATTAAGAACGGTCAGTATGGGAAAGTCTGAAACTATAAGACATACGAACATCTGTTCTTAGGAACCATGTCATCAATTTTAGTAACAAGAAACACTGTATTCATACATTTAAAAAAAAACTGTACTCAGTCTGGGAATCGAACCCGGTTGTTTTGAAAAAAAATCCAACACTATTTCTATTTAGACATCGATTGTGTAGGTCTTAAGGAATAAATGTTAGTATGAAACGTGATGTTTAAAATTAATAAAACGCATTGTTTCCATACTTTTAATTTATTTTAGTAGGTGTTCGAAATGACTACCATTTTGTAAAATACAACATTCAACTCGTTTAGGTAACGATCTTACTATTGAATGTTGTATCTTCAGGTGGTGAATTTGCGTTAAAATTGTCTCTATGGCTGCTTTTAGGTCTTCAATTGTGTCGTAGCTTGTTTTGTGCACTATATCCTTAACGTAATCGATATCTAAATAGAAATAGTGTTGGATTTTTTTACAAAACAACCGGGTTCGATTCCCAGGCTGAGTACAGTTTTTAAAAAAAATGTATGAATACAGTTTTTCTTGTTACTAAAATTGATGACATGGTTCCTAAGAACAGATGTTCGTATGTCTTATAGTTTCAGACTTTCCCATACTGACCGTTCTTAATGTTACAGCCTGTATATTCAGTGTATATACACTGAATTGATTGAAATAAGCTTTTACCAGCTTACACAATCTATGCAGTTCTAATAGGAAAGTTGCAGGTGGTAACCATTTGACCTCCACTGTATAATAAAAATTAATTATTGACAAGAAACTGTCCAAAAAAGAATCTCCACTTTCGACATTATAGTTTTTAAAATCAAGTAATATAATGTATCGTTGCGTACAAATGGATAATATTATAAATAAAGATAAAGATTCGTTCAGTTTGTATAAATTGTATTATGAAAAATGGTGCTGTTTAGAAATCTTTACATGTTTTTGATATTTTATTACTTTTCTGCGATTTTGTGATAGGTAGTTCCATATTGAATTTTGTAATAGATTGTAGGTTTAATGAATAAATGTAGTTTTCCTAAATGAAGTTACGATTTTTTTTATATATTTTCTAATTCCTGTAGTTAAGTAATAAAAAAGTTCTTTGATAGCTACCTACTTTGTATTTTATTTTAACAGCTATCGGTTTTGATATTCATCTAAAGTCTGATTCAATATAACTTGTTCATAATGTAAACAAACCTTTCCTTGATTTATTACATTAGACGATGAACCATAGTTTAATTCACGCGGGTCGAGCATTATAATGCGGGCGGAGTCCTCCCTCCAGCTGATTGTCCAAATAAATCCACCCAACTTTCAAATTCGATTCATCGTAAACCTAAGTAATATCGATTAGATTTACCAATCACACCTCATCTCTATTTTTGACATTTGTCAATCATCATGTGACGTCTTTGAAATCATTCGTTCGTTTGTCCTTTCATAATGAAACTGAAAGTTCATTCATTCATTCAAGTGTCACATTTGTTGTTTGATGTGATATTGATAAATTATTTGAAAGAATTCTCTATTTTGTCGCTAATTTAAAATGCTAATTATTGGTCTTACTTGAAGTTGAAAACGAAGAACCCCTCGAGTGCAAAATATTTTCTGAATTAGCTATAACTGTGATGGAAAACACCCGAAACGATTTCAACGACATGAGCCGCCGCGCCGGAGAGGTTTTCAGACGTATCAATAGGTTTGCTGACGGTCCTATGACGAGGAAGAAGCTGGTAATAATTCTCCTCGTCGTCGTCTTCTTACTGCTTTACGTGGGACCTAGTCTGATGAGCTGGCTCTTCCGTAGTGACACCGCCGAATCGCATCAGAATGTCTGTCAAAACAACTTCTTGAGCCCATTCGGAAACGATTTTAGAGAGTACGACGCCTACCTGAGGCTCGAAGCCGACGCTACGATGTCTAGAAGTCATAACTATGTGCCTTACGTCGGTAACGGTCTAGTAGGGCTCACTTTAGAACACGACAGCTATCTAAACATCAAATACGGACGGACCTTATCAATACCTCTATATTACCACCCTTTGTACATAATAAGTGATAACGAAATGAAGGAATTCACAGTAGCTGAATACAAAAAAGGAATCGTACACAGATTTCAATGTAGTAGCACTGGACTGCACATTCAATACCAGTATTATGCTCATAGAACTATTCCTTCTTTATTTGTACAGGAGATTTGGGTTAATAACCCAACAAATACAGCTAAGTCATTGAAATTTTCTACTCCTAGAGTTTCAGATTGGCCAACATCTGTGAAACAAACTGTGAAGATACATCAAGGTGTCGATGCCAAAGAGTATGAGGTAGTAACTGGGATGATTGCCATACCGGACAGTGAAAATGTTATCGCAGCAGCAGTTGTTTGTAGAAAAATGTCTAATACCGTTCAGGTAGATCCTAGAGATGGGTTAGATATTGTAATTTTCACTATAGTGGAATATAGCAGACCAATAAAAAAGTCTGAATATGCAAAACAGAAGGATATTGTTGAGAAAAAGGCTTTAGATGAAATGGAAAAAGTCATTGCTTTAACTGGAGATAGAGTTGCTCAGAGGAAACTGAGAGAAAACCATGCAAGAGTGTGGCAGTGGCTTTGGTACACCGGCTTTTATATTTCAGATTCGAAAGCCGAAGGTGTTATCAATGGTGACCATATCAATGCCACTATTTTTAGCATTTTATCACAAGTTCGTAGCTATGAACACGAAGAACATATTAAAGCTGACAAAAAGTCTGAAATACTCAGGAGCTTGACATATTCTGAAGGATGTTACGAAGGCCATTCCACTTTGGATGCTCCCAATTTATGGAAACCATTGAATTCTCTTGCGAGTTTGAATGCAGTGGCCAGTGTGTGGATGTTGACTTTAGAAAAACAGGGTTGTCATAACCTTTTGAAGGCTGGAGCCAGTGGAGTCAAGCAGGCAATGATACTGAGTTTTGGCAGCTTACGGTTTAGCAACCAACATTTAGAATACAATATCCATCCTTCAAAACTACACAGAGACTTTCTATTCCGTCGAATTAACTATGGTAACATGACTCATGTCAACATCAGTGTTATTCTTCAAGAGGACAATAAGGCAGCTATATTTGTGGCTCTAGACCGCTCTGATAAAACTTATTATGCTTGTGATGGTGGCTGCTTAGACTCTCCAGTGCAGTTAGGACCTTATAGAAAGTACTTCCCCGTCAAATTGACGGAACCCTTAACAGCTATTCTGTATATCACAGCGGATAAGCAGCATATGGAAGACTTAAGACATGCAATTCACGTGAAAGAAGTAGTAGAGGCTCCAGCTCATGAGCATCACGTAATCGCCCTACACAAACACGGTCATAGTCTAGGAGGTTTAAATCCCTTATTCTGGATTTCAATTATTGTCCTAATTGTGGTCTTCCATCTGTTCCTTTGCAGAATTATCATGAATGAATTCTGTGACAATGGTGTTAGTTATAGGCGGCTGTACAATAAACCTTGAACGGGTTTAAAATGCCTTATGAAAGTGCTTAGATGGTTCGCCCATCATTGTCCACTGAAGCTTGACTGAATGCCGCAGTAGGCTTTTTTCTGTGTATAGATTTTTTAGAGAGAGGTGTAAGATTATGTTAGTCATTTTCTTTGGAAAATTTTACCTAATTAGTTTCATAGATTCATTTAGTCACAGCATTGTTCATGTTGATTGTGTTAGGTTTCATTCTGGTTATCAGCATGAAAACTTACACAGTGCTAGACCCTTCTATGAGACTCATAAAGATTTTCCAGTGAGAATGTTCTATGGCTCGATTTATTTAAAAACGCCCAACCGCCCGCCGCGGGACGCCTTATCGCCAAAATACACGGGTTCTTATTTGAATCAAATCAAATCAAAATACTTTATTTGTGAGAATACTGTATAGAATAATGTAAAAGATCTTAAAAATATATTAAAGTCAAAGTATTCAGCCTGTTAAAAGGCGTACAAAATGTCAGGTACCTACATAGAATATAAATTAAAATAAAGTCAATTTTAATGCTAATGTGAATGTCCATTATACTCCTTCACACTATAGAAAGGATTTTCAAGCAGCCATTTCAATAATTCAGTTTTAAAGAATTTGACGCGGTTTAACATAAATCGAGTAATAAGAACCCATGTATTTTGACGGAGCGCGTTGCGCGGCGGGCGGTTGGGCTTTTTCATATAAATCGAGCCTATGTGTGCATTGTTTTCCTTCCTCTAATCTAATAGTACATAATAATCCTGCAACTTGGTTATTTGAAAGTATTTTAACTGGATAAGTATTCTTTTATTTTAAATTAATATTATTTAACGCATTATTGTGATCTCTTTACTAACAGAACAGTAATTTATAATTCTTATCATGACAATGTGAAGCAGAGTTGTCATTAAAAAGTAAAGATGATTAATATTATAGCGCTTTATGCTTTGCCATCATTTTAAATGCAACGTTACGACTTCGGTTTCCATACTATTTTACTGAATTATTATTACCACCAAATTATATATAAAATATATATGCACTTGAAGATTTTCATACAAATATTGAAAGTTGTTTAAGACTCAGCAAATTAAACTTTTATATGATTCCAGTGTAGCAATACAAAAGACAAATCTTTAAATTCGATAATAATCATTTCATCATTGCCATATGAAAAAACTATGCAGTTCCAGTAATTTTGCAATGCGACGTCATTCTTGTCATGTTTTAATTTTTTAATAAACATTATTGTGTGATCTCTGCGCGTTTAATACGACGTGTAAGTAAAGTGGAAGATACATCAAGCTATACTCTGGAACCCAAGCCTTAAATATTACATGAGTTAATAAATGAAAAAAATGCTAAACCAGGAATCCCTTGGGATCTTCAAGGCCAGAGCGAATAGGCATTTACTGGACCCGCATGCTCCATCGTCGACCTCATCGTCGCTTACCATCAGGCGAGATCGAGGTTAAATGCGGGTTTAGTAGTCAATATTTTGTTTTGTTTAAAAATCCAATTATTTTTTAATCCCAATTGTAGATAAGGCAACAAGCTTCTGGTAGTGGTAGATCCTAAAGTGAAGGATCGCCTGGGGTGGTACCACATTTGCACATTGCATTTCTGTGTTTCGGTTTGAAGCGTAAGAGAGCCAGCGTAATTTCCGGCACACGAGGCAATCCATCTTAGTACTCAGGGTTAGCAGCGCATCAAAAACTCTCTAATGTTAATACAGTGAGGTGAGGTGTCTATGGGCAACGGTGACCATCAGGTGGCCCGTTACCATCAGGTGGCCCGTTTGCTCTCCATATTTAATAATAAAAAAATTCAAATCAAATTCATAATTTTTGTTATGATTTCTTGACATTTATATGAATGTTTGACACATTCATTCATGCAAGTTCCAAAGGGAATATAACTAGCCTGATGTGTTGTCCATTGTACTGTATAATAATGTTATTTCAATAATACATTTCAATACAATACAAAAGTCAAATTTGTCCTAAATAATAAATTGTACCTAATATTTATAGTTTAATGGGAGCTTTCCCTATTTTTTCGTTAGTGTACCTATGTACATAACACGTGTATGTTATAAAGATTATATTGTTATATAAGATTGTGGTGTATATTTTTGAAATTAAACGCCAAGTTTATGTTAAAAGTTGTTTTCTTTTTAGACGTCTTACGAGTATCCTCTGCAGTTCGAGTGTGAAGGAAAAATAAAACCAAATAATAAAATTGTCTATAAATATATTTACAAAATATAGAGCCTAGAATATCTTTTACAAGGCACTTGTACACACGGTAAACAACACATCACAATAATTACAGACTTACAAGTTAACAGATAATGTTTCAACTTTAAATAATCTACCTACAGGCTGTATTCATTTTCAGAAGTAATCGTTTCCAGGAATGGTCAAAATAACAACTTGTACCTGTTAATTTCTTTTTGAAATATGCGAAAGTGAGCTGATTAAATGTGTTTAGCATAAACTACGTCATTTGAAATTGTGTTTGATGACCCATCAATGATATAAAATATCGGTCAAATCAAATCAAAATGTACCTTATAGTACATTTTTACAATGTCATTTTTTTACTGTACCACAGCTTCGTAAGGTGCTGTAGCTGAAAGGAAAGAAGCGGCGCAAGAAACTTTCAGCAGCACATCTTTTGAAATAAATATATCTTACAATAAATATGAATACAATCATATACACGATGTGCAGAGCTGGAGCTGAATTTAGGACCAAGCCTCTTTATCATTTAAGTAGTCATTTATTTTACAATAACCATTTTTACATAAGGTCTTACATGGGTCTTAAATGTTTTCTGTCATATTTATTACAGTATGAGGTATCTTATTATAAAATCGTACACAGTGACCCATAAATGACGTGTTTACTTTACTAAGTCTAAAGCGTGGGACTGCAAGTTTGTTTTTGTTTCTGGTATTGAAATTATGGTTATCGCAGTTTTTCTGAAACAACTATAAGTTTTTGCGAACATACATAATATTTTCATAAATATATTGACCCGCAACAGTCAGTATATTTATTTCCCTGGATAATTAGAGTCTCTGCAACATAGATGTATTTGACCAAAATAAAGTATTATAGATTCTACCTTAACACATGCGTTTGTGTTCAATTATGACCTTAATATTAGAAACATAATCTGTTAACTTGCTAAAGCGGTAAACCAAGAGAGTCTCAGGCACTTGTTTGAGCCGTAAATACTAATTTATGATTATCTGTGATATACAACAAGAATATGAATAGAGAAACTATAAAGACGGCTCACTGAATACACTGGACAGAATTCAGTTTTACTGAATACTGCGATTTACAGTCTGTGTCTAATCAGTCGACTAAATTCAGTCAAGTGTAATAAATGTATCTACAGTCGGCTTCTAGATAACATTCAGCAATCTGAAATTAACCGCAAGTAAATATACCGCACCGTAGTGAACACAGATTTTATGTTTTTTTTATCTAAGCGCAGATATTTTTAATTGTACTTTGTTCTCTATTGTGTATATCTTATTATTTACCTATCGCTGACTAAAGATATGCCCTGTCAAATTACGCGTCGAAGAAAGCGTGGCATCTTAGCCTTCCATAAATTACAACTGTTTGTACTGCTTTCGTGAATTATTTGCACAATATTTGACTTTGTATTTTGTAAGTAAACGCTATTATGACACTATGGTAACGAAGAAAGATTTCGCCTAAAGACACCTAGGTATAATTATCCAAAATACACTAGTAATATTAGAAAGAAATCTTGAATAATTAAATTCCAAGTGGCCAAAAAATAGACGTGCGTACGTACAGACAAAAAAATAGACGTGCGTACGTACAGACAAAAAAAAACTGACAAGATTTCTCTAATATTATTAAATAACAAGTGAGTTATCGTTCCACTTTTCATATCATAATCATCAGCCTATTAATGTCCCCACTGTTGGGGCACAGGACTCCCCTTGCACAAGGGGGTACGGGCCATGATCCACCGAGCGGGCCCAGTGCTGATTGGTGGGTTTCACATGCCTTCAGAAACTTTTCCCCTCAGACATGCAGGTTTCCTCACGATGTTTTCATTCACATTAGCATGTTTGGGAGTTAGTATTTAAGACTCACCTACTTGACTAGTACCCATCAGGGTCCATACTGTGCAGTATATGGACCCTAGTGTCGTTTAGCAGACACTGGATCCTGTCGTCACCCTCAGTATACTGCTGACAGAGATACTTGACACCTACCATATACTTGGAGTTAGCATTCAAGACACACCAACGTGACTCTTCTCGTAGCCATCAGGGTTCATACTAGGCAGTATGTGGACCCTAGTGTCGTTGAGCAGACGCTGGATCCTCACACGCCTTCGGAAATTTTTCATTTCGTCACGATGTTTTCCTTCACCGTTAGAGCAGTCGGTAAATGTACATAAGTCTTCGAAAAAATCCGAAAAACTATTTGGTACATTGCATGGTTTCTAACCCGGACCTCCCGCATGGGAGTCCGGCGTCCAAGCCACTAGGCCACCGGCGCACTTTTCATATAATGGAACAATATGGCCAACGCGTTTTTACTGCATAGGGCGTATCTTTAGAATATTTATATATGAACTAAACTACGCAGTCAGAACAAGAATTATAAATAAAGGTTACGGTTAACTTAGAATTAAAAAATAATAAAGGTACATTAAAGAATGGTCTGGTACAAGATTTGAACTGTCTTGGCAGAGAAAAGAACAGTTACTTGCAATTGTATAAATGAAATGACTTCATGCGATGGCGTGCAAAACAGAGACGGTGCTACTGCGTTGGTATAGCGCTGTCCCTGTTTAGCACTCTATCTTAAGATATCAATTCATCGTATTGAGAACAGATACAGATGTTCTCAATACGATGAAATGATAAGTTTTGCTTAAAAATTGTTCGTTAAAAACGTACACATATAAATGGAGATTTAAACTACGCAGATCTTATTAATAAATATATCAATTATTGGTTTTAGTTACATAAAGCGTACGAAAGTTGTTAAAATACATTTCAAAATTAAATAGTCATCTAAAACGGTAGAGACGATTTGATTTATTTTATTACATCACATAAATAATTTTGATATAAACATTGATAAAGTGTTATTCAAATGAAATATACCCTGACCAGGAATATAAAAACTGTATAGATGCCACTGGTATCTATAATCTGTGTTATGGAGATCACAATGAATAAAATATTGTTGGAGAATGATGACGAGGGGAGCGGGGGTCTCGGCCCTTGCCACCACGCTGCTATAAAAACAGAGCAGCACCAGTGCCGACTTTCACCCCTGATATGACCACCCATGTTCGGAATAACATAGAGCAACTCTCACTCTTCGGCAGACCTATCCCTTGGGAGAAAAAGGTCAAATATCTAGGAGTCACTCTTGATAGAGGTATGACCTTCGAGCCACACGTAAAACGCCGTCCGCGACCGCGCAGCATTCATTCTCAGCCGGTTACACTCGATGCTAGGCAAGGGGAGTAAAATGTCACTTGGAAATAAGTTGACAATTTACAAAACTTGCATCCGCAATCCTCACGTACGCAAGCGTGACATTCGCGCACTCATGCCACATTCGCCGCCTTCAGGTTATCCAAAATAGTTTCATGCGTAGAGCAACCGGTGCTCCATGGTACCTACGTAACGTAGACCTCCATCACGATTTGGAACTCCCCACGATCGCTCAATACATGAAGTTAGCGTCTCGACGCTTCTTCGAGCAAGCTCCCCACCACCCAAACCCTCTAGTAGTAAGCGCCGCCGCTTACTCCACTAACGGTTTACCGACATCCCGTCGACGACGTCGGCCTAGACACGTCCTAGACGACCCCGACGATGCCATCACGATCTCCATCGCGGAAGCCACTCCCCCACCCGATAGTAGTTACACACACAGCACCTACATACCGCGACCCGTTTCTGGCGCTTACACGCGCTATCGGCGTATTCCAGGCCGCTTCTCCCCGACCCCTCCCTCCCCAGCGACGTCCTAAGCCGAGGTCCGTACCCACCTGGGTGCCCTTAGACAGTCGCTTCTTATAGTAGTTTTAAGTCCTCCTCCAGGCTGGAGCGCACTTAGCGCTCGCCCCAAAAACCCCGGTGAAGCTGTAAAGGTGATTAGGACCAACAGCAATTGTCAGTATGAAAAAAAAGCCGACTTTCACTTTTGTTCGAGACACGATCGGCGACGGTTGCGTTCCAGTTCACGTATTGTTATTTTGCTAATTTTGGAATTTGTAATTAAATGTATTTGTGTACTCGTAGCTAGGCGCGTTTTTTTTTAAGGAATTTCGGTCTAGATTCCTTATAATATTTTCATTTAATTCCGCAATATCGCGAAGTTTTTATATTTCTGGTCAAGCTTTGTAAATCAAATGAAATAAAATAGTTTTAGCGTCAAAAGAGATCAAATATTACAAAATACTGGTAAACTCCGACCAGGATTATAATTGACGCCATTTATATAATTGGGCGACATTGGTACTTTTATAATCTGCGTTATGGAGATCGCTATAAAAAAAATCTGGTCAGGCTTTACAAAGTACAGCCAACCGTATAGTAACTAAATTTTGTGAATCCTAAATAAACCTTATCGAGTGAACATAAGGCTGATATTACAACTTTTTTATATTATAGGAAAGCATGGTTGTCCCACGTTTTATCTAGCAATACATAATAATAATAACTTCATAAATATATTGTTATTAATAAGGCACCGTTGTTAATAATTATGTCATTATCCTAGGAACAAAATTTCAGTTCGATTAATATATCAAAAACATACGATAATATCTATCTTATTATTTGTTTGATCGAATAGGCTAATAATCTATGATCGGAGTAGGTAGAGCTGTTTTTGTACTTGCCACATACGGTCATAATATGGATAAGTATGCCCAATAATCCCGGGATTGAATAAATATATTATTTAGATTTTTAACGTTATATTTGTTTTGATACACATTTAAGATTCATGGCGCTAGTGTACCTATGGTAGTGTTTTAACTTCTTCGTAAGTTCACAATTTTAAAAAAAATCGTAATCCGCCGAGTAAGGGCGAGGTTTATAAAAGTAATTTACAACATTTGCTCGATAACTTAAAACGGGATCCCGAAATCATATCCATCTTAGTCCTCAAGGTTAGCAGCGCATCAAAAACCCTCTAATATTAATACAGTGAGGTGAGATGTCTATGGGCGACGGTGATCACTTACCATCAGGTGGCCCGTTGGCTCGTCTGCTCTCCTTATTTAATAAAAAAAAAAAAATTATTAATATATCCTTTGAGGACATTGACCCCAAACAGCCCTACCTACACCGATCAGTGCTAATAATCTAGCTATTGGCGTCTCACGCGCTAAATTAAATTATCACCCTCACTCTTACACGATGTTGTATATGAGTAAGCGAGACAGTTTCATTCTGGTTAAGCTTTAAATTTGGCGAAACCACCTACTGGGCATCGATGTATTTCTTCTTAGGTGGATCTTGTCTTATACAGGGTGTAACAAAAAACCCCTATAGTCCCGAAAGCGGGGTGTTCAGTATCCATAACTGAACTAGTTTCACTATGGGGTTACCTCCAAGGAGTTGGTTCCATAGTGAAAGTTCCTTTCGGGACTATAGGGGTTTTATGTTACACTCAGTGTTTCTGCACGGCCCAGATATTATGCATCCAAAGGCACCGATTCCTGGGTGGCCGCAAAATTAGCAATAATTGTACACAATCTAGTATACGAGTGAGCCTGAGAGTTTCAGTTTAGCTTTAGATTTGCGACCACCCCGGAATCGCCACCAAATATATTTATTATTTTGTAAACAAAATATTTTCCACAAAACACTGTGTTCATTTTGATTAACAGTCTGTTGCACGAAACTTTCCTAAAGTTAAGTCTTCATTAAAAATAAATTCCATCCCTTTCTACGCTATAGCTCTACTTGATCAGGATTTCTCAAACTTATAGCTCCACGTACCCCTATTAAATTTCCCAGACAATGGCGTATCCATTAAAACTGGCTTATTATTTAAAAAAAATGTAATACAGTTACAAAGGGCAATATGATATTAATTAATGTGATGGATGGGCTTGTTTCTTGTCGTAAAATGGGGTCGAATTTAGGAGCAATTTTTCTTAATTAATTATAATTTCTTCTTCTTTTGTGCCTACCCCATTTACACACTGGTCATCTCAGTGTGCAGGTTTCCTCACTATGTTTTCATTCACCGTTAGAGCAGTCGGTAAATGTACCTACGTAAGTCTTCCATAAATACGAAAAACTCATTGGTACATGGCACCGCATGGTTTCTAACCCGGACCTCCCGCACGGGAATCCGGTGTCCTAGCCACTGTGCCACCGACGCTCTAAATTTCAATCTTAATTCAGCATTCAGTCGATTCCTGTGTTTCGTTTTTATCATGACCAGGTGTGAAACCCCAAATCTTGTCGCGAACCTCACTTTTTTTTTCGTACTGATAATTGCTGTTGGTCCTAATGACCTTTACAGCTTCACCGGGGTTTTTGGGGCGAGCGCCCAGTGCGCTCCAGCCTGGAGGAGGACTTAAAAACTACTATAAGAAGCGACTGCCTAAGGGCACCCAGGTGGGTACGGACCTCGGCTTAGGACGTCGCTGGGGAGGGAGTTTGAGAAACCCTGCTCTAAATAGAGACGACACGAGACTTAAGGAAGCCTTAACAGTAAAGACGTTTCTTGCCAAGGACATTATAAACCGCTATATTAGGCCTGGATTTGTCACTAAAATAGCACTATATTATTAGGCGTTTATACATGGAAGGTATGTTAATATTATCTATAAGACACTTACGCGGTATTGACTGAACTTGTGCATGAAAGCTGTTATGAAAAAATAAAACACTGTGAAAGTACCTGTAAAGAAATTAAAAATAAAATTATTCAAGCCAATCTATAAGTTAGTATGAAATATATTGTAGAGACTACAATTTAAAATTACCAATAATGTGGTAAATAATTTTTGGAACTATACATATAGTTAATAAGAGCAAAGGATCGCCTGGGGTGGTACCACCCTCTTATCTATTTCTGCCGTGAAGCAGAAATGCTTGCATTACTGTGTTTCGGTTTGAAGGGTAAGAGAGCCAGCGTAATTTCCGGCACATGAGGCACTCCATCTTAGTCCTCAAGGTTAGCAGCGCATCAAAAACCCTCTAATTTTAATACAGTGAGGTGAGATGTCTATGGGCGACGGTGATCACTTACCATCAGGTGGCCCGTTGGCTCGTCTGCTTTCCTTATTTAATAAAAAATAAAAATAAAAAAAAAACCTACTAAACTATAAACCAATTTAACCGATCAACTGTAGATCATTTAACCAATCATCCCTAACCAAGCAACTATTGATCGATTAACCAATAATTTATTTGCCAATTTAACCGACCAACTATTAACCAATTAATCAACTAACGAACCAACCAAAGCTACTACCTCACGAATTAGTTCTATATACATTTCTCTGATATAAAATTAATTCAATTAATTACCCACATGCACTCTATATTATATTGCGGTGCCCTACTCAGGGTTTCATGTATGATCAGTGATCACATAATATAAATTCACGGAAACAGCAATCCGAAGTTTGTCAAACATATAGTAAATTAGTTTTGTGGTGTCCGTGTGTATTTATAGTGGTTTTTATGTCTTTAGTAGATTTTATATTTTTTTTTTTATGTATAACTAAACCCGCATTTGACCTCGATCTCGCCTGATGGAAAGCGACGATGAGGTCGACGATGGAGCATGCGGGTCCAGTAAATGCCTATTCACTCTGGCCTTGAAGATCCCAAGGTTGTAGGTTTCGGGAAATACAGACGCCGGCAGGCTGTTCCATTCCTTAGCCGTTCGCATAATGAACGAAGAAGCAAATCGCTTCGTACGAGCAGATGGGATATCAACAACATAAGGATGGAACTCCTCCTCTCCTCCTCTTTTACAATAAATAAATACATAAAATATTTTTTAAGACCAATTGTAACACATGAAAAGCAATAAATGGTATGAGTATTATTAATTTTGAATTTAATTTTTAATTCAATTTAATTCAATTTGACAACGTATTTTCTATATTTACCAATATTAATTTACTTGTTAAATTGTAATTTGATGTCCAACACAATGTACATTGTTAAGGATGAATAGGCAGTGTGAGACACCCCCCTGCCCGGTGGACCGACGACCTGAAGAAGGTTGCTGGCGATGGTTGGATGAGGAAGGCGGAGGACCGGGTAATGAGGCGCGCTCTGGGAGAGGCCTGTGTCCAGCAGTGGACAGACACGGGCTGATAGATAGAAGGATGAATAAACTATGAAACTATAACGGAGTGTATTGACGTAACCAATCACTTATTAATTAAACTATTTAAATAACTAAATAGCTCCGTGCCATCACCCTCCCACACACTCAGTACCTCACATACACACTAATATCCTCATTCATACAAACAAACACACTCATACAACACAACACGCGCTCACTGTTGCTTTCTTCGTCCGTGCAGTCACTGAGGGCAGCTGAAAATCAGCGCTGTGGCTTGCCTCAGCATTATGCTGAGCTGGTGTACCCTTTTTGGCACTGTACCGCACCGGATGTTTATATCCTTGTATACTTTTGTGTTGTGTACTTGGTGTATTCTAGTGTTTACGGCGCTAAATAAACGTTTTATAATTATTATGATTTCAGCTAACTATTGACCATTTAACCAACTAATGATCAAATTAACCAGCCCACTATTAACCGACTAACCAACTCATTTTAATCAACCAACTAATCCTAACCAATCAACCAACCATTAATCGACTAACCAACCAATTATTAACCAACTAACTTAACATAATCTCACCTCACAGCTCCTCATAGAAAGCGACTCTGGTCTTGGTGGAGCCTTGCTTCAGCCTCCTCAAGGTGGAATACTTATTGTCTCCGGCCCTCGCCTGGGCCTCGTGCAGCCTGTCTAGAGTGGCCGCCGTCTGGTCCACGCGGAGGACTGAGAACTCGCAGCGAAGCTCGTCTAGTTGCTGCTGTAGGTGCTTGGATTTGGCTAAGTATTCCACTCTGAAAAGTCATCATAAGGATTTTTATTTATTAAGATGTAATAAAGATATCATCATAAGGATCAAAAGAGCAGTATTAAGATGTCGAACAGTGAAAGAAAGAAACAAAACACATTTATTCAACATTGCATTATACACGATTAAACTTAAAAAGACTTAACATTAAAAAACAACACAATGTTAAAAAGACATGCTCAATGCTGGGTCTTTCCCTTCATTGGGTCACGCGCTAAATTTAATGATCGCTAAACGATCGCTAATCGATTTTTTTATTAGGAACTGTAAGCGTTTACCCGAATCTAGCAAAACGTATGCAGTTAAGGTAGAATTTACATTAAATATTATTTTAATAGAATGTAAGGCATTATGTGTGAAGCGCGGAATCCCAGATTAGCCCGTATTTTAGAGACTTTAAGGTTAAGTTTCAATTGTTATCGAAGAAAGTCGCTACGCCTCCACAGTAGTTAGGAACAAGATATTATTTTAGTAAAAAATAATTCGGATACTGTACAAAATATTTGAATAATACTTGACGGAACTTATCGGTAGTGTAGTTTATTATACAACTGATTTTGAAGGAGGTTATGTTGAACGTTCATGTTGTCATGGCGTGTTCGGCCTATATTATTGTTTAAAAACGGTTTACAGGGGTCACTTTTTCGTAAAACTAGTGTATTTTACATAAAAAACGTCCGTGATAAGTGAACGTTATATAAGACAGTGAAATGGGAGTGAAAGACTACAGACGGTGTGAATACGGCAACTTAACCTCCAATTGCACTTGGAATGCAAGGCACTACTAGGCATTCCTGATGCATACGACTCTCCCATAATCTCGACGTTGGTAAACTGGTTTTTTTCAAAACAGACGCCAAAACGTTCGAATCATTTTCAAGATACTAACACGCACGGTCATTGGCCAAATTGCAGTGTGTACACTAGCAGAAGCCATATTAAAGAAAAAAAAACTGCTTTTGGATGCGAAACAGGTAAGATTTGTCTTTTTAAAATTGAAGAAAGTTCAGTAACACGACATGAACACTAGGCCTTAGGTACGCATGGGGGGACGTACCGTTGGGTAGTTTCCCTGAATAAATACAATCATTATCATCAGTCTATTAATGTCCTCACTGTTGGGGCGCAGGCCTCCCCTTGACCAAGGGGGTACGGGCCATGATCCACCGAGCGAGCACAGTGCTGAGTGGATTTCAACCGGAAACTTTTCATATTAATACAATCCTATAATCATTTTAATGAGAACTCACCTCTCCTTCTCGATCTCTAGCGACAGCCGGTGTATGTGGGGTTCAGAGTCGTCCGCGTCAGGTACCAGCTGGTACGAGTTCAGATCCGACTCGGGCACGCAGGGGGACGTGCCGTTGGGTAGTTCCCCGCCGAGCTCCGCGGGTAAAGAACACGTTGAGGGGAACAGGCTCGACGGGACCGTTGATGAAGGCTGGAAATTATGAGAATTACATAAAATTTACCGGTGGTAGATCTTAATCCTAGGCCAATAGTTTTTAAAAGACGGGTTGAGGATGTCTTCAAGTGAGCTATCCACGCACCTACTTTATAGTCTTTACTTTATTATTTTTATTTTTCAAATAGGTATAAGTTTTTTAGTCATTACATTCAATAGTATTTTTTCCTAACTCAATGTTGTACAACAATCAATTTTCCACTTTCTAACCATGCTGTGTTTACACGTTAAGGGTTACGACCTAGCTCATAACTTTATATTGATTTTTATGTAATTTCTCTAGTTGTAATCTGTTGTGTTTACCTAATAAATAAATAAAATTAAATGTGTATTTGCATTGCTGTTTTGGTTTGAAGGGTAGGAGAGTCAGCGTAATGATACATGCCAACTAAGTCCTCAGGGTTGCCGTCGCACACTGGGTCGAAAGTGAGATATAAGGGACATTGCAATTTTTTTTTCAGCGCGTTTCATTTTATGCCAATCGATAGTGCTCCTTGACCTTAACAAAAAATGTAATATAAATTTTTTCAATAAAGTAAACCTTTGGCGGGAAAAAAATAAGCTCTGTTTTTATTGTATGGAACACAGATGAACGTGCTAGATATCTACAAAGTCTTGACCGGTCCCGCTTTGAAACTGCCTTAGATGTAATCCTTCTTCTATAACGCATGCATAACGTTGCACCCCCACCAGATAAATGGATCCAAAGAAATGAAAAAAATGGTATTCTGCAAAAGTTATATTTGCTACGATAATTGAAAAAAATGTGCACAAACCACAAAAATAAACATCTCTCTTCTAAGTCGTATTCCTCATTGCTGAGGGTCGTGATCATTCTAAGGAATTAATCACATAGAACGACTCTCGTGGCAGATTTAATGGGGTGCTTTGCCATTGCCTTCCCCATTTTACACACTGGTTATCTCAGTGTGGCAGGTTTCCTCACAATGTTTTCCTTCACCGTCAGAGCAGTCGGTAAATGTACGTAAGTCTTTCGAAAAAACCGAAAAACTCATTGGTACATGACATTGCATGGTTTCGAACCCGGACCTCCCGCATGGGAGTCCGACGTCCTAGCGCCACCGACGCTCCAAAATAAATATAATCAATCAATATTGCAATGTCCCTAATATCTCATTTTCGACCCAGTGTGCGGCGCATCGAAAACCCTCTAACATTACAGTGAGGTGAGATGTCTATAGCTTTGAGAAATTAATTTAAATAAACCAAAATACCGAGAAAGTTGTGATATCTTCAAGAATGACGTTACGTTTAGCTTTTCTGTTCACGGAGTGTGCTAGTGGCTCCATCTACGCAACGCTTTGCGTATTATGACCTATTAATACATGTTTCTACGCCATAGCTCTAGATGGAGACACGAGATATAAGGAAGCCTTAATATTAAGGATATTTCTTGCAACTATTGAAAAAATAATCTTATAGTATTTGGAGAGCAGACGAGCAAACGGGCTACCTGATGGTAAGTACTTAGTAGTACTTATAGGGTTTTTTATTTACCTTGTTCATTTTGTTTGTTCTTATGTAGAGGGAAGGATGATGCACATTTTATGATTATGTGGGTACCGTCATTGATTAAAAAAATCAGTCTTTGTCCAACTGTGGTTTCACTTCAGAATCCACTAAGTCAAGTTCTAGATTCCGTCTAGCGGATCTCGCCGGCTGCGTTGGATAATGGGAAACAAAAATCGACAGTAAGCAACACTAAGGCCGACTTGCGCGAAAGTCGAGTTAAAGAGAACACCAGAGAGAAAACCAAAACGCAAACTCTGATTTTTTTTGGTATAAAAACCATAGACAATTCGCGAGTTAACCCATCTAATTTAACCCGCACTTTCGCGCAAGCGGCCCTTAATGTCAGTTGACATTTTTTGTTGTTGCCATACGCGTATTATATCTTGGCCATGGATGCTGTACTGCGCGGCGAGACACGGGGGCGGAGCGGCCCGCTCCATAGGACTTAAAACGGAAAGCGTTGCGTAGATGGAGCCACTAGTACACTCCGTAAACTGAAAAGCAAAACGAAACGTCATTTTTGAAAATATCACAAATTTCTCGTTACTTGGGTTAATTTAATTTAATTTCTCAAAGCTATTGTAAAATTGTGATGATATCATGGCATCATATTGCCATTTCAAAATAGCAAACCTAAAAAGTCTGTTAAAACAGCATGGCGCGAGTCTGTAAGGAATTTGATGGAAAGGTACGTACGTACATATTAATATTTGGCTTTATGTGCTAATTTAAAGTTTATTAAACAAAAATCTTGTAAAATTATTCACTATTAATCAAAATAATCATTATTTATTTATCAAATTATTGACATTGAAAGCAATAAATTTAGGTTATCTTATGTTTAGAACAAACACATCTTACGTACGTGTTTTTGAATGCTTTTTTGTAACTGTGCTAGTGGCTAGTGGTAAAACATTGCAGGATTATTTCCTATTGGCTACACTCAGTGAACCCCCCCCCCCCCCCCCCCACTCCCCCAACCCGCCAGCCCGCTCCCCCTCCGCGCTCGCCCGCTTCATCCCCCCACTCGACATACTCTACTCACCGGTGGTAAAGAGCCAGTAGAAGTCCTACTGAGGAAGTTGATCAGCTTCTCCTTGGCCTGTTTCTCGGCCACCCTGGCGGCTAAGAGTTCTGCCTTCAGCCGCTCGGCCTCGGCCGCTCTCTTCTCAGACTCTTCCACCAGCCGGGCCGTGAGGAATTCGGCTTCGCGCGTCTTGCGTTCCAAGTGCACCTGGAAACGGAAAGTTAAACAGTTATAGTGGATAAGTTAAAAGTATATAAACTAATAAATTTATGTATTTATTTTATAATCTTAAAATATAATCTTAGAATATAATATAAACATATTATATGGGTCAAAATCCTTAATCTAATAAACAGCCCCGAGTCGCACCCGGCGGGAAGGTGCCCATCACGCTGGCAGCGTTTCCACGCTGAATAGCCAGCGAGATGCGCTGCACCAGGTACGACTCGGCGCGGGGGTCACCTGAGCGCTCTCTCAGTCGTCGGCCCAAACCTCGGACAAAATCCTTGGCCTCCGTGCACCTAATAAATATTTCATATTTCACTTTTCTGCACTATACTGCCGGTAACCTATTAATAATTCTTCGGTTGCCTGGAAGAGATCGCTCTGAAGCGATAAGGCCGCCTTTGTACACTTATTCTATGTTTCCTTTCCTATGTAAATTTCTTGTGTACAATAAAGTATTAATCTATCTATCTAACATACATAATTTGACTAATCATAATTTGACATTCTTAATTTTATTTGTTCCTTAATATTTGATATTTTTTATAAATATTAACTTTTGGTGAATTTAAATTATTTTGCACACATGATTATTATTTTTCTAATTTTTTTTATTTCTTTTGCATGTTTCTTTTTAGTAATCTTATATTTTTATATTTATATAATAATAATATACTTTCAAACACAAAATGTATATTGTTATTGAAATAAATGAACTTGAATGCTGGTTAGTTGGCTGTGGCTGGACAGCCATCATCTATTCTTAAATTGGTGTATAGTTTCAGCATTTACAACTTGATCAGGTGGATTATGCTTTGGCAGTTTTGACCGTGTTCTCTACTAGATGTGTGAATGGTCTCCTGGAGTGTTCCTTCAAGTTTATTCTTTAGCAGCCCACTCTACTCCACTGCTGTACATAGGCCTCTCCCAGGGCGCGCCATTGGCCCGATCCCCCTTCTCTTCCAGTCGCTGCCAGCCACCTTGCGCAGATCGTTGCTTCAAGTTCCATCAGTTCAGTTTTGCTCCATCGTCGACCTCATCGTCGCTTACCATCAGGCGAGATCGAGGTCAAATGCGGGTTTAGAAGTAAATAAATAAAAAAAAGTTTATCATAAATAAATTCTTCAGTTCATCTGTGTTATCAGTTAAATGATATTTGATAAAATCAAGAGTTAATGGATTTGATTTTGTGGGAAGCTTTATCTACATACCGGTAACCGATATTTAACAAAAATATGTATTGTAGATTGTACCTTATCAACTGTGATCGGAGTAGGTAGAGCTCTTTCGGGTAAATGTCCTCAAAGGTTATATTAATATGGATATGATTTCGGGATCCCGTTTTAAGTTATCGAGCAAATGTTGTAAATTACTTTTATAAACCTCGCCCTTACTCGGCGGATTACGATTTTGTAAAAATTGTGAACTTACGATGAAGTTAAAACACTACCATAGGTACACTAGCGCCATGAATCTTAAAAAAAAATATTTCGCCACCAATCTTAAATGTGTATCAAAACAAATATAACGTTAAAAATGTAAATAATATATTTATTCAATCCCGGAAATCCCGGGATTATTGGGCATACTTATCCATATTATGACCGTATGTGGCAAGTACCAAAAACAGCTCTACCTACTCCGATCACTGCTTATCAACATAGTTTTGTGTTTAATTTTAAATGTGCGCAAAATAGGATTCTTGCCACCGCTTTCCCTTCTAAACCCTATGTAGAAAGAAACTCAGAATAATACATTATTGCCACAAAAATATACACCTATTCAGTTTACTTGACTAAGCTTGAAGCTGCCGAGATATTGCAGTGCGTCGGGCGTGTTCGCCGCAGCCAGTGTTCCTGATTTCTACGCGATCATGAGATCACGTGTTGCCTCCTTTTGGCAACGTCTCGATGTGTCTCACAACGAGATTCTCCGTACGCTGAGTGGGTACCTGACCTGTCCCATCCTGAGGCACTGGGTGTCCGTGCAGCGTGATGGGAATCGAAAGTAGATGTATGTACCTTCCGTTTTATTTTATATTTTATTTTATGTTTTATAATTTTATTATAATTATTTTATAAACCAATGGGTTTTATGCCTGAATAAAGAAATTATTTATTTATAGTACTGCCGACCACAGGTCAACTTACTCAAAACGTCAAAATTTGAGAATCTGAAATGTATCGTATTGCGCAGGTATAAGGTTGAGATTTAATCGAAGGTTTTTGACAGATGCTATACTATAGTTTGTAGTCGACTGTACAATTAGACATTTGGCAATATTTACCTTCTCCTCCTCAGTCCTGATGGCAGACAGCCTGAGCCTAGCGTTCTCCCTCTCGGCGTCAGACGCCTTCTGCGCCAGGAGTGAAGCTTCCTCCTCTGCCACTCTGCCCTTCTCCGCTAGCAGCTCGGCTGTTTCTTCTGATCGACGCTGCCGATAAATAAACAATTTTTGAATATACATTTTTGAATTTGAATTTCTATTTTGTCATTTTTACTCAACCTATTAGTGTTTACAGCAAACATTATGGCTGTAATTCCAATCTGATATTTGAGTGTCCCTAGACCGACCTGTAAAGATAGCTGAATTTAAACCTACATTTAAATTAATTTGGAAGAATCCAAAGGATGACATGGATTTTAATTTAAAAAATTGTAATATATTGATTTCTTTTTTATAACGTGTTTATAACTTAGCTAAACGTGACACTGAAAGAGTTTAATTATTATTTTTGGCATGTAAATATTAAAACACAATTTATGATTGTTTATGAATAAATGATATGACATGAACCCGGGCGCTGAGTCTGCAGGGGCGTTAGGGCTCCGCCAGAACCTTTATTCTATATTAATTTTTCCATAGTAAAATTATATTTTTATACTTAGAGGTGGCATATAAACCCGGGAAGGGCCTATGGAAATTGAAAAAATTGAAATTGAAATCGTTTATTTAGCGCTGTAAACACCAGAATACAGATTACAGAAGTATACAAAGTTTAATACATGCAGCACAGAACATCTGGTGTGGTACAGTGCCAAAAAGGGTACACCAGCTCAGCATAATGCTGAGGCAAGCCACAGCGCTGAAAGTGGCAAAGTGTTATGGGGACACCGGTGCGTTCTACTGGAGATCCCGGGGATTTTAGTGGGTAAAAATGCCAGATAACTCAGCTTCTCTACCTGGGGAACTGTGAAAGTCTTCCCCAAAATGAGAAGGGGTGATATATATAGGTATCTCTGTATTATCTATTATATTATATTTATATGTTAGTATATAGTAAATATTTGTATATTTAAGTACTTCGCCTGCCTTTCATATCAAATTGTCACTTTATGGGGTTTGCTGGAAGAGTTCTCTCTTAGAGATAAGTCACGCCCTTTGTGCTTCAAATATTTTTGTTTAAGTTTGTAACATATTCTGTGTGTACAATAAAGAGTTAATAATAGTAAGGTAGTAATCACCAGGGCGCTCTAAGAGATTCATAGGAAATGGTGGCACGACTGGGTGTAGAAAAATTTACAACAGGAGTCTCACCCGTCTCATTGTAGGGGGCGTTCACAGGCCATTTTGGCACTAAGAGCCTCCTACACAAGATGAGACTGGCAGACGATCCCACCTGCAGAGTCTGTGGTGACACCGTTGAGTCAATGGAACACTTGCTGTGCGAATGTGACTCGTAGCTGGAAAGCGTATGAGTCTTTTGGGGGTAGCCTACCCGAAACCAGAGGACTATAGGCTCCTTCCTGTGAGCTGTACAGCGTCCTTGATGCAAAGCATCTTTAAGGAACAGGAAGGAGACTGAGGTAAGGGTTTTGGGTATGGTTGAGGTAAGGTAAGGGTTGAGGGTAGTATCTATTTCATACGCCTTTTGCACCCCTATATTATGTATCATATGGTTTTTCCATCACCTGAAGGTTGCCCGGAAGTTATCGCTTAAAGCGATAAGGCCGCCTCCTGCACATTGTATTGTACCTCTCTTTATGTTGTATGTTTTGTTTTTGTCCCGGGTGTGCAATAAAGTATATTTGTAAGGGGTGAGCACAAAAGATCCCTGTGGGTCGAAGTGCCGCTGGGGTTGTCCCTGGCCCCTGTCATAAGATAAGATAATCACCAGGGCCTCGTTGGCGAGCCGTATCTCCTCCTGGTACTGCAGTAGCCGCTGCTCCATGGCGGTCCGGTCGCGCTCCGCCGCCTCGCGGAGTTGTTTCTCTCGAGCAAGCTTGTTGCGCTCGATTTGACGACGCTACACACACGCTTATTAAGATCTCATTGAAAATGTATTTTGTAAATAAAATGAAGTCTATTTCAATAATTTTGAGATATATATGCTTAGTATTAAAGTTGTCTTAGACCTCGTTTTCATCAGAGCTTAATTCCGCCAAACGCGTTAATGAAATTCAGCGTAATTTCCGACACACGAGACAATCCATCTTAGTCCTCGCGGTTAGCAGCTCAAAAACTCTCTAATATTAATACAGTGAGGTGAGATATCTATGGGCGACGGTGTCGACGGGCGACTTTTTAACATCAGGTGGCCCGTTTGCTTGTCTGGTCTCCTTATACAATAAAAAAACGTGAGTTTTTATAATAGTGCTTTCTAAGTAAGATTTATCTCAGGGTAAGGACCGATCTTAGTAGTAACTTAAGGAGCGCTTTTGACGGCATTCAGCTCTAATGAAAACGAGGTTTTTTTTCGTACTGATAATTGCTGTTGGTCTAATGACCTTTACAGCTTCACCGGGTTTTTTGGGGCGAGCGCTAAATGCGCTCCAGCCTAGAGGAGGACTTAAAAACTACTATAAGAAGCGACTGCCTAAGGGCACCCAGGTGGGTACGGACCTCGGCTTAGGACGTCGCTGGGGAGGGAGGGGTCGGGGAGAAGCGGCCTGGAATACGCCGATAGCGCATGTAAGCGCCAGAAGCGGGTCGTAGTATGTAGGTGCTGTGTGTGAACTACTATCGGGTGGGGGATGAAAACGAGGTCTAAGGCAAGTTGAATACTAAGCATATATCTCAAAGATATTGAAAAATACTGTAATTTATTTACAAAATACATTTACAATAAGATCTTTAGACAAATTAATTATCTTTTTTGAATGGGGTTCTAAATTTAACATCCTGAATGGATGTGACGTCTAGGGTACCACGTATTCTTTCTTTCATCTTATTGTCCGTTAGCACCAGGGTCCTATTTCAAGAAGCAATACTCCTTGTAATTATAGAAAGAAAACACATTTATTCAACATTGCATTATTCATGATTAGACTTAAAAACACTTAACATTAAAAAAACAACACAATGTTAAAAAGACACATGCTCAGCATGGCTGCGGTCCAACCGATACGCAAGAACCATAGCGTTGGTAATAACTGTAAAATGGCAACACTGACTCATGGGGTTTTCTATTAGCGTTGCCATTTCAGACTTTTAATTGCTTGCTTGCTTCGTCCAGGCGAAAATTAAGTCAAACACGGTTTAAAAAATTAATAAAGGAATGACTAGCACCTAAAAAGTGCCTACTATTCTATATTACTAAACTTAAAAAATTCTGAACTTTGTGAAACTTGACACAGATAATGTATGTGTGATTGTGTACAGTCGACAATTCAAATTTCAAGTCTATAGCGTAAATATAATGCATTATGTTATGGTATACATTAGCTAGAGCCCTAGAGGCCGACTGTACCTGTTTCTCTTCCTTGGCCTGTGCCTTCATTTGCTGCACTTCCATCGTGTCTGGTTTCCTTCTTCTCATGTACAAGTCGTGGTTTCCGATGCACAGATCCAATATCTATCGAAACAACAATACGTACTTTTTATGACGATTTTTTTTTCACATTTATCAAATTACCTTTGGGAGAACATGCAGTTAGGCAAGACATGTGAGAGAAAGAGAGAGAATTCGGTATTTGAATACAAAAAACATTCCATCAATTAACTTAAATGGACGTCCTGAAGAAGGATCTAAAATTCGTCTTTCGATACCTCAACTAACATCAGAGATATTAATGATTTAAGTCAGTACTGGAGAGATGCTCTGTCCCTTTTTAGCAAAACAATTCTTTATAATGTAGCCAGGATCTGCTTGTATGGCGCTACTACACAGTGACGTCATGATGTAATATGGCCGTTTCTTTCTATCGTCTGATTTTGATTGCATGTAGCTATTTTATTTTTCAACGAATTTTAATTCTGTTTTCATACCTGACTTTGAATTTTAGTCTATTTCTTAATTTTTAAGATACGCATTTAATATTTGTTACTTGGAAACTACCGAATTAAGGCATAGTTTATTTATTTATTATTTTAGTAATAAATCACTTTATAAGGAATTGTATCTACACCAGTATGATACCTTTTACAATATTTAAAAATTATTTACTGATATTTTTTGTCCATTCCAAATGGAACAAAATAGTTAAACTTTTTGGAAAAAAAAAAAAATCTTATCGACAAACTTATAACTCCAAGTTCATGGATGGAGTCAATGTAGGGTCGAGTTTAGGGACTGAAAATGGTTACAAAACGCATGCAGTTAAGGTAGAATCGGTGAAATACCAGTAATCGATACCATTATATAACAAACATTTAATTCAATTTCGCATGTCATCATCAACATCAGCCTATTAATGTCCCCACTGTTGGGGCACAGGCCTCCTATTGCACAACGGCGTACGGGCCATGATCCACCGAGCGGGCCCAGTGTTGATTGATGGATTTCACACGCCTTCGGAAACTTTTAATTTCCTCAGACATGCGGATTTCCTCACGATGTTTTCCTTCACCGTTAGAGGTTAGAGTAGTCTGTAAATGTACGTAAGTCTTCGAAAAAACCCGAAAAACTCATTGGTACATGGCATTGCGTGGTTTCGAACCAGGACCTCCCGCATGGGAGTCCGGTGTCCTAGCCACTAGATTGTACCACCTGTCAAGTTTCGCATGTGCTGCAAGGTAATAAAAATATTATCAAAAACCACTTACCAACTTATTCATTCCCTTCGGCGAGAAGAAAATAAAGTTCGTCACACCTTTGTCGACGAACTTTATGACAAACTTTTTATCGTCAAACGATATGTGCTTGATCTCTGACCAGGGGAAGGTTGTCTTTGGCGTCAGTTTGTTGTCCTTCTCGTAAATGTTGAGACCGAGAGCGGTCACGCCGAGGTATAGATCCGTATCTTTTTTGTTCTAAAAAAAAAAGGAATAAAAGTTAGGTATACTCATACTCATACCATTTATTGCTTTTCATGTGTTACAATTGGTCTTAAAAATGTATATTATCTGGTCATACATGAAACCCTGAGTAGGGCACCGCAATATTAAATAAGAGATTATAATATTTTAAAATAGTAATAAACACTAACGAGATAAATTGAATTAAATGTCATTATAAGTTATACATAATTGATTTTATAGTTAAGTATTGGTTTTATCATCAAAAAACTCCTGCAGTGAATAGAAACATTTGTTAAGAAGATACATCTTTAATCTTTTATTGAATATCGAGTCTTTTAATTCGATATCGATAAGTTTTGAAATTTTGTTATATATTTTTATTGACATAACGAACGGTCCAGAACTGTGTATATTTAATTTTGATTTTGGCAGAGCAAGCCTTTTCTGGTATCGAGTGTTAAACGGCGTACTGTGTAGGTCCTCTGATTTTTTATAGTATAACTTTTTAACCCCCGACCGATCGAGGGAGGGCGTGTTATAAGTTTGACACGTTTATCTGTCGGTCTGAATGAATGAATTAAAATTTATTTGCACCCATATACATAACACGACAAAATTACACGATTACATTTCATAACTTAAAAGAGTTACTTTTTTACATATCCTTTTTCTGTTTGTCTGTGGCATCATAACTTGAGAACGGATGGTCTGATTTGGACCCAGTTTTTTTAAAATTTAATAGTGAAATTTTGTTGAGACTGTTCTTAGCTAGATCTGATAAACATTGAAGCAGTGGTTTAAAAGATCTTGGAGTATCTTTGATGCCAGGTGGGATCTCTGGAACGGTAATAGCTAGATGGTTCGAATTTGAGCTCAAATATTTAGGTTTATGGTACGTTTCCAACATCAAGGTTTGCTTGAGGATCTGATGATGACCAGGAAAAAGTAAGCGAACTTCAATTTGAAATTTTAACCTTTATTGTTCTTTTTTGTCTTTCTTTCAAATTTTGTCAGTTTTATATTTTCCCATGTTCTGTTACATGTTCATTTCCACTGGTCACAGAAGAGAGCTGTCCTCCGAGATACAGGAACTTCCTAGTTCGGAGGTCAGTGTTTATTGTAAACTAACTTGTTGCTCACTAATTTTATTTAGTTTAATATAACCTATGCCTAAGTATGGACTATGGATACTTTGTCATCTTACCGCACAAATAAACTTATTATTATTATTATTATCAATATAACTTACATTTATCGCGAAATAATTGACCCCATACATGTCCAAGTCTTGTGCTATTTTCAGATATTCCATCTCTGCCTCATCCCTCGACATTCCCTTGTGATCAGCATACCTGAATTGATGAACTTTTATGTAAATTATTAGCTATTGCAATAGAAATAAAAGTAATTTCAAATTTATTTTACCTAGGATGGATGCGATTTCAAGTTAGTAGTTCCTGAGAAAAACAGGTGGGACAAACACAGGGACGGACGAACACCGAAGTCTTATCATAAGGGTTCCTTTTTACTATTTAGATATGGAACCCTAAAAATATTTATACAAACAAAAGAAAGAGAAACAAAGATTTGATGGTGTGCAGCACCGGAAAAGGCAACTGCTTCAGCATGTAGGCAGTACCTGCTACCAAGAGTAGAAAAACACAATACCAAATAAATAGTAGAAAACGAGACCCTATGGTATCTTTTCTTACCATATCTTGATGCGGTCCTCCCACATCTCTGGCGTCATCTGGTACTGGTCGATGACCCTCTGAGGCAGCAGGTCCTCGCTCGCCAGCATGCCGGGCTTATACGCGCTCTCGTCGTAGTCTCCGTACTGGAAGTGTTTTACTATCTGAGATAACTACTTGTGACTCTTAAGTCTTGGTTGATTGTATAACCCCACCAGATTTTTTTTAAATGGATTTTTTTTCATAGTGAACATAGGCGAGATCGAGGTCAAATGCGGGTTTAGAAGTAAATAAAATTAAAAAAAAGAACTCCATAACACAGATTATAAAAGTACTTGGCGCCCTCTTGACAGGGTTTTTATTTTCCTCGTCAGGTTATAGTATTATTTGGGGAACCTAGCAGTGCCATGTACCAATGAGATTTTCGTATTTTTCAAAGTCTTACGTACATTTACCGACTGCTCTAACGGTGAAGGAAAACATACACAGATAGCTAATGTGTAAATAGAATGGAATGATAAATTAACATAATTTGACTAATCATAATTTAAAAGAGCGTCGGTGGCACAGTGGCTAGGGCACCGAACTCCCATGCGGTATGTCCGGGTTCAAAACCACGCAGTGCCATGTACCAATGAGTATTTCGTATTTTTCGAAGACTTACGTACATTTACCGACTGCTCTAACGGTGAAGGAAAACATCGCGAGGAAACCTGCACACTGAGATGACCAGTGTGTAAAATGGGATTGGCACAAAAGATCCTCAAGGGTCGAAGTGCCGCTGGGTTATTCCCGGCCCCCTATCATAAGATAAGATAAAGATAAGATTATTTGGGGAGACCAGATTTACAATTGTATAAATATTACAGGTTGCTGTTAAAATTTGAAAATATTTTAGGGAGTTAAAAGGGTATGCTTAAGTTTTATTGCGACGGATTTTAAACGAGTTCTCGTTTAACAAGAAATAGGTACAAGTTCATGTAGGAGAGACACTATAGCCCCCATAAAACAGAAAAAAAGAAACATATATAAGTTTTGTTTCAATACTTATTTCATTATGTTAAAATGTGTGGCTTTCAGAAATAGTAATAACATAATAATGTATGAGTCCTCATCATGTATAAATAGATACAGTGTGTGGCATTAAAACAATAATATTTCAAGGGGTGACTGCTACACCTATTTTTATACACTAGAAAGATAAAATATTTTAAGCACCATATGTATAATTTATTATTATACATATTACATCTTCACTGTTAAAGATACACATACGCTGTAAAAGATTTCACATTCTTTTGAAAACTGTTTTCCTTCAAATAAAGGTTATTTAAGTTTATTAGCGATTAATACATTTTGCCTTTCTAGCATTTGAACATCGGTAAATACTTAGTTTTACAAATTTATTAAGCGACAATGACTCAAAAGTCAGGACACGAGACTGCGAAGCAAGCGCCGCAGAACTCGCCGGATCGAATCCACTTCTGGACCGTTCTGGTGGACTACAGGTATTATTTTTGCCAATCACCCCCCAAAATATCTGTTTTAATCCACACATTATGCAATGTCACTAACCACAAATGTATCTACCTTGGCCTGCACCGCATAACTGGCTAGCAGCACAGACGCCTCAGGAGGACAGTATATGTCCATACTCAGTATGGCTTGCTTGACTTGGAGGAACAGCAGGTGCTGCGTGACTTCCTGGATCAACTCCTCTGCCACATCTTCGGGGTACAGTTTGCAGAGCAGCATGAAAGGTGTGCCCGGCATTTGGGAGACGCATTGGTCTTGTACTGTTAGGAATTTCAAGATTAATTATTTACAGTCCACACTGAAATCATTGGCCGCGCATTAAGTGAATACATGTGCAGTGCCTCGCAGGAGACCAGGATGGACAGACAGAAAATTCGCACCTCGTAGTGCTGCTACCCAAGACGCGGACAACTTACACGTGGTTTATAGTAAAACCTTTTTGTAGATAGGAAGAATTATTAGGGATTTTCTTTCAATTCCATTCAATTCAATATATTTATTACACACAAAGTCCATACAAATAAAGTTAGAATATTATATTACTTAATGCTATGTTAATAAAAAGGTAAGGCCAAGGCCAAGGTTTAATACTGAATAAAATAAATTATATCAATGCCACCTTACACCCCAGTATGGTAAAGATTTGTTATACAAACAGTCTTACTTATTCGACATGGGTTGGGATATGACATTAATTTCATGCACATTATGGCGACATTACCAATCAATTAACTATGACTAAACCATGACCAATATCACAAGCTCAATATTGGTTACCAGTATCTGACCAAAGTTTTAAGAGCGTCGGTGGTGTCGTGGCTAGGACATCGGACTCCCATGCGGGAGGTCCGAGTTCGAAATCATGCAATGTCATATACCAATGAGTTTTTAGATATTTTCGAAAGACTTACGTACATTTACCTTCTGCTCTGACAGTAAAGGAAAATATCGTAAGGAAACCTGCATACTGAGATAACCAGTGTGTGAAATGGGGAAGGCAATGGCAAACCACCCCATTAAATCTGCCATGAGAGTCGTTCTATGTGATTAATTCCTTAAAATGATCACGATCCTCAGCAATGAGGAATACGACTTAGAAGATCTGACCAAAATAATAGGCTGCATTTTGTGTTCAAATTTGTATATGCTGAAAAATAGATTCAGGTAATCTCTTTCAGTGTGTGATCTAACTAACCTCTTTTATCCAACTTCAGCCAACTGATGAAGTGCTTCGTATCCTCGAACTGCAGCCCAAAGAACCATGTCTCCCTGAGCCCTATAGTCCTGCATACTAGATCAAATAGGTCACGCCCTGTAGCACGCCACTGGAAACATGATTACAAAATTAAATGTGGTATTGAATTCAGTGTTTCAATGCTTTTTAGAATTTGACTTTTGCTACTTGGCCGTTTTGGTTAGTAGACATCCTATACTTAAGAGGTGCCAATATAGTTAGTTTAGACCCCTTTCACGTTGGTGGCTAGGTTGAGTGACAACCACGTCGTTACTCTTATATTAACCGCAGCTAAGTCATGCTGGATGAATTTTAAAGAAGCAAGAATTAGGATTCTAACTTGGCTCCTGAATATAGTAGTGGAATAGGTACTGGCTTCTATTGTTGTTGATAAACATGGAGGCATTTTTCAATTTGTATGCATCCATTATCTTATTGATGATTCTGCTAATGTCGAGGTAATGAAATCGTATTTTGAAACATCAAAGTGATATTGTTAAGTTAGAAATTGAGAAGTTCATCATTGCTGTCTATGTACAATCACCATAATCTACATATCCCTACTCAGAGTAAAGATTTCAATCCAAGTTTCTATTTTTTTAGCCCTTTGAGTACATGTATGTTTGTGATTGATAAGACCTATGTTCACTTCTATTTAATATTCTGGTATGCGAAAGTCAGGAGGGGTCAAACAATGTACACAATAACTTTACATACACAAACCCATTATCTAATCTCAAAAACGAAGTACAACCACCCTCAGTTTATTACAAATTATGTATCATTATCGTACTGTCGGGCAATTTACAAGTGTTACGGCATGACCTCAGGGCCCGGGTCATGACTCACAACAGAACCATTGTGCTAATTCGTACTAATCACTATCCCGACCCAATAAACAATACTCAATCTCATAGTATAGTTAACGACTGAAATTACCTCAAGGTTGAACTCTAATTCCGCGTCCAACGTACACACTTTCACAGGGAACGATTTAGACGCCTTCTTCCTTTTGAACGGAGGCATTGTCACATCACATATTAGTCCAGTCTTCAGAAATGTAGGAAAAACACACAGCGATAGGTTATGATAATATACTGGGCAATAAATCAATTGCTTCGCAACAACTAACGTTTACGTAATGTGCAACCGATCGAGGAATGCGTGTAATCCAACATTGCGTACTATTTCCAGCGGTTATTATTTACAAACAAGAAAAACGTCAATGAAACAATTACGAATTGAATGAAAGAAAAATTCAGACAGAAAACCTACGTTCCGTTAAACGAGTTTCTTTCAATATTTTTTCTAGTAGAACGTTATGTTATTGAGATTGCGTGATTGGAAACGAATAGTCTCTTGTTTATGGTTTTCGGCAAAAAGGCACGTGGCCGTGCCATATAATTTCAGTGTCACCGTGAAAAATTAAATACGAAGTATCATTTTGTTATGTTGGCCCTTTCGTATTTTTGACAGTTATTTTGTTTTGACAGCAGAACCGATGTGGGGTTAATTTCACTTCAATTCGAATAAATTCTTCACCACGTGTGCTGTGTTATTTGTGAAACAAATATTTTAGAAGCGGAAAAATGGGAAAGTTTAGGTCTAAACTCAAAGGAAAAACGAAGGGGAAGAGGTGGCAGAAAGGCCAGTCCTCAAATTCAAATCCAAAATCCCAGAAGTACAGAGAAATGGCAAAATCCCGGTTTTTCCAAGAGAATTTGGGTATGTTTCACTACTTTTCGAATATATTTAGTATCGTAACATTATTACTAACCGTTTTAATAACAAAATTGTCGTCCGTTATTAGGGTTTCACAACAATTTACCCAAGATTTCTTAATAACCTACAGGTCAAAACAAAAACTTATTTATCAATGTTCTGGCTTCCAAATGACTTCTAACTTTGCCCTTAACATCTATAAAGCTTCTTAATATTTACCGGTCCCTTAATAATTCCAGGCAGCACTGGTTTAACACAACAAGCTGTATTGAAACATGATGCGATGTTGACCTACGGACACAAAATCAGTAAATCAGAATCGGACAATGAGAAAGAACTGACGATTGCCAAGGACTTTGAGAACATGTCCGTGAAGACAGGTGATGAAGGGTCTGATACTGAATACTCTGGCTCCATTAAATCTGGAACATACAAAACTTTTCAGACTTTTGCATCGGACTGGAGTCAGTGCTCTAATGTTAGTTTTAGCAAGTAAGTAAACACAAAACATCTTTAAAGTTAAGTCTTCTAAAATATATGCTATCCCTTTCCACACCATATCTCTAGATAGAGATGACACGAGACTTAAAGAAGCCTTAACATTAAAGATGTTTCTTTACTATTGTAATATTTTATTGTTCCAATTTGTCCTTGATTCTAGTTGGTTTTCATCACAGAAACTTGTGCATTGATTGTAAAGGCTTATTTGATATCTCTGATTCAAATTCAAGGGTGATACACTTTCTTAACTTTAGTTAAGAAACCAGAATTTCACAAAGAGTCACCATATATTTTTTCTAGTTACAATACTGAATGTACCCTTGTACCCTTAACTATCTAAAGTATTGATTGATCGGGTATTGTTTGACAAGCAAGCATGCAAGCATTGTGATGTTTACAATAAAGATTTTTTATTTTTTTATTTCCTCCTTATTAGGCTACTAAACAGATTCGACTCAAACAATGCAGTACACAAGGATATGCTAGCTGTACTAGCAGCTGTTACAGAAGTTATCAAGGAACAGGGTGGAAAGGAAACCAGTACAGAGTATTTTGCTGCTTTGGTGAGTAAATTAAAGACAAGGGCATAATTATTAATTTTTCAAATTCTTTATTGTGCAAACATTTTGGGTTACATATTGGACTTGATGATACAATTTAGATATATTAACTTGGCCAAATACTGTCTTTTCAGGTGTGTACACATTTTTTGCTAAAATAATAAACTAGTCAATATTCATATTCACTTAATATTAATTTGCATGGATAAAAGGCCTAAAAACTGGCTGTGCAATCTTTTTTATTTTTTTTTAATTACTTCTAAACCCGCATTTGACCTCGATCTCGCCTGATGGTAAGCGACGATGAGGTCGACGATGGAGCATGCGGGTCCAGTAAATGCCTATTCACTCTGGCCTTGAAGATCCCAAGGTTGTAGGTTTCGGGAAATACAGACTGTTCCATTCCTTAGCCGTTCGCATAATGAATGAAGAAGCAAATCGCTTCGTAAGAGCAGATGGGATATCAACAACATAAGGATGGAACCCCTCCCCGCGCCTGGTAGTCCGAAGGCGGAATGGAGATGCTGGAATTAGGTCATGCAATTCCGATGCACACTCTCCGAAATGTATCCTATAAAATACCGATAGACAGGCAACCTTGCGCCGATGTTCCAGACTTTGCAGTCTAGCTTCCACCAGCGATTCGTCACCTATAAGGCGCTTAGCGCGTTTCTCCACTGAGTCAAGGGCAGCCAGCTGGTATTTAGCTGAGCCGTCCCACAGGTGGCAGCAGTACTCCATGCACGACCGGACTTGAGCTTGGTAAAGGTTTAAAAGCTGTCCCGGCGTGAAGTACCGCCTAACCTTACTCAGGATGCCCAATTTTTTGGCTGCGGTCTGGGCTTTTGACTCAATGGAGCGCCCAAAGTTGAGATTGGAAGTCAGATCTAACCCCAAAAGGCTGAGGTGGTCGGTAATCGGTACGGATACATCCCGGAAATTTATTTAAACATTAACCACTCCAAGTCTGCGCTAAGGCTCAATTTACATTGCCGCGGAACGTAGTTGTACATAGCATAATGAACTTTATGTAAATTGTGTAACATACAAACTAAATACGAGCCAAAAAAGAGGATCCTCGCGCATTCTCGAGAATTCCCCTAACGGTAAGCGTATTTAATAATAATAAATTTATTTAACGACAACACTACAACGGAAAGGTACAATGAATACTACAAAAAATTAAATTAAAAAATAACATACATATTTCCTAATACCGAGCCTACGATTAGCACCTACACTAGGTAATCCTGTGTCGTGGGCGCTGTAGTGGGGAGTGTGTGTTGTGTTATTTAGTTTGTATGTTACACAATTGACATAAAGTTCATTATGCTATGTACAATTACGTTGCTCAAATTCGCTTCCATTCCATTCCGCGGCAATGTAAATTGAGCCTAAAATATGTGTGGTAGGAATGGTCCAGAGGTGAATTCGATTCGACGACGTCGATTTCAAGATTTCTGCCAAATCTAAATATTGTGAACTTTAAACGAACAATGGTTCAATACCTTTTTAGATCTAATTAAATGACTAGGTAGAGTGTTATTTATAGATCTGCCTGCAATCAACTTAAATTTTTAAATCATATATGTTTCCAGATGGAAACCCTGAAAGCATCAGAAGACGAGCAAAGTACTGTCCCCACCCTATCTTTACTCTCAATGGGCATAAAAGCCGTATCCCAAGCAGTTCTACGTAAGCAATTCTCTGACTCAGCCACAGTATTCACCGATATCTTGGAGAAGAATGCTCATTCTGAGAATGGCACGTTGTTGAGAAGTGCTATAGGCTGTTTGTCAGTGTTGCTGAGAGCTCAGGAGTATGCATTGTGGGGGGATTCGTCGACTATGAGGGTGTTTGATTCGGTGCTGGCATTTGTATTGCATTCTAAGCCAAAGGTTGGTATTTTAAAGACATTCATTTATTTGTTTACCAGATTTATTATAAACCTTGACCAGTCTCAGTTGTCAAGAGGGTAGAACTGGCATCTTTATATAATCTGCATTATAGAGAGCGCTATGAAACAATTAGTTCATATCACACAAAATGATTCTATATGTTAATAATAGGTTAATTTATCAATGGATATTTCACAATACCAAGTACTACCTGTCGGAAATATCTGTAGACCAGGGGTTGTGATTATGTCATGCAAAGGTCGAAATCTGTATTTTAGTCCATCTCGTTCACTCAAATGTAAGGGGGGTCACCAACATCTAGACCTCCAAATGTCAAACTCACCTGCACGTGGTGCATCCTGCCGATTAGCGAACGAGTCCCTGGCGACCGACTAGTGGCGGTATAACCACTCAAATTCTGGCTGGGTTAAAATACCAGAAGCACGATGACGGGCAGCAGCGTCATCAGGGCAAGTGACCCGGCTACTGCGATCGCCAACCCGCAGGCCTAGCGTGGCGATTATGGCATTACCTCCCATGGATAGCGCGCGCAAGGTGGCTGGCAGCGACTGGATGAGAAGAGCCGAAGATCGGGCGCCCTGGGAGAGGCCTATGTCCAGCAGTGGACTAGAGTAGGCTGCTGATGATGATGTTCACTCAAATAGACACAAACTTATGTGTGAGCGTAACAACAGTTCCATAGCCGCTTGACTTTGAATGTCGAATGCTGCAGAAGGCCCCGCTCAGGTCAGCTTATACATTATAACAAAAACAAAAATATGTATTAACCCAAACAATATTCAAATTGTAATCACTTAACAACAGTGTAGTTACAATGTATATATAAGTAAATATCGGTCTCTACTACCCGCACTGGCCTCATCGGCCGTCTTGCAGCGTAGTAGATAGCAAGTCTAATGGCCGGGGGGAGACACTTATATAAAAAATAAATTTAAAAAATTAAAAGAAACGTAATTATTTATCCATTAATTGTTGTTCATACCTGTTGTGAGAGGGTGTTTGAGGGTGAGTGTATCCATGTATGTGTGAGTGTATTTTTTTATTTATATTTATTTATTTACTTCTAAACCCGCATTTGACCTCGGTCTCGCCTGATGGTAAGCGACAATGAGGTCGACGATGGAGCATGCGGGTCCAGTAAATGCCTATTCACTCTGGCCTTGAAGATCCCAAGGTTGTAGGTTTCGGGAAATACAGACGCCGGCAGGCTGTTCCATTCCTTAGCCGTTCGCATAATAAATGAAGAAGCAAATCGCTTCGTATGAGCAGATGGTATATCAACAACATAAGGATGGAACCCCTCCCCGCGCCTGGTAGTCCGTAGGCGGAATGAAGATCCTGGAATTAGGTCGTGCAATTCCGATGCGCACTCTCCGAAATGTATCCTACAAAATACCGATAGACAGGCAACCTTGCGCCGATGTTCCAGACTTTGCAGTCTAGCTTCCACCAGCGATTCGTCACCTATAAGGCGCTTAGCGCGTTTCTCCACTGAGTCAAGGGCAGCCAGCTGGTATTTAGCTGAGCCGTCCCACAGGTGGCAGCTGTATTATACAGGAGATTCTCCTTTGGAAATAAAATACGAGGATTTTAATTCCACTGTGTTATTTTAGGTACGGAAAGCGGCACATCACGCGATTACAGCTATATTAAGAGGGAGTTGCTTCATGGTTCCATCTGAAGATCAGAAAACGAAGGTAAGAAATGAACGACTATTCTAATATGTAGTAAGTCTCTAGCACATTTAAACGTCCCCATTAGTAGGGCACAGGCTTCTCCCTAGGAGGTAGTTAATTCTCGTTAAGTTTTGTATGGTATTAAAAACATCATTCATACAAATAATAAAATGAACCCGCCATTATCCGCCACGTGGGCTCAATAAACCAATACTTAACAATAAAATCAATTATGTATAACTTATATTGACATTTAATTCAATTTATCTCGTTAGTATTTATTACTTATTTAAAATATTATAATCTCTTATTTAATATTGCGGTGCCCTATTCAGGGTTTCATGTATGACCAAATAATATACATTTTTAAGACCAATTGTAACACATGAAAAGCAATAAATGGTATGAGTATGAGTAATATCCATTGATGAATTTTAATATGCCTTTAATATTTTTGTATTCGGGTCCTTACAATGTTTTCCTCTGAAATCAGCTTGCCAAGTTAATAGAGAATGTTCAGTGTATTAGGCCTGGATTACATGCGCCGGTTCCAGCCCCGGTTCGGTTCGCTGCAGCTAATCACGAGGCTCTGACTTCAAGTGTGGGCAGGGCGAAACGCTTGTGATGTAATGTAATAACGGGCTGATTTCTGCAACTCGACGTCTTAAGCGCCTATTTTGCATGGAAAGCTTGTGATTGACTGCAGCTTACCGAACCGGCGCTGGAACCGGCGCATGTAGTCCAGGCCTTACACAAACAATGATTGACATAAACCCCCATGACACAGGGACTATAGGGGCTAGAGTCCTACAATTTAATCTAACTTTTAGTCTATCAGCTTATCTTGATTCTAAATAATATTAACTTTAGGTAGCAAAACTCCATCCGGCCTCGAACAGAGTGGCAGAGTTCAGCCTGTCGCAGATCAAAGCAGAAGCCCTGCTGTCAGGACACCGAACTGTTTTGCATACCCTGACGTTATTGCGGGATGTTCTGCCTGCATTTAGCAAGGATAATATCAAGGTGAGATTTTTTATTTATAACTTGCTGGTGGTAGGACCCTTGAATGAATGAATTAAAAATTATTTGCACACACATACATAACACGATAATTACATTTCACTGCTTAAAAGAGTTACTTTTTTGACTTAGAGTATGTTCTCTATTTGCCAAGTTCTAGAGTAGACTTGTATAAAAAGAATTCCTTCTGTATGGCAAATTTAGTGTATAATAATCTGCCTAGTCGCCTTAAAAATGGTCCTGCTAGCCAATTTAAAACTAATATTTCCAAGTGGCTTCTAGATAAGTTATTACTCCATAAAAGAGTATCTCAACGACACTAACAAATAGCAAAAAAGATTTGCATACCGTTGTCTATGGAACATATGATACCTATGCTTTTTAAATCACCTATAATTTTTACTATGTTCTGGCAAATAAATTTCATTTCACGTGCATATGTGGCAAAAGGGTCCCTGACTCAGCATTATGCTGTAACGATATGGCTAGATGCTAGCCACCGCCGCAGCGCTGGTTTTCAGTCAGGGCCCGGTGACACGTTGTCACGGTACGTAACCGTGAGATAGCTGTCAGCATTGCACAACTATTAACATATATCAATACATAATAAGTCTAAAACAACTTCTTCCATTCTAGTATTAGGTACATTTCGGTTCTACAGAAACAACACAGATTGAATAGGTACCATGCTACCCTTCAAGATCCGCATGGCTAGCGACCATCCATTATACTTTTAATTACTTATAATTTTGCACACATAAATCACAAAAGAAACAACAACAAGAAATTATGTGTTATATAATGATTGTATTCCAAATACTTACTTGAATTTAATGAATTTAACTCTAAAATATTTGCATGCCAAAGCTGGCAAAATTTGTGAGACCTAACATTTAAGATTTGTCATCCAATGTACCATATTTCTGGCGAAGAAATAATTCATTCATTCATCCTCTATGTAAAATCTGTCGTCAAATATCTTCGCTTCCGCGTTGATGTGTTTCAGCAGTGTTTATAAAAGAGGACTGGCTGTAGTAGGTAGGCCTGTGCATATTCGACCTCATTGTTACTTACCACCTGGTGGAATTAAGGTCAAATGCGGATTTAGTCGTGAATAAAAAAACACCCGCTTTTGGTCATCAGATAGATGACCGTTTACCGTTTTACCGTTTCTACCCGTTTATACCAATTTACCAGGTTTTTATCTGCCGTCTATTATCAGTTCTATCCCGGTTGCTAAACAGTTAAGACACTATTTGAGCCTTGTTTAAAGCACCATGTTTGGTGCTCGTATCCTCCAGGGTCAGATTTTATTCCCATGCTTACTTACTTCAGTCTCGCGCCAGCGAAGGTAATCCTGACGTCGGACCTCCGTCAACACAGAACGCTTCCAAGTATGTCTTGGGTGGGCTGGTCCTCTCGTGCCATTATCAGACTTCCATTCCATCATGATGACATCTAAGACACACACATATATACACATTCATACAACACAACACGCACACACTGTTGCTTTCTTCATCCGTGCAGTCACTGAGGGGCCAGCTGAAAATCAGCGCTGTGGCTTGCCTCAGCATTATGCTGACTTGGTGTACCCTTTTTGGCACTGTACCATACCGGATGTTTTGTGCTGCATGTATTAATCTTTGTACACTTCTGTATTGTGTACTTGCTATATTCTGGTGTCTACAGTGCTAAATAAACGTTTTCAATTTCAATTTTTGTAATAATCATTTCATCACCATATTAACGTCCCCACTGTTGGGGCACAAGGAGGTACGGGCCATGATCCACCGGGCCTAGTGCTGATTGCTGGATTTCGCACGCCTTAGGAAACTTTTTTTCTTAGACATGCAAGTTTCCTCACGATGTATTCCTTCACCGTTAGAGCAGTCAGTAAATGTAGTACGTTTTTGAAGACCAAAAAATCTGAGAAACTCATTGGTACATGGCAGTGCACGGTTTCGAACTCGGACCTCCAGCATGGTAGCCACTACACCATCGAAGCTCAAGTCATCATGACATAACCATGTTAACTTTTCTTATAAAAGAAATTCCTTCCAGACAACCTGCGAAGCGATCCTCTCCCTAATGACCCACAACAACGTCTACATTAAGACATGCTGTCTCCACACTCTACACGCTTTATTCTCTGCTTCGAGGGACAGTTGTAACATTACTGCTAGTTTAGCGGTGCAACTGACCAGGGCTCTGATGGCGGCCCGACCTCCGGCCAATGATACGGGGCAAGTGCTGGCGTGGGCGGCTGTGTTGCAGCAAGGTTACTCATGTCTTGCCAGGTATGTGTCTTAGAGTGCAGGGTAAATAACTGGAATAACACTAACCTGGAATTTCCAGCAGCAGCACCTGGGAGCTCCCTTAGGTCTTCCGTTCAGGCACAATCACATGGGTTTTGTAGGGGTGGAATATTAAGTAAGGAGCTGGCAATGTACAAGTATGGAACACAAGTAGGGCTACTAATTTATTAACTGATCATGAACCGCTCCGTCCACTTGAATCCATAATGTCCTCATAATAATACCTAATAAAAATGTTAGTGGTTTGTAAACCTGCGTCTGTGTTTCTCGAAACCTACAACTTTGGGATCTACTAGAACTTACTAGACCCTCATGCTCCATCGTCGAGCTCATCGTCACTTACCATCAGGCGACAAATATGGGTTTAGTGGTAAATAAAGAGAAAGTATGGCTAGTGCCAGATATACTTGTATGTAATAAAACATCCATATCTCAACATAATCTTGACAAATCAAAGAGACTGAAACTTGCAACAAGTTTACATAAGCTTGCCCCGACAAAATTGTCATAGCAATTTCATATTTTTAGAATTGATAATTTAGTATAAGTAATTTAAATTTATTACTGGCTTATATTGGTTATAATTATTAATAACCAATCAATACATTTGTAAAAGTGTACCTATTGGGACGCGTGCCTGAATAAAGAACTTTTTAATTTAAGTGTATGAATTTATTATTTATGGGTAAGTACCCACTTACCCTTTATTAAATACTGTTTAAGAAAGCAGTCTCTCAAGATACAGGCTCGCCTGGTTTATCTTAATACAGTTTTGTTTTTTATTTTCCTTATGTTGTTGATATCCCATCTGCTCGTACGAAGCGATTTGCTTCTTCGTTCATTATGCGAACGGCTAAGGAATGGAACAGCCTGCCGGCGTCTGTATTTCCCGAAACCTACAACCTTGGGATCTTCAAGGCCAGAGTGAATAGGCATTTACTGGACCCGCATGCTCCGTCGTCGACCTCATCGTCGCTTACCATCAGGCGAGATCGAGGTCAAATGCGGGTTTAGTAGTCAATAAAATATATTTTATTATCATTTCATTTCATTCGCAGCCTGGATCTGAACCTCTGCGTCCCGAACCTGCCGCAGTTCGTGACCATCTGCGTGTCAGAGCTATGGCTGTCTGACGTCGCTGACATTAACTCCGCTGCCACCAATGCTTTGAAGGTAAAATAAAATTTAAAAGTTCCACTTTAATTCTTTATTGTTGTGTTTATAATGGCCAATATATTGTCAGAGTTGTTCAGACAGATCTTGGGACTGCCCGTACGCGCCTGACAAAGCTTAATGACTGCTGGGACCGACATGTTTAACGTGTTCTCCGAGGCACGGAGGGGTTAAATAAATCAACTATTCTGTTAGGGGCCATCCATAAATTTCGTCACACGTTAAGGGGGAGGGAGGGGGTCAACAAAGTGTGACATCGTGTGACAAGGGGGGGAAGAGTCATAATCATAGTCCAAAAATCATGAAATTCGTGTGACGTAATTTATAGATGGCCCATTACTGACCGCGCCCCAACATTGCTTAACTTTCACGATCACTTTCTGATCATGCTCGCAACAAGTCTACTAGCCCCTCAACTATGAGTTTGAACTTTGCCTTTGGAAGATGCTATGACTGCAGAGTCAGCTTGGGGTGCCTGCCGCAAAGCAGCAGCTTTCCGTTTGAAGGATAAGAGCAGCGTAATTACCGACACATAAGGCACTCTGTCTCCTCAAGGTTAACAGCGCATCGAAAAGCCTCTAATAACATTATAGTGAGGTGGGATTTCGGCGAGGCATTGCGCACACTAATGCCGCCAATCGCAAAAAAATTCATCATATCATTTAATTATATACGGCGTTTAAAAAAAAGGGGTCTAGTATTAAGGTTCCACGAATGAAGAAGACATTTTTAAAAATTGTATAGTACTGAAACTGTACAGTTTCGCTTAGTGTTACAATATGAGAATACAAAACTATTTTTTTTAAATTTCTTCTTCATTCGTGGAAGCTTAATACCAGACGCTTTTAAAAAAAATACCTTAATAAATTGATATGTTTTTTTTTCGATTGGCGGCGCTAGTGTGCGCAATGCCTTGTCTTAACTTACATTTAGTGCTGATTTCTGTCACTTACAACCTGTATACAAAATCCTGTTTAATCGACTAAATCGTTGAGTAGTGGACTTAATTCAGTCAAGTGTAATAGCACTATTATATTTTTTCTGAGAGCGTCGGTGGCCTAGTGGCTAGTTCGCCGGACTCCCATGCGCGAGTTTCGGATTTTTTCGAAGACTTATGTACATTTACCGCTCTAATGATGAAGGAAAACATCGTGAGGAAACCTGCATGTAAGAGAAAAAAAGTTTCCGAAGGCGTGTGAAATCCACCAATCAGCACTGGGCCCGCTCGGTGGATCATAGCCCGTACCCCCCTTGTTCAAGGGGAGGCCTGTGCTCCAACAGTGGGGACATTAATTGGCTGATGATGATTATGATGATATTTTTTCTTATTCACCAGGCGGTTCTCCTAGACTGCGTGAGACCGTCGATCGAGTCGGACGAATCATTTTCAAGGCACAAGGGACACATTGAGTCTGTCCTGAAGACCGTTGGCACGGGACTGGACAATCCTTTCAACCAGGCGATAAAGCACGTCATTCTTACCATAGCAGTTTGTTTTGAGGTAAATATGCTCATCATTAGGGCTGGATTATATGCAAAATAAAGCTGAAAAGTATCAAAATATGCAACATTAGGGGACGGACGGACAAGAAGAATATGTAAATTTTAAACATGAACAAAAATTACAAGTCTTAATGATATTCATTCTTAACTTGTTTTTATACCATCCTTTTTGGAAGTGGTCGATATCGTCCTTCCACCTACGCCTGGGCCTGCCTCGGCGCCGCTGTCCGTCTTGTGGCACCCGCCGAGGATAGGGAAAAATGGAAAGGAGGAGGGGAGGCCTTTGCCCAGCAGTGGGACAGCCTATAGGCAATTATAAAAAAAATAAACTTGTTTTTATAATCTTTGGACATTTGCACTTTGATAATGAGACCAAAATGAGAGAAAAACTTTGATTTATTTCAGTTTTTACAAAAGTATTCGTTTTGCCCGCCACGCTGCCCATGGCGGGTAAAACGAATAATGGAAACTTAATCAAAGCAATTATTGCAAAAATATGATCACAAAAAGAAGTAGACAAGAAGACACTGCACACAACTAGTGCGGAACACGACCAAAACACTCCCAAAACATCATCTCCTATTCAACCGGGTAGTCATCCCGTGGAACGGCCTACCTGACCAAGTTGTGAATGCTGAAACTCTAAACCAGTTTAAGAACAGATTAGACAGCCACTCACGAAATGTGAAGAAACAGGCTAACCAGCATTAGCTGCCTGCCTGCTAATCCAATAATAATAATAATAATAAAAACGGTGAATCAAAAACTCAAAATGAATATGTTTCTTGCACGTCTATTTACATCAAACTTTACTGAAATATCAAAATTAGGATAGCCGTGAATAAATTAAAACAATCATAAGGTATTTACGGCGGTTGTATCGTGAGGTGGATTCATTAAAATCTACTGTGTTTACATGAAACGCGTGGCTATCTAATTATGTTACCGGACGACAAGTGATAGTAAGCGCATCAGTGCAACGACTCGAGCGACAATAGCGCTGTCTCTTTCTATCGATTAAGTATTTAACTGGAACGAATATTCTTTTTGCCCGCCCTCTTCATCTTGCCCGTCCGTCCCCTAAATAATAAAAAAATAGTAATTTTTAGTGTTTTAATTTCAAAATCAGCTTACAATTAGTAAGTAGTTGAATAACATTATCGATAATTAACAATTATGTAACATTTTGTTACTCTTATAAATGTAAACAATCGGGTACTGTTCCAAATGTACGGTAGTAAGATTGTGTCTTCGATCACTCAAAATATTAATAAGTGGAAAAGGACCGTTCCACATCCACTGAGGTAACTGGGCAGTATTTGAACAACGTAAGATTTCATTTAATAACTACCCTACCGAAAAATATTGTAAATATAGCGAAAATATGCATCATCACTAGATTTTAAGTAAAATATGCAATAACCGGTGAGAATGGCATAATATGCAAATGCATATAATCCGGTCATCATCTTCAGCCCACTCTAGTCCACTGCTGGACATAGGCCTCTCCCAGGGCGCGCCATTGAGCCCGATCTTCGGCTCTTCTCATCCAGTCGCTGCCAGCCACCTTGCGCAGATAGATAGATACGTTTGCCCAAACGCGGTCTCCACTCCAGAACTCGTCTACCCCAGCGGTTGTCTGTTCTGCGACAGATGTGACCGGCCCACTGCCACTTCAGCTTGCTAATCTTATGAGCTATGTCGATAACTTTGGTTCTATGCCGGATCTCCTCATTTCAAAATATGCTCATTATTTTTTTAATAGCCTACAGGCTGTCCCACTGCTGGACAAAGGCCCTATGCTCATACCATAAATAATTAAATCCTTTATAACCCTTTTTATGTCAAAATAATAATTTTCTAATAATAAAATATACTACTACTAGAAGTCAGCGCTTCGCGATTGGATGCAGCGAACCGAACCAGGGCTGGAACCGGACGCGTGTAGACCTTAGACTAAATTTTTTATGTATAACAAATTACTAACTGAATGTTATTTCCTCCACAGATAGGTAACGAAAAAGTTGGCTATATCCTCGGCCCGTTACTGAAGAAACTGAACGATCGCCGAGAAAGTCACAACTTCCATAACGACAAGGAAGTAGAGTACGCCACTGGATGCGCCATCAAATCCCTAGGACCAGAATTCGTCCTCAAAAACATACCTTTACGAGACGATTCCGATTCAATAAACTTGGAACGAAGCTGGTTATTACCGGTTTTAAAAGAAAAAATAACCAATTCTAATATAAAATACTTCGCTACGGATATTCTAGAAATGGCAACGTTTTGTCGGAAGAAGTCCAGAGAATTGAGTCAAATTAAGGATATGCCAGGATCTCATACTTATGCGCTGCTCTGTAACCAGCTCTGGGCTTTGTTACCTGCTTTCTGTAATAACCCTAAGGATGTGAAAGATAATTTCAGGACGGTAGCTAGAGTTTTAGGTAATGTATAATTGTTTAAGGCGTGGACTACATGTGTCCGGTTCCAGATCTGGTACGGTTCGCTGCAACCAAACAAATGCGCCCGCCCTCCCCTTACTAGAAGTCAGTGCTTCGTGATTGGATGCAGCGAACCGAACCGGGGCTGGAACATGCCGCGTGTAGTCCAGGCCTTAGACTAAACTAGCATTTAGTTATAGCTGGAATAGGGACTAGGACGCCTACTTTTTCGGTTTTTTCATATAACAAAGTGGTTAATTCCTAATGGGCGTGTTAAAATGAAATATTTTAACACTGGTAAAGCATATTAATACAGGTGCTGGACTAGTTGACTGTTTAATAAGTTTATAGAATTGTAATGTTTTTTTTTTATTAAATAGGGAGAGCAGACGAGCAAACGGGCCACCTGATGGTAAGTGGTCACCGTCGCCCATAGACATCTCACCTCACTGTATTAATGTTGGAGGGTTTTTGATGCGCTGCTAACCTTGAGGACTAAGATGGATTGCCTCATGTGACGGAAATTACGCTGGCTCTCTTACCCTTCTAATAATGTTATTATATAGTGGACATTACAATAAAATATGTGTGAATAGTACAAATTAGTTTGTAGGTATTATTATTTTTTAGCCATTTCCCTTTTATCACTCGTGCTATCTTATTGTGAGCCTCGCATGCGGCTGCGCCTCGTTTCACAAACAAGCACTCGTATTAAAATTGCTATAATTGGTTTTTTTTAAATTATACAGTATAATATACAATAGTGTCTTAAATATATACCGCCAAACTCCTTAGCAGTTTATCGGCAGATATGTTGCTCCCTTATTATAAATATACATTATATTTTTATACTCACTTACATAATATAATTTTACATCACAGAAATAAATAAACTGGATTCATAAACTACTATTTCCTTTCAGGTAACGTGCTAAAAGACAACCCCGAGTTCCGTTTATCGATCATGCAAGCTCTCAGAAAGTTGATATCATGTGTGGAAGTCGAAGGTGATAAGCAGGAACTGAGCAGGTTCGCTAAGAACTACCTGCCCATTCTGCTCAATATCTACATGTCTCCGGTTAAGGGAAGCAGCGCTGAAGGGCAGAGGTTGGCGGCGTTGGAGACTATACAGGTATGTTGGCAACGAAAAAGTCTTATCTTATGATAGGGGGCCGGGATTAACCCCAGCGGCACTTCGACCCTTGAGGATCTTCTGTGCCTACCCCATTTTACACACTGGTCATCTCAGTGTGCAGGTTTCCTCACGATGTTTTCCTTCACCGTTAGAGCAGTCGGTAAATGCACGTAAGTCTTCGAAAAATACGAAATACTCATTGGTATATTTGTGGCAAGGAAACTTGTTATACGAAGTGTGCAGGGGGGTTATATGAAGGAGTGCAGGGGAACAGGGGTGGATCTAGATATATTTTTTTAAATAAATTACTTTAGTCATCGGAACAACATTCATTTTGTTAGTAACAATGTAGGTACTTAAAACTGTGTAATTAATTATTTAATTAAGACTATGTATTTATTTATGACTATGTAATTAATTAATTATTTATAAAATACATTTTTGGTAAGTGGTAATTATAATGACAGAGTTAGTGCGTTCATCAGGTACCTACTTTATGAAGTATCTGATATTTGCCATCAACCGAAAAGATCGAAGAAGGCTTGGATTTTTTATGCATTTCTAGTAGAAACTACCTTAGCTAGTCTCTTCTAGCCTTCTTCCATCTTTTCAGTTGATGGCAAATATCAGATACTTACGAACTTTCGTAGGTATCTGATATTTGCCATCACCCTAATCAAGTGAGTTAAACTTGATTATGAATGAATGAATGAATGAATGAATGAATGAATGAATTAAAATTTATTTGCACACATATACATAACACGATTACATTTCATTAGATACTTAAAAGAGCTACTGTTTTACATTTTTTAGAGTAAGTTTACAATTATGAACTTGCATATGTGGCAAAAGGGTCCCTGACTCAGCATTATGCTGTGACGATATGGCTAGATGCTAGCCACCGCCGCAGCGCTGGTTTTCAATCAGGGTCCTAGGTTTGGATAGTTAGAATTTCATATACAGTTGGACAAGTATCTATTGGCGCGTGGAATTTTATTTTCATCTACGACTAAAAGGAGTTTCTCCCGCGCTTTTGTGGCATCCACGTCAGCTTTGTTTCGTTTTGTCTTGCAAATTGTTTTACAGTAGTGCTTTTCTAGTAAGAATAGTGTTTCTTGCTCGAAGAACTTCGACAAGATGTGAATAATGTGTGAACAGTGAAGTAAAGTCAAATAAGGCGCTGCAGCCCGATCCGTACTTGGCTGGATTTTGAAGAGCCATACTGCGTCCGGGACGCCGTCTTCTTTGGTTCGGATGGTGCAGAAGCGTGGAAGATTCTCCCAGATAGCATTGAAATGTGTCACATCAGCATTTTAATGAAGACTTGAAAGAGTTGTTTATATCAGACATGACTGTATGGGCTCAGTTCTCTTTGCCTTAAAAAAAAACAACGGGAATTTTTTTTTTTTTAATTTAGTCACATTTTCTTGTTCCAAACAGGTATACCTAACAATAACAGACCAATCCCTCCGAGAGGAACTCTTCAACAACGCGTTACAACAACTCGAATCATCTACAAACAACCATTTCCAAAGGGAGTCTATTCTAGACATCATCCGTCTCCTAGTATTGTACCAGAGCTCTGAGCAAATCGGCAGTTTGTTCGAGAAATGGGTGTTCCCGCTCTGCGAGACTGTTCTAGAAGATGCTAGAAGCTTTAGAAAGGCGCAGAAAAAGAAGAAGGATGCTGAGGCTATGGAAGAAGATGGTAAGTTGGTTTCATCTATTTTTTAATAATTCCATAGCCAACTGGGAACCATTAGGAAAAAATCCACCAAGACGATCGTCTCATTATCACGTCACGATTAAAATGTAGCGATCCTATTGGCGGGTTTTACCTCGCACAGCTTTTGTGGAAAGCCACCTTTAGCCTCAGACTTCATTAGTCCGTTTCCAGCCCCAGTTCGGTTCGCAGCAACCGATCAGAAATCTGTGAGATTAGGGCGGAGCGCATGTGATTGGTTGCAGCGAAACGAACCGGGGCTGGAAGCAGACACGTGAAGTCCTAGCCTTATAGTTTCAACATGTCTGTCTATATGTCACAGAGGACGTGTCTCCCCTTTAATTATTGAAATTCAGTTACAAATAAATGAATGAATGATAACTATAGTAGTAATTATAACACACCCAGTACCTATGATTACTACAATGTTTAGTAAGAGCGATATCTTCCAGGAAACCTTCCTACTAATTATTATGTACAATAAATATTTCTATCTAACATTAAAGCGAATGGCGACACAAAGAAAGCCGAACTCAGATACAAAGACAAAGCCAGACTGATTGAGATGGAGCACAAGAAAGCGTATAGGATACTGGAAGAGATCTTCAAGAGTGACAGAGATAGCTGCAAGCAGTTCCTGACCGCCAATCACAAGAAGATTAAGAAATTACTGATGACGTCATTGAATAAGGTTGCTGATAGTAGTAAAGCTGCTAGGTTGAGGTAAGGCTCTTAATTTGTATGTTTTTTTAAATTATTTTATTTATTTACGACGCCACCATCGGCGCAAGGTTGCCTGTCTATCGGTATTTTATAGGATACATTTCGGAGAGTGCGCATCGGAATTGCACGACCTAATTCCAGCATCTCCATTCCGCCTTCGGACTACCAGGCGCGGGGAGGGGCTCCATCCTTATGTTGTTGATATCCCATCTGCTCGTACGAAGCGATTTGCTTCTTCGTTCATTATGCGAACGGCTAAGGAATGGAACAGTCTGCCGGCGTCTGTATTTCCCGAAACCTACAACCTTGGGATCTTCAAGGCGAGAGTGAATAGGCATTTACTGGACCCGCATGCTCCATCGTCAACCTCATCGTCGCTTACCATCAGGCGAAATCGAGGTCAAATGCGGGTTTAGTAGTCAATAAAAAAAATTAAAAAAACCTCTATTTGACCTCATTCTCACCTGACGGTAAGGACGATGAGGTCGAAGATGGAGCACGCGGGCTTATTAAGTACTGGCTCTTCTATAAACACTGCCGGAACACATCAACGCCGAAGCGAAGATATTTGACAGACTTTACATAGAAGGATAGTCGGTAGCCAGGCGGACCCTGAAGGGGTCCTACCACCAGCAAGTTATTCGGGTTAGTCGCCTCGTACGACACGCTAGCCCAGTAGGGATATTCTACATAGAGAGAGGTAGGCTGAAGAACCACCTTCATTCACAGGTAGTTCCCACATTTCGCCGTGATATTTGGTGAACAAACGTGATAGGTGGCGAGCCTACCGCCGTCTACTATGTGTAGAATAGTATCCACTAAGATTCTTAATTGTCTCGTTCGACACCCACGGGAAGAGTTGGGGTGATGCTATTCTTTAGGGCCGGCATGACACGGCAAATCGATATTAAAACTATTTTTAACGAATCATAACTAGATTAAACTAAAAATTAATCTAATTTCCAGATGTATAGAACACCTCATCGACTCTGGTACCTATACAGCCGAGAGCAAACTACTAAAGAGCGCCATAGCCGAGTCCGTTATATGCACTCGGGATATAAACTCGAAATGCCGTCAGTGTGCCTTCAACCTTATCAGCACTGTTGGCAACGTTCTGAAGTCTCAGGAAGGAGGTCAGTATCTCTTGGTTTCTATTGTCTGATTTAAAGCTTTACCCGTATAAGGCAAAGAAGAGCGCTATAACCAGGTTAGTGCCTTCAAACCTTATCTGTTAGCCATGTTCTGAAGACTTAGAATGGAAGTTATCTAGCATCAGTATGTGGAAGGAGGTTCCTATGGCCAGGTTTTAAAGAGCGCTCTACACTCGCCCGCGACATTTGGCCGCGATTCCCCGTGAACTCTGCGAATGTGTCTCGCAACTTGTTGCAGTCTATTCGCGCACTGGACTGAGATGGACGCTGACATAGCTGCTGCTGCTGCCGTGACGCTATGTAGTTTCTGTAATTGGACATTATCGAGTTCTTTTCTTTCATCAAATCGGCCACAGGAATGTTCGTAATGGTACTGATTCTCATCCGTCATCTGATTACTCCGCGAAACGCTAATTTTAAGAAAAAGTAATATAGCATGCACGACCGCTCGTCGCCGCGTCTCGCACTCTACTGCGAAAATACCACGAGTGTGCATGGGGTCGCGTTCGCGCTCCGCGAACTCTTTGTCGTTGAGACAACAAAACCGACACCGGACGGGGAACGCCGCGACGCGCGACCGTGAAGGCGCGGCACTATCCACACTCTTGTTACGCGGCTGTCGCGGCACAATTCGCGCGCGACTGAAGAGCGGGCTTAACGCTGAGGTACTGAAGAGTCGGGAATTAAACTCTAAAAGTTGCCATTATTAAAAAAAATAAAAAGAGTGCAGACTTTTATTAAATATAGAGAGCAGACGTGCAAACGGGTCACCTGATGGTAAGTGGTCACGCATCGCCCATAGATGTCACATTCGAGGGTTTTAGATCCGCTGTTAACCTTGAGGAACCAGATGGAGTGCCCCGTGTGCCGGTGATTACGCTGGCTCTCTTTCTTACCTTTCAAACCGAAACACAGAAATGCAAGCATTTCTCCTTTACGGCAGAAACAGATAATAGGGTGGTACCATCCCTAGGCGATTCTGCACGCCAGCATCTACCACCTGTATATGTTATATTATTCACTTGGTATATAAACTGTAATTGCCGCCATTATCCAAAAAAAAAAAAACAGTGCAGACTAACGACAGTAAAGCGATTCCTTCCAGGCATGCAAGCATTCATATCCCTCCTTCTCTCCGGCCTATCTGCCCCACTTCCCCGCATCGTGAGCGCAACTCTCCGAGCCGTAGCGTCGGCTCTCTTCAACCTGTCTGAAGAGATGGGTCTGGAGACAGTCCAGGACCTGCTGGAAAAGGTGGCGGAACAGATGCTGTCCAGTAATAGGGAGATTGTCGGCGCTGCGATGAGCTTTCTCAAGGTGAGAATTAGGGGCAAGATTTCTTGAATTAGGCGTACAATGATTTCAATCTAAAGGCGTACAATGAATTCATTCCTCTCCCGTTTCATTTTCGCTGCAAGGCGTAATGTTCGTGCCATATAAAATGTTCAAATTCAAATATATTTTACATATTTACAGTTGCCTTTGGACCCCATACTGGGCTAAGCCTATCCCGTGGGGACATTATCTAGGTTCCTTGATAATTTTCATAATTTCATATTAATACACATAACCCCGAGGGGGTAGACAGAGGAACCACCTTCAATCGCAGGTAGATCCCACTTTTCGCCTAAGTTTTGGTGGACAAACGTGATAGGTGGCGAGCCTATCGCCGTCTACTAGGTGAATAGTATCTACAAAGCCCCCAGTCGCCTCGTACGACATCCACGGGAAGAGTTGGGGTGGTGCTATTTTTAAGGCCGACACGACACGGCACAATTTCAAGTTCATAATTTCAGGTATACACAAAAGTCCTACCCACCGACGTGCTAGCAGGCAGTCTACCGCTAATTTTCAAGACATTCTCCTCAATGCCCGAGGATTGCAAGCGCCACTCTCGCAGGGAAATCGGCTACTTCCTCAACAGGATGATGAGGAAATACGGAGCTAACACCATCGAGAGACTGGTCCCGGAAACTGATGACGTGATGCATAGGCGACTGAGGAATTTGAGGAAACTGGATAATAGGAAGAAGCGGCAAAGGGATGGTCAGAGGTAAGGACATAGTGCTAGCATGTTCCCGATTTTCTTTGATAGCCATCCTCGAGGTTTCCTTGGACGGCACGATATTATCGTGAACGTCAACGATATTATCGTCCACGTCCACTGTAAACGTTTTTATAATTTACCTATCGGGAGGCGCGAGGGCGACCTTACTCACACATCTTTAATATTCTTGTAGGTACACACTACCACTAACCTCAACTTTGCCGTGACGATTTGACATGCCTAGGTGTGCCACGGAAACGGTAATGCCGTCGACGACAAAACGTTCCCGCGACGTGAAATTTAAAAGCGTCTTCATACAGTTCCATACATTTTGCTTCCCTGTTAAATTGTGACGGTAAAACGTGCCGTTACCGTGCAAATTTATAAAAGCTCAATATGGAACCTCACTCTACCTGATGTTGGTTGAATGAGGTTTCGTTGAGTGGGAATTAATTTAATTTATTTATTAGGTAAACACAACAGATTGCAACCAGAGAAATTACAGAAAAATCAATATAAAGTTATGAGCTAGGTCGTAACTCATAACGTGTAAACACAGCATGGTTAGGAAGTAGGAAAACACCATGAAACCCCAAAACACCTTTCTTTTTCTTGTGTGGTTGGTTAGTAGCCTACCTATTGATTGCCATTGTGCGCCTCTCGATAGTATAGATATCTAGTACTATCGAGATTCAATTACGAGAGGTCTACACGAGCTCATTACATGGACTCCTGTAGACCTCTTTTTAAATGTTCACAAATTTTGCCCGTACCATGTATGTGCATTAAGCAGATGTGTATTTTCGTTCGACAATATCCGCAATATTTCAAACACTCACACTGATGTCTTCCCAAGGTCTACGAGACACAAGAACCGTCTCTATTTGCCAAGTTCCAGAGTGGACTTGTATAAAAAGAATTCCTTCTGTATGGCAATTTTAGTGTATAATAATCTTCCTAGTCGCCTTAAAAATGGTCCTGCTAGCCAATTTAAAACTAATATTTCCAAGTGGCTTCTAGACAAATGTTATTACTCCATAAAAGAGTATCTCAACGACACTAACAAATAGCAGAAAAGATGTGCACACCGTTGTCTATGGAACATATGATACCTATGCTTTTTAAATCACCTATAATATTCACTATGTTCTGGCAAAAACATTTCATTTCATTTCAATTTATTAAATCTAGAATTTATCGTGACCAGTCCATCCGAGTCGTTAGGCAATGTCAGAGGACTACGGGTGGCTTGAACAACTCTGGCAATCAATAGGTTGGCCTAAGGAATTGTTGGTGATGGTGTTGAAAAAAATAATTGTTTCTCTGTATTAATACCAATTAAATTCCTCAGGGACCAATCCGACGAAGACTCGGACACACCAATCAAAGGCACCTCCAAGACCCTTGAAGACATCCTCAAGGATTCCGACTCCGAGATGGAGTATCTGGACGAGGAGGAACCGAAACCCAAGGCCAAGAAAAAGAGGACTCAGGCCTGGATCCAAGACGATCCGGAGAATATTGTGGACTTGGCTGATGTATCTGCCTCTAGGAAGATTACTGGTAAGCATGAAATAAAAAATATGAGAAAAGGCATGCTCCGTTAGTTCGGGCGGAAAGAATGAGTGACGAACGAATAATGAAACAAGTATGCAAAGCAAAAGTGAGTGGAAGGGAAAGCCGGGGCCATCTTAGTCTGACCTTTGACAGAGTGCTCATAGATTTTAATATACAGAGCAGACGACCCCAACGGCGAGCATGCGTGAAACGGCGAATGACTGTAGAGGAAGCAAGAGAAGCGTGCCAAGACAGATTCGTGGCGCTCTGTTCTCTCTGCCTACCCCGCAAGGGATATAGCGTGAAGTTACATGACTTACTATACATGCATATGTATAAAATAAAAAATATTTTTATTTTGTGTATCGTTTATAGTCTATATATACTTACATCTAAGGCCAACGTATACAGATTTGTCAAATATGTACTTAAATTAAGTTCGTAAGGAGCTCGTAGCCTAGTTGCGAACACGGTCCGAAAGTGATCGTGCAGGTTAAGCGACGTTAGCGCGGTCGGTACCTGGATGGGTGACCGCTAGTGGCATATTTCATCTGAGCTCCTCCGTGCCTCGGAAAGCACGTTAAGCAGTCGGTCCCGGTTGTTGTCGTTCGACAGCAGTCGTTAAGCCATGTCAGAGGCCTACGGGCGGCCTGAACAACTCTGACAAATAGGTTGGCCACTAACCATACGATAAGCAAGCAAGCAATTATATTATTATACTCTAAAAAAGGATTTGAAATGTGGATTAAGGATCTGGATTATAATGACACAGAACATTTAATGGAGACTAAAAAGTAGCCAGACATACTAACAATAACAGGTGCATACACACACACACACATACACTCACTCACAAACGCACACACACACGCACGCATACACTCACCCTCAAACACCCTCTCACAACAGGTTTTTTTAAATAATAATATTTATCTGATTTTTATATAAGTGTATCCCCCAGGCCATTAGACTTGCTATCTACTACGCTGCAAGACGGCCGATAAGGCCAGTGCGGGTAGTAGAGACCGATATTTACTTATACATTGTAACTACACTGTTGTTAAGTGATTATAATTTGAATATTGTTTGGGTTAATACATATATTTGTATACAAATTAATTTATAATACAAAAACCATCATGTCAGGTAAGTATAGTAGTTGGAGCCACTTTTGTCTCCAAGAAGCGTCCAGCCGCTGCCATGACCCTGGGCTCTTGAATATGTCGATTGTGTCACCGGACAACAAGATGCCATTGTTATAAATTCGAAGGTAATATAATATATGTATAATATTACCTTTTCTCTTTTAGCAACCGATCCAACAAAGAACAAGAAAGCAGCTCTAGTAAAAGAAAAGAAGAAAGATGGCGGCTTCAAGACCGCTCCTGACGGAAGACTCATCATCACTGATGATGCCTTCGAGGATGATGACGATGAAGAACCGAAACCCAGCGGTGATGTCGATACTGACACAGATGACACTGGTAAGTCAGTTGTAACAAAAACCCCTTATAGTGCCGAAAGGGGGGTGTTCAGTATCCATCACTGAAGAACTTTTACTATGGGGCCAATTCTGAAATCGCGAAAAAAATAATCAGCAGTTTCATACATTTCGGTATTGAGCTTATGTATTGGGCTTCTCGTTATATACTTCTTCTAAGTCGTATTCCTCATTGCTGAGGGTCGTGATCATTCTAAGGAATTAATCAGATATAACGACTCTCGTGCCAGATTTAATGGGGTGGTTTGCCATTGCCTTCCCCATTTCACACACTGGTTATCTCAGTGTGCAGGTTTCCTCGCGATGTTTTCTTTCACCGTCAGAGCAGTCGGTAAAAGTACGTAAGTCTTTCGAAAAAACCGAAAAACTCTTTGGTACATGGCATTGCCTGGTTTCGAATTCGGGACCTGGGGCATGGGAGTCCGACGTCCTAGCCACGACGCCACCGACGCTCTAAACGCTCGTTATATACTAGGTGTAACAAAAACCCCCTATGGTCCCTCCATATTGGGTTTTTGTTACACCTGTATATAACAGAGGGTATGAGGCAGAGGGGGTTCTGCCAGAGGGTATGTGACACAAATAACGGACTTTTGAAAGTTGTCGGTCAGGATATCCATAGAAATAGATTTTATGGACACTAGCTGAAGATGCACCAGACTGCGAATAAAAAGTAGGAAATTCACTTTTATTATGTTTAATGTTAATGTATTTTATTTTATTTTATCTCTTCGAACAGCAACAATAAGCCATCGATAGACTTATTTGATCCTAGGCCATTAGTTTTTAAAAGACGGGTTGAGGATGTCCTCAAGTGAGCTATCCACGCACCTACTTTATAGTCTTTACTTTATTATTTTTATTTTTCAAATAGGCATAAGTTTTTTTAGTCATTACATTCAATAGTATTTTTCCATAACTCAATATTGTACAACAATCAATTTTCCACTTCCTAACCATGCTGTGTTCACACGTTAAGGGTTACGACCTAGCTCATAACTTTATATTGATTTTTATGTAATTTCTATGGTTGTAATCTGTTGTGTTTACCTAATAAATAAATTAAATTAAATTATTGTATTGTGTTAAAACATTCCTTTTTTTACTTCTACTTTTAATTTAATTTTCTATTTTCTGGTTATTATCATTTCATTTCTATTCAATTTTTTTTAAATGTTTTATTCTGATTTTACTAATGTTTTAATAAAACTTGTAGCCACTATGGGTGTATAACCTGACAATAAATACATTTTATTTATAACGAGAGGTCCTTACAGACAGTCAGGCGCCGTTTTATAAAATGTAGTAACCTCGGGCGCAAAAAAACACTCGAGCTCTAATGTGTAACTCGAGTTTGATCAAAATCTCGCTAAAATTAGTCGAGTCCTGTTGTAACAAGAATTGCTTACAGAACTCGATTCTTTTGCAACACTAGTCTTATCTCTTATCTACGTAACGAGGGAAATTCCCAACAATGATTATTAATAGTAATTTATCAATTTTTTATTATTGTTTCTTTGTTTGTGATCTCTTTATTGTACTAATTGTAACTTGTGTACTCCAAATATTGATATACGCTTCGGAAACGTGGGACTTGTCGGTTGAGACCATCCATAAAGTCAAAGTTACCCAAAGAGCCATGGAGCAATCCATGCTCGGAGTCTCCCGAAGAGATAACGTACGAAACGAAGACCTCCGGCTGCGCACAAAGGTCACAGATATAGCTAAACGCATAGCGACTCTGAAATGTCGATGGGCGGGACATGTAGCTAGGCGAACCGACAACAGCTGGACCCGCAGAGTACTCACGTGGAGACCGCGGACGAGCAGCAGCAGTGTGGCACGTCCAGCAGCGAGGTGGTCAGACGATCTCAGGGCTAGAGCTGGAGTGACTTGGCTCAGAAGCACTCGGGCTACATGGAAATATATAGGAGAGGGCTATATCCAGCAGTGGATAAATAAAGCATGAAGAAGAAGATTGTACTAATTTAAAATACACATAAATAAGAAACATTAAAACATGTACAAAGGCGGGCTTATCCCATAGATCTCTTCCAGGCAACGTTATTATATTATTATTTTTATTCTTATTTGTATATCAACGTTGTTTTCCACAGACAACGAAGCCGGAGACAGCAAACCGTCGAAACTTCTCAAGCCGGGAGCCAAACGTAAATACGATGATATTCTGAGCATTAAGAGCGGCCGCACCAACCGGAGTCGGGCCTCTACCGTTGCTGTGGGCTCCAAGTACAGGACCGGCGGGAAGGGCATACACAGGTGAGACGTTTTTGACGTGGAAACATTTAGGTATACAATCTGTACAACTATACTTTATACAATTTGGAATGATCCTTTTGATAGATGCCATACAACGTAAACGTGTCGCGTTTTCGCGTTAAGAACTCTACCGAAAACGGCTATAAATATTTCTTATACATTAAAATATATATTTATATTCGAATTATTAGTTATTTAAACATTATTTCATGTATATCGTTTGAAATAAGATTGTTACTATGTTTTTTCAATAACTGCGCAGTTACATACTACCGTCGAATCGTCTAGAGATTGAATCAATGAAATCAACAATTATTGTAAACTCAAGAATTTCACGACAAAAAATCTGAAATAATTAGTATTATTAAGTGTATTCCGGGAAAAATAAAACGACGTCAAGACTTTTATTATTTTTGTGAAAAAAAAAGATTAAAATGGTATTTTTTCATAACGTAAAATAATTCTGTTGAGAATGGAACCCTCGGTGCGCGAGTCCGACTCGCACTTGGCCAGTTTTTTTTACATAATGGAATGGAAATTAAATAATCAAAACTGTTAATCGATCTTTTAAAGAATCCGAATCCCTGTTTGATACGTCAAACATACTTCTAAATGATCATCCGAAAATGACTAAGGTATAGCAAAAAAAAATTGTTTTTTGTTTGTTTGTTTGTTTGTCGTATACAAGTATTTGTTTTCCTATATTGTTATAGGACATAAAAGTATTTTGCTCAATTATTCAGTAGTCACTAGGCTGAGTCAAAATTATACCGCTGTACGTCTGAATGGTCGTTTTTAATACAACACAAAAGATATTTTATATCCATAATCCCCGAGGCGGTAGACAGAGGAACCACCGACGGGTAGTTCCCACTTTTCGCCGTAAGATTACTAAAAAGTCTTATCGTCGTCGTCGTGGCAGTCCCTCGTTGCGAGGATGACTTGTGCTAATCCGTTGTATATTGATGTTGTCTCTGGTGGATCCTGGAGTTGCACTCGCGACCGCATATGCTGCATCTTGTCATCGTTGGCAGCCTGTCTCTCAAGGTCGGGTTATAATGGGCATATAAAGGTCCTATTTTATGTCGTTATGATTAAAACCTGTAAAATACATATTATGATACTTTTTTCAGACCACTCGGATCTGCAGCCTCGGTAGCTTCGACAGTGGGCACCGAATATAAATCGAAGAAAGCCAAGGGAGACATCAAAAAGAAAGGCAAACATGACCCCTACGCTTACCTGCCGTTGTCGAGGAAACATCTCAATAAGAGGTAAGATATTATACCATGTGGCTAGCTTATCAAGTGGCTAGCTTATTCCTAACAGTAGATGTTTTTCTACACCATCAGAACTGTCGAAAAACCGTGTAACTTAGTATTTGATTATATATTTTTATTCCATCAATCAATTAACATGGACATCCTGAAGGATCTAAAATTCGTTTTTCGATATCTCAACTAACATCAGAGATATTAATGATTTAAATTAGTACTGGAGAGAGATGCTCTGCCCCTTTCTAGCAAAACAGTCCTTTATATGCAGCCAGGAACTGCTTGTACGGCGCTACTACACAGTGACGTCATGATGTAATATTGCCGTTTCTTTCTGTCGTCTGATTTTTGATTGCATGTAGCTATTTTATTTTTCAACAAATTTTAATGCTGTTTGCACATTTGACCATCAATTTATGTCTAATTCTAATTTTTTAGAAATGCATTTAATATTTGTTACTTGGAAACTACCGAATTGTATGGTTCCGAACCTGGATTTCCCGCATGGGAGTCCGACTTCCTAGCCATGAAAATAGCGCTTGGCACATCATCACCTAACTGCAGTAGATATGTTCTAAAAGGTTTGTTTTTAAAATTTTACGAAATTGTTTATCTTTTCGCAGGAAAAAGTCTGTCACATCGAAACAATTCAAGGGGATTGTGAAGGCGAAAACTAAAGGCGGGAAGATTAAGGCGAAGAGGAACTAAGTTTATTTACATTTTGTACCCTGACCAGAAAAATAATCCTCGCCTTAATATGGAATTAAATTGAACTATATTTTTTTTCACAGTGAACCCATAACACAGACTGTAAAATTACCAATGGCGCCCTATTGACATTGTTTTTATATTTTAGTTAAGTATTATTTAAAAAATAGGGCGCGAGCCCCAAACGCATAAATACTACCTTTCATATATTTTTTCACTTCATAAAAATGAACTAGCTGTGATGTGTTAGTGTTTTATTAGTACTTAAATAAACAAATTCCTCATTAATTATTATTGTTTTTTAATTGAATACCTCTAGTTGCCACCAAAAGCCAGCACGTTTCGAATTATTTCGAGGGAAGTTTATTTTCATGCGATGGCGTGGTAAACAGAGACAGCGCTATACGATCGCGATAGCATTCTCTCTTTAGCCATCTCATATCATTTCATAGTTTTGAGGCCCAGTGCTAATGGTGAAATTCGCTTGCCTTTAGAAAACTTTTCCTCAGACATGCATGTTCCATCACGACGATGTTTTCTTTCACCCTTAAAGGCATCCGTAGGTATTAAACGTAGTAAGCCATCGATTTAAAACACGAGGATTTGTCAGTTTATGCATTTTTCCATGAATGTGAGGACGATTTATTTTCATCCATGCATTTTTCATTAAAAATATCGAAACGCGATTAAAGGCCAATGTGGAGACTGATCAAAAAGTGTCACAGATTTCATACACAACCAGTGAGTTGCAAGAAACGTCCTCAAGTCTCGTCATCTCTATCTAAAGCTATAGTGTAGAAAGAGACATGAATTTTAACGAAGAGGACTTTTAATGCAACTGACGGAATATAAAAAAAAGTAAAGTAAAGTAAAATACACTTTAGTGCACAAATAGAAAACAACAAACAAAAGATAGAAAAGGAAATAGTGAAGTACAATTTAGGCGGCCTTATCGCTAAGAGCGATCTCTTCCAGACAACCTTCGGACAGAGGAAATGATTTCGAGAAAGAGGTAGTAGGTGTGCAAGGTTTATGGAAAACGTTATATAAGAGAATGACATGAGCCTTCGAATAAAAATTGTCAGTCAATTGTAAGTACGAGGGCTGTTCCGAAATTTTTTAGTAAAATCAAAAGTTATAAGTTTATCGTAAAAATGTATTAACAGTTTTTCAAAATACTCCTCATCTGCCTCTATACATTTGTTCATTCGACTGAACCAGCTTTCAAAACATTTAAAAAATATGTGTAATGTTCCGATGTTCCTTTAATAACCACTCCACCATGATGACGTTTTCATGAGTAACAGCAGTCGGCGGTCTTCCTGGTCTAGGATCATCTTCTAGGCTTTTCCGGCCACGTTTAAATTCGCGATACCAGTAAGTGACGGTGGCTAACGAAGGAGAAGACTCACCAAAAGCAGTTTGTAAATTTTCATGAGATTCCTTAAACGTTAACCCTCGTTTGAAGTCATAGAAAATCATTGCACGAAATGCTTCACGGGGCACGTCCATTGTTGCAATCAATTTATTGATGACATCTTGCCGCCAAAAATTCACTATAAAAAAACTAATCGAAACTGGTCAGTGATTTTTACCATAGAGATTTACATTGAAATAAGCCTGCAAACGGTTATAAACATAGGGATGTTTGAATAATATTAACGAAGTAGCTAATAACTTTCAGAACAGTATAAAACGACAAGTATATAATAACTCGTCCACAGATGGCAGCACGCGTATTTTCATCGCGCTATCGTTTTGTTATTTCCCAATTACATACAAACAAAATAGAAGAAACTATACTTACTAGAAAAATTGTGTGCCTAGATCGAATCCGGTAGCGTAATTCCAATGGCAGCTGCGGGCTGGAGTCCGCCCAAAACGTCACTGGGTCGCTTTGAATGAACAAGATCAAGTAACACGCGAATATCTGTAGAACGGAATGTCCGTCTGTTTTGTCTTTGTTTGCTTATAATTCGGTCGCCACTGAACGGATTTGGATGCAATTATGACTACACCATTTCTCGAGGCTCTATGATGAAATTAAAGATATCCAGACCTGACAATAGCTTACCTGAAGGGCGGAATACCACTTGCAAATGGTAATTGTAACATAATAAAATTATGTTGGTAAACATTTGAGTACCTGACATTCAGTACAAAGTGGGCACGTTTGGGAGGGGGGGTCTAAACCACGCAATGCCATATACCAACGAGTTTTTCGGTTATGTATAAGACGTGTGTACATTTACCGACTGCTCTGACGGTGAAGGAAAACATAATTAGGAAACCTGCACACTGAGATAATCAGTAGGGAAGGCAATGGCAAACCACCTCATTAAATCTGCTAAGAGAGTTATTCTATGATTACTTCTTTACGTAGTACCGGTTTTTTCAAAATCAAAATCTGCACCGTTTTGACAAAGATTTATTAGTATAAATCGCCATAAACACGAGATATGGCGAATGCAAACCTAAATCACATCAAATCTTGTACAAAGTTACAAACTTCGGTGGGTAGGTGTTTCACAACTGCCAGGGAATTGTATTAAACCTGTTCCCAGCGTGAATAAATCGTAATTAAAACAAGTTGTGTTCATTATTGAGGTATTTGCCTTTATTTTCAAAAGGAGGCGATTTACTATTACGGATAGACTTATTTTATAATAGTATTTATATTTTTACATGGAAATTTTCATCACATTAAACCATTATTAATCCTAGGCCATTTAATCAGTAATCAATTCAGTATCAACAATGAGTAATGTCATTTCAAAAAAATACAACCGTTCTGTATAATCTATTTTAATTCTTCATTGACACGTACCGGCGCGGCTTGCGCCCGAGTACGGTTTAAAAAAAATCTTATATAAATAATATACAAAATAATACAAACATTAGTTCGCTTCTCGACGACAAAAAAAATGAGATTTAACATTATCGTAACATTAAATTCCGTTTGGGAAATAATTCGTGATTATTTTACATTTTACAAAGTGAGTCCGATTCGATTTACAGAAAAATAAATATACAATTAAATGTGACTACACAACCGGTGATTGCTTATAGAGTGCTCAGCATTTCTCGTCGGCGAGGAGGGGGTCTAGCGCGAAGCCGAGGTCGAGGACCGCGGGCGCGGGCCGCTTGTGCTTGAGCGTGTTGGAGCGCTTGCGCTCGTGCCCCGGGAGCGCCGCGTGCGCGTGCGTGTGCGCGGGCCCGTGCGCCACGTGCCCGTTGAGCGCGTGCGCGTGCGCGCCGCGCGCGTCCCCGCCGCTGAACAGGTCGCTCAGCGTCTGCTGCACGTCCCTACTCCCGCTCGTGGCACTACACGTTACTATCAGTTTACGCACTTCGGGCTTATTCGTTTTACTAGCGTTCATATGTACACTTTTCGATAACGACAGAGCGTTCTGGCTATAGTAGTAATTGTTCGCGCCGCCCGTCGATTTGCACTGCGACCGCGACAGCGACGACTTTATGTTACTTCGCACGGTCGCGAATTTTTTTCCTAGAGTGATGGCGCCGCCCGCGTGTGACGCGTTGAAGGTGCACAGCGCCAGCGGCCGCGGGCACGTCGCGTACCAGCACACCTCGCTGGGCACCAGCGGCGGCGGGCCCTCGTCCGGCCGCTCCTCCAGCCGCGCCCGCGCCGGCAGAGCGGCCTCCACTGGCGACGCTATACTTAAAATGGGCACATCAGTCGGGAGTTCAGCGTCATCGGGCAGGAGGAGGTCCGTGGGCAGTGATTGGCTGAGCAGGGAGGTGATACTCGACGTATCAGGTAACACAGAGTTCGGGTCGTCCACGAGGAGACTTGCGTAGATGTCGTTGACTTGCTGCTCGGCCGTCAGACCGTTGAACGCACTTAGGTCTATCGACGTATTGACTAGGAGCGGTGGGAGGTTCACGGGGACGGCCGCAGGCGCCGGGAGCGGCGCGGCGGGCGCGTGCATGGTGACCGGCGCCAGGCTAGAGGCCGAGGATGCCGCCGCGTTCGCGTCCCGCGATGCCCTGTGCTCCGCCAGTAGAGTATCGAAAAGTTTCGAGCGTCCCTCCACCGTTCTTCTCAGAGAGAGCGCGTGCGCCTTGCACGTCAGAGACCTCGTGCACGGCTTCGGGTTCTCCGCCGTGACGACGCCGCAGTGTTTGTTCGGATCGTATTCTCGTAAATTAAACTTCGTTTTACTCGTTTTCGACCTGGACTGAGACTTGGTCGAAGGTGTGTTAGGGGTCGCTGGTGTAGCAGCAGGTTTTAAAGCTTGAGTGGTGACGTTCAGTACATTTGTATCTGTGACAGATGCTAGCACAGGGGAAGTATTCGGTGCAAATTGTATACTAGATAGGTCTGTATCTGGTATTGTATAGGCCGACAGTGCAGATGTGTCCACTGTCGCATACATATCTTGTGATTGTGAATCGGTGGTCTGTGGAAAATTAATCTCTTGCATGTTGCCTATATCTCTGATGATATTGTTCCAGTCTTCTGCATTTGTGATGTTGTCTACGCTCTGAATACCTTCAGAGTTCATTATTTCAAATATATCTTCTGCACCAAGCGGCAGGTCCTCCGGGTCCTGTATACTGACAACGGGTAACTCTCCACTCTCCATACAGACCTGAACCTCCCCAGAGACCCCTGTGGACGTGCTAGCCTCATCCAGGTACATTTCCGGCTGTGGTAATACTATCCTCGAGAGAGGAGCTGTTGCAGTATGGACCGGAGATGTCTCCATTTTCACTGGGAGTAAGTCTATGGGAATAGGAGGTGGTGCGACTTCTTTTTTATGTCTGCTCCGGTTTAAGACTTTGAGTTTGACGGTGGGCGCGGCGGGCGGCGGGAGTATTGGCTCAGTGTCCGTATGCGACTGTAACAAATGTCTGTACGCCGCACTGCACTTAACTATCACTCCGCACATGTGACACACGGCCGCGTTGAGGTTGTCCATCTGGGGGAACAGTCCGTGGAGGCTCATGCTCTCGTATTTTAGACGGTTGAGACCAGCGCGACGGTAGCGCGTCGGCCCGCGCTCCGCCGCCTTGTACGGGTGCGCCAGGCGCCCCGAGGCGCCGCCCTTGCCCTCCGCCGGCGCCGCGAACGCGCCCTCATCGTCCCGCCGCGGCGATATGTGCCCTATCTCACTGACCCACAGATCCCATGGCTTCTCATTACACTTGCCTGGATTTACGATTTTCGCCACGAATGGGAAGTCGCCGGACATGTTTTAGCGTTTACTGACCAATCTACCGAGAAACTCATGTGCTGTCGCCTCGAGGGAGTCCAGGCAGCGATCGCAGCCTCGATCCTGATAGGTTATTATCCCATAGTTGCTGCGAGTCAACCACCCGTTGATCGTGGTGCTGGGGTTACATCGTAACTGGATTGTTTACTTCATTATGTACACTTGCGAAACTAAAACGTGTTACAATTGTTTTAGCTTTTATATTTACAGGGACAGATGATCTTCTCACTGACAGCTGATTATGCAGATTGTAAGTTTTTCTTGACCACGGTACACTTCCATCTGTCGACAATCGTTTCAGCACCACTTCTTGGACTCCGATTGATAGAAACTCGTATTTATTTGGGTTTATTTTACTTATTTTATACTCGTTACACACAAATAAAATGTCCAAAATTTCTGTTTGGTTGGTTGTAATTTACTATAGAAAGCATCAACACTTTTTTGGAGTATTTGTGAAGTAAATCTGCTCTATGGTCATTCATTGCAAGTGACGTGACAGAGAGAGACAGGTTTAGACCATAGATAGTTTAATTTTTTTCTTTCAACATTTGACAAAAAGGCCCTTTAGGCGTTCTAACTCGCTCAATCAAAACAAAGAGATAAAAACCCTAGAAGTTGAGCGAGTAAAAATGTTGGGTGCGATTGATCGATTCAATCAAAGAAAAACAATTTAAAACGTCAAGCAAAAAGAAAATTTGACAAAAATTCCATAAATTCACAAAAACAGTATTCCACAATGTTTTAAACGTAAAAAACAACAAAATTATGTTTTAGTTGACCAGGCGAGTATGTCGGACGCATTTTACTGCCAGCTAATTAAATACCGGCGTATTCATGTTCTTCAGAAGCCTTTTTAGATCCGTGGTATTCGGTTTACCTATTGGCATAACCTTTCTCGACACTGTGGGCTATGTCGCCAGAGTGGAAGGTATTTCTATGCAGCCGGTATTAAATCCGGAGTCTACAAACACCGACTATGTGTTCTTGTCGAGATGGGCAGTCAGAGACTACACAGTGAAGAGAGGAGACGTTATATCACTTGTATCTCCGAAAGATCCCAACCAGAAAATTATCAAACGGGTTGTGGCACTGCAGGGTGATGTCGTTAGCACTCTGGGCTACAAGAATCAATATGTTAAAGTGCCAGAAGGCCACTGCTGGGTCGAAGGTGATCACACTGGACACACTCTGGATAGCAACACATTTGGTCCCGTATCCTTAGGCTTAATCAACGCTAGAGCTGTTTGCATTGTCTGGCCACCAAACAGATGGCAGAGACTTGAGGCACATTTGCCAGAAAGCAGAAAACCTATAGGTGTGAAAATTAGTACAGCTTGAAGAAATTGAAGATAGATACTGATACTTAATGTATAACATTGTAAAAATAGTTAATTTCTAATAGTTAATTATGAGTGAATTTAAATTTAAAATGTTATAAAATTTAATTTAGTCAAATAGGTAGCTAAATTTTAGCAATATCATGATTTTAATTTAGTAATCGCATTGTTTCACCTAATGCGTACCGTCCAAAAACAAATGATAGATTTAAGAATATACCTACTTATCTGCAGTATCTATTTAGGCTTTTGTAGAATAATCATAAATAAATACAGTACCTTCTACTGTGTACTAATGCTATACCAAAATATCTTTGTCGTATACTCTTCTATAGATCTCTTGAACTAGTCTGTTTCTCATTTCTTCATAGATTGGCTTATTGACCAATGGTTTCATATGACTGTACTTATGTAACTAGAGTTCCTTTCTTAGTACAATAATCAAGGCTTGTAATTTAAATACTAATTGTAAGGCATTATCAACAAAATGCAATATTTAAAACATTGGATGGGACGTAATTTATAAGTTAAGGTATAACAACAGCATGTTAATAGATGAATAAAGACTTTCAAATCTCAAATTTTCTTCTTTTCATTGAAAAAAATCAGAGTACATGTATAAATTTTTCTATTCAGTTTTATGAAGAAAATTTGTATAACAGCAAGATGGAAAGTTAAACCATAGTCCATACATAAAACAATGACAATTTATTATAATAATTTATTAAAAACAGTTATCACAGGAACTGAAATAAACTTATTCATTCTACAATACTATTCAACCCATAACTTTCTAAAATACCAACAATCTTATCATAAGAAATCCCTCTTCTGATAATATCGTAACACCCAACCCTAGACAAATCTACAACTGTAGAACCTGTTCTATTCTGTTCTAAGCCTTGACTCAACACTCCACCATCGAAAACAGCACCCAAATGTGCAAATAAATGTTCAAACTCCTTCACAGATAATGTAGAAGGTTCATTGCTGAAATTAGCACTGGTCAATGCCACTGGCATATCAAACACTTTAGTTACTCTATTCATAAAGTTGTGATTTGGTATCCGTATACCAATTTTATTTGTCTTGGGATTCAGATATGGGTTATCCAGGTATTTGGTCTTTTCCAAGACAACTGTAACAGGGCCAGGTAGTAAGCTGTGCAGTAATTCATCACTCAAATGCTCTGCTTCACCCCATTTTCGTACATCATTTATGTATGTCACACAAATAGCTACTGGTTTGGTGGAATCTCTGCCTTTTATTGTATAGAGCTTCTTGATGGCTTCAGGGCAATTAGCACTGCACGCCAGACCATATATTGTATCCGTTGGTACAGCGATAACGAAACCATTTGCTAAAAACTCAGCAGCTTTAGTGTACGAAGTTTCCTCAGAACAGGGTATTACTGGAGCCAATTTATAAATCTTCATTTTTGATTCAATTTTTGTTCTGACTAAATAATTTGTGTATGGAGTCAGTTTTTTGAGCAAGTTCATACTCACAAATACTTTCAATTGTATAAACTACTAATCGCGCCAGTTATGGGCACACTTATGGTCACAGCAGCGGTAGAAAGTGGTCATAGGCTCGTCAGCGGAACGTGTTTGAAGTTGCATGAAGTAAGCTCTACCGTGACCACACTTTGGGCACACAGCATCAGTTGAATCTACGTTCTCCCAGGCGGCAGCTCCGCCCATAATATAATCGAGCTCCTGCAAAAGTATTTAGGATTATAACGCAGAAATAAAAAAAAACGGTACTTACAAGCGTCTGATGCAAGTGTACCTTTAATTTAGGAAACGTGCGCGATGTCACTTTCCTTTTTATATTGTACACGTATGGGCAGGTGTTACAAGCGTATCGGAGTCCACACTCAGGACCTTCTTCAACCATAAGAATATTAGCACACGTTGGACAGAACAACATTTCTTTTCGTAAAGGAATGGATAAGAATTTTAATGTCGTAGGTATACAGGCAACTAGTTCTATTTCTTAGGACATATTTAAGTTACTCTTGAAACTTCATTTTACGAGGAAAATAGGAAACTCAACTTATTACTATAACTCCTTCCAACAAATTAAATTATTTCCATTTCAAATAAAGTTTGTTACACTTCCATATTGTGTTTAGAGGTTATTATTTGTTTCACTCTTCTTTCATTCGCAACACGTGAGTGAAAAAGAGCGAAGATTTTGTGTTGTTTGTTTTTTTAAGGCAAAGGGAACTGAGCCCATACAGCCATGTCTGATGTAAACAACTCTTTCAAGTCTTCATTAAAATGCTGGTGTGACACATTTCAATGCTATCTGGGAGAATCTTCCACGCTTTTGCACAATCCGAACCAAAGAAGAAGGCGTCCCGGACGCAGTATGGCTCTTTAAAATCCAGCCAAGTACGGATCGGGGTGCAGCGTCTTATTTGACTTTACTTCATTGTCCCATACATTAATCACATTTTGTAGACGTTCTTCGAATAAAAAACACCATTCTTACTAGAAAAGCACTACTGTAAAACAATTTGCAAGACAATGAAAAAAAGCTGGTGTGGACGCGACAAAAGCGCGGGAGAAACTCAAAGAGCAAAGATTTTGACATTTATTTATCAGCTTTTGTTGCCACATGTAAAAAATAAAAATGGTTATTTCTTACGGATATAACGGTTAATAACGGTTAATTGCCATAAAATTGTTTCTGTTGTATCAACACTAGTATCAAAGTAGGAAAACAATTTAAAAAATACCATTATTGTGTCATGTCGCATAACAGCAGAAGGTTGTGTCGCTAATTTTCTTTTCTTTGGGTGTGTTTATAGGCCAGATTTCATTGTTTTATGCCAATAAATAATAGTGTTAATGCGGTGATAAATACCGGATATTTTTATTATTTAAAATATTGTTGTGTTAAAAATGTTACGGTTCATATTGGATACGTTTTGGAACGAAAATATTTGGTTGCCGCCGAATACCACTTGGAAGGATATCACTCCAGGTCCTGATAGAAACCTAGTGTACGCTGATCACAGACACTTACTATTCCCTGTCCCACTCGCCCTCGTAATCATAGCACTGCGGCAGACTCTGGAGAAGTAAGTAACCTAGATTTTTGTTTTCCATGTTTCCACTGCTAAGTTATTCGGTTGATACGGTTAATGACTCATTGAATTTATCAATAAGATGGTCAGTGATAACGGTAATTCGTCATACTTGTACAACAAGCGTCATATATCCTGAATTACTAGGGAAGCTAATCATTCGTTTTTTGTGATAAAATTCCTGTCGATGCTTCCTGCTTGGTTTATGGAAAATATTTTATAAGTTTCCGATGTTTTTTCTGTCAGGAAATGACCTTGACTATGATAGTACATAGTACTATGTTGAGAGGAACATTCTAAATAATGACTAAAGCACTTACAAGTGTTTTAAAACTAATTATTCAAATTGTCTTCACTTGTAGTCAACTCAATATAAAGTAGGCCAAGTGAAACTCTTCACACTGTAAATTAAAAACAAGATTATTTCCATATCCCCTAGATCCAGGACATAAATTAGATTTAGCGTTGATTCCAGTTTCGGAAGGTTAGTACATAATATATTGTGGCACATTTTCCTAGTAAACTCAGTTTGAACAATACCTATGCTTTGAATTCAATACAATAGTAGACTTGTGTCTAACTAAACCTATATTACCCATACACCCATATATGGATAATTTGGGCCCTTGAAAATGATATAAAACATTGATTTATTACGTAGAAAGAGAGAAAGAAAAAACATTTATTTAACATTGTACACATTATTAAACTTAAAAAATATTGGAAACAAAGTAAACAATGCAATATTAAAAGGACACATGCTCCGCATATGCTGCGGTCCGACCAGTATGGCAGAACCGCAGCGCTGCGGGCGAAACGGCAGTGAGGGACCAAAACAAAAATATATTAAAAGTATTAATAATAAAAGTACAAATAAATAAATACCTAAAGATGAAATAAATAACAATTAAAACTGGAGAGAAAAGGGATAGAAATACATACATAGTTTACAAATACGTAGTTACTTAGCGTTTCATTATTTACAAGGGAGGATACAAACTTTTGTAACTGACTCTTAAGTGGGTAAGTACAGTGAGTTAGGACAGTGATGTAAGCCGGTGGTAGACAGTGGCGAGTCAAGTTGGCTTGCAAGCTGTCTTCCCAGTGGATAAGTTTTGTTTGACTTTTTGTCACTGGCCAGGCACTCGCCACTCGCCATTCTACTTGCCACTGTCCTTTGCAACTTGCACTCGCCAAGCACTGTCCTTACCCACTTCACTAAACACTTAAACAAATGTAAACCAGATATTGTTTGCTACCTACTTAGGTGGTACTCTTCAAGTATGTAGGTAACGTAAAAAAAAACTTTGGGGCAAATGTTATACTGGCCTGGTAGTTAAATCTTTTATTTTAACCACATAAAATGACTTATACCTATGTTTTATTCATATTTTATATGTGAAACATGTTTTGCATATATAATTTAAGTGCAAAGTGTGCTTAAAGTACTAAACATTGCGGACTCAAAACAAAATCAAAATGTTTTTATTGTAATAAGTACCTTATAGTACATTTTTACAACGTCATTCTTTTTTACTCAACCACCACTTCGTAAGGTGCTTATAGCTGAAAGGAAAAAATCGGTGCAAAAAACTTTCAGCAGCATATCTTTTGATATATCTTACAATAATTATGAATACAATCATATATGTACACAGTGTGCAGAGCTGGAGCTGAATTTAGGACCAAGCCTCTTTATCATTTAAGTAGTCATTTATTTTATAATAACCCTTTTTACATAAGATCCCTCTTAAATTTTTCTCTGTCATATTTATTACAGTATACCTGATACTGTAATAAATATGACAGATCTTATTATAAAATCGTACACACATAAATGACGTGTTTACTTTACTAGTCTAAAACGTGGGACTGCAAGTTTGTTTTTGTTTCTGTCATTGAAATTATGAATGACTTCCTTGTAGATAACCAAATTTGATAACTACATTTTATAACCCACACGAGGATTGCCTAAATCCAGAGAGTTAGACAATACTATCTAGACCTGGAAAAATACTTGATGATAGATGTCTATTCTGAACTAAAACAGATCGTTTATCAAAGATACTTATTGTGTATCGTAGTTTTTTCTACGATACAAATCTTCTAGCAGGGACCTAATTCTTTATTGTATTATAATCTGCATATATTTTTTATCTGAAACAGATTCGCCCCATCTTCGTACAGGTTTAGGGTGAAAAGACTATCATCCAGAATAAATGTATACTTATATTCAGCCTTTTCTGAGATAAGCCTTCACAGATATGGATGTGCTGGGGTAGGTACAATATATTGATTGGTCAAAAGGTTTAATGGTTAATCTTGATTGTTCCAGATTTTGGTTTGCACCATTTGGAAAGTCATTAGGAATTAAGAACACTAGACCAAAGAAAGCTCCACACAACCCTAAATTGGAGGCAGCATACCAAACTTCACCAAAAATTAAACATAAACAGGTAAGTTAAACTTTGTTTAACAAGATGTAAACTAAAAGTTATTAACCATATCAAGATAATGCGAATTTTACAGTCTGTACCTAATAAAACAATTCAATTTAAGCCTTTTTATTGCGATTGGCTAAAATCATACTTAGCATAATTTAATTTAATCTTTTTACTATGTGTAATAAATAATGGAGAAGTCCAATAATTCACTATCATAGATAAACAATCAATTATACAGCTATCTTCTATCGGGTTATTTGTAACTAGTACCACAAAACTAATCCCACATCGGATGAGTTGGTTTTCTGTACCATGTTTTATTAATTCGAAATTGTATGCAAAGCCGTAAACATATTAACTAGTATTTGTATACCTCATATCTTTTCCTAGAGTATGTTCCAAAACCAGTAATAATTACCCGAGAAAGGGTACTCATTGCCTGACAGTTGAAATAGTGCCAGATCCAAAACCGTTTCGGACTATGAGTGCTATTTGTCGGCTAATAATTATCGGTTTTAGATCTAGAACACCAACTTTATTTGGTAATGATTACCCGGCAAAGCAAAAGTGTTTTTGGAACATACCCCTGTGGCGACGCACGACGCGACGCGCCACTACGATTAGTACCTACTCATATCGGTGTAAAACGCGCTATCGAAATATTCCTGGGACTTCGCATATATACGAGTTCCAAACATTTTTTATTATTGTTTATTGACTACTAAACCCGCATTTGACCTCGATTTCGCCTGATGGTAAGCGACGATGAGGTCGACGATGGAGCATGCGAGTCCATACCTATTCACTCTGGCCTTGAAGATCCCAAGGTTGTAGGTTTCGGAAAATAAAGACGCCGGCAGGCTATTCCATTCCTTAGCTGTTCGCATAATGAACGAAGAAGCAAATCGCTTCGTACGAATATATGGGATATCAACAACATAAGGATGGAACCTCTCCCCGCGCCTGGTAGTCCGAAGGAGGAATGGAGATGCTGGAATACATCCATAGTTGGACCAGCACATCTGGTCACCAGGCACAACACCCCGCCTAGTGGAACATTTTCCCTTTCATACAACTGATATTACGTCATGCCATGTCCTCATATAGCTCGTTCCTACACCCCTAACAACATACTCGAAAGGTGTGTCTGCAAGATGCGTATCAATAAAGCAATCAGCCATTACACTTAACGAAATAATAATGTGCTTACACTCAAAAAAGGTGACTCATAGATAAGATAAACCAAATTATTACTGAACAGTCAACAACTAGTGTAGTAAATAACAAGGCTGTTACCAGTGGTGTCGATTCCTGCGAAAAAAAATCCAATGATCACTGAACAAAAGTTCCCACTGTTACATAATCTGAATGTGCGTGACACTTTAATTAAGTTTAGCTATAACCGGAATAGACATCCTGCGTGTTACTACGAGTCCATGTGATTCCGTGTCTCCCAAAGTCTATATTTTTACATTAACTATTTGACATTACGTACAAGAGAACTCATGGTTTAGCAATAAATCTCATTAAATGGACAGGAAAGTCAAATATTGTATTGTTCGAAAAATAAATCATACTGTCACGCTTACTCATATACAAGATAGATGGTGACGTTTCGTTTAGCGAATCACACGCCAGAATCATAAGTAAATTACTATTGTTAGTTTCGGGATTCTTACCACGATTTGGGGTTGATTTGAGCAACCAATATTTCTGGAAACCATGGCGCATGCGACTGTGCCGAAAAATCGTAAGCTCAAAACAACCTCAAACCGTAGTACTAAAAATGCCGTGTCTAACTACGTAAAGTGATATAACATAAACTTGTGACTAAGAACCCTGTGTAGATAAAAAGATTTAGATTATCTAATGATTGGTCTAGTTATTTACACTGGCCTCGTGCTTTGATTAGGTAATTACCTAAGCTATCTTTTATCAATCGTTCGATTCTGATAAAGTAACTGCTTCCTAAAGGTTTCTGAACAAAAATACCTTAATTATACCTATTTTTGTTACTAATTGTACGATCTTTTTTGTTGCCTAGGTAGAGATACTTACAGTCTACTAAAATCATTGTGTTGAAGTTTCTTGTAATTGTTATAGAAGTCAAATTCCGTTTATAATATTGCTCACATAAAAATACAAGTTTTGGATTCCGTAGCGACTTCGTCTTGATTTTTCTTTGGAGTACGTTTTACGTTGTATTTTGACGAAAAAGTCTAACAGTGCGATATGTTCAATTGCAAAACTTATTTACTTTTCGCATGTGGTTAATGCCCAACCTATTGTCAAAGTTGTTCAGGCCGCCCTTTACGTTGGCGTTAGGCCCCTGACGTGACCTAACGACTAGTGTTCTAGACTCGGAGGGGCTCAAATGAAAATATGCCTTTAACTAACGGTCATCCATCCTGGTTTCGACCGCGTCCAAAGTTGCTAAACATGCATGATCACTTTCAGTCCATGCTCTCAACGAGACCATCACTGAAGTCGGAAATACTTTTTTTTTCACATTTCTAGAACTAGATTTCCACCGAACCGCAATTGTGCTATGAATGAATGGCCGAAAATAACCACGAAAAAATGAAAATGTGATCGTCCAGATGTCATAGCCTAGTTCAGTAATTCGCTCACGATTATTATATTATATTTATGTATGGGACTTGCCTATTATACTATACTTAATAATAGTTGTAGCTCGTAAGCTTGTAATATCTGTTCCTAATATGTACGTATGTGTAGTTTTTAGAGATGTATGTATGTAGAATACGGTATTAAAGTACCTAACTTCCATGGACATACTAAAGAAGGATCTAAAATTAGTTTTTCGATATCTCAACTAACATCAGAGATATTAATGGTTTAAGTTAGTATTGGACATATGCACTGTCCCTCTCTAGCAAAACAGTCCTTTACTATGCTTATTATATTAGTACGACGGCTAAACCTATAGTCACTTTTCTATCTAGAGCTCTATGCGTAATTAGGAACTTAGAGGATGTTTCCTGCGGCCCAATTCGCCTAAATTACGTTTGTAGTTCTATTTCTATCCAATTTCAATTAAGTTTTCGTTCCAATTCTATTTGGATATCAAATCGCATTCTGCTGACGCATAACTCTACCACTGCCACCTTTCGATTTACTAGATCGGGGCAAAAGTAGATTGGGAGGAACTTTGTTCGATCGTTATATTTGACAGTTGAAGCGTTTTGTTACCGTTCAACTGCGATTCAGTATAAGCTAAACGTTTTATTAGAATGCACAAATTCGTTACTGTTCGATCGATCGTTGACTCGGTCGGAACTTAACTTAAATTGGATCGGTAGTGGATAGTAGCATACGAAACACGTCATAGCGATGCAGTTGAGATTCTATTTAGTTACGTTGTGTTTAGTGGAATCGATCTCCTGGGTCCCTTCTCGTTATACGCTCTGTTTTGTTCCTCACGAATAAATTAAATAATATTTGCACAGAACCTTAATTTATTCATTAATTACCCTTGTATTGGCCTTAAAACGGAATGTGAAATTTCTCAGGAAACACTCTAGAATCATTTTGCATAACCTGGGAATAAACTGGAGTCTATTTGGTTATGCGAAAAACCTCTATGGGTTAAAAGTTTTCACCACTTTAATAATAACCAGACCGTTTTATCTTTTTTTATTATGGCAATTAAGATAAACTTAGGTCTTACGTTTAATTTAACGATTGAGGATTGTCGTAAACACTGTTATAATATCAAGTTATGAATAATTAAAATAATATCTTTAAAATGTGGAGTCGTGATTTACTTGTACTTGAAGTTATGAATAATTAAAAATGTGGAGTCGTGATTTACTTGTACTTGGAAGGTATGAATAATTAAAAATGTGGAGTCGTGATTTACTTGTACTTGGAAGTTATGAATAATTAAAAATGTGGAGTCGTGATTTACTTGTACTTCAAGTTATGAATAATTAAAAATGTTACACAATTTATAATTGTTTATGAATAAATGATATGATATGAATAATTAAAAGTGTGGAGTCGTGATTTACTTGTACTTGGAAGTTATGAATAATTAAAAGTGTGGAGTCGTGATTTACTTGTACGTCAAGTTATGAATAATTAAAAATGTGGATTCGTGATTTACTTGTACTTGGAAGTTATGAATAATTAAAAATGTGGAATCGTGATTTACTTGTACTTGGAAGGTATGAATAATTAAAAATGTGGAGTCGAGGTACTTATAACTACGCAGGCAAACTCTCATCGTATTAAAGTTTAATACTCATTAGTTCATTACATTACTCTGAAAAATTATTACTGTAGCTGTATTTCTTTACGTCAAAGATAATTTTGAAATATTCAGGTATTCATTCATTCCAGTCAACGTATCTTTTCAGGAAAGAACTTCCACACTGTACATATTTTATAGCAAATTATTTTCATTTTTTTCTCACAATCTTTATTAGTAATACAATTACCGCCGTCTTTTCAGTTGAAAATTTAATGGTTAATTTGGTGGTGATGAGATGATATGATGAAAAAAGCTAACCCTGTTCCAGACATGTTTAGCCCAGTATCGCAAAGGTAGCATACATGTAGGGTTTTGTTTCATCGTCGTGTTCTGATCTCACAGCAAAATAGTCAATGTATGTTACATGTCCGTGTTAATTGAACATGATTGGTCCTCATCATCACCCTTACGCATTGTCTAATATTTATTGACATTCCATTTCGACATTCAATAAAATGTTTAATATGTCTATATTAGTTGAACAAATGTAACATGCGGGTTTAATTCAAAGGGTAAGTATTAAATATAGAAATGAATCCTTTCGTCATATTTACCGAAGATATTATTTAAGATCAGGGTCAATAATTGAACTAAGTACTTATAGCCAGGGATAACCCCAGCGGCACTTCGACCCTCAGGAATCTTTTGTGCTCACCCCTTACCTTAGTCTCCTTCCTGTTCCTTAAAGATGCTCTGCATCAAGGACGCTATACAGCTCACAGGAAGGAGCCTATAGTCCTCTGGTTTCGGGTAGACTACCCTCAGAAGACTCATACGCTTTACAGTCAACGAGTAAGGGTACCTTTCGTAATTCTGTCTATAGATCTGCAAGTTCTTATTTTCACGAGTCCAGTAAAGATACATTTTGTCTTTGTTAACGGGAAATCTTCATAAGATACCCAGCCTTATGGGAAAGAGACCGGGTTATGTGGGATTTTCACTAAAACCCCCTCGATGCCGACCTCATGTCTGTAGGAGGGCACTGGGATCTTTAGTGGAACACACTTTGCCTCGGGCCGCTCCTGGGAGGTGTATGTTCCACCTCCCAGTTCCTCCCGATGTAGCCATGGCACGCTACTGTCTTCCCCAGGGTTAAGTAAAGATACCTGACAATCATTATTGGTAATCATATGAAGTTTATAATTGTTATCGTAACTGATTAAAATGATGTTTGTTAAAATCTATATATCATTTGAACTCCGGAAAAAAAAAGATTGTTTACTTCAAACAAGCACTTATTTCATATCCATCAACAAAACATACTTATCCTAATTGATATATTTTTAAGGAGGAGGGGAGGCCTTTGCCCAGCAGTGGGACAGCCTATAGGACTATAGGCTGTCCCACTGCTGGGCAAAGGCCTCCCCTCCTCCTTTCCATTTTTCCCTATCCTCGGCGTCCTTGTACTATTTGATATATAACTAAGAAAGTCCTTCACATTCCACAAGAAAGAATGTATCAAATAGGATTGAAGACAGGAATTACAAATTGGTTTTGTTTATAGACGTGGACGGGGTTTAAGTAATTCTTGGGGCGGGGAAAGGTGAATATATCTATCTGTCTAAGGTACGTTAGTCTCAAGGTTTACAACTGTGCGTAAACCGTTAATAATTGAAGAATAATCAATAGCTTCGTTCTTTGCCATTGAACCGCCCAATACTTTCCTTTAGGCTTCGGGTCAAAGTCGTGATATCTCAATTAGCACAGTCTGTTACGCAGGTATCGATTTCTAAGGAAACTGTGAGGTCGTTAGTTAAATTCCGTTCTTAGATGTCATATATTAGATAGGCGTTGGAGGAAACGAGAATGTGTTTCATGAACCTATTCGTCTAGGTATACGCTCATACGGGTTCAAAACTCTATGGATTCCATAGCTTTTTTGAACCTATTCGTCTAGGTATGTATACGCTCATACGGGTTCAAAACTCTATGGATTCTCAAAAATATAGTTGACTCTTACCAACCCTTCGGAATATTGTATAAGAAGTACTATCATTTTTATTAGAATTTTCGCTGAAAAGGTTCTACATGAATCATGGGCCTGGGCCATTTTCCGTGACGTAGGGTGTGGAATTACAAAATGTTTGATTTTAAGCTACCTATTTATTCGTGCATGCCATCCAACCAAAATTCATTTATCTACGCGTGAGTAAGTCTTAATTCCGTTCATAAATTTCTTCACACGAATTTCATGATTTGTGTGATCCCCTCTCCCCTGGTGTGACGTCACATATTTTAATCATCTTGTGTCCATGGACTTGACTGAACCCGTTCCTTTATATTACTTATGACTTCTTCTTTTATATTTGCGCATGTGACGTCACGAAGCTTAGGATTCGTCCCGCCCCCCTTGTCACACGATGTCACACTTTGTTGACCCCCCTCCCTCCCCCTTAACGTGTGACGTAATTTATAGATAGCCCGTGATTTTTTCGCCTATGACTCAACAGACATGTGACTTATATGATAATTACTAGACTATTTCACGCTATTTGTTTATGGTATTAGAATCCAACGGACAGACTTCTGGTTTGACTTGGCTGCTTTACAAGCACTATTGTTTCGGTTTAAAGAATTTGTTTTCTCTTAAGAACATAGTTCACTTACAGAGAAAAAAACGCTAACATAAACAATTAGCCTGTTCCATTAGTTTTTAAAAGACGGGTTAAGGATGTGGTTTGCTCCCGTTATCATCATAATACTGTACTACCAGCTTTGGTACCACAATTTTAGTGCGTTGCGTTCTACTAACTATATATAATATATAGTGTTACGGAATAGTGTAAGAAGCGAACATGCATCTTTTTAAGTCTTTTTCACATGTAAGTGGCAATATATCTTTAGTGTGAATAAATATCTTTAAACCTAACCTATGTCCTCAAGTGAGCTATTACCTACTTTATTATTTTTATTTTTCAATAGGTATTTTTTAATCATTACATTCACTAGTATTTTTTGCTTTCCGAACTTAATTTTCTACTTCCTAACCATGCTGTGTTTACACGTTAAGGGTTACGACCTAGCTCATAACTTTATATTGATTTTTCTGTAATTTCTCTGGTTGTAATCTGTTGTGTTTACCTAATAAATAAATTAAATAAAATTTGAAAAAAATATTTCCAGTAAGTCGTAAACTAAAAACAATTCTCAAAAATAAAATGTAACAGACCTAAGGATGAGATGACGAAACTATATATTATTATAAATATATGTTTTAAGTTTGTTTTTAAACTATTTAAAGATTCACATTCCTTGATTTGTCACATCTTCTCGTCGCCCATACCTCAATGTCTAAAGACAAGAGTCTTTAACCAGTGCGTCCTACCAGTAATGACCTCCGGAGCCGAAACGTGGACACTGACGGTGCGACTGGTTCACAAATTGAAAGTCGCTCAGCGTGCTATGGAAAGAGCTATGCTCGGAGTATCTCTGCTGGATCGAATCAGAAATGAGGAGATCCGGCATAGAACAAACGTTATCGACATAGCTCATACGATTAGCAAGCTGAAGTGGCAGTGGGCCGGTCACATCTGTGGCAGAACAGACAACCGCTGGGGTAGACGGGTTCTGGAGTGGAGACCGCGTTTGCGCAAACGTAGTGTGGGACGGGCGTCCCTGCTAGATGTAGCGTCGATCTGCGCAAGGTGGCTGGCAGCGACTGGATGAGAAGAGCCGAAGATCGGGCTCAATGGCGCGCCCTGGGAGAGGCCTATGTCCAGCAGTGGACTAGAGTAGGCTGCTGATGATGATGTGATAATCATAATGGAATAAGATTTTTTTAAATATATAAGCCCTTTTCACAATAACAGCAGACCATCAGATATGATTTCAATATGTTTACCTTTGTCTACATAATTATTTTATTATAATTATAACTGTTTCGGTCATTGCTGTGTGTTAAATAAACGTATTACTTGCTTGCTTATCGTATGGTTAGTATTACTTAGTTACTGTAATAACTAATATGTTACTTATTTAATGAAGTTATTAGGTAATCCTTCGCCGAAGGTTAAGGAAACGACCTCGTTCAGCTTGACAAAGCATCCATTGTTGCGGTCAGTTCGTTAGACTCGTGATTTAACGCACTAAACTGATACAAGGGCGTTTCGTAATAAAACCAAATTGTCTGTGGATTTAGACCTTCTTTACGTCTAGAGCGTCGGTGGCGTCGTGGCTAGGACGACTCCCATGCGGGAGCTCCGAGTTCGAAACTAGGCAATGCCATGTACCAATGAGTTTTTCGGTTTTTTCGAAAGACTTACGTTACGTACGTTTTACCGACTGGTCTGACGGTGCAGGAAAACATCGTGAGAAAACCTGCACACTGAGATGACCAGTGTGTGAAATGGGGAAGACAATGGCAAACCATCCCATTAAATCTGCCACGAGAGTCGTTCTATGTGATTAATTCTTTTGAATGATCACGACCCTTAGCAATGAAGAACACGACTTAGAAGGAAGATCTAGATTCATCGTCAGTTGCAAGAAATTCTACTTTAATTAATTTATTTATTTGAAAATTCACTGCACTTAAATATAAAAACAAAAACGTCCATTAATAAAACATACTGCCAATTACAGATTTCCTACTTTAAAATAATGCTTATAGGGAGAAATAAGTTTTGGTGTGTGTGTGTATGGATGTGTGTTTATTGGAAATGTATGTGATCGTGTTTGTCTATGTCCCTTTTTACGTCATAATTTCAGAAAGAGATGCCATTATATTTAAGTTTTCGGATACAGCAAATGTAGTTTTAGCTAATAAGAGAGTCAAGTATTAGAGGTACAGAAGGTTTTTTTATCAACCTCCTTGTATGAGATCCTCTCTAAAATACAATTCTACAAAATTTTAAAGATGATATTCGCATTTGTGTCAAGGGAATACGTAATATGTGAAATTTTTGCAAGTCTGTATCTTATTCCGTTTAGGCGCTAGACTCGCGTGACGGATGGACGGAGTAGCGACAGCAATAGGGTTCCGTTTCCCCCTTCGGAGTACTGATCCCTAATAAAGGTCAATTCTAATTCCGTCCCGAAAAATATTGAATTTCAATGGTGTCTGAAAACATCCCTCTATTACATAGAATTTTCTATATTTAGGCTCATTTTACATTGCCGCTGAATGGAATGGAAGCGAATTTTCGCAACGTAATTGTACATAGCATAATGAACTTTATGTCAATTGTGTAACATACAAACTAAATACGAGCCAAAAAAGAGGTCGCGCGTCTTCCGGGTAATCCTCGCGCATTCTCGAGAATTCCCCTAGCGGTAAAGCGTATTTAGTTTGTATGTTACACAATTGACATAAAGTTCATTATGCTATGTACAATTACGTTGCGAAAATTCGCTTCCATTCCATTCCGCGGCAATGTAAATTGAGCCTTAGGGTAGGTAAATGGCAACGGCATAATAGATCTAGTGTTCAGCCTGACCTTCGCATAGCGCTGGCAATCTTGTAATTTTCTAGACTGCCCTTCGTTGGTTCAGACTAGAAATCGATGGGAAGGTTTCCGGTGGCTTACAGAAAGACGTCACAGTTTTACGTTGTAATCTATTGACCATACTTTATAAAGATTTAGTACTCTTATGATTTGTAGGTTTGTTTGCCCGCGGTCCATCCACCCACGTTGTACCTTGTAGTAAAGCCCATTCGCTCTTTGAAAATACCGCCCGCGCTCGCGCCGTCGAAATTGAAATTGAAAACGTTTATTTAGCATTGTAAACACCAGAATATAGAACACATACAATACATGCAGCACAGAACATTCGGTGCGGTACAGTGCCAAAAAGGGTACACCAGCTCAGCATAATGCTGAGGCAAGCCACAGCGCTGATTTTCAGCTGGCCCCTCAGTGACTGCACGGACGAAGAAAGCAACCGTTAGTCAAACGACTACTATTGTTGATCGTCTAATGTTGTTAAATCATATATATTTATTAGCGACAAATATTTCTAGGGTGTCATCTATAGGTTATAACAACAACTACTACATACTTATGAAATTTTCGAGAAAACGAATGAATTATTGCTATTTTAATACTGAAATAAGAAGTATGAATGAAACTCGTTTCATTCGTAACGACATGGATGAGTTTATGCCATCAAGGCGCAAAATAATGGAGGTTATTTTTCTTTAGTATAAAACATTTTCATACACGTAACAGGGTTAACGGCATAGAACAAAAGTTATCGACATAGCTCATAAGATTAGCAAGCTGAAGTGGCAGTGGGCCGGTCACATCTGTCGCAGAACAGACAACCGCTGGGGTAGACGAGTTCTGGAGTGGAGACCGCGTTTGGGAAAACGTAGTGTGGGACGGGCGTCCCTGCTAGATGGAGCGACGATCTGCGCAAGATGGCTGGCAGCGACTGGATGAGAAGAGCCGAAGATCGGGCTCAATGGCGCGCCCTGGGAGAGGCCTATGTCCAGCAGTGGACTAGAGTAGGCTGCTTATGTATGTAACAGGGTTATTTTTTCGTGTAAAGTGGTACAAATACTAATAAAAAGGACCTTTTTTTTTTTTTTTTTTTTTTATGTATAACTAAACCCGCATTTGACCTCGATCTCGCCTGATGGTAAGCGACGATGAGGTCGACGATGGAGCACGCGGGTCCAGTAAATGCCTATTCACTCTGGCCTTGAAGATCCCAAGGTTGTAGGTTTCGGGAAATACAGACGCCGGCAGGCTGTTCCATTCCTTAGCCGTTCGCATAATGAATGAAGAAGCAAATCGCTTCGTACGAGTAGATGGGATATCAACAACATAAGGATGGAACCCCTCCCCGCGCCTGGTAGTCCGAAGGCGGAATGGAGATGCTGGAATTAGGTCGTGCAATTCCGATGCGCACTCTCCGAAATGTATCCTATAAAATACCGATAGACAGGCAACCTTGCGCCGATGTTCCAGACTTTGCAGTCTAGCTTCCACCAGCGATTCGTCACCTATAACGCGCTTAGCGCGTTTCTCCACTGAGTCAAGGGCAGCCAGTTGGTATTTAGCTGAGCCGTCCCACAGGTGGCAGCAGTACTCCATGCACGACCGGACTTGAGCTTGGTAAAGGTTTAAAAGCTGTCCCGGCGTGAAGTACCGCCTAACCTTACTCAGGATGCCCAATTTTTTGGCTGCGGTCTGAGCTTTTGACTCAATGGAGCGCCCAAAGTTGAGATTGGAAGTCAGATCCAACCCCAAAAGGTTGAGGTGGTCAGTAATCGGTACGGATACATCCCGGAAAGTCGGAGTCAGGTGGAAGGGACTCCATTTAGCGGTGAATAGACACGCCTGCGTTTTTGAGGCGTTAAACTTGACCAAATTGGCATCGCCCCAATCGGCCACGGCTTTTAAGGTCAAGTCGATACGCTCAACCATGGCCTCTCTTTGAGTCTGGATTTCACCAGCACCAGCGCGCGCAACAGGAAGATATCTCTCCGTAACCGTGCTGTCATCTGCGTACCCAAAAATACCCGATATGAGCAGATCATTTATGTGCAGCAGGAATAGGGTTGCAGAGAGGACAGATCCTTGTGGAACTCCGGCGTTGATAGCCAGTTGGTCAGACGAGCAGCCATCTAGGACCACTCGTATTGACCGTTCACTCAAGAAATCCGCGATCCATATGCGCAAACTGGCTGGGATTCCATATGAAGGAAGCTTGCTTAATAGGCTACCGTGCCAGACCCTGTCAAATGCCTTAGAAATATCTAGTGACACGGCAAGAGCTTCACCGGTTTTCTCAATGGCTTCGCCCCAGAAGTGAGTGGCACGAACCAGAAGGTCCCCAGTAGACCGGTTTTGGCGAAAACCATACTGTCGGTCACTGAGGAGATCGTTACCTTCTAGGTGTGCCAGGAGCTTGGTGTTCAATACACGTTCCATAATCTTGCAGAGAATGGAAGTGATTGCAATGGGTCTATAATTGGCGGGGTCAGCACGGCTACCTTTTTTGGGCACAGGCTGCACGTTAGCAAGCTTCCAGGACTTTGGAACTTGACCAGTCTTTAGGGAGAGGCGAAACAGGCGCGTCAAGACAGGAGACAACTCAGGTGCACAGTTCCTCAAGACAATGGCTGGTATCCCGTCAGGACCACTGGCTTTATTCACGTCTAGAGTGCGGAGCGTTTTAAGTACCTCCTTTAGGTAAATGCAGACCTGTGGCATTACAGAGTCGCAGTGGGGTAAAGTGGGTGGAGTTTTGCTTCCAGCATCTAGACAAGAATTACTAGCAAATAGAGAGGCAAACAAGTTTGCCTTCTCTTTTGCGGTGTGAGCCAGCGATCCATCGGGTTTGACCAGAGGTGGCAGCGAAGGGCGACAGAAGTTAGCTTCGACTGATTTGGCGAGGGACCAGAAAGCCTTGCTACCCGCAGGGTATGAAGCAAGCTTGTTTCCGATCCGGCCAACATGTTCGTAGCGAGCCCGACGCTGAGCCTTCTTGCAGGACTTGGCGGCTTTGTTGAAGGCTCTCTTTTTATCTAGGACATCCGGAGCTTTGCGCGTCCGAGCATCAGCCCAGGCTACAAATGCTGACTGCTTCAGTGTTTCAGCACGAACGCAGTCCGCACTGTACCAAGGGCGTGCTGCGCCACCAAGAGGCACGTCAGAGAAGGGAATGAAATATTCCATGGCCTGACATACCACGTCGGTTATGGCCGAGGCACAGCTCGACGGATCCTCAGTAGAGAAGCAGATTTGTCGCCATGGATAAGATGCAAAGAAGTGCCGCATCTCATCCCAATCTGCTGACTTGTATCGCCACACTCGCCTGGTGTCTCTAGGGCTTAAATCGGGCGGAGAGTAGCTAGATACAGATTTCACCAGACAGTGGTCAGAGGTTCCCAATGGGGCAGAAATCGACACAGAGTACCTGTCCGGATCAGTTGTCAGCAGAAGGTCCAAGCAATTGGGCGTGTGACCATCAACATCCGGTATGCGCGTGGGGCCATCGACCAGCTGTGTGAGGTTTAGCGACAACGCGAGTTTGTACGCTTCCCTGCCAGCATGGTCGGTCTTCTGGTATGGGAACAACCACTCCTGGTGGTGAGCATTAAAGTCCCCCAGAAGAACCAATTGCGCAGATGGATACCGTTGTTGGGCCACTTCCGCCGCAAGGCTAAGGTGTTCAATTAACTTAGTTGTCTCCTGGTCACCGCTGTGCGAACGGTAGACACAAGCATAGAGCATTTGCTCCAGCCCAGTGTCCACCAGCATCCATATTACAGAAAATTTGGGATCTTCAAGATTCCGGAGACGCCGACAGCAGATGTCATCGCGAGCATACACGCAGATCCCAGCGCGGGGTTTAAAATTGTGCTCAAGGTTATACCCTGGGTAGAGTAAGTATGACGCGTCTGACGGACATCCGATCTGCGTCTCCGTTAGGAATAGCAAGTGTGGATTTTCAGTTTCGAGGTGGTGGTGAACTGGGTCGATATTGGAGTGCAGACCTCGGATATTTGAGAGGTGCACTTTAAGTTGGAGGACGTGCTTCCGCTGTGCACACTTACTATTCATTTTGGACTTTTTCATAATTCATATTGGAGAGTGAATAGGCGAGAGAACGGTAGTTGGGCAAGGGGCTGCACAGCTCACCCAGCGGCGCATGCGGGGTCGCCACACGTATGGTAGCCTCATCTGGAGACTGCGGGGACGCCCGAACCCCCCACGGAAATGCCCACCGACTCCTCCAATCCGGTCGCCAACCGGCACGGTGGAGCATTCCGGGATTTTTCGCAAGGCGGCGGGGCAGCCTTTCATAGGTGGCTGGCCTACTACTTGGGCCCCCTACAACCTGCGGTCGGCCAGCGGAGAACCGTGCTTCGGATCCCGCTACCCTCCACGATGAGGCGCCCGGCGCGGCAACACATCGCAGCACCGAAACCGGTGCGCATGTGCAGTATAGCTGCCCAGAACCGTTCTCTTGGTGGCTACTCCGGACATCATGCCGAAACACGACTGGGTCGCTTGGCGGCATGTCTTTGTCCGGAGGGTGGTGACAAGCCGCGGTCAGCCTGGACCTACCACCAGTAGGCTGCTCGTTTATGGCTCCCAGGGTTCATGTATGGGGCCTTGTGGTGGAAACTACGGATGCGAGCAGCGAAACCGTATTCCCACACATCCCTTAGTCGACTTTTACGACACCCACGGGAAGATATGGGGTAGTCCTATTCTGAACCGGGAACTACACGGCGGAAAACCTTACATATAGGTTTGTTTAAAAGTCCACTTTGAAATGCGAGCGCGGGCGGCATTTTCAAAGATCGACACGATTTGAGCGAATGAGCTTTACACTCAGGTGTATCATAGAAATATGCAGTGGAAATGTGGATCCAGTGGTACACCAGAAGATTTGTTCCGGTCCATAAGATTATATTGTACTAGTACTAAAGAATTGGACCATTCTTCAGTAATTTTGTGTAGGTATCTTACTGTAGTCCGAACTCTCGCCACGGTTAAATCCCGAACGGATTTTTGTAAAGTAAAGTAAAAGGATTTTTGTTTGGCGTGTTCTATGTATTTTGCATGTTTTGTAATTATTTTGAACAATAAATAATAATAAAATACCACTGGTGTTCTGCACACAAAAGAACTTTGTCCGTTTTCTTCTTTTTACTACTCATATGATGTTACCTGGTTGAACTTTATTATAACTATACCTACTGGGTAACAAGATTACATAATCATAATACTTACCTCCTTTCATACATTTTAAAGATGTATATCAAAAGGACACTAATCAGTGCCTATGTTATGTCATTATTGTTATGTTTTTAAGAACAACACATCATTCTATAACCATATTGTGCGAATGTGTAGATTGTTTAACGAAATCTCTTCGAACAGCAACAATAAGCCATCGGTAGACTTATTCGATCCTAGGCCATTAGTTTTTAAAAGAAGGGTTGAGGATGTCCTCAAGTGAGCTTTCCACGCACCTACTTTATAGTCTTTACTTTGTTATTTTTATTTTTCAAATAGGTATAAGTTTTTTAGTCATTACATTCAATAGTATTTTTTCCCAACTCAATTTTGTACAACAATCAATTTTCCACTTCCTAACCATGCTGTGTTTACACGTTAAGGGTTACGACCTAGCTCATAACTTTATATTGAATTTTCTGTAATTTCTATGGTTGTAATCTGTTGTGTTTACCTAATAAATAAATTAAATTATTTAAGAGCGTCGGTGGCACAGGCGCTAGGACACCGGACTCCCATGCGGGAGGTCCGAGTTCGAAACCGTGCAGTGCCATGTACAATGAGTTATTCGTATTTTTCGAAGACTTACGTACATTTACCGACTGCTCTGACGGTGAAGGAAAACATCGTGAGGAAACCTGCACACTGAGATGACCAGTGTGTAAAATGGGGTAGACACAAAAGATCCTCAAGGGTCGAAGTGGCCCTGAGGGTATTCTCGGCCCATATCATAAGATATGTCAATATTCGCTCCAGTAATAATAAGTACTTGTAAGTGATTGAAAGTAATTTGCGACAATCAGTTTAAATAGATGTCTGTTTTGCTTCGGGTACTTGATCCAATCAATGTGTTCAGGAATCTTAAATAAGAATTTAAGGTTCCTGAACACATTGATTGGAACACAAGCTACAATGTTTTTCTTTACCACCCAGGAAACATGAACGAATTTAGATAGTAAATCCTCTCCCCTGACTGGGGAAGTGGAAGTTTCTTTGAAATTTGAAGTTCCTTTCATTCATCAGCTTATTAATGTCCCCACTATTGGGGTACAGGCCGACCCTTGCACGGGGGTACGGGCCATGATCCACCGAACGGGCCCAGTGCTGATTGGTGGATTTCACACGCTTTCGGAAACTTTTAATTTGCTCAAACTCGACGATATTTTCCTTCACCGTTAGAGCAGTCGGTAAATGGACGTAAGTCTTCGAAAAAATCCGAAAAACTCATTGGTACTTGGCTTTGCATGGTTTCGTACCCGAACCTCCGGCATTGAAGTCCGGCGTCCCAGCCACTAGGCCACCGACGCTCTTTGAAGTTCCTTGACAAGATATTAAGGCCGCATGAATGTGTCTATAGAACTCCGTGGATATTAAGTTCACATTCCATCACCGCCCTATTTAACCCGCAGTCAGTATGTAAGCACAAACGTTCATAGAGCAGCCAATTATCGTCTATTGGCTATAGCTATACCTACAAGCAACCACTAAAACAGACCTTGGGCTAGCTGACCTGACCCAATTCCATAAACACCTGTTTTTGTTCGATCCTCGCTTTGACCGACTGGGCGTTGTACTACCCGCTATTGATAGTAAAGTCAAGGTGAAAGAGTCGGCTGAAATAGGGATTTTGTTACGAAACATCCATAAGTTCTTTATCCATAAATACATGATGTATGTTGGTAGTTTCGCTTATAGGCCTGGACTACACGCGTTCGGTTCCAGGCCTGGTTCGGTTCGCTGCATCCAATCACGAAGCAGGACGCAGATATCACAGGGGCTGGAATCGGACGCGTGTATAATCGGAAGGCGATTCTCGCAGGTGGATTGTCGAATTCGACATTAGTCCTATCTCATTCGCTCACATTACATGTGAGCGTGACAAGACGTTCGTAGCGCTCGACTTTTGTATGTCGAATTCTGCGAGAATTGGCTTTCAGGCCTTATGATCTGTATATTTACTTCTATCTCTCTAAGATCTAGATTCTCTATGTATCCTTTCATTCATCATTCGTGGTAGGAATGGTGATTAATAAAAATCATTCTGGGGTTATGTTGTTGCGTTCATGCTGTCATGGCGTGTTCGTCCTATTTTATTGTTTAAAAACGGTTTACAGTGGTTATTTTTTCGTAAAACTTAGTGTATTTTACCTAAAATTCGTCAGTGTTAAGTGGACGTTGTATAAGACAGTGAAATGGGAGTGAAATACTACAGATGGTGTGGATCCGGCAACCTAATATCCAATTGCACTTGGAATGCATGACACTAGGCATTCATAGAGCACACGACTCTCCCTTAATCTTGACGTTGGTGAACTGTTTTTTTTTTCAAAATAGACGCCAAAACGTTCGAGTTTTTTTAAAGATTCTAACACGGTCATTGGCCAAATTGTAGAGTGTAAATCACTAGCAGGGGCTATTCAATAAAGAAAAAAAAACTTTTTAGAACTTAAACTATATTATTAAGAAATATAATTTTATATTCCTTATCGGATAGTCAATATAATTGTTTGCATAAAATAACTTTTTTCAGTAAATTTATAGATATGAAGAAATTAACTATCGAAATTTCACGATTTTACACGCGCAGAGCAAAAAAAAAACAGTTTTCTAACGGTTTTTTTTAAAACAGACGTCAACGTTCGAGTTATTTTCAAGATTCTAACACGGTCATTGGCCAAATTGCAGTGTAAATCACTAACACCATTCATTAAAGAAAAGATAATCCATTTTCGACGTATTTAACGATAGATTTAATTTTGTGGTAAATAAATTATTTTGTATTTGTATTTAGATGAACGAATCACGAAACAGGAATACGAAGCGAAAGTGAGTGGAAGAAAAAGCCGTTGCCAGAGAGCTCGTAGCTTTCAGCAGTAACGGCGAGCATGCGTGAAACAGATTCATGGCGCTCAATTCGCTCTGCCTACCCCGCAAGGGACATAGCGTGAAGTTATGTATGTAAAGATAGATAAAACACAGGATTAGGCTTAAATGTATGTCATCAGGAACAAACCACAGATTACTAAATCCAGTGAGTCAACAAGCAATAGTTCGGGCGCGATATCTTATCACGGCGACGTAGCGAAACATCTGATACGGTGTTGCTTATCGAAATACATGCCATAGTTGACTGACACGACTCATGTCATAATGTAAGTAAATAAGATCAGTAAAGAGCTTTAGTACAGTCGACCACAAGCCTACCTACCTATACCTTCAATTAAATCTCAACCTTATGCCTACGCAATATGACACATTTCAGCTTGTCAAATTTTGACGTTTTGGGTAGGTCGACTGTGCTGTACTTTCGCACTCACATCCACCCAAAACCTGTAATATCCAAGGCTTGACTCGCCCTTGACTATTTTTAGTACTATTCAGCAACCGATGGATCCATAAAAAAATTCTGAGTCTACCTTTGTAATATCATGTCTCGTGTTGTAGATTACGTTAGAGCAGGGGTATTTACTATACAGACAGGAGGTTCTTGTTCTCGTTTTTTTTTGTACTCGCGTTGCACCCGAGGAAATAGATTGTCTAATATAATTGTCTATTGTAGGGGCCAGATTGTCGCCACGCGTCTATTTCGCGGACAGACGAGTGCGACAAGTGGTCCTCCCGCACGAGTTAGACATAAAAAAAATTGTTACGTTCTTGTGTTATTGATATAAAATAAAAATATATAACTAAAGCACTAAACACACGAGGGGCGGTCCAAAAACTGTTAGTCAACGGCTTGTTATCAACCTCATTGTTTTACTTTTGTTATCCCTTTGAGGCGAACTTTAGTTATTTTTTAAGTAATTGTTAAAAAAATAAAATGAAAAATGAAAAAGTTTATTTACTTATTACAGGGCACACAAAAAAAGGACCTCCGACTTACAAACTAGGTCGAAAACCTGTATCTTGTAAGTCGGGATTCCGTCGCACTTTCTGTGCAAGCAAATTACAAATTATATTCTTAACCTAAAAGGAATTTGGAAAATTTAATCATAAAGGAATTTAATAAAGATAATGGTAAGAGTGAGTATGGGTGGGGGGGTGTTAGGTTGTGTGGGAGTGTGTAATGATGTAAGTGTGCATATGTAGTGTAGGGTGAGTGGGTGTGTGAGTGTGGGAAGTTAAGTGTTAATAATCTGAAGAACGTAATGAGTTAAACTATAAAAACACGTCTGTCACTTTTCAATCGCTACGATGGAGGTAACGCGGGAAGCATTTCGTGATATGATCTATTATGATTTTAAACGAGGGTTACTATATAAGGAATCTCATGAAAATTTAATCAGTGCTTTTGGGGAATTAGCTCTATCACTTGTCATCATCACCTACTGGTTTCGTGAGTTTAAGCGTGGTCGGAGCGACCTAAAAGTTGACATTAGACCGGGGCGATATAGGATACTTAATTAGGTAATAGGTCACACGTCTGCGGTATATATATAGGTTGTGTGTAAGTATGCCTCGCACATTGGCGCTAAAATACTTTACCTACTGTTCACATAACTGTCAACACTTAGTGAAATGCTTCAGTGACATCAACACAAATTATAATAATAGAGTACTATTATGGACCATGTGTTGTATTTTTTTTATTGTCTACAACCCGATATCTCTAGAGCCTTTGTAACTTTATAGGGGCTCAGTTGGGAGGAGGTTGAGAGGTTGTATTCTATTTTAAGAAAAACAGAATTCCATTTCCAAAAAAAAAACACACACACACAAACAGATTTCCATTTCCAAAAAACACACACACGCACATACAAAAAATGTATGTGTTTTATTGTATGTTGTATGTCTAATTAAATTAAATTAATGTAAAATTTAAATAATAAAATAAATAAATTTCTTTTAAATCTATTTAATTTAGGGATTGTAATCATAATTGATCATGTTAATTAATCGTGCATATACTAAACTGGTGCAGCTAGAATGCTCTATTATATATCCCATCGTGCACATATAATAGAGCATTCTAGCTGCACCAGAAATTGGATCAGCTAAAATGCTCTGAAATACACCAACACCCATAAATTTAAACCATAATGTCTAATGAGTTGTTTTCTTTTTTTTTGCGTAAATGACACAGTACATCAGAATATGAGAAAAAAATGATAGTAATTAAATAGATCTTACATACCTATTTATATATAATAATTGATATCAGCTAAAGAAAATTTATAAACCGGCCTCCGCCATACTGGCTATCGCCTAGTATGGAGGCCAACATTTTTGAATAATTTTAATGTGACAATGCAAATAAGAATAAGTTTATTTGTGCGGTAAGATGACAAAGTATTCACAGTCCATACACCAGTAGGAACTTAAGCATAGGTTATATTAAACTAAATAAAATTAGTGAGCAACCAGTTAGTTTAGAACGCTGACCTCCGCACTAGGAGGTTCCTGTATCTCGGAGGACAGATCTCTTCTGTGACCAGTGGAAATGAACATGTAACAGATCTCTTCTGTGACCAGTGGAAATGAACATGGTACAGAACATGGGAAAATATAAAACTGTCAAAATTTGAAAGAAAGACAAAAAGAACAATAATAAAGGTTATTATGAGGGATGGTGGGACATTGTGTGTGTGTATGTTTGAGGGTGTGTGTGTGTGAGAGAGAGAGAGGATGAGTGGGTGTGTATGAAGGTGTTTGTTAGAGAGGGAGGGTGTGTGTTTTTTTCCTTCTTATTATTGTGTTACCTTTCAAAGTTTTAAATAAACATACTTTTTTTTAATTATTGATCAGGTCGTGAATTCGATTCCGGGCTTGCAGGCCTGGAAGAGAAACCCTAATATTGAGGTACCAATACTGATCAGTGATCCTGGTTCTGACCGCACCCAGCGTTGGTTAACTTGCACCATGTTTTTTTTTCTAAATATGGTCAAATCTGGGTTAACACCCTCACCTCCTTGACGTACCTAGTCTAGTCTATTCCGTGTCTAAAACGGATACGACTGTTACCGATACCGAAAAAAAAACAATTTCTTAGCGATTTTTTCATAAAGTACTTAAATACCTATCCAAAGCTTTTAATCCATCATCCGAAGCTATTGTTTACTCTAAAGAAAAACACGGTCATCCGAGCAGAAAAAAATCCGGTTTTTCAAAAATCATTCTCCTTTTTTATTTCCTACACTGAGTAATCCTGTATAAGGTCGCTAGGATATTTAGTAACACCCTGTTTAATACGTCTACGTCGTTATCACGTGTCAGCCTCACAGCTTCTTCTTCTAAGTCGTGTTCCTCATTGCTGAGGGTCGTGGTCATCCTAAGGAATTAATCACATAGAACGACTCTCGTGGCAGATTTAATGGGGTGGTTTGCCATTGCCTTCCCCATTTCATTTCACACACTAGTTATCTCTGTATGCAGGTTATTCAGGTATTCCTCACGATGGTTTCCTTCACCGTCAGAGCACTCGGTAAATGTACGTAAGTCTTTCGAAAATACTGAAATCTCATTGGTACATGAGCTGGTACATGTCATTGCCTGGTTCCGAACTCGGACCTCCCGCACGGGAGTCCGACGTCCTAGCCACGACGCGACGCCACCGACGCCTCACAGCACTAACCTTAAAATCTCTTAATCTTCACGACACAGACAAAACCACGGGCCATTCCTAATGTTTTATATCCACAGCGAATGTAGGTCGTAATGAGCTATCGTTTCATTTTCTTGGCGCCTCTTGCTCATGTCGGTAATTCAGCCTGATTCGTTGTTATATTAGGCACTGGCCTATTTATATTTTATTCGACTGATTGGTGCTTGAAATTTGCTTTTATGGTGTCATAAACTTACGCTACGGAGGACGGTTGTAATGATATGCATTTATGAATGGAGACAGATAAATAAAATAAATTCAAATTTTTTATTCAAAAACTTATTATAATACATAAAACTACAATACAATATCATTTAAAACAAGTAGGTAGGTATCTATTTATAAAAACAAATCCTGGCACCTGCACTAGCCAACGGCTGTCTTGCAGCATGCCAGTCCACACTAATATAGCCAGCGGGATATGATACTGTGGGTATACAGGGGAGAGGGTGTATGATGTTGTGTGAGGTGATGTGTGTGTGTATGTGTGTGTGTGTGTACAGACAAAAAGCCTTAAATAAGCCTTTATTTCCCCTATTTTAGATAGATAGATAGAAACACTTTATTGTACACAAAATCAGGAAAAGTAAAAACTACAGGAATAATAACACGATATGTACAAAGGCGGCCTTAACACAGATTATGAAGTTTTATTTACAAAGTGGCCAAGAATACATTTTTCAGCTTAATAGATCTAAAAATGCTTACCATCAAGTGCCGATACTACCTGAAGAAAAAAAGTATACCGCCTTTGAAGCACTTGGAAACCTGTATCAGTTCAGGCGTATTCCCTTCGGAGTGACGAACGGTGTTTCCAGTTTCCAACGGACAATCGATTGGATAACCTAATATTCTATAGGTTTTCTCATTTCAATTAAATGCCCTCGGCGTATTACAAGGCACAATAATAGGACCTCCGTCAGTTATTTTAGAAAAATCATGAAATTACCATTGTTACTTTCTTCTTATCTATAAATTTTCTGAAAAAAGTAATTTTATACAAACATTTAAGTTAACTATCCGATAAGGAATATAAAATTTCATTTATTAATAATATGCTTTAAGTTCTAAAAAGTATTTTTTTTTCTTTTTCGATAATGAATGGCCCCTGCTAGTTATTTACACTCTGCAATTTGGCCAATGACCGTGTTAGAATCTTGTAAATAACTCGAACATTTTGGCGTTTGTTTTGAAAAAAACAATTTATCATCATCATCATCAGCAGCCTACTCTAGTCCACTGCTGGACATAGGCCTCTCCCAGGGCGCGCCATTGAGCCCGATCTTCGGCTCTTCTCATCCAGTCGCTGCCAGCCACCTTGCGCAGATCGTCGCTCCATCTAGCAGTCCCACACTACGTTTGCCCAAACGCGGTCTCCACTCCAGAACTCGTCTTCCCCAGCGGTTGTCGGTTCTGCGACAGACGTGACCGGCCCACTGCCACTTCAGCTTGCTAATCTTATGAGCTATGTCGATAACTTTTGTTCTAATAATAATATTTATACTAAGAACATATTATATTATATATGTCATGTAAATTAACTTTATGAATAAATTATGATTATGATTAAAGAATTGGAGCGGTAGTTCGTCGTACCAGGATTTTGAGGTGAAGTCGGGGGACATAATCGTATGGAGACTGCTGCAGCGACCAGGACCTGCCCCTTAATATAAGAAGAAGAGAATCCTTACCCAGCCATATACCTTTTTTTTAATATTTTTATTGTAACTGTCTCCTCCACAAGACAGGGAAAATTGGCAAATATCTCACAATGGGCCCCCATAAAAAAATTAAGAAAAAACAAATGGTATGGATCCGGAAACCTAACCTCCAATTGCACTTGGAATGCAAGACAATAGGCATTCCTAGTGCACACGACTCTCCCTTAATCTCGACGTTGATAAATATTATTCTACGTGTTAAAATGTCAAATATTATAAAATTTGTTTATATTGAAAAATGCACAGCCTAGCAACCACATTTTTAATTTATTTTCAAAAGTAATTACACTGTCTGAATTTTTTATTTCATTGTGAATTTTATTGTAAATTTTTGGCCCTAAGGCGTACATGGTTTTGGTAGATTTTTTAGTTTTAATTCGGTTTTGTTTCTGAGATCATACTTGATGTCTGTTTTGTCATGGAATAGATGTATATTGGATTTTACAAATCTGCCTTTATCAAATATAAATTGTGAACTTTAACTGCTCCTTATATAAGGATTAAACCTAGCTAATGATCAATTATGTTTCTCTTAACCTTTTTGAAAGTACACAGTTCTGTTACTTTTATAAAAGGGTAATAAATACGTATGCCGCATGCATCCGGAAAGGTGGGCAAAGATCGCCATGCACTGGGTGCCACAAGACGGACAGCGGCGCGCGCCGAGGCAGGCCCGGGCGCAGGTGGAAGGACGATATCGACCATTTCCAAAAAGGATGGTATAAGGACGCTGAGGATAGGGAAAAATGGAAAGGAGGAGGGGAGGCCTTTGCCCAGCAGTGGGACAGCCTATAGGATATTAAAAAAAAACTACTGATGTTAAACATACTGACCATACCGATGCGAAATTCTAAACCAGTCCACCTTAATGTGGCCAGAATTTCAAAGAAGAAAGAAAGAATGAATTGTACGCTGTTAGTATTAGAGATGAAAACTTCAAACAGGCCCAAGAGTATGTAGGCATATGAATGTTTGCTTAAACTTTCAACAAATAGTAGAGTATGCATATGAGATTCCACGGCTTAAAAAGACACACATTTATTATTTGTACAATTTTGTTTATTTACATGACTAACAAGACACGACATTTTGATATTAGAAGCATCTTATATGCTTACACCTCACCACCATCACGTTGGCCACCATATCTTACAGCGAGAAGTGGGAACTACCTGTGATTGAAGATGGTTTTTCTATCTACCCCCTCGGAGATTATGGACGGGAGAGTTTGTCCACCATATCTTACAGCGAAAAGTGGGAACTACCTGTGATTGAAGATGGTTTTTCTATCTACCCCCTCGGAGATTATGGACGGGAGAGTTTATGTATGTTTATGTACACTTACTAGATCTTTCGCTGTAAGATATGGTGGACAAATTCTCACGTCCATAATCCCCGAGGGGGTAAGTAGGAAAACCACCTTCAATCACAGGTAGTTCCCAATTTTCGCTGTAACATATGGTGGACAAGCGTGATAGATGTAAGCATATAAGATGCTTCGTATATCAAAAAGTCTTTTCTTCAAAGATCTAGTAAGTGTAACACTTACTAGGTAGGTAGGTAGGTAGTATTAATAAGTGAAAAATATATACCTACATTTACCATGACACATAAATGATAAAAAAATCATAAATATCGTAAATAAATAAATATATTTACCTAAACACAAATGTATTCATATATTATATATATATGAAGAATGCGCACCTGCGATTGAAGGTGGTTCTCCTATCTACCCCCACGAGGATTATAGACTCTCTACAATAAAACCTATCTACACTAAACTCTATACAATAAACACTACCTATCTATAATTAAATTTATTTGTGTTGTGAGTATCTTTGTCCTCTTGGACAGGTTTTGGCCAGCCATCGGTCATGGTCCAACAGAATACCAGCGCTGGAGGCATTCTTGTCTGCAGCAATAAGCCGAGTTGAGGCCCTTTTCACGACAACAGCAGACCACCAGACATGATTTCGATATGTTTACCTTTGACTACATTATATTTTATTATAATTATAACAATTTCGGTCATAGCTGTGTGTGAAATAAACATATTACTTACTTACTTTTACTTTCCTTCATCACTTAGGTACTACTACTTATGGTATATGTGTTTGTAACAATGTATTAGCCGCATTTCCCCACATATTACACGGATATAAATATTTATAGCACCGCTAACTGTTTCACTCAACACGGGCAGGTAGTTAGAGCTTTTTATTCGCACCAGCATGCAAGTCTGAGCCATATCGAACAGTGGCTTCAGTAGTGCGATGCATTTGCTTAATTACTGTCTAATTTACTCTGTACCGTAGCTAGGGCCTGGTGTTAGAGGCGCAAACCATGGGGGGCGCAACCAGAATGAATGAAACCAGAAAAACGAAGCGGTGTATACGACAGGAGGAGTGCCTGGACAGTGACTGTTTACACTACATCCAGTCAGTCAAGTGGCATTTCTTCAAAAATGACTGTCCTACTGTCTTTGCCACTGTCCTGTCCAGCTGTCCATTGTCCTTGCCACTTTAAAGGGTGTAAACCAGCCCTTCCCGTTCTCAAAACCATGAAATTATATCATACGGGAGAGCAAGCAGAGGCAATGGATGGTATAGCGCTGTCTCTGTTCAGCACGCCATCGCATGATATAATTTCATCGTTTTGAGAACGGTAAGGGCTGGTTTACATCCTTTCAAGTGGCCAAGACAGTGGACAGAGTAGGACAGTACAGTGGAAGGACAGTAGTACAAATGCCACTTGACTGGCTGTAGTGTAAACAGTCACTGTTCAGGCACTCGCCACACGTCCTTGCTACTGTCCACCATCCTTGGAACGGTGTAAACCAGCCCTAATAGCTATGCAGATTTCCGATGTTCCGAAGAAAGACCCTGTGCGATCAATCAATAACCGAAGAGCGTGTACGAAGCGATTAATGAGCGTGGAAGAAGCCAGAACGATTTGTCAGATAGGAGTCTATACAGGGTGGACCAAAAGTCCGTTAACATTTGAATAGGTCGCTGCGCCCGCGCGGGCGGGGTATTGGCGCGGGGGGTGTTACTACAAGCGAGAGCTACTAATAGGGATTTAGTACCATGGCGTCATTCAGCGGAGCGCAACGCGCATTTTGCGTACGCGAGTACTATCGAAACAACGATTCTACGACCGAAGCTAAACGGAAATTTTGTAATCATTACAATATACGGAACAGAAATCAAGCACCAACAATTCAAACGATTAAAAAATGGGTACAGAAGTTCGAAACAACAGGTTCAACTTTAAGTCAACCACGATCCGGCCGACCTAGGACATCGCGCGATCCAGTAAACATAGAGCGTGTACGAGCGTCTGTTCGAGAACAACCTGGTCTCTCTACTCGAAAGCGGTCTAGTGCTTTAGATGTGCCCAGAACATCTCTAAATCGCATTCTACACAAAGATTTACATTTACATCCTTACAAAATTCAAATTGTACAGGCTTTAAAGCCAAATGACCCTGCTCAGAGACTGCAGTTTGCTAACGAAGTGCTTGAGAGGTTTACGAGCTTCAATAACATCTTTTTCTCAGACGAGGCACACTTCCACCTAAATGGACATGTCAATCGACAAAATTGCAGATACTGGAGTGACACTAACCCGGACTTGAAGCACCAAAAACCTTTACACTCGCCCAAGGTTACTGTATGGGCCGCATTGTCAGCCAGCGGAATCATTGGTCCATATTTTTATGAAGATCAGAGAAACCGCGCCGTCACCGTTAATACAGAGCGATACATTGTGATGCTACAGAATTTTTTTGCTCCAGCATTACAGGACTTCTCAGGCTTTAATCGAAGCTCTTGGTTCCAACAAGATGGGGCAACATGTCACACCTCCAATGACTCTATAGCAGCACTTCGTGAAATTTTTGGCCAAAAAGTCATATCCAAAAGAGGTGACATTCACTGGCCACCCCGCAGCCCGGATTTAACTCCAATGGACTTTTACCTTTGGGGATATCTCAAAAGTAAAGTTTACATCAGCAACCCAGTGTCTATTGAGGAATTAAAAGAAAATATACGCGAGGAAATGCAGAACATTTCACCAACCACTTGTCGGGCGGTCATGCAAAATTTCCGTTCCCGGTCACAGATGTGCCAGGATGAACAAGGGTCACATTTGAATGATGTTATTTTTAAAAAGTGAAATCCTAATTTGTCTACTTTATTATTAAATAAACAGTTTTTCACTAAAGTAGCATTTGTATTTTTTATAACCATTTTAAATGTTAACGGACTTTTGGTCCACCTGTATTATGTATCAAGCAATTCGTGAGACGAATTAAAAAAATATTCTTTCGTATCTATGAAACGTACCAAGTTGAGCTATATTTTTCCATACCAGAAGGAGCCACGTTAATAGCTTAATTAAAAGTCTAATTGGTCTCTTCCAGCTATGCGGCCTGGCGAAACAGTTGGACATGACGGAGCGGCAGGTGGAGCGCTGGTGGCGCCTCCGTCGCAGCCAGGACAAGCCCTCCACCCTGGTCAAGTTCTGCGAGAATGTCTGGCGGTGCACCTTCTACTTCTATAACTTCTCCTACGGACTGTATATCCTGTGGGACAAGGAATGGCTGTGGAACATTGATAACTGTTATATTGGATATCCTCATCAGGTGAGGTCTGGTGATTTACCGATCCTCGTGAACACAGTTCCATAGGAATCAATACTAGGCAAATGACGACGCAGTGCACGCGTAGCTTAAACCTTAACGTCTTTAAAATACGGTTCAAATTACGTGCGTATATGTATTAAGCGACCCGGGCAAGCGGCGCGGAGCGCGGATTCCAGGCCAAGCCATATTTTAGAGACTTTAAGATTTAGTTTAAATTGTTATGTTATATGTTAAGTCACTGCGCCTCCACTCTTCTAATGAACGCTGGTTCTGAGTTTTGGCTATGAAGGGTGCGTTTTTGGTAGACTGAGTTTTGACTATGAATTCGTCCACTAAATCGGCATCGATACATACGTACGATACTGTAACAAGTATCGGTACCTACTTTTATTTTTTTGGATCCCTTCCAAACATTCATACATAACTTCACGCTGTGTCCCTTGCGGCGTAGACAGAGAGAATGAAGCGCGACCAATCTCTGTCTTGGCGCGCCTCTCTTGCTTCTTAGCGAGCATGCGTGAAACGACCAATGACTGTAGACAGTCATCGTCGTGTCACGCAAGCTCGCCGTTGGGGTCCTCTGCTCTGTATATTAAAATCTAAGAGCTCTCTGTCAATTTGATCTTTAAAGATCAGTCTAGGACGACCCCAGCTTTACCTTCCAGTCACTTTCGCTTCGTATACCTATTTCGTCATTCGTTCGTCAATCATTCTTTCCACATGCCCGAATTGACGGAGCATGGTTTTTTTGGATGTTTTTTTCCTATCCCTACCAATCGCCAATAAACTGTCGATCTCCTTCCAGGGTCTCACCAACGACATCTGGTGGTACTACATGGTCAGCTCAGCGTTCTACTGGTCCCTGACCATCTCCCAGTTCTGGGACGTGCGCCGCAAGGACTTCTGGCAGATGTTCGTGCACCACATCGCAGCTATAGCTCTGCTGTCTTTCAGCTGGGTCTGCAATCTGCACAGGATCGGGACCCTGGTGCTGCTGTCGCATGACTGTGCCGACATTCTCTTAGAGGTAGGTCAACTGGCAATTGATATTAATTTAATTTAATAAGACTATAAGAACCGTCTTCAAGAATAGAATATTCGCGATCATTTCCCTTTCTATTCCATTTTAAACAACATTGATTGATAAATGTATTTATTGTTGACATTATGTTCGCCGTGCCCTGTGACCTTGGTAATGTTATATTTATCTTCTTATTTTGTTAATGTACAGTCGACCACGAGCTATAGTATACCATCTTTCAAAAACCTTCGATTAAATCTCAACCTTACGCCGGCGCACATCTTCTCGTCGCCCATACCTCAATGTCTAAAGACAAGAGTCTATACCAGTGCGTCCTACCAGTAATGGCCTACGGAGCCGAAACGTGGACACTGACGGTGCGACTGGTTCACGAATTGAAAGTCGCTCAGCGTGCTATGGAAAGAGCTATGCTCGGAGTATCTCTGCTGGATCGAATACGAAATGAGGAGATCCGGCATAGAACAAAAGTTATCGATATAGCTCATAAGATTAGCAAGCTGAAGTGGCAGTGGGCCGGTCACATCTGTCGCAGAACCGACAACCGCGGGGGTAGACGAGTTCTGGAGTGGAGACCGCGTTTGGGCAAACGTAGTGTGGGACGGGCGTCCCTGCTAGATGGAGCGACGATCTGCGCAAGGTAGCTGGCAGCGACTGGATGAGAAGAGCCGAAGATCGGACTCAATGGCGCGCCCTGGGAGAGGCCTATGTCCAGCAGTAGACTAGAGTAGGCTGCTGATGATGATGAATTTTAAATTAACATTAGATACTAAGACGTAAGCATGAAGTGAAAGTGTGTGTGCGTATTGGTGTGGGGTGTGGAAAGGTGAGGGTGTGTGTTAGAGAAAAACACAAAAAAAAACTCGTTGAAATATAAAATAGCTACATGCAATCAAAAAATCAGACGATAGAAAGAAACGGCAATATTACTTCATGACGTCACTGTGTAATAGCGCCATACAAGCAGATCCTGGCTGCATATAAAGAACTGTTTTGCTAAAAAGGGACAGAGCATCTCCAGTACTGACTTAAATCATAGTTGAGATATCGAAAAACGAATTTTAAATCCTTCTTCAGGATGTCCATGTAAGTTGATTGATGGAATGATTTTAAGTCAAATACCGAATTGAAATTGAACAAACTTTTGAAAATGTAAACTTAAACGTTTCCCTGCATACACTAGCTAGACAAATTAGGAAGAAAAATAAATACTCTATATTGCAAAAAAACTTAGTTTAAAATAGGACGTAACATAAAATATGATGATCCAAAAAGCGATCTTTTCCAGACAAGCTTTTGAAGTGTGAAACCCGTTCCTTTCAGGCGGCGAAAGCTGCGAAGTACGCGGGCTTCCAGAAGTTCTGCGACTGCGTGTTCGCGGTGTTCACGGTGCTTTGGATTGTGACGCGCCTCGGCGTCTACCCCTTCTACATCATATGGAGGTGAGCCATCCATTAATGGAACCCAAAAAAGATCAGCTTCATTGGTTCTTGGGTTATGAACTTATCTTATGATACTATATCTTGTGTTAGTATATTATGATACTTGAATGAGCCAGGGGCTTGCGCGGGATAGCGGTTGTATGAAAAATTGCTAATTAAAACATGCAATACCTGAGTGCCTTTTGCGTAGTCAGGCTAGGAATGTGAAAATAGAATAAGCTCTGGAACACAAGGAAAGATGACTTATTCTTAGGATACGAACTGACCTGTGGACACCCGGCGTGGTAGTCGTCTAGGCTTCGTTTATAGCTCTTCCTGCAGGAACTTTCACGGGCAATGTCCAGGCACCACACATAGTCTTAGCACACAGATTTTAGCGGGTTTCAGATGTTAAATAAGCGGAAAATTAAGTAATTAGCGAGAGCGGTTACAGATCATGCGATCAAATCAGCTGTCGAAGTCCAACTGGTCGGTTAACGACCAATAGTTAAAGCCGGACGCGGTGACGTCACATCAGGCGATAACGTACGTATGAAGGTATAGGTGAGATGACAGGCAGAATGACCACGCATTGGCCGGTAGGTATGCATTTATAAAAATGAAGCGCGACCAATACTACCACAATGGATCAAGTTATCCGATAAATAAAGATGAAATGAATATGTCCTCTATTAGTGCGTTCTATATACATTTCAAATAGCTACGGACGACAGACGTCAGGAGTAGTCAGGGCTGATCGTCAGAGTGACATTCATTACAGCCTGTACCCACGTGTGGGCGTCATTAACTGTTTTCAATTAAAGTGTCACCGTGAGCCAGGTCGGGTTTAAACAAAACCCACGTCACATCATATAACTACCATAAAATGTAAAGATACAGAAGGTCTGCGATTTTTATCACCTTCATTCGACCGTAGTGTTATCTTATCTTATGATAGGGGGCTGAGAGTAACCCCAGCGACACTTCGACCCTTGAGGATCTTTTGTGCGAACCCCTTTTCACACACTGGTCGTCTCAGTGTGCAGGTTTCCTCGCGATGTTTCCTTCACCGTTAGAGCAGTCGGTAATATATGTAAGTCTTCGAAGAATATGAAAAACTCATTGGTACATGGCACTGCACGGTTTCGAACCCGAACCTCCCGCATGGAAGGCCGGTGTCATAGCCACAACAAGAAATTTGACGTACACAGGTAGAGCTTATCTCTAAAATAGAGATTTCTTCCAGCTAGACCTTTCTCTTTGAGTTATGATGCCACAGACGTACAGATAAACAGACATGTGCCAGGCTTATAACACACCTTTCTTGGTCGGTCAGGGGTTAAAAAGTATAATAAACTGTAATACAATTTATTGCACAGAAACATTGTGAAATTATACAGGCTCCTTCAAAAATAGTGTAAACTTTTTTAAGGAGATAATAAGGTCTTAAAGATTGAATCTACGAAAAACATCGATTTAATTTATGACTTAAATAAATTATAATCGCCAAAAATATATATCGCTAAAATTATTTTAAGGCAGGTCATTGACCTATGGGAGTTATCAGCTGATGAACTTTCGTGTTGGTGACCTAGTGATATACTTTTCAATCACGTGCAAGATGTATCGTTACCGTTATCTTTAGATTTTTAATTTAAAAAAAAAACTAAATTACTTACGGTTTTATTTCTCAGGGATATGGTCTTGTTATATTATAACATACCGATTATCTCCTTAAATTTTTTAACACTATTTTTGAAGGAGCCTATATTCATATTCAAATATTTCAGTAATGATCATACATTGTCAAAAAATAAATAATAAAATGTTGGCATGTCATGATCAATAATAGTAAAATTTCTTACTTAAAGTAAGTATAATATCAAAAAGTTTTAAAAATTGCAGATACTGGAGTGACACTAACCCGGACTTGAAGCACCAAAAACCTTTACACTCGCCCAAGGTTACTGTATGGGCCGCATTGTCAGCCAGCGGAATCATTGGTCCATATTTTTATGAAGATCAGAGAAACCGCGCCGTCACCGTTAATACAGAGCGATACATTGTGATGCTACAGAATTTTTTTGCTCCAGCATTACAGGACTTCTCAGGCTTTAATCGAAGCTCTTGGTTCCAACAAGATGGGGCAACATGTCACACCTCCAATGACTCTATAGCAGCACTTCGTAAAATTTTTGGCCAAAAAGTCATATCCAAAAGAGGTGACATTCACTGGCCACCCCGCAGCCCGGATTTAACTCCAATGGACTTGTACCTTTGGGGATATCTCAAAAGTAAAGTTTACATCAGCAACCCAGTGTCTATTGAGGAATTAAAAGAAAATATACGCGAGGAAATGCAGAACATTTCACCAACCACTTGTCGGGCGGTCATGCAAAATTTCCGTTCCCGGTTACAGGTGTGCCAGGATGAACAAGGGTCACATTTGAATGATGTTATTTTTAAAAAGTGAAATCCTAATTTGTCTACTTTATTATTAAATAAACAGTTTTTCACTAAATTAGCATTTGTATTTTTTATAACCATTTTAAATGTTAACGGACTTTTGGTCCACCCTGTATTACATCTAACTGTCAATGCCCTGCGTTCCCTCTCAATATCCTGATCGTCGGATGATACGTCATTGACCACATGGCCCAGGTACTTGAATTGCGAGACAACCTTCAGGACTGAGCACCACCGGCGGTATGAGCAGGTGCTTTGTTGCGCCCTCTGAAGACCAGCAGTTCGCTTTTCTTCGCATTGTACCTCACACATGCCCACAACTTTTCTAAGTGCACTAAGTTTAAACGAAGCCCTTTCCCTTACAGCACCACCATCCGAGCGCCCATGATACTCCCGATGTTCCCAGCATACTACATCTTCAACTCTCTACTATGTCTGCTGCTAGCACTGCATCTGGTGTGGACATGGCTCATACTACAGGTCGCGTACAAGGCGATAAACGCTGGACAGGTATGCTGCATTCTACATACATAAACTCGCGTCCACAATCCCCGGGGGTAGACAGAGGAACCGCCTCCAATCACAGGTAGTTTCCACTTTTCGTCGAAAGATTTGGTGGAAAAAAAGGTGGCGATCCTACCGTCGCCTCGTACGACACCCACGTGAGAGTTGGAGTGGTGGTAGTCTTTAAGGCCGGTACCACTTAGGACCCTACGTTCTGTTACATTCTGATTGTGGATATGTTCTTTATCTTTTTTAATGTATGTATGTATTATTATTAGTATATAAAAACCGATAAACCCATTGGTACATGGCACGGCACGGGAGTCCGGTGTCCTAGCCACTAGGCCACCGACGCTCTCACCGCCTATAGCATCTCACCTCACTATAATAATTGTGACATGACAATTAATTAAAATTGCCTTTTGTTTTTTAACGGTTGGAGTTTGTTTTCTATAGTTTTTGTCCTTCGAGTCGGGTATAATGTTTTTAGAGAGTTAGTTAGCTAAATGGAGACTTGGTGGAGTGGAGTGCCTCATAAGCCTCACATCCATCAAACCGAAACAGCCATTGCTGCTTTGCAGCAGAATAAAGGTAAAGTGTAGTACCATTCCATGGCACCCTCAAAATTTATGAATCATTTATTCGCCAGAAATAAGGTACACTGGATGACAAATCTTAAACATTAGGTCTCACATATTTCGCCAGCTTTGGCATGCAAATATTTTAGAGTTAACTTCATTAAATTCAAGTAAGTATTTGAAATACAATCATTATATAACACATAAAGTACCTATATACATTACCACACACTTCAAGTCACATAGAAGCACTACACGCGCGCCACTACGATTAGTACCTACTCATATCGGTGTAGAACGCGCTATCGAAATTTTCGTGGGACTTCGCATATATACGAGTTCCAAACATCCATAGTCGGACCAGGACATCTGGTCACCAAGCACAACACCCCGCCTGGTGGAAGATCTTCCCTTTCATACAACTGATGTTACGTCACCATGTCCTCACATAGCGCGTTCCTACAATACTAAAATTAATAATTTGTATTTTGAAGGTGATGACTTTGTGCGGGGTAAGATTGACGGGAATACCCTTAATAATATTAAAGACGTACCGTATTCCTTTCAGATGGAGGGTGACATACGCAGTTCGAGCTCCGAGCTGAGCGATAGTTCTCACAACTCCAACCACAGCACGCCCAACCGTGTTAACAATAAAAAGTGAGTACCACATCTTATAGGGGGCCGGGAATAACCCCAGCGGCACTTCGACCCTTGAGGATCTTTTGTGCCTACCCCATTTTACACACTGGTCATCTCAGTGTGCAGGTTTCCTCACGATGTTTTCCTTCACCGTTAGAGCAGTCGGTAAATGTATATAGGTTATAAAGATAGGGCAAAAAAAAAAAATTTTTAATTATTAAATTTTCGAGAAAAGCGACTAAATTGTTTGTTTGAAAATTCTACATAGAATGAATTATTGCTATTCTAATACTGAAATAAGAAGTATGAATGAAACTCGTTCCATCACGCAATTCGTACAAATTTATAATTTTGTTCTCAGGGACACATAGGGCTCAGCCAACACACGCGGGGGCTCCCCCAACGGCCTACGCAGGCTCCAGTCATGGCAGGTACCCTCGTGATGATAAACTACCGCCACTAAGGCCCAACCTTTACTTAACAAGTCCTAATTAATACACAATTATATCTAATTAATTGTCCTAATAGGTACAGTAGGTACAGTCGCCAAAAAGTGTCTCACCATTTATCAACCTTTTACAAAGAGTCGAACATTTTAAATTGGCTACAAGGTTTTTGGGCGATAGTACTGTGGACAACATATCGTACATCATACCCTTTAGTTCCTTGTCGTTTTAACTTATTCAATTTCAATTTTCAATTAATTTATTCGTAAAACAATATACATTGTGTGCGAAATAAAAACTTTCCCGCCCAGTTGAGGTCCTCCCAAAAAAAACGACGTAATGCGAAAAGAGAGTTTTATTAACTCGCAGAAACTTCAAAAATAATATTATTTTTGTCTATATCTCACACAGAAAACGTTATAATAGCGCGCACCAAAACAGTATAGTGCCATCTATCGGCATATTACACTAATCAATCTAAAGCCTAATTAAATTGTATAAATCACTATGTCCGGCTAAAGTAGGTATGTACATACTTTATTTTTTTGACACAGTCATACGAATATCAAGGAATCAACATAAACTTATTGTGACAGAGTTCCACAGATTGTAGCTTTTTGCATCTCCACTGTGCCCTTGCTAAAGAAATTAGTTGACTACTAGAGTGGTGTTACTTTTTTGAGCGACTGTACTTTCTTGAGATACTACCACCGTCCAAAAAAGTATCGTGACCACTTTTCGGATCTTAATATCTTTGAATAAATAAAAAACAAAGGTCAAAAGTGAACAGTTGCTTTTTTGGGAAATGGTACCATATTGTTTGTATGAATTTCTGGGTTTTAAGAGGGGGCTTAGGCCTCAGACTCGCGAACAGAATCGCGACCAAAGCGGTACCTTTTTGGCCGCGATTCTGTTCTAACATAGTTTATAGCTTACACACTATGTATGCAGCGATCTATTTGAGCTCAGCTCAGTGGTTAGAAAGTCGGGACTGGCGCAAGAGTCCAAGGTTCGATATTCACCTATGGATCATATTGTTGTTCACTCTTTTGAATTATACTATTATTATATGAAGTGTAACAAAATCCGTGTGTTGATTATTTGCAGAGTGACTGTATCGATAGACGAACAATGGTTTTTTTTTTAATTCTTATATATTCAATAGTGTTTTTATGACTTTCCATACAAAATGTATGAAACAGCTGATTTTTTTCGCAATTTCAGATTTGACTCCATTTTGAAAGTTGTTTCAGGACTATAGGTTTTTTTTGCACCCTGTATTGAACTCTGTGTTAACTCTGCAAGTTGTCAATGTAAGTTTTTTGTTACACCCTGTTTTAATTTAGTAATCAATCCTATAAAAGAATTGGGACATCTTTCCAGGATAATATTATTTTTGAAAATGTCACAAACTGACATTACTTGTGGGACCACGTAGTTGGTTTAGTTTGATTTTACTATTCATCCAGATTCTAAATAATATGACTAAAATTAAAATAACTAACTAATTTTATATACAGGGTGTAACATTAAGAACGGTCAGTATGGGAAAGTCTGAAACTATAAGACATACGAAGATCTGTTCTTAGGAACCATGTCATCAATTTTAGTAACAAGAAAAACTGTATTCATACATTTTTTTAAAAACCTGTACTCAGCCTGGGAATCGAACCCGGTTGTTTTGAAAAAAAATATCCAACACTTTCTATTTAGATATCGATTGTGTAGGTCTTAAGGAATAAATGTTAGTATGAAACGTGATGTTTAAAATTAATAAAACGCATTGTTTCCATATCTTTTAATTTATTTTAGTAGGTGTTCGAAATGACTACCATTTTGTAAAATACAACATTCAACACCTACTAAAATAAATTAAAAGATATGGAAACAATGTGTTTTATTAATTTTAAACATCACGTTTCATACTAACATTTATTCCTTAACACCTACACAATCGATATCTAAATAGAAAGTGTTGGATTTTTTTTTCAAAACAACCGGGTTCGATTCCCGGGCTGAGTACAGTTTTTTAAAAAAATGTATGAATACAGTGTTTCTTGTTACTAAAATTGATGACATGGTTCCTTAGAACAGATCTTCGTATGTCTTATAGTTTCAGACTTTCCCATACTGACCGTTCTTAATGTTACAGCCTGTATTTTAGGTTTGTTATCATTTAGTCAAAGTTGTTGTGTTGTTCGTGAAGTAATTTAGCATTTATAAAATATTTTTAAATACATCTTATGAGTCGCACGCGGTCTAAAATATACATGTACATTTTAGACTTTCTCAAAAAATTAGAAAAAAAATTTAGCCCAGTATTTTTTGAGAATATCTCAAACAGTGTTGCCGCTGTCTGTATACTTTTCTGGTTTCTGGTGGTACGATCTACAGTCAGATTAGTTTTGGAATTTTTATTCCAGATTATCATACTGTTGTTTGTTTGTTTATCGTATGGTTTGTGACTAACCTATTGTAGAGTTGTTCAGGCCGCTCGTAGGCCTTTAACATGGCTTAACGACTGTTCCCAAAAGACAACCGGGATCGACTGCTTAACGTGTTTACCGAGGCACGGAGGGGCTCAGGTGAAATGTGGTATATTCATGTTGTGGGGTTTTCATTGTCATTTTCAGTCGTTTTACGTAACGAATTCCATAAAGTTGTTTCATATTCATATATATTTTTGACATTATAATTTTTCTTTGAGAGTATGAAATAATATTCATATTTATTTATTTTAGTAATGATTAGCGATCGGAGTAGGTAGGGCTGTTTTTGGTACTTGTGTTTTTGTACTTAAGCTGTGGTCATGATATGGATACGGCTTTCTTATAAACCATATTTGGATAATCCCGGGATTTCCGGAATTGAAAAGAAGACTAGAAGACTACTAAAGAAACCCGGATTTAGACATACTTGAAAGAAATGAAATAGACGACGAAATTCTATTGAATTATAAAGTCGCTTCACTCTGACGTCTACAGATGTCCATACTAACCTAGCACTAATCTAGCTTTTGAGGTCTTTGACCCTAAACAGCCCTACCTACACCGATCAGTGGTAATGATCATACATTGTCAAAAAATAAATAATAAAATATTAGCATGTCATGATCATACATTAAACCCAATAATGCCCAATAGCGGGTCATCCATCCTAGTTCTGATCTCGCCCAACGTGGCTTAATTTGCACCATCACTTTATGAGCAGACTATGAGCCCCTCGTACAGCCGACCACACGCTATAGTACACCATCTGTCAAAAACCTTCGATTATATCTCAACCTTATGCCTGGGAAATATGATACATTTCTGATTCTCAAATTTTGTGGTTTTGGGTAGGTTGACCTGTGGGCGACTGTATACTAGTTTAATGGCTCATTTACAGGCCGTTAAACCGTACGGACAAACCGGATTAGTGTAAACTATTAACGGCGGCCGGATACAATCTTTAGCTGAAGCATTATAGATGTACTGATAATATTAGGAAGTTATGGATCTTTTACGTGTATTAATTTTTTTACAGAAAATCAGTATAAAGCTTAATATTATTTGAGGTTATTATAAGATGAACCTTAGGATCTTCAAGGCCAGAGTGAATAGGCATTTACTGGACCCGTATGCTTCATCGTCGACCTCATCGTCGCTTACCATCAGGCGAGATCGAGGTCAAGGATCAAAGATGAATTGACAGTTGTCATTATTATTGGACAATTGTCTTTAAAATGTTCGGCCACCGTAATATGTAAACAAAGACGCATCCAGGAGCCATATCAGTTTTAACCGTATACGGCGGAACCGCGGTTGTGTAAATGGGCCATAACGATTCTGAATTCATACAGTTCGCCAGATTTATCTCAAATAAATGGAAATAATAAATAGAATAAATGATTGATTGATTGAAAAATTGCCATTTGTCCAACTAGTCGGACTGTCAATCGGACCACCGGAAAGAACCACTTTTCTACTGCAGGTGACCTACTACCATAATTAAGAACACAAAATGTGGGATTGAATTGTTTCGTTTTAATGACTGAATTTTATCGGAATTTTTATAATTGAACCGTGTTACGTGTTTTTAGCTTTACTACCAAAAGTATTTACGTTTATTCCTTTTTACGGAGCAAATTAGTACGTAATACTATTTCCTTAATAAAACTATTTACGATTTCGTCACAATTAACTATAATTGCTATTTAACTAATTTCAACCGAGAAAAGTTCGTAATTTGAGCGTCCAAGAAAATTACTAAACATTCAATTGTCACAGCGACATTCGCTTCGCTTTGAAAGCTCTCCAACTAAATATCTTGCACTGAACAAATAAATATTCTAAACAATATTATAATAAAAGAAGTGCGCTTATGTTTGATCATTAGAATGCCGAACTTTTCCATAGTTCTATAGGTTAATCCTACTTAATGCCTTGTTGTTATAATAATTACTGTTGTTCTTATATCACGAAGGTATGTGAGACATACTTGTCTAAAATTCATCTACCACCGCTTCGTAAGGTGCTATAGCTGAAATCAAAGAAGTGGTGGCGCAAGAAACAATCATCAGCACACTTTTTAAATAAATTCTGAAATAAAATCTATTTTAGGGTCCCGCAACTAAAGCCTTAATGGTGAAACTTCGGCGACTGTCTGTATGTCATGGCCGTTTTTCTCTACAACTACTGTTACCGACTTGAAAATTGGCATAATGTAGAATTTGCTTTTCCGCATCATCCGATGGAAGAATTATATATACGAGTAATATTGATGCTTCCAAACCATTGTGATCTTTCTACGGGTCTGCGTTCGTGCATTATTTGTTCGTTTGACTAAGGGTGCCCGCCCACGTCATACTTTTTGTAGGACCGATAATCGGGCAGATTTTTCCTTCGATTCTTATGACCGATTTTGTGACCGACTCAACGCACACGGCCGTCATTTTGTCTGTAGCTTTCGAGGGAGTAGCACGTCATGGAGAGTGATAACGTATACCATGTCATGAATCTTAAGAGGAAGTTGGATATACAGAGGAAAGTTTGTGTTTTATTTCTGACCGACTTTTTGTAGGACGTGTGCGTTATACTATTGCAATCAGTACGTTCTATTTTCCTCCTACAAAAAGTCGGTCACCGTTTGTCGGACGTGGGCGGGCACCCTCAATCTAGATCCGTCATGGATCTAGTAAGAATGATCTAAAATTATCGGAGGCTTGCACGAACGCACCGCAATATCTGAAACTACTGAAAAACTCAGGTATCTTCGTGAGACGGAATAATTGTACTTAGATAGCCTAATAATTGTTCATTAATTTTATAATGATAGTTAGTGCCTATGTGTGTGTTGACACACGAACTAATATAATAATGGCTTATGGCTTAATAATCTTATGGGCTTTATTAATATTAAATAATAATGATAGAATTAAAAACGTTTTTAATACGCGCGGTTGTTAGCCATTTGAAAGGCGCGTCCTTAAATTTAATGGTTCTATTATATCTCATGACATCTCTTTCTTGTGCTATGATGTGGAAAGGGATAGCATGTTTTTCAATGGAGATTATCTATGGAAGTTTCATGCAATGGATGGTTGTTTAAAAAAAGGCGTGTATGATTGACAGTGGGAGTAATTATCACAACAAATATCCATATCACAATAAAATATTATGAGATGCACACTCGATTAGTTATAAATGATGTTGTTATTAAAGAACAGAATATGTACACCCAAAGATGCTTAATATAGATTAAGAATATAGTAATTTTATGTACAGTTAAATTAGCTATGGCTATGGGATTTACGTGTTTTTTAATGTTATGGAAATATGTGACCATTTATCGATAAAGGAATCATTTTGTCGGTTGGTGCTTAAGTCATTTTTTCTTTTATATCCTGACCAGAGACTAAAAAACAAATTGCGGAATTTAATGGTACTATATTTTTTTTCGTAGAGAACTCCATAACACAGATTATAAAACTACCAATGGCTCCCTCTTGACAGGTTTTTTTAAAGTAAAGTAAGTAAAAGTAAAATACACTTTGTTGCACAAATATAAAACAACAAACATAAGATAGAAAAGGAAATAGTGAAGTACAGTTTAGACGGCCTTATCGCTAAGAGCGATCTCTTCCAGGCAACATTGGGGCAGAGGAAATGATTTCGAGAAAGAGGTAGTAGGTGTATTTTATTTTCTGGTCCTGGTATATAGTTTTAAGCCACAACCGATAAAATATCTCCTTTTGCGTGAATTGAATGTTATAACTACTGATCGGAGTAGGTAGGGCTGTTTTTGGTATTTGCAAGCTGTGGTCATGATATGGATACGGCTCTCTTATAAACCATATTTGGATAATCCCGGGATTTCCGGAATTGAAAAAATCGCTGTAGATAGAGCTACTTTTGGTAATTCCAACCTGCGATCATCATACTATGGGCATGCCATTAAAAAAAAATTAAAAAATCCCGGGATTTTCGGAATTTAAAAAGACTAGAAGACTACTAAAGAAACCCGGATTTAGACATACTTGAAAGAAATGAAATAGACGACGAAATTCTATTGAATTATAAATTCGCTTCACTCGGACGTCTACAGATGTTCATACTAACCTAGCACTAATCTAGCTTTTGAGGTCTTTAACCCCAAACAGCCCTACCTACACCGATCAGTGGTTATAAGTTTAAAGCTATTTATGTTGTAAGGTCATGTTCATTCTTTGAATTCCATTATTATTCCATTCTTTAGTAGGTATTTAAAAATTTGGAGAGATCCTAAAGTTTTGTTCCTTAAGAGAGAGTTGATTTATTTATTGATTTACAAAGGTTATTTTAATCGTCGCGACATATAAATGTATCCTTAATAATTGCATTTACTACTTAAAACTTCACCAATGTAAGTAGGCACTTTATTTTTTATAAAATATAAATATTCAGTAATATTTTTTATATATATCCAGAATTCGTTTTCGGAGGTCTTCGTTTTCTGGCCCATTAATAATTTAAATTTTAGCGATGATTCACGTCCAAATAAACTCGAAATGTGTTCTAAATGACATCATTCACCTAGTATGGGACCATCGGCCTATTTGTGACAGCGTTTGAATCCTGTGATATGCCCATTTTGTTTTAGACGAATATTATAGTTTGTTTTTTTAACGCAAAGGGAACTGAGCCCCATACAGACATGTCTGATGTAAACAACTCTTTCAAGTCTTCATTAAAATGCTGGTGTGACACATTTCAATGCTATCTAGGATAATTTTCAGCACCGTCCGAACCAAAGAAGAAGGCGTCCCGGACGCAGTATGGCTCTTCAAAATCCAGCCAAATACGGATCGGGCTGCAGCATTTTATTTGACTTTACTTCACTGTCCCACACATTATTCTCATCTTGTAGAAGTTCTTCGAGCAAGAACACCATTCTTACTAGAAAAGCACTATTGTAAAACAATTTGCAAGACAAAACGCAACAAAGCTGACGTGGATGCCACAAAAGCGCTGGAGAAACTCCCGAATATTATAGAAAAGCCATCCAAACACAATACAAGTCATAACCAAAACTGGCAACACAGGAAACGTCAGTTTAGTACGTCTAATAAAAAATACTACTTTAGTACGTTTTGCAAAAAAAACCCTTTAAGAATTTCAAGAAAACTCGATTGCACAGCAAAATAGAACGTCAGGTCAATCAGGTTTGGCAATACGAGCATGAATTTTTTTTTCGTACTGATAATTGCTGTTGGTCCTAATGACCTTTACAGCTTCACCGGGGTTTTTGGGGCGAGCGCTAAATGCGCTCCAGCCTGGAGCAGGACTTAAAAACTACTATAAGAAGCGACTGCCTAAGGGCACCCAGGTGGGTATGGACCTCGGCTTAGGACGTCGTTGGGGAGGGAGGGGTCGGGGAGAAGCGACCTGGAATACGCCGTGTAAGCGCCAGAAGCGGGTCGCCGTCCGCGCCGGCGCGGGCGGTATGTAGGTGCTGTGTGTGAACTAGTATTGGGTGGGGGCGAGCATGCAAACCACTATACCTATATTTTTATACCAGTATGCATTGCAATGTTGTCACAAAAATGGCCAGATTTGAAGGATGTCTTTTTGTAAATCCACAGATTAAGTTTATTAATTTTTGCGGGCGGAATGTTATTTCTGGAAGGCGATTCTCGTATTAGAATGTCGAATTCGACATTTGTCCTATCTCATTCGCTCACATTACATGTGTGAGCGTGACAAGACGTTCGTAGCGCTAGACTTTTATAAGTCGAGCGCTGCGAGAATCGCATTCCTGCTTTTTACATACTATAAGTAATTCTTCCAATATAATATACTTAAGTGTTGGTATTTTCAAATTAACTAAATTGTATACATATTTATGGTATAGTTCCTGCTATGTTGTTTCGCGACGATATATTTATTGTCGGTTTTTACCAAAACGTCACATGTCACAATCGAGATTTTTTTACGAACTTTGAGATAAAAAATGTACAAAAAATCTCAAATCTTAGGATAATTTTGTGCCTTTGTCAGTATGTTGATGTTAATATTTAGGAGACACTTAGATATTCTAAAAAGTACACCATGTATAACGTGATTGGTATAATTCTGCTATTGCAATGTATAATAAGTTGATCTCTAAGTACTAATTGCATTTTTTAAACTTTTGAAACATTATTTTGAACTTAAAAACGTTGCACTTTATTTTTGTAATGAAATATATAAAACTGATTGTAATGTGTATCTTTTTAAGTTTGTTGATTATTTATGTTGTGGAAGATGTTTATAGGGATAGGTACAGGTGTGGCAGAATATTTGTACTATTTCAGTATCTCTTGAGTAAAAATTGATGGCAGTATCAGGTTTTTTTTTAATAATTCCCAAGTACTTAAAATGGGATGAGAACCCATGTAAGAGATCAGTACAAATATTTTGTTACAGCCGGTATAGTCTGATTTTAAAAAGTAGAATTATAGACTCTTGCTCTTATTATTTAACTATAAATAATGGCAACTTTTCATACAATGTTGCCAAATCGCAATGACCTTTTCTCCATACATATTATTAATCTATTAAGAGGCGTGAGCAAGGCTGTCGTCGAGTCGATTTGAAGGTACATTGCTGGTTACCGTGTTCTTTCGGTGAGGTGTTCCCGTCATAACTAGCAATGTATATTCAACCACCGCGTGCGTACGCCTAGTCCAGCGTTGGTACTAAAGGTTGCCATTGGCATCGATTACAGGGTGACCGCTTTTAGCGATAATCGCTAAACTAAACTTCCCGCTCACTCGTACACAGTCTAGTATAGCTTTGGCGACACTTCGGAATCAAAGCCATTATAACTATAACCTCTAGGTACTTTTTAAAATCAGACTGTACAATAAATGATGTATTTTGCCTATTTTTTGTTCCCTACTGGAATGTTTTAATATTGTTGCATTTTGTGGTATAAACAAGTTATATGAATACGACCAATTTGTATAAAGATGTGTATGAAAACATAGACAGCTTATACGAGCACTGTTGGGCGTAGGGATTCCAGCACTCTCTATGACCGGTTTCGGCGATAAACGTCCACCATTCAGCCTTGATTCTAGAATGGTGAGGCATAATTTGCTAAATAGTCTCTTTTGTATACAATCAAAACAATGAATGATAATAAAAGATACATAATGGCAATTATCTCGTTTTATTTTAATCGAAATAATGGCTTTACTATTCGCCGTCAATCTATTTTTACCTGCGTCCGCACTGTAGGGTGGGGCTGATAGTGAAATTCCTTTGAAAACTTTTAAATTTTCAACATTACGGTTAAAACAGTAATTCGCGAGAATGTGAAACTTGGTAAAGCTTTTCTATGAGATAAATAGAAACTCTGTCCTCATGTGACGAAGAACATTTTTATCATAATTTATTATTCATCACGCAGAGATCGCATATTCAAAAATACCGCGTGCGACCATTTTATTTGGTTTCTGAACGATGCCGTAACATTTTTGAACGCTACTTCTGCTGTCAAAAGTGACATTACATTATTTATTTTTATCTGTGGTCTAGTGGGCGTTTGCTTAGGGGGTGACTACATATTATGGATAGCGAAGCGAACTCGTATTCGGTTCGGTTCGCAGCTGTTCGTCTATTCAAATTCTATTGTGTTTTCTAATTTTCACATAAAAGTTACTTCTGACTGCATTAGTCACCTATCTTAGTCATCCATCACCATAAGCAGATAGTCGGCACCTCATCGCATGGCAAGCAAGATTCAAGCAACAACGCATGGCAAGCAAGATTCAAACAACAATTCTTAGGTGACGAATCGCTGGTGGAGGCTAGACTGCAAAGTCTGGAACATCGGCGCAAGGTTGCCTGTCTATCGGTATTTTATAGGATACATTTCGGAGAGTGCGCATCGGAATTGCACGACCTAATTCCAGCATCTCCAGCTTTGGGTTGTTAGGAGCTTTTTTGGGTCTGATGTATGGGATGCCCAGTGACTTCCCAAACGGTGCAAAGAAGTATCTGAAGAAATACAATATTTTATAAGAATACATGATAATTAATTACTTATTTAATTTTAAAACTACATTATTATAACATGTCGTTACCTATAAAGTTGCTGCTGAATTGAAACAAAAATCTAAAATTAAAAATTCATTCAACATTTTTGCTTTCAATGCTTCCTTACAAACCAGCAATTTCAAAGGTAAAGACTAAGGCTCAATTTCCATTGCCGCGTAATGGAATGAAGCGAATTTTCGCAACGTAATTGTACATAGCATAATGAACTTTATGTCAATTGTGTAACATACAAGACTGCAAAGTCTGGAACATCGGCGCAAGGTTGCCTGTCTATCGGTATTTTATAGGATACATTTCGGAGAGTGCGCATCGGAATTGCACGACCTAATTCCAGCATCTCCATTCCGCCTTCGGACTACCAGGCGCGGGGAGGGGTTCCATCCTTATGTTGTTGATATCCCATCTGCTCGTACGAAGCGGTTTGCTTCTTCGTTCATTATGCGAACGGCTAAGGAATGGAACAGCCTGCCGGCGTCTGTATTTCCCGAAACCTACAACCTTGGGATCTTCAAGGCCAGAGTGAATAGGCATTTACTGGACCCGCATGCTCCATCGTCGACCTCATCGTCGCTTACCATCAGGCGAGATCGAGGTCAAATGCGGGTTTAGTTAAACATAAAAAAAAGAGTGCGCCGTCGAACGAACCAAACCATAGTTTATAGACAGTGCCTAAAGTTTAGATTTGAATTTCTATACCTATTTCACAAAAAATAAAATACATTTACTTTAATCTGTGAAACAACCGTTCTTTAGCTGAAACGTGGTGGATTATAACAAAGTACAAGGTCCAGCTGTGAAAATGCTGCGGTATTTGCTGGACAAGTTTTGGGACGAGGATGTGTGGTTACCGCCCAACACGACGTGGGTTGACCTGGCGCCAGGACCTGACAAGAAAGTGGCCTATACAGACCATAGGCACGTGTTATTCCCGATACCGCTAGCCTTCGTCTTCATAACCATCCGCTATGTGCTTGAACAGTAAGTACTTAATTACTAACCTCAATTTCTGTTTTCGGCATAGCTACAATGATTGTACAATACATGATAAGAATACGTGAGATAAATAGAGTCACCGTCATTCTATAAAATTAGATACAACTTTTTTGATTGATGGCGGACTCATTAGTTACCTACTAGGTAAATTCTAAAATGGGCCTTCTGCCTACCTAATATACAGTATGTGGGAGACATATGGGGGCGATACAGCCATCGGCCAAGGTTCCCTAAACGAAATAAATAATAAATATGATTATTGATTAATGAGCAGACAGCATTAAGCTGATGCGCTCATATCTAAGCTGGTGTATTGTTCATTTACTTATTCATAGCACTTAGTCATAGAGTTCTTAGTCAATGAAGTCCACCACTACTTATGTACTGTTTAAAAACCTATCTAGTCTATTTTTTGAAACTTGACTGAAGATGCATCCACAACTTCTTGCGGCAGCTTGTTCCATAATCTAATGACTCTGTTATTGAGAGACTTATGGCCGACCAAGGTGTTTGAACAAGTGGTCTTCAGTTGCCAGTCATTATTGTGCCATAAATAGTATTTATATTGAAGAGTCTGGGCAAGTCCAGGCAGTTATACTTATATGGATAAGATCTTGTATGCTTCGATTAGTTCACCTCGTGTACACTGTGCCTTTAGCGTCGGCAGCTCAAGAATGTGTAGGCTCTCCTCATATGGTTTTTTGCGCATGCAGTTAGGAAGCTTGGTGGCTCTTCTCTGGACACTCGATTGTGCGGGTTCTAAAACTGATTCGGACAAAGTGTGCCCTTTGTCGGATAATAATTACCGGTTCCAAAACACTAACATACTCGGCAATTATTGCCTGACAAAGCGGAAGTGGTTCAGGAACATTAACTTAGATAGAAAAATTAAAAGAAACTGCCGCGCACACTGTGTCCCATATTTGAGCAAAAACATACAATATACCACTCTGTCATAAGCTGGGACTTTTGTGCTTATATGACTTGAGGTTCCTGGTTTCTCTTTAGAAAGATATGATTTCTGGTGAATGTTACATCATTTTGTATTGAATCATTGTTACATTTGTATATATGGAATAGATGAATAGCTGAATACTGATTGAACGAGCCACCTCTCCAGACTTTTGTCTTTTTCCCTTTTGATGAAAAAGACTGAGACAAATCTCTGCTTCACTAAGCGGCTCGTTCTATGTGTGGTTTTATATTTTCTTTGCTTAAGTATCTGTCTTCTGAACATGAATTTCCATTATGCCAATGATCTAAAAAACTCATTTATACATTTATTTATTTGTCAGTTTCACAGCATGGCATTAGATTAGATTTAAAATCAAAACAATACGATTAATCATTAGGAGTTTGTATTACACTCGCTGTGCATTGTAATAACTTGCAATATCTGTATATCTTAAAGTATTGAAAAACAGTTAATTTTTATGACATAGGTAATACAAGGTCTGGTGATATCACTACAATATAATGTAAGTGTACTTGCTTACAGTTAATGTACAATTTTTATTACCCTTAGTATTGTTAGGTGTTTTTTATTGATAGTTCGTGTGATTGATTGTAGGCACTTCAAAGATAAATATTGTCTTTCTGTCCTCTTTCTGAACGTTAATAAGATAATGTGTGGTTCATGACATAATTAATAGTTATAAATAAGATAGCCCCAGCCCTAGCCCCTGGAATATAAAAGGCCTCCCTTCCACTTTTCTCTATCCCCGGCGTCCTTATACCATCCTTTTTGGAAGTGGTCGATATCGTCCTTCCACCTACGCCTGGGCCTGCCTCGGCGCCGCTGTCCGTCTCGTGGCACCCAGTGCATGGCGATCTTTGCCCACTTTTCCGGATGCACGCGACATACAGGCCACGTATGTCGCATGCATCCGGAAAAGTGGGCAAAGATCGCCATGCACTGGGTGCCACAAGACGAACAGCGGCGCCGAGGCAGGCCCAGTCCCACTTCAATACAGATGCTTTGGTGATTGCATCAGCAATGCGCGTTTTGGAGCGCAGGGTCGTGTTCCTGACGCGATCCGTCCTTTTCACGTTTAGTATTATACTGCGATCCATAGCACGCTGGCAAACCTTGAGTTTCTATAAAAAATAGTACCTTATAATTCGGCAATATGGTGGAGCTTTTGTATTCCTAGTCAGGTTATACTACCCATTAAAACAAAATGCATTTTTCATCCTTATTACCACTGATCGGAGTAGGTAGGGCTCTTTCGGGTCAATGTCCTCAAAGGTTATATTAATATGGATATGATTTCGGGATCCCGTTTTAAGTTATCGAGCAAATGTTGTAAATTACTTTTATAAACCTCGCCCTTACTCGGCGGATTACGATTTTTTTAAAATTGTGAACTTACGAAGAAGTTAAAACACTACCATAGGTACACTAGCGCCATGAATCTTAAAAAAAAATATTTCGCCACCAATCTTAAATGTGTATCAAAACAAATATAACGTTAAAAATCTAAATAATATATTTATTCAATCCCGGAAATCCCGGGATTATTGGGCATACTTATCCATATTATGACCGTATGTGGCAAGTACCAAAAACAGCCCTACCTACTATCACTGCTTATTACAAATAAATACCGGAGCTCCAAAAACTCCATAAAACAAAAGCAATTTGCTGAAATATTATTTATTCTATTTTTATTTTAACAGCATAGGTTTTTTGTATTGTATTGTATTCATGAATGTTCAGAAAACGTCGTGTTGGAAATAGTACACAATTATTAAAGTTAACTTAGGCTCAATTTACATTGCCGCGGAATGGAATGGAAGCGAATTTTCGCAACGTATTTGTACATAGCAAAATGAACTTTATGTCAATTGTGTAACATACAAACTAAATACGAGCCAAAAAAGAGGTCGCGCGTCTACCGTAGAATCCTGACGCATTATCGAGAATTCCCCTAGCGGTAAAGCGTATTTAGTTTGTATTTTTTTTATTTACTTCTAAACCCGAATTTGACCTCGATCTCGCCTGATGGTAAGCGACGATGAGGTCGACGATGGAGCATGCGGGTCCAGTAAATGCCTATTCACTCTGGCCTTGAAGATCCCAAGGTTGTAGGTTTCGGGAAATACAGACGCCGGCAGGCTGTTCCATTCCTTAGCCGTTCGCATAATGAACGAAGAAGCAAATCGCTTCGTATGAGCAGATGGGATATCAACAACATAAGGATGGAACCCCTCCCCGCGCCTGGTAGTCCGAAGGCGGAATGGAGATGCTGGAATTAGGTCGTGCAATTCCGATGCGCACTCTCCGAAATGTATCCTATAAAATACCGAAAGACAGGCAACCTTGCGCCGATGTTCCAGACTTTGCAGTCTTGTATGTTACACAATTGACATAAAGTTCATTATGCTATGTACAATTACGTTGCGAAAATTCGCTTCCATTCCATTCCGCGGCAATGTAAATTGAGCCTTAGTCTACCTTTGAAATTGCTGTTTTGTAAGGAAGCATTGAAAGCAAAAATGTTGAATGAATTTTTAATTTTAGATTTTTGTTTCAATTCAGCAGCAACTTTATAGGTAACGACATGTTATAATAATGTAGTTTTAAAATTAAATAAGTAATTAATTATCATGTATTCTTATAAAATATTGTATTTCTTCAGATACTTCTTTGCACCGTTTGGGAAGTCACTGGGCATCCCATACATCAGACCCAAAAAAGCTCCTAACAACCCAAAGCTGGAGAAGGCATACAGGTCCAACCCTAGAATTAAACAGGTACTTATGTTTAAATATTAACATTAAAATAACATAAAATTTTAAAATTATTATTTAAAGTTATTGTCAAAGAGAAAAAAAATAAGGCTTGTAAATGAAGACCGCATGGAAAGAGTACCAGATGCACGAAACGTTCTTAAAGTTAAGTTTTCATTAAAATGCTATCCCTTTCTACTTCTTGGCTCTAGATAGAGATGACAGAAGCCCTATCATAGATAGATAGATGTTTCTTGCAACTCACAGTGAGTCATTCATTTCAGATTTTAAGATAATTTGTAATTGATAATTTGTCAATGAGTTCCTTGACGAATGATTTTTGAAATACTGTAGATTTATATTCTGAAATACTTTTTTATTTTTTAAATTTTTTGAGAACATACTTACTTGAAGTAAGAAATTTTATTAATATTAATGTATGATCATGACCACTGATCGGAGTAGGTAGGGCTCTTTCGGGTCAATGTCCTCAAAGGTTATATTAATATGGATATGATTTCGGGATCCCGTTTTAAGTTATCGAGCAAATGTTGTAAATTACCTTTATAAACCTCGCCCTTACTCGGCGGATTACGATTTTTTTAAAATTGTGAACTTACGAAGAAGTTAAAACACTACCATAGGTACACTAGCGCCATGAATCTTAAAAAAAAATATTTCGCCACCAATCTTAAATGTGTATCAAAACAAATATAACGTTAAAAATCTAAATAATATATTTATTCAATCCCGGAAATCCCGGGATTATTGGGCATACTTATCCATATTATGACCGTATGTGGCAAGTACCAAAAACAGCCCTACCTACTCCGATCATAGATCATGACATGCTAACATTTTATTATTTATTTTTTGACAATGTATGATCATTACTGAAATAATTGAATATGAATATGATAATGCGATTTTAAGGCTCGGACTACACGACGACGTTTCCAGTATCGGTCGGTTCCATGGAACCGCAGCTTCATGTAAACTCAAACAAAAATGCGCTGACGACTACACGTACAACGGTTCCACTTGGAACCGGCCTGCTCGGTTCCTGAACCGAGTGGGCGGGGCTTGAGCGCAACACGAGTTTGAAAGCGGTTCCTGAACCGAACCGTCGCTTGAATCGTTGTCGTGTAGTCCCAGCCTGATTTATGGCCTCATGTACTCTTTCGCTGTATACATTTTTTCAATAGCTTGTATTTTAGTGACTAATTTATTTTGGGCTGTCGATCGGCTCGCCACCTATCACGTTTGTCCACCAAATCTTACGGCGAAAAGTGGTAACTACCTGTCGGTGGTTCCTCTGTCTACCCCGGGATTATGTCACAAAATATCTATATATTTTGTGTTGTAGATGTGAGTTTATGTATGTATGTATGTTTATATCGACAACCAATAGTACAGTCGAATACAGGTCAACCTACCCAAAACGTCAAAATTTGAGAATCAGAAATGTATCATATTGTGCAGACAAATCGAAGTTTTTTGACAGATGGTATACTATAGCTTGGGGTTGACTGTACTAAGGATTAGCAATGAAATTACATTAGAAAGTCAATTTTTCCAAAAAATATGTGACAAGTTCATAACCGAACTATTTTTGTATGGTCTTCAAATGTAAAATATTTTCTTATGCAGGCTTTGTACCTACAATGTAATCTGACTTAATCTAATGGGTGGTTTACACTTGGTCAAGTGTTTAACGAAGTGGGTTACTTCGTAAACACTTGACCAAATGTAAACCAGCCATAAATCAACTGAGCTACTGCAGTTCAATCTAACTAGCATGACTTATGCAACCCATTTCCGATTAACGACAGTAAAGTTCAACATTCAAAACCCTAAAGCACAATTTATTCCATGAAATAATTCAATAATTATTAATAAACTTGAAAGCTTCCTTTGCATCTTCTGCTCTGTTAATATTAAAGATATTAAACTTGCAGAAACATTATTTGCTTTCAGAAAAAATCAATTATGGTACTTGGAAAGGTAACTGGTTATGTTTATAATATACCATTGAAAGGGACAGGGGAAGAAAGAGGAATGTCAGTTTTAGTAAAATGTTCAGGATGCAATGTTTAAAGTGACTGAGACGAATATTCCAGACTGTCCCCGTAGGCCCAGTGTGCATTATAAGAATGAGAGGCTCAGCGAACTTCTTTGATAAAAAACAAATTACAATGTTTTTAATCGTGAGTGGATCTTTAAGTTAAGCCTTTGATGTTTTTATGATTTACTTTGTACCTGTAGGTAATTGTACACTACATATAGTTACTAAATGCCCGGTGTTTTGGAACAATCTGTGAACCAGACATAATTATTGTAATAAAGAAATAACAAATTAAACTAAAACACAAAGTCACTAATAGACGGTTCGGTTGCTTGGCGACCATTTAAACCGTATTTTAAAGACTAAGGTTTAGTTAACATTGTTAAGTAATTCGCTAAGCCTCCAACCCGCTAGTGTGCGCTGGGCCTGTGGTGTTAGAGTTTTATTATTTTGAAGGTTTGTGTATTTACCAACAGTTGGCACCAAAGGTTAGATTATTAGATTAAACTTTCCCCCTTCTACCTCTGTACCCTTCAATTACTGATCATATGGGTTATGATATGACATACGCAGCTCGCCATGATTTTAGAGATGGCGCTAGAGTAAAGGGTTTTGCACATCTCTTTTTCCGCCATAGCATCAGTCATCTCACCAGTGAAAGATGATCAACAGCTTCTATTCTCTTGTCTCTTGCCAAATGGAATTACTGTTCGACGCTGGTTATTTCAATAGGGTTATTCTACTCTCTGTTTCATGACTTTTTCTTCTATTGACACATATCTTCCATACTTCACTCACACATCATCAGCCTATTAAAATCCCCACTGTTGGGGCACAGACCTCCTCTTACACAAACGGGCCTTGATCCATCGAACGAACCCAGTGCTAATTGGTGGATTTCACACACTTTCGGGAACTTTCTTAAAATAAATTGAACTTAATTCCAGCTCCGCGGCTTGTCAAAGCAATTGGACATTCCGGAGCGGCAGGTGGAGCGCTGGTGGCGTCTCCGTCGCAGCCAGGACAAGCCGACCACGCTCGTAAAGTTCTGCGAGAACATGTGGAAGTTCACATTCTACGTGTGCAACTTCTCCTTCGGCCTGTACATTCTGTGGGACAAGGAGTGGCTGTGGGATATCGACCAGTGTTATATTGGATATCCACATCAGGTGAGAGCAGTGGCGTAAAATATTAGATACAGTAGGTACACTCAACACAAACCTGCGTACAAGCGATCTCAAACTGAATCAGACGATTCTAAAATGAATCATACGAACTTCAGTCGGAAGTTTCATGGCCCCGAGGAACAGCTTTCAAGTGACACAGGGAAAGATGGGCGGGTGGCATATTGCAGATGGTGAAATAAAAATAAAAAAAGCGCTACGCTGTGTATCGTATCGTAAAATTATGTCGACTGCTGACTGATGGTGAATTTTACAAAAAATTCCACTGCGCACATATTTTTTTACTCTTTTACATTACCCTGAAGGTTGCCTGGAAGATATAGGTTAAAACAATAAGGCCGCCTTCTGCACCTGTCTTTATATTGTATGTTTTGTTTTTGTCCCGGGTGTGCAATAAAGTAATGACCTACGGAGCCGAAACGTGGACACTGACGGTGCGACTGGTCCTCAAATTGAAAGTCACTCAGCGTGCTATGGAAAGAGCTATGCTCGGAGTATCTCTGTTGGATCGATTCCGAAATGAGGAGATCCGGCATAGAACAAAAGTTATCGACATAGCTCATAAGATTAGCAAGCTGAAGTGGCAGTGGGCCGGTCACGTCTGTCGCAGAACAGACAACCGCTGGGGTAGACGAGTTCTGGAGTGGAGACCGCGTTTGGGCAAACGTAGTGTGGGACGCCCCCCTGCTAGATGGAGCGACGATCTGCGCAAGGTGGCTGGCAGCGACTGGATGAGAAGAGCCGAAGATCGGGCTCAATGGCGCGCCCTGGGAGAGGCCTGTGTCCAGCAGTGGACTAGAGTAGGCTGCTGATGATGATGATGATGATGTGAAATAAAGTATATTTGTATCATTTCATGAAATTATTAAATCCTTTTGAAGCCGTGACAGTTACACAGACATTTTATCGGTTTTTTTGCCGAATTGCGAAAGTCGGGGGCGAAAATAAACCCAGCGGCACTTCGACCCTTAATGCTGCATTGGTATTTAAACAGTCGGTATTTACACACCCTTTCACACACACATACACATACTCACATACACAACACACCCTCAAACTCTCGCGCCACCACATATTAATCTTAGTCACTCAGCCAGCACTTGATTAACAAGTACTTACAAATAACATTTAATACTCGTGGTAAATATGTATGACATATTCATGTTAATTCTACATTATTAGTCTTAAACTTAACCGCGTTCTGTAGGTATACAAGTCATATATAAACGAGGAAATCTGTAATTGGCCTTCTTTAAGTTTAATACATATGTAATTTTATAATTGTTAATGCTGTAGATTTCCCTTATAAATAAAATAAAATTATGGCCAACCATATTTATTAACGAACTACACTCCAAGTCGAAATCCTTTTAATAGCCTAATTACTATTCTTGGTGTCAATTCCAGGGCTTAACCACCGACGTATGGTGGTACTACATGATCAGTTCCGCATTCTACTGGTCCCTCACCATATCCCAGTTCTGGGACGTGCGGCGCAGCGACTTCTGGCAGATGTTCGTGCACCACATCGCGACGATCGCGCTGCTATGCTTCAGCTGGGTCTGCAACCTGCACCGCGTGGGGACGCTGGTGCTGCTAGTGCACGACGCGGCTGACATTATCTTGGAGGTGAGTAGACTTGAGCTGGGTAGTGTCGACATAAGCTGGGTCTGGAATCTGCGCCGCGTCGCCACGTTGGTCCTAATAGACGGTGGCGGTAGGTTCGCCACCTACCCATCAAATCTTACGGTGAAAATGGGGAACTACCTGTGATTGAAGGTGGTTCCTCTGTCTACCCCGTCGGGGATTATGGATGTGAGAGTTTATGTATGTTTAGTACATAGAATAAAACTAACAGTAATGAATCTCGCCCATGTTTTCCGCAGTCGGTGAAGGCGTCCAAATACGCGAAATACCAGAAGCTGTGCGACTTCCTGTTCCTGACGCTAGTGGTGGTGTGGATCTCCACTCGGCTCGGTATCTACCCCTACTACATCATATGGAGGTGAGTGTCCCTTTATTTGGGTCATTATTCGAGATTTGTAACAGCTGTTAGAGCTGTCATTACCAATCCCTCGTATTATTATTGTTTATAGTACAAAAGGACCCGTATAGTTGTAGGGGTAGATCATAATGTAGTAGTAGATCCTAATGTGAAGGATCGCCTGGGGTGGTACTTATCTATTTCTGCCATGAAGCAGAAATACTTGCATCTCTGTTTCGGTTTGAAGGGTAAGAGAGCCAGCGTAATTCCGGCACATGAGGCAATCCATCTTAGTCCTCAAGGTTAGCAGCGCATCAAAAACCCTCTAATATTAATACAGTGAGGTGAGATGTCTATGAGCGACGGTGACTACTTAACATCAGGTGGTCCGTTTGCTTGTCTGCTCTCCTTATTCGATAATATAAAAAAGTACAGTCGACTACAAGCTATAGTAGGTATACCATCTGTCAAAAACCTTTGATTAAATCTCAACCTTATGCTTTCCGCTATATGACACATTACAGATTCTCAAATTTTGACGTTTTGGGTAGGTTGAACTGTCCCCGTGGACACTTTTCGTGTTTAATATAATTTTATGTCCTTTTGTACTATAAACAACAGTAATATGGGGGATCGGTAATAACAGCGGATGTACCACTCGGAAGAATGATCGACCTATCTCTATTGAGATAAGGCACAAAATAGCCGATAGCTATATTAATAAGTTAGACATACTGTACATATCTTTTTAGTGCCCTGTCTACTGTAGAATCTGTCCAAAAAGTCAGTTGACTTGGGCTTTTTCGTAGAATTCATAAAACGTATTGGCAACCCTAATTTTTTTTAAATTTGACTTAGTATCAATGTTTTTTATCAGAACTACAATTTGAAAGACCATTGCCTTCCCGATTTCACACACTGGTTATCTCAGTGAGCAGATTTCCTCAAGATATTTTCCTTCACTGTTGAAGCAGTCGGTAAAGACCATTCCCCATTTCACATTTTTTTAACCATAGCGGTATACCATTGCAAACCACTCCATTAACTTAGCCCAGAGTGTCGTTCCACATAGAACGATAACGACATGTTATTTCCATAGAATGAAAACGAATTAGAAGAAGTATGAGTGAGCTGCGTACTAAAATTAACAGAAAACAACTAACGCCACTCTGCTAAAAAACCATTTCTCCTAAATTTAATTTAATTTTATTGGTAAAGCAACAGCACTTAAGACAATATACAACAATAAATGGCCAATTACAGGTCTTCACTTATAGTAATAACTTACATTAAATAACTAAATATATTTCTATTCTATTTTCTATTCTAATAGTAAAAATACAGGTATAAATAAATAGAATACAGGTTAATTTTGAAAAATGCAGGTATTTACGTTGTTCTAGTGGAGCGTCGGTGGCACAGTGGCTAGGATACCGGACTCCCATGCGGGAGGTCCGGGTTCGAAACCACGCAGTGCCTTGTACCAATGAGTTTTTTGTATTTTTCGAATACTTACGTACATTTTAATGGAATAAACTCTGTTCGGATTTAGATTAAGATATTTTACATAAATTTCATTAGTATTTTTTTTATTTGTAACTTAGTTTAAGGCTTTTTGTCATATTTGAAATAAAACTTGTAAACTTGTAAACTTTATTTACCGACTGCTCTAACGGTGAAGGAAAACATCGTGAGGAAACCTGCACACTGAGATGACCAGTGGGTAAAAAGTGGGTGTGGTGTAGGCACAAAAGATCCTCAAGGGTCGAAGTGCCGCTGGATTATTCCCGGCCTCCTATCATAAGATAAGATACGTTGTTTTACATATGAAAAGTAATTTTTCAGAACCATAGTATTCTTATTGTAACTCGTTTTCCTATAGTTGTCTAGACGGAAAAAGTGGCTACTTTTTAAAAGCTATACTAATAATGTCTAAAAAAAATCACTCATCATCAGAAGAATAACGTAAATCTCTGATTTTTTCAGATTTCCTTGTATTTGGAAAAAAAAAGATTTGTTATTAAAGTGGCGGTAGTTGTTTTCTGTTAAAATTCGCACCGACTCATCCTTAAATTCTACACTTTAAACCCCGATTCTATCTATCTAATATTGAATACAGTGTGTTTATTTATTGTCTTGGTATTTCCCAGCACCTCGATCCGCGCCCCCATGCTGCTTCCGATGTTCCCCGCGTATTACATCTTCAACTCTCTGCTCTGCTTGCTGTTAGCACTACACGTCGTGTGGACCTACCTCATACTGCAGATCGCTTACAGGGCCATCCAGGTTGGACAGGTAAGCCCTTGTTTCTACCTGTACGTATCTTCAAGGGACGTCCAGGCTATATAACTAAGTACTAGGGTACTGCAAATCTATTACAGGGCCATCCAGGTCGGACAGCCCACTCTAGTCCACTGCTGGACATAGGCCTCTCCCAGGGCGCGCCATTGAGCCCGATCTTCGGCTCTTCTCATCAAGTCGCTGCCAGCCACCTTGCGCAGATCGTCTCTCCATCTAGCAGCAATGCTTGGATGCCTCATGTGCCAATAATTATTCTGGCTCTTTATCCTTCAAACTGGAACACAGCAATGCTTCGCGTGCTTGACTTGACTACTAGATGACTTAATAATAGTAATCGATGACTTATAATTTTCAGATGGATGGCGATGTACGCAGTTCTAGTTCTGAAGTGAGCGACAGTCCTAACTCCAGCCAAACTACGCCCAACCGCGTTAAGAGTAAAAAGTAAGTCAGTGTAATTACAACTTGCCTACTTCTTATAATATGATATTTGACAAGATCGATTAATGCATATATTTTTTTAATTTCACAGTATCTTAGTATTACTATAATGCTGTGTAATTTATTGAAATAAAAATAAATAAAATAATTATACCAATCACGTTATACATGGTGTACTTTTTAGAATATCTAAGTGTCTCCTAAATATTAACATCAACATACTGACAAAGGCACAAAATTATCCTAAGATTTGAGATTTTTTGTACATTTTTTATCTCAAGTTCGTAATAAAAATCTCGATTGTGACATGTGACGTTTTGGTAAAAACCGACAATAAATACATCGTCGCGAAACAACATAGCAGGAACTATACCATACATATTTATACAATTTAGTTAATTTGAAAATACCAACACTTAAGTATATTATATTGGAAGAACTACTTATAGTATGTAAAAAGCAGGAAGGCGATTCTCGCAGCGTTCGACATACAAAAGTCGAGCGCTACGAACGTCTTGTCACGCTCACACATGTAATGTGAGCGAAAGAGATAGTACTAATGTCGAATTCGACATTCCACCACGAGAATCGCCTCGCTGGGGTTCAGAGGCGGGAGGCTTCATCCGAGAGCTGGGTAGGCGGTTGAGGGAGAGGGGGTGTGGACTCCCCGATCGGAATACTTCCTGGTCCAGCCAGTTTCTCTCGCTTTTGAGTAAGGAATAATTAAGAATTAGTATGTCTATTTGTTAATGTTTAATTGATGGTCAAATGTGAAACCAGAATTGAAATTTAAGGCGAGGCACAACGCACACGCGCCGCCAATCGAAAGAAAAATCGTATCAATTAATTAAGGCATTTTAAAAACTGTCTGGTATTAAGGTTCCACGAATGAAGAAGAAATTTCGTTTTTCGTTTGGTTTTTTGTTTCTTATTGTTTCAAAAAATTAAAGTTTAAAATTATATTCATATTCACATATTTCAGTAATGATCATACATTGTCAAAAAATAAATAATAAAATGTTAGCATGTCATGATCAATAATAGTAAAATTTCTTACTTAAAGTAAGTATAAAGTCAACAAGTTTAAAAACTAAAATAAAATAAAAAAGTATTGCAGAATATAAATCTACAGTTTCAAACATCGTTCGTCAAGGAACTCATTGACAGAGTAATAGGCCTTTTGGATCAACCATTTTTTAAATTCAATAACGAAACTGTTGTACGTTTTAGTATCTCGGATACGAGCTGGTATTTTATTGTTGGCGGACCAGCGACGTGCGTGGACAGCTTGGTCTTCAGTAGTCTACTGTCAATCAGTTCGAGATCCTGCTGCCTCACTTTTGTCACTCTCTTGCCAACCCATTTCTTAGTAGGATATTCTCTTAGATTTTTTCTGACATATTTACCTATCTCAAGTATGTAGAGCGATGGTACAGTGAGTGATTGTAATAATTTACAATATATAACATATATTATTACAAAATATTATTACAATATACAAACGAGTAGTTCGAAGAATGGCGCGTGTCCCCGAGGATACACCGGCTCGTGATCTATTCATCGATTTTCAAATCCTAAATCCTATCATTTTTAAAATAAAATTATAATTTTTAATTCGTCAATAAAAACATTAAAAAAAGCTTATGAAAAGCCTTAGTCAAAAATTCCGCCCCGTGTCGACCCCGGCGCAATAATTATAAATTGTATTATATTTAAAAATTTCTTCCTCGTTCGTGGAACCTTAATTAAGTGCCCATTTGACAGTTCCTCTTTTTGTTTCTTATTGTTTCAATATGAGAATACAAAACTATTTTTAAAAAATCTTCATTCGTGGAACCTTAATACCAGACACTTTTTAAAAAATGCCTTAATTAATTGATATGATTATTTTTGGATTGGCGGCGCTACTGTGCGCAATGCCTCGTCTTAAGGATTGTTTTGCTAAAAAGGGAGCATCTCCCCACTTATAACTTTAACCATTAATTTGTTTAATGTTTTCTAAGGAACCGTTCCAAAACAGTTAATAACCCAACAATGGGTACTCATTGCCTGACAGTTGAAATAGTGCCGGTTTCAAAACTCTTTCAGGCATTGAATGCCCTTTGTGAGGTAATTATTAATTATCGGTTCCACAACACTCAACTTTACTCAGCAATTATTACCGCACAAAGCAAGCGCGTTTTTGGAACGTACCCTTAATAAATAATTTAACGCCATACAATTAAAAATCTTGTACAATAGGAGATAATCCTGCAATGATTTACCACTAGAGGCGCCACACGCACAATTGTACGTAGCCAATTAACATGTAGATACGTTCCTTTCCACCAAATCTTTTTTCCCCCTTCAGACCCTATTTTAGGTCTGCTTTTTGAAATGGACATATGATGCCATGACATCATCACAAATTTACTATAGCTTCGTTTCGTTTTGCTTTTCTGTTTACGGAGTGTGCTCGTGGCTCCATCTACGCAACGCTTTGCGTTTTATGTCCTATTGAACACCTTGAACACCTCTAAGTCGTGTTCCTCATTGCTGAGAGTCGTGATCATTCTAAGGAATTAATGACATAGAAACGACTCTCGTGGCAGATTTAATGGGGTGGTTTGCCATTGCCTTCCCCATTTCACACAATGGTTATCTCAGTGTGCAGGTTTCCTAGCGATGTTTTCCTTCACCGTCAGAGCAGTCGGTAAATGTACGTAAGTCTTTCAGAACGAAACGAAATACTCATTGGTACATGACATTGCATGGTTTCGAAATCTCCCGTGCGGGAAGTCCGACGTCCTAGCCAAGACGCCACCGACGCTCTATCACATACGCACTACCAAATGTGCCATTCATGAAGCATTTTTTCATTTTCAGAGAAACATAGGGGCCTCTAGGACAACCAAGAGTTCCGCTCAGAACACCTCTCGTCCGCAGTGGGGGGTGGCTTTGATACCTGTATGTAATGTATTTATATATTGTACTGATTATAAGTGGAATCAGTAGCGTGCATATAGGGTTCTTATTCTTTTGCACTTTATTTTTGGTATAAAATATCTCGAGTGGTTTCGGATCGGTTAATAACCCGAATATGTATAGCATGCCTAATGGTTTAACTAACCAGTTAAGTAATACAACTTTTAAATTCATAAAAACAAAGAAAAAATTGGTATTAGAGTTGGACCCCATGTAGCCGCACGGAATCGTATTTTCCCGTAAGTCTGTCCTTTTTCGGCGCTCAGAAACATCGTGAACGAGAAAGACTGCTTCTACGGAATCGACCCCTATGCCGAAGAGTGCCGAAGCTCGGAAGAAGTCTTTCTCGTTCTAGCTAACGACGTTTCGGAGCGATGAAAAAGGATAGACATACTGGAAAATTCAATTATGTGCGGGTAGATGGGGTTACCCAACCCTTAGAATAGGGGATTCAAGGGAAATTAGTATGTACTCTGCAGCGATTTTGAAATAGGATCGAACAAATCTAGAAAAATTTAAGAAATCAGAAAAAAAAATCTATGGCTTCGTCCTATTCGCTGCAGTATATTATCTCGTTGCGATGTCATTTTTATGCTTATCATGAGTTGCAAAAAACGTTCTTAGTGTTAAGGCTTCCTTAAGCCTCCTGTCATCTCTATCTAGAGCTAAGGCGTAGAGAGAGATAGCATGTATTAAAAAATTAAACGTTAATCTATTAAAAAAATTAAAAATTGCTAATATTTGCTATGAAAACCGAAGGCAATTGCAGAAGATTATGTCCAGCGATCGCTTGATCTGATACCACTTGTTTTATGTATTTATTTTGTATAAACCATAATCTAATTTTCACAAAGGCTAAACTTGGTGTTCATGTAATAATGTTATTTATAATTACTAATCAAAATGTATGATCTTTGTTCTACAACTATTGGAAATTCAAGACTTTTGATGTGAAGACGTCTTACCCAAAGGTTGGTGTCAATTCCTGCGTGGCCGATAGACTTAAATTTAAGTTCACTCTTTTTTTTTATCGGTAAGAATAGGACAGGTGTCATTTTATGTTTAGAGCTGGACCCGCATGCTCCATAGTCGACCTCATCGTCGCTTACCATCAGGCGAGATCGAGGTCAAATGCGGGTTTAGTGGCCAATAAAAACAAAATTGTCAAATTAATTGACGGCTAACAATTATAGAGAGTCAGTCGGTGGTCTAGTGGCTAGGACGCCGGACTCCCTTGCGGGAGGTCCGGTTTCGAAACCATGCCATGTACCAATGAGTTTTTCGGATTTTTTCGAAGACTTACATACATTCACCGACTGCTCTCACGATGTTTGTGAGGAACCTGCATGTCTGAGGAAATTAAGTTTCCGAAAGCGTGTGAAATTCACCAATCAGCACTGAGCCCGCTGGATGGGCTCGGTGGATCATGGCCCGTACCCCTTGTGCAAGGGGAGGCCTGTGTCCCAACAGTGGGGAAATTAATAGGCTGATGATGATAACAATGGGGATCTAAACCTAAATTGACAATCTTCTGTCCTTTTATTACCGTTAACGAAAGAGGCAGACGGACTGAACTCCATGCAGGAATTGAAACGTTAAGGCATGTCTGTTAGGCGCGTTCACTTATTCGTCCACCATTATGTCCTAAAGTTGTTGAACAAAGATCTGATAATTTCGGAATACTCGACAAAATGTTTTGCGTTTTTACATTACCATTCTACAGGGTGTCCCAGAGAGTATGGATCTAACGAAACAGGGTGATGGCTAGAGTCTAACCAGTCCGTGGCATCAATTCTGGGTGGCCGTGAAAAGCGATGATCGCTACTTTTAAACGTCCCGCTCACTCGTGTGCGTGATAGTTTCATTTAGATTTGTCGTCCACCCCCGGAATCGAAGCCAGTGTGAAGTTATCTTATATTTTATGGTAGGGGGTCAGGAATAAGAGTTAATTAATTTGAAGCCTGTGATGATGAGTCGCGATAGCACAGTTGGTTATAGCACTGCCACACAACGGTAGGTCGCAGGTTCAAATCCAGCTCGCGGAAAAAATAATTCATGCAGACACTATCTTTTACATTTTGTCAGTTTTCCCTGGCTCCCACACTAGGGTACCTTGTGTTGTGGGGGCCAGTCTCTTCCGATATATCTATATTATGATGACATACTTCTGATGAAGTGTCCTGAGGAGGTGAGCCTGGACACTTCACTGACTTTAACTGGGTCTCTGGCACTCGGCGTGCGCAGGGTTGTGCAAATAATTAAGTATGCGTGTATGAGGGTGTGAAAAATTTTATCTTTTTGAAATTTAATTAAGTAGCATGATTAAAAGCTTGAATAATAGCATTATTAAATTAAACCCTGTTTCGTTTGATCCATATTTTCTGGGTCATTCTCTATTGTATAATTATTATATTTATTATTATAAGTAGTGAATCTACAACTTTCTAAACATTCTCTACGTTTGATAGAACTACTCGATTTGGGACCACGTAGTTGGATTTTTAGATCGCTTTTTTTAGAACTTTTTCTAAGTCTCGGTTACTTCTTTAGTAACAACATATTTTTAGAAAAAGTAAACATTAAAATACAGATAAAATAAACCTATATTGATCTCTTTCAGGCTGACATATTGTCGATATCTGAAATGCTTTTACCGTGCGTTCAAAAGTGAAAAAAAAATCTACCCCTTGTATCTAACGAGGTAAATACCAATAATTTTGTATGGAATCGATTTATTCGCATAGCAAGTTTGATACTGTGTCTTATTATCGTGTGGTTAGTGACCATTCTATTGTCAGAGTTGTTCAGGCCGCCCTTGACATGGCCTTAACGTGTCCTCCGAGGCACGGAGTGGCTCGGATGGAAATATGCCACTAGCTGTCAACCATCCTGGTTCTGACCGCGCCCAACGTTGCTTAACCTGCATGATTACTTTCGGACAATGCTCAGATAAAAGATTAATATAGATTTTTTTATTGTGTATATGGGTGTCAATAGGAGATAATCCTGCAATGTTTTACCACTAGAGGCGCCATTAGCACAATCAACATGTAGATACGTTTCCACCAAATCTTTTTTTTACCCTTCAGACTCGCGCCACGCTGTCTTAACAGATTTTTAGGTCTGCTATTTTAAATTGGCCATACGATGCCATGATATCATCACAATTTTACTGTAGCTTTGAGAAATTAAATTAAATTAACACAAATAACGAGAAATTTGTTATATCTTCAAAAATTACTGCGTTTCTGTTTACGGAGTGTGCTCGTGGCGCCATCTACGCAACGCTTTGCGTTTTATGTCCTATTCTGTCGTGGCCGCTAAACCTAAAGTTAAGAGACTGTCACATTCACTCATATACTAGATTGTGTAGAAATGAGCGAGACGTCTTCAGCACACTGCATCGATTTTGTAACGGAATCGAACCGAAGCCATATATATCTAATTTTAAATTAGATATCCATAGGTTCGGTCGGATTCTAATGTGTTAGTGATTTAGCGAGTTACACCCCAGAATCGACCATTATAATACTAAATATTGTCACAACACGAAATAAAAATGCTAATGTATTCTCTGCTTCCATAGAAAGTCAAATTCCATAGAAATTCCATAAAAACCAATAGTATGCATAGTTGCCAAATAATAATGTATACTTAATTTCCACTAGCATTTAACAATAGAAAGCATATTTTCGTGAACTATACCCGTCGGAAATATATGTGGACCTGAGCGGGGCGTGTCGAGTCGACGGAATATGTGGTTATATATCTGCCAAATAGGGCAGATTCGGTATTGGACCGATTTGTTTTTCTTAACAACTGTACTTCTGCCGTATAGCTAATCCGTCGAATCCAAGAATCTGCCCAATCCATTAATCTGTCGAATTGGGAATTTGCTGAATCAAGAATCTGTCCAATCCCGAATCTGTCCAATCCCGAGCAAGGGGTTCCGCTCACACGTATGCCAGTGTCTATGTGAGTGAACGAGATGAGTTAAATATATACGTGACATAAACCCTAGGTTCTCATTTATTTCCGACGGGTAGTAAGGTGCTTTGGGGTAAATTCGGTTGTAGGGTAAGATCATTAAAATCAAATTACTGCCGAATCTAGCGGTATTTTTTATTAGACTGACTGTACTGACGTATCCTGTGTTGCCAGTTTTTGATGAAATAAAAATAATGTTCTGACCAAAGATCGAGTTCAATCACTGACCAATATTTGACCGACAAATTCACCAATCAAAGTATGTTTTATTTACTTCTGTAATGTCGTGATTATTTTTTTGTAAATTAATAAGTTCTATCGCTGAGCCTCACTTCTTTCAATATAATAATTTAACATTATCTTTTTGGCTCACTGTTTGGGTGAACTAAGGGAACTGATTCACAAGTGAACTGAACGCGTCACTATTATATTAAACATGGCAACATTATTTTACAAAGTGACATTAGCACCTGTGAGTTAAGTCCGTCTAATAAAAATATCTACCGTTTTATGTTTGTTGCAAGTGGAGTTTCCGGACAATCTTGACAAAAAGTGCAAAATTTTAAATTACGATAAACCAAGTCATAACCGGTCACTGTCACGACGTGTCTCCCTTACAACGTGAATTGGCGGGATTATTGTGCCTTAAAAAGTTAAAACACAATACCAAAGGCCATTAAATTTAAAAAAAAAACTACTTTAGATGCAACAGTAATTTCATTTTAACAATCTTGCCACACGTACGAATTTTCCACAACGCACTCTACCTATGGTAATCTAAGCAGAAATAGGCATTGGTGGGATACCTAAAACCTATTTTATGATTAGTCTTAATAGGTCTACCGCTTAACTGGATTGTAATAAATGGAATGGAAGCGAATTTTCGCATCGTAATTGTACATAGCATAATGAACTTTATGTCAATTGTGTAACATACAAACTAAATACGCTTTACCGCTAGGGGAATTCTCGAGAATGCGCAAGGATTCCCCGGAAGACGCGCGACCTCTTTTTTAGCTCGTATTTAGTTTGTATGTTACACAATTGACATAAAGTTCATTATGCTATGTACAATTACGATGCGAAAATTCGCTTCCATTCCATTCCGCGGCAATGTAAATTGAGCTTTAGGTAGGTCGGTGTGGGACGAGTTACGAATGACGTGACAGCCAAATGGGCTTATTACATCTGACTGAATTCAGTCTGACTGAATGAGTAATCCGGCTGAACAGAAGCCTGTCTAAATCGTCGACTAAATTAGCCCTTTAGGCTCAGAAGCCTTGTCTTTCGTCTTAGTTAAGCGATAGACCTATGTAATTTTGGGTTTGAAGATGACCGCCAAGGTGGGACATTCGAAAGATCGTTTATTTTACTTTATGATATCCTCGTCTCAATCAAACCCTTATGTATGATCACCAGTGATCGGAGTAGGTAGGGCTCTTTCGGGTCAATGTCCTCAAAGGTTATATTAATATGGATATGATTTCGGGATCCCGTTTTAAGTCATCGAGCAAATGTTGTAAATAACTTCGCCCTTACTCGGCGGATTACGATTTTTTTTTAATTGTGAACTTACGAAGAAGTTAAAACACTACCATAGGTACACTAGCGCCATGAATCTTAAATGTGTATCAAAACAAATATAACGTTAAAAATCTAAATAATATATTTATTCAATTCCGGTAATACCCGGGATTATTGGGCATACTTATCCATATTATGACCGTATGTGGCAAGTACCAAAAACAGCCCTACCTACTCCGATCATAGATGATTACCATTTTTAATAAAATATAAAAACAGTCTTCAAATCACTAAAAAGTTACAAGTAATTATATTACTAAATGAAAACCTAAGTACATATAGGGTACTATTTTATTAGCGGCAAATATTTCTAGTGTGTCATCTATAGGCTATAACAATAAAGATAACCAAAAAGCTTATAAAATTTTCGAGAAAAAGGCAAAATTGTTTGTTTGATAATTCTACTAATGAATGAATTATTGCTATTCTAATACTGAAATAAGAATAATAAATGAAACTCGTTTCATTCATAACGACATGGATGCGTTTATGCCACCAAGGCGCAAAATAATGGGGTTTATTTTTCTTTAGCATGGAAAATTTTCTTACAAGTAACAGGGTTATTTTTTCGTGAAGTGGTACAAATGACCAGCACATACCAAATATTTGCTACTAATAATAAAGGACGTTATATAATTATTTGGAGTTGGTGCAAACCAAGCGTAAGTGCAACCCGTTTCACTGCGCGGCGCGCGACGGGCCGGTGGAAAGTTAAATCTGGCAGTGATTGGCACCGACTCCAAATAATCATAGATACTCGTACCTAGTTTTGTTTTTGTATTATAATTATTTCGTAACTTTTTAATGATTTGAAGGCGTTTTTTTTATTGAAATTAATTTATTTCACAATTATTAGTATTAATGCAGGCATGGTACACGTTAAATAAGAACCAAAGAATTTGTTGTATTTCACCGCGATTTCTGTGATAAAGTATTTCGTCTGTCATCTTCAAACACCAAATGGAAATGAATTATTTAAAAACTTCTATTTTTTTGTCACAAACTTATCTTTGATATTAAATTGTAATCGAATAATTTTGTAAACTTTTAATGAATAAAGGTTACGGGTTTACGAAACATATAACATTCGCAATGTACCTGTACATACTTTATACCATTTCGACGCATGTGGCCAGAAAGGCAAATTACCGTATACGCGAAATACCATTTTTCATATACGCAAATGACCAGATAGGATCTTTCGACGCATAGTACAATATTCGCATTTGACCAGCGACGCGAATGACCATGATACTTGAAACTAAATCTTACGCATTGTACCTGATATTCAAAGATTTTAGACTCATTTTTTCATGTTTAGATGTGAATGAAACTCTGTAATAAAGTTAATCTTTTAATCTTTTAACTTGAAACCTACTTAACAAAGAAAAAAAATATTCACTGCACCAATAAACTAAACTGAGCTTACATATGTAAAGAATAACTACCAACCATTAAATAAACTTACATTTCAATAGTACTAATTTTCGTAAATAGTTTATTGGACTTATTTTATTACATTTTAATTTTTTGAACATTTTTCTGAGTGCAATATCGAATCCTATGTCAACATTTCGAATTGAGATTATGGTCAGATGCGTATATGGTCATTTGCGAATTGAGATTATGGTCAGATGCGTATCTGGCACTTTGCGAATTTGAAATATGGTCCTTTGCGTGACTGGTCAAGTGCGAATCTGGCCACATGCGTCGAAAGGCTTTATACTTTATTTTTTCATTTGCCAATAATAATGTTTCTCATAGACGTATTCATTTATGGATGCATTTTTTGATTGCTGTTTTAATTTTATAAAATGTTTATAATTGTCGGAATTGAATTATTTGTAAAACAGGATTATTATGAATATGATATACTTATCATTGATTTCGTAATAAGTTTATTTTTTCAACGTCCACACCTCTCAATTAGAATGGTGTTATAATGTATATTATTAGGTGGGGTTTAATTATTTATTTAGTGAAGTATACTGGAAGATATTTTAGCCTGTCAGTGAAAAACATGGAATGTAGGATTAGTGGATGATATAACTTTAGATATTTTATAATTTTAACCTACCTGGATCCAGGTATCTCGCTACAGGTAGCAAGAAAAAAAAGATAAAAATGTATATTGATTCCTAAAAATACTGGTGAACGAGCGTCGCATTGGGGTTATTTGGGGTCAAAGCTAATTACCTTGGTACATTATGTATTAATTTGGATGTATCATGTGCGATTCTATTTCGTGATTTTTACAATAATTAATTTTAAAAATCGTTATTTTGTCGAAATCTTCAGGATATCGGTTCTATTTACACTTGAATTAAAGAAAAAAATACTCTCCCTGGGCGCCCTAAAAAAATTCAGACTGACTAAAATTTCATTCAGTATGAAGCTTCACTTTATTCCTGGTTTCTGGGTGTTTGCAGTGAATGTCGAAATATTCAACAGTCATTGTATATAGAACGTGGTAGTGTATTTGTTAGAACTTAAGTTAATGGCTAGTTTTATTTATTTAAGGAGTTCAAAAGTGTTTTTTTATGATTTGCGTTATACCTAGCAGTATGTTTTACCAGGGGCGTATATCTAAATTTTGCTCCCCGCTCGAATTTTATTGAGGGAGCTTTATTTCTCTAGCAAGGGTAGCTTCTCAGCAAAAAAATAGGCGAGCGGATGGGCGAGCTTTCTTTTTAACGGCTGGTAGTTTGCTGAAAGGCTTTCAACTTGTACATATTTTTCATGTTTATTCTTATTTTAATTTCATGAAACCATGAATACCCGTACGTATAACGCATGTCAGAAAACGTTCTTATGAATAGCCCTTGATGTGTAGTGTAAACCCTGACCAGGGATATAAAAACTCTTGCCATATTGCAGAATTAAATGGTACTATTATTCCTGTAGTTTTTACTTTACCTGATTTTCTATCTATCAATTTTTTCACAGCGAACTCCATAACACACTATAAAACTACCAATGGCGTCTTGACATGGTTTTATAATCCTGGTCAGGGTATGTATTCTGATTTATGAGTAGAATTTAAATAATTTAATATTAATGTCGTCAAATGTCTGCTCCGGCGTCGATGTGTTTCGGCACTGTGTTTCTATACACAGCCATTACTTACTAAGCCCGTGTGCTCCATCTTCGGCCTCATTGTCACTTACCACCAGACGAGATTAAGAGGTCAAACGCGGGTTTAACAGTCGTAAATGAAAATTAAATTTTAAGGTTCCATTCTATAGATCGGTACGATTTCTATAAATGTTACCATTATTTAAATTGTATTCTTTGAAATCAGACTGTATCTGTTAATTTGTTGAGATTTTGGGCGCAAGTTTCGGCCGAGCCGACGAATAAAGAATTTAAAAATCAATCCACTTATTTTTCTTCCGATCTTCTTAGATTTAGAGTTTCTCCCGTGCTTTTGTGGCATCATGTCAGCTTTGTTTCGTTTTGTCTTGCAAATTGTTTTACAGTAGTGCTTTTCTAGTAAGAATGGTGTTTCTTGCTCGAAGAACTTCGACAAGATGTGAATAATGTGTGGGACAATGAAGTAAAGTCCGATCCGTACTTGGCTGGGTTTTGAAGAGCCATACTGCGTCCGGGACGCCTTCTTTGGTTCGGATGGTGCAGAAACGTGGAAGATTCTCCCAGATAGCATTGAAATGTGTCACACCAGCATTTTAATGAAGACTTGAAAGAGTACATCAAACATGGCTGTATGGGCTCAGTTCCCTTTGCCTTAAAAAACAACCTCATATTTAAAGTACTGAAAATTTCTGAGTATTTTAATTCTAAATATAGAAATGGACTAGTCTTCAAAAGGGTTTTTTACACTAATAGATGTAAAAATTGTTAGAATACGATTTGAATGGTTCCCATTATTTCTGTTTGTTTATGGATTTCAAAAATATTGTCACGAAAAAACCTCCAAAATCGTGAAGTTTTCTTCAGACTTAGTCAGGCAGTCTGAGGAAAAAAATATGAATCTTTTAAATCGATCAATGTTGTAAAAAAAATTAGGCAATTTATTCTACAGACTTCAATGATCTCTACAATGTGTTGGGTTTTAACTAGGTTTCAATAAAACAACGAAATAGAATGTCGGTTTTATTCAAAGTAAATAACTACTTTAATACATTGATTCTTAACTTTTATAGCTACGTGTCATTTGTAGCATTAGCTAATTATCCACGAAATATAGAATCTAGTATTTCTAGAATGCTCTGAAGTTGTTTAGAAGTTTGACGCGATCTGTACCGTTGTAACAAAACGCATTGACGACTTGCAGAGTGACTCGTTATCTATACTTGACTGAACAGTTTTAGCTATAAAAAAATAATCTTGAAAGTATTTTTGGAAATCCTATACAAATGGTAGGAATGAATGAAGAATGTATGAATTAATTTATAAATTGCAAGACAAGTTGTTCAGTTATCAGTATCAGATCCCCCTGTCACTGATCAATGTAAGTAAACACTTACAAATAAACAAACAAACAAATGTTATGTTACTACACCCATAGTAAATCAAATAAATACAACATTCTACGTATATATCTTTGCTTATGGTGGATAGTAGCATTTCATAATGCAATTACTATTTCAACTTATTTATAACACTAAAATCTAAGTCCACAAAAAATTTATCATTACCCATTTGAAGGTGGATACGCACTGAAAGTATCTCATGTTTTAATACAGTCTGATTATAGAGCAGAATTTTAATGATAGCAATTTTTCATAGATCGTTGTCAAATCTCACTGACATTTTCATATGATTTGGTTGGATGATACGGTTGTTAGTACTTGGTGAAACTTGTAGTACATGATTAGACTTAAATAGTATACTGTTTCACGGTATTATTGTATTTTATTAATTACGACCGGTTTCGTTTACACAACGATATACATAAAATACCTGATGTGTAAACGAAACCGGTCGTAATTAATAAAATACAGTAAATCCCGTGAAACAGTATATTATTTATGTCTAATCATGGATTTCAATAAAGGTTGCCATTTAAATTCTACTCTAGAATCAAACTGTAATTCAAATCATAGGTAGTTAAACATAATATTTACACCAAATGTACAGTCTCTTCAGAGTTCGAATCTGTTTCCGATTGAGCGTTGTTCTGCTATAGAATTGTCAGGTTGATCCTGCGGTCGTGGATAGTATCCATATGACGGGTTTTAACCGCGCGTTGAGCGTCGAAGGGCGTTCGGAACGCGACCCGCGCGTCGCCTGTCGGCTGCCCTCGCTCGTTGTACCGCCTTATAATGTCGTCTTGCGTGAGTTCAAACTCGGAGAAGAAGGTTAAAATATCGTCAACGCTCGCTCTAAACGGCACGTTCTCCATCGAAACGACGCAGGCTGGCGCACCGAAGTCCTCCAACGCAGGATCCTGCTCAGAATCGTCGCGAATAGGCAAATCGCGGCCATTATCGAAGCCGCCGCGTCCGCGTCCGAAGCCACGACCTCTGCCACGATCAAATCTTCCTCTGTCGTTAAAGTTCCCGCGACCTCGATAACTCCCTCTGCTTGAATCGAAACCTCCCCGGTATCCTCCCCTGTCGAAACCTCTGTCAAATCCACCGCGACCTCTGAACGAACCCCGGGGCTGGAAACCGCCGCGAGTTTCGAAGAATGCAGGTTGTTGCGGAGGACCGTTGCCGAGCAACGCGTCGCGCATTTCCGGAGCATGTTTAGGACCCTCCAACGCCTCTTCTACAACTCCACGGGTGACCAAGTCCACGGTGACTCGACATCCGTCTAAATTATTTCCGTGTTTGGACGCAGCCATCCGCGCTTCTTGCGTTGAACGAAACTCGCAGAAACAATCTCCTGAAGGCATACCGTTTCCGTCCAGCATAAGGTGTATTCTCGCTGGTACGGCGCCAGTGTCTGATAAGAAGGTCACAATGGTCCTGTCGGTCGCTTCTGGAGGTAGACCTTTCATAAGGACGCAGTCGAGGGGTTCGTCGTCGAGGTCGATGATGTTCTGGTTGATGGGGCCGGATATTTGGTTGGGGAACGACGGCCGGTTGGCCCAGTTGGCGGCGGCGGTGCGCGGGTCCAGAGAGCCGCCCGGATACCCGCCGAATTGCGTGGTGGCGAAAGGTGCTCCGAATTGTTGACCCTGCACAAAAGGAGTGGGGAAAAATGGCGCAGCTTGCGGTTGTTGAGGGGTGCCTTGCGGTCCGTTTTCGATTTGCTGACGGCGCTGCCGCGGATCGCGTGGAACTATAGGCTCTCGTTCTTGAGGCGGCGGCTCTATTTCAACGATTGGCTCCCTCTGTTGAAGTCGTGGATCCGGTACCCTTTCATTTTGCGCCATTTTCTCCTTTTCATATTCCTCGTCTGACACCGGCATGATAGTCGGGTGTCGTCGACCGAAAATGTATCTGTCTTTACGTTCTAATGCCATTCTCGCATCCTCGGGTTTAACGAATTGCACGTACGCTATTTTGGAGCGCGTCATGCGGCAATCGTTTAACATGATAGATAGCAAAGAGAAGTCACTGAATGTTTTAATTATGTCGTGCTCTTTGACGAAGTTGGGCAAGTCTGTGAGTTTCAGTATGTTGAACTGTGGCTGTGGTAGGGAAGGCTCCTCGATATCGGCAATCATGAGACTCGGGTCCTCCTCGTCGTTCTCTTCGCGGTAAGGAAGGAACGAGTCGACGGCTGCCTCGTAAGCCTCGTCCTCCAAAGCTTCAACGGTCACCTCGGCACCTTTAAGCTCATTATTTTTCCGCTGCAACGCGAGCTGTTTCGAACGCGGATCGCAGAATCGAACGAAGATGTTCCCTGTACGGCGTCCCATGTTGTCATTTATCATCTTGATGCCGTGCTTGTCTATCATGAAGGGGAAGAAGCGGCGGACGTCTCCATAGCTGGTGTGATTGGGTGCGTTTCTGATGGCGACGCAGCAATCGCGTTGTGGTTCTTCGAAACGAGAACGTCCCTCTCTTCGGAAATTGCCGCCGCCACGAGCCATGTTGCCGCCGCCACGAGTCATGTTACCGCCTCCGCGTCCTCCCTGGAATCTTGGTGCGCCGTTCTGCTGTTCGCCTTGAAACGCGTTCGGGTTACGCTTTTTCCCCAACTCCTGAAGCTTATTGAACGCCTCGGCTATGGAGGGATCGAAACGATTCGGTGCGGGCTCTATCTGATTTATTGGTCCGTTTGGCAACATAGGATTTTGAATTACTTGCATCGGGGGTATGAGAGGGTTAATAAACGCTGGTGGAGTGGGTGCTATAACACCGTCAGGAATCGGATTGTCACCGAAAGGTTTCTCCTGACCATTTTGTGGGGATTTGCGATCGATGTTGCGTCGGTCGCGGGATCGTCGAGACGGGGAGCGGTCTCGGGAGCGACTGCGGTCTTTCCTGTCGCGTTTGCGGTCGCGTCTTTCCCTGCTGCGACTGCGATCGCGACGACGTCTGTCGCGAGACCGCGATCTATCACGGCGGTCTCTCTTGCGGTCTTTACGGTCCCTATCTCGAGAGCGTGACCTAGACCGTGAACGCCTCCTATCCTTCTCCTTGCTCCGTTTCCTTTCTAATTTATCGTCTTCCTTCTCCGTATCCTCGGGCGTTATTATCGGTGGGCTGATCATCGGAGCGGGAGGTTCAATGACAGCAGGTTGGGGGATTTCCTGGGGGTTCCCTATTCCTGGTATGCCGAAGCTGTTCAGGCTGTTTCCTAATGCAGCTGAGAATGGGGTTATGGTGGGGGCGACTGGTGCAATGGGGGCGGGGGTAGGTGCGACCACTGTTGGGGCAACTGGAGCGACTGGTGGTGCTAGGGCAACTGGTGCTACCGGGACAACCGGGGCGGTTAGGGTGAGTATGGGTACGCTCTGGCGCGCCGCCTCAATGACCTTATGCATCTCGGACCGCGAGCTGAGTAGTAGGCGCACCTGAATCTCCTTGATCTTGCCTCCGTCGAGCATCATGGCTTGGCGCGCGTCTTCGTCAGTACTGTAACAATGGAGAGGGAGATCTTAAACGACTGCTTAAGACTACAGAGATAGGATGAACATTTAATCAACTTTAGGACTCGGGAATCGAACCCGGTACCGTTTGTAAGCTAGAGATCAATTCTTTTAATATGAGACGAGCAAACGGGGCAACCTGATGATAAGTTACTGTAGCCCATAAACCTCACTAAAGGAGTCGAATAGGTTATCTGATGTAGACAAATTCTGTTTCAGTTTAAGTACTCCAAGGATTTTGAAATTCACCCTAGGGCGCTAGTAGTCCGATTTCTGTGAAGTACACTTTCGATTCCCAGGTTCCTCTGTCCCCATACAAGAGTGTAATTTCCTTGATGTACGTCCAATGTAAGTATACAGGCTGTAACATTAAGAACGGTCAGTATGGGAAAGTCTGAAACTATAAGACATACGAAGATCTGTTCTTAGGAACCATGTCATCAATTTTAGTAACAAGAAAAACTGTATTCATACATTTTAAAAAAAACTGTACTCAGCCTGGGAATCGAACCCGGTTGTTTTGAAAAAAAATCCAACACCATTTCTATTTAGATATCGATTACGTTAAGGATGAAGTGTACAAAACAAACTACGACACAATTGAAGACCTAAAAGCAGCCATAGAGACAATTTTAACGCAAATTCACCAGCTGAAGATACAACATTCAATAGTAAGGTCGTTACCTAAACGAGTTGAATGTTGTATTTTACAAAATGGTAGTCATTTCGAACACCTACTAAAATAAATTAAAAGATATGGAAACAATGCGTTTTATTAATTTTAAACATCACGTTTCATACTAACATTTATTCCTTAACACCTACACAATCGATATCTAAATAGAAACAGTGTTGGATTTTTTTTCAAAACAACCGGGTTCGATTCCCAGGCTGAGTACAGGTTTTTTTTAAATGTATGAATACAGTGTTTCTTGTTACTAAAATTGATGACATGGTTCCTAAGAACAGATCTTCGTATGTCTTATAGTTTCAGACTTTCCCATACTGACCGTTCTTAATGTTACACCCTGTATATATATACGAATGTCTATTTCTGCCGTAAAGCAGAAATGCTTACATTTCTGTGTTTCGGTTTGAAGTAATTTCCGGCACACGAGGCAATCCATCTTAGTCCTCAAGGTTAGCAGCGCAGCAAAAACTCTTTAATAATAATACAGTGAGGTGATATGACTATGGGCGACGGTGACCACTTACCATCCGGTGAGCCTGTTTGCTCGTCTGTCTCCATATTTCATAAAAAATAATATACATGTTTATATCCGATGTACGTAAAGTTATATCCAAAGTTGCACACATATGATTCATGGACGTGTCAGACTAGTGATTCATGGGACTCGGAACATGTTATTTTAATACCTACAAATGATTGTTTGGTAGGTATATGCTACAATCATTACTTATTACGAACAGAGATCCCGTGCGTGGTGTAAAATAGTGTACAAGACTTAGTCTATAGTTTTATTTATTCTGTGTTATGTATCTATTTATAACCTTCACGGTAATCTACTCTACGATTAATCGGACTACGAAGGTAACCTACGTTCACACATGGAAAATCTTTGCGCGTAGTACAGCGTAGTGATGTACGATACTGCAGCCGTGTAGAATATTTGTATATATCGAGTTGTGTGCATTCCCTCCCCGCAAAAACCAGTTGAACGAGTTTTCATACATTATGAAGTACATTTCGGGTCCAATGGTTGAAAGATCCTTGGGTTATCCCTATCCCACCCAGTACTTTTTGGTGTCTTAAGAAGCCAGTACAGTCGCCAATTGTACGTTTTTTGTCAAACTCTAGTGACGACACTGTTTGATCCTATGTTAGTAATTAAAAGCGCTTCTTTAGGAAAGGGGTTTGTATTCTGTAGAAGAATTATAATGTCAGTAGGTACCTGTGACGGAAATATGACTAATTAGCAAATTATAATTTATTGTATTATATTTGTTTTGACATTGATTTTTTTTATATTTTAATACATTTAGTGACATGGATTTTAATTAAAAATAATGTAATTTTAATTTCTTTTTTATAACGCTTATAATGTAGTTAAGATTAACACTGAAAGAGTTTAATTATAATGTTTGATTATTATTTTTAAATATTATTTTTTTGTATTCAAACACAATTTTTAATATTATACGAGTAGGTATTTTATAGTATAGTAAATAATAATAATTAGGAATTAACTTCTATTCAATTTATATGCACCTGCCTTGCAATATCTGTATGACCCAATGGTTAGCTGGTAGAAAATGCCGCATGGCATTAAGCTCGCCTCATGTACTATTTTTGTGCATTAAAGTGTTAAATAATAATAATAATTTATGATTGTTTATGAATAAATGATATGATATGATAGTATTTTGCACATACATACTTCAAACTTCTATCAAGGTCTATGTTTGAACAATTCTGTGCCTCCTGTGAAAAAGGGTTCAAATTCAAATAGGGGTCAGCTCGAATGGAACCCTTTTTCACAGGAGGCACAGAATTTTTGTTCAATTATTGTTGCTCAGCTAAAAAGCTCCTTACAGCAATAGATACCTAAGTACAACCTGAAAACCCTCAGGGTCATTGGCGACAGTATAAGACAAATAAGATTTGTAACGTGTCGTGCCAGTCATAAAGAATAGCACCACCCCAACTCTTCCCGTCGTATAAAAGAAAGAAAGTGTACGAATACTTGCACAATGAAATACCTTTATGTAGTTCTGTAACTCTTATTAGTTCTATTGAATTATGATATCATCCCCATAGAAGGATTTGTGGCGGATGCTTTTGTACTGTGTGGTGTCGACCAAAGAATAGCACAACCCCAACTCTTCTCGTCGCGGGTGTCGTACGAGGCGACTAAGGATTTTAGTGGATACAATTCTACACATAGTAGACGGCGGTAGGCTCGCCACCTATCAAGTTTGTCCACCACGGCGGAAAGTGGGAACTACCTGTGATGAATATGGTTCCTCTGTCTACCAACTCCGTCGAGGATTATGGACGTGAGACTAAGGGGCCTCCATAAATTACGTCACACGAATTTCACGACTTGTGAACACCCCCCCCCCCCCCCCCCCCCCCCCGTGACGTCACATATTTTACCATTTTTAATTTTGAAATTATTTAATTAAAACAGCACTTCTAAAATTATTTATATATTCCTATTTAAAATCTTTTTCATAAAATCAAACATTTTAGAAAATTTACCAAAAGCAAATCAAATGAACGATACAAAATTTAATCATCTTGTGTCCGTGGACTTTAACCCGTTCCTTTATGACTTCTTTTAGATTTACGCATGTTATAACTCGCCCCCCGCCCCCTCTTGTCACACTTTGTGTGTCCCCCCCCCCCCCCGTGTCCCCCCCCCCCCCCCCCCGTGTGACGTCATTAATGTATATATAGTTATATGCTTAACCTACCTGTAGCAAGAATATAATAAACAAAACTGATTAAAAACTAAACTTTGTGTACGTAATTAAATTACATAGGTATTATTACTAGGGTGTATCATATTGGTTTCTGGTTATATCGTGACTTTTATCATAAATACGTACATCATTTAATTAGTCGTTATTTTGACAAAATCTTCAGGATGTAAATTCTAACTATACTTCCCTGACACATTTGATCTAACTCTACTTACTTGACACATTTGTTCTAACTCTACTTGACACATTTGTTCTAACTCTACTTACTTAACATATCTTTTCCAAGCAGACTAAAATTTCATTCAACAGACGCGAGACGCGACGGTTCCTCGTGGTAATATCGAGTTGTCATATTAGTAATACTTCGATTATCTTCGTATATAGGTGCTGATAATATTAAACACTTACCTTGGTATATGATGTGTGGAATAGCGCGTGACAGTGTGGTCAAAATAATTATGTTACCTATATTATATAGTAGGCGATAGACAACTCCGGAATGCCGCTGCTAAGTACCGGCACCGGTACTAGACACCGGCACTCCGTGGACGTCGCGCACTAAACCTACCCATACAGCTTGTAGATAAGTATAAAAATGATGCATATATTTTACAACGAATGATTACTATGAACTTAAAGTCATTGTACAATACTATTCCACTGATTTCGGACTAATGTTAATTTCAAAGTAAAGTAAAATGCACTTTATTGCACAAATATAAAACAACAAACATGAGATAGAAAAGGAAATAGTGAAGTACAATTTAGGCGGCCTTATCGCTAAGAGCGATCTCTTCCAGGCAACGTTCCTTTCAAAATCTTTGGTCAATTCATATCTTGCAGTCTAACGATCAGACTCGCAAAGTGTCGGATAGGTATTTAAATCGTTTTGAATTGAATACGTATCAGTATAGACCAGGGGTTCCCAAACTTATTGTGTCTACTGCCCACTTTGAGAATAAATTATTTTTTAGCGCCCCCATTTTTTCCCCTACTTAAAAACGACTATAACTTCAAATTAAATTAATTAATTATTGTGAGCTATATTACTATATATACCTTATATATACCTATATACAGGGTGTAACATTAAGAACGGTCAGTATGGGAAAGTCTGAAACTATAAGACATACGAAGATCTGTTCTTAGGAACCATGTCATCAATTTTAGTAACAAGAAACACTGTATTCATACATTTTTTTAAAAAAATGTACTCAGCCTGGGAATCGAACCCGGTGGTTTTGAAAAAAAATCCAACACTATTTCTATTTAGATATCGATTACGTTAAGGATGAAGTGTACAAAACAAGCTACGACACAATTGAAGACCTAGAGACTAGCAGCCATAGAGACAATTTTAACGCAAATTCACCACCTGAAGATACAACATTCGATAGTAAGATCGTTACCTAAACGAGTTGAATGTTGTATTTTACAAAATGGTAGTCATTTCGAACACCTACTAAAATAAATTAAAAGATATGGAAACAATGCGTTTTATTAATTTTAAACATCACGTTTCATACTAACATTGATTCCTTAAGACCTACACAATCGATATCTAAATAGAAATAGTGTTGGATTTTTTTTCAAAACAACCGGGTTCGATTCCCAGGCTGAGTACAGTTTTTTTAAAAATGTATGAATACAGTGTTTCTTGTTACTAAAATTGATGACATGGTTCCTAAGAACAGATCTTCGTAAGTCTTATAGTTTCAGACTTTCCCATACTGACCGTTATTAATGTTACACCCTGTATACCTATCTAGGAGTAGTAATAACTATTAAAATGCGAAAGTATGTTTGTTACCTTTTTATTTGTTTGTTTGTGTCTACTTTCATTTCGAAACGAAGCGACCGATTGACATGATTTTTATTTCATATATTCAATAAAACAGGACAGATATATGAACTACGCGGAGAGAAATAGCGAACCGAGTTTGAGCAATCTCTTAACTAATATTAGTTGATGTTCACAAGTTGTAGTTGAGAGTCGAGAGCTCATGCAGTCAGTGTCTAAGAGGCCTCTTAGCTAAATGAAATTACAAATCACCCCCCAAGCCTCTACACAACGCCCCCATTTTTTTTCTGGGTCTCTTACCGCCCCCCTTTAGGCCTGCAGCGCCCACAAGGGGGCGTTATCGCCCACTTTGGGAAAGGCTGGTATAGACTATACCAACCTATTACCTACTTACTTATACCCTGACCAGGAAAATAAAAACCTTGTCATCACGTTACTTTATCATCTGTGTTACCTATTCGTTTCATTTAATTACGCAATATGCCTTGGACTACACGTGTCCGGTTCCAGCCCCGGGTCGGTTCGCTGCAACCAATCACATGCGCTGCGCCCTCCTCCCACTTGAAGTCAGCGCTTTGTGATTGGACAGAGCGAACCGAACCGGAATTGAACCGGACCCATTAAGTGTGCAACATTCCGAATGTTGTTACATGCCGAAATAACCTCTCCTGGATCTGCTCTCCTCTCTATGATCTACAAAACGACCCAAACCAAACACAAACAAGTTAACAAAAGAAATTGTTGTAGTAGGTACTAGACTACGAACCCCTCATGCTTTGTACTATAATTTAAAATTTTTAAGATTTGGCAATAAATAGGTACCCAGCGATAAGACTAAGGCGGGAGCGAGCGAAGCGAGCTCGATTTTTTTTATTTACTACTAAACCCGCATTTGACCGCCATTTATTTTTAACCCGCCTGATGGTAAGCGACGATGAGGTCGACGATGGACGAACAGATGGGATATCAACAACATAAGGATGGAACCCCTCCCCGCGCCTGGTAGTCCGAAGGCGGAATGGAGATGCTAGAATTAGGAATTGGAATTATTTTCGGGCAGATCAGACATGATAATGGATTGTGTTAGAAGGCTAGAGCGGGAGCTAGCGAAGCGAGCTCTGATTTTCGGGGCAGAACAGACACAGATGGTGGATTAGGTTACGCGATCCCCTTAACACGGGCAATGCGTAAGTCGGTCGGTTATGAGACCGACCGACTTACGCATTGTCCGTCTTCAATGTAAATTATAGCAATACAGATTAGACTTTGAGAGCACGCTGGTTGGGAGTCAACAAAGTCCGACCGTCGTCGCCCACCAGGACGGAGTCGTGCGGTCCTTCAGACTGCAATGACAGATCAGGTGCGGCCGGTTGCCGCGCGGCGCCCCTTTGGGCCCGGCGCCAGATTGCTGTGCACCCCTTGCACTCCCGGGTAGGGCCGCCCCTGAATCCACGGTTGCCTACCGGAATCCTAGAACCACCACTATGCCTACAACTGTATGTTCAAGGTTCTACGGAACTTGTGCATGCAAAGATTTAGTTTCTGGGCTCAAGACAATCAATTTCTGGGCTCAAACAAGAGCATGTCCATGCTGATGATCTCAATGTAAAGCTCTAAATCGGCCAGGTTCGGAGAAACACAGACACTCGCCACACTGTGTCTATTTACGCGAAACATTTAAAGGCTATCTCACATTGCAGCGCCTCGACGCGACCCGACACGAACTCAACTCACAGCAAAGCGTAGAAATGTGAATTTTAATGCTTTGCTCGGAGTTGAGTTCGTGCCGGGTTCACGTCGAGTTGGTATAATATGCGATGGCCATAATCCTCTGCTAAAATTGTCAACTTTTGTTTTATAATTTACAAGGCGTCCGGTCCATGAGAATCATCGTTGTCTTTAACACACTGTAGGGATTTTGAAACTGAAGCGCTCCGAAACCATAGACATCTTGAAGAGGTTTCAGATCCTCTGTTCCAGAATAAAACTAAGGATCCGCAGTTAGCGGTTACCTACCGGAATCTATTTGACCATAACATAATTTTAATTTCTACCTACTCTGCTGGCTTAGACATGTGCAGTGAATGGGAGAGGATCGGGCAGCGTGGAGAGCATACATGGGGTTGCCGAGCGGACGTCGCCCGGTCGACCGCCCCCCGGGGTAGCTGGAGACGCGGTGTAGAACCTGCGCGAAATACAAGTCAGCAACTGGCAGGAGATTGCGCAGGACAGGGAGATATGGCGTCTCTTGGTTGTGGAGGCCAAGAACGCTGAGCCAGCGGAGTAAATAAACTATAGTTACGGGTTTTGTGTTCAATTTTGCATGTGCTTCAAAATGGATTCAGGCACAGAGTATCTACTATATTATATAATTCAGGTAATAGCTTTCGGTCTCAGATTAAAAACCGGCCAAGTGCGAGTCAGACACGCGCACCGAGGGGTTCCGTTCTAAAAAAATCATTTTTGTTCATTTTTTTCTCAAAAATTATAAATATTAAAACTCTGTTTTATTTTTCCTGGAATACATACAAAAGATATTCAACCATCTTCTATCAGTACTAATTATTTTAGATTTTTTTGTCGTTAAAAAAATAATGAATTTCTCATAAATTATAAATTTTTGACTGTTTTATTTTTCCTGTAAAATATAGGTAATTAATTAGGTAATTATCTATGAGTCTGAATTACTTCAGATTTTACGGCTTGCAAACTTCAGAGATAAGGGGGGAGGGGGAACGGTCATTTACCGCACATTTTTGGACATAACTTAAAAACTATAGCACATAAAATAAAATAAAAAAATGTTTCTATAACTGTGCCAAATTTCAAGTAGATAGCTTTAGTAGATCCAGAGAAAAATAGCTGTGACATACAGACGGACATAAGGTTTCCTTTTTTACCAATTTGGTACGGAACACTAAAAAGATTGAGAAACGCTGTTCTAATGTAGACGAGTTAGGATAGGTATGGGTCTCACCATGCCATAGTGGGTTCACTTCTGGGCCTGTATAATGAAGTCTGGTAGGTAAGTTGCTGGTAATTTTATCTATATATTTCAGGAGTGAAGAATATTTTGAGGAAACCTGCATCTACGTAAGTACGAGAAGACGATCTGAGTTCCAGTATCAGCTGATTAATATGCCGATAATAAGGTTACGATCCACCGTGCCGTCCCAGTGTCGATTGAAGGATTTCACATGCTTTTTTAAAGCAACACTTTCTCGTTAGTGTAGTCAGTCAATGTGCTAAGAATTTTTGAATAAAATCTTAAAGATTGGTTGTCTGGCGTGCTAGCACTGGCTTTGGTAGTACCAGTGGCATATCCAGGGGGACATGCCCTTCCCAAAACCTGTAGATCCCTATAGGGCGCGAGGTTCGACTTGCCCTTGACAATTTTTAAGGATCCGTACCCCGAAGGGGAAAACGGAGTCAATTGATGTGCCAAAAAGTGTTCCACAGGGTATAGCTTGGATGTGTCTTCCAGTATACCTACTTAACATTGTACATAAAGAGATCAAATTTCGACATTAGGTACAATCCAAAATTGAACAATATTTTGATCAATTTTCATCAATAAAATGTATTTTCTCGAAATTGGCTTCAAATACGAGTTATTTGTGACAGATAAATATATAGGGCAGGGTATATTTTAGGGTCAGTTCACATAGTCTGCGTGATGCGGCGCGCAATTAAACAGAACTTTTTGTGTTAGTAGGTAGGTGTAGATGTTTTTGTTGTGTATTGTGTAGAAGTTGATCTACACTGTAGATCAACACAGTATACATTTCCTTGAAAGATGGGAGATACGCAGCGAGACGCTGCGCTACGCCCCGCCGCGCGGCCGCGTGCTACGTGCCTCTCTTGTATGTAGGTAGATGTAGCCAGGAGGGCGGTTCCCGCAACCTTTGCCACGCAAAAGTCGAACGCTAGTCTTGTCACAGACAATGTGTGCGAACGAGATAGCACTAATATAGAATTCGACATTTAACTGCGAGAATCTCCCGCTAGGCATGTCGCAAGAATTCGATGCCTCTTCGAGCATGGGGTAAGCTGTGTGTTACACTTGACTAGGTATTGGTCGGCTGTGTCTATTTTAATAACCAGAAAATTGTACTTATTTGTTAAAATATGTACAATTACAGACGCATAGTTAGTAGGTAGGTACCATAGACAATATTTTTCGAAACTTTTCTTCAATTGTAGGTACTTACCTACCTACATGATGTGAAAGAATGTGAACAACGCCTCTCGTTATATAAGTGCATTTTATGTAGTTCGGTCAAGGTCAAGTTCGGGGTCAAATGGCCATAGCGAGGTAGTCATGGAAGGCGGCCTTATCGCTGTTACATATTCCCGCCCCCCAAACGTCTTTACCCCAAGGCCCAAGGGTATGTGGGGCATGAGCCCAGGGCCTCGAAATGCGGAATCCATGACCATATATTTTTTAATCAATTCAATGTTTAAAAAAACGACAATGGTTTATTAGTTTAACCCATAATTTACAAAACCACAGAAATTTTGAACAAAACAGATGCGAAACCATGGTGTCCATCAAGTTGTACGCCTCACCATGGAATTTATAGACCTTCCATTTCTGGCTCTCTAAAAGGCCCCAACTACAGAATACTAAATAATACTCCGTGTGCCTAAAACGGCCCTGCCTACAATGACTCCAAAACGTTGAGCTATCTGGCCAATATCTGGATAAGTAATTAAAAACTGGCATATGGTTTCACTAATATTCATTGTGTTATAAAGTTACTTATAAGTGGAAAAATTGCGTAAGTTTTGCAGCAAAACTTTTAATGCCATACTTATACAGGCAGGTATAACAAAAACTTAAAAAATTAAATAAATAATCCATAAAACCTCAGTCCGCAATTTCGATAATTCGTTCCATGAGCCTAGAGATTTTGTGTGATCAAAACTTAAACGCGACCCTCAAAATGGAGACCGGCGCTCAACTGTAAAAACTTCACCGAAACTGCACGCAATCGGTTATAATTTCCAAAGGTCGCGTAGTAGCACTGCTGACCAACCATTTTTTTTAGGAAGTCGAATTGTATAAATATCGGAATAAAAGGCTCAGTAGTCTGATGATCTGTATCATCGGACTACTGAGACTAAAAAGTCTCATCAGTCCGATCGTCGGACTAAACCATCGGACTACTGAGACTAAGCCCTTTCTTTAGGTATGAGGCAACTCAGAAGTCGCAAAAAAAATCAGCTCTGTTTCATACATTATGGAGCTATTGTATGGAACAAACAGCTGAGTTTTTCGCGATTTCAAAGTTGGACTCATAGTGAAAGTTATTCTGTTATGAATACTGACTGAACACCTCCCTTTTCGACTTTATAGGGGGTTTTGTTACACCCTGTAGGTTAGGTTTAAGAGTTAACACGTTAATTAAATTCAGACAATGGGAATAAGCCAAATATGGTGGATAGTTGGAGAATCGGAGATCATGCCGTATGATAATACCTACATTTGTAGCTGGACGAGATGGCGGGCGAACTGCGTTGCTTGGTCGACCGCATAGCTATGTATTAGTGTCTGGTAGAAAGACCTACGCGAGCCCCTATCTCAGCAAATGGCAGGAGATTGCTCTGGACAAGGAATGGAGATTCTGGCGTAGCCAAGCCGTGGAGTAGGTGCAGACTGCCTCTGGACCCAGTCAGCCCCTATAGTTTTTTGCTGACATTCAAGTTTCTCTAAAAATATAGTAGATTCTCTAAATAGTCCCCTAGCCCATTCTTATTTTTAACCCCCGACTGACTGAGGAACGGGTGTTATAAAATTGACGTGTTTGTCTGTGGCATCATAACTCAACCGATGATCGGACTTGGGTTCGGTTTTTATATTTAACGGAAAATTTTGTGGAGTGTTCTTAGCCATATCTGATAAAAATTAGACTAGTCGTTACAAGATTTTGGAGTATCTTTGATGTCAGATGGGATCTCTAAACGGTAATGGCTAGATGGTTCGAGTTTGAGCTCAAATGTTAAGAACCATGCCCTTCCCACATCTGGAATCCTGAGTAGGTTAGGTACCTAATGATGATCAGGAAAAGTAACGGGATCTCCAAAAAGGAAAATCAGGGGTTTCTTAAATTTTTAATTAAGAGTTATTTAATATCTACTCCCTTGATTCTGCCCTTTTCAGTAGCCGAAAACTTGGTTACGCTACGCGCATGAGTGGAATCAAGAGCCAGAGATGAAAAATTAAGTCAAGTAAGTCATTCAACTCTGTTACATACACTATTCTCTATCTGCTGTATAACCGGCTGTTTCATTCGCATGAATTTTTTCGTCTAAAATGACGATCACACATGAAATAAAAAGAATAAAATAAAGTTCGAGTTCTGGTTAGGGAATACTCGATTATAACTTCATGGGTTCACCTCTTAACACACTTGACTATGTATGTACATATTGGATACGCATTCAATCGAGTTTATGCCTGCATACTGCAGCGATTTGAAACAGAATTGGACCGAACCGATAGAAATCTACTGTTCGGTTTTCTAGTTTTTTATGGATTCGGTCCGATTCCGTCGCAAAGTCGCTGCAGTGTTCTAAAAGCGTCATTCGTATTAAACGGCGTATGCAAATTCATCGAAAACGAACACTGAAGATCCGGAAACACCAATGACGGGTCACTCAGTAGTCACCGAAACTCCGAGATTACTTCCAAGTTAAAGCACATTTCGTCAAGATGTGAACGGGATATCGACTGATCATGAAATGTATGAAAATATCGTATGAAAATACACGCCCTTGATAGGTATACATAAATGTGCCTGTGTTTAGTTTTGTTTAATTATTGTCAATAGAATCAACATTTCCTGGACTGCTACAAGGTGACGCATGATGCCCAAATATGGTCCTTCGAGCCGGATCTTATACACGGATAAGATCTCGTACTCTGTCAATATTTTGTTATTTTCGATAGGTATTAGGTCTAATCAAACTTGAAAGGAGTTCTGCTTCTTTAAAAAATTTATCACTACACCAGCATTTTGCTAAAATATCCAAGTATCTACTTACCTAACCTACTCAAAAACGCGAAATAACATTTTTGAAATAATACGTCTTAGTTAATAATTACTTCTGCAACTGCGGTTTCCCCAACTGGATCATTGAAGTTGTCCATTGACTTGTAGGGTCACAGTAAATAGCCAAGTAAGTATTATGGCCACGCGGCCGTGTGCTTATGACCTAATAATATCAAAAACTGATGGAGATCAAAAATGATAAATTTGGTTCTAAAATCAGGTGGGCAGGTTAGTTTCAAGATTACCTGAAAGATTCTACAGGATCATCTGATATTTCAGTTATATCTATCATTTTGTTTTGTTTTCGATTATAATCAATACTTTTGTAACTGCAAAAGGAGCGCAACTTTTACAGACTATTTAATAAAACTATAGAAGTTCATGATTCAATTCAATGTGGCATTCGAATTGTTTGGAGGTTTAGATGGCTTGTTCTGGATTCGGCAGATTCTGGATTGAACAGATTCGTAATTACGGGAAACTGAAACCTACAAAATTCTTTAACTAAAAGTCAATCAGGCCATAATTATCGCGGAGATTGCACTGTTTCAGTTTGTACTACACAGGAGATCTAGAAGTGTACCACTCGCGGTGAGATCACAGTTCAAACAGTTTGAAGTGTGACCCGTCTTGCTCCTTGAAAGGTCTCCTGAGTGGACTGAAACGTCGGAGCAATCTCCGCGATAACAACTACAAAATGTTGTCCAACGTAAAGTGTTTGATATTGTAGATCTAACAGAGCAGACGTATTTGAAAGGCCTAAGACCAAGAGAGATTACGTGGAGAAGTTCTTAGCTTGAAGGATCGTGGATAAAGTTACATCCGTGAAATATTTTTTACTGCACCGTTTTGTTTCAATATTGCCCATATTTCTTACCAGTTTGCAACGACATAATTCGAGCCGCCAACTCACCATTATTCCTCTGTCACACCAGTCGTTCAACTAAAAAATATGTATTGGGTAGTGTAAAGTTTGATGTCCGTGTCGAATATAATCTACTTATATAAATTATTTGGAAACAAAACATGATATTTGGGCGACATAGGAGTATCATACCATAGACAGTGGGTAGACATAAAAATGACTACATGCGTCCCTACAGATCGTCAAAATATCCAATTTATTTCCGTAAAATATGTATTGTATTTAGCATTAGGTTCTAGTTTTTCTATTATACATAGCTACCAATGTTACAGGTTTTCATATAATAATATCCACATGCGAACATTCTCTGTTAACTTGCTAAAAATTATAGCAGTACTTCAGCTAGTTTTTTTGCAGTTTCAGTAAATTCAACTTAACAAATCGCAGGAAATCTACAACGAAGATTTAGTAGCAACTGTTTTAGAGAATTAATTTTCTTTTTTCCAAGGTTTCAGAGAAATATGGATCAGATTCTAGATCTAAAAGTTGACATCTAAGTGTTTCTTCCAGGTTTTAGCGGACGCATGTGAAGAGATCTGTGATGGCTTCTTAATTTATCAACTGATGTTTAGATTGCGCTGAAAGTTTTATTTACTTTGGGTTGTCTGTAAATTTAATTAACAATTTCACAAGTTTCGTAGTCAGCAAAATTGGTTCAGTGGTTTCTTAGATCTCTAAAATGTTATTACAAACGGGATCTTAAGAATTAGGCGATTATCACACTGCCCCGCGACGGATACGTAATACGTAGGTTGATCGAGTGAGTTCAAGTATATAGGATCAAGCCATTCCGATATGTCGGAATTCAGTATGAGATGTATCTGAAGTTTTTAATAATCAGTCTACTTTAGATGGTAAGCTAATATTAAACATGTAGACATTTTTATTTCGCTTATAAGATCATTGGTGTAGGTAGATTATTAGTTATTACCTATTATCTAAGTAGATCAGTATTCCAGATAAAATGAGTCACCTGGGAAAGTCTGAAATCTGTTTTTGTATCTTATAAATTAACCAGAAATTGCATATTATTTTATAGGCGCATTGCTTTTAGTTTTGTAGACGTGTTATCAATTATCAATAACCGAATTTCGTACTTAGTGATGATACGTATTCGAATACGTGCCTCTCTGCCCGGTGAATGATGATAATGACCAAAATAAGCTGGTAGCTGGTGAGTGCCGGAAGTGAGCAGGAAAGCTTTCGCAATAGGCTGTTAGATCTGTTTCTGGATGCCTACTTTTTGTTTTAGTAGCTTATTATTTAGGTCCTCAAAGATTATGTAATAAGCGGGGCATTCCCTACGCGATTTCCCAAATATAGCAGCGAAAATTAGTCTACGCTCCATTTACAGAATGTTGTATTGATTAAAATCGATGATGGAATATGGAAATAGGTCGTGTAATCAATTTGAAACAGGAATCAAAGCTGTGCCACTGAACTATCATCCTAATGAGATAAACATGATAAGAGTAACATATAGTGAGTCAGGTACTTATTGGGCACTGCCACGACGTCTCCAGTCCTCAGAAACCATTCCTATAAAACAGAGAGGATAGAACAAACTTACGATCCCACCTAGGAAAACATAATTTGCAGGTATTTATCGGTCTGTAAGTCAAGAGTTCACGGTTAGATCGCCTCCTAAGGCTGGTGGTAGCTCCCTTGCTGGCGCTGCTGTGTCGAGATTGTGTCTAACAGTATTGGAATTAACCGTAACCGCTTTATCATTTGCATCCTACATCTTTACATAGACGACGATGAAAAGTATCTTCCATCCTTCACTTGTCTGTGCTGTCACGAGTTGCAGCGCTTGTAGTCAACCAATAAGTTATGTATGAAAGAGTCTCTAGTCTAGGGTAAGCTAAAAACTCCAGCATAAGCCCTAACAGTTCCGTAGTTCGACTTATCGAAGATATTTTTAAGTTCTTGCTATTTATTGAGTCCTTCATAATTGTAGCAGGATTTACCGAATGCAATCGATGAAAAGTTTCCGTTGATCCTGTTCCTAGGACTTTCTAGCACGACTCAAAACGAATTAGTTAAACATTGCTGCTCCCGAAGAGATCTCGATCGTGATAAGTCGAGCGGTCAGATTCGACAGCAGTTCTGCTGTTAACTGGTCACTGTGCTGTCTCATCGACGTAATTATAGGAACCTAATAGGTACATTTTGCCGAATATGTCTTTATATTTTAGAGATGCCTCACCCTGTTGACAGATGACCTAAAGAAGTCTGCTGGTATAGGTGAATGACGAGAAACGAAGCCCCGGGTCGTAGCGTACATTAACCTATGTCCAACGGTAGATAAGCAGCCAACAGTATTCTGGCAACTTAAACTATATAAACATTTTTAAGGCAGGGAGTATATTTTAACTCTCAGGATACTTCATGCAACTGATGGAAAGAAAACCGCCTGTCAGTGTACTTTTAGTTGTCATATTCTGTTACTAAAAACCTCTTGTCCAGGGAAGCTTTAGAAAAAATAATACATACAGTAGTTTTGTTCGAAAGCTTTGCGGAAAATAATATAGTATATATATGCAATACGACTCAGGTACAGTAGGTAGAGACTGGCACACGTCACTGAGATTTAGCCTATCTATTCAGGAGGTAAAGAATAGAATATCTATTCGTTTAAGTTATACGCTATCGACCGATTTTTTGAAGAATTCAAATGTTGCTATGAGCCGGATGGTGTTTTCTTCCTTCCGACTTTAGATTTACCTTGACCTGCATATATCGGGACTCTAGTGCATTTATTGTGGCAGATGATCGTAGATGACGTCACTGTCATCTTTAATGCAAAACTTACAGTTTCTGTTCGTAACTCTACCAAGATGCGATATTTATTCATTAGAGTAAGGGTCGGTATACCTTTGAAGGCTAATTTACACATTAATTTATTGATACATTAAATTGCTACGTTATAGGTGTGCAAATATAATAAACTCATTAAATTTATCATTACACATGGTGATTAATAATTTTAATGAGTTCAAAGACACTGACTGGTCTTTATTTATACACCTATATTATATAGGTAAGATAGATTAACCTAATTGTAGCATGTTTCAATAAAATAACAATTGTAATGTCATCATAGAATAATATAGAATCATTAGTTAATGGGTTGTAAAATATAGATCAATCATCACTTGCAAGAAACGTCTTTAATGTTAAGTCTATCCCTTTCTACGTCAATAGCTCTAAAGCCTTAACAGTAAGGACGTTTCTTGCAACTCACGGTCTGTAAGCTTTTAGACACGAATGTAAACGAAATAAATGTGCGTCATAAAACACAAAAATTTTGAAATATGCAAGAAAATCTTTCAAGTCTACAATTATACGTGTAGGCCTATAAGCAGTGGCCTATTCTTTTGCATATTTCCAAAGAAACTTTGTGTAAAAGTTAACAATGATATTGATTCTGAAGTGTCACTCGCTAAACGAAAAGTTATGCTTACTCATAAACAATCTAGCAAAGAGTTAGCGTGACAGTTCCATAGTGTGCCTTTAGATTTAGCAACCACAGAATCAACACCAATACCGAATTCTGTTCTTTCTGATTAAAAAGTAGTAAGTAGTTTTATATCACAAACTATTTCAGTACAAATAGGTATATCGTAGGTTGTAAAGTAACCAATCACGGAATATTCGAAACATAAGTTTAGGTTGTAAACATGCAACATTTTTATAGATAAGAATTGTACGTAAAGTCCCTGTTTTCTGATTTCTCTTACCATACGAAATACGAATAGAAATCAGTAAATAATTCCGTAACACAAATTGGCAAACCTAATTAAGTATGCAAATCAAGCACGGATAAACATTACAAAGCATGAAAAAGACAAGCCAGTGGCAGATCCAGGGGTCTAGGAGACACCGTAGTTCCCCAAAAACCTGTAAAATCCCTATAGGGTGCGAGAGTCGAAACGCCCTTAACCATTTTGTTCTATTTTCCTATTTCAGTAAAAAAAATTCTAGATCCACCCCTGTAAGAAGCTTCTGCTGGCTTAATTCCTTCATGTTACAAGGGATATTTCAAAGGGTTTTCTTCTTTTCAGCCATAGTTTAAAAAAAATTAAATAGTCATTTTAAAATGGTAGATTGGGTCAGAAAGTGTTAAATTATGGGTTTATTGGTTACCAATGCTTGAGATGTCATCTATATTCCTGTAGATTCATTGAAGAAATAATCAGAATTGAGACTCAATTTTAAAATAACACTTACCAAAGTATTCCTGACCTGCAGCATTATCCCGTCTTCTCCGGTTCAAAGCATTCTTCTCTCATGTAATGATGCCTAAGTTTTGAGGATGCTACTAACCATAGGTAGTCAGAACAATGATCTCAGAAAGATGAACCTAAGTTCATTCCTCGCCTTCCACGGATACGTAGACTCCATTTTTAAGCAGGAACACTTATTTCAGTGTAATTAATTCGGTTATAGGTCTCGAGTTTCTTGAAATGATTTGAGAACTTTTTTGGGGCTATACATTGAAGTAAATGTATGCAGTTTCCTTTTCAAATTGCATAGAATTCAGGTTACATTATGAGCAATGTATTAGTTTTTGAAGACTCACCATAATTTTCGTTGCGAGTACCATACACAAGAACTTTGTAGGCCTGCAAGAATTTTTTTCAAAGGCAGTTGTTTGTAGAAGGGATAACCGCATGTCCATCTGAACATCTAACTTGTGACATATAAATTCACATAATGCCACTAATAAGTACCTATATAAGGTATATGACAAATGTAGTTAGCCATTGTCTGTATTCTTTAGGAAGTAGTCTCAACTACGTCAGGATTGTATCCAACTTATAACACAGGGTCTGCTGTGGTGGTCCATTTATTGAAAATAGATATGCCTTAAAACTATGTACTTAAAAATATTATACTGAGATCAATCGACACTGAAATATTTTCAATGAAATTTGTCCAGAGAAAATATTACAGTTTTTTTAATATTCTATAGTTTGTGTCAACGTATAGCTACCTGAACGCAATGAACGCATCTCCGAGCTCGCCGCCTACGATGTGAACACCCCCCTCGGGAATGGAGAGGCCCCGAAAGAAATTCCTAATGTCGAGGGCGTTGGCCGACCACGGCAGGTTTTGCAGTCTTATGATGACGCTCATGTTGATGGTGATACCTATAAACAATTGAAAAATGCCTGTCCATTTTTTGATTTTATTTTGGGTGTCATTCTTGTGGAATGATCATTATCTATGCATAAAAACAGACAACTTCCTATAATGAGAATCATGAGCTTATGAAAGAAGCTACTGCAAGATGTCATGGATGCACCTTCTGTTCATAGTTTTAAAAGTGAATAAACATAATACATCAGTTTAGATATGGATGCAACAGCTATTGCTGCCTGCTCATTAATAAATAATAACAAAGACGCCTAATAGAAATTTCAACTATGAGACCAAATGTCAAATCAAGTCAAAAGTTTTTTGTATTGTAAGTATTTTACATTTCTAAAAGAGCTGTACAGTACGTGAGGTCTTAGAAAAACATTCAGGTATCGAGTAAAATCAATCTCTGACTGTCTTACATTCACACCTCAGTCAATAACCACAACCTCCTCTAAGACCTGAATGTTTTTCCAAGTGCTCACAGACTGTACATTGATTTGACATCAGTGATTGATGAGACAAGTCATATCAGTAGACCTATTAACATTCTCAAAACAATGAAGTTACATCATGGGAAGGTGTACTAAATAGAACCAACACTATCGCATAGGTATACCACAATCTCTTTACAGCATGCCATCGCATGAAATCAGTTCATTGTTTTAAAAACGCAAGTTACCCAGTTCTATATTTTCAGATGGTAGTTAATTTATTTGAAATTATTTAATGGTGAGATAGTCACATAGTTCATTTTCCTGTTGCCGTGTCAAACTGTCACAAGCGGGATTGTCTGCAGAAAAAAGTTCAGAATGCAGCATATTTTCAGTACAAAAGGGCAGGGTTCGATGTGCAAAAGTTTGAGGCCTGTCATGCTCACACTTATTATGTGAGCGAATGAGATAGGATTAATGTTGAGTTCAACATTGGACTGCGACAACCACCTTCCTGATCTATTTTTTAAAACATAGGCTTCGATTCTGGAGTGGCCTCCGAATCTAAAGTCATGCTCACTCATATTATCACTTATATTGTATACAGTCGACTACAAGCTATAGTAGCTGTCAAAAACTTTTAATCAAATTCCAACCTTATACCTGCGCAATGATACATTTCAGATTATCAAATTATGAAGTTTTGCGTAGGTTGACCTGTTGTCGACTGTACGAGTGAGTCGATAAAACGATGAAGCCATTATTAAACAAATTGAAGTGAGATGTCTTGTTTAGCTGATCATCGCTAAACTTGGTCATTCCGGAATCAATACCATTTTCATTTCTAAACAGTAGATAGGTACCTACTTCAGACAAAATGCAGTGTTTACGCACGTTTGTTGATAGTAAGCAAATAAGTATATTTTATGTTTCACTCGTAAAGGGAAGTTGAGTATCCGCCATTGGTGATACTGATAGCTGCTAACCTACCTAAACACCATCAATATTGTTAATAATTTGAACAAAAATCTCATTGTGTCTAAACATAGACTTAGATGACTAACTATTCACACGTTTGAAGAAAATGACATGCTTCGTTGGCTTAGTTATCAAGACGCCTTGGCTCAAAGGGGCAAACTTCGCGTCAGGCATATGAACGTAGAATTGTTGACTACAGTTTAGCAAACGACTAAAGTAATAAAATCTACACTGCATAGAAATATAAGGTAATTTACTTACGCTATCAGCTCCAATTCTATAGAATAGCACAGAATTAGGTACCTACAAAAAGTTGCAGTAAAGACGCCATGACATAATTTCACTGACTTACCTAATTAAAAAACTGGACTCAAACACGAAAATTAAAAAAGCTTAGACATTTCTACCCACAAATAGTTCACAATGAGATAAATACACATCCGCAAATTCAGAATTCATACAATAAAATGCGTGGTACGCTATAACCTGACACTACTGCGAAAACGAGAAAGAATGGAATGGAAATCAAAATGGCGGATGGCGGCCGGTCGGTCGCATTATACAGTGTTGCCGTTAGGCAATCTTGAAAATACCCCAAAGCTTAGTTGAAGTTCCCCAATTTGGGAATCTAACAGCGGCGCCAGTCGCTTTCAAGCCTCGGCAAGCGTTCACAAATTCATGAGTGTGAATGAGGTGTTTGGCTTGGCTTGCATAGGTTTGCCGAGGCTTGTAGCTGATATTTGGACGTGGACTGTTTTATTTAATAGATAATTTTGTAGGGATTGTTTTTAACCATGTCTGTTAAAAATGGAATCAGGCGTTTCCAAGATCTTGGAGTGTCTGATGTCAGATAGGATCTCTGGAGCGGTAACAGTAAAGCGGTTCAAGTTTGAGCACAAAAGTATTGGGCCATGGAACCCATTCCACATCTGGAACCTTGAGGACCTGATGATAACCAGGAATTTTTTTCTATAAATTTCTATAGAATTCATTTTCTATAAATTCTACAGAAATTTATAGAAAAAGTAGACCTTTTTATCTGGCAAGTAAACCAACCAGTGTTACTATATATAAATAAATTACCGTAAAAGAAGTAAAATAATTTTGTATGTTTGCTTTTCAGGCCGCTTTCGAAATAACTCATGTGAATTGGGAACGTAGAAATGACTCGATAGCCGTTCGAAACCAAAGAAATTATAATTATGTACATTATTATTCGCTTAGTTTCCGAGGTGGCCACCAAATCTATAGCTAAACTTGAATGAAACTATCACACTCACTCATATACAAGATTGTAAACGAACGAGCGAGACTTATCAAATCAAAATCCATTTATTGCGCTGATCACATCACATCCATTTTTTCGTAATAGATATTTTTTGCGGATCCCTTAACACAGCAGAATTATTTATTTTATTTGTCGGATAATTTGAAAGTAGAGGATAGCAAGCATGCATGCTCTAATCAATTTTTGGCTTGATTCCAGAGAGTGCAGAGCCGTAAAAGCTTAATTTTTTATCTGTAATCGTATCGCACCGTCGTTTGACTGTCAAACAAACTGTCATCTCGGATTGTTTTATCGAATTTGTGAAAAAAAATAGGTGAAATGATTCCAAAAAGCAAGTTAAAATAGGCTAATTTCTTCTAAGGTTTCTTGCGATAATAAACGTAAGTACAAAGTTTACTCAGTAATCTCTTGTAGAATAAAAGATCAGCTTCTATTTTGTACATACAAATATTTTTGCGTACAGATAGTCACGAAAAATTTCAATATTGTTCTTGAATCTTAATAAATTGTACACATTTTCGTATAAAAATGCTTCATAATTTAATTACTTGGTTTGATTTTGCCTAGGAAATATTGTGACGATATTAAAATCTATATACGATATTAGTTTCAAATTGTATGTATTCTATTCACAAAAGTCCATTCATAAGGTTTCCTTTTGTAATAAACGGTCGACAATGATCTGAGTTAACAATCGCGAAATTTACTTCTTATAATGCTACCATGTCAGTAATAAAAATTTATAAGTAAAATATTCTAGATGCAATGAACACCAAATGTTTATCTATGAAAGTTACCATTATGCCTCAAAATATTTAGTTCTAAGCTATAGGCTGTATAGAATGAAAGATAAACTATACTAAAAATTATTGTTGTAGGACATTGACCTTTTTTGAGTTTGCTGACCCTAAATTATTGCATTTAGGGGTCATTACCCATAACTTTTGTCATGGCCACACTGATTTTTTACATACCTATTGAAATAATCTTGTGCTAAATAATAAAAGTGTTGCAATTGTAATTTTCAGGTACAACGGCAGTTAAAAATCTTCCAAAAATAATAGTAGTTTGTTAGTGTTAAAATGAAGTTACTATAAAATACCCTTGCTCAATATATAAGTAGAAGTGTAGATATTATATTGTTGAGTGTGTGGTGTGACAAATAATAATAAATGTGTGATCGCTACCCCGGCTACCTGTTTGGTGGCACTCCAGTCAGTAGTTGGGACAGAAGTTTCAATTCAATGGAAAATGTGAGTAAGACAGAAAGTGGTTATTTTCTCCAGTTATTTCCAAATTCTGTTCTTGTATTATTATAATTGTTGTTGTGTTGTTGTTGTCCTATGGTACCTCGGAGGTATTTTTACAATTACGTTGAAATATCTTTCAGGTATGTCTTTAGTTAGTTTATTGTATTAATGCTCTTTTTTCGACTTTTCTGTTTGCGTATATTTTTATGTTTATAGTATTAACCATCCTTAGATTTCAGCTATGTAATATGTAGATAGTTTTACGTATATTTCATAAACTTCAGTTAGGTATATTATATTTCCAAAAGTTGACATTGACAAAGTTTAGGTAGTAGCCTTGAAATCTAGTTTAAATTGAGATTGTTTCAGTCTGTATTTGTTTTCTAATACTTGAACTCTCCAAAAGAAGGATATAAATAGAAAATAAAAAAATTAAATAAATAAGTTTTAGAGTGGAGACCGTGTACAAGAAAGCGCAGAGTGTAACCGCCCCCCACTGACTGACGACCTGTAGAAGGTTGCTGGCGATGGTTGGATGAGAAAGGCGGAGAACCGAGTAATGTGGGGCGCACTGGGAGACGCCTATGTCCAGCAGTGGACAGTGGCTGATAGATAGATATAGATAAATATTTTTTTAGATATGGCAATCCCAAACACAGTTGTTTTTAGAATGTTGACCTTATAGATTCGCTAATCAATCTAGGTGGCAATGGAAAGAAACTAATTTTTGTTATTTGTTTCTACGAGATGCACAAGTTTTTTCATTATTCCCTTACTTTACTTCTACTTAGTTTGAATTTTGTCTTCTCTTCTTCAAACTTATTCTTAGTTTAAATATTACTTTTCTGCAAGTTTGGATTGTTTCCTTTTTTATTAACAAGTAAGTTTTAATACATAAGTATAATTATTTTTTATGTAGCTACTTTTATTTGTTAGCATCTGTATATTACTTGCAGTATGATTGGAAAAGCTTAACTAGGCTAGATCTTCTATGTCATAGAAAAGCCACTCTAGTATAGTGTAGGCGCAGCGCAGACGAGGGACTGTTCGCGGCGTACTACTTAGTCCCTGAAAATAGACAGTACAGAACTCTTATGACATAATGCACACGGCCAACTATTATTTTTGCGGACAAAAAGTCCCGAGTACGAGGGATACCGCAGCGTTAAATAGTAAGTAAGAGTAAAATACACTTTATTGCACAATTAGAAAACAACAAACAAAAGATAGAAAAGGAAATAGTGAAGTACAATTTAGGCCGCCTTATCGTTAAGAGCGATCACTTCCAGACTACCTTCAGCATATAGTCCTTTTCACATAGTAAGGCACATCGAACTTATATAAAAACCTAAATAACCTATATAAATATTCTCATTAATAGAAGTTGGAAATCTTCCGATTAGTATCGGCTGAGTCACAGAGAGTTCACAGAGGTGGACTTCCGACTTTCATCAGTCATTCATAAATAAATCAGTGAGAATTCGTATTTTATATAGGTTTTTATAAAAGTTCGATGAGCCTTCCTATGTGAAAAAGATTAGTAGTTTTTAGAAGTAGTTCTTGTACCATAAGTAAATAGATAATAACACAAAGTAATCTCAGAATGTGCGTGTCCATAACAACCTACTCCCTAGAGTTTCGCTGACGAAATGAGTAAACTTGAGTCCGCGACAGTCCCTCGCGCGTACAGTACGCGGCGGATAGTCCGCGGCAGGCGGACAGTCCGTCGTCGTCTGCGTAGAGCCTAAAACGCTTATTGTGTAATAAGCGCTATTATAGTCAAGTGTTTGACTGAATTCAGTCGACTAAGTAGTCAATGAAAGAGCGTCGGTGGCACAGTGGCTAGGACACCGGACTCCCATGCGGTAGGTCCGTGTTCGAAACCGTGCAGTGCCATGTACCAATGAGTTTTTCGTATTTTTCGAAGACTTACGTACATTTACCGACTGCTCTAACGGTGAAGGAAAACATCGTGAGGTAACCTGCACACTGAGATTACCAGTGTGTAAAATGGGGTTGGTACAAAAAATCCTCAAGGGTCGAAGTGCCGCTGGGTTATTCCCGGGCCTCATCATAAGATAAGATAAGTAGTCAACGAACAAGACAGACTTCTGTTAAAAGTACAGTACTGAATGCATTTACACATGCATTCAAACTGAACTGAATTCGGTCAAGCGATTAACTTGATACATGAAAAACTATGTCCCGAGTTACGGCACCAAAATCCATTATTAATGACCCTTGTAACAAACGCGTTTTAGGCGAGTCCCATTTACATTGGAAGTATGCCAGCCTCTTGTCGGCATCGGCTAGCCTATGGCATACCTAGCTTCACCATAACGTTTTTTGAACTGGGCAACCAAATCTTTTAACTATCGATATAGATCTCCATTCTCTCTGCCTATTTCGCAATGGACATAGCGTAAAGTTATGTTAAGAGCTAAGAAGCTCTTAACATAACTTTACGCTATGTACATTGCGAAATAGCCAGAGAGAATGGAGCGGCACGAATCTCTCTTGGCACGTCTCTTTTGCTTTCTCTACAGTCATTAGTCGTTTCACGCATACTCGCCGTTGGGGTCGTCTGCTCTGTATATTAGAATATGTCAGCACTCTGTCAACCAGGGGCCCAATTCGCCTAAATTACAACGTTTGTAGTTCTATTTCTATCCAATTTCAATTTAGTTTTCGTTCCAATTCTATTTGGACACCAAATCGCATTCTGCTGACGCATTACTCTACCACTGCCACCTTTCGATTTACTATCGATCGGGCAAAAGTACCTTGCGAGGAACTTATGTTCGATCGTTATATTTGACAGTTGAAGCGTTTTGTTACCGTACAACTGCGAGTCAGTATAAACTAAACGCTTTATTAGAATGCACAAATACGTTACTGTTCAATCGATTGTTGACTCGATCAGAACTTAACTGAAATTGGATCGTTAGTGGATAGTAGCATACGATACACGTCATAACGATGCAGTTTAGATTATATTTCGTTACGTTGTATTTAGTGGAATCGATCTCCAGATCTTTAAGGGTCTGTCTAGGACGACCCCGGCTTCTCATTCACTCACTTTCGCTTCGTATACCTGTTTCGTCATTCGTTCATCACTCATTCTTTCTACATGACCGAACCAACGGAGCATGCCTTTTTTCATGTTATTGATGGCACATTCATTCAGACCAGTCATTCTACGTATCTCTCTACATTACGTTCTTAGACCTAGAATGGGAAAATTATTATTTACCTGCAGAAAGTTTAATGTTTCACAAAAAAATAAGGAATAATTATAAACACACATTTAAAGAATACACCAATGCGCTGCCAACTGCTGATGTAGTTCCTTATGTGTCGGTCTAATTATGTTGGCTCTCTTACCCTTTAAACACAGTCTAGTAAATGATTCAGCGTGTCTGTTTCATTTAGGCCCGGACTACACGACGACGGTTCCCAGGCTGGTTCCAGTATCGGTCGGTTCCATGGAACCAGTGCTACATATAAACTCCAAAAAAATGCGCTGTCGACTACACGTACAACGGTTCCACTTAGAACCGGCTTGCTCGGTTCCTGAACCGAGTGAGCGGGGCTTGAGCGCAACGCATGAGTTAGAATGCAGTCGATTACACGGCCGGTACCGGTAGAAAGAAAAACACATTATTTAACATTGCATTATGCATACATGATTAATCTTAAAAAGAATTGAAATCAATAGAACAACACAACGTTAAAAAGACACATGCATGTGCTGCGGTCCGACCGGTACGGCAGAACCACAGCGCTGGTTTTCTATGACATAGATCGCTGGCAGAGCAGGGACGAAACCAAAAATATATAAATAAATAAATAAATACCTACGGATGAAATAGATAACAATTAGAACTGGAGAGAAAAGGGACGGTACCTGAACCGAACCGTCACTGGAACCGTCGTCGTGTAGTCCGAGCCTCAGGTTTAGCTTTAGATTTGGCGGCCACCTTGCAATAGAAGCCAATATAGTTGGTAATTACTTTTCGTACAGTGAGTTCGAATCGAACGGGTCCGATTGATAATGCTGCCCACTCGGTAGGTAAACATAGGACACAAAGGGCAGAGGTATTCCTTGGAATCAATTTACGTGTATCTACGTTTACTAGGAGAATATTAAGTAGGAATGCGACTACTCGCCGTGGGCGGGGGTGCCATTTCCATTCGTAGACGAAAACGTGTATTGAAAATGACTTACTACTGATTTAAGCGCGATATAAATAGCTTTTTATTAGGGAACCCTTAGGCTCAATTTACATTGCCGCGGAATGGAATGGAAGCGAATTTTCGTAACGTAATTGTACATAGTATAATGAACTTTATGTCAATTGTGTAACATACAAACTAAATACGCTTTACCGCTAGGGGAGTTCTCGAGAATGCGCGAGGATTCCCCGGAAGATGCGCGACCTCTTTTTTGACTCGTATTTAGTTATTAGTTTCGTCTTGTCCGTCTTTCTTCTTGTTCGTCCGTCTGTCTGTATTTCACACAGGGTCGATTAAAATATTTCTAAGAACATTTTTTTTTGGAAATCAGTGTAGGCTGTCTGGCTTTATCCGTTAACTATCGGATTAACAAAAACCCGAGGTCAATTTTGTATGAAAATCATAGATAATTCACGAGCTATTTTAATGTAAAATGGCGGCGCAAGGGAGACTTAGGATCGCGTACATTTTCATGGAATTTAATTTAGAAAAGTTATCGCTAAGTTACGCTGCAAAATCTTAAATCAACCTTTTACCTAATTTTTTTAAACTGGGAAGCTGGCATGTTGCCTACCATAACTTTAAGCACAAAAATCTAGATTCAGATAATATTTATGTCAAGGACAAGGCTGCTTTTTGGAAGGATTCCATAAAAATACTAGGTCATGGGAATTAAAATCACATAGAGCGGTACACGTTAGCTCTAATAGGGAAATAATGCTGGGCTCGCAGCGTAGATGCGAGCATGGTCCGAAAGTGATCGGGTACGGTAAGCAACGTTGGGCGTGGTCAGAACTAGGATGGGTGATCACTAGTAGTGGCACATCTTCCTCTGAGTTTCTTTGTGCCTCGGAGAGCACGTTAAGCTGTCGGTCTCGGCTGCTGTCGTCAGACAGCAGTCGTAAAGCAATGTAAGAGGCCTACGGGCCGCCTGAAGAACTCTGAAATTAGGTTGGTTCACAACCACACGACAAAAAGAAGGAGAGTAGGGAAGTAATAACTTTTGCGGTTGATGTGCTATTAGGTTAGGCAGTGTTAGGCAAAATGTAATCCGATTAACGATTTCAAAATTTTTTGCGTAGGTAATTGCGATTACAGATTCTTTTTGTGCTTTTCTTTTAGTTGAGAATACAATCGCATTATAATATTTGGGTCTAATTTAGGTGATCGGCTACTAAGTCAGTCGAAAGATGTTATGTCCCTAATAACGAAATTTAAAGCTGGATGCACCTCCAAAAAGATCTGATCTCTTATTTACAGTAGTTCGAGTTGAGAATATGTATCAGTAAATGACAATGAAATGATTATGCATCGAAGCACTCCAGTACTCTCTAGGTTATGGTCATAATTCTTGCCCGTGCATGTTCCACTCCGAAAACATAATTTTCCGGTTGATATTTAAGCGAGAATCAAGTGAGTAACTTAAATCATAGTAGCGCTTCAAGTTATAGGTCACGGGCGAACATTTCGCTCCAGTTTTTCGGATGATTGTAAAGTTTATTGTGTGACCACTCGCGCTCGCGTTGTTTCAAATTGGCATTTCCATTGCGGCTGTTGCGGCACTCCCACTGTATCTGAATAAGAACAGTAATGAATTTCTGACCGGATTTCTGTTTCGTCTAAAAGGCAACTCGTCTACGGAATAACGCTAAAGAGACTGAAAGACTTGAAAAAATTAGCTTTGAGCCAGGAGAGCTTGCTCTGCCAAAATCAAAATTAAGACACATGTAAATCAATAAATGATATGAGTATGAGCTAAGAAAGAGGGGGGGGGGGGGGGGGGGGGGGGTCCTCTGGAGACCATTGAGAGATTGCCATATCGCAATGCTTCCATACCTCTTTATTTGTGTACCTATTTACTAATATAATAATAACGTATATAATAAACAAACAAACAAACAAACGTGTGTATGAGAGAGAGAGAGAGAGAGAGAGAGGGTTTGTGTGAGGGTGTATGTGTGTGTGCAAGAGATATGTATGGTGTTCTATGCCAAAATGAGTAAGAGACTTATGGACGCTAAACGGAGATTCTGTGCTGTTCTTATTTATATTTGCGACACTACTCTATATTAGTTTATTTATTGCTTTTACGGGATTTTAATTTTTATGCAGCCAGCCCGAATTGGGTAGATTATGGTCGGCTTTATTTGCGATTTAACGGGATTTGTTCAGTGAATATTTATAGGTTTTTGTGCGAGTTGAATCTATAAGTGGTTAACACAGCTGGGTTTGCTGTAGCCATTAATAACCTAATACTAATATAACTGCAATATATGTGTATGTATTGGCCATGATATCAATGGAAGCTTATATTTTCGTTTTTTCTTAAGTTCATTTTTGTTCTCATAAATGGCTCTCGCACGTAGGGGCGATCTGTCACTGTCAGTCAATAACAATTCACGCGTCACGCGTTCAAATTGTATCTAAAATGAAATAAATGCGTAGATAAAAAGGGATAAAACATAATTTGCTACAGCGCAATCTCGCTCATACATCTAAAGGCTCTCGTGGAACTTCGATAAACAAACTGCAACACTAAACGTTGGCAGTTTTACGGCTCTGGCTACCAGCCTTTTTGACATTAAAAAATGGCTCCTTCATAGAGCGCCATCTCGCGAGCCTCTTGGAACCAACCGTAAAACCTCTCTTTATTACGGTATTGCCGTCAACTCATCACATCATGCTCGGCATAGAGTTCAATAGTGGGCCGTAATCACCTATAACGAAGATATATGAAAACAAATAAAATGAAAGACGTCCTCAGCTATCTTTACCACTCCCTAGTATTTTGATACAAAACCCGGTGTTCGATACTAAGAGATCATCAATGTATTACGATGTTCTTCCATCATGTTTTAACGCATCAGAATCTTTATTTTAGTTTAGCACTGGTAAAGTTTTAGGACCAAAACTCTGTATTTGATTTCTTACTATAAATACTAAGATATCATCAAAAATATTACAGTCAGTGAGCTCTTAGATTGTGAGTCGGGTATCGGATAAAATCCGTCTATCTCTGTCTTACTACAGTCTTTATACATTCGCGTGTCGTTGTCAATAAACGAAGTCTCATATGACCCGAAACCCTTTCTAAAAACTCTCGCACTGTACGATGTTCTTCCATCATGTTTTATTGTAGCGCATAGATCTCTGTTTTAGTTTCGTACCACTAAAGTTTTGGGACCAAAACCCGGTGTTTGATTTCCTATTATCTCATACATGCCGGGAATAACCCCAGCGGCATGCGGCACTTCGACCCTTGAGGATCTTTTATGCCTACCCCATTTTACACACTGGTTATCTCAGTGTGCAGGTTTCCTCACGATGTTCTCCTTCACCGTTAGAGCAGTCGGTAAATGTACGCAAGTCTTCGAAAAATACAGAAACTCATTGGTACATGGAACTGCATGTACTAATGAGTATTTCCTGCTATACTAGGAGATTATCAATGTTCTCCAATCACGTTTCAGCAAATCCAACACCAGTACAGAGGTCGCATCGGGTCCGGGGCGCGGTGTTGGGGCAGCATGTCCGAGGGAGGGGGCCTCTCCGCGGCCGGAGGGGACTCCTGCAAGACTAACCTCATTGTCAACTACCTGCCGCAGACTATGACAGAGAAGGACCTCTACGCGATGTTCATGACCATAGGGCCCATCGAGAGTTGTCGGGTTATGAAGGACTTCAAGGTAACTCAAAATTAAAAGTTTAAGAAACCCCCGAGATGCCATTGTGGAGATCCCCTTCCTTTTTGCTGGTCATTATCAGGTTCTCAAGGTTCCAGATGTGGGAAGGGCCACATGGTCCTAAACATGTGAGCTCAAACTTGAACCATCTAACTAGAGTTGCCACGAATAGTGATTTGGCCGAATACCGAATATTCGGCAACGCTGTCGGCCGAAGCGCCGAATATTCGGCACAAAATACATGGTTGCCGAGGGCGTAAACTCGTAATAGACAGGCCGCAACCTGTCTCATTACGGTGCATACGGGAGCGACGGGCGGGTATTTGTTTCAATTGCGGATAAATCACGTCACGGCACGCTTTGTCAGATCATAATAATACATAAAACATTAATATTGTGCAGAGAATAGTTCTTATTCAATTGTTTGTTCGTTGAAAGGTTTACAAAATGACACCAATTAATAAAAAATCGCCAATATGGGAATAATATGAGATATTATCCATCACAACCTACCATTGATCAATTTTACTTCCTAAAGTATTGTAATTTTGTAATAGAATACATATAATCTTGAGTAATATGTGTTTTTTTTCTTGATTTGGTATTCGGCCGAATAGTACGCACTATTCGGCCGATTAATACCGAATACCAAAAAAAGTGGCCGAATAGTCCGAATACCGAATAGTAGCCGAATATTCGTGGCATCTCTTCATCTAACTGTTATTATCCTAGAGATCCCATCTGACATAAAAGATACTCTAAGATCTTGGAAACCAGTAATCTAATTTTTATTAAACAGAGCTAAGAACACATCGACAAAATTAAAAAAAAAAAAAAAAAAAAACTGTTAAATATTTCAATCAGCGCCCAAATCGGATCATCGGTTGTTGAATTATGACACCACAGACAAATAGATAAACAGGCTTACAGTCATACAGACAAACGCGTCAAGCAGATTACAGCCCTTCCTCGGTCAACCGGGGGGTAAAATCTGAGTAAATGACATAAACACTTGTAATAACTTCATAGTGAATTACCTCAACTTTTCATATGGTCAAGTTTATTTCCATTTCAGTCTTAAATGAAATTGACAGGCAACTAACTTCGTGATGGTTAATCTCGTAACCATGATTTAATTACCATTTTCGTGACCATAGAATGAGGAGAAATGAAATGAGGAGATCCGTCATAGAACAAAAGTTGATAACTTTTGTTCTATGACGGATCATAGCTCATAAGATTAGCAAGACAGACGTGACCGGCCCACTGCCACTTCGGCAGTGGGCCGGTCACGTCTGTCGCAGAACCGACAACAGCTGAGGTAGACGAGTTCTGGAGTGGAGACCGCGTTTGGGCAAACGTAGTGTGGGACGCCCTCTGCTATATGGAGCGACGATCTGCGCAAGATGGCTGGCAGCGACAGGATGAGAAAAGCCGAAGATCGGGCTCAATGGCGCGCCCTGGGAGAGGCCTATGTCCAGCAGTGGACTAGAGTAGGCTGATGATGATGATGATGACCATATAATGTCGGGTTTATGAAGAATTTCATAGGGTCAAGTTTATTTCCATTTCACTCTAAAATGAAATTGACAGGCAACCAACTTCGTGATGGTTAATCTCCTCGTAACCATGGTTTCAGACTGGCTACAGCTACGGCTTTGGGTTCGTGAACTTCACCCGGGAAGAGGACGCCTCCAGAGCTATCGACACCTTCAACGGTTACCAGCTCAGAAATAAACGGTTAAAGGTAACCAAAGACAGTGTACAGTGGACAACACCACAGGCTATATTTATTACGACAGGGTTTCACAGATGTGTCTTGAAGTGTCTTTCACTGTTCCCTATACATGGTGAAAAGACAAGGGAAAACGCACCGATCCTTTTATGGGGCAACTTACTATTTTGAAGATTTCCTTACTTTTCCTGATCATCATCAGGTCCTCAAGATTCCAGTTGTGAAAAGGGCACCATTATCCTAAAAATATTAAACATTTAAGCTCAAACTCGAACCTCCTATTTACTTTTTATTTTTACCTATATTGAGATCCCGACGGACATCAAAGATACTCCAAGATCTTGGAAACCACTCCAATTTTTACTAAGAAAACTCGACAAAGTTCCCTGTTAATTAAAAAATCCTCATCCTAATTAGATCATCGGTTGTTGAGTTATGATGCCATAGACAAACAGACATCTGCGCGTCTTTATACCTACCCCTACCTTTGGGTCGGTGGTGCGAAGTTATTAAAAAGTTCTAAAAAAAAAAACTTGCTCTGGCTCTAAAGAATAGCACAACCCCAACTAGTACGAGACGTCTAAGGATCTTAGTGGATACTATTCTACACCTAGTAGACTGCGATAGGCTCGCCACCTATCACGTTTGTCCACCAAATCTTACGGCGAATGGGAACTACCTGTGATTGAAGGTGGTTTCTCTGTCCACCCTCTCGAGGATTATGGACAGTGGCTAGGACACCGTACTCCCATGCGGAAGGTCCGGATTCGAAACCGTGCAGTGCCATGTACCAATGAGTTTTTCGTATTTTTCGAAGACTTACGTACATTTACCGACTGCTCAACGGTGAAGGAAAACATCGTGAGGAAACCTGCACACTGAGATGACCAGTGTGTGAAATGGGGTAGACAGAAAAGATCCTCAAGGGTCGAAGTTCCGCTGGAGTTATTTCCGGCCTCTTATGTAAAAATACGACGTTTCATTTCAGGTATCCTACGCGCGACCTTCAGGCGAAGATATAAAGGAAACAAACCTTTACGTGACGAATCTACCGCGCGCCATAACGGAGGAACAACTAGAGACGATATTCGGCAAATACGGACGAATTGTCCAGAAACATATCTTACGGGACAAGAGCAACGGGACACCGCGAGGCGTCGCGTTTGTCAGGTAACTTGTTACATTTTTTAAGTGTCCCGGATTTAGAATATCCTGGATAAATCGTGTCGTACGAGGCGAGTAATCTGAGTAACTTTTTGGTGGAATCTGAGTAACTTTTTGGTGGAATCTGAGTAACTTTTTGGTGGAATCTGAGTAACTTTTTGGTGGAATCTGAGTAACTTTTTGATGGACCCCTTCAGGGTCCGGTCCGCCTGGCTTGCGACCATTCTTTATTCTTAGTAAAGTAAACGCATCATTTTTTAAATTGTATTTATTTCATCTGAAAGCAACAAAACCCGTTGCAAGATAAGTCGTACAAAATAATTTGATAATTAATTAAAATAATTAATAAATCAAAATTAAATTATTTTCATTACAAAAAATACCTATAATAGTACAATAGTGTACAGTCAAAAAAAAGTGCGGATACAATGTCAAAATAATTTTAAAATGTCACAGACGCTAAGAGACGTTTATGTCAATTTCCCGGGTCATAGCAAATGAGAAGGTTTTAATTTTGAGGACATAAATTCTTTTAGACTGTAGTAGGCATTTTTCTCGAATTACTTTTTTGTAATGGCCTTAAACTCTTTAGCAGGGAGTTCGATGACCTCAATCGGGAGCATATTAAACATTTTCACTAGGATCATTTATGGGTACAATTCAAAATTCAATTTTCAAAAGTCTTTATTGAATCTTATAATTGTGATTACATGAAGGTCACCGGCCTACATGCCATTCGGAACCTTATAAAATGAATATTAATTGTTATAACTAGCGATCGGAGTAGGTAGGGCTGTTTTTGGTACTTGCAAGCTGTGGTCATGATATGGATACGGCTCTCTTATAAACCATATTTGGATAATCCCGGGATTTCCGGAATTGAAAAATTCGCTGTAGATAGAGCTACTTCTGGTAATTCCAACCTGCGATCATCACACTATATATCATACATATTAAAAAATCCCGGGATTTTCGGAATTTAAAAGAAGACTAGAAGACTACTAAAGAAACCCGGATTTAGACATACTTGAAAGAAATGAAATAGACGACGAAATTCTATTGAATTATAAATTCGCTTCACTCTGACGTCTACAGATGTCCATACTAACCTAGCACTAATCTAGCTTTTGAGGTCTTTGACCCCAAACAGCCCTACCTACACCGATCAGTAGTTATAACATAAATTTGAGGAGCTCGTAGCCTAGTTGCGAGCACGGTCCGAAAGTTATCATGCAGGTTAAGCGACGTTGGCGCGGTCGGTACCTGGATGGGTGACCGCTAGTGGCATATTTCACCTGAGTGCACGTTAAGCAGTCGGTCCCGGTTGTTGTCGTTCGACAGCAGTCGTTAAGCCATGTCAGAGGCCTACGGGCGGCCTGAACAACTCTGACAAATAGGTTGGCCACTAACCATACGATAAGCAAGCATAACATAAATTACTCGTACATTTTAATTTTTTTTTATATTTTCCTATTGTGATTCTTCCAAATATTTTTCTAGTCTATCTGTGATTTGCAAGAAACATCCTTAATGTTAATGCTTCCTTAAGTCACGTGTCATCTAGTTAGAGCTATGGCATAGTAAGGTGTAGCATGTATTTTAAGACGACTTAAATTTAAAGACGTTTCATGCAACTTACGGTATTTCTTGTCATTTACAGATTCGACAAAAGGGAGGAGGCACAGGAGGCGATAGCGGCGCTAAACAATGTGATACCGGAGGGCGGCACGGAACCTCTCAGCGTCAAGGTAAGCAGCGATAAGCGGTTAAAAAACGCTCGACTGTCTGCACCGCTTGCTTTCATGCATGAAGTTTAATCATGTAGTGGTAGATCCTAATGTGAAGGATCGCCTGGGGTGGTACCACCCTCTTATCTATTTCTGCCGTGAAGCAGAGATGCTTGCATTTCTGTGTTTCGGTTTGAAGGGTAAGAGAGCCAGCGTAATTTCCAGCACATGAGGCAATCCATCTTAGTCTTCAAGGTTAGCAGCTCATCAAAAACCCTCTAATATTAATACATCGAGGTGAGATGTCTATGGGCGACGGTGACCACTTAACATCAGGTGGTCCGTTTGCTCGTCTGCTCCTAATTTCATTTAAAAAAAAATCAAGAGTTTAACGGTAATAAAAATAAGAGAAAAAATTCAAGACCCATATAAGACGGACCTTATGTAAAAAGGGATATTATAAAATAAATGACTACTTAAATGATAAAGAGGCTTGGTCCTAAACCCAGCTCCAGCTCTGCACATTGTGTACATATATGATTGTATTCATAATTATTGTAAGATATATTTATTTCAAAAGACGTGCTGCTGAAAGTTTCTTGAGCCACTTCTTTCCTTTCAGCTACAGCACCTTACGAAGCGGTGGTAGAGTGAGAAAGAATGACGTTGTAAAAATGTACTATAAGGTACTTACTTACAATAAAAAAACATTTTGATTTTGATATCAGGGGTCTGAAATTTATTTGACCAGGGTAGTATTACCGTTCTCAAAACGATGATATGATGTCAATTCGAGTCGCGTTTCAGTACATGTTTTTAGTTGTCAGCGGGGCGTAGAAGAGCGAGGGATGAGTACGGACCGCCGCGCGGTGTGGGGGAGGATATGCCTCCACAAAATGCTTTCGTCCAACTCTGGGTCGGACGCGATTTTTCATTTATTTATTTATTCTTTAATGCACATAGGCGAGCTTAATGCCATGCGGCATTTTCTCCCAGATAACCTTTGGCATGTGACAAAAGCTTGGTGTCGTCTAACTGCACTTGCCGCAACCGCTTGCATGCACAATAGGATATAAAACACAAAGCGTTGCGTAGATGGAGCCACGAGCACACTCCGTAAACAGAAAAGCAAACCGGAACGTCATTTTTGAAGATATCACATATTTCTCGTTATTTGGATTAATTTAATTTAATTTCTCAAAGCTATTGTAAAATTGTGATGATATCATGGCATCATATGGCCATTTCACCTAAAAATTCTATTAAAACAGCGTGGCGCGAGTCTGAAGGAACTTGGTGGAAAGGTATCGTATCTACGTGTTGATATTTGGCTTTATGTGCTAATTTAAAGTTTATTAAACAAAAATCTTGTAAAATAATCCAATATTAATCAAAATAATCATTATTTATCAAATTATTTTCATTGAAAGCAATACATTTAGGTTATACAATACAAATATACTTTATTGCACACCCGGGACAAAAACAAAACATACAACATAAAGAGAGGTACAATACAATGTGCAGAAGGCGGCCGCGGTCGCTTTAAGCGATAACTTCCAGGCAACCTTCAGGTGATGGAAAAATGGTGTGATAGTTATGTTATGTTTAGAACAAAATCATCTTTAAGTCGTACGACTTAAAGATGATTTTGTACGTGTACACGTACGTCTTATTTTTGAATGTTTTTTGTAACTGTGCTAGTGGCGCCTCTAGTGGTAAAACATTGCAGGATTATCTCCTATTGGCGGGGCCCGGGTCTAAATTGTGGTTGTTTCGGTGTCGGCAGCCCACTGGGTCGGACGCGATCTTCCGGCGCGCCGCGGCCGCCGCGCCCGTACCGCACGCGTGCGCGGGCGCGGTCGCGGTCGCGAACGCGAGCTGGCGCGGCAGCCGCCTGCGGTTGCACAGTGACACTATGGTGCGAAGCGTTGCCAGCGGTGACAGAGGGCATTGTGTAATGGCGATTTTAGTGTCATGTGGATCAGGATCCATCGGTTACTGAAATCGGAACATAGTACTAAAAATGGTCAAGGGCGAGTCGAGCTTCGCGTTCTGTAGGGATCTTATAGGTTTTAAACGAGGCCGAGCCCTAGATCCAGATGTCGATCTTTTGCGTGGAATCGTTCAAACCTTGGTCGGCCATAACTCTCTGAATAACAGAGTCGTGAGATTATGGAACAAGTTACCGCAAGAAGTTGTGGATGCATCTTCAGTCAAGTTTCAAAAATAGACTAGATAGGTTTTTAAACAGTGCATAAATAGTGGTGGACTTAATTAACTATGAACTCATTGACTAAGTGCTATAAGTGAATGAACAATACACCAGCTTAGATATGGGCGCATCAGCTTAAGGCTGCCTGCTCATTAATCAATAGTAATAAATAATTGTTTACGGCGCGGGCGCATAATTTCGAAGGATTTTGCCTTCGCGTGGATTTTCCTGTACCAGTAATTTTTTTTAGAGCGCAGTATGTTGAAGGCCGTGTTTAGTCATGCGGGTTTCACCTGCGCATGCTCATATTCGCAGTCTTTATTAAAATTGATAGGGGCAATATTGACCGTTTCGTTACGCCAATCTATTATAGTATTAAAGTTCTATAATTAAAATATGATAATTAAAAGAGCCATGGAGCGAGCTATGCTCGGAGTCTCCCGAAGAGACAAAGTGCGAAACGAAGACCTCCGGCTGCGCACAAAGGTCACAGATGTAGCTAAACGCATAGCGACTCTGAAATGGCAATGGGCGGGACATGTGGCTAGGCGAACCGACAACAGGTGGACACACAGAGTACTCACGTGGAGACCGCGCACAAGCAGCAGGAGTGTGGGACGTCCAGCAGCGAGGTGGTCAGACGACATCAGGGCTACAGCTGGAGTGACTTGGCTCAGAAGCACTGCAAATCGGGCTACATGGAAATATATAGGAGAGGGCTATATCCAGCAGTGGATGAATAAAGCCTGAAGAAGAAGAAGAAGAAGAATTAAATTATGTGGTTAAACAAACCAACCAGCCAGAAACAGACAACGGAAACATAGATAACATGGATTTTATATTACTAGTGATTTTTAGAGCGTACAATGTTGAAGGCCGTTTTTAGAGCCATGCGGATTTTGTTTTCGCACGGGATTTTATTTTACTAGGGACTTTGTAGAGCGCAGGCGCGACTATTTAATGCCGTGTTTGAATGTGGGTTTCGCCTTTCGATATAATTCATTTTACTGTTGACTATTTCAGCGCGTCTACGACATGTCAACGGGGATTTTTTTAATATATTAACTACTTATAATAATTTAAAGTATGGTCATGGGAGATGAAACTACTGTGGTAGTTTTTAAGCCTTATCTAAGCTACCTGTCTGAATCTAAAACGCCTTTATCGTGATTAATTTCAACACTAAAACACAGTGCCCTCTGTATTTCTTACTGGAACGTCCACTAGTCCATCTTTACTTTTTTAATTTTGTTTTTTCAGTTCTGGTATATTTTGTGGTGGAAATGTTTTTTTTATTTATTTAGCATGTGTATGAGCGACGGTGACCACTCACCATCAGGTGGCCCGTTTGCTCGTATGCTATTTACTAAATAATTAAGTTATTCTTGGTGTACTTTATAAATTAGAAAGATGATTGAAAATTATTCAGCGAGCGGGAATAAGAAATATAAATAGATAAAAGAAAAATATTTATTTAACCTTGCATTATAAGGGAAAAAAATATACTAAGCGTTATTTAAATGCGCGAATTCCAATCGAATTGTTATAAGTTTAAGACTCAGGGGGTCAGATAGAGGTTACCACTGGGTAACCTCTTTCTCGAGAATTCCAATCGAATTGTTATAAGTTTGTGGCGACGCACGACGCGCGCCACTACGATACAGTACCTACTCACATCGGCGTAGAACGCGCTATCGAAATTTTCCTAGGACTTCGTATATATACGAGTTCCAAACATCCACAGTTGGACCAGCACATCTGGTCACCAGGCACAACACCCCGCCTGGTGGAAGATCTAACCTTTTCCCTTTCATACAGCTGACGTTACGTCATTCCATCTCCTTACATAGCGTGTTCCTACAATTGGTGACCCCTACTACGAACACTAAATTGGATTGGATCTTTCCTACAAGTTTAAGACTCAGGGGGTCAGATAGAGGTTACCACTGGGTAACATCTTCCTCGCGAATTCCAATCGAATTGTTATAAGTTTAAGACTCAGGGGGTCAGATAGAGGTTACCACTGGGTAACCTCTTTCTCGCGAATTCCAATCGAATTGTTATAAGTTTAAGACTCAGGGGGTCAGATAGAGGTTACCACTGGGTAACCCCTTTCTCGCGAATTCCAATCGAATTATTATAAGTTTAAGACTCAGGGGGTCAGATAGAGGTTACCACTGGGTAACCTCTTTCTCCCCAGGACCACCACTGTACATACGATCTCGACATTCGGTAGCTTGCTCAAACCAACTGAGCTATTGCGACACACTGATGACTCTTCAAATTAATCCACCCTGTGTTGTCTTAAAATTATAACAATTCCAGTTGCCAGTGCGATTGTGTAAGTTGCCAGTGGTAATAATTTTCTGACCTCCACTATACAAGTCCTGCTCGCTAAAGTTTTTCAAACGTTTCTAATTTATTTTGGTGGAAACATTCCTAAAAAGATCCAATTTCTAACTCTCCAGGTAGCGGAGGAGCACGGTAAGCAGAAAGCGGCGTACTACGCGGGCTGGGCGGCGGGCTTCCATCACAATCGAGGTGAGTCTGAGGGTAAGTTGGACATTTTTTTTTAATAAAAAGTACTAACAATATATCTAAGGATGTTCATGGACGCGATCGACATTGATCTGTGGATTGGTTATAGACCGTTCGATTATTGTTTATTTCTTTGTCAGATCTGTCATCGATTGACAATTAATCCGAAGTCGATGCGCCCATGTAACTTTTTCAACAGCTATCGGCTATCTTCGTGTTTCTAATAAACACGATTGACAAATATATTGTCTGAAGCGAGGTGATAGACAGCCGAAAGCTATTAATAAGATACGACGTTTTTTTATACAGTATCAATATTCTTCATTAAGAGCACAAGTCTGCGGCGCAAGCGTCGCCGAATCGAATCCACCTCTGGACCACTTCTAGCACAGGCATTTTAGCCTAGTTAGAGTGGCTCCAACTAGGCTAAAATGCCTGTGCTAGAAGTGGTCCAGAGATGAATTCGATTCGGCGACGCTTGCGCCGCAGTCTCGTGCTCTTGGCTTTGAGCCACTGTCGCTTAATTAATAATGAAGTTCAGGGTGTTTTTTTAACGTTTTTAGGACCCTTTTCCTGGCGTGCGTATTTTTTCCCGCGTCTGCTTTTGCTCGTTCTATTTACTTACCAAATCTATTTTTTATACATGCTTCCTCCGTTTAAAAGTGACATGTCAGAGTCAGCCTGGGGTGGTACTATTTGTGCTGCAAGGCAGTGTTTCGGTTTGAAAGGTTAGAGAGGCAGCGTAAGTACCGGCACATTAGGCACTTAATCTAAGCCTTGAAAATTAGCAGCGTATCGAAAATCGTCTAGTAACTTCATAGTGAAGTCTGTGGGCGACGGTGACCACTTACCATCAGATGACCCTTTCGCTTGTTCACTACTATAATATGTGACGTCATTATGTCATTACGTCATTAAGTGGAAGTTACGCACGCTGGGAAAAATACGCATGACAGGAAAGACTAAACGATAATATTCGTTTGAATACTGCCGTAGTTGTCTGCTTTAAAATGAACATATCTTACCTCGAATTCTAAAATTTCGCACGCTGCTCGGATAGCCGCTTCGACCCACCACCTGCCACAAAGACACCACAGCCTTGACCAATTAGACATGCTCCACAGCCGGCAAGATTACACGACCAACTACGGAATGTATGGCGGCCCTTCTAACCGTTTCCTAAGGCGCGACTTCTACAACCAGTCATCGTATATGAGCCACCATCGCCCGTTTTGAAAAGGGGTGTATTGTAAAAAGTTCCGCCTTTCCGATAGTAAGATATAGGCGGTGAGGACTTTTTCGTTTAGTACGGTTTCGTTGTAAGTTGTTTGGGTGTTGCGAGGGATTTTCTAGATAGCTGTGTAAAGCTACTGATCTGTCGATTTATGGTGGTAAAGTATATTTTTTTATACTCAAGCGTTTGCTGACGTATGCGGTATCGGCATGCGGTACGCGGAAGTTGTGTTATGTCAACTCATGCATGCGTAGACCGCGTAAAACCGCGTGACAGGAAAAACGCACTTAGTTGCTAACTTTTTATTTGTTCTGTGAGTTGAATTTTCACAATATATATAGAATGTTAAGGAGTATGTCTCTAGTTTGCTCAATTGTTTTTTTTTTTTAATAATCCCTCACAACATCTGAAATTACTTTACTTTGCGCCTAGCTATACCCTGTCCACTGTTATTATCCTAATGCTTCGTCTCTATTCAATAAGGTTAGAGAAAAGACTAGAGTGTGCGATGAAACGAACGGTATGCGTGTGGGGTTGCCAGTTTTGTGGATACTTTTTGTTGCCAGCATCAAAATAATTGTTAAATAAAAAATATATAAAAGAATAATAAAAAATGTTATGTTTTGCAAAAACGAATTAAAGAAACGAAAATAATATTGTTATGTTTTTAAAATGAGCTTTAAATATGTAGGTATTTGTTAAAATGTAGCTAGCTGTGTTGGAAATGTTCTATTATACAGAGTGTAACATTAAGAACGGTCAGTATGGGAAAGTCTGAAACTATAAGACATACGAACATCTGTTCTTAGGAACCATGTCATCAATTTTAGTAACAAGAAAAACTGTATTCATACATTTTTAAAAAAACCTGTACTCAGCCCGGGAATCGAACCCGGTTGTTTTGAAAAAAAAAACCAACACTATTTCTATTTGGATATCGACTGTGTAGGTCTTAAGGAATAAATGTTAGTATGAAACGTGATGTATAAAATTAATAAAACGCATTGTTTCCATATCTTTTAATTTATTTTAGTAGGTGTTCGAAATGACTACCATTTTGTAAAATACAACATTCAACTCGTTTAGGTAACGATCTTACTATTTAAATTAAAAGATATGGAAACAATGCGTTTTATTAATTTTAAACATCACGTTTCATACTAACATTTATTCCTTAAGACCAACACAATCGATATCTAAATAGAAATAGTGTTGGTTTTTTTTTCTCAAAACAACCGGGTTCGATTCCCAGGCTGAGTACAGGTTTTTTTTTAAATGTATGAATACAGTTTTTCTTGTTACTAAAATTGATGACATGGTTCCTAAGAACAGATGTTCGTATGTCTTATAGTTTCAGACTTTCCCATACTGACCGTTCTTAATGTTACACTCTGTATACATGTAATTATGTTATTATGAGCAAGAATTGTCCACAAAAGCTTTGGCTGGTAGTTTCGACTGAGTTGTAAAGAAATGTTACAGAAAGTTGTAATAGAATTTGGAATGTTAAATTTTACCTTGACATTTGAGAAGTTAACGATTCAAAAGTTCGTGATGTGCTAAAAAGGAATTCGAGACTATAATATTAGGTACCTATAGACATTTTTAAAGCTGATTTCAGTCCAACTTGGCTAGGAAGCGGCGTTCTATAGATTTTTAATTATTTTTGACTATCTATCAAAAGATACAATACCAAACTTATAGACTATATAGCAAACTCAAAGACCTTTTATATTACATATAGGAGCAGAACTAACATTATGGTAAATAATGCGTGGCAAAAACGCATACGTAGATGAGAGTATGGGGAGTTTTGACGGGAAAGTTGCTGGAGAAGGTTCTAGGGTGTTTATTTTATTGCTCAAAAATTGTTTTCTGGTGATTTTGATAGCTACAATCGGTGTAGTTTTGTCTAGCAAACTTCAGTAACAGTGACAGTGTGTTGAACTCTTAAAACAAACCTCTCGTTAGTGGTTCGTTGTGTAGTTTCACTCTGTGATTCTACGGCGGGTCATGAGAATTCGCCAGAGACTAGACCGGTTGAAATTTCCGTCATAACTCCTAGGAATGTTAAAATGTGTGTACACCACAACATTTTGATGCTGAAAAACTAAAAACTGTTTTTAATCGCTTAATGTTTAGGCTGATGACCTGTGTTGCCAATGCCTTGTTGAATAATAAAAAAACAAGATCGTATGTTTGTATGGCGGAATGTCAGAATTTTTGACATGCTTTGATATATTATATGTCAGTGTAGTAGTGAAATATAACTACACGGTGAGGAAAAAGGATAGCCATTGCATAAATTATTATGTTAGCGAATGAGATGGTTATAGGTAGGGAAATATCTGACTGTGGCTCATACAGGGGCATCTCTCTTCTCTCCTCTGCCGGTAAAATTTTAGCTCATATTATAAACACCCGTTTGAGCCGCCTTGCTTAACGGATGCTGCCGGAGACTCAGTGTGGATTTCGACCTAATAGAGGCACTGTCGATGCTCCGGCAGTATCCTGCCGGAGACTCAGTGTGGATTTCGACCTAATAGGGGCACTGTCGATGCTCCGGCAGTATCCTGCCGGAGACTCAGTGTAGATTTCGACCTAATAGGGGCACTGTCGATGATCCGGCAGTATCCTGCCGGAGACTCAGTGTGGATTTCAACCTAATAGAGGCACTGTCGATGATCCGGCAGTATCCTGCCGGAGACTCAGTGTGGATTTCGACCTAATAGGGGCACTGTCGATGATCCGGCAGTATCCTGCCGGAGACTCACTGTGGATTTCGACCTAATAGAGGCACTGTCGATGCTGTATTTGTTGTAAAACAAATACAAGAAAAAAGCCTAGAACTATATATAGGTAATCAGTGTAAGTGAAATAATGTTCGTTCTGCTTAGTATTATTAAAAGTTCTCTGAACAAACTAATAAAATGAAAAGACATGCTTCAAATATTTGAAGTATTTTTTTTTTCCTAAAGGGTTTACGGTTAAGGTATTTTACATAAATTAATCGCATTTATACAGGTGTATCTGCCAAAGTGCGAATCCGTTAAACTCATTATAAAATTGCTTATATGTAATTTTAAAAATGCAACTAAATACGTTAGCCATAGTTTAGAAAATTATAGATTTTGTGGTAAAAATTTGCCCTACTTTTTTCATGGAAATGGTATTAATATAAAATATTAATACCATTATTATTAATATTATTATATATTATTAATTGTAAAGCAAAACTTAATAGATGGCTACTCTCTTTAGATTACGACAAAACTGAGGCTCTAATCATATAACAAAATTTTACACACTAAACTCATTACGTTCTTCAGATTATTAACACTTAACTTCCCACACTTACACACCCACTCACCCTACACTACATATGCACACTTACAGCATTACACACTCCCACACAACCTAACACCCCCCCACCCATACTCACTCTCACCATTACCTTTACTAAATTCCTTTATGATTAAATTTTCCAAATTCCTTTTAGGTTAAGAATATAATTTGTAATTTGCTTGCACAGAAAGTGCGACGGAATCCCGACTTACAAGATACAGGTTTTCGACCTAGTTTGTAAGTCGGAGGTCCTTTTTTTTGTGCCCTGTATAAGTAAATAAACTTTTTCATTTTTCATTTTCATTGTAATCAGGTATACTTTCATACCCTTAAGGGATTCGCATGTCTGCGCAGATACTTCCTGTATCTCAAAACGTCTTCGATTACCGCATGACACTGAAATCAGCTTTAAAACTAATAGAAATTGTTTATCTATTCCTATCAGCTCAGCACGAAGAAACAGTTCTATTCTAAACTTTAACTGTACAACTAAGGGACCCTGTCTCAGCACAAAACCCACTGTTATCCAGTTCTAGAACCTTCTAGATGATTCCTTAGACGTCTTGTAGATACGTGCACCTTACCATAGATTACTGTATAGATAAAGTCTACGATATTTATTGGGTTCAATATTATATTTATACCCTAACCAGGAATATAACAGAATTGTCAAGATGGTGCCGCGGGTACCTTTATAATCTGCATTATTAAGATCGGTATGAAAAAAAATATTTTACGTATTTCGCAACACGGGCTTTACATTGGTTTTGTCTTGTTTTATCTGCTTTCGATAAAAACATACTTTGGGTCAGTGTTGGTGAAAACTTATTTCAATAACATATGTTGTGCAAACGTCAATTTATTAATTTAGTAGGTACTGTTGTTCACACAAGTTTGTTGGCCATGCACATCAATTAGAGATTCTATCACATCCTACCTATAAAATACTAAAGGCGACTAAATATTCTTGTAATCATAGTAGACATGAAATTAGCGCGCGTACATATCATCGGTCTGAAACGGTCTCATTTCTTTGCCAAACTAAAAGAATGTTTTAACACATTCACAGTCCAGGGCCTCCACGCTGGGGCACACAAAAGCCTATCCAAGGAGTCCATGCCTCCTTTGTTGGGTCACATAACAATAGATTTAAATTAGTTGGACTGTGAACGTGTTAATAACTGTGTGGACAATAATATCTACACGTATTTATCTACATTTGCTAGTTAAATGGATTCGTTTCCACAGAAACGATGAATAACTTGCATAGAAGATTATTTAAGGTTTATGTTGACTCTATATCGGTTTAAATCGGCTTATGAAACACATGATGTGCTCAATAGAATAAAGTTTGTCTGTTAAACGGTGTTAGGTCTTAATATTGTATGTAACTCGCTTTAGGGCGCTTTTCCTGTCATGGTGATATAAACAATAATTCCGCATGCAGGTTTACTTACTATGATTGGTTTGATTTGAAGTTTGTATGACAATAAGTAGCGTTTCGAATATGTATGTGCAATTGTGCAGGTTGGAGTCTGCGCACAGGTTTGACGTCCTAAAGGCTCAGCTATACGATGGGCCATGATGGGCGATCGTGTGGACACGCGCAAGATCAACCGAACGCATTCCTTTGATGTGTGTACGGAAAACAGTTGGCTTGATTTCACAATCGGTTGATTTCCGCCGATTAATGGGTATCCTAGCATTACACACGATCATGCCTTTTACACGATCGTGTGTGCACGCAATCTCTCATCATGGCCTATCGTGTAGTGTAGACGAACCAAACAACAACCAATAGCAAGCAACCTTCAAACTGCATCTTGCGTACAAGTGTACCTTACCACTATGCAGGTTGCGTGTTGTGACGTCAAACCTGCGCGCAGGTTCTGTCCTGAGGGTATTTGACAAGTATTGAAAATTAAATGCTTTTCATAAACAAAAAATAGACATAAATAATGGTCAAACGTCAAAACAGAATCGAAATTCGTGGAATAATAAAATAATTACAGGCATTCATAAATCGGAAGTTGGAAAGAAACGGCAATAGCTATTTGTGACGTCAACAGTAGCGCCTACAAGCTACATACTAAGGACCGTTTTGCTGAAAAAGGGACGGAGCATCTCTCCGCTACTAATTTTAACCATTTGTACCATTAATATCTGTGGTGTTAATTGAGATAACGAAAAACGAATTTCAGATCCATGTTCAGCATTTTCAATTGAGATGAGTTAAAAATATATATTTTTATTGCAAAACAAACTGACATAAGTATATAACATGAATAATAAGTTGTTTGATGCAAAAAAAATCAGCCAAATACCCTATTAAAACGCGGCCATATACATTTATTGACAATACGCATGCGGAGTAAACTACAGATTAAGATGGAGCAACCCGCATGAAGGAAAACGCATGACAGGAAACACACCCTTACTGTTCGTTGAATATGTAATGTTGTATATTCGTTGTAGAACACTTGAGGGATTTACTTAGAATCGGTGGACGCTGATCTGACATGGTTTTGAGGTATACCTTGACCAGGAAATAAAAAAACCTGTCAAGAGCCATTGGGGCGCCATTGGTAGTTTTATAATCTGTGTTAGGGGACATCTATAAATTACGTCACACGAATTTCATGATTTTTGGAGAACCCCTCTCCTTGTCACAGGTCACATTTGTGTGACCCTGGTGTGACGATACATATTTTGCAATCAAATGAACGATACAAAATTTAACCATTATGTGTCCATGGATTTTAATCCATTCCTTTATATTATTTATGACTTCTTCTTATAGTTTTACACATGTGACGTCACGAATCTTATGAACCCCCCCCCCCCCCCCCCCCCCTTCCCCCTTGTCACACGATGTCACACTTTGTTGACCCCCTCCCTCCCCCTTAACGTGTGACGTAATTTATGGATGGCCCCTTATGGCGTTCGCAATGAAAACAAAACCATTTAATTCCGGAATATGGCGAGGTTTTTTAGTTTCTGGTCATGGTTTATTCTAACTATAGATACTACTTTTACTACTGGACTTCTAAAGCTTACTTACTTACTCCGCTGGCGCAGCGACCCGAAGTGGATCTTGGCCTCCGATACCAAAGAGCGCCATCGCTCTCTCTCCTGCGCAGTCTCGAGCCAGTCAGGCGCCCGGAGCTCCCGCAGATCCTTCTCCACTTCATCGCGCCAGCGGTATCTGGGACGTCCGACCGGACGTTGTCCGTTAGGGCGTCCCACATACGCTCGTTTAACTGCCCGATCCTCCCCCATCCTAGTGATGTGTCTGAGCCATCGGAGTCGAGCCGCTTTCGTCTCTCCTATGATGTTCGGCTCGTTCACCATCTCTTCTATCTCCCTATTCTTTCTCATCCTCCACCCTCCATCTTCCTTCTTGGCTGGTCCCAGAATCTTCCTCAATACTTCTAAAGCTGCTATATATTTTTTTGTCTATTGGACACTTTGTTAATAACGTTTAAAGCCCGACTGGGAATATCGTATAATAGAGCAGTCAAGAGGCGCCATTGCTTTAATCTGAGTTACGGAGATCGCTATAAAGAAATATAGTTCAAAGAAAACTTCGCAACATGGCGCACTTTATTATTCTGGTCGGGATTTATATCAATGATTACATACTAAGAATCTCATTAACACAGAAAAAAGAAGGTTCTGTTGGTTTTTATTAGGGATGTTACGGAGGTGGTTTTACCGAAACCGGAGTCAAAACCGAAGGTTTTAAATGTGATTTATCGGAGTCCGAACCGGAAACGGAACCGGACTCGGAGGTAGAAGAGAAGTGTTCAGAAGAAGTTCAAATTTTAAATCGTTTTTTAATTTTTAAAGCTGAACTGGCCAATATTTATTATGATGACGTTTGCGGCAATAAAACATTCCTTTATGTAGCCCTACACTATTTAATAAAATATTGAAATTTGAATATGTTTGTTCACAAATCTTCGGTATAGCCTCCGATTCAAAATTATCGGAGCCGAAGTCGGAGTCGGACGTGTAAAATCAATCGGAAGTTGATGTCGGAGTCGAAGCTCCGTAACATCCCTAGCTTTTATCATTGCATCTTTGCAAGCCCAAAGCCCAACTGGCAGAAAACACTGGAAGTCCCATTTTATAGAATTCAAGTAAGATATTTCTGATGGGAAAACCGATTCATGGTAAAATCCTAAGGGTGATATTTGCTAGAAAACTGAAATTAGACGTAAGCCATTTTTTGTCCGCTCCCTCAGATTTAGATACATACTGTCATTTTTCTTGTGATTTATTTTAATATTATCAAGTATAGAATGCAGTATAGTGCTAAGTTCTGTATTTTTTGTTCCAGAATACGAATTTGAATATTTCGATTTAATTTTTATACAAAATACCTACTGTTTACACTCTTTTAAAATACAGTGTGTATTTGAAAAGTGACGTATTTATGTGTGTTACAGTATAGTATGTATAAAATAGATCATTTCAGTGTATTGGTGTTAGTTTCGTATTTCTTGGAAGGCTTGTGTCACATCGAACACGTAGTAATTGTATATCTCTCTCAGACTAATCAGAATTTGTAATTACCTCACTCTCTCTCACACACACAATACTCAGAATTTTATTAATTTTTACTGATGTTATCTTGTTTTCTTTTAACATTTTACGCCATCTGTTTGGATTACTGTAATAAATTACGATTGAATTATAACGATTTTAAGACGTGCATAAGTTGACACTTAGAAGCGTTGATGTAACGTTTTCATGACTATAATAGAACATTACTGCAGAGGCCAGAAAATTAGCCATTGCCGGTTGCGGAGCATAAAACTCCCAGGCCGACAATGACTATTTACTTGTATAGGTTTTTTTCTCAAATATGCGAGGAAATCGTAGAACAAATATTGCGCTAGACCCGCGTGATAGACAGACGGACGGACGCATTAGCAACTGCAGTAGGGTTTCGTTTTCGGATCCCAATCATGCAGCCAAATTGACACCCTCCTTTTTTTGAAGTCGGTTAAAAATATTTTTCATTCATGATTCTAACTTAAGAAAGAATGAAATGTAAATCGATAGTTTTCTTAAAAACTATTTAGATTGGTTCTCAAACTAAGTCTGCGTTATGGTCTTTTTACACTTGACTGAATTCAGTCAACGGTTTAGTCGACTAATTAGACAGGTTTCTGTTTATATGCTGTAAATAAGAAACTAACCGTACTGAATGCATTTACACTTCACTGCATTTGTGTTATGAACCCATTACCAATTACCCCCCTTTGCATTTTTTATTATTGTTATTTATTTATTTGAGGGTAGTATCTATTTCATACGCCTTTTGTACCCGTATATTATGTATCTTATGATTTTTTCATCATCTGAAGGTTGCTGGAAGATATCGCTTAAAGCGATAAGGCCACCTTCTGTACCTCTGTTTATGTTGTATGTTTTGTTTTTGTCCCGCGTGTGCAATAAAGAATATTTGTATTTGTACCAAGAAACCTTGAGGACGCGTGCGATGTGACACTAGCCGTTACAGTGACAATATACAGCGGTGATTTAAACGTTCAGTAGTTTATTCGGAGTCTATGAGTGTTACTGGTCCCGAACTGTACTATAAAGCGTATAACCGTATTTCCATTTGTGATGGGCACCAGGCTTGTTGCTTTGTTATCTTAATAATAGAAAGGTCTTTCTTTACTTTTAAATGTTATTGGGATCTAAAGAAGTGTACTGACCGGGAGCATGCAAAGTCTGGAACATCGGCGCAAGGTTGCCTGTCTATTGATATTTTATTAGATACATTTCGGAGAGTGCGCATCGGAATTGCACGACCTAATTCCAGCATCTCCATTCCGCCTTCGGACTACCAGGCACGGGGAGGGGTTCCATCCTTATGTTGTTGATACCCCATCTATTCGTACGAAGCGATTTGCTTCGGCGTTCAGAATGGAACAGCCTGCCGGCGTCTGTATTTCCCTAAACCTACAACCTTGGGTTCTTCAAGGCCAGAGTGAATAGGCATTTACTGGACCCGCATGCTCCATCATCGACCTCATCGTCGCTTACCATCAGGCGAGATCGAGGTCAAATGCGGGTTTAGTAGTCAATAAAAAAAAGCATTCGCGTGTAATGTAACAGCTCTGAATCGAACATCAGTGAATACGTCGCGTATAATTTAATGCTGCCGCGCCATGCTCGCCAACGAGCGCCCATTTGTTACATTACACGAACATACTCCCGGCCAGTATGAATCAAAGTCTACCTTAAATAATTATGTATAAAAGTGATCCTCAGACAATATAAAAAGGGGTTAAGCCCCACCAGAGGTGTTTTTCTTTGAATCGCTTATTTCTGATATTAGTAACTCAGAAAATAATATGTTCATTTTTAACGCATTTCGCTCCTTTAGATGGCCAAGTAAAGCGATGAAAGAATCAAGGGTATACCCAGAATTCAGATAGGAAAGAGGAGAGTGGAATGGTAGTCCAGGGAAGACAATTTAGAATAGAATAGAATAGAAAAACGTTTATTTGCTGTCTGCAGCACACACACAATTCCACTTTAATCTGCTTTTTTTTGCGATGACATCCTCTATCAACTTTTAGAGCCACTTAAATACGGAACCATTTAAAGATGCTTGGTACCCATCACAATATTTCTCGTTCATCCTTTCTCGTTCGTTCTTAGGTTTTTCTTTTATCGTAAACTTGTATATTCTATCACGAGAATGTAGCGAATTACTACGTAAAAGACATTTCAGTGAGGAATCCTTTTAAATATATTTTTTTGCTCAAGATATTAGTTTAATTTGATAATTCATACACATTTGGTTTTTTTTTTAATCCCTTATTTTGGTGACTAAGGGCCAATGCAATACGTGATATAACGCTGGCGAGTCGGTATCGACGTACATTGCTTGTTATCGTGTTCTTTCGTTTACGTTTTAACGTCATAACAAGCAAGGGATATTAATCAGCCTACAAGTATAAATGTTCTCAATGTATAGCATAGCTCTCTCGTCCATAAATCCGTGAGACGGTAGACAGAGGAACCACCTTCATCAGAGGTAGTTCCCACTTTTCGCCGTAAGATTTGGTGGACAAAAAACGTTATAAGTGGCGAACCTATCGCCGTCTACTACGTGTAGAATAGTATCCACTAAGAAGCTTAGTTTCCTCGTACGTCACCCACGAGAAGAGTTGGGGTGTAATGTACTCAATGAGTAAAGCTTTTAACATAAGTTTTAAGTTTCAGTCACAAAATGTAAGTTGGATTCCTCACTGAATACAGACTGTAGGTCTAGAAAGCTAGAACTAGTCTCCAAGATGTGAATTGTGCCTAAATAAAGCGTAATTTCTAAGCGACACTATCGAGGTTCACCGGACTAAGGAGTTTAAAAGTTGTTAAAAAAACGTAATTATAAATTGCATGTTTATTGGTGATTTTAATGTGTAAAGTATTTAATTAAAATGTTATTTAGTGCACGTGCACTCGGCGGACGAAACAATTGACAGATATCGTTGATTGAAATAGATTGTTTGAGTGTGCTTGCACTTGTAGCTTCCAACTTAATAGAGAATGTCAAAGACAACTTAATAGAGAATGTTGTGTATTACACGATTGATACCTTTCACTCGTGACTTATAAATCAGTTATACACGTTCAACCTCTTTTCATGTCCCTTTCTACGTCATACAAAGCTCTTGAAAGAAATAACGCTAAACTTAAGGTAGCTAGAATTTTAAAGCTTGGTGTGCATTTAGGACTTTTTGTTCCTGATGTGCAGGGTCGCCTGGGGTGCTACCATCCTTTTACCTATTTCTGCCGCAAACCAGCATTCCTTCAATTGCTGTTTCGATTTGAAGGGTAAGAGAGAGCCAGCGTAATTATTGGCACATAAGGCACTACCGAAAGTCCTCAAGGTTAGCAGTGCACCGAAAACCTTACAATATTTTAGTGAGGTGAGATGTCAATGGGAGACGGTAACCACTTACCATCAAGTGGTCCGTTTGCTCGCCTATTTTTTTTTAAGATTTAAAAAAATAAATGGTACTATTGAAACTCCCATAATATTGATTTTTAAATGTATTTTTGGAGGACAAATATAAAACCAAAACGACAATGGTATGGTCGGAAGTGTGAACGAATTCTCTATTAACTTGGAAGCAGAGAATTGGTGCGATAAAATTGGTTACAATTAATAAAAAAAAAAACTTATTTTTCCAATTGTATTTTAAATTATTACTTTTGTTAGTTAATAAGTTGTTAGTTTGTATTTGGTCTTGTGATAGGACACCGTATTACCTTAGTAGGGCCAATATAGATGGTCGTATCCGGGGTCGGATACAGTCTGTGAGCTCTTAGAAAAACATTTGGGTCCTTCAGGGCGACTTGGGCCACTTCCTAACTTGTCAATTTCCAAAGTTGACCACTTCCTATTTCGTCCACTCCTATAACGTCCTTTTCCTAAATTGTCGTCTTTCAAATCCTAATTCGTCCACTTCCTAAAACTAAAAAGTCTATTCCTAATTCGCCCACTTCCTAAAAAGTTCATTCCCCATTCGTCTATTTATTCTTAGTATGCATATCTCCCTCCGGCTCGGACCCCTTCCTTAGGCCACTTCCTAATCACTCGCCTAACAATGGCTTATTTCTAACGGTTAAAAAATTATTACCCCCTTGGTTTTTAGCTATTTGAAATGGATTCATTTTCATCAACTTTCAATTAAGGCAAGGCGAGTCGCTTTATGCAGAGAAAAGGGGCCTCGTAAGCGGCCCAAGTCGTCCCGAGGGCTTGTGATTGTAAATTGATAATTTGTTACTGACGTAAGTCACATTTGAAAATAGAATCTCTAGTACCTTCATAAGTGGCGTGTAATCTATGTGAAATATGAGTAATACCTCATTAGTTGTCCGGAGAGATTTTATTCTGAAATAATAGCATTGACGGCTTTGGAAATTGTCAAGCTAGGATAAAGACGAGTTAGGAAGTGGTCAACTTTGGAAATGGACAAGTTAGGAAGTGGCGGCTTTGGAAATTGTCAAGTTAGGGTGAAGACGAGTTAGGAAGTGGTCAACTTTGGAAATTGGCAAGTTAGGAAGTGGCCCAAGTCGCCCTGAAGGATTGAAACACACCGAAGTTTTCAGGACCCGAATGTTTTTCTGAAAGCTCACGCACTGTATGTTATTTCAAAGTATAAATATTGGTGTTGGAGTTAACAAATATCCTGTCGTCTGTACATGTTTGATTCAATTATTTATTAGAATATTAATTATAACAGTTTGCGCTATACGTAGGTATTCTATTTAGATTTTTAGCAATTTATTTTAGCATTAGGATTTTTTTCTGTCAATAAGGAATGTGTTAGAGGTTTATCGAACATTTAAGATATTATTGATTTATTGATATTATTTATAAAAAATAAGTAAACAAAATTGCTTAAAATAAAAAAAGAGTTAATTATGAGATTTCTAGTCTTACCATAATTTTTATTAAACTACTAATGTACGAAACATGTAGCTTTATTAAAACATATTTAATTGTAACTACTATGTATTCTCATAAATTAATTAATTTTAATTCATTTATATAATTACTTGTGATAATGAAATCTGATACCCAGATTAATTTTCCTAGTTTGGGTATCAGACGTCAATTATTAATTAATTATGTTATAGTAAATTAACCATTCGCATTCTGTAACAATTTTTTTCCAGTCACCCAATCATTGTAACCTATAAAATATTATAAAGAAATTGCAACACGCATAGACTCAGTTATATGTGAAAATAATATGAGTATTAGTAATATTTTCTGATTACCGTAAAATGTAATGTAAAACTACATAGCTCGATCGAAAGATACAAAAGTATTCTTCCAAATTCTGGCCAAACGATAGTGGTGTAAAAATAAACATTATTCACGAGAAACGTATTTCATTCGCCTTTCTTATATCGCGTTTTTGCCACGCATAATTTTATTCTCAGGTTCCTTCTGCTCGTGTTTATCAGGCCCCATTAGTTCCGACATACAAAATAATAATTAAATATTGTAGATGTAATGTAAGTGCCTATATCTAACAACCCCTAATCAGGCGTAGGGCATGAATTGGCCACATCTTTGAATAATGAGTTTTCACAAAGTGAAATGTTTAGCTTACAACGCAAACTACACATATAAGTAATAAAATAATGTATATGCTAATTTAAAAAATACTAAGTGTCTCTAACAAACTCAAATTATTTATGTGGTTGATGAAACGTACTATACCTGATAAAGTATAAAGTAATATGAAATTTTGATGTTTGTGCACTTGACTTATCTAAATATACCGTTCAATAGGTTGATACTGACGTGCTTCACCAGGGTTTTTCAGCATTTCGTGATGACGTCTATACTTGGATGTTAACTATTATGAAGGGGCGGATCCAGAAAAAAATGGGGGAGGCATCCTATAGGGATCTTAGAGGTAGCTTTGGATCCGCCACTGTGGCGGGCCATTGACAGTAATCAATTAACCTGTTTGTTAGAATTACAATAATATTTTGTTTCGATTAAGACACTATTTTAGACATTTGTTATTCTTTTTTTCGTGTTTCTGTCTTTCTTGCTAAAGCATGGACTAAACTCGTTTTAAAATATATTTAACATGTCTCTACCTACTATGGATTATGTTGGTGCGTGTATCCAAATCTTTTTATTAACATTTTAACAGACTGAATTCAGAATACAGACAAACAAAAAATACGCTTTAAGCCGGGTATTCATTAGGCAACATTTGTGAATAAACTGTTTATGACCTGTTTATTAACAAGTTTACCGTAAACGCTGTTTCTGAAACTTAACAGTCCACACTTGTCAGTTGTTGCAGCGTAGAATATGCATCTTCGTTTCCACTTCCTTTTGCGACATATTCAATTCTGCAGCAATGTCGACCCAAGCATCATTTTTTTAAAATTTATCTTTATAATCTTTATTTGAAGCATCCCAAAGTATATTATGCTGTTGATAAAGCTCTATGAGCATCGTAACCTGGTTGTTGGACCACACTACTTCCATGTTTTAAACTCGCGCAACACACGTCCACACCTGTTGATTTTTGCTTATAAACTAGATGTTTCGTCTTGTTCTCCACTTGAAGTGGGAAACACGGCAACATGTTTAATAAACAATGTTTCATCACCTTTGTTTATAAACAGTTTATAAACTGTTTACAGAGATGATGAAACATTGTGAAACACTGTTTATAAACAGTGTTTATTCACAAATGTTGCCTAATGAATACCCGGCTTTAAACGATGTGGTCGATAAACAGCCTTTGCCTGATAAAGGGTTAAGATTTTCCTTTCTTCCAAGACCTTAATAAAAACAATTTTTTTCATTTAATAAGGAGAGCAGAGGAGCAAACGCTCTACCTGATGGTAAAAGGTTGCCGGCGCCCATAGACATCTCTCCTCACTTAATGTCATAGGAGTATTTGATGCGCTGCTATCCTTGAGGATTAAGCCTCGGACTACACGGATCCGGTTCCAGCCCCGGTTTGGTTTGCTGCAACCAATCACATGCGTTCCGCCGTGCCCCACTTGAAGTCAGAGTTTCGTGATTGGATGCAGCAAACCGAACCGGATCCATGAAGTTGGAGTGATGGTGCTTTATATGCCGGTAATTACGCTGGCTCTCCTACCCTTCAAACCGAAACAGCAAGCTTTGCTGCTTTGCAACTGAAATAGGTAAAAAGATGGTACCACCCCAAGCTGACTCTGCATACAGTCATACCAAACCTGATTTATTATTTATTTATTGAAAATCTACATAATTTCATATATTTTTTACATTCACAGTGTAACAAAAACCAATATAGGTTTGTTAAGAGCACTGGCAGACCGTCGACGGTCGCATAATATTTGTGAGTGTGTGAAGAACAGCACTGTACTTGTGCATTTCCAGTGCTAGTGCACTGCTTCGGCAAGGGAACACGTTTATTCCCTTGTGTGCGTTATCGGACAGTACTGCACAGTAGTGTCCGTATGCTGTGCCCCACACAGTCACGGGTACGCTGCTCATCACAGGTGTTACCATTTCCAAAAAAGTTTAATTAAATATTTTTAGTTATAAATTACATGTTTTATAATAGTTGTTAGTGGTTATAATTCTAAATTACCTACAGTTCTAATGTTTGTACAAAGTATTGGTTAATTTTGTTTTTGATATTCTTACTATTAATTTCAGTCTTCAGTTTTTCTGGCAATTCGGCAATTACTAACTAGGAACATCTTTTACAGGAGACTACGCCTGGAGCTGCGGTACTTGCATGATGGATCCCTGGGAAAAGTTCCCATCTCCTCCACTAGGGGGCAGTTACCCCACCACACCCAGAAACGGCTGCCGGCCCGGCGTATGCGCCAACAGGATCAGTTACCCCGGCTACATGCCAGGTAAAGGGACTCCCAGGTCTAACAGGGGAAGGAACTTACCTTGGGGCCCTAACTTCGGAGGCGGCGAAGAACGTTATAAAGGGCAAAGGTGCAGAAACGGACCGACGCCATATTGGTAGCCGTTACACAATTTAAAAATGGAATTCGTTTTTTAACGCATGTTTGTTGATTTGTCGATCCTTTATGGGGTCTAACTCGAATTGGAGAGATTATTGGTAGATCGTATGTTAGGTGTTTTATTATGCGTTGATCTCATGTGTAAATAGTTGGGACGAATAGAGATCTAATTTGGAGGTTTTCTATGAGAGTGAAAGAGGTAGCTACAGAATTCGATTTAAGTCGAATAGAAAGGAATCGGTGGGTTGGTGCACCGAATCAAAACAAAGTCAATGAATAGTGAGAGTAGAGGCGAACGGAACGTAGTTTTGTCTCAACCAATCTAAATGATACATTTTGAACGCATTATAAAATATTGCGTTCTGATTGGTTAGTTACGATTACGCTCCATTTCACGTCAAATGAAATACTCTCCAAGATTTTTTTATTAAATAAGGAGAGCAGACGTGCAAACGGACCACCTGATGTTGAGTGGTCACCGTCGCCCAAAGACATCGCGCCTCACTGTATTAATATTAGAGGGTTTTTGATGCGCTGCTAACCTTGAGGACTAAGATGGATTGCCTCATGTGCCGGAAATTACGCTGGCTCTCTTACCCTTCAAACCGAAACACTGAAATGCAAGCATTTCTGCTTCACGGCAGAAATAGATAAGAGGGTGGTGAGGCGATCCTTCACATTAGGATCTACCACTACTATTTTACCAAGATTTGAGGCTTGGTTAATGATTGCTTACGCTGCTTTTCGATACACTAGGCTTTCTAATTTTGTAGAGTTCTGTGAATCTGATTACTACTAAGTATGTATTTTCATTGTATTATACATACAGAAGATTTGATTTTGGGAAGTTTTTCAGTGTTACCACATCCACGCAATCGACATCAGATCAATCATAATCGATCCACATGGATCGACAGATGTAATGCTAAAAAAACTACCGATCGACAATCAATGTTGCGTGGGTGCAGCGATCGATCCTCGCTCGACAACGAATCGATTAAATATCGAGCGATTTAGGCGAATAGATTGAATGTAAACACTGTCGATCGACGTCGGCTGTTCTAATTTTTCTTTCGTTCGATGACATCGATCAACGGTGTGGTAACAGTATTTGTTTGATTGATGTTGGTTTGTTTTGTAAACATGTGTGAGGTTCTGGATCAACGTTCCATTGTCGAAAATCGACTTAACGTAAATCAAAATTTTTTTTTTATTCTTCTCTGCTACAAAGCAATTAAAGCATTGACTGGATTAAACTTTTAGGGTACTTGAACATTTTCCTTTTATAGTAGAGAGGGATCCAGCGATCCCCTCCCTCTGCTAGTGAAAGTAATGGAATGAAATCAAACTGATGATATTTATTATCATTGTCATAGCCACTGATCGGAGTAGGTAGGGCTCTTTCGGGTCAATGTCCTCAAAGGTTATATTAATATGAATATGATTTCGGGATCCCGTTTTAAGTTATCGAGCAAATGTTGTAAATTACTTTTATAAACCTCGCCCTTACTCGGCGGATTACGATTTTTTTAAAATTGTGAACTTACGAAGAAGTTAAAACACTACCATAGGTACACTAGCGCCATGAATCTTAAATGTGTATCAAAACAAATATAACGTTAAAAATCTAAATAATATATTTATACAATCCCGGAAATCCCGGGATTATTGGGCATACTTATCCATATTATGACCGTATGTGACAAGTACCAAAAACAGCCCTACCTACTCCGATCATAGGTCATAGCATAACTCAGAGTCGTATCCAGGGGGTGCTAACGACCCCATCAAAATCCCCAAAGTCTATGAAAAAGTCCATTAACTAAGAGGCCAGGCTATGGTAGTCTATATATTCAAGACTAGTATTATTTCTTCCTTTGTGAGACTAATATGGAGCCAGGGAAATCTGAGAAAATGTAAAAGATACTTTATGCATAATTTTTTTTTATTTTTTTTAATATTGCTACTTAATACGTTTGTCAATTGACTCACAAAAATTTTCAAACACGTGCTATAAAAAATAAAATTCTGTTAATTAGCCACTTCAAAGTAAAGATTTATATCGAGTTTTTACTTCTAAACCCGCATTTGACCTCGATCTCGCCTGATGGTAAGCGACGATGAGGTCGACGATGGAGCATGCGGGTCCAGTAAATGCCTATTCACTCTGGCCTTGAAGATCCCAAGGTTGTAGGTTTCGGGAAATACAGACGCCGGCAGGCTGTTCCATTCCTTAGCCGTTCGCATAATGAACGAAGAAGCAAATCGCTCCGTACGAGCAGATGGGATATCAACAACATAAGGATGGAACCGCTCCCCGTACCTGGTAGTCCGAAGGCGGAATGGAGATGCTGGAATTAGGTCGTGCAATTCCGATGCGCACTCTCCGAAATGTATCCTATAAAATACCGATAGACAGGCAACCTTGCGCCGATGTTCCAGACTTTGCAGTCTAGCCTCCACCAGCGATTCGTCACCTATAAGGCGCTTAGCGCGTTTCTCCACTGAGTCAAGGGCAGCCAGTTGGTATTTAGCTGAGCCGTCCCACATGTCCACACGTCCCATACATTTGACATTTAAATGCCCGACTAATGTATGGGAAAATGCTCAAATAGCACACGCGAACTGGCAGACGCGATTTCAATATAGTTGGTTTTTTGCAATGGGATGACGATCTATTATGAACGCGATGGACTCAGTAGATGTACTTTTATTTATCGGAAATTGAGTTTGGTTTTTTCATCTTCATTTCAGTGAATTAAAGAAAGGTTTCTGTTAATAATGTTCACGTATATGTTTTCATACGTAGAAATAATCTTAATTTGTTCTGTTAGTATTATGGTTTAATTTTTCGTCGGGACCAATCCTGACTGTTATTTTTTTCACTAATTTTACTTTAATTAGTCATAAATGATCTTAAACTACGATTTATGGCTTGAGTTTAACATATGTATTTATAATTTTCTCACTGTCTATGTAATAAGGATTTTTTTTTGTAATTTTTTGTAATTTTTTTTTTTTTTGTGACCCTTTGTTTTATTGTACGTAAGTTTCTTATATTTTTAACATTATAAATGTTGGAAAACCTTATGCTGGTTTTGATTTGGTAGAAAAAGGTAGTTCATATAGGTAAAAACATTTATTTTTTGATGTCAAAAATATAATCACATGATTTCCTTGTCAGTCTATAAAGTTAAACCTCATGGATTTTACAATACAAGTTCCATAGAGCTAGCTTAACAGAAGTGATATTTAGATCTTAAAAATGGTAGGATACTGTTCTATCTTTAGGGAAGTAGACGAGGAAATGGGTCAAATGGTAAGTTGTCAACGTGGGGCCGTTCAAGTATTAAAGGGGGGGTAGGGGTTTTAACTTTGCTTATTTCTAGAGCTTTACTTACTTTTTTTACTACTTGCAGACGAGCCAACGGGCCACCTGATGGTAAGTGGTCACCGTCGCCCATAGACATCTCACCTCACTGTATTAATATTAGAGGGTTTTTGATGCGCTGCTAACCTTGAGGACTAAGATGGAGTGCCTCATGTGCCGGAAATTACGCTGGCTCTCTTACCCTTCAAACCGAAACACAGAAATGCAAGCATTTCTGCTTCACGGCAGAAATAGATAAGAGGGTGGTACCACCACAGGCGATCCTTCAAGGGGGAGGGGGGGGGGGGGGGGGGGGGGGGGTTAAAAATAGCTAGAATTCTGCTTACGTTATACTTGAACGGACCCCGTCCAATGGGGGAAACTAATATAAATAGAGAGCATATAAAAACATTTTATCTCTAGGAAAATTAACTGATAATGAAATTAGCGCAACACCTTTTAATAGACCCTGACCAGGAATATGAACACCCGGCCATTGGTAGTTTATAATCGTGTTATGGAGTTCGCTATTAAAAAATACACGGCCGTCTCGTCGTCACACCAGTAACTTTTTCTTCGTCGTCACACCGCTATAAAAACTACACCTTTTAACTAATAGTGCGGTAAATTAATTAATTAATCATATGGAAATTTCGAGAAATAGACCTTACAGACCTAACGCCCCTGAGGATTTTTTAATCAGTTTATTATTACCCCAGTACTAGTAGTTTTTTTAGCGGTGTGACGACGAAGAAATTTTTTATTGATAGTCACACTGGTGTGACGACGACTCGGCCATAATTCCGCAATATCGCGAGAGTTTTTTATATTTCTCGTCAGGGTATATACTAAGTTATATTCTTGTATTCTACTAAGAATAATCGCCTAATATAACTGCTTCACTTTGTAATAAAAGTAGATTTTGTTGCAAGTTTTCTATTGCATAACTTATTGCCCAAGTTGTACGTTTTGATTTCTACTATACAGTTATTTCATTGACACCCTGTATCAATTACAATGCTATTTAAACCTACCTACCTAAAACAACCTATCGATTTCGATTGAAGATTAAGTACTACTATACGTTATTACGATGATACGGCTGGCAGCTGTCAAATTGATACGGATATCGAATCTATAAGAATGGGTTATGTTGGTGTGTTTATGGTGTCATGGCGTGTTCGTCCTATTTTATTGTTTAAAAAGGGTTTACAGTAGTTATTTTTTTCGTAAAACTAGTGTATTTTACCTAAAAGTCATCCGTGTTAAGTAAGTAAGTAAGTAATATGTTTATTTCACATACAGCAATGACCGAAACAGTTATAATTATGATAAAACAATTATGTAGTCAAAGGTAAACATATTGAAATCATATCTGATGGTCTGCTGTCGTTGTGAAAAGGGCCTCAACTCAGCTTATTGCTGCAGACAAATGTGAACGTTATATAAGACAGTGAAATGGGAGTGAAATACTACAGATGGTGTGAATCCGGCAACGTAACCTCCAATTGCACTTGGAATGCAAGGCACTAGGCATTCCTAGTGCACACGACGTTGGTAAACTGTTTTTTCAAAACAGACGCCAAAACGTTCGAGTGATTTTCAAGATTCTAACACGGTCATTAGCCAAATTGCAGTGTAAATCATTAGCATTCATTAAAGAAAGCCTTGGGTGGCTACCACGACCCGTTTTACACTAACGTTTCTGCCACGCACCTGTAAAATGTGGAACTTCCACCCGACGTTTTCCCGCAGCGCTACGACATGGGATGCTTCAAAAAGAACGTTAAAAAGTCCTCTCCCTCCACGGCCAGCAACACACGTGCAATACCCCTGGTACTGCACGTGTCTCTAGGCGACGGTGACTACTTACCATCAGGTGGCCCGCCTACCTGTTTGTCGTAGCCAATTTATTAAAAAAAACGAATGTTGCGTAATTTAATGTTTTGTAGCTACGTTGAATAGTTTGTAATTACTTTATTGCAATTTGATTATAATGAGTTAGCATAATTTACATTCCCGCGTTAAGTACACATTTACAACGACGTTCAGGTTACGTCCTATCAAATGTGCCAGCCGTAGGACGTATTTATAGAATACCTTACCCCGATTTAATTTCGAAGAGAGAATGCTGTTTCAAAATGGCTGCCATACTAAACAATGGAGTCTACCGGTCTACCGTTCGACTGAAACGACGCCTAAAGGAGGGTATTCATCGGCGAAAATTGGAATTCGATGGAGAGCATGTCGCTTACCTAAGTACCTACTGTCTGGAAGAGCATTCACTGACAGCCACTGGAACAAAAATTCGAATGGTCCATAGACTTTATACTTTAGAGCTCTCTACCGCAGACTTAACATTTCTTTCAAAGCCTTACAAACCGACCTGACTACTGAGTTGACGTTTCATTTAACGACTATATAATTATTATGGAGTTGCTTGCTTGCTTGCTTATCGTATGGTTAGTGGCCAACCTATTTGTCAGAGTTGTTCAGGCCGCCCGTAGGCATCTGACTTAACGACTGCTGTCGAACGACAACAACCGGGACCGACTTGCTTAACGTGCTCTCCGAGGCACGGGGGAGCTCAGATGAAATATGCCACTAGCGGTCACCCATCTAGGTACCGACCGCGCCAACGTCGCTTAACCTGCACGATCACTTTCGGATCGTGCTCGCAACAAGGCTACGAGCTCCTTAACTTAATTTAATTTTGTATAATTTGTTTTTTTACTCTGTATTTTAATATATATTTTTTTGCTATTTGTGTTTAGAGGTGTTCTGAATTGGAAATTGACATCCTTCTAATAATCCGATTTACTGAATTTATTTCAGATTGGCTTTGAGCATTACATTACACGTGAAAGCTGCCGATGAGTACCCTCCTTTAGGACGCCTTAAGTGACGGATGGAGCTAGGGTACCCATCCCCCCCCTTAATATTTTTTCTGAATACGCTCCCCACACCATAGAGCTACCTCAGTTAAACGGTATAGCTTTATTTCACAGATTTATTTAATCTAGAATCTGTGCTTTCATTAGAAGAGTGGAGGCGCAGCGACTTACTTCGATAACAATTGAAACTCAACCTTAAGAGTCTCTAAAATACGGGTTAGTATGGGATTCCGCGCTTCACGCCGCTTGCCGCCGCCCTAATCTCTTGGTATTTACGCCATTTTGAACCGTATTTTAAAGACGTTAAAGTTTAGTTTACATTGTTATCAAAGTCGTTGCGCCTCCACTCCACCTATCTAAAACCCAATATTATCCTTAATCCACGGCAAGAATTTAGCTAAATCAGTAAATACGACGTAGTGAGTGGGATCGCAGCGGTATTCGTTGTGCCTTGCGACGGACAGAGACACCAGACCGCGGAGGTACCACGAGTGTTGTTTCTCGAATACCATACCGCCGCCGCTGTCGCCGTTGCATACTGATGTGCCTGTAAGGAAAGGTGGTGGTGTAGATTACGACTTGCAATTGTTTTAGGAATTTGTCTACAAGTAATGATTTTATATTAGTTTTAGCCCTTGTGCGAACCATAACTCTCGGGTTGACACTAATCGGATTTTTTATGAAGAAGTGGGCATTCGGAATGTTAGGTACGAGTAGGTACCTATAAGGTTTACAAGTAGTAAGTACAAGTAGTAATATTTTACTTGTAACTTGTAAACCAAACTGTATTTTTAAGGAATATTGTTTACAAGTAACAATTTACAAGTCTTAACAAGCATGGGAATGCTTCGATATTCAAACTTTCAAAAATCCTGGGTAGGATTCCGAATAATATCGAAGTTTTGCAACTGTAATTTACACAAGTGGTTACAATCGCTACAATACAGTACAAGTTAAAATCGTCACTAATTTTATTTTAATTAAACCAATAATGGAGAAACAAAGCATGTATTATCATTTTCACTTATCCATACGTAGATAGTGAAATTCCAGAAAGTTAGAATTTAGAAATGGAATGGGAATGTTTTTTTCTGGCTTCTTTTTAAGATATAAAAAAGAGTCTAGAAAGGTCGAGAGAAGTTACCGTTTTAAGAACTGTTTCGGTTAGAAAGCTTGTTCTAAAGTTAGGTTGTAAGGAGAAAAGAAGAGAGTTATTCTGAAGTTAGAGAAATTAATAGAAGAATTAATAGAAGCAGTGTTGTTGTGAAATGCATACCTACTAGCACTAGTTTTATATGCTATTAGAGTAAGGTGCTACTGAAATTCAAGTGCAAATTACAAGTGTATTCTAGACTTTAAAACCACAGGTAAAATACAAGGTTTTATTACATTTTTTTCAGTATCAGTTAGGTAGTAAATTTAAGCAGAAAAGTAAAAAAACAGTCCAGAAATATTGGCATAGTAAAGAATGATGTAGGGACCATGGAAAAATCCCTTTATAAAATTATTCTTCGTCTAACCATAAAGAATTATTTTTCAAAGGGTAGCAGTGCTTTTTTTGGTGTTTACATGATTAAATAAACGTTATTCAATTTCAATTTTTTGTTCATCATTCTTTATTTTTGCAATTTTTCTGGACTACTTTTTAACAAACTTGTTCATACGCGGTTGTGGTATTCTGAAGGCATTTTGAAACCACAAAAAAGCATAAAAACTCGAAACGTAATCAGGGCCATGTTTAACGAAAGGTTAATCCTTGTAATCACACGTCTAAAGTGGCAACATATTGTAATTACAAGTCTAAAAAGGCAATATTGTCATTTTTGTATGGGGATTTCTATTAGTGTTGCCATATATGGCTTGTAATTAACAAGGCATGGTGTTTTAAAAAAAAATCAAGGCCCAGTTTTTGGCATGTGGTCTTCACTTGTAAATTACACTCATAACTCGTTTTTTCGTGCAATTGGTGTTGTGTAGTTTTTCTTCTATGAGTGTGTTCAATTAAGGTACCGTTAGAATGTTAGTTGTCATTATTATACAAGCCATTTTACTTGGTCAAAACATACTTTCCCTAGTTCCGGTACGTTTATTGAGGACTCCTGTAAGTAAAAGTATTTTAAGTATTATTAGGCATCTTGAGCTAAAGCAGTAAATGGAGATGTTTTATTCGCTTTTAAAATAATATATGTACAGTTAATGTTACAGACAAAATAACCAAGATAAATAAAAGCAAATTGGTCCATGGTTCAGCTTTATGGGGTGTCGATAGCCGATAGTTTTCTGCCATGGCCGGACATAGAGAAAGAGATCACACAAAATAGCAGATGCAAAGAGAGGGGAAGAGAAAGCTAGTAAATCATAATCAATCATTGGTGATCCCTGGAGGGCGATTTTCCCGCGAGTACTGGAGGGGTGATTCTCGCAGCATTCGACGAGCTAAAAAGTAGCTAGGTAGTAGAAGTCTAGAGCTACGGACTCTTGATACACATTATAATAAGTAGGTGAGCAAAAGAAATTGGACTTATGTCGAAATCGATTATCGATTTTAATTCCTTTTTTGTAAATTTAATTTCTTTTTTATAACGCTTATAATGTACCTAGTTAATATTGACACTGAAAGAGTTTAATTATTATTTTTGATTATTATTTTTAATTATTATTTTTTGGAATATTTTTTTTGTATTCAAACACAAATTATGATTGTTTATGAATAAATGATATGATATGATCGACATTGGACTGCGAGAATCGACCTCAGGGTTTTAAAATATCGCCAGAATACAACATACTGCAAAAGACATAAATTGAGAAGTGCTGCTGCGAAGGTAGCGATCTCAAATCAGATTTAATTTCTTTCACTAACTAGGTTGAATGTTTTGTTGAATAACTAATTAACTATTTGATCTGATTAACGTGTCTTGTAGCCTGAGGTATTCGGAATTATTTACAGGCGTAGTCGGAAAGTTATATTTTACAGGGCAATGTACAGCAAAATGCATCTTTCTGTCCAATTTCTAGATACACAAAGAACCGATGTCATCGTAGAAGAATGTCATTAATAGGTACTTTCAAAATGTATTATAAATTCCGAGTTCGAAATTACCAGGGCCCTATTTCACGAAGCAACAATCCTTGTAATTACAAGTTTAATATAGCAACATTGACGCTACTTTATATTGGGATTTCTGTTAATGTTGCCAGTTTAGGCTTGTATAATTACAAGGTTTCTTGATTCGTAAAGTTTATCTCATATATTATTCAATTAAAATCTCAATCTACTTGAAACATACAAAAGGAGACAGAATTTCATGGATTACAAGTACAAGGCGATCTATATAGGTATGTACTTAGCAGTATAGGTACCTACTAACAACTTGACAGTACACTAACACACTTCGCCGCATGAACTAACTGATTTGGCAGTAGGTGTACTAACCATCTCTATATCCAGCGCAGAAGGTGTACTCCGAAGTGAATCTTGCGAAGAATTCACTGTACGATCGGATGCAGGTCTCCTGGTCCACCACAGGCATCTCCACCAGGGTTAGTTCTTCGGTCGCCACTCCTGTGTTGTCGAAACCCCAACCTACGACCTGAGAAATGGAGAAGAATTTATTTCACTATAAAACACACGAATTTAGGAGGCACTAAAAATGGTTACCTAAATCTATTTTGCAGTACTTCTTGCAAAATTGAACACAAAACGCATGGTGTTAAGGTAAAGTCTGCAATAAATTATTTTGGTAAAATACCGGTAACAAAAACCGTTATATAAAAACAAATATTGTAAATTCTACCTTAGCAGCACACATTTTGTGTTCAATTTCATATGTGCTGAAAAATAGAATTTAGATAACCACTTTTTGGTCCCTGGAATTTAGAGTACATGTTCTCTAATCACCAGTTCCCACATTGATTCCGTCTTATGAGTGAGGGTGACATTAACTTATGTCTTCCAAAAATTTAACAATTTTGATTGTTTTACAACTTTGATGTAAAGAATTATCATGATCACAAAGTTTATTACTAGTACTACGAAATGAAACTACAATCCTTGTATTTTTTAATATGGGCAATATTATTCTACTTATTTATACATCTTTATGTGTTATTTGTGGACTCATCTAATGATGGGTCATTTTGTTTGTAATAAGAAGTCTTTAATGGCAACACTGATCTCAAATTCCAAATAAGTATATATCTACTTTAAAAAATAGCATCAATGTATTATAATTACAATTAGGTATTGTAGTTCCATGAAACAGAACCCTGGATCATGCATGCGTAATAGAGATTTCTAGACAGATGCCGATTTTCTTCAGTAATGCGAACTTAGAATATTTTCCCGATTCGTACGTATCTCTAAATAGAACATCATTAATAACACTGCCACAGAAAACTGCGATGAACACGAGAACCCGACCACCGCATCAGCGAAGCTAGTCTATTATCTCTAACTAATTGATTGATTAGTTGCTTCCCCTCTTGTAATGTAGTGGTTGGCTGTAGGCACGAGTAGGTGGTAGATAAGTGCCTCGAGTTTACCTGGGCCCTATTTTTTTCTGAATTACATAGACGCTGTCTTTTGCGGGGTAGGCAGAGAGAACGGAGCGCCACGAATATCTGTCTTGCCACGCTTCTCTTGCTTCCTCTACAGTCATTCGTCGTTTCACGCACGCTCGCCATTGAAGTTGCAAACTATTTAATTCTTATTTACTCATACACAGTATATCTGTGCCCATACATATTAAATTATATAAACCCGTGCGAAGCTGGATAGAAGAGACTAGTTACACACTTATTAGTTATACACTTGACTGAAATCAGTCGACGATTTAGTCAACTAATTAAGTAGACAGGTTTATGTATAAAGGCTGTAAATCGCAGAACTGTTAGCCGGCTAATCGGCTAACCGTACTGAATGCATTTATAATTAATTTAATATAATTATTATTATTGATTAACGAGCAGGCAGCATTAGCTGATGCGCACATATCTAAGCTGGTGTATTGTTCATTCGCTTATAGCACTTAGTCAACGAGTTCATAGTCAATGAAGTCCACCACTACTTATGCACTGTTTAAAAACCTATCTAGTCTATTCTTGAAACTGTTGACTGAAGATGCATCCACGACTTCTTGTAGTAGCTTGTTCCATGATCTCACGACTCTGTTATTGAGAGAGTTATGGCCGACCAAGGTGTTTGAACGAGTGGTCTTCAGTTGCAAGTCAGTCAATTACCTACCTAGGTTTAGCTTAACATCCAAAGGTATCTACGTGCATTTTGTTGGATGCCATTTTTTTATACTAGTAGCCGGCTGGGCTGCCTAATGAGGCCTACCCAAATCGGCCCTGACTCCGTGTCCTTACCCCTACTGTATTTACCCTTCGCCTGGCCTGTATTTATTTTCGTTATTCGACCAAATCAAGCTGAGTGGACGGACTCAGAAAGGGGAAATTGCTACTACAGTTTACAAATGTCTGCGGTTAAGGCAGTCGAGTGTTTTGAAAGCCCTTACCTTTGCAGGTTTGTTTCAATGTTTCATTCAGGAATTGCTTTGCTTTGCTTATAAATTAGTAGTATTCAAAATGGACAGTAGACTAATTTTGAACGGAATATACATAACTGAATTTCTATTAGGTAAATACAATTTAATTAAAATAATAAACAAGTATTCCTACCTACACTTTTTTTACACATTACTAACAGAAAATATATAGATACAAACGCCCGATAATCAAGTTAGGACCCGTGAAGTCCCAGCTCAGGTCCTGTTCCAGTCACAATTTGGTTCGCTGTAACAAAGCGCTGATTTCATGTGGGGGGGGAGGGCGGAGCGCATGTCATTGTTAGCAACGAACTGAACCGTGTCTGGAACCGAACCCGTGAAGTCCTATCCAAGGACTGTTACTTTGTGAAATAAAGCCCTTATTGTAATTCCAAACTTAACTTACCGAACCCTTCATCCCGATGACACTATTGAGGTCATCCTGGCTGTCAGGCCAAAGGCAGGCAGGCCGGACCCAGTCCGTTATGGTGACGGGCTCCCGGAGCTTCAGTATGCCCAGGTCTCGACCGAATGAGGATGCGTTGTACTGCGGATGCACTATGATTTCGCCCACCTGAGGAATGGTAAATAGTGGTAATAATTTGGGATGAAATATGAAAAAAAAATATATTTGATTCTAAGAAATATTGGCTTCAATTCCGGGGTGGTATCTAAAGCTAAGATTGTGTACGAGTGAGCGGGACGGGACGTTTCGTTTAGCGTTCCATCACGAGATCGATTCCATTTTTTAAATAAAATGAATGAATTTTGAGTTCTCAACGTGTCGTGCATATTAAAAAAAATAAGAATTTACAAGATTGAGTAAATAACGGAAATAATGAAAATGATCAAAATTAGGCATCAATGTGTCGATGTCGAAATCATCATTGTATCAAATTTAAATTACACTACCTTTTTGTACTGTTGGACTGAGCCATATACCCAGGTAGGTAACGCAAATCGCACAAGCCTTAATAGGGACCGGTGTAACAAAACTACATTTTTTAATTATATTACAAGTCTAAAATTGCAACATGGCAACACTTAGGTACGGCTACGGCGACAAATGGAAATTTTATTTAAATTACCTTCTATGATTGTAGTTTTGTGAAATGGGTCGTGTAACAAAAGTACAATTTGTAATTAAATTACAAGTCTAAAATTGCAACACTATCTTTAGAGAATTTTTGAAATTTATGACCTGTAATTAATTACAATTCTACTATGATAATACTTTTGTGAAACAGGTCGTGTAACTCACAAGTCTGATCTGTACGCCTTCCACAGAAGTCCTCAGGTTATGCTTCCCCAGGTAGACGGTGAGGGTGTTCTTGTTCACGATCCGGTTGGATCCCTTCCGCGTGACGCAGTGCGCCGCCGTAATGATTGCGTTTGAGGACACCAGGGTTCCTCCACAGATGTATTTGTTGTCCACTGTCTAGAAAGACGAAATTTTTGAAAAGTTAATTTTTTTATTGTTAGTTTAGTAAGCAATGTCGGAATGCCGTTGCTAAGGACTTTCTATTCCTTACAAAATCGAGCGGCAAATAGAACCCTGTCTCCGGACAGTAAGTACCTGTGTCTGGTATAGTGCAATCTGCCACGGCCACTGTCCCTCCAGTGTCGGCTTGCCGTTCACCACCAACGGGTTGGGGTTGTTCCGCACCACCTTCCCGCATTCTGGCTGAAAAAAAATATTTTTTCACTTTAGATAAATTACGATGGGAAATTACAAATATCAGAAGTAAGTAAGTAAGGAGTAAACAAATATCAAAATTACAAATATCACACCACGGGTGGGATTTGAACCCACACCTCCGCCTTAAGAGCCGGTAACAGGTCAGGCAATCGAGCGAAATTATATTTATTTTGTATATTAAAATTATGTTATGCCTTTGTTAAATTCTTCATACTTTTGTGTCTAGGCTCAATGTAATATATGTTTGATATTTTCTTTGGTTTATCATCAAGATTTAAAACAGAAACATGCCTTTTTTAAGTTTTTGATGAAGTTGAAAATTTTTTTACCGCCATTTGGCACTGTTTTATAAAAAAATACGTTCATGGCGTTGTAGTCATAACTGTGTAGAAGCTAAATATTTTTTTTTGTTATTGGTAAACTCGTCACAATTGAAGAAATCGTTAAAACCCCGAACGTCGTTTCCAGGGATTGGCTTAGTGCCTCCTCTTAAGACGACGCATGGCACAAACTAGCGCCGCCAATCGAAAAAAAATCATCTCAATTAATTATTTATTTTACAAAGCCAAAATATTCTTCAGCCCTGCTATGGCTACGTCGTCCAGCAAGTGTAATCTGTCGATTCCTCCCGGTATGGCCCATATTTCGCAGTCCTCCGTTAGGTGGCTCATTGTTTGCACGGCCCCGCAGGAGCATGCGGGATCAGCTCTAAAGCCCCATTTGTGCATGAGTTCACCACATCGATTGATGATGATAGTGTGATTGGGTGATGCTGACGACCGAACGATAAATAAATAAATAATAATAATAATTAAGGCATTAAAAAAATGGTCTGGTTTTACGAATACTTTTAACAGTTTCGCAGTTTCTCATTGTTTCAATATGAGAATACAAAACTATTACTAAACTGTGATGTTCTAGTCACCCGGCGATTTATAGCATCGTTTATTTACTCCTACTTCCTAAATTTCATGTACCTAGGTATAAAAATAAAATTGTATGGGAAATTCTTAGAAGGATTACATTGTCAAGTATTACATTGTGTCAAGTTCTGATACGGAGGGTCAAAGAAAGGATAAACAAATAGTAAGTACGGATCCCTACAGTTATGACGAGACCCGATTCGCACTTGTCTATTTTTTGCGTAAATACTTTTTGCGTAAATAAATCTTATCTTATCTTAAAATTCTCTTATTTAACGTTTTCCATAAACCTTGCACACCTACTACCTCTTTCTCGAAATCATTTCCTCTGCCCGAAGGTTGCCTGGAAGAGATCGCTCTTAGCGACAAGGCCGACTAAATTGTACTTCACTATTTCCTTTTCTATCTCTTGTTTGTTGTTTTATATTTGTACAATAAAGTATATTTTACTTTACTTATGATAGGGGCCGGGAGTAACCCCAGCGGCACTTCGACCCTTGGGGATCTTTCGTGCCTACCCCATTTTACAGTGTGTAAAATGGGGTATCTTTTGAGTCCTGAGTCAGGTTACATCTTCATATACCTATCTCATACCTGTACCTACTTGTGTATGTGTAAGTAAAATAAATTGAAATTGAAAATGAATAGGTAGCTATCTTCTTATCTTATCTTATGATAGGGGGCCGAGAGTAACCCCAGCGGCACTTCGACCCTTGGGGATCTTTCGTGCCTACCCCATTTTACACACTGGTCATCTCAGTGTTCAGGTTTCGTCACGATGTTTTCCTTCACCCTTAGAGCAGTCAGTACGTAAGTCTTCGAAGAATACGAAAAACTCATTGGTACATGGTACTGTACGGTTTAAATTCGAAACTGGACGTCCCGCATGGGAGTCCGGTGTCCTAGCCACTGTACCACCGACGCTCTTGCGTAAATACTTACTTACTATCGTAGGTTTCCTAAGAACTCACAACAAAAATCCCTAAACGACTCGCTTATGATTAATTATCGTAATCATTAGTGAATCCCGAAAAACATTACCAAAAAATATTTACGATCGCTTGACGCGTATTTCCGACAATGTTTAATTATCTTGCTAATGTTTTGGTTCGTATCACATAAGTAATCTAATGACCTTTCAACGGTAAACATAGAGGAAACATTTAATACCGAGAATCTCTTATTATGATTCGTATAAATGATCACGTCACGTCACAAGGGTTAAGGTGCAACGCTACGGTACGACTCTAAACTTTTTTTATTGTAAGTACCTTTTTTTATCTTTTTTTTATTTACTACTAAACCCGCATTTGACCTCGATCTCGCCTGATGGTAAGCGACGGTGAGGTCGACGATGGAGCATGCGGGTTCAGTAAATGCCTATTCACTCTGGCCTTGAAGATCCCAAGGTTGTAGGTAAGTACATTACCTACCTTAAAGTACATTTTTACAACGTCATGTTTTACTCTACCACCGCTTCATTAGATGCTGTAGCTGAAAGGAAAGAAGCGGCGCAAGAAACTCCTTTTGGCAAAAAAAAACACATCCATATATATTCCGCATTTTGTTCGAAAAACCCCACTATTCGAATATTTTTTTTGCGACTGGTTCACAAATTGAAAGTCGCTCAGCGTGCTATGGAAAGAGCTGTGCTCGGAGTATCTCTGCTGGATCGAATCCGAAATGAGGAGATCCGGCATAGAACAAAAGTTATCGACATAGCTCATAAGATTAGCAAGCTGAAGTGGCAGTGGGCCGGTCACATCTGTCGCAGAACCGACAACCGCTGGGGTAGACGAGTTCTGGAGTGGAGACCGCATTTGGGCAAACGTGAGGTGAGATGTCCATGGGCGACGGTGACCATTTAACATCAGGTGGCCCGTTTGCTCGTCTGCTATCCTAATTTAATAAAAATAAAAATAAACGTAGTGTGTTACGCCCCCCTGCTAGATGGAGCGACGATCTGCGTAAAGTGGCTGGCAGCGACTGGATGAGAAGAGCCGAAGATCGGGCTCAATGGCGCGCCCTGGGAGAGACCTATGTCCAGCTGTGGACATAGGCTGCTGATGATTCGAATTTTCCCCAAAACCCCAGCGACCTTTTCGCTGTTCGTAACTTTCACATCCAACATGCATGATGCATGATTGAATATACTATTAGTGCGATCGTTAGATAGAGATTGATACAGTTGTTTCAAATTTTGATCGCAAAATTGTGATCGTGGTGTTGTATGGAAACCGAGTCTTAACGTTGCACCTTTAATGCAAACATGCGTCATATATCACATAATAAGGTTTTCCTCGAACTCGGCTAGGTGAAAGTTAAACCTACTTTTAATAAGGAAGGATGTTTGAATAATAATGGACTTGTTTCGTCTTGGACTCTCTAAGAAAATATAATAAAGTAGGTCGTCGCTTAGTGACTCAGAACGTCGCTTCAACAACTGTTGTCGTACGACTTTTCTAAAGTCGTAAAATGGAAAATAACTTTTTAAAAAGCTTTGTTTTATATTCCCCTACATTTGTCTACATTTACATTCCTTTGAACATTTAATTTTCTATGTTTATATATAACTAGTGTGTACTTGTTTTATCTAGTCTAAACGGACTGAAATATGTATATTTACGTTTATAGTATCTGTGAACACTTTTTGTTTCAGTGTTAATTTTTTTGTTTATATGTATTTTTAACTATTTGTAAACTGGCCGGTGGACCAGAGCCCTCACTGAGTGGTGGACAAGGTTGGGGTAAAGAGGAGTAGGTCGTCCAGCAGCCAGATGGGCGGATGACATCACCAAAGTCGCATCGAAGACCTGGATGCGACTAGCACAGGATCGTATAGGGTGGCACAAAAGAGAGGAGGCTTATACCCTGCAGTGGGACGACATGGGCTGATGATGATGATGGTGAATCTGTTTGTGTTCCTTAATAAATAAAATAATAAATAAATAAATTCTTTTTCTCACAAGCGCTGTCCACTCCACCAACAAGTGATACATCGTCAATGTGATTACAGGTAGGTAGGTACTATAGGTATTAAGCGGAAAGTCGAATCTGCCAAGAAAATTAACTTAAAAATACCTATTGCATTTTCAGTGTGAACCTACAGTCACGTCTAAAACTATATAGGAATCAGAAAATTGTAATCTATCTCCAATTTAAAGTATTCAACATTAATATGAAATCGGAGCTAGATTACATATATTTCTGAATCCTTGCTGACGTATAGGTACATATTTTTAGACGTGACTATATAGTTAAAAAAAGATTTGTTCAGAAAAGAAGAAAAAAACGTTAAGGAGTATGTGTATTCCTATTTACCCCCCTTTATAGTGAAAAAAGAAAAACTAAAACTGCATTGAAGATGAAGAATGAGATTATTCCAGTCCTGAGGGTTGTATTGAGGATTTTGGAGAATTTAGAGTCGTACTGCATATTTAAAGTTAGTATTTGTATTAATAACTGACACACCGTCCGTTTGTGTAGAATAGAAACCGGATTTGTTCAATTAATGAATTATTCATAAACAAGCAAATTTTAGATTTGTATCACAGTCGTGGGGGCTTCACCACAACCCAGTTTTATTGTTTCGATAACAAGTTTGTTTTTAAATGACAATGTACAGTTTTTTTGGGAATATTATGTTCTAACAAGGAATAAATAACTACTGTCGTCTCTTATTAAATTGTACTCATAATTTTTTGAATTCTTTCACAGTTCTCAAGATTTTCGGCGACTTACTACTCCGTTTTGTCACATTTAGTATCCAATCTCTCCCAAAGGGGAGGGGGGGGGGGGATAGTCATAATAGTCATTTAATTGAGTTCATCATCAGCCTATTAATGACCCCACTGTTGGGACACAGGCCTCCGCTTGCACAAGATCCACCGAGCGGGCCCATTGCTGTGTGGTGGATTTCACACGCTTTCGGAAACTTTTAATTTCCTCAGACATGCATGTTACCTCACGATGTTTTCCTTCACCGTTAGAGCAGTCGGTAAATGTATGTAAGTCTTTGAAAAAATCCGAAAAACTCTTTGGTACATGGCACTGCATGGTTTCGAACGCGGACCTCCCGCATGGGAGTCCGGCGTCCTAGCCACTAGACCACCGACGCTCATTGAGTTCATTGTGTTTAAAATAGCTGATGATGGAAGATCTTCTCTTAACTGACGGATGAAGTGACTTAGGGCTATGCTAGGCCAGAGTTTTAATTTTACCATCGCACCTTTCCCCAACATTTCAGCATGCCAAAGAGTCAACTGGAGATAACGCCAAAGGGCGTTAAGTTCGCCTTGTGTACACTTGTTCTACTAATAAAACAAATAGTAGAACAGCTTGTAACGACCTTACACCTTCTTAGTCATTAGTGTCTATCTATCAGCCCGTGTCTGTCCACTGCTGGACATAAACCTCTCCCAGGGCGCACCACATTACTCGGTCCTCCGCCTTCCTCATCCATGGGATGTAGGGGGGGGGGGGGGGGGGATGTCACCAACACCTAATCACCCCCAAACGTCAGCCTCACCTGCCCGTGGTGCATACTGCCAACCAGCGAACGAGACCCTGACGACCGATCAGTGACGGTATATCCATTCGAAATACGACTGGGATAAAATACCATAGGCTTGACGATGGGTAGCAGCGTCGTCAATGCAAGTGTCTCAGTCACTGCGATCACCAACCGCGGTGATTAGGGTAAAACCTCTCATGGAAAGTCATTAGTGTACAAAGTTTTAAATAAAAAAAAGTTTTATTAAATTGGAAGTAAACTCACCTGTCGATTGTTATTGCCAAAGCTGCTGCCGAATTGACTGCTCGAGCCAGAGTCGCTAGAGCTGCTTGGAACGATGAAGGTAGGCTGCCCTCCCGTGAAGTAGTCATTCGGGTCTGGCTTGCTGTATAATTATTAAATTATATACTTGTGATCATTAAGAGCGTCGGTGGCGTCGTGGCTAGGACGTCGGACTCCCATGCCATGTACCAATGAGTTTTTCGGTTTTCTCGAAGGACTTACGTACATTTACCGACTGCTCTGACGGTGAAGGAAAACGTGAGGAAACCTGCACTCTGAGACAACCAGTGTGTGAAATGGGGAAGGTAATGGCATACCACTCCATTAAATCTGCCGCGAGAGTCGTTCTATATGATTAATTAATAGAACATAACATAACTATCACGTCCATCCCCGAGGGGGTAGACAGAGGAACCACTTCCAATCACAAGTAGTTCACTTTTCGTCGTAAGATTTGGTGGACAAACGTGATAGGTGGCGAGTCTACCGCCGTTTACTAGGTCTAGAATAGTATCCACTAAGGCCCTCAGTCGCCTCGTACGACACCCACGGGAAGAGTTGGGGTAGTGCTATTCTTTAAGGCATCACACGGCACTTCTTCACAGAAAATCTTTATTTTATTAATTTAGAAAACCAACAGCTATATTAAAACAAATTATCCATACGAAGATCCAATATAAGAAACTAGACATATGCCAATTATAGGTTTTACTAAAGTAGCTTTACATATTTAAATATTAATGCGGTATTTTAAGTAAGTAAGTAATACGTTTATTTCACACACAGCAATGACCGAAACAGTTATAATTATAATAAAATAATTATGTAGTCAAAGGTAAACATATTGAAATCATGTCTGATGGTCCGCTGTTATTGTGAATAGGGCCTCAACTCAGCTTATTGCTGCAGACAAGAATGCCTACAGCGCTGGTATTCTGTTGGACCATGACCGATGGCTGGCCAAAACCTGTCCAAGAGGACAGGATTTTATCTTGTACATATGAATATATTATTATGTAATTTTCCTGAAAATCACTCTTGAAACTATTTACCTGTCATTGCTATCGAAATCATCTTCATCTCTAGGCCTATTGGTGGTGACCCGGACAGGTGGTCTAGCTGTGGTCACCTGGTAGACATCCGGTCTTTGTGGCCGCCCTCCGGTTTGGGTGCCCACGTTCTGAGAGGATACCTGGCCGCCATTACTGTTGAAAATACAACAAATACTTACTTACAATATTATACATTATATTTATTTAGCATGTAAGTGCACACTTCACCTTCCTTTCATATCAAATTGTCACTTTATGGGGTTTGCTGGAAGAGATCTCTCTTAGAGATAAGTCACGCCCTCTGTGCTTCACATATTTTTGTCTAAGTTTGTATTATATTCTGTGTGTGTACAATAAAGTTAATCATATTTTACGAAGTAGGCTTGGGCATTTTACAGGTCACCGCTGAGAACCGTTAAATTTAGTTCACCATTTTTTAGCGAACTAGTTCGTTCTTCTAGTTCGATAAGTCGCCGCATTGCTCCGGCGGCGCAGGAGGTCGGGTGTGCTTGGGAATGGGAACTGAGTTAGAGCGAGCTGGTTTGAGTGCGCGGGAAAAGAAGCGGGCTAGAGGGCTTAGTGTGTCTTATTTTTATTTATTTACACTTTACTGTACAACAATAGACTAAAAACAAAAAAAAACAATTAAAATGAGACATTGTACAAAGGGTGAACTTATCTCTAAATGAGATTTCTTCCAGCAAACCCGCGAAAGTGAAAGATGCGTTATAATTGTCAAATGTCGTGATTAGACTTAAATAATATACTGTTTCACAAGTTTTTACTGTATTTTATTAATTACGACCGGTTTCGTTTACACATCCTCAGGTATTTGTTTATAATTCCTGAAGATGTGTAAACGAAACCGGTCGTAATTAATAAAATACAGTAAAAACCTGTGAAACAGTATATTATTTGAGTCTAATCGTGTACTACAAGTTTCACCAAGTACCAACAACCGCAAGTATTAACCATGTAATTTACTTTTTTATACTTATTTGAACTAACGACCTACAAACGAGCTAAGCAGCGATTTAGTTCTCGTAGGTCGCATGATATCCGGTTCTTCGACCTAGTTCTGAACTACACAAAAGTCTCAATAGTTCTTACGTCCACGATTCGAAAGAATCCGAAAAATATAAGAACATTTGTAGAAATTGCGACATCTCTATGTGCCTGATTGTTTTGTATTTTCCAACGCGGTATATCTAGTTGTGAAATTAGTTTGGGGTCTCGTATGTAGTTTGACCTCAGTAGATAATAGAATGTTATCTATTACGGTTTCATCATTAATATAGGTACCTATTAAATGCAATCGATGTGTTAGTATAATATCTGCAACGTAGCTCTAATAAATAACAATGTTGTTTTGGTTTCTAGGTATTAATATGTTGGCTGTTATATCTTCTTTATTCGTGGTATTGAGAATATTATTATCTAGATAGCTTTGCACGGTTTGTGTTTTTTTGGAGCTCCGGATATTTCGACAAGTCTTAAGAATTTTAGTGTTCATTTTATTTTCAAATTAAAAAGTTAGGTACCATGGAAATTACATAAATGTGCGATGTGCGCTGTGGCTTGCCTCAGCATTATGCTGAGCTGGTGTACCCTTTTTGGCACTGTACCACACCAGATGTTCTGTGCTGCATGTATTAATCTTTGTACACTTCTGTATTGTGTTCTATATTCTGGTGTTTACAGCGCTAAATAAACGTTTTTAATTTCATTTTTTTTTCAATAATGTAAAGCTAGGAAGGCTTTAAGCCTTCCTAGATTCAGGAGGTTAAACAATAATTTATTTAAACTAGGCAATATTTAGTATCTGTTTATAAAATAATAACATAATTATTTATGCATACAATAATACCAAAGTGTGAATATAACTATGAATAACTGTGAATATACCTACATTCTAATTATCTTTTCCGGTGGTGGTGCAACTTACAAGTAATTTAAAAATAAAATAAAATATACAAGTGCAGTGTTTGAGTGGAAATAAAAATGTATCGAGCGAGACACGTTCCTCTATGGATGGATTCCTGATATCCCACACACAGAGAAACCTAGTTGGGAGTCAGATAGCCAGACATTAGATAAGGGTGAGTGAGTGCATATTTTGAGCCCTGGGTCAGGTCACATCTTCATATACCTATCTCTTACCTGTACCTACTTGTGTAAGTGTAAATAAAATGAATTGAAATTGAATAGTGCGAGATAGATTTTTCATAATACTTACTTATAGTTGATGTCACTATAAGCAAGGAATAAGTTAACCTGTCGTCTAAATGTGAAATTTTCCAGTAGGTAAGTACGGACTCCATCTATTATCTCAATTAGGTTATTTCCTGGAAAGTTCTCTCTGGGCGGTGAAACACATGGTAATGAGAGATGCTATCAAAATGCCATTATGCAGATTTGGAGCCCGGATCGGAGGGGAATTTGAATTTTAAAAGTCTAGTTTACCTTTTAAACAAATTTTGGAAATTCAGAGAATTTAAAATAAAAGATAAGTTGATGGAATCAGGTGTTACTTGTTTTGAGGAACTCGCTACGCTGGTATCAAAAACTAAATCTCATTTTAATTATTTATGTGTCAGTTGCATAAAATACTGCGTATGAGTACGAGGAAACTCCGGTCAATATTTATGATTTGATTGAACTTACATGCTGTAAGGATTAACGTTGCTTTGACTAATCGGCGGATTGTCCGTGGGCACATACACCGGTCCATCTCCAGACGGCCTTCCGAACACTGGCTTCGTATTAGGGCGGTCTTCCGGCTTGATGACTGGTCTAGATTCCTCTGGCCTGGCCTGCTCTGGTCGCGAGGGCCGAGAAGACGGTCTACTGGCCGTTGTGTCTGGCCGGGAGACCGGTCTTGATGTAGTCTCGACTCTGTTCGGTCTGCTTTCCGGCCTGCTTTCTGGCCTGCTTTCTGGCCTACTCTCTGGCCTACTCTCTGGCCTACTTTCTGGTCTACTTTCTGGCCTACTCTCAGGTCTTTCTGGTCTCTCAGGTCTGCTGCTGTCAGTATCTGGTCGGTCTACTGCCGGTTGTCGGTTATTGGCGTTGCAGATCTCTCTTCCGTTGAGTCTGATCGTCTGAAGTTTCGGAGCTTTGTTCAGAGGGTTGTACTGTACGAAGAATCTCACGGCTTGAGCTGGACCAGGGTGGATCTTCATTTTAGTGTTCTCTACTTTGAAGTCTATGTTGTCTGTTGTGGTTACGTCTCCCACCCAGTTCTGGAAAGGAATTTTAAGTTGAATTTCTCTCTTCGGTCAGTTGAATGATGCATTTTGAGTGTGAACCAGGGATCGAAAGCGGTTATAAAGAATCTATTTTGCGACATATTATACAGAATTGAAAAATGCATGTTGTTCATTTATAACCATATTTTCGCCTCAGATATCGCCGCTGTTACCAAAAAATAAGGTCTTACCTAGGTACAATTGTTTTTATTAAGTCTAGTGTTGAACAATAATAATAGTGTAAATAAATACAATATGTTTATCTGAAGCAGTTCGAAATGTCCATGATGAGCGTCAGTGGCCTAGTTAGGACACCAGATTCCCATGCGGGAAGGTCCGGGTTCGAAACCATGCAGTGCCATGTACCAATGAGTTTTTCGTATTTTTCAAAGACTTTACATTTACCGACTACTCTAACGGTGAAGGAAAACATCGTGAGGAAACCTACACACTGACCAGTGTGTAAAATGGGGTAGGCACAAAGGATCCTCAAGGGTCGAAGTGCCGCTGGGGTTATTCCCGGCCCCCTATCATAAGATAAGATAATGTCCATGATTTTAACAGGATTTCCTAATTTACGGTTATCATTTCACCCATAAACACTGGAATTCCACAATGTAGTGAGGTTAACTACCTCGGCATAACTTCCGAGCTCAAGAGTCAGACTCGCAACAACACCAACTGGTTTCCCTAGGGCGACTGACCCTCTTTATTACCGGTTTATTTAAGATAAATCTCGCCTGATGGTAAGTGAGGATGAAGCCGAAAGTAGAGAATACGGACTTAGAAAGGACTTGTTAAATTAACAATGCCGGAACACATTAATATGTTGTACACCATGGTGGGGGACCATGTGGGCGATATACGGGACAGGGAAATGTTTAAAAAAGAAAAAACAATTCGACCAAATAGAATTTTCGGCTTTATTTTGCTTAAAACCGAAGCTGAAATATATCTACTTGGTGACGATGAGAGCTTCAAGATGATTTTAATCTTGGTAAATTCTTAATTTGGGTTGCCAGGCTGGGTTAAAACCATTTTACGCTCTGCTCGAATCAGTAATAAGTTATTGTTGTATACATGCGAATATTTGAATGACTGTTAAAATTCGAGTTAGTCCATCTAGTTCTACGATGGAACAAAATGAACAAAACATATCCGGACAGTTCTACTGCTTTGACTATTTGTTCTACGGTAGAACAAAATGGACAATAAAATCCACTTAGTTCTACTGTTCAGGATTCAGGTTCTAGCAGAGTATTCTCTAACTAGCGACCCAGCCCGGCTTCGCCCGGGTATAATTTATTACAATTTGGTTACGTTTGCTACAGTCTGTCCTCTAGATGCCGGCTAGCAGGGTTCTAGGACAGTGTGCAGATGAAGTAATAGAAAAAATTGGTGATACTCATACCATAAATAAAATAATAATAAAAAAAGATAAATAAATGATAAATAATATATTGTAAGGAAAAGAACACAGAAACACAGAAAATAGGTAGTAGTAGGAAATAAAAGTGAACGGGAAACGTCCGTTCGAGACAAAATACAGAAAAAGTGAAAATACAAATAAAACAATGAAATTTAGAAATGGAATGGGAACATGATTTTGAATTTAAATGAAGAAATGAAGATGCCAACACGAAATGAGATGAGATACACGCTAACGATGAGGTTGAAGTTGATGGCAAGGAGGTAGATATGGACGATGAAGTCGACGTCGTTACACGTTAATGCCTACTTTTGTGATAGTGTCGTGTCGCTTATAAAAGGGCAGAATATTAGGCCGCCACAATGTCAATTGCTTGTTTTTTGATAAATAGTAAAATAAATTTTTATTTCATATTTTCCTTATAAATTTATAGTAAAACAAATAGGAATGTAATGAGCGTGTCCATTATGTCGAACAGTAGAACTGTCCGGATATTTTTGTTCTATCGCAGAACTAATAGTAGAACTAGATGGGTTAACTCTAAATTTCTATTCGGAAACATTTACCACATTCCGCTATATACTTCCGTGTTAAGTTTTAATCATATTGTAAATCAGCTGAACGTCTTTTAACTACGTCTGTACGCTACATAGCGGCGCCGTTTTGTAAAACAGCGGATTACACAATCGGGCTGCGAAAATTTCTCAAGCATGCATTATGTGATTAGGTTTAAAAAACAATACCCCTAGTATATCAGCCTTGCTGTCCAACACGATGTTCAACCACAGCGAGTGAAGAGTGCTGTCCGTGGACAGGTTGACAACTCCGTACCACCTGCCAGGCTCCGTGCTCGAGGGCTCGTACATGAACACGTTCGGGCATGGTGAAAGGGGTGTGCTACTCTGCTCGTGGGTCGGCACTGCCAGAGTTATGACTAGGATGGAGCTCAGTGCTCTGATCTGAAAAAAAGTAGAAGGTCTAACTTAGTGTGGGAAGGACCGAGTTATCGGTCGCTAATTCTACACGGAAAGAAAAATCTCGTAATGGTAACGAGAAAGCAGGTTAATAAAACAATAGTATTCACTACAATATTTTATAGCATCCATTACAAAGAATCTCGTAATAGTAACGAAAAATATTGTAATGGATCAATTGTCCCCCACTGTACAAGATTTTTCGTTACTAAGCATTACGATTTCTTTATAAATAAATGATTAAATTAAATATTAAACATTAAAATTGAATAGTCAATATAATATAAACATATTAGATGATGTCAAAATCCTTAATCTAATAAACCGCCCCGAGTCGCACCCGGCGGGAAGGTGTCCATCACGCTGGCAGCGTCTCCACGCTGAATAGCCAGCGAGATGCGCTGCACCAGGTACGACTCGGCGCGGGGGTCACCTGAGCGCTCTCTCAGTCGTTTTTTAATGTAAATTAACCAATTCTTTTGTAATGATGCTATAAAATATTGTAATGGATACTATAATTATGAACCAATTTTCTGATTTCTTGTTACTATTACGAGATTTTTCTTTCCTACTCTTTATAATCAAATTACAGTGCGTGAGCTTTTAGAAAGAGCTTCGGGTCTTGAGATTTCGGCTATTGATAGGATACCTGGATGTACTGAGACTCTAGGTTTTTACCTACAGACAAGTAGTTTGTTTGTTTTAGAAAGGTATCCCGATATTATAGATGTTTCCACATCAACAATACATAAACATACTAAATCAATTTAATGCATTCCAAAATATGTACTCGGTGATACATTTTGGGCGTTGGTTTTACGAAAATACACGTCCAAAGTCGTTACTACTCGTATATATTTTTTTACATTTTTTATTGACTACTAAACCCGCATTTGACCTCGATCTCGCCTGATGGTAAGCGACGATGAGGTCGACAACGGAGCATGCGCGTCCAGTAAATGCCTATTCACTCTGGCCTTGAAGATCCCAAGGTTATAGGTTTCGGGAAATACAGACGCCGGCAGGTGTTCCATTCCTTAGCCGTTCGCATAATGAACGAAGAAGCAAATTGCTTCGTACGAACAGATGGGATATCAACAACATAAGGATGGAACCCCTCATCGCGCCTGGTAGTCCAATGAAGGCGGAATGGAGATGCTGGAATTAAGGCTGTATCTCTGTCATACCTGGAGAGCCAACATAAAGACGGCAAAGGAAAACATTTTCTAGGGAGTCCCCTATAAGAACTAGCATAGATAACCCTTAATTTGCAAGTTACCAATAATTTCAATCAAAATTATTTTCTATTCAATTTCACTCCAACTGTACTTGGTAAGAGTTTTGGCGGGAAAGTCGCTAGAGAAGGTTCTACGGTGTTTATTTTATTGCTCAAAAATTGTTTTCTAGTGATTTTGATAGCTAAAATCAGTGTAGTCTAGCAAACTTCAGTAACAGTGACAATGTGTTGAACTCTTAAAATAAACTTCTCGTTAGTGGTTGGTTGTAGTTTCATTTGTGATTCTGCGGCGGGCCATGATAATTCGCCAGAGACTAGACCGGTTGACATTTACGTCATAACTCCTAGGAGTGTAAAACTGTTTTAAATCGCTTAATGTTTAGGCTGATGGCCTGTGTTACCAATGCCTTGTTAAATAAAAAAACAAAAAACAAAGCGTAAATGAAATTCCACTTATCCCACCCAGGTGACCAAGGTGTAAAAATAATTCCACTCTTCCCCCCAGTAGGGACAGCTGGTAGGGACAAATGGAATAACCCGAATCCCCCACTCACGCGGGGTCACGGATGCGGTTTAAAACCAATAAGTAACTGTAAACTCTAGAAGGTGCCTCTTCATTAGGCAGGTATTACCGTATAGTCATTGAATCTTAGGTAGGTAGTTAATAGGTTGGTTAGTAATTAAGTGACAATCAGTCAATTAAACAATATCCGGATGTACGTGGTAACGCGCATAAGCTATCCGCCACATCTTGGTAAGTGGGTAAGTAAATATACATCCGTTATATGTTAACACAGATTAAAATATACCTACTATAGAACATAAAATAGAAATAAAAGGCTCGAGAGCAAGGAAGTTGGAAGTCTCGAATGTCTAAAGAGGCTTACTTACACATCTCAAGTGGATTCTTCAAAAATTTAATCGATGAAGTTATTAATATCGGACTAAAAGGCTCAGTAGTCCGATGATATGTATTGATCTGTATCATCGGACTACTGAGACTAAAAGGTCTCATCAGTCCGATCGTCGGACTAAACCATCGGACTACTGAGACTAGGCCATTTATTAGAAGTTTTCTTGCACGCATAAATGACCACTTTTATGTCTAAAGGTACTGACGCACATGCTCATAAAAAAGTATGCTTCGAGCATGTATAAAAGAAAATTTCTAGTTAGGTTGTTGCCCAACAACTATTGAACAGGAAGGCATCCTGTTTCCGCATTTAAGGTACTCACACACATGCTCAATAATAGCACAAAAGCATGCTATTATTGAGAAATTGCTACTTAGTGGCGTAAAGGTACAGCTAGACATGCTACTAAAAAGCATGCCTGAGAGCATGCTTAAAATAAGAAGCATGCATATAGTTGGAGACAATTGTACAAATTTGCTCGGGTTATGCATGCTTGTTTTAACCCCCTTCCACTCGCGCCTCAGGTAAAACTGTTCAAACGTCCTCAAGAGCACACCCCCTTCCACCTGCGTCACAGGTAGCACGCTCTAAAATCAAACAGCTGTTGATTTTTGAGCATACTCTAAATGATTATCACTAGCAATGTTATTACACATATAACGCCACTAAGTAGCAATTGTTCAATAATAGCATGCTTTTGTGCTATTATTGAGAATGTGTGTCAGTACCTTAAATTAATTAATTTGGAATATTAATCACTGCGGGAATGTGACACTTCCCTCAAAATTTTCAGTATAGAGAACAGATCCGTTTTGAGCAGGCGGAACAAAAATAAATCTGGGGGGTGGAGACGTTGAGTCAATAAACAGAAAGATTACAAATAAATGTCAAAAGCGTTGATACGAGCTGCTGTAATGAGTTGTCGTATTATATCTATCTATATCTCTCACATCCATAATCCCCGACAGAGGAACTATCTTCAGTCTTAGGTAGTTCCCACTTTTCGCCGTAAGACTTGGTGGACAAACGTGCGGCGAGCCTATCGCCGTCTACTAGGTAGAATAGTATCCACTATTCTAATACCTTCTACTATAGTAGCTAATTTAAAATTATTGATCTTATAGGACCTATAGGAAGAAACTGTGAAAATACGTTATAAGTACAGGATGTAACAAAAACCCTCTATAGTCCCGAAAGGGGGTACCTTAGAGGTATTCTTACGTTTCTGTAACTCTATATTGTCTATCGCTCTCTCTGCCCGCCGCCATTCAAACGGGCTTGTACGACTTCTGAATAAATCAGTATAAAATATTCTACTGGTTTTTCTTACGAATATTTAATATTTCTTGGGACCAACTTTGAAATCACGAAAAAAATCAGCTGTTCCATACGAAAGTTCAGTACCTACGCGACCAAAATGTATGAAAAACAACTGGTTTTTTTTCGCGATTTCAGTTGTGGCCCCATTGTTCAGTTGTGGATACTGAACACCCTCCTTTCGGGACTATAAGGGGTTTTTGTTACAACCTGTATTATTATAACAATATGCAACAGGTGATTTTCCAGTGTTCAAGGTAGTGTGCGATTTTTTTTGTTTAGCAAATATGCACGTCATTATTTTGCGAATTAAAACACCAGTCTGTTTTGGTCAGTTATGTTATTTTGGGGCGGGCTCGAGACGAAACCGCAACTTGACCGTCGGAGGTCACCGCTCTCGCCCTGTTTGTTTTGGTCTGTAAGGGCGTTTTGCCTGTCATGCGGATTTTGCACCTCGTTATGCTGATCGTAAAAGCGTCGGTAACTGGACGACGGACTACCATGCGTCCAGCTTCGAAACCATGCATTACATTTACGGACTGCTCTAACGGTGATTGAAAGATTCCCGAGAAAACCTTCATATCTGAGGAAAACGTTTTTCGAAGGCGCGTGAAATCCACCAATCAGTACTGCAGTATGGCCTTGTGCAAGGGGACGCATGTGCCCTAAAGTAGGGACATTAATTAATTTATGACGATGCGAATCTGCTCCGCATATAGATACTCGAATACATGCTCGGGTTAATATAGCTAAATCAAATAAGTGTATCGTCGGTATAATTTGTGGGTAAGCATGTATAAATAGATGATACAAATAGAGATTATATTGTAGTCGTCAATCGTTATCTATTTGTTTGTCCAGGCTTACCCATATTATACTGACGATTCCCTTATCTGATATAGGTACTATACTATATAAGCGCTTACTATCGTGCGTAGTATCCGCGAGACGCGGACGTTGTGTGTGTAACGTGTCAGTTGACGCATGCGGAGAAAACCCGCAATGCTGTGCTAAATCCGCATGACAGGAAAAACGCCCTAAGGAAGAGATTGTCTTAACAGTTACTTTTAGCTGTTATACTGCTGTAGGTAGATATAGGATATGAAAGTTCGCTTCCAAAAACTGAATCCACTGATTCTTTCAGCCTGGCTAACGTGAAAAGTAATTATAAGTTGTAATTGTAAGTTGCAGACACGCACTAAGTTTCGTTTGGGTTCAAAAGGTAAATTTCCCAAAACGTACGTTAACAATTGCCAAGTACTGCAAGAGTATGTAAACACGCAATTTTGTTTTTGAAAAAAAAAAATATTTGTGTGATTATTTTGTATTTTTTCTAAGTCACCATCTAGTATGGGAAGTAGAAAGGAGAATAGACACTTTTGGTCCAAGAGTCCAAGACCAAAGTCCGCCGCCACTTCAGGAAAGATATCTTATACGAAAGCTCTAATCGGGAACTAATACTTACCTACCTAAGTATTAACCGGATTGTTAAAACGCTTTTTTGGTGTCACATTGTTCATTCAAAAGTTCGTAGTGTACATAAGATTGAAAGGAGGATGTTGAGATACGAGTATAGACACGGAGAAACTATGAATGAACGGGATATAGAGTTACGTATTTAAGGAAAAGTTGAATGGAAGGGTCGGGAGGGGGAGACCTAGAAGGTCAGGTGCGGTCAACCACTAACCGAAGATCGTGTATGAAGCTATTGATGAGTGTGGAAGAAGCCAGAACTGATTATCAGGATCGTTGCAGATGGAACTCTTTAGTCTCTGCTTATATACCTTTGCGGGAAATAAACTTGAGCCTGTATGTTATTCATTCATACTTAGTAAATGTTGACAAAACAATCAAAATTATTATAAATTCGCAAAAAAACGAAGATTACTCAGTACATACAAGACCTCGTTTAGTGGTCTTTGTTCTCGTTAAAGCAAGTAATTACTTGACCCACCAGGCGTATGGGAAAACCGCAGCCTAGAACAAGTTTTCTATAAAAAATTCTTAGAATACTTTAAAAATAGATCGGGGAGGCTGGCGTCGGTTATTTTGCTAGTGCCCTTTTTATTAAGAACGTCTTAAGCGCTGACTACAGGCTACACTATGAACAGGACATTAACTCTTAAGTACTAAAAATGGTCAAGAGCGTCGAGCCTTGCGCTTATAGGGATCTAACAGGTTTTGAGGGGGCCATGGCTTCCTTACTCCCTAGCCTCTCATAATCCGCCACTGTAACTTCGTCTTGAAATTAACGCAGCGAATCGAGCCGGAACTGGACCGGCCTCGTATAGTCGGAGCTTAAATCTATCTACTACTTTAGGGATTATGGACCGGATGAAGTATATTATCTTACAAACAAATAAATAATTTAGAACTTAAGCTCTAAGGTACACTAATGTACCTACTTACCTACATTAAAGATACTTGGCACTTTGGCTTAGTCAAGTTACTTAGGGACTTCCAACTGTTTTAATTGAATAATTAAAGCTCTTAGTATAGAGGGAATTCGAAAGAATTCGTAAGTTATACTAGTCCCAATTAATGTGGGTTTTTAGCTCGTACTGTGGTAGCAGACAGCTTTATAGAGGCGTAAATAATTACGTCAGTGGTGGATCCAGCCCAGGTGGACCAGGGCAATGCCCCCCCCCCCCCCCCCCCCCCCCCCCATAACCTTTGAGCTCTACCGGGGTCGACCAATTTTTTTTTTCAATAACCGATGAAAAAAATTTAACGCCCCCTGTCCCATTTTTCTGGATCTGTCCCAGCATTATGTCAGTGTTCTTAATTTCGTCTGAAGATCGTATACCATACCTTATACCTATCTATTACCACTGTTTACAATTGTAGTATGCACTTTCAGTTAATTTTATAGGTATTATTGACTTTTCTCATACCTCACAGATCCAACAAGCTACCTGAATGTCACCAAACCGGTCCCAAATTCGTGACCAATGCCACAAAAACACCAAATCACTTCACCACAGACACATCTAACTTCCTCATACTTATTAATTAAAAACAAGAACTTAATCACTAAAAATTTCACTTTAACACACTTCCAGTGCAAAAAACTATTTGTTTCAAATTAAAAACCTTACCATTTTAAAAACCTATAAGGAAAACACACGTCGACACCAAAGTTTTGACAGCAAAAACTACTTCTATTTTTAAAAACGGCAATTTTCGCGACGCGCGACTCTCGCGCATGTATCTTTGAGAATGACAAAAGGGAATTAATGATCTGAAAGGTCAAGTTTACGATAGCCAGATGAACAGGAAAGAGTGTTATAAACCTAATGTGTGAGTGAAACAAGTATACTGCACTCGGTTAGGGCTTGAAGGCAGGTTCTGCGCATGCAAACTGGTTGGCAATGATCATCAGAACGATTGATAAATAATTATAATAGGTGAAACAAAAACTACGTATGCGGTTAGACGGACATGATAAAATAGTCAAGATATACACTGTTGTGGACAGTCTACAGTCTAGTCTAGTATTATATCTACTAGATTCCAAAGGATAGCCAAGCCTAGCCTAGGCTCATTAGAGGGTTTAATAGGCTCTTCCGAGGGTGGCGGGCGGGCAAACAAACCTCAGGCAGATTAACCAACAAAAAAATTTGGAGTTGATTCGACAGATTAAATTCCACTTAACTTTCGGCGCAAAGTTTTGTGGCAGAAATAGATAAAATGGTGGTAACACCCCAGCTGACTCTGCAGTCATACCACCTTTCTAATAATTAATCCCCTCGTTAAAAAAGGTACTCCTTGGACCGCCCTGAAGCAACTACCTCTCGCTATAAAAGATTGTAATAACAAGTGAAGTGAAGTGATATTCCCAATCCCCACAAGATATGGGACGGGTATTATACAAAATCTGTTACACTGATTTATTTCACATAATAGGCAAATATCTATAGAATGGCTATAAAAGAGAGTCCGCTATGTGACTTCAAATAGCTGGATCCAACGGGATCAACCCTTCTATATGCGGTCAAGCGTTTACTTTACCCGTAGCACCACCACTGGGCTTATAGCTTACGGCGGGTTCTTACTTACCAATGTTTTGCATGAGTCATTTAGGTGACCTCCTAAGGATGTGATAAGAATTGAGGGAGTGAATAATATGATCCCGAAACAAAGGTAATTAGCAACCCTCATTACATAACTCCTAAGTAATTCTAGTATCTGAATGATTAGACTTAAATAATATACTGTTTCACCGTTTTTTAAATTGTATTTTATTAATTACGACCGGTTTCGTTTACACATCTCCTGGTATTTGTTTATAATTATTTTCTTAACTCCATGTAGGTAGATAAATACAACTTTGCGTTTTGTTTTTGCAATTACTAACGAAATCTCAAGTTACGTTCCATAACACATCAATTAAATTATAAGTCAAAATAAAACTAATGTCAAAAGGATACGGTCCAAAACTACTTACTTATAACAAAACAAACATACTTGAAGATGTATAAACGAAACCGGTCTTAATTAATAAAATACAATAAAAACCCGTGAAACAGTATATTATTTGAGTCTAATCATGTACTACAAATTTCACCAAGTACCAACAACCGCAAGTATTAACCATCCAGTATCTGCATTGGAGCGCCGGTGGCGTCTTGGCTAGGACGCCGGACTCCCGTGCGGGAGGTCCGAGTTCGAAACCATGCAATGTCGACGTCGTGTACCAATGAATTTTTCGGATTTTTGAAATACTTACGTACATTTACCGACTGCTCTGACGGTGAAGGAAACACCGTGAGGAAACCTCACACTGAGATAACCAGTGTGTGAAATGGGGAAGGCAATGACAAACCACCCCATTAAATCTGCCACGAGAGTCGTCCTATGTGATTAATCCCTTATAATGATCACGACCCTCAGCAATGCGGAATACGGCTTAGAAGAAGATCTGCATTCATTGAATAAAAAATTGTATAGGATTCAAAACCATTTCATAACCGTATTGAACTTTTCCTTTACGAGCTTTGAATAGTGCTCTCCGAACTACAAGAACCCTCGCAAAGCCACAAATTCTTAAGCGCATTTCCTTTGAGTTGCAAGCCTCTGCAGCGAATGAAATAAGGCAAAGGTTCAAAAGCAAACAGCCAAGTCGTGATTAGGGCAGGTGACGTAATCAGTTCGCAGTCTCGCGCCCGGAAACGCATTTGGCGAGGGGGAATGGGGGGTTAAAGATGGTGACGCATTAGGATCTGGGAAGATTAAAGTTGGGGGGACCAAAAGAATAGAAAAGACAGGAGGACCATAATGTGTGGTTGGTTATATTATTGTCAAAAAATAAACACTTATAATATTTTGTTAGCAACCTGGTCAACATTATACCTGTAGCTTGCCTCAGCATTATGCTAAACTGGTGTATCCTTCTTGGCACTTACCGCACCGGATCATTTGTGCTGAATGTATTATATCCTTGTACACTTTTGTATTGTGTACTTGCTGTATTCTGGTGTTTACAGTGATAAATAAACGTTTTTCAATTTCAATTTCAACAGCGGGGTATAAGCTGGGCGCGATACAGGTATCTAGTATTATATCACTTGCGGGAAGACCACGTGTAGCACTCGTGTACCCACAACACTCGCCTACTGCTCATGTTGAAAATAGCACTCGTAGCGACAATTTGGTCCTTTCTGCAATAGTTAGACAATAATTCCATATGTTGCTGTAACAGTGCTTAGAAATCCTCCATTGGAAACATGGAATTTAGCACAGGATCCGAACGGTGTACCATGGTTTCATGGTCCCCATTGTACGAGGGGAATTAAGTGGTGTTTTAAAAATAGATACTTAGAGAGTATTCCATAACCAGTTAAAATATTTCACGTTGGCAACTGTCCATTTTCCATTACCGCGTTAACAGCTGAACATTTATCAAGCTTTTATTTGATACAAGCAATGGAACGTGTACAGCTGTCAAATAATTTCAACTGGTTTTGGAACGCACTCTTAGACACCGGTCAGCCGTCCATCATCAAGCAGCTATAGCGACAGAGTTACATCCATTACCTAAGATCATCACCAAGGATTTCAAAATTCGCCCTATGTAGATTGCTCGCTAGAGAAGTTTTATGAAACCGCGTCTGCCAGTTGGCGCATGCGTTGTTAGAATTTTCTCATACATTAGTCGGGCATTGAAATGTCAAAGGAGATTAGGCGCTTTTGTACCCAGGACTTCGCCTCCAACAAAACATAAGTACGTTTGATTGATATCTTTAGTACCTACATCTTTTATTATGGGACGAACTTCCTAAGTAGTGTGGGTCAGGAGCTAGAGACCAAACACTATCACAACAACAACAAAAAAGTGGGTACAGTCGAGCACAACTATAGTATACCATCTGTCAAAAACCTTTGATTAAATCTCAACCTTATGCCTGCGCTATATGATTCTCAAATTTTGACGTTTTGGGGTAGGTTGAAAAAACTATCTCAACAAAAAAAAGTGGGTACAAGCTTGTATTGAAACCGCCTAATTTCCTTTCCTATGTATGGGGCAAACCCGTGGCTCGCCGTCAGTAGTCACATAATTGTTCTAGAGAAATTGACCTAGTAGTCCGACTTCTGTGGATGCAACGAACCGAAACATGGCTAAAACCGAGCCCGTGTAGTCCTAGCCTTAGACAACGGCCAGTCGTCCATCATCAAGCAAAAATCACAGCTTGCTATTATGGCACACCCTTTACCCAAGGGTACCACATAGGTCTAACTAGAATGATTGACGTCCCCGGTGTGGCGTCACCTTAACCCTCGTAAGCTGTGTGACAGCGCCGTTTGGAGCGCTATAAATTATTGCTGATTCGCAGGATGCCGGCTTTGCACGTTTAGGCAGCCTGCAGACGGGGTAATCTAGGTGTAACAAAAATCCCTACAGTCCCGTATACTTAGTCCGCCTGGTTTCACTGAAAGTGCGACGGAGTCCCGACTTCCAAGATACAGTTTTCGACCTAGTTTGTAAGTCGGAGGTCCTATTATTGTGCCTTGTAATAAGTGAATAAACTTTTCACTTTCATTTTCATTTGCTGCTTTGCGGCTTAAACAGGTAAAAGGTTGGTATCACCCTAGGCTGACTCTCTTTTTTTTCCTTACAGTTGTTAATAATTATTCTCGTTTGTGTGAAGCCTTATCGCGATGAATGTTTCAGAGCGCGGATGGCTGAATGGAAATCGGGAATTAGGTCGAGACTGAGAGGACCAAAATAGATCGTAATGCCTATTTGATGATGATCAGACAACGCTGGTAATTTGATAGATTTGCAGAGCGGATCGAATTGTAGGTAGGTAGAAAAAAGTAAGTAATATGTTTATTTCACACACAGCAATGACCGAAACAGTTATAATACTCACCCATACTCACTCTTACCATTATCTTTACTAAATTCCTTTATGATTAAATTTTCCAAATTCCTTTTAGGTTAAGAATATAATTTGTAATTTGCTTGCACAGAAAGTGCGACGGAATCCCGACTTCCAAGATACAGGTTTTCGACCTAGTTTGTAAGTCGGAGGTCCTTTTTTTGTGTGCCCTGTAATAAGTAAATAAACTTTTTCATTATTATTTTCAATTATAACAAAATAATTATACAGTCAAAGGTAAACATATCTAAATCATGTCTGATGGTCTGCTGTTGTTGTGAAAAGGCCCTCAACTCAGCTTATTGCTGCAGACAAGAATGCCTACAGCGCTCGTATTCTGTTGGACCATGACCGATGGCTGGCTACGACCTGTCCAAGAGGACAAAGATACGACACAAATAAATTTAATTAAAGATAGGTAGTATTAATAAGTGAAAAATATATATACCTACATTTACCATGACACATAAATGATGAAAAAAGGTACTTAGGTATCTATGCATTTTTAATTTTGTTTTACTGCACTATACCGCCGATAACCCCAGGTAGCCTGGTAAAGATCGCTCTGAGCGATAAGGCGGGTTTTGTATACAATTTAATAGGAAAAATCCTAGTTTTATGTAACCTATCGCAGCGAAGTGTGGAGCTCGTTAAAACCCATTTTGATTGTGGGATGCGGGTGTTTAAATATAAATAAAATAGGAATGTAATAATAGACAATAAGACAATTCTTTTTTAAATTAATTTTCCTAATTAATTTATTTTAATATATTTAAAAAAAATATATTTTTTTAATTTTTTATTATTGTTTCTTTATTTTTGTAAGGCATCAATTAATTTATTTCCTATTTGACTTGTGTAATGTTATAATGACTTACTGACTATTGATTTATGACTAAAATTTCGAATGCAATTGTAATATATTTTTAAATAAATGAAATACATGGAAGCAATCGGCAGTCTGCGTCCTCTGTTGTCGCGGCGGCGTCTTTTGACTAGCGGCGGCGACGCAACCGCAGGTGGCTTTTTCGTGCATGCGGAATGTTAGGAGTATTTCTTGACTTTTCAAGTGTCATTCTAACTCCAAGCTGTTGAACTGAAACTCTACACCGATGAAGGGAGCTGTAATCTTATTTTATCTTATGATATACCGGGAATAACCCAGCGGCACTTCCACCCTTGAGGATACTTTGTGCCTACCCCATTTTACACACTGGTCACCTCAGTGTGCAGGTTTCCTCACGATGTTTTTCTTAACCGTTAGAGCTGTCGGTAAATGTACGTAAGTCTTCGAAAATACGAAAAACTAATTGGTACATGGCACGGCACGGTTTCGAACCCGGACCTCCCGCACGGGAGTCCAGTGTCCTAGCCACTAGGCCACCGACGCTCATAGGAAGCTGTAATACGTTGATTAGTTATTACCATTGCCTACGCGGTTATCAGTGAACGTATTAACTGTTAGTTAATTTAACTGTTAATTAACCTTTTGGAATAGCGATGTGATTTCAAATCAGTGATTACTACGGGCAAAGTGCTGGATTCTCAATTACAGTGACCTGGGCATTACCCGTTCACACCAACGGGTGCAGAAGTTGTACTAATTTAGAAATTGAAGATAATGTGGAGCATAGCCCAAGAAGACGGCTTCACCAGACGAAACAACTCCGAATGTGACATAGATAGATAGATAGATTAATACTTTCTTGCACACAAGAAATTTACATAGGAAAGGAAACATAGAATAAGTGTATAAAGGCGGCCTTATCGCTCAGATCGATCTCTTCCCGGCAACCTAGGTGATATAAGAATTATTAATAGGTTACCGGCAGTACAGTGCAGAAGATTTAAATATGAAATATAAGACAATGACATAACATATCATATAATACGCAAAGCGTTGCGTAGATGGAGCCACTAGCACACTCCGTAAACAGAAAAGTAAAACGAAACGTCATTCTTGAAGATATCACAAATTTCTCGTTATTTGGGTTAATTTAATTTAATTTTTCAAAATATTGTAATAATAACATGGCATCATATGGCCATTTCAAAATAGCAGACCTAAAAATATGTCAAGACAGCGGCAGCGTGGTACGAGTCTGAAGGGTAAAAAAAAGATTTGGTGGAAAGGAACGTATCTACATGTTGTTTGGCTACGTATAATTGTGCTAGTGGCGCCTCTAGTGGAAAAACATTGCATGACGTTTTTCACCAACTGAAATGACAGTTCGACAAGGATCTTTTGGCACGTGGATGACATTGATAGGGGGGCGTTGGTATCACTTTTGTATAGCGAACTGTCATGAAGTGACGTTTGTACAATGATGGCGGCGTTAGTTCCGATTTATGCCACGCGCCAAAAGATGCTTGTAGCGGTGTACCTTCTTCTAGTGCCATGATGTAGAGTTTGTGATCTTTGTAAAATCTTGATGAAGAACGAATAACTCGGTTAATATTCGGTAAATCCGACACCTCGATCTCTATTTTTATCCAACATCATTGAAAAACAACTTTTCTTTGAAACTTACTAAGTGTGTACCAGCAGGTGATCAATAGGGGTATTTTCTGACACTAATGTACTGAAGTATGTCACATGTATGAAATTAACAAGTGCCTGTCCGCCCCGAATGGAGTAAGTATCTTGGTGACACAAAGTTTTTATGTATTTTAAACATTATTGTTTGTTTGTAGTCTCTTATTAAGTACCGATAATTGTTGTATTTTTATTACTTGGTATTATTTAAATCGTTTTTGCACGCGCTTACATTGTATTTTACCAATACTCTATCACCCAAAGGTTGCCTGGAAGAAATAGCTTAAAGTTATAAGGCCGCCAATTGTATTTGTATTTTGTATCTTTTCTTCTGTTCTGTATTTTTTGTCCTGTGTGCAATAAAGAATATTTGTACTTGTAAAGTTCAACTTTTTGGCGGCTGTTTGACGAGTAAATCACATCTTTCACTATCTTGATCTTAACTGATATGATAACGTTAGAAAGAAAGAAATAATTTATTTCAAATACAAACAATTAGGTACAGAAGATAAAAATAATATTAAACAAATATATTATAAAAATAAATAAACAAAAGTAATTAAGTTTGATGAAGGTGGTGTGCAGCACCGGAAAAAGGGGACTGCCTCAGCCTGTTGCCGCAGCGGAGTTAGCACTGCGGCGCTGATTTTCAGGCATTACCTTCATTCTTTTCATCATCACCACGTTAGTCTAACTCTTGCCCTTAATATGGTGATTGTACGACAACGATATCAGTGAGAATTGACCTATTAAAAGAAAATAAAGGTAAGTATTTGAATATCTTGTCATAGAACGAGAGTATGCTTTGATTAAAGGAGAATAGGAAAGTGGTAACCTTTGGTCCAACACTGAAGTCTGTGGTCATTTTAAGAACCTAGGTTTTCAGTACTCAATATCTTTATTGTGTTCCATAATGTATAGTAGGTGGAATTATCCGATAATATCCAACTGGTTCGATTGATTGAACTGTTAATTGAACTACTGGGAACAGGCGAATAAAATTAACAATAAAATTAACAGTAAAAGATAAGAAACTTACTAAAAGCTTAAGCAGAGCCTTCTTAAACGTCATTGTTTCTTGAATGTACTTGACACACTAATCAGATCAGCCTGAGACGGCTAAGATCAGAACTTTGAGGAGCACATGGTGAGGGCTGCCGTCACAAGGTCCACCATCGACGGTAGGACTGAGCAGACGGCGAATATCGACCAGAACCATTTTTAAATATAATATTGAGAGTGAGTTTTATATTATCCTTTGAATTCATACACCTAGTTCTTACAATGTCCTTCATACTGTCTCTATTCCAAAGAGTAAAGTCTGCAGCCATTTTAAAAAGAACCTATTTTTTTTATTCTCCTTTGAATTCATACCTTGTTATTACAATGTCCTTCTTACTGTCTCCATTCCGACGGCGGACGGGCTTGTTTCTTGAATTCTGTGACGTCACTGGGGCATAATCTGTTACCCGGACCAAGTTGCGACGCCGACGAGGGTGCGATCCGCGATATCTCAGGCAATTTGCGTTTTGACAGCTTATGAAGCTTATATAACACTTACGTAGTCTAGTTGGAACTAGTTAAGACCAGACATAAATATATCTAGTAATCTGAACTAGAGATATTTATGGAGAAGAGGAGTTTATAGCCTATAGTTGCAAGCAGCGTTCGCGGCGGTCCCAAAAATTAAAACAACTCAAGTAGATATACAAACATGCTTTTAAAAACAGTAAACTATTACAGAAGTCATAACTAGCCGGTAAAACTTAAGTGGCACGCGGTGTTAACACCGCGTACTAAAAACACCATGTGGCGCCATCTAGTGATACTTTGACGGAACTAAAAATAAGAAATCCTTACACAACATAGTGAACGGTTAAACATTCCGCCCACCATATATATATATATATATATATATATATATATATATATATATATATATATATATATATATATATATATATATATATATATATATATATATATATATATATATAAGTGATCGTACAAGTTAAGCCACGGTGGGCGAGGTCAGAAGCAGTATTGGTAACGCTTGTGGCATATTTCATTTGGTTGGACCGACATTCGTCAAATTGAGTTCCTCCGTGTTTCGGAGAGCACGTTAAACTGTCGCTCCTGGTTGTTGTCGTTCGACAGCAGTTATTAAGCCATAACGGAGGCCTACTGGTGGTCTGAACAGCTTATTGTCAGACTCTGACAATAGGTTGGCCACTAACCAAACGGTAAACAAACAAACAAATAGGACTCCAGAAAAGATAGGATAGGAGATTAGATATTACGATAATGTCAAAGAATAGGGATATAGCCATGAAGGAATGAACGCGCGCCGAAGAGTGAGACTTTTCTTTTATCCAACTTCATCCAATGGTTGGGCACACCACAAATCCTGTTTTACTGGGACAGATCCAAAAAATAGGGGGATGGGGGTAATCGGTTATTAAATCGGAAAATAGAACTAAATTGGCCAAGGGCGCGTCGAGCCTCAAGTCACGTTTGGGGGAAGGGGGCATGGCTCTCTAGCCGCCATGGATCCGCCACTGTGCTCCTGGAAACAATTTCAGCCCTTTCTAATCTATTATTTCTTTTTCTCCCCTGATAGATCTTCTTGAAAACTCGTCTGCTCTCCTTTTAAAAACACCAGTCAAGTGCGAGACGGACTCGCGCATGTTACACCACTATCAAAATGGGATATTAGGCGACAAAATTAAATTTTTAATCCTATACAGCTGAAAGCACCGCCATTACGGGCTACGGTTTTATGACGTCATAAAACCCGTTTCAGAGAAAACATGTGTTCGCCTTCACATGCCGCCATCTTAGCCATTTTGTTATGAAAAGCATGAAAGCTATTACGAGCTTACAGAGCGCAGGTGATAATGTTTTTCTTTATCAGGCATTAGCTTCAGGACCTAATCTGCTTTTGCAGCCCGTAGGCTGGATGAATGTTTATGGTGGTATTTCCACTAAATCTAACATAAGTTATGTTAGATATGTTATAGGTAAACCATTTAAGTCAGGCTACGTCCGCGACGTAAGAGGGACGGGGGCGAGACGACAGCGGGCGAGCGTGCGACGAGCTAGGTGGGGCCCTTCCTCCTGTCATCTCATAAATGGTTTATGAGATTAATTAATAGTTATGTTACATGACTGAATAAGTGGTTAGGTGCCGTATGTGAAGATTTATATTTTAATTGGATTATTATTAACATTTTGTAAATTTAATATTATTGACATTGTATACATTTTAATGAAATGCAATGCAAATGAACATGTAACAGAACATGGGAAAACAAATATGAAAACAGAATTAAAATTAGATGAAAAAGTATTAATTTTATATACTACTAAACTCTCTTATAACAATATAAATAACACTAAAATAATACTAAAGCTAAAACTAAACTAAGGCTAATAAAACTAAAGATAAAAAAATGGATTAAGTCCCCCACATCCGGCAGTGTACCCAAGAGACTGGCTGCGTTGCCCCGTTGGATAGCTAAGCTAATCCGCTGGGCCAAATAGGAGCCAGATCTTGGGTCTTTTGACGCGTCGACCAGGCGCTTTGCGAGGTCCTTGAAGACGCGGTGCGCTCCCGGGCCCCAGGGTCCCAATGTTTAATGATGAAAAATAAATTCTAAATTTTTAAGAAATGCATTTCGTATTTGATGTAAAATTGATTGTGTATTAGAAGAAGAAACACGCAATAAAATGTAATTAGCTGTAAAAGAAGAAACACGCAAGAAAATGTAATTAGCTGTAAATGAAGAAACAAGCAAGAAACTTCAATTTGTGTCACTTTTTCTGTCAGCCAAATAATTTATCAGCATTAATTCAGCCTGGAAAATGTACGCTTGATTTATAGCGGCGTACAATATTAATATAAATTCCATTAATCCGTGGTTTCCTTGCTATCCGGTACACGAATACGGGGTATTTTGGTTGCCTTGTATTTTCTTGAAGAGTTGGTGTAGAGGGCAAATGGGGTGTTCCGTACTGGAACAGATTTATTTATTACAAATAATACATTTTTATTATTTCTACCGAAGACACACAATTTGAACTCGCATTTTTCTAAATTTCATTTTTTCCATCTCACACCTGATGACAATTCAAACTGGTCACTCAAGACCGGCATGAAGATACCTGCGGGTTTGCAAATGCATTTTTTCGCATTTTGACATTTGAACCTCACGTCACTTCTAACGGTCTACGCCCGTCGGCTTGACATGCTACACATAACCTCGCTGTGCAATTATCTCAAAATATTGAGTTTTACGAAATCGGGCTAAGAAATACCTCCTAGAGTCACACCCGGGTTGTGAACTGTTACTCTTCGAGCCTGTGCCTACGTGTGAAGTGTTGAGGTCGAAGACAGAGCACAAGATCAGCCACCCAGCCGGAGACGCCGTTGCTGCAAATCTGGATTAGTGCGGTGAGTCATCAGGTGTTCCCTAAGTTCTCCTTAACGTGGGGGTATTTACGATTTAGGTCGAGGATACATGAAGTGTCAGCAAACGTTGACCTATAATAGGACCCAATGTGCCCGCCCATATTTCTTCAAAAATTAAGCGTAGGATTAATTCAGAAATATTTGGGGCAGATGACAATGGAAGATGGCAGCTGGAGGAAACGGAAAAGTAAGAAATCGAAGACCTGTGGTACCAGAGCCCAACATTACCGGCGAAAGATGCAGGAGGGGTTTACTCCATACATTTTACTTTTAGTAAAACCAGACTAGGTCAATCATACGGGTCGTCCACTCGAACCCTGAAGCGGGGGAGTGGGTGCGGGCCTGGAGGCGAACCTCGTGCCTGGACAGAAGCTCGAGGTGTCACTACATCCCCGGTGTTTGGTGCCGTTAAATTTAAACGGGATTAAGGTGTAGACTTAAGGTGTAGGTGTACCAGACTAGGTACACTACTTAGTGTCGCCAAAATCTTGTATGGGATTGTCCTTCTGTTTTACATAGTATATCCTGACCCACCGATTTAAATAGTTCCCTGACCAGACTTAAAAACCCCTCTCCATATTGCGGAATTAAAGGGTACTTATTTTTTCATAGCCAACTCCGTAACAGATGATAAAACTACCAGTGGCGCCCTCTTTACAGGGTTTTTTTTAAAGTCTGGTCGGGGTATAATTTATATATTCATCTCATCTTTATCTCATTTTGTATGTATCGCATTGCGATCAAGCAAGTTTAATATCCGTTGAGGTTGCTGCGACACGATTCGGTGGTCCTCGGCACGGGCCAGCCTGGTGAGGTCCTCCCCTCCCACTCTCTAACAGCTTGCAACGCTTCTACTTCAAACATTTCACAAAGTAATTTTAATGCTTATTTTTTACTTAGTTTAGTATTACGTACTTCTATTGTATGTAACTTGTGTTTGAATAAATAAAAATAAATACAAGTACAAGTACCAACTGCAACAAAATAGAAGACCTCACTCACCTGTGAAAGTGAGTGACCTGGTGAAAGTTGAGAGGAAGAAATTTGGCCTCAATAGGCTCCAAAATGGGAGGCTCAATATTATTTTGAGTCAGCCCTTATCTGATAATATGAAACACTTACTGTTGTTTGCTAAGTTGACTCTCAAAGTGAGGGCTGACTAATAATACTTGAGCTTCCTTTCCTTTTCTTAGTGACCCTAACGAGGCTGACATGGTCACCTTGTCGTGTACCAAAGTCTCTAAACTGAGATTTAAAAAAATATACAAATACAAATATTCATTGGCTCGGGCATGTTATAAGAAAGGCGGAAAGTGTTAGAACCAATGCGGAGAAACAATAGAGCTTATCTGGGGACAAAGAAGCTGATCCATAGGTACTGAAGCTCAATATTTACACGACTGAAATAGCTTATTTTCTTTCGCGACCTCAGAGTTGGCCTGTAGTGGAACGCGCGAAGTTTTTCACTGATGGATGTTGAACCGCCTTTCGGCTCTATGGGCTATTTGTTACACCTGGTAATTAATTTACACTTTCAAGACATCACAATCTCTACAATCCTCATGGGAAACGTAAAGTTTCGTCGAACGGAAGTCTCTTAGGGTACCTAGGTACTATGGTCTCTAGAGCGAACGCCGGAAGGATTCTGTGGGGCCTACTGTCAGGTTGTTAATCAGGCTATCTGCTGGCTCGCTGAGGGGCTTTGAGTCTCTGCTGAGCCAATTACAAGTGAAATTGTTGGACAGAGCTTTTGCTTTGACTTTGTTACGGAATAAGAGCTTATCGTTAGTTACCTTGTTAAAACTTAACTTGTTTTCAACTAAACTGGCGAAGTTCATTATTGCTAAGCAGGAAACTCCGTGAGCGCTAATATAAGCGTTGCTTCTTAAAAAATGCGATCGAGAAAGGCGTTTGTTTGTTTGTTTGTAGTCTCTTTATTGTACTAATATAAATTACACAGAAAAAAAACATTAAAATATGTACAAAGGCGGGCTTATCCCATAGGGATCTCTTCCAGCCAACCTTTGATTTAGGAGAGCTTAGACTATTGTATGGTGGGTAAAGGTATGAAGTACAATAAATCAGTATAAATAAATTACAATAATTATATAGTAGATAAATAAAATACATACTCAACAATTATAATGATATAATAAATGATATAAAATACTTAATGTCATTCATTTGTTCGTCGATTAGGCTTTGATAGGTGGTTTCCTCGTTGTCCAAAGAGTACATAAAACATATCAGACATGGCAGCACTAATTTTCCAAAGACAAAGTCAGCAACACATTATTATTTTTACCCTTTTACCCCACTATTGCAATTACCCCTCTTGACCCTATAATATTATTTAATATCCAACAACGATGTTTCACAAAGATCTCTCAGGGTTGTAGTAATGCGGGGTGGATCTACCCTAAATCCACCCCAATTTGTTGAAGCCTTAGGCCTGTTTGGGTGGTTGGTGCCTGAAGCCTGATGGGGAATTTGGACGCCATCGCCATTGTGCCGTGATTGGACCTCGCGCCTGTTCCGCCGGGCATCGAGCCCAATGCGCTGACTCCTGGCTCTTGAGCCATCGAGGTTGGGCTGCGTTTACAATGTCCTTATACAGTCAGGCAGTACGGACAATGAGTAGATGACTAGGTGAGCTTTTACACATGTTTGAAGCCACTACCAATGAAAAATACGTAAGTATATTACCTAGTATACTGTAGAGCGTCGGTGGTCTAGTCCCAGCCGGACTCCCATGCGGGAGGTCCGGATTCGAAACCATGCAATGCCATGTACCAATGAGTTTTTCGGATTTTTTCGAAGACTTACGTACATTTACCGACCGCTCTAACGGTGAAGGAAAACATCGTGAGAAAACCTGCATGTCTGAGGAAATTAAAAGTTTACAAAGGCGTGCAATCCACCAATCAGCACTGGGCCCGCTCGGTGGATCATGGCCCGTACCCCCCTTGTGCAAGGGGAGGCCTGTGCCCCAACAGTGGGGACATTACATTTTTTTTATTTTTTATTAATTAAGGAGAGCAGACGAGCAAACGGGCCACCTGATGGTAAGTGGTCACCGTCGCCCAAAGACATCTCACCTCACTGTATTATTATTAGAGGGTTTTTGATGCGCTGCTAACCTCGAGGACTAAGATGGACTGCCTCATGTGCCGGAAATTACGCTGGCTCTCTTTCCCTTCAAACCGAAACACAAAAATGTAAGCATCTCTGCATCACGCATAAGAAATACATAAGAGGGTGGTACCACCCCAGGCGATCCTTCACATTAGGATCTACCACTACATAATACACTAATAGGCCGATAATGAAAAAAAAGTATGATGAATACTGTAGAATGGATCGAATCCTGTACCGGTTGGCAACACAGCAGCGGTCTGTGCTCATAAATCACAATACGGCCGCCGATAAAGATTTGTGACTCGCCGGCGACCGCCGTACATGCCCCTTCTAATCCGTATTTTCTTGTATTGATAAACGTGCCCATTATTCCTTACACGCTATTTCTTTTCCAACGTTCTTTTATATTTTATTATGAAGTAGTAGGTATATTATAGTATAAAGTACAAATGCTTTCTGCATTAGTTAGTCTTTTCCCGCCCGCCACTGGTCAAATTTGTCGTAGGTACAAGGCGACTATGCTACACTCATACTTATACCATTTATTGCTTTTCATGTGTTACAATTGGTCTTAAAAATATATATATTATCTGATCATACATGAAACCCTGAGTACCCTGGCACCGTAATATAAAATAAGAGATTATAATAAATTAAGTTATACATAATTGATTTTATAGTTAAGTATTGCTTTTATCATAAAAAAATATCAACGCTCTTACGATGTTACGGCTGACACATTCCTTAGACGCAACCTGTATGTGTCGTTTCAAACATGTATATAACGCATGAACATAAACTTGGTGGTGGTAGGATCCCTTCAGGGTCCGCCTCATGACGGACCCAACGTACCACCTAATAAAAAAACAATACCACCAGCTTTAGTGTTGTACCCAGGTAATAGTGTCGATTCATTCTAGAGTGGTAGCTAAAACTCAAAGCTAAATTTAAACTCTAACCAAAGTAAAAGTCATGAAGTTAGGAACGCCCGCACCTAGTTGAGGGGGAGACATTTTTTTTCATCCATGGTAAAAGTAATAAATAATACTCTAAGAGCGTTTTCTGTCCGCAACCGCGTCCGCGTGATACAGAAAACGCTCTAACGCTCTCGAATAGAAACTCGAATTTTATAACAGCTTTAGATAAGGCCAATTTAGATATGGTACTACTGGGAACGAAGTCGGCAGTGCGGAACACTATGGTGGTACGGTAGGTACAAAAAAAAACACCGTACCACCAGGGGTATGGACGGTGTCACCGTGTGTTCGTCCGGGTTCGCCTGGCTACCTACCACCCTAGTATTGTAGTCTGTCGTCAAATATCTTTGCTTCGGCGTTGTATTTCGGCTGTGTTTATAGAAGAGCACGTGTGCTCCAAGGCGAACTGACCATCACACTGCTCTGTCACACGAATCGTCACTTACCACCAGGTGAGATTGAGGTCAAACGCGGGTTTCGTCGTAAATATTTTAGAAATAGTAAAGGAGTTGACGAGTTTGAATCCCGAATCTTCAGCCTTTGGGATCCTACGGCTCTAGTTTATAATTGCCTTTCCACAAGCATATCTAACAATGTTTTATTGTAAGAGTTATTCTTGTTAAATTCTCATGAACAAATAAAAACTCAAAAAAAGTCATTAATGAAATAAAACCACAATTTATTAAATAAATTAAACTAAACCTAGCTACATCCCGTCTCACTCGCACTCGGCCTCGTGGAGCAGGATGGCACGCCGCACGTACCGGAAGTGGTAGAAACTGAACACCACCACGAACGAGAAGAAATATATCACTGAAATACCATAAGAGATACCATAAGGTTGGTATGATTAACCATAAGATTATCTAAATGATCGTGATCATTATATGGTAATAACCTCATAGCACTCTCTTGGCAGATTTAATGGGTTTGCCATTGCCTTTTTCATTTCACATGGTTATCTCAGTCTAAGGTGCAGGTTTCCTCACGATGTTTTCCTACACCGTTAGAGCAGTCAGTTAATGTACAAAAGTCTTATTTCTCACTCTCATTTTATTTTTATTATAATGTATATTTATTGTTTACTATCTATTATACAGGGTGTAACATTAAGAACGGTCAGTATGGGAAAGTCTGAAACTATAAGACATACGAAGATCTGTTCTTAGGAACCATGTCATCAATTTTAGTAACAAGAAACACTGTATTCATACATTTAAAAAAAAAACTGTACTCAGCCTGGGAATCGAACCCGGTGGTTTTGAAAAAAAATCCTACACTATTTCTATTTAGATATCGATTACGTTAAGGATGAAGTGTACAAAACAAGCTACGACACAATTGAAGACCTAAAAGCAGCCATAGAGACAATTGAAGACCTAAAAGCAGCCATAGAGACAATTTTAACGCAAATTCACCACCTGAAGATACAAAATTCAATAGTAAGATCGTTACCTAAACGAGTTGAATGTTGTATTTTACAAAATGGTAGTCATTTCGAACACCTACTAAAATAAATTAAAAGATATGGAAACAATGCGTTTTATTAATTTTAAACATCACGTTTCATACTAACATTTATTCCTTAAGACCTACACAATCGATATCTAAATAGAAATAGTGTTGGATTTTTTTTCAAAACAACCGGGTTCGATTCCCAGGCTTACAGGTTTTTTTTAAAAATGTATGAATACAGTGTTTCTTGTTACTAAAATTGATGACATGGTTCCTAAGAACAGATCTTCGTATGTCTTATAGTTTCAGACTTTCCCATACTGACCGTTCTTAATGTTACACCCTGTATATGTTTATTTATTTATATTATGTATATCTATGCATTTAACTATTTTAGTATACCTACATATTAATTTATATATATCATATTACTTTTATTTTACTAAAATTACTGTATATTAAGTAATAGTAACCTTTTTCATATCTTCACACTATGTCGCTAATCTCTTTAATGTCCAATTAACTTCAGAGGTTGCCTGGAAGAGATCCCTTTAAGCGATAAGGCCGCTTTTGTACATATCGTGCTATTATTCCTGTAGTTTTTACTTTTCCTGATTTTGTGTACAATAAAGTGTTTCTATCTATCTATGTCTTTGAAAATATCCGAAAATCTTAGCGGTACAGGGCATTGCATGGGAGCCCGGCCACCGAGGATCGTCAGAGGAAGAAACATTAAAATTATTGTCCGAATGACGTCGGCAATTGACTACCTGACCGGTCCCTGTGACCGTACACCCAGCTATGTGTGTGTTTTATTTTTTATTTGTATAAATCAGCTACGACAAACAGGCAAACGGGCCACCTGATGGTAAGTAGTCACCGTCGCCTAGAGACACGTGCAATACCAGTAGTATTGCTTGTGTGTTGCCGGCCGTGGAGGGAGAACACTTTTTTAACGTTCTTTTTGAAGCATCCCATGTCATAGCGCTGCGGGAAAACGTCGGGTGGGAGAGAGTTCCACATTTTACAGGTGCGTGACAGAAACGTTCGTGTAAAACGGGTCGTGGTAGACACCCAAGGCTTTAGAAAGTGCGGGTGAAAATTGAGCCGCCGACGAGTGGTGCGATTCAAGAAAGTAGAAGATGGCACCAAGTCAAATAGTTCCGAAGAGCACTCCCAATTATATACGCGATAGAAGACGCAGAGAGAGCCGATGTCTCTTCTTAAACTGAGAGGCTCTAAATCGCTCGTGAGCTCGTGTGTATTGCATTAGTGTGAAATCACAGATGTAGATTGTACTTGTCTTTAGTGCAATCACTTGATTTTGATTCACTTAAGTAATACAAACTGGATGCATTTTAATAACGGATTACCTTGTTATTAATATTTTACTTTGTTTAATAATTATAATAATTATGTAGCCATGCAAGTCTCACATATTTAACACGTTGACAGTCCACATACAAAATGTTTTGCTTTCCTCGTAAGTCCCGCATATTACTTCAATCTTTCTGTCTTGTTAAAAACGAAAATAATAATAAATGTAATCTAAACACTGAATGCAATAGGAAATAAATTATATCTCTTATTATCATGAAAAAATCAGAACTTTCAAGAGCCGCACTCAGGACTCTGGGCACGTAATTTCTTTATTGAAAAAGTAGAACTGAATAAACAGATATTTTTGATTTTTTGAATACTTTTTTACTTCTACCTTCAGTCATTTCAGTCTTCAAACAGGTGGACAGTCGCATTCACCAAAGATATTGTAATACTAACCTTTGCTAAGGTACCCTTAGTGCGTACCTGGTCGTTTCTTAGTGACCCATATATGGGTCTAGTTCGTCGTGACCCATATATGAGTCACTGGACTGTCAACGTGTTAAATATCTTATACAACTTTAAATCCTTGTCATCATGGTAATAATATTAATTTAATCATGTTTTAATATTTTATAAAGACGTAATTAGTCTGTAAATAAATAATTATTTTTATATAATATTTGTTAACTAGTTAATTAACATGTATTTTGTTGATTTTAAAATAAAAACTTTTTAAAATAAAAAATAAAAGCTGTAGTATGTGAGTGAAGCTATCATGAAGTTATATTGCGAAATTTAAGCTGTTTCAAATTACAATTTCATCGTCTACTCCATTAGATACTGAAACATTAACATTTTTCAGTCAATAATTCCGTACTTATCGAATCGGATATAATATTTAAAAGCTTGCTGAAATGAATTATTGGAAACTTCCGAAAATTGAATCCGAAATAAACCTTTTATTCTGGCGAAACGTGATTCTATTTTGGCTTGGTGTGGGTTTTATTTACTGGTACATAATGTACTTATTTAATAATAAAAATCTGATGGCAGAAGAGCGACCGTTATTGTAAAACCTAAATTAATTGTACAGCGTTGTTGATGGAAGTGTCGGTGGCGTAGTGACTAGGACGCCGGACTCCCATGTGGGAGATCCAGGGTTCGAAACCATGCAATGTCATGTACCAATGAGTTTATCGGTTTTTTCGAAAGACTTGCGTACATTTACCGACTGCTCTGACGGTGAAAGTAAACATCGCGAGTAAACCAGCACACTGAGATAACCAGTGCGTGAAATGGGGAAGGCAATGGCAAACCACCCCATTAAATCTGCCATGAGAGTCGTTCTATGTGATTAATTCCTTAGAATGATCACGACCCTCAGTAATGAGGAATACGACTTAGAAGATATGACTATTATTATGGCGTTCCTCGAACGAAACCATGCCATGTAAGAATGAGTATTTCGGATTTTTTCGAAGACTTACGTACATTTACCGACTGCTCTAACGGTGAAGGAAAACATCGTGAGGAAACCTGCATGTTGAGATAACCAGTGTACCTATATGGGGAAGGTACTGAGAAACCATGTCTAAAATCACGGAAAGCACAAAATTAACAGCTTTGTAACAAATGACAAGTTGAAATTTAATTTGACAAAGCCAAAAAAAAAAACATCTTTCCCTTTTTTATCTTTTCCTTTTCTTTTTCTTTCTTTTCTTCTTTTATTCTAAGACATTTACAGACAGTTCTAACCTTGCACACCTACTACCTCTTTCTCGATATCATTTCCTCTGCCCGAAGGTGGCCTGGAAGAGATCGCTCTTAGCGATAAGGCCGCCTAAATTGTATTTCACTATTTCCTTTTCTATCTCATGTTTGTTGTTTTATATTTGTGCAATAAAGTGTATTTTACTTTACTTAACTTTACAGTTCTAAAGGGCGAAGGAAATCATAGCGACAAAATTTCCATGCATTAGGAAGTTTCATCATCATCATCAGCAGCCTATTCTAGTCCACTGCTGGACATAGGCCTCTCCCAGGGCGCGCCATTGAGCCCGATCGTCGGCTCTTCTCATCCAGTCGCTGCCAGCCACCTTGCGCAGATCGTCGCTCCATTTAGCAGAGGGGCGTCCCACACTACGTTTGCCCAAACGCGGTCTCCACTCCAGAACTCGTCTCCCCCAGCGGTTGTCGGTTCTGCGACAGATGTGACCGGCCCACTGCCACTTCAGCTTGCTAATCTTATGAGCTATGTCGATAACATTTGTTCTATGCCGGATCTCCTCATTTCGGATTCGATCCAGCAGAGATACTCCGAGCATAGCTCTTTCCATAGCACTTAGGAAGTTTACAACGAATGAATCAGCACTTGGGTTCGCACAATGGTACCCGTACCCTCTCGAGAAAGTGTAGGTCAGTCTGTGCCCCAACATTGGGGACGTAAATAGACTAAGTGACGGACAAATTAAAAATAAACATAGTTTAGTAGACGTACCTGCGCCGAGAAAGGTAAAAAGTCCACTGACGCAAGCTAGATTCGCCAGTCTATGTTGCTCGTCTTTTATTTTTGGGGCTGAAAATAATAATAAAAAAGTAAACATAAACATGTATAAAACCGCCAAAGCCCCATTCTTTCATGACCCAAGGGTTCCGACTATAAATAAATGTCAATATAATAAACCAATGTTTACGACAACACATGAACGCACTTGAATTTCCCGGATATATCTTTTCCGAGGGTAATATAATACGAGAAATAAAAAAAGATTGCAAACTATAAGAAGGTTATAAGTTATAACTAGTTATAAGTATCTAACTATACTATTAGTCCGAGAGGATGTTACATAGGTTCATAATGAATCGTGCAGTTTGAGCAAAGAATGTGAAAATTAGCACACGTATTTAAGACACTCAAAGGACCGTTTTGAAGATGAAAGCTCACGAAGATCACCGCTACTCAACGAGGGGGAAGGGGTCAAAGTGTCCCCCTCCTCTGCGCCGGGCTGATGGACGGACGAAATATAAGTTACTAAAGAAAGAGTTAAGAAGTAAGTCACTCTTTTTTAGTAATCTTATTTTTAGTAACTTCGAATCTGATTGTACGCCATTATAATTATAGTTTTCAATTTTCTTCAATGAGCTGTGTCTCGTGAAGTCCAGAACAGCGCTCAACGCGCTGTCTTACCGTGAGTTGCAATAAACGTCCTTAATGTTAAAGCTTCCTTAAGCCAGTGTCATCTCTATCTAAAACTATGGCGTAAAAAGGGATAGATTATATTTGAATGAAGACATAATTCTAGCTAAGAACTGGTCATGCAACGATGATTAGAATGCCTTACCATCTTTGAACCGCGTGCACGCCCGACCAATCTTGGTGACGGCCAGGGACATGATACTGATCCAAATTAGTGTTGCCACCAGCAAATATACCTGAGGAGAAAGGTTTTACAGGTTATCATGATGATGAAAGAATATGGTGAATGAATGAATATGTACACACCCTTTCACTCTCTTCTACACGCTCACACACATTTCCAATAAACACACATCACACACCAAAACTTATTTCTCCCTATAAGCATTATTTTAAAATAGGAAATCTATAATTGGCTGTTTGTTTTATTAATGAACATTTTTGTTTTTAATTTTAAGTGCTGGGGATTTTGAATTAAATAAATTAAAAAACATATACCCAGCAGTGGGCGTAAAGTAAATGACGAATATGGAAAAAGAAAGACGTGATAAAAGTGCCGTGGTGTCAAGAACAGTGCGTCGGTCAGTGTGCAGAACACCAGCTCCATTGGCAGATGTCATAGTTAAATGAAAAAAGTTTGACCTCAATCGCATATAATGGTAAGTAAGTGACGATGCTTGTATCGGCTTCACATCAACGCCGAAGCGAAGATATTCGACGACAGACTTTACGTAGAAGAGTGGTCGCTATCCAGGTGGACCCTGAAGGGGTCCCACCATCAGCGAAAATTAGTAGTTCATAAAAATGGTCTAAGGTAGATTTGATCCGGCGACGCCTGCACCGCAGTCCCGTGTCCTAGCCATGGTTTAGAATAACACATGAGAAGAAGTGACAAATACCCAGCAGTGGGCGGGTGATGATAATAATTTACCAGCATCGCTCGGCAGTTCTCCGTCAGGGCCACCAAGATGAGAAGCAACCCGGCTCCTGTTACGCCGCTGAGGACTGCTCCTGTAGCTACGCTCATGACTGGAACATAATTATTAAAGGATGAAGTGCAGGCCCGTAGGCAGGGGGGTGGTTTTGGGGTTGAAACCCTCCTGAAATTGCTTAAACAGGATCCAGCGCAGCGACCTTTCACTAACTTTCCACAGCCATTCTGGCATTTTTGGGCTGCGATAAACTCGAACTTGAACTCTCCCCGACCGCTGATCCTGGCTACGGGCTTGGTGAAAGGTACTGGGGTAGAACGTCACCTATCGGTTCCATACGAGAGATCCCGGGGTTGAAACCACGCAATACGTACTTATTCGTAATAAGTCTTTCGGTTTTCTCATAGACTGTACGTAACATTCATCGACTGCTTACAGTGAAGAAACGAAGAAACCTGAATACTGAGGTAACTAGTATGTGTAATGGAGAAGGCACAAAAGATATCCAAGGGTCAAGTGCTATAGTGCTGCAGTAGATGCAATTGCAATGATCCAGTAAGCTTTGGCTATAATATTCAACGTTGGATCTGTCTATCCGCCCGTTATAGGTTAAATTACTAATGTTCATTAATCAGCGCTGTGCCATGGCCATAACAGTGATAGTACTTACACTGTGACGATGGAGTCTGGTGCATCTCATCGTACTGCTTGCTGTGTGTCAGTATCAGCGTCAACAGGATGGATCCTACCAACACCTGGAAATCACTCAGCCATTTATTCGTTTTTCTAACTGACAGCCTAATTGCTTTCCATGCTAGTTGGGCATAGGAACTGCGTCTGACCTCAATCTCACATGGTAGTGACTGACGTTGAGACTGAAGGGGTTACACGGGTTTGGTATGTACTAGCACTTCTATAAACAGCCGAAACACATCAACGTCGACGGGAAGATATTTTACCAGAAGAGGTCTCCCTTTCGAGAAAGTTTGGGCCAATGGTCATTCACGGACGTATTTTACCTTTCTCCCTGGTCCGTTAAGAATGTCTAGCCAGTCTACACTTTGGAGGGAAGTGATTCAGATTATTAACACTTAACCTCCCACACTCACACACCCACTCACTCTACACTACAGATGTACACTTACATTATTACACACTCCCACACAACCTAACACACCCCCACCCATACTCACTCTTAACATTATCTTTACTAAATTCCTTTTGATTAACTTTTCCAAATTTCGAAAGTGCGACGGAATCCCTATTTCCAAGATACAGGTTTTCGACCTAGTTTGTAAGTCGGAGGTCCTTTTTTTGTGCCCTGTATAAGTGAATAAACTTTTTCATTTTCAAGTGTTTCGTTCAAGACCCTGTCATATTTAACTGAGGGCTCGTGTAACTTAGTGACGGAGCAGAGGCTGTCAAGAGGGATCTAGACCATATTATATATCATATAATACTTGTTGGCTGATTTGAGGTTGTTACATTCGCTGCTCAACGGCAAGCTTGATTGTCCGGAGTTAATTTCGCGAGTCAGCCTGCGTGCAAACTCTATGCGCACTCGGCGTGCCCGTACACTGTACACACTAACTTTGCAGCGAATTCGATACTCCACCGCTGCGTGGACACTCACGAAAACCTAATTCCAGACTCCGACGTATTTTTTATGACTCAAGGGCAATATATAATATTCAGAGAGCTCGAAGGGCTCTTTCCGAGCGTTTAGGCAAGGGTTGAAATACACACAGCACACACCTTTACACCCCCTTACACACCTTCACATACACAAACACCCGCGTTTAACCACATATTGTAATTCTGTTTCTTCTACATATTTAGTGCTATTTAATTAAAATTAACTTTGAGTTATTGTGTAATTGGCGTTACAACTTTTTAAAACAAGTACTGTTATATTGTTTTGCTGTACAATAACCTGTAATAAAATAAAATACGCTTGAGAGATACTGGTCACGCCGGCGGTTGATTGATAATGTGCATCATAAATCATTAGCTATCTTAAGAGGCCCACAGATTTGGCGAACGTAATACTGAATCTTATGGGTATATTGTGACTAACCTGACTGAAGGCGATGAGCAGCACACCGGGAAATAGGTTGCAGACCCCGCAGCAGCTTTCGAAATGACATCCTGAGGGCATAACAACAACTCACTCAAGACCTGCTCAACATAACATGACGTCGAAAAGGCTACGAGCGTAAAACCGACATCTGGAACTTTGAGCATCTGATCTGATAATGACCAGGAAAATGTAAATGTTTTGCAGTAAGTTATGTGTACACGATGGAAAGTCGGCTTCTTAAAATTTCATTTGTAAGTTGGTTATTTCTTTAAGCCCGGCCTCCCTTGGATCCTTTTCCCTGTTATAGTTTGACGCGTTTGTCTGCTTGTCTGTGCATCATAACTCAACCACCGATTGGATGCGGATTTTTTAATATCTGATGATTTTGTCAAGAGTGTTCTTAGCCAAGTCAGATAAAAATTGGATCAGGGAATTGCCAGATCTTAGAGAATCTTTGATATCATAGGTATGGGATCTCTGCAACAGTAACAGATAGGTGGTTCAAGTTTGAACTCAAATGTTTAGTTGTTGAGGATGTTGAGGATCTAAATAAGTAAGGGTACCTTCACAATGGTAAGTCGGGGGTTTCTTAAATCTTTAATTTAAACCATTTTTTTAAACAAACCCGGTTTATGAACAGAGAAGTGCAATGGAACTGGCGTAGGGCTCCTGCTGTGTCTCCTGGCACTGATCTTGTCTTCCGCGGCACTCTTCGGCATGGCTTGTTAGGGGACACGGTAAAATGGTCGAAATTGTAGCAATAATATGGAGTTGATTCGGGATTATGTAGTGGGAGTGAGGTTAGGTGGCGACTGGTGACGTTTGAGAAGAAGAAATTGTTTGCGCCAGTGCTGCAATTGTTGTCTTTTAAATTAAAGAAGGATTTATATTAGAGCAAACAGTTTTTTAAACTTCTTGTTGTAAAGCGCAGGTCACATAAAAGAGACGGGATGGAACACGTACAACGACGTTCGATTTGAACTGTATGGAAACACCCAAAAAAGTTTACAATTGATTGGCGCAAAACATTTGGGCTATCCGCGGCGTCCGTGGCGGATGAATATCCATTACTCGTTATGAATTTAAAACGTCAGCGAAAGAACACGATAACCAGTAATGTACTGACAATGTAATTACGCTATAGAAGTGAAGAAGCGCGGGTGCAGGAGAGGGGCGGATGCACAGATGTCACAGATATATTCCAAAAGTACTTTTTTTTTATCCAATAGTGCAATTTATCAGCGTTGGGTATTTAAGCATCGATAAATCCTTCCTCTGGAAATCAATTTACTATCCATACCAGATAACCAAAGTGCATACCTATTGTTAAAATCTACGTCATTCTGTTTTTGAGTTACCTATACCATATTGAGCTGCATATAACCTATAGAGTAGGGATGTTACGGAGGTGGTTTTACTGGAACCGGAGTCGGAACCGAAGGTTTTAAATTTGATTTATCGGAGTCGGAGGCGGAGATGTTCAGAAGAAGTTCAAATTTTAAACCGTTTTTTAATTTTTATAGGATCTAAAATATCGGCCAATATTTTTTATGACGACATTTGCGGCAATAAACCATATTCCTTTATGTAGTCCTACACTATTTAATTAAATATTGATATTTGAATATGTATGCTCACAAATCTTCGGTATAACCTTCGATTCGAAGTCGACGAAGTCGGAGTCGGTGGTGTAAAATTAATCGGAAGTTCCGACCTTCGGAGTCGAAGTCGGAGTAGAAGCTCCGTAACATCCCTAGCTTATTTACCGGCACATGAGGTACTCCATCTAAGTGTGGATGGGACCTTTTGAAAATGTGTCCTTGATTTTCTCTTTATTTATATAAAATCCAATAAGGTATGTACATAACATACTCAATCGCATTTTATTTATTTTCAATCCCTCATTAGCGCCACCTGGTTAAAGGTGTGTACGCTGTCTTTCCACAAATTATATGTCTTCCTGTATCTTTTTCAATACTATAATTTTAATTTAATTTATTTATTAGTTCTGTTATGCAACATAAGTGTTGATTTTACACCTCCGACTCCGACTTCGGCTCGGAAGTCCGGGATCGGAAGTTCCGACCTTTCGGAGTCGGAGTCGAAGCTCCGTAACATCCCTACTATAGAGTTAACCAGAAAACGATCAATAGGTATAGGTTCTCATTTAGCACAAGGTATTTGAAGGGCTCTACAATGGCTTTACGCGAGAATTGGAAACTTGATCAAACTCGATACGGAACCCGCATCGGACAATTTGATTGCAGATTAGAGATAAAATTGAAAAAGGGGTTATATCAGGAATCAATTATTAGAGGCTTCGAAAGAATAATGTAGGACTTAGGGAGAAGCGCAGATAGAAGTGTAAAAATAGATACGGGGTATGGAGTTAGAAGGTAGAGGGTAGGAGGGGCTCTATACAGAGTGTAATAAAATCCCCCTATAGTACAAGGGCACCCCCCTTTCGGCACTATAGGGGACTTTTAAGTATCTATTTTTGAACTTGCATGATTTTGCTAAATATGTTTTCGGCAAGAGTCCAAAGCCGTAAACTTCTAGATGCTGAAGGTCAAACCCTCAAGGTCATTGGCGACAGTATAAGCCCTAAGTTGTGATCATGCTCGCAACTAAAGTCGAACTCAATGAAACTTGTTCCTATGTAAACAAACCATCAAATTGCCGAGGTCGAATAACTTCCATTGAAGCCAACTATACACTATACTGGGTATAACCAAAACTCCCTATAATCCCGAAAGTATAGTATAGTGTTCAGTATCCATAACTGAACAACTTTCACTATAGTGCCACCTCTGAAATCGCGAAAATAATCAGCTGTTTCATACATTTCGGTCATGTTGGTTGGCCCCATAGTGAAATTCGTTCAGTTATGGATACTGAACAGGAGATCGATTCCAGTAAATACAATGTAACTAAATAGAATCTAAACTGCATCGTTATGACGTGTTTCGTATGCTACTATCCACTAACGATCCAATTTCAGTTAAAATCCGATCGAGTCAACGATCCATCGTACAGTAACGTATTTGTGCATTCTAATAAAACGTTTAGTTTATACTGAATCGCAGTTGAACGGTAACAAAACGCTTCAACTGTCAAATATACCTAACGATCGAACATTAGTTCCTCCCAAGGTACTTTTGCCCGATCCATAGTAAATTGAAAGGTGGCAGTGGTAGAGTTATGCGTCAGCAGAATGAGATTTGGTGTCCAAATAGAATTGGAACGAAAACTAAATTGAAATTGGATAGAAATAGAACTACAAACGTTGTAATTTAGGCGAATTGGGAACCAGTCCCCTTTCGGGACTATATGGGTTTTATGTTCCACCCAGTATAGTGTATAGTTGGCTTCAAAGGAACTTATTCATAATGTAAACAAACCTGTCATTGATTTATCACATTAGACGATCAACCATAGTTTAATTCACGTGGAATTCACTTTCTTTGTGTCCTAAATTACATTACTAACCGATGAAATATTAACAAAAAATTGACATCACCAATTTTATGGTTTGTTTACATAGGAACAAGTATCGTTTATCTCGACTTCAGGTGTGAGCATGATCAGAACTTAAGGCTTATACAGTCGCCAATGACCTTCAGCATCTAGAAGTTTACGGCTTTGGATTCTTGCCGAAAACAAACTTCGCAAAATTCTGCAGATATAATCTCCATTTAAGTGTCACTACACAGATAATAACCTAACCTACGTTAACCTGTGGGCTTTGGCGCGTGAAAAACCCTTATCTGAACAGATCCGCCGTAGGAAATGGTTGTGGATAGGGCACACCTTACGTCGCCCAAATAGCATCGCCTACGCCTCCTTGAACTGGCAACGAACAGGAGGATCTCGCAAACGGGGCAGACCCAGGGCTACATGGAAACGTAGTCTTCAAAAAGACCTGGATGCGGCTAAAATATCCTGGGAAACCATAGAGTCTGCGGCATCGGACAGAGCGCGGTGGAAGAATATTGTCTCAGCCCTATGCACCACTAGGTGTTCTAGGACCTGAAGAAGAAGAAGAAGACACAGATAATTACCCAATTTGTCTCTGTAAGAACAATATAAGAACGTTAATAATTTGTTACGAATGAGATGGGAAAGGGCCAGTAATTACTCGACCAGCCGACCGGGCAGAATAGAGGATAATATTGTTCCCATTATTAAGTTATTTTGCGGAAGGATGTGTGTTAGTAACGTTAGTACAAGTTAATCAGATTATTAAGGGTTTCGTACGTGTTACGTTGACAGTATAAGTGAATCTTCTTCTAAGCAGGAATTACTACATTATTTTTTCGGCTTCACATACAAATCCATAGATATTTATTTAATTTGTTATTATTATTATTAACTATTTATTGTACACAAACATGACATATGACATATTTTAATGACCTGCGAAAAATATCGGAATGTGACTGTTTGGTATCTTTTCGTTAAATTTTATGTTTGTGGCAACCCCGCTACTTAACTTAGGTTTAAAAAAAATACTACTGTTACTTTCACTTTTCGCCTCCCTCTCGTATCAGCGACACAGCACGAGCTCGAATATTAATTCTCGTGTTTCTATTGACTTAACCCAAAAATCCACACCCCTTGATCCCTATTTTCACCCCTAATCGGTCCTACCCCTGAATCGATTCGTTTCCCTCCCAAATTCCACGAAAGTTATATTTTTATGTGTCAGTGGTTCCAGCCTGCTCCTCGTCAGGTGAGTACCTAGCATACCCCTAAGTTATTATTTACAACCCCCTGTAAATCGAAAGGAAAACTGTCGCCTAACAACATCGAAAAGGGAAGAACCAAAATTCGCAGGGTTTTCTCGAACCCACCCCCCAATCGCGGCCTATCCCAGGCTGTGCACCCTCTATGCTCCAGGGTGGACACAATTACGGAACAGTGACGAATAAATGTCATTATAATACAAACTTATACAAAAAAATATGTGAAACACAAAGGGCGTGACTTATCTCTAAGAGAGATCTCTTCCAGCAAACACACCTATCTGCTAAATAAATATACCTACTTAATAATACAAAATAGTAAATACGTACATAAATATAATAATTTTCCACTTCCTAACCATGCTGTGTTTACACGTTAAGGGTTACGACCTAGCTCATAACTTTATATTGATTTTTCTGTAATTTCTATGGTTGTAATCGGTTGTGTTTACCTAATAAATAAATTAAATTAATATAATACATAAATATACAAATAAATAAATAAATACTATATACTTACATAAAAATATAATTATAATATAATAAAGATAATACAGTGATGACAAAATAAAACTAAAGGAGTTAGTTAGTTTGTTCTTTATTTGAATTTTTTTTCGTTTTCTTCTTGTGCCGATTGTTTTGTGCAGTGTTTTGGGGTGGTTGCCATCTTTCCCATGGGACAGAACATGGGATAAATGAAGTTGGAGCTCTTAAACTGACATTTATTCGGTTAGGTATGTAACGCAATGCATGCATCCGGTTTCATGGAAATCACGGCGGATCCCTAATGCAATCTCGTTGAGTTTACCATAGTTAACATATAAATTATGGTAAACTCAACGAGTTTTTTTTTAATAATTATGGATTTTTTTATGCAAACACAAAGGGCATTAATGTAGAACTGATGTATTTTTAATGACCTGCGAAAAATATCGGAATATGAGACGAATAAATGACATTCAAAAAGTTGTTTGTACCTAACACGTGCGATGAATATTTTCAAAGTATATTTAGTGGTTCTTTATATAACTTACCTACTACATATAGCTGCATCTGCTTCTATGCGTAAATCTGTAAGTATTTACTACCCGTTTTGACTCTGGGATGTCCACCTGGGTAGGTTGTAGCCTATATTTCTGGGAACAACAAACCTACACAGTAGTGTGTTCTGGTTTAATGAGTAGGAGAGCCAGCGTAATTATTGGCACATGAGACACTGAGATTCGTCAACTAAGTCATCGTCATGGTAGTCAAATAATACTCACTTACTTTTATTAAAGTCAGGTGGCCATGGGTTACGGTGTGCACTAACCATAAGATGTACCTGAGAAGCATTAAATTGTAAGTGCCATAACCAATTTTACAGGTAAGATTTGTCTCAGCTGTAAAATTTGTTATGGCACACTTACAGTTTAATGCTTGTCAAAAAAAATTATTTAATTACTAATTTTTTTACTAATTTTTACAAAAAATTAGTCATGTTTGGACTTTGTCTAAGTGTAAAATTGGCACACAAATTGTTAAAAGCTTTTTATTTATTTTAATAAAGAAACTATTCTAGATTATAATTTGCCACGAAACCTAAGAAGCAGACTCAGATTCAGATTAATTTATTTGTTCAGAATGAAGGTACATAATTAAAAGATGGTATTTTCTAAACAAAGAGCCGATACATTCTACTCAAAAATGAGTATGGAAACATAAATAATGATTATTATAACAATCAGATAAGTTACAAAATATAAATAATGAATAATATAACAATCAGATAAGTTACAAAATATAAATAATGAATAATATAACAATCATATAAGTTACAAAATATAAGTAATGAATAATATAACAATCAGATAAGTTACAAAATATAAATAATGAATAATATAACAATCAGATAAGTTACAAAATATAAATAATGAATAATATAACAATCAGATAAGTTACAAAATATAAGTAATGAATAATATAACAATCAGATAAGTTACAAAATATAAGTAATGAATAATATAACAATCAGATAAGTTACAAAATATAAATAATGAATAATATAACAATCAGATAAGTTACAAAATATAAGTAATGAATAATATAACAATCAGATAAGTTACAAAATATAAATAATGAATAATATAACAATCAGATAAGTTACAAAATATAAGTAATGAATAATATAACAATCAGATAAGTTACAAAATATAAATAATGAATAATATAACAATCAGATAAGTTACAAAATATAAATAAAAGTAGTATGACATCATCATCATCATTAAAGTTGAAATTTATATTATAATTATATAAAAACCTATCTTTATTGTTAATTTTTATGTAATTTTTTAAATTGAAACTGTAAAAATTTTGATGTTTTTGTTTTGTTACCTTTATTTTTGCTAATTTATTATGATTGATTATTTTATTGATGATAATTTATGATTGATTGATTTATTAATTGAACAAAAATTTGTACGCTTTCGGGCAGAATATGGTGATACTGAAACACAATGTAACATCTGCATTACACATATTTACAAATAAATGATATTTCTATTTCTGTAGAAAAACATTTAAACTGTTATGCTTCTGAGGTACAGGATGTTCTTATAGGACTTATAGTAATAATATGATTTATTAATTACCTAGGGGCGATATCGTTCAATAATCGTACGCAGTGAGCGATGCGCTAAGCCGTCTCGTCCGTACGAGAAGGTGCCCACGGCGACGTTCTACGCTGAGATCTACAACACTACTCGCCAACGGAGCCTGATGAGGGGCAACACTACTGTACTCAGGAAAAATAGCAATATCATGGTACTGTAATCTCATGTTCTCATCATCTCATGGACTCGGGGCGGTATAAAACTAAGGGTAAAGCGGCATTTTTAGTCTATAACTAAAGTTACAATTTCATGATAAGTGTGTTTAACGTGTATAAATTCAGGTATGTACTCGGTCTTCTTCTTTTCAGCCTTAAGAGTAACCCATCGTTGGATATAGTGCCTCTTCATGTGCACGCCATTCTCCTCGGTCTCTAGCCATTCGCATCCACGTCCAACCCGCCGTCTTCACAATGCCGTCGGTCCACCTCGCGGGCTGCCTAGCGACACTTCTGCGCCCCACTCAGGGTTGCCACTCGACCAGTCTTCGTGCCTATCGTCCTGCATTCTGCACACGTGTCCTGCCGATCTCCACTTAGACCTGGACACTATACTGGCTATATCCGGCACTCTCGTCTTTTTCCGGATCTCGATATTCGGCACTCTGTCCACGAGGGAGATGCCTATCATGTAATCGGTGACACTTCAGAAATATTGATATATTTTCATGATAATAAAAACCATCGAATAACTCCGACACCACAAGTTCGACTTGAAGCATTTATTCACCCCAAAACACGATACTCAGTCATCTTTTATGAAACTGAAATTATGAATAATTTATCTGTTCTTTAATCTTCGTCTGATAGTGGAAGGTATTAATTAAAATAGGGTAGGGTTTTAGTGTGTTTTATGTCTGCTGTCCTTTATGAAGCAAAAGGACACTAAAACTAAACTTACTAAGAAGAAAAGATGGTTATTATAATGCTTTACTCGATATTGGTATAAAATTAGACCATCTTTCATGTCTAATGCCGTACCTTGGTAGTTAACGTTAATTTGAGGACAGGTGTCGCTGTGCGTTTATACCTGGCGACATC